>CM070530.1:54042894-55316443 GCA_036346145.1 Olyra latifolia
ATATACTAAAATGTCATCGATGAACACCACCACGAACTTGTCCAAGTATTCCATGAATACCTTATTCATCAAGTTCATAAAGTAAGGCGGAGCATTGGTCAAACCAAAAGACATTACTGTAAACTCGTACAACCCATAACGAGTCGTAAAAGCCGTCTTTGGAATGTCCTCTTTCCTTATCTTGATCTGGTGATACCCTGACCTTAGGTCTATTTTGGAAAATACACATGCTCCTTTCAGTTGATCGAACAGGTCATCGATCCTAGGCAAAGGGTATTTGTTCTTGATGGTCACCTCATTCAGAGACCTGTAGTCCACACACATTCTCAGGGTTTTATCCTTCTTCTTGACAAAAATCACCGGGGCTCCCCAAGGTGACGAACTGGGACGAATGAAACCCTTTCCTTCCAACTCTTCTAATTGCTTTTTCATCTCGGCTAGGAGATTAGCAGACAATCTATAGGGTCGTTGAGCTATTGGTGCCGTACCAGGAGCTAGCTCTATGATGAACTCTACTTCTCGATTCGGCGGCATGCCTGGCAACTCTTCAGGAAAAACATGAGGAAATTCTTGCGCAACTGGGACTGATTCCAAAGCTATTCCTGTCAGCTGGTTTAAGGAACTTGTGGCTCTTGAGCTGAGGTTGGAACAAAACTGGGCAGTTTCTCCTTCACTATTGACCAAAGAAATGGCTCGGTTGGCACAGTCAATCTGTCCTTGGTACTTGGTCAACCAATCCATGCCTAATATCACTTCCACTCCTTGTGATTCTAGGACAATTAAGTTCGCTAGGAACTTTACTCCTTGACTTCTAATTCTAGTCAGGGCATACTTTGTCGGTTTTCATAGTCCGACCAGGGACCTGAATAACCATGGGGTTCCTTAGGTTTGTAACATTCCACTTATTTAAATCCACAAAACTTTTTGCAATAAAGGAATGCGATGCACCATAATCAAATAAAACTGTGGCTGGTACTGAATTAACAAGGAACTTACCAATCACGACATCTGGTGCGTTCTACGCCTCTTCCACAGAGACATGGTTGACCTGGCCTCTACCAAATAGTGCGATCTTGAAGTCTGCGGCGTTCCTCGACCTCTTCCGAAGGTGGTGCGCGAGATGCCGATCCAAGATTGAGCAACCTTTGGAGCCAACGTCTTCTTCTGCGGAACATGGCTAGCATAGTGTCCCCACTGATGACAGGTGAAGCACTGCACACCTTGAGTCTTGTTGTTCTGAGGGGTCTGAGCATTGGGAGCTTGACGAGAGGTCTGCTCAGACGGGCGAGGTTGAGAGGTTGGAGTCCTCTGAACTTCTTTGTTCTTTGTGGAGCGAAGGCGATTAATTTGGAATTGGGTGAATCTGGGCCTGGAATTGATTGAGCCCTGATGTTGCTTCTGCGCCATTTTCCTCTTGCGCTTCTCCATACGCTGGCGCTCGATGTCCTCAATCACCAATGCTTTGTTGACCATTTGCTGAAAGGTAGCAAAGTCATTGGCGGCTATGAAAGCCTTAATGTCCGGATCCATGCCTTCCATGAACCTCCATATTTTGTCTGACTCGTTAGCTACCTCTGTAGTAGCGTAACGGGCCAGATGGTTGAATTTGTTAAGGTATTCAGTAATTGACATGTTGCTCTGCTGGAGACGGTGAAATTCCCTCCTTTTCATTTCCATGATTCCCTTGGGAACGAAGGATGCAGTGAAAGCTTCGGAGAATTTCTCCCAAGTAATAGCATCAGCATTCTGGTGTGTGGCCCTGAAGTTGTCCCACCAGATAGCAGCATCTCCTTGGAGTTGGTGTCCAGCAAAACTGACACCCTCATGATCAGCACACTAAGTCATGTCTAGCTTCCTCCTTATCTCACGAAGCCAGTCTTTTGCCACAAGAGGCTCCCCGGATCCAGTGAACACAGTAGGCCTTGTTCTCATGAAGTCACTGAACCTGGATTGGGGTTGATATGGCTGCGGTTGGGCTTGCACAGGAGCAGCAAGGTTGTTCAGGTTGTGAGCTATGGCCTGAATAGCTTGCAGATGCATCTCCAGAATCTGGTTAAGCTGAGGAGGATGAGCAGGCGGTGGTGGCAGATTCTGGTTCTCGGGAATAGCTGGGAGTGGGTTGGCAAAGGGGTGCACTCCCGCTGCAGGTTGAGCTTGAGCAGCTTGTCCAACAGGGGGCGGGTTGGGTTGACCTTGTCCAGCCTGACCTTGACCACGGCCAGCAGCAGAAGCTCGGGTGTCCACCATCTGACAGCAAATTTTAAAAATAAGATACGAGAAGGGAAACCAGAGGGGATACTATAGGGGAGGTCACAACATCTATGCAATCAACATCCAAATAGCACACCAAAACACAAATAATTCAAAACATTCTTAGTTCAAAACCAAAATTTGAGAAAGCTACATCACAAAGGCCGATGTAGACAGTCTCTTAAAAACCTTTAGAAAGCTAACATAATAATTAAGACGTTCTACGATTCTATCCCTACAGGGGACTTAATCTTAGGGTTTTATTCGGAATTCTGGGTCTTCATCGAACACACGCTCCATGGGCTCCTCTTCATTGCCTTCTGGAGTCTCGGCCCTCCGCGAAAGAAGAAGGTGAAGACAAGGTTTGATATTTTTTAGACATTGAAACAGGGGAGAGAGTGGCCAAATGATTTTAGTAAAGACTTAGCGATCAACAAGATGAGGGTTTATCAACAAGAATTTTGGAAAATAATTTTTAGAGCAATATCATAAATCCTTAAACTACTCCAGCTATCTAAGGTTCATCCTACAGACAGGCTCTGATACCAACTCTGTCGGGACCCAAAAATCGGAGTCGAATCCCTGCTGTGTCTTACCTGTACTAGTCCCTGGATCAAGTAGCTAGTACACACAGATATATAGTTTGGATCATCACCATTCAACAAAAAGTACTTTATTACATCAGAGTCACTGAATTATTACAAAGTTTAGGCTTTACGGCCTAGCAGCGGAAATTCAAATAACATAGTTCAACTTCAATGGAAAACCCAACGCAACTCCACAGGCATGTCTGACGGATGCGCCCTAGACGTCGGAGTAGTCTTCGTCTTGAACTCCTTCAGCGAAGTCCCCGTCCTAGTACACTTCCTCCTCGGTGTCGCAACTTCGCTTTCGTTGGAATGAGCAAATTTTAGCGTAAAAGGCGAGGGTGAGTATACTTTATATTCAACAAGCAAGGCTGACTAAATGCAACTAGGCTTAACAAGGAGGGGTGAAGGTTCTTTTGCATAAAGCCAGTTTTGCAAGTCTTTCCTAAGGTTTTATAAAAATGATTCAAAATGAGTTAAGGAAAACAAATCTTTGAAGTATTTCTTTAAAACTCCGGCCTCGGCCGGTTTTGCCCAATCCTGGCTACTCACGGCACCCACCGTGCAATTACCCTCATCGCTCATAGCACCTACTATGAGGAGAAAAATCAAAACACACGACACCGATTGTGGTTTTCCTTTAAAACACCATTTAGAAAACAAAGATCAGAAGTACCAATGAGGCAGCTCCCCGTCGTCCGTCCTTGACCGTGGACACGGCTATCATGATAGTTTTACACTCTGCAGAGGTTGCACGCTTTACCCACGAGAGATGACCTTCCCTAGGAATCACCCAAAGGGAAAAGAACACCATAAGGTCTTTAACCGACATTCCCCTAGCTTGGCACTCCCTCTAAGGATTCCACCGCAGCGCTAGTTACTCTAGTTGGCTGAAGCCCCCTCTTGAGCCTGTAGAACAACACCAATTACCTACTCCACCGTCTGGAATGCCAAAACTAGGAGTCCGAAAGGTACTCAACCAGGCCTTGCCCACAGAAGCACTCAATGGTCGCACTATTGTACTTAGCTCGTCTACCTCAAGGAATCGGTCCTTAGGGATCAGCGTGGGTCCCACACTGGACCCGAATCTCGTGCACGCAGCACCATCCTTGCAACCATCCACCCAATCAGGTTTTGCAAAACATTTTTTCCGATAGCACCCACTATCAACTAGCCCAACTACAACCAAATGACAACACCAATTGTCCTTTTTAAAGATCACAAGTGAATTGGTGATTAATGTTAACAAGCAATTAATCGTCACACAAGTGAATTGGTAATTAATGTTAACAAGCAATTAATCAAGTCGACGATTAATGAAGTCTAAACTTTGTAATAATTCAGTGACTCTGATGTAATAAAGTACTTTTGATTGCATGGTGATGATCCAAACTGTATATCTGTGTGTACTAGCTACTTGATCCAGGGACTAGTACAGTAAGACACACAGCGAGGATTCGACTCGATTTTCGGCTCCGACGAGTTGGTATCGAGCTGCCTATAGGATAAACCTTAGATAGCTGGAGTAGTTTAAGGAATTTTGATATCACTATAAAATTATTTTCCAAAATCCTTGTTGGTAAATCCTCGCCTTATTGTTCTTTAACAATTTGCCTCTTTATTAAAATCGATTAACCACTCTTTTTCTTTCAAAAACTATAGATGCGAACCTTGTCTTCACCTTCGCCCGAGATTTGATGGCCGTTCGAGGTGATCAATATGATCGAGCACTTGGGTTATCACGAGACACCGGAGTTCAAGTGCTTCCAGGCCTTCAATCGCGCTGGACAGCGAGTCTGGAGGGTCGATCTCATTGCTCACCCTATTGATTCATCCGGGGAGCATCGTCCTGTGAGAAGCTTTGTTGAGCGCCTACTACAGCACGAAGCCTTACAGGAGGCTGCCTACGTTGCTATTCTCCATCTTTCAGCCCGCTACTCTGCTGAGGTGGAAAATTCTCCCGACCATTGGTATCCACTCAACCTGGACGAAGATCATATCAATCAGTACCGGAGTAACAACCCTTTGTTTGTAAACCCACTGGAGCATCACACCAGTGGGGCCATCCGAGGCTACGATGCAGAGCTTCGTGGCTACAAGGAAGAATTGGAGTACTACAAGAGCAAGCTGACCAAGGCGTACTAGACTATCAACCAGCTAAAGGCTACACAAACGCCATCGCCTGCGCCGTCGCCCACTGCCACTCCAACCGAATGGGAGCTACCAACCTCTCCAGTCCTTATGGGGTCTCCCGACCTTGAGATGCTGCCAACTCAGGGTCTCACTCCAAGTACTTCTACCTACAAGAGAGCTCGATCTCCACCAATTCCTGTCGTTCGACGAGTTCTTCCACGCCGCAGACTTCGGCGGGGCCTTCTTCTTCATGGCCGGAGGGCCGAGACTCCAGAAGACAATGAAGAGGAGCCCATGGAGCGTATGTTTGAGGAGAACCCAGATTCTGAATAAAACCCTAAGTTTAAGTTCGCTGTAGGGATAGAATCGTAGAACGTCTTAATTATTATGTTAGGTTTCTAAAGGTTTTTAAGAGACTGACTACATCGGCCTTTGTGATGTAGCTTTCTCAAATTTTGGTTTTAAACTAAGAATGTTTTGAATTATTTGTGTTTTGGTGTACTATTTGGATGTTTACATAGATGTTGCGACCTCCCCATAAGTGCCCCCCTGGTTTTCTTTCTCGTATCTTATCTTCAAAATTTGCTGTCAGATGGTGGACACCCGAGCTTCTGCTGCTAGCCGTGGTCAAGGTCAGGCTGGACAAGGTCAACCCAACCCACCCCCTTTTGGACAAGCTGCTCAAGCTCAACCTGCAGCGGGAGTGCACCCCTTTGCCAACCCACTCCCAGCTATTCCAGAGAACCAGAATCTGCCACCACCGCCTGCTCATCCTCCTCAGCTTAACCAGATTCTGGAGATGCATTTGCAAGCTATTCAAGCCATAGCTCACAACCTGAACAACCTTGCTGCTCCTGTGCAAGCTCAACCGCAGCCATATCAACCTCAATCCCGATTCGGCGACTTTATGAGAACAAGGCCGACTGTGTTCACCGGATCTGCGGAGCCTCTTGTTGCAAAGGATTGGCTTCGTGAGATAAGGAGGAAGCTGGACATGACTCAGTGCGCTGATCACGAGGGTGTCAGTTTTGCTGGACACCAACTTCAAGGAGATGCTGCTATCTGGTGGGACAACTTCAGGGCCACACACCAGAATGCTGATGCTATTACTTGGGAGGAATTCTCTGAAGCTTTCACTGCATCCTTCGTTCCCAAGGGTATCATGGAAATGAAGAGGCAGGAATTTCACCGTCTCCAGCAGAGCAACATGTCCATTACTGAGTACTTGAACAAGTTTAACCATCTCGCTCGCTATGCTACCACAGAAGTAGCTAATGAATCTGACAAGATATGGAGGTTCATGGAGGGTATGGACCCAGACATCAAAGCTCTCATTGCCTCCAATGACTTTGCTACCTTTCAGCAAATGGTCAACAAAGCATTGGTCATTGAGGACATCGAGCGCCAGCGTATGGAGAAGCGCAAGAGGAAAATGGTGCAGAAGCACAACCAAGGCTCGAGCAGTTCTAGGCCCAGATTCACCCAGTATCAGTCCAATCGGCCTTTTGTTCCGCAGCAACAGCAAGTTCAGAGGACTCCAACTTCTCAACCTCGCCCATCTGAGCAGACCTCTCGTCAAGCTCCCAATGCTCAGACCCCTTAGAACAACAAGACTCAAGGTGTGCAGTGCTTCACCTGTCATCAGTGGGGACATTATGCTAGCCAGTGTCCGCAGAAGAAGACGTTGGCTCCAGTGCCGTTCAATCTTGGATCGGCATCTCGCGCACCACCTTCGGGAAGAGGTCGAGGAACGCCGCAGACCCCGAAGACTGCACCTGCTGGCAGAGGCTAGGTCAACCATGTCTCTGCGGAAGAGGCGCAGAACGCCCCAGATGTTGTGATTGGTAAGTTCCTTGTTAATTCAGTACCAACCACAGTTCTATTTGATTCTGGTGCATCGCATTCATTCATTGCAAAAAGTTTTGTGGATTTAAATAAGTGGAATGTTGCAAACCTAAGGAACCCTATGGTTATTCAGTCCCCTGGTCGTACTATGAAAACCGACAAAGTATGCCCCAGACTAGAATTAGAAGTCAGTGGAGTAAAGTTCCTAGCGAACTTAATTGTCCTAGAATCACAAGGAGTGGAAGTGATATTAGGCATGGATTGGTTGACCATGTACCAAGAACAGATTGACTGTACCAACCGAGCCATTTCTTTGGTCAATAGTGAAGGAGAAACTGCCCAGTTTTGCTCCAACCTCAGCTCAAGAGCCACAAGTTCCTTAAACCAGCTGACAGGAATAGCTTTGGAATCAGTCTTAGTCGCACAAGAATTTCCAGATGTTTTCCCTGAAGACTTGCCGGGCATGCCACCGGATCGAGAAGTAGAGTTCATCATAGAGCTAGCTCCTGGTACGGCACCAATAGCTCAACGACCCTATAGATTGTCTGCTAATCTCCTAGCCGAGATGAGGAAGCAATTGGAAGAATTGGGAGGAAAGGGTTTCATTCGTCCCAGTTCATCACCTTGGGGAGCCCCAGTAATTTTTGTTAAGAAGAAGGATAAAACCCTGAGAATGTGTGTGGACTACAGGTCCCTGAATGAGGCGACCATCAAGAACAAATACCCTTTGCCCAGGATCGATGACCTGTTCGATCAACTGAAAGGAGCATGTGTGTTCTCCCAAATAGACCTAAGGTCAGGATATCACCAGATCAAAATAAGAAAAGATGACATTCCAAAGACAGCTTTTACAACTCGTTATAGGTTGTACGAGTTTGCAGTAATGTCTTTTGGTTTGACCAACGCTCCGCCTTACTTCATGAACTTGATGAATAAGGTATTCATGGAGTACTTGGACAAGTTCGTGGTGGTGTTCATTGATGACATTTTAGTATATTCGAAGAATGAGGAAGAGCATGAAGGACACTTGCGACGAGTTTTGGAAAAACTGCGGAAACACCAACTTTATGCCAAGTTCAGTAAATGTGAATTTTGGCTAAAGGAAGTTGCTTTCCTTGGTCATGTTATCTCGGCCGAAGAGTTTCAATGACCCGCATAAGGTCAAGGATGTGTTAGATTGGAAGGCTCCCAAGGCAAGAACCAAAGTCCGAGGTTTCCTTGGTTTGGTAGTTACTACCGAAGGTTTATTGAAGACTTCTCCCGAGTAGCCAAGTCACGACTCAACTTCAAGAAGGATAAGAAGTTTGTTTGGACTCACTATAACAAAGTTTCCAAGAGCTTAAGAAACGACATACCACAGCTCCAAAGCTAGTGTTGCGGACATAAACAAGGATTTTGAAGTTTACTGTGATGCTTCAAAATTGGGTCTCGGATGTGTGTTGATGCAAGAAGGCAAAGTGGTGGCTTATGCCTCGAGGCGCCTAAAGCCTCATGAGACCAATTACCCGACTCATGATTTAGAGTTAGGCTGGCGTGGTGCATGCTCAAATTATGGAGGCATTACTTAATTGGGAACCGAACTGAGATCTATACCGATCATAAGAGTCTAAAGTACATCTTTACTCAACCGGACCTGAATATGAGACAACGAAGATGGTTGGAGCTGATCAAAGATTACGACGTTGGAGTTCACTACCACCCCGGCAAGGCCAATGTGGTAGCAGATGCTCTGAGTCGGAAGAGCTGCTGCAATAACCTGATGCTTTCGGAGAACCAGCCCGCTTTGTGTAAAGAATTCGAGAAGCTAAACTTGGGTCTGGTAGAGCAAGGGTGTATCCATATGTTGGAGATGCAACCCATTTTGCCAAAACAAATCAAAGAAGCTCAGAAAGAAGACGAGGAAGTCGCTGGAATCAGAAAGAGAATGGCCGTACGAAAAGCACCTGGTTTCTCGGTAGACGACGGAGGTGTACTTTGGTTTGGAAAAAGGATCTTCGTACCCAATAATAAGGAGTTAAAGCAGACCATCCTGAAGGAAGCCCACGACACGAAATTACCAATACATCCCGGGTGTACCAAGATGTACTCCGATCTTAAAGGATCCTATTGGTGGACCGGAATGAAGAGGGACATCGCAGAATTTGTAGCCTTGTGTGACACCTATCAGAGAGTCAAAGCAGAACACCAGCGACTTGCAGGATTATTGCAACCTTTAAGGGTCCCCGAGTGGAAGTGGGAAGAAATTGGAATGGACTTCATAGTGGGGTTACCAAAGACCCAGGCAGGCTATGATTCCATATGGGTCATTGTGGATCACTTGATCAAGTCAGCGCATTTCATTTCCGTGAAGACTACTTATTCAGGAGATAAGTTGGCCGAACTATATCTGGCTAAGATAGTTTGTTTGCACGGAGTACCAAAGAAAATTGTGTCTGATAGAGGAACATAATTAACTTCAAAATTTTGGGAAAAGCTGCACAGTTTGATGGGAACTAACCTTAACTTCAGCACAGCATATCATCCGCAAACGGATGGGCAGACTGAAAGAGTTAACCAGATACTGGAAGATATGCTTCGAGCTTGTGCCTTGGAAAATGCGAAGAATTGGGACCGACACTTGCCCTATGCAGAATTTTCCTATAACAACAGCTACCAGTCCAGTCTGCAGATGGCTCCGTTTGAGGCACTTTACGGGAGAAAGTGCAGAACGCCTCTTTACTCGAAGGAGACCGGTGAGCGCATGGTTTTTAGACCAGATCTGCTCAAGGAAGCCGACAAACAAGTTCGAGTTATTCAGTAGAGGTTGAAGACGGCCTAGAGCCGACAAAAGAGCTATGCTGACCATCGCCGCCGAGACCTCAGCTTTGAGAGCGGAGATTTTGTGTATCTGAAGGTTTCGCCAATGAAAGGAGTGCGACGTTTTCGAGTTAGTGGAAAATTGGCACCTCGCTTCATTGGACCCTTCAAGGTTTTGGCTAGAAGAGGCGAAGTGGCTTATCAGCTGGAATTACCCCCTCAACTATCGGATGTTCACGACGTGTTCCATGTGTCTCAGCTCAGGAAGTGCTTGAGAGTTCCAGAAGAGCAGATGCCCTTAGAATAGTTGGAGTTGCAGCAAGATCTGTCTTACCAGGAGTACCCGGTTCGCTTTTTGGAAGAAGCTGCTCGTCAGACCAGAAACCGAGTAATCAAGCTTTGCAAAGTGCAGTGGAGCAATCACTCCGAGAAGGAAGCAACTTGGGAGCGTGAAGAAGATCTCCGGCGAGTTCCTGATCTGCTTGAAAATTTTCCTAATCTCGGGTCGAGATTCCGTTTAAGGGGAGGTTTGTAACATCCTCATTTTTCAAAATCATGCATACATGCATTGCATTGCATATGTAAATTTTTGAGATTCAAAAACCTTTTAAAATGAGTATGTTCCTTGGAAAAATATTTTAAAATGTTTTAATTAAACAAAGTTAGTTAATAAAAATATATTTATATGGTTTTGGCTATGAGATGTTTTAATTGAATAATTAAGGCATATGTTAGCCTTATATCCAAAACAAAATCTGATTTTTATATTTAAATCTTTCTCTCTCCTACATGTGGGCCCCACATGTAATTCCCTCTTCCTCACCTTCTCGTTGAATTTGATTGACAAGTTTGGAAACCCCCCTATCACCTCTCCTTTCCATCTTTATCAATAGAAAGCCCTCCCTAATTTTAGTAGGCTCCAAACTCCCACTAATTCCTATCCTAATCCCCCTAGACTACGCACTAATCTCTTATATAAAACCACCGCCACGTTGTTCTTCATCTGGAACCAAACCGAGAAAATCATCTCCTCCAACCCTTGTCGCCTTTCTTGATCTCCGATTTCACCGAGTGTCGCCGCAAAGGTTCAACATGAAACTTGTTCCTTGTGCAGCCCTCGACTCTGTTTTCATCTTCGTCGGCCGTCGCCGCCGAGTTTTTCTGCCGAGCCACCGCCCGTTCTGCCGCTGCGATCAACCTGCCGCCCGACCTGTCGCCGTGGTGAGCTCCTAAGCACCTCGCCTCCGTAGGAACCTCGCCGACCCCATGGCGTCCCCATCTCCCCTCGCCGCAGGCCGCCGCCGTTCCCGCCCGCTCAAGACGCCAAGACGCTAACCCGCCGCCTCGGGCACCCGCTGCCGCCACCGCCGCTTTCCTCCTTGCGCCCCTAGTGCTTACCGCCCGCCGCCGTCGCCGCCGCCATCATCGCTATCGCTGCGTGCTCGCCGCATGATTTAGGTCGAGCCGCACCGCCGCCTCGCTGATGCTTGCGCCCAACCCAACTCGTGAGTTCGCCTCGACCCTCCCTTTCTCGCCGCTGCCGGCCGGAGGCCGCATGGAGCGCTGCTGCTCGCGCCCGCCGTCTCGCTCGCTCGCTCTCAGCTGCCCCGACGATCAACTTCTCGGCCCGCTCCCTAGCGCTCGAGTGCCGAGTGGGTTTACCACTTGCGCCGCCCAATACCCTTCCCATTTTATTTTCCTTTATATTAGAATATGCTACATATTGTAAATTCCATATAAATTGTAGGAAATTCCAAAATTGTTAAATAAATTTTATTAGATCCATAAAATTCTATATTATTTTTATGTACTGTTTATTTACATGTTTCTGTTAAATTTAAATTTTGATAATTATATTAGTTCTTGCATGTGTAGGAATTTTATAAATTAATTTAGAGATCCAAAAATACCAAAGATTATTTTATAAAGTTAGATATATTATAATATGATTTCTGTACTGTTTTGGTCAAATTTTGAAATTTATTTATTATTAACTCACTTTTGTACCTTTAGTATTAAGTTATAGAAATCATAACTAATTATAAGGAACTCTAAAAATAATGAAACCAATTTCAGAAGTTTTGTAAAATTATTTTATACTGTTCTGTACTGTTTGCATCATCCTCATGTCATGACATTCATGCCTCATATTTTATTGCATGTGGTTCTTATTTATGTTTCTTTTAAACGTTAGACCCGAGTACCGAGTTCGTTTCCGACGCAGCTGAGGATCCTCCCCACTACGTCGATCAAGGCAAGTGGTGAAACCTCTGAACCGATGTTTTCAAATGAGTTTTGTAGGATTTGAACCGTAGCATGTATGTTTAACATAAAATACTAAATAACTATGTTGCCTAGCTAATTCCCATTGATAATTAATCCTTATAAAATTCCCTTGCTATCTTAGGATTATTAATTTTGATTAATTATTACCATATCCTTGATTAGGTTTTGCATCTGCTTAGTAATGGTCATAGTAAACCACCTGATTAATTGCTTGTTAACATTAATCACCATTTTACCTTGTGATCTTTAAGAAGGACAATTGGTGCTGTCTTTTGGTTGTATTTGGGCTAGTTGATAGTGGGTGCTATCGGGGAAAAATGTTTTGCAAAACCTGATTGGGGTGGATGGTTGCAAGGATGGTGCCGCGTGCACGAGATTCGGGCCAAGTGCGGGACCCACCCTGATTCCTAAGGACCGATTCCTTGAGGTAGACGAGCTAAGTACAACAGTGCGACCATTGAGTGCTTGTGTGGGCAAGCCCTGGTTGAGTACCCTTCGGACCTCTAGTTTTGGCATTCCAGTAGGTGGAGTAGGCAATTGGTGTTGTTCTGCAGGCTCAAGAGGGGGCTTCAGCCAACTAGAGTAACTAGCGCTGCGGTGGAATCCTTAGAGGGAGTGCCAGGCTAGGGGAATGTTGGTTAAAGACCTTGTGGTGTTCTTTTCCCTTTGGGTGATTCCTAGGGAAGGTCACCTCTCGTGGGTAAAGCGTGCAACCTCTGCAGAGTGTAAAACTATCATGATAGCCGTGTCCACGGTCAAGGATGGACGACGGGGAGCTGCCTCATTGGTATTTCTTATCTTTGTTTTCTAAATGGTGTTTTAAAGGAAAACCACGATCGGTGTCGTGTGTTTTGATTTTTCTCCTCATAGTAGGTGCTATGAGCGATGAGGGTAATTGCACGGTGGGTGCCGTGAGTAGCCAGGATTGGGCAAAACCGGCCGAGGCCGGAGATTTAAAGAAATACTTCAAAGATTTATTTTCCTCAACTCATTTCAAATCATTTTTATAAAACTTTAGGAAAGACTTGCAAAACTGGCTTTATGCAAAAGAACCTTTACCCCTCCTTGTTAAGCCCTAGTTGCATTTAGTCAGCCTTGCTTGTTGAGTATATAGTATACTCACCCTCGCCTTTTATGCGGGGCTGCTCATTCCAACGAGCAGGTTGCAACACCGAGGAGGAAGTATACCAGGACGGGGACTTTGCTGAAGGAGTTCAGGATGAGGACTACTCTGACGTCTAGGGTGCATCCGTCAGACATCCTGTGTAGTTGCGTTGGGTTTTCCATTGAAGTTGAACTATGTTATTTGGATTTCTGCTGCTAGGCCATGAAGTCTAAACTTTGTAATAATTCAGTGACTCTGATGTAATAAAGTACTTTTCGTTGCATGGTGATGATCCAAACTATATATCTGTGTGTACTAGCTACTTGATCCAGGGACTAGTACAGGTAAGACACAACAGGGATTCGACTCCGATTTTCGGGTCCCGACACCCGGCATCCTCCCGCGCCATGGCTAGGGTCTCCTCCGCCGCCACAACTCGAGCTTCCAGGGTCACTACCTGGGCCGAGCTCGAGCGAGGTTCTTCCAGCTCAACGCGCACGGCTTCGACTCGCCGTCGCCAACGTGCGCCATCTGCCTGCAGGGTCTCCTTCTCGGCCTCATGCTTAGCTCTAGCCGCACACGCGAGACCAACAATCTTGCGGTAGGCCTACTCCAAGAAAGCGGGCTCAAAAAAAAGAAAGAATCAAAGCTCGGTCAAAGCGAGACTCCAAAGGCTAGGTTCGAAGACACTTACCCGCCTCATAACCGCCACGGACTTGATCTCGTACCAATCGCTGGGCGGCGCGCCTAGGCGCAGGCAATGCCACGATCAAGGCACCCGAGCTATCGCTCGAGCTGCTTGATCCCTCGGCCGTGCCCCTTGCAAGCTCGGCCGCTCGTCCCGCAGGCTCGGCCGCTCCTCCCACAGGCTCAGCCGCCCCTCCCGCAAGATCGGTCGCTCCTCCTGCAGGCTCGGCCGTTCCCCTCGAAGGCCCAGCCACCTCGACGGCCTGAAGGCATGGCTCGGGGCAAAATCGATTTGCACCCCGGCGTCCTTCGGCTTGCCCACCTTCATACTTACCAGCCACTCCGGAGAGGCTGGCCGGGAACGGGCCGAAGCCAGATGGACTCCTCTTGGCGACGTCCGGTGAGCGAGAGCTTGTGCTTGATCCACGCTGGCGTCACGACGATCCACCCGGCGGCGACCAGCGGTGCCACGCAACACAAGCGCACCGTGACGATGCTAGCGGTCGTGATGACCCGAACCGGCCAGTTCTAGCCGAACAGGAGCGTATCGCTCATGTCCAACAACGGGACGGGCAGGTTGCACCCCGCGAAGAGATCCGATAGACCGGTAAAGTCGATTGGGCGCCACCAGAACGAGGTCCGCCCCTCGACACGGAGCGGCACCAACATCGATGTCCCGTCATTCGTCTCCACCTCCACGGTCACGGTCGGGCAGCGCACGTCACTGCAGTACTATCGGCGGGAGGTAATAGGGCCTCGAGCCCCGAAGCCCTCCGTGCTTCGGGAGAAACTCGCTCTCCCGGGCCACTTCCTTTGGAAGCACCGGGATGACTTCCCTGGCCTTGGCGGACATGGCAACCGAAAACAAAAAGCAAATCAAGCATGCCTGATCAACCCAGAGAATTGTGACGAGTGGGGAAAGGAAGGGAAAACCGAGAAGCATGGTAACCTACTGGCGAGCTCGAGGTCTGCCCCCGCCAAACCAGCGTCCGGGTCATCATCATCATCATCGTCGTCATCATCCAACACCAATGACGCCTCTTGGGCGCTGGCTGGGTTTGCCGCGCGCAGTAGAATCCTAGCCCCGGGAACCTCTAGCTTAGGCTGGGTCGGGAGCAGGGGCAGGAGCCCGAGCCGCTGATTGCCCCGCACTGACGACTTTGTCCCGGCGGGAGAGCCCGGTCCGTTTATTTAGGGGCGGCCGCGTGCTCACAGCCTGCTCTTGCTGCGCTGGGACCAGGCCCGCGCTACCGCCGACCGTCGAACTCATAGCCTCCGGGACTGCCACTAGTGTGAGGCCGGCGGGCCCGGCCTCCTCACCCGCTTTCCCCTGCAAGCAAGCTAGGGAGCATCACCGTAAGGTCAAAGAAAGGAACTTACGAGAGGTGCTTTCGTGGGTGAGATCGTCCCACCCGCGGATTTTGAAGAAGGGGTGAACCCGCTTCCGCAGCGGGCACACCCGGTGCCTGATGAAGTCGGCTACGATGTCGTAGCTGTTTAGCCCTTGGCCGGCCAAATCCCGGATCTTGGCCGCCGAGGTTGCCTCCGTGGGCTCCAGCGAAGGGCAGGGCAGCGTTAGCTTCCCGAGGTTCGCGTTTGCGAACCATAGCCCGCAGTCGCTAAGCACCTTGGCATAGTACCATCGCGACGCCCACCCCCGACGTTCTCCTTGGCCTTGAACGCCGGGTACGCGGGCTTCATGATGTGGCGCAGCTTTAAGTAGGCACACCTCGCCGCGTCGTTCCCACCGGTCGTGGTCAGTTCGTAGAAGTTTCGGAAGAGGCTGACTGTCGGCTCCACCCCGACGAAGGCCTCGCAAAGATGTGCGAAGATCGTTAGGAATAGGATCGAGTTGGGATTGAGGTTCACCAACTCGATCCCGCATTGGGCCAGGACGGCGGCAAGGAAGTCGGACTCTGAAACTTGGAGCCTGTGGATGGCGAATAGCTCGAAGCAGACAAACTCCTTGCTCTCGGGCGCAGGGATCGTCTCCTTCAGGGCGTCCTCGGAAAGGAGACTCCGCGTGAAGGGCGCCATCGGAGGGAAAAGGTCGGGAGGCAAAGACGGCAGAAGAGCGAAAAGATGAAGAAAGGCAAGAAGCCGATAGCACAAGAAAGCGTGAAGGAAGCAACGCAAGGATTGGGCAAACCGCCTCTTATGAACCGGCGTAAGGAAGGTGAACCGTCGCTTTGTCACGGGGCGCGAAACCTAGGGGAAAACAATGGCGCGATAATCAGATTCGGTTGGGTCGCGCTCCCCAATCATTTCGCCCGAAGGCGGTTACCAAATAAACCTCCGAGCGGCACGTCTTCATCCCGCTCGAGGCTCGGGGGCTAGCTGTTGGGGAAAGTACGTGGCCCATGGAGATACGGCCCACTAACTTACCTCCGGCCCCACAGGGAGTACGCACGAGCTTGGCAAGCTCACACCCGAGCTTGGCAAGCTCGCGCTCGAGCTTCCCCGCCTCAGAAGCTCGAGGCAACTTGCCCCTCCCGGGTTTCCGAAGCACAGCCACAACAAAAAGGACCTTGCATCAGGAGAGGAACGACAAGGGGTAGACTCAGACAGAAGCAATCAACCACCATAGAACAGGAGCACTTGCACTCACGTAGGAGCTCTAGTTTCGGACGGTAGTTCGTTGCCTCTAGGTACGGTAGGAACACGCACATAGTGCCTTGAGCACTTATTGTACTGAAGCCCGGGCTTTTCGAAGCCCGGCCTCACCCCTTTGCACTCGTTTAAACTTGGCATTAAACGAAGATCGGGCGAGGGTCATATCCGACGATGGCGGCTGAACTAGATAAAACCCTCGTGTCACACTAGGGCCGTTGTGTCCAAGCGCATCGGACCTCTTTGCTTCCTTCCCTCGGCGTCCGCCAAGCGAGATAAACGGGTATACCTTTTACACGAGAGCCCAGGATAACAAGAGCACCAACCAAAACAGTGGCGTCCACGTAGATGATGTGGACAACAAAGGAAAGAAGGATACCTATTACGGTTTCATAGAGGAGATCTAGGAGCTCGACTATGGAATTTTGAAGATCCCTCTATTTTGGTGTCAATGGGTCAAACTGCGTGATGTGGAGATTGACAAGTATGGTATGACAATTGTGGGCCTCACACAAACCGGATATAGGAAAGAACCATTCATGCAGGAAAAAGATGTGGCACAAGTCTTTTATGTGATGGACATGTCTACCGTACCGAAGAAACAGAAGAACAAGTCTAGCAACAATCAGCCAGGGTGTCACGTGGTTCTTCCTGGTAAAAGAAGAATCGTCGGAGTTGAGGACGTCACAGACGAAGAAGAGTGTAATTAGTTCGACGATATACCTCCTTTTGCGGTGAATGTGGACATCAGTGTCCTGAAAGTTGAAGCTGGATTAGCAAATAAGCCAAGTCGTGTTTTGTAAACTTGTGTATAAATGATAAATGTATTCATTTCTGACTCAGTGTTGAGGAAATATATTGTCATAAATTTAAATGAGAAAAATAAGAAAAGTATTCCTTGTGTTAAACTTTTATATAAATAAATTGCGAAAAAATTCTACAAATATTTTTATGGTACTAAAACTTTTAAAATATTAGTGTGGTGTGAGGGCCTGTCCTTTGCCCCGCCCATCCTACCTGTCCGCCACAGCAGCCGCCGCCGTCAACCCGATCCCGCCATGTGGCAAGCCGAGTTGCGCTCACGCGTGCGCCTCGGCTTGGGTCAGCCCAACAAAGAGAGGGGAGGAGAGAGAGATTGGGCCACATGGGTTTCAATAGTAATAGTGAGATCTTTGAATTAATTTGCGAAAAATCCGTTTGAGAGCATCCGAAATCCAAATTAGATGAAACTAGAACTATTAGTTCACAAATAATTCCTAGTATTTTATTTTATTGTTGTGAGCCATGTGTTCTATTGATTGTTTGCTGTTTCTTTACGCTTTTGCGTATATACCTGTGGTTCAACCGTGCGTTTACTATCCGAGTGCTTTCCCGGATCCAGAAGTTGGTGGTTTCCAAGAGTAGAAGTGCTGCCCAGGCAAGATAGTTGCATCTTGCTTAGACCTACTTTATAAAATTCACATGTTTTACTTTTTCTTATATTTTTCTGTGCATAAATTGATGAATTGGGTGCAATCCTATATTATATTCACATTAGCCTTTGACTTTGTGAATTTTAGCCATCCTTGCTGCCTTAGTATTATTCCTAGCCTATCCTTGTGTAGTTGCTAGTGCACGTGGCTTTGATAGTTGTTTAGGATCACATCATCATATTGAATATTCATGGTTAATTGATTATGGAATTATAGTCCAAGGATTAATTACCTAAACAACTAAAATCTACGTGGCGTGTCTTGACTCAAGGTGGCAGGAGGGTGGAACTTGGGTTTGTGGATGTGGGTGGAGGTAGTCACGTTGGTCTAAGGACTAATGACATGTGCTTGACTAAACTGAACCATCACATGTACAACCATAAGCGCTAACTTTGCATGTAGTGCACAACATGTGTGAGTCCTAGCACAGTAGTTAGGAATGAACATGCTAGACGGGGTAGGTCGTGGTGGTACGGGGGTACTTACTCCTAGCTAGCATGCGAACCTAACGAACCGCTTTGTATTGGTACTCGGTCTAGGCTCCATAGGATTGAGCTAAGACAAAAGAGAACACCAAGACTTATGGGTAAAGTGTACTAAACTCTGCAGAGTCTGAAAAACTATCATGATAGCTGTTCCCACGGTCAAGGGAGGTAAAGGTTGGTTGTACAAGGTAGTCTCACTGTGTTAATAATAAAATGATGGGTGAATGAGTTGTTGATCAAGCTAAGTGAACAGAGGGGCTTGTGGAAGCCGAGCTCTGTGCGTATTTCTTGGGAATCTTGATTACTAAATATTGCTTTACAAAACCTTTTTTATAATAATTCAACAACTTGACTAGTATAGGTGTTTTATGCAAAATAGCCATCTGTATTCACTATACATACTCTCGGATAAACTTTGGTTCAGGTGAGGACGCAGATACAGGTTTCCCGCAAGGTCAGGAGGACTTTGTGTTGGATTTCTTTCAGTACTAAGTGCGTTTCGGAGTCGAGGCTTAGGACGTCATCACATCATCATATTATTGCATTATTTGGATTTCCGCTTGCTACTCTGAATTTAGGATTATCTCCTTATGTCTTAGTTATGGTTATTCAGACAAAACTATTGTAATAAGTAGTTGTTGGACAGGTACTTGTGCAATGGATGATATTTTACTTAGCTATATTCTGGTTGTGCGATGATGTTGTTTCCTGTTGCTCACAAGTCACTAGTATTGATCTCTGGGACTAGTGATGGATTGTGAATATATCTCGGAGAAACTGGGATCGTGATAGGTCTTGGTTCGGTTTTCCTGAGTTGGAAACTGAGAAAACCGAACAGGCCCGCAACTCTGTGCTCCCTGGCCCATTCGGCGTCTTGTTCTAGGCCATTCAGTGTCCCCTGGCTGATTCTTCACGCTTTCGAGGCCCACCACAACTGGCCCCGCATCTAAATCTCTAGGTGGCCATACAAACCCTAAAGTTCCATGACTTTTTTATTATTTTATATTTAATTTAATTTGATTTAAAGAATTTATATGTTACAAAAAGATATTTAAATAAATAGCTCCCATCGCCATCCTAGATGGTGATAGCGCAATCGCCATCTGGTTTGATGATAGCGCTGCCATGGGCCTGCCCTAGGACCCATGTGTGTCAGACCCTGACACCCCGCACGCCACGTGGTGCCCCGCTCCACGCTATCGCCATGCCGTGTGGCGATAGCGCAGAGGTTCCGCTATCGCCATCTGGTATGGCGATAGCGCCAACGCTATTGTCATACGAGATGGCGATAGCGTCCACCGACCGTTAGTCCTTATATTTTGTAACGGAGTAAATGGCCCACCTGTCGGTGACCCTATGATAGGCAAATAAGAGAGGCAGAGGGTTGTCAGCAGGGCCCGCATGTCATTGAGTCCGAATATTTTCATATACTTCCTTGATTAATGTCG
Organism: Olyra latifolia; assembly: GCA_036346145.1. Taxonomy (NCBI): domain Eukaryota; kingdom Viridiplantae; phylum Streptophyta; class Magnoliopsida; order Poales; family Poaceae; genus Olyra; species Olyra latifolia. The sequence goes on from CM070530.1 coordinate 54,062,599, forward strand.
GATGAAGGAAAAATAGTTATGTTGTGAGACAAATTTCTAAATTTAAGTTTTCGGATGTAGTATTTAATTAAATTATCTCGCGGATTTTGAATTTTAGAAAATGTTAATTTTAATTTTGTTTGGACCCATTTCATCATATTAGTTTTTTATAAAAAATAATTTTAGGCTTTAACAAAATTGGTGAAGCTTACCACAAGCTTTCAAAGTGATCTTACCATGTGAATACAGCTTTGCAGTATGTATGGCATGTGTAAAAAATCTGGTAATGTTATTTTGAATTATATTTTACTATATAAACATTATGTAAAAATAGTTTGAAAGGCTCAAAACTTGTTCAAAATTACAAAGACTATGCGTCCATTCACGGGTAGTAAGTATATGGACGTAGAGACAACTCGCGATAGTGACGATACCAATATGTGGATGGCAGGCAAGTGAAATGCATTAGAGATTAATGATAGGGGCTTTGTTCCACACGATACAAAATGACATGCAGGGTACAAACGACTCGATAAGAAACACGGTTCGATAGAACACGAGATACATGAATGTAAAGGTACAACCCACTTCTGAAAGACAAGGCAGATGCGGTCTACTGAGTGCATCGGGGGTATTTCTCCTTCTCAAAGGCGGTCAGTCCAGCCTGGCGGGCTCACCTTGCCCTCACGCGCATTCTCTCGCGCTCGGCCGTGGCCTCGGCAGCTAGGCAGTCCTGTTCGGCCTTCCTCTCGGCCCCCCTCTCCGCTTTGAGCCTCTTGTGGAACTTCTCATGCTTCTCTTGCTGGTCCACCTCCCTGATTTGACGGAACCAGAGCTCTATGCGGCTTGCAAACTTGGCATCACGCTCAGCCTGCATGTCGGGCGTCATCTTGAGGTCATAGTATTGCATGAACTCACACAGGGGCGGTAGCAAAATGTTAAGAGAAGAAGTTATAATAAAATGCTATTTTTTTGCATGGAATGATGTACCAGCAGTGTTGATGAGAAACATACCACACATCCATGTCGCCTCTTATCCCATGTATTTTCTGGGTCCTCATTGGTACAGCTCCAAAACTTACGACCGTAAGTGTCTGATAACTCGACGGAACGACTGAACTTGCAAGGAGTCCCGCACTTGCACATAGGGGCCTTTAAGCCTTGAGGGACGGTCTTAGACCCTAATTCCCATGGCAGCTCAGGGAATTCCATCTCTGAAGTGGCACTTGTTCTTTCACTAATAATAGTTGAGGCTTGATCTTGAATGGAACCATGGGAGGCCACTGGGGGCGATTAAATAGGGGATAGGTGGGTGGCGGATTTGAATCGAGCTGAAATCCGTGAGCATCGGATACCTTGTGTTATTAGTGGCCTTTGCAGGTTGACAGCTTTGCAGTAGTGAAGGGTCAAGTTGCGCAGAGAATCATAGCAGGGATATGTTAATGATGGGCATGCAAGCTTAGGCAGTAAGTAGATCTTGTGAAAGTACCAAATCTTGTGCAGTAAGGTATTTTTTCATAATTAGTAGCATCGAAGTACTAATTGTTAGACATGTCTTATTGTGTCAATGTTATGACGAACTATGTGAACATTGACATAATTATATCATGGGTGCATACAGACAGAGCAACATGGGTTATAGCTGAACATGTACACACAGAGCTACATGGGTAATAGATGAACAGATACACACAGAGATGCGATACGACATAAAGATTAAATCTAAGGAGACATAAACAGACCGGATACATCTAAGCTGAAGAATGCGTAGGTATCGATTGGGCGGCACCAATCAAGGTCTACTCGTGAATACGTTGTGGCAGTCGTAGTCACACCACCAGAAGGCACATTTGGGTGTTACATCCCACCAAGCACCCTTGTCCCCCGGTTTACCTGGATAGGTGATATTCAAGTGGTCACGGTGATGCTGCAGTAGTTCACTTGGTTGCCCTCTGTAGTGGCACCACAGAGGCATGTGCGGTTTTGACACTAGCTTTTGATCCGATAAGAAACATCAAATACCCGTAGGGCAGAACTACTCTCAAGGGGAGCAACATCCTTGTCACGGTTGTTGGCTCTTCCTGTTCTTGTACCGGCGAGTCTGCCTTCCAACTCCTCGATCCTTCCCTGTAGGACGGCGATCTTGGCGTAGAGCATCTGGATGAATTTGTTGGCAACGGCAGGGTAAGGATCGTCCAACCAATAGTTGTAGCCGCAATCAAACGACGGTCTTCCAGGGATATCCTAAAATTTGGAACCAATGGTCAGTGATGTTATGGTTAGAAGATAACTTAGTACAATGAGAGGATAGACACTTACGAAATAATAATTTGGGCAACGAAAAAATCTACGGCTAATGAAGCCGTCATGAAATTGGTGATCGAACCGTTGGTAGGCCGCGGCATCACCACAATGGCACTTTGGCCAGTACAGATCCCCAAGGCCAGGCCAGTTGACCAAAGTCGGATCATACTCAGACTTATCCTCTATGTCACCTGGAACGTAATATGACTTGTCTTCAAGGAGGTGGATAGGGTACCACCATTCACCTGGGGTGAAAGAGTTGGGAACTGGCCTGCCATTATCCATGTTGGTTTCCGAGGAGATGCTTGGTGTTGTGCCGGTGTGGATGAACGAAGGTTTTATAACGGGTGCGAGATTGTCGTGGCCCAAATAATGTTGCCTGCAGGGATTCGTTTGATGGGGTAGGCCTTAGCAGGGAATCCTGCATTGCAAGGCATGCTTGCTTTTTGCAGAGGTTGGCTTTTGCAGGGAATCCTGCACTGTGAGGTCATCTCATAGGCAACCTTTTTGCTGAGGTAGTCTTTCGCATTGAATCCTGCACTGCAAGGTCATCTCACCAGCTTGCTTTTTGCAGAGGTAGGTGTAAACAACATGGGCCCCCGGTCTTTGGAGACAGACGGTTGGACATACCACCTCCTTGGGCCAAGTCGTATGGATCTTCCAGAAGACAGACTTGGTGGATGGCGCGGCCCGACTTACTCTACAAGGAGGCAAATTCGTATTCTACTCGAATACATGTAGATAGGCGTAACCAACCCGGTTATATGTCTATCTCCCTTATACGGATTAGGGAACATATCTGTAACCCGACCTCTTGTACTATATAAGGGGGGTCAGGGGTCCCTAGTTTGATCATCCAATTCTACATCCACATCATTGTCTGTTCTCGTGCTATCTCGACGAGAACATATATTGTAATCGACACCCCATAGTACAATCCACGAGCACAGGAGTAAGGTATTACCTCTCTCACAGAGGGCCTGAACCTATATAAATCCTACCTCCATTGCTACCATCGAGTCGTGATCTCTCGCATAGCCCTATAAAATACAGTGCCGACGCAAATCGTCGACAGTTGGCGCGCTAGGTAGGGGCTAGCGTCACGATTAGTTTCATCGACTTCGATGGCTTCCATTGGCGGATTCGTCTTCACCTACGCCCCCGACCAAGGCTTCGTCTTCGAAGATCTCGGCTTCCTCGCCGATGACTTTGGGGAGCTCCAGCTATCTTAGTCGGGCAACGTCCGGGGGACGCTGAATGCGACTTCAGCCGAACCACACCACGTCAGGATGCCTCTTGCGGATTCTGATCCGGAAGAGATCCAATCTGACGATGACAATTCTGAACTACCCCGTCATAGGAATTCCCTTCGGTTCCGGTCAGGATTACGAGCTTCTGGTTTTGCCAGCTTCATCCGCTGGTAAGGAACCAACCGACAATGTTGTTCCTAATCTGGATCTCGTTCGGATCCAATTGGAAATTGCAACTTCACAGTTGTCTGACGCCCTATTCGGATTGAGAAACTAGGCCACTGTTTTCCGTGAGATAACATGCCGTCTTTTTCGGTCTGGGCTAGGGAGCGGAGCACAACAAGCAAACACTGGGACGAGCTTCCCGAGTTCTGACTCGAGGATAACTCTAATCGGATCAACTTCCCGAGTGGGTGCTGTGATACCACTCGGATTGGTCAATTCGGCTGCAAGATTTCAGCAGATCTGTTCTGTTAAATCTCGGCCGGATTTTCTTCTGCCAAACGATCCATCACGGGAAGTAGGAGTCATAATCACTCCTATTGATGAACCGACAAATCGGGATCAGTTGAGCCTTTCTTACTTGGAGTCCGAGTCGGAGGAGAGCGTCAACGGATTCCCCAACTTTCGTGGTGTCTATGTGGTGGATGGACAAGCCTACGGATCGGCTTGGTGTCCCATAGAGGAGGCATGAGCCGAACATAACCGCGGAGGTGAAGAAGATCTGCGCGACAAATTACGCGGTCGTGCGCGTGAAGTCCAGTAGGAATTACTTCAAGTCCGTATGGGAGATCGCTCGGTCTTCCGTATGCCACAACAGAACATTCTCACATGTAAGACCCTCTTAGACAATGTTGGTCCTTTACTTAGAGAAAACAGCCCCACAACGTCGATCATGGAACAGATCAAAGCCATGGTGGCGGCAGCCTCGAGAACAACAGGCCGACTCGGCCAGCAGTCAGACTGCCATGAGTAACACTCGGCGCAGTCGGCACATGCCAACTCATGGGCAAGATGCTCACCAAAGTACAAGTCGCGACCTCCGCCTCAAAATCGAAGCTCGGCGAAGGGAGCGAGAGGAAGACCGATGCCGCACTCCATCGCGTCGGATTCTTCCCGTCAGTCTCCTCCCCCTGGGGACGGATTGATTGATGGAATCAAGGCATTCACACACCGACTTCGTCAGGTAAATTGGCTCAAGGGTTTAACCCCAAGGGAATAGTGAAATTTGATGGGGAGCGGGACCTAAAAGCTTGGTTGCAGATTTACTCTTTAGCAATCAAGGCCGTGTGGGAGCATACGACGTGATGGCAAACTATCTGCCCGTCATGTTAACTCCTCCGGCTCAGGGTTGGCTCACAGACCTTCCAGAGAACTCGATCGGTTCCAGGGGAGAGTTTTGCGACCAATTCGTCGCCAATTTCCAGGACACTTACAAGAAGCCTGGAACCCAGTGGGACCTTTATCAGATTCGTCAGAAAAAAGATGAGTCATTATGGGATTTCATTCGGCGCTTCACGAAGAAGAAGAACACAATCCGGAAGATTTCTGAAGCGGTCGTCGTCGCGGCCTTCCAAAGGGAGTTTGTGACCTCGACTTGATCAAGAAGATGTCCTGGAAGCCCCCAACCACTGTCAAAGAGATGTTCGCTCTAGCGGACCGGTATGCTACCGCCTCGGATGCTCTCACCGAGCGTTAGGAGGATCACCCAAGCAAAAACGAAGGCAAGAAGGACAAGCCCGAATCATCCTCTAAGAAGGACAAGAAGCGCAAGGGTGAAGAACTGGTAGCAGCTGTGGATCATGGTCGGCAAAAGCCACCCCGGTGCAACGACTACAACAAAGTAATGGAGGCGCTGTGTCCTTTCCATCCGAATGGAAAGCATGTCTTGAAGAGGTTCGCTGAGGAGCACAACAAGGACGCTTCGAAGGACGCCAAACAAGATGACAAGCGTGACCCTCCTCAGGGTGACGCTTACCAAGAAAACAAGCGTGAGCTCAACTACATATTTGGGGATCGGATGCATATGAGTCCAAACGTAAGCAAAAGCTTACTACTCGGGAAGTCAATGCAGCTGTTCCGGTGATCCCCGAATACCTCCGATAGTCCGAAGTGCCGATCCAGTTCGATCGCTCGGATCATCCTGACCACATCCCTTGTCAGGGAAGATATCCACTCATCCTGGATCCGGTGGTACGGGGCGTCCGTCTGCGCAAAGTCTTGGTCGATGGCAGGAGCGGATTGAACATCCTTTTCGCCAAGACGTTCAATGAGATGCAGATTTTGAAGTCGGCGCTCCAGAAGACTGATGCACGTTTCATGGCATAATTTCGGGAACCTCCTCGGTGCCGATTGGGAGAATCTCTCTTCCGGTCACTTTCGGCACTCGGGACAACTACCGGACGGAAAACCTTAGCTTTGAGGTGGCCGATTTCGAGACTGCGTATCACGCAATCTTGGGAAGGCCGGTTTGGCCAAACTCATGGCTGTCCCACATTACGCCTACCTAGTTATGAAGATGCCGGGTCCGCAGGGCGTAATCACGGTCTGCAGAGACGTCAAGTTTTCCTATCTCCTCGATAAGGAAAACTACGACTTCGCCCAGTCAATCGAAGCGGCTGCCGAGTTGGACAAGATCCGGCAGTGCCACCACTCTTCGCGACGAAGGTGGCCTGCCAAACAAGAAGCCATCTAAATCAAGCATCAAGCCTGACGAAGATGTCAAGCGTATTTCGCTCGACCCGTCCGATTCAGCCAAAACGGCTCTGATCGGGATAGGGCTCGATCCGAAATAGGAAGAGGCGCTCGTCACCTTCCTCCAAGCGAATCGGGCCATCTTTGTTTGGAAGCCATCTGACTTGCCGAGTGTCCCGAGGGAGGTGATCGAGCATTCCATGAATGTACACGATAAAGCCAAGCCGATCAAGCAGCGGCTGTGTCGGTTCACACAAGATCGGAAGGAAGCCATCAAAACGGAGATCACCAAAATTTTAGCCGCTGGGTTCATAAGGGAGGTGCTCCATCCCGATTGGCTGGCAAATCCGATACTTGTACAAAAGAAGAATGGTACTTAGCGCATGTGTGTCCATTATATCGACTTAAATAAAGCATGCCCAAGGATCCGTTCGGACTTCCTCGCATCGACCAGGTGGTTGATTCCACTGCGGGTTGCGAGCTTTTGAGCTTTCTGGATGCCTACTTGGGCTATCACCAGATTAGCTTGAAGGAAGAAGATTGCATCAAGACTTTGTTCATCACTCCGTTTGGGGCTTTCTGCTACGTCACTATGCCCTTCGGATTAAAGAACGCCGGAGCAACGTACCAGCGTTGCATTCAACGATGTTTTTCCACAACCAGCTTGGGCATAACGTGGAAGCATAAGTTGATGACATTGTCGTCAAGTTTCGGGTATCCTTCGACTTGGTCACTAACCTGTCGGAGACATTCGAGAGCCTGTCGGCATACAACATGAAGTTGAACCCGGAGAAGTGTGTCTTCGGGTCCCTTCGGGAAAGCTGCTCGGTTTCGTGGTATCTCACCGCGGAATCGAGCCTAACCTAGAAAAGATCATAGCTATCATGGAGATGACTCCCCCAACGTGCCAAAAGGATGTCCAGCGTCCAAATGGGTGCATGGTGGCACTCGGCCGATTCATCTCGCGGCTCGGCGAGCATGGGTCGCTCTTCTTTAAGCTATTGAAGAAGCAACATGACAAGTTTATCTGGACACCTGAAGCACAGAAGGATTTTGAGGATCTCAAATCATTCCTCACATCGCCACCTGTCTTGGCATCTCCCATGCCACAGGAACAGCTTCTGCTATACATTGCGGCCACCACTCATGTAATGAGTGTCGCGGTGGTAGTGGAATGAGAAGAACAAGGACGCGTCTACAAGGCTCAACGCCCGGTCTACTTCGTCAGTGAAATATTGGGCGAGTCCAAGGTATGCTATCCGCAGGTGCAAAAGCTTTTGTATGCAGGTCTGATTGCCTCTCGGAAGCTGAAGCATTACTTTCAAGAACATCCAATTTCAGTGGTCACTTCCTTCTCTATTGGAGACATCGTCCATAATCGGGAAGCCACTGCGAGGATGGCTAAGTGGTCAGTAGAACTAGGGGTTTTTGAGCTCTCGTTCAAGCCACGCAGCGCCATAAAGTCACAAACACTTCTGAAGTGGTTGTGTGTGTGTCTTCTGTCTTTTTTTATTATTATTTTAGTGTTCCCGAAGGGCTGACGTTGTCTTCTGATGGCTCCGAAGAAGATCTTGAGTGCTGTGGACCTCTCGCGGCTGTCATGGTAGCTGGGGCAGTCAAGGATGACGCCAGACATGCTCGCAAAGGTGGCGGACTGCTCCGCTGCGGCCGAGGCAGACTTCCAGCTCCCGGGCCAACAGACGAGCCCTTGGCCAAATCCCGACGAGGCGGTCGTTTTCAACTCGCAGGTGAAGGCGGGTCTTCAGATACCGTGTACCCGCCTCGTTGGGGAGGTACTCGAGCTGTACGGGGCATAGCTCGTGCATCTCTCTCAGAATGCCGTGGCTCGGCTAGCGATGTACGAGTGGGCGCTCAGAAGCCATGGCGCGCAACCAAGCACCCGGCTCTTCGAGTTCCTCCACGAAGCTAGGTGGCAGGGAAAGGCAAGCGGCAGCGCCTTCGGGTGTTTAAATTTTGTTGTGAAGTCGGTGCACACTGTGGATTTTCCGTCCCTGGCCACCAAGAAGAAGTGGGACGGGGCGGCTGGGCTCAGCTGGAAGCTGTTCTGGTTTTACCAAAAGGTGGATACAGCGGACTCTCCACTGAGGTACAACTCGAGGACGGCCAACTGCATCACGTTCCCGGTGGAGAAGCTGACCGGCTCCGAAGAGGCGCAGCGGCTCCTGCTCGACAAGGTCAGCAAGCACTTCTCCATGCGCTGCCTCGTGGAGGAGTTCTTCGGCCAAGGTGGGGCCGCTGGTGTGCAGCTGGGAGGAGTGCGTGACCGTCGGTGAGGGAGGCGACCACCTCACTCTAAGTGATAGGATCGCCGACCTCGGAAGCTCGAGTCGGCCGCGGAGAGGGCTGAGGGGATGTTTGGGCTGCTGCGTGCCGACGAAGTCGGGCGGGCCCGCGAAGCTAGAGTGGGCGCCCGTCAACCGCATCCTCGGGACGGTTTCTCCCTGGGCGGAGCCTGAGCCAAAGAGGGGCGGGAAGAGGAAGGCTACAGATGGCGCTACCACGGGCCCCTCGAAGCGGCCCTGTGGTGAGTATTCTCCTATACCTGCCATAACTCTTCGGTTTGTTGTTGCTAACTTTGATTTTTTGAATCAGAAGCCACCAGCGCGGAGGATGAGGAAGAAGACGAAGAGGAGGTCGAGGAACAAGGGCACCTGGCTGAGGACGACCGCACTTCGCTGGACGCGCAGAGTGCCGCCAGTGGTCGTGATGATGATCCACTGGACGTCCTAGTCAGCAAGACTCCTTCAGGGCCGTTGGATCCCGAACATGGCTCCAACGAGCTTCAGGACAGCCATGGAGCGGGGTTTCTTCCTTCGGGTCGGGACCCTGTGACTCCCGAGGGAGCCTCCGTTGATGTTCATACGGAGGCTGAAGCGTATACCGCCGGCTTCGTTGTTGATGCGGAGCTCTGGTTGGTTGACTCCCCTTTCGCCGAAGGTTTATTACTATACCTTGGCACACATCTTGTTAGTTTTTTCTTATGCTTATTGCTTCTTGCAGAGGGGGTTAACGAGAAGCCACCTTCAGTGCCCATCTCGGGAGCCATCGGTGCCAGTACCGCTATTGCTGATGCCATTTTGGCACTAGTGGCAACAACCGCCGCGGAGAGGGGGTCTTTGTCAACTACCCCGTCCGCGCCTGGCGCCGCCGGTTCAGCTTTGCCGGCTACGGTGGGGGGAGGAGCGTCGCAAGCTACTCCTACGCCCGGCGCCACATCCTCGGCAGCGGCGACAACTGTGGAGGAAGGAGTTTCGCATGCTACTCCCCTCGTGCCCGGCGCCGCTCCTGCTTCCGATGGCTTCTATCTGGAGCCCACTGCCGTCCTCCACGATGAACATGTGGAGGCTATCCTCGGGGGGGTGCCTTCGATAATCCTCGATCGCTACGAGACGTTCCCTTTGCTGGAGAACATGAGCAGCATCGAGTTATGCCTTGCTTCGGTAATATATATATATATATATATATATATATATATATTTTAAGTCTTCGTGTTATTTATGTTTGTATCCAACTTTGCAGAGCTTGGCTTGGAATCGTGCCGCGTCGGCACAAGTGTTGAGCCTCTCGAGAAGTGTGCTATTCTTGAGGGTCGCGTCGCCACCCTTGACCAAGAGAACCGCACCCTTCGGGAGGTTAGCATGAAGGAGAAGGAGCTTGTGGCCCTCCTCTGGGCGGAGAAGGAGCAGGCGAAGCAACATGCGAAGACCGCCGAGGAGGCCTTGGCTGTGCTCTGTGCTGAAGTTGAGGCCCGGCGAGCCGAAGTCGAATCGTTGCGTAAGGAGTACGATAGCCTACGCGACGATCTGAAAAAGGGAGCCGCAGAGCTTGGAACTCTTCAGGGTTTCGTGGCGAAGGCGAAGCAACAACTGTAGGCACTCCAAGGGGAGCTCCTTTCTTTAAGCCAGCCTTCGCCAAAGAGATCAGTAGACTAGGGACTATTGCCGTGAGCAGCCCGGCTTTAGCCCTCAAGTACTTGAAGGAGGCGATCGGGACCTTCGTGGAAGGGTCCTTATGCTATGGCTCGGACTGCGCCGTCAGCTCCATCTTCGCATTTTCAACAATGCTAAAGAGCGCTGGGTGTACGCATTTTTCAAGTGGCTCCTCCCCAGGCGGTTCATATCCCTCGGTATTCAACCCCAGCTCCTTCGATCGAGACTCCCGCCAGGTTGTTCGGGACTTCATGTTGAAGTTCTGGCGAGTTGGCGGTCCTGCCTTCTGCCGTGCTTTCATGGCTAATGCGAAGAAGAAGCCTCCTGCGGCTGCTGCGGTTGGTTTAGCTGCGTCTCTGAAGATAGCAAAGCCTAGGGTGCCGACCTCGAGGGCTCTCCAGCAGGTCCCGCTCCCCAGGATCCTAAAGGTCCCACAGATCCGAAGGGCAAAAGGCCCGCGGAGTAGGACTGTAGTAATTTAGAATTGTAATGCTTTGCTGATGTAATATATGATCCTTTGTTTACTTCTTGTTTCGAAGTTGTCTTATATCGTGAGTGATCTTATTTGCCTTCGCGATGTTTTGTTTTCGTTTGGAGTTAGCCCTTTGCTTCGCTCCATCTTATACATTGTACGCATGATATCGTTAGCGTAGTTGGCGTTCGCAAAGACTCTGGCTCGCGAAGGCTCATTTTTGGGTGCTTGGCGTGAGCGCTTCTAGCCTCGCGCCAGCCCCTTAACGTGTTTAGTGTATTCGTCGTTCGCGAAGGCTCGTGGCCCGCAAAGGATTCTTTTTCGGTTGCTTGGCGTGAGTGCTCTTGGCCTCACGCCAGCCCCTTAGCACGTTTAGCGTATTCGGCGTTCGCGAATGCTCGTGGCCCGTGAAGTCTCTTTTTCGGGTGCTTGGCGCGAGCGCTCTTGGCTTCGCGCCAGCCCCTTAGCGCCTTTAGCGTATGCGGCGTTCAACAAGGCTCGTGGCCCGCGAAGACTCTTTTTCGGGTGCTTGGCACGAGCGCTCTTGGCCTCGCGCCAGCCCCTTAGCGCATTTAGCCTATACGGCATTCGCGAAGGCTCGTGGCCCGCGAAGGTTCTTTTTCGGGTGCTTGGCGCGAGCGCTCTTGGCCTTGCGCCAGCCCCTTAGCTCATTTAGCATATGTGGTGTTCGCGAAGGCTCGTGGCTCATGAAGGCTCTTTTTCAGGTGCTTGGCGCGAGCGCTCTTGGCCTTGCGCCAGCCCCTTAGCGCATTTAGCCTATGCGGCGTTCGCGGAGGCTCGTGGCCCACGAAGGCTCCCTTTCGGGTGCTTGGCGCGAGCGCTCTTGTCCTAACGCTAGCCCCTTGGCGCGCGAAGGCTAGGTTTTGGGTGCATGGCGCGAGCGCTCTTGGCCTCGCACCAGCCCCTTAACCAAATTGAAATGTCTGCCCGGGAATGTGCTACTCTTTTTCATTTCATTTCGAATTACATCTTGGCAGTTACATACCCATAGGATTTCTCCGGTCGTAGCCGGTTTTGGGCGTCTGAGCCTCATTAAAAACTCCGCTCGTAAAACCCGCTAGAGAAAAACCGAGTCGGAGAAAAGAGTACTCAGCGCTTCTTCATTGCCTCATGGGTAATACTTGATGAGGCTCTTCGCGTTCCATGTGTTTGGGACCGAAGAGCCGTCGAGATTGGAGAGGTGGAATGATCCTTGCCTTATTTGTTTGTTGATGATAAAGGGTCCGTCCCATGCGAGCTCTATCTTGGATGGTCGTTGTGGCATCTTCCGAAGGACCATGTCCCCTTCTTGGATCTCCCTGTTGGTCTTGTAGGCATTGTGCGGTTGATCAGCGATCTTAGCTCCACTGTTAATTACCCACGCATCTCGGTCTTCTCCAGGTTCTTCTCGATTCTTGGCCATTTTCCTTTTGCTTCATCTACCAACCTTCTTTCCATTGATTTCATGATGTTCTGGTTTGTCCGTTCAACGGCGTCGTTCGCTTGTGGGTGTCCCACGAAAGCATAGCGTATTTTTATGCCGAGGTCTTCACAGAACGACTTGAATCTTGACGAGATGAATTGTGACCTATTATCAGCCGCTACTTCTTGTGGTATGCGAACTCGCATATCACATTTTCCAAAAAGAAATCTTTGGGTCTTTGCAACTGTGATGCTTGTCAATGGTTACGCTTCAATCCATTTGGTGAAGTAGTCAATTGCGACAATGATCCATTAAATCCTCCCGGCTTTGCTTGAATTCTGCAACGATATCAATCCCCATCGCGCAAAGGGCCACACCGAGGCGAGGGTCATGGGTTTGTTGGCGGAGCCTTTGGCGGGTTTGTCATCCATTGGCATCCTCGGCATCTTTTATGAATCATACTGCGTTGCTATTGGTGGTTGGCCAATATATACCCATCGCGTAGCACCTTATTGCGAGGCCCTTAGGCTTTGATGTGAGCCGCAGATTCTGCGTCGCGCTTCGCCAATCTTCCTTTCCTTCTTCCTTTGAGACACACCTCATCCATGGTGTGCCGATTCCCGATTTGTAGAGCAGGCCCTCCATCATGGTGTACGTTCTTGCACGCTGCCTTGTTGTGTGCGCCTTCCTACTATCCTCGGGTAATTCACCATCCCGAAGATATTTGACGATGATTGTTCACCAATCTTCTTCCATGGTTCTTGCTATGAGTTGTACTTTGGGGCATATAGATGCTCGTGATATTGCTTCGTAAAACACCCCATCGGGTATTCTTGTAAAGTATGCTACTGCCTTGGCCAGCTCGTCCGCTCTCATATTTTCCCCCCTTGGTATTGTTTTCACGGAGATCCCCATAAAATGCTTCTCCATTGCTCTTACTGCCTCCAGATATTTTGCCATCTCAGTGTCTTTTGCTTCAAAGTCCTTCGTTATATGCCTTTCTATTAACTTTGAGTCAGTGTAAATGATGACCCTCTTTGCTCCAAGAGATTTTGCTTTCCGAAGACCCAACAAAAGTCCTTCGTATTCAGCCGTGTTGTTTATCGTCTTGAAGTTTAACCTGAGTGAATACTTCGTGCTTTGCCCTTCGAGGTCGGTTACAATCGCTGATGCTCTTGCCCCTTCTTCTGTGAAAGAACCATCGGATTTTATGCTCCACAAAGGCGATCTTTGGGCCTTCTTCCGAAACTTCGGCCGACCATTCAGAGATGAAGTCGGCGAGTGCTTGAGCTTTATTGGCCGTCCTCGGTTAAATGGTGATGTCGAAGGGCGCTAGCTCTGCGGCCCACTTCGCGATTCTTGATGTGGCATCTTTGTTTTCAAATATAGACCTTAGAGAGTATGTTGTGGGCACCTTTATCTTGAACTCTTGGAAGTAGTGCCGTAATTTTCTGAATGCCATAAGTAATGCATAAGCTATCTTCTCTAACTCAATGTAGTTTCTTCTTGCTCCTTGCAATGATTCTGATACATAGTATACTGGCATTTGTCCCCCTTCGGCTTCATCCTTTACAAGGATCATGTTGACCGCCAAGTGGTGGTGCGCGATATAAGGTTAGGTCGTCGCCCCATTCGGATGACGAGTCTTGGCAGTTGATGAAGATACTCCTTCAGCCTTGCAAAGGCATCTTTGCATTGAGGTCCCCACTCAAAGGGTGCTGTTTCTTTAATTGTGCTGAAGAAGTGCTTATGTTTTTCTGCGGACTTCAGCAGAAATCTCCCTAGGGCGGCCAGCTTTCCTAGGAGGCTCTGTGCTTGTTTCTTGTTCTCGGGATCTTTCATGCATTGAATTGCATCGATCTTCTCCTTGTTAACTTCTATTCCTCGGTGCGATACTAGAAATCCAAGCAACTTTCCTGTTTCCACCGCAAAGGCGCACTTTATTGGGTTCAATTTTATACCCTCTTCTCTCAAGCTTGCAAAGGTTTCTTGAATATCCTTGCAGTGGTCCCTCCTTTGCTTGCTTTTGACGATAATGTCGTCGACGTACGCCTCCACGTTCCTTCCCATTTGCTTTGCTAGGACCTTTGCAATGAGTCGTGCAAATGTTGCACCTACGTTTCTTAGGCCAAAACACATTCTTCGGAAGCAGTACGTGCCGAAGGGAGTTATGAATGTCGTCTTCTTTCCTCATATACACTTGGTGATAGCCTGAGTAGGCATCCAGGAAGCTCATTAGTTCACAGCCTGCCGTCGCGTCAACCAGCTGATCAATCCTCGGTAGCGGGAAATCGTCTTTTGGGCATGCTTTGTTAAGATTTGTGAAATCAACGCACAGTCTTCAGGTGCCGTTTGACTTCTTCACCATTACCACATTTTTGAGCCACTCAGGGTACGACTTCTCGAATGACGTGGGCTTGACGCAATTTTTCCACCTCTATCTTCGCTGCTTCCTGTCTATCAGGCCCTATTTTCCTAAGTTTTTGTTTGATTGGCTTTGCATCCATTTTTACGTTTAGCGCATGTTCGATTGTTTCTCAGGGGACCCCATTTGATTCTTCCGGTGCCTAGAAGAAGATGTCACTATTTTGCCGAAGCAAGTTGACGACGTTTGCTTCTTCTTCTTCAGAAAGGGCGGTTCCGATGGACACTGTCTTCTCTTCATTCTCTGGGAATAATCGTATCTTCTTCATTTCGCTTTTCGGCCTGACCTGGGGCTTGTAACCCTTTGGTCTATATTGGGGGTCGATCCTCTCCGTGGTTTAGACTGGCTTGAGCTTTGGTATGCCTTCGAGTTCATTTTTTCTCGCTGATTGTTGGTTTCCTCTAATAGTAATAACCCCCCCTTCGGAGGGCAGTTTCATGCACAGGTAGCTGTGATGTATGATTGCCCCGAAGGTATTGATGACTCCTCTTCCAAAGATGGCATTATAGTGATACTCCATGTCAACAATATCAAAGTATATGCTCTTTGTTATCTTCCTTTTTCATTCATGGAAAGTTACAGGCAGCGATATTTGGCCTATGGCAACCACGAGCTCTCCTCCGAACCCTATGAGCGGCATGTGCGAAGGTGTTAGTCTGCCTTCTAGTATATTAAGTTGCGTCAGTGCTATCGAAGGTTATCGATGGAGCTGGTGCTGGTTTACTTGACACCAAGACATGCGACACCTCGCGGATGAACTCCTTTCTCTTTCTGTTCGATGGGAGGTTCAACGAGAATCCTCCGGTGATGACATGGATTACCCTTCGGTTTTGCTGTTCAACATTGTGAACCCTCTCGGGAGATTTGCGGTGCTGATCCCTTTGTCGCTGGTCTTGCCTTCGTTGACGCTTCTGGTTTTGGTAGTTCTCACGTTGTACTTTAACATCTCTGCACTCCTCTGTTGTATGCGAATAGTTTTCTCCATGCACCACACAGTATTTCTTTTTCTTGTTGTCTTGATTGCCTCCTCGGAATCTATCATTCCTGTGGTAATTCTCCCTCGGGTAGTTGTCGTTCCTTCGATCGTCATCTCTTCTCGTGCTATCTTTTCGATGGTTGTACTCGTCCCTTCGAAAATTGTAATCCCTTCGGGAATAATCTCCCCTTCTATTGTTGTCGATGGCTCTTTGCTCGTCTGCTTGTTTGGACTCGATGTTGCTTTCCCTTTTGTTGGAATTTTGATGTCTCCTGTTCTTGTTTTCTGAATTGCTCTCCTTGTGGCCATCGCGGTCCTTGTGTGTATTCAGCTGGCCTTGTCAACTCAAGTTCTCCTCTTCTCCTTTTGCATACGCCTCAACCTTGTCATAGAGAAGCGCAGCTGTTTGCGGTGGGTCTTGAGTTAACATGTGCAGAAGAGGTCCCGGTTAAAGCCCTCTTCGGAATGCATTGATTACTGAGGAGTCTGATACATCTCTTATTTGGCATCGTATTGCAGCGAACCTTTTGTAGTAGTCCCTTGTGCTTTCATTCTTGCCTTGTTCCAGGCCGAAGAGGTCCCCTTCTACCATCCTCTGGATATAATTGCCTTGAAAGTTATTAGCGAAGGCGTCTTTGAATTGACTCCACGAGTGTATGGATCCTTGTGGCAGCGAAGTGTACCATGAGAGTGCGGTACCCTTCAGTGTTAGCAACAAGCTCTTTGCCTTGATATCATCATCTCCGCTAGCTGCTTCTACCGCCGTGTCATATACGTCTAAGAATTCATTTGGGTCGGTGTCTCTGGAGAACTTGAATACGCATGGTATTTTGAATCCCTCGGGCCATTTTTTGCCGCGAAGGTATGTACTCAGAGGCCCTTCGCTTGCCTTCCTCGGCTGTGCCGTCATTACGGTCGGCCGAAATTGCTCGTGATTTTCCTCCGGCTTTAGGATCCTCTAGGGCACGTAGTCTTCTTGGGGTTGCATTGTCACGAGCTCTATTCGGAGCAGATTAATTTGTTCCTCCAACAGTCACCTTCAGTCTTGCAAAATGTCCTTGGCAGATGGGGAGTCTCCATGTTGACGTTCTTGCATGGGATGGGTGGGTGGGTTTTGCTGTATCTCATCTCCGGTGATTCTGCTGCGTCCCGGCTCGTTGGGTCTACCGCCGCCCACGCCCGGGACACCTTGGCTCTGGTTCCTCCGGCCCTGCAGGTTGGTGTCGGGGGCTCTTGGGATGCTTCCGCCAAGTCCTTGCGCCACCGTGCCTTCCCGCCGCCGTTTAGTCATTGGCGCTGCGATGATCGCCCTTTGGGCCACTTCCTCCGTCGCCTCACTGATGGCATCTTGTTCGTTATGGTCTTGCCGCTCCCACCCTGTGCCTGCTCCACCATGCTCCGGTTCCGGCGGCCCGTCGCCTCCGGCCGCTGCTACGCTCCTCCCTGATCTGGCCATCACCACAACGCTCGCCTCTTCCCCACGGACGGCGCCAACTGTCGTCGGGAACTCCCGCCGACGATGAGGTACGGCGTCCTCCCGGTGCTGGAGAGGACGCCGTGAGATGTCGTGGTTAGAAAACGGATGCTAGGTGAATAAAACCAGAGTGCTAATGTGCGATCAGAATGCTTGTCCCCCTTTCATTGATGAGCTTATCAATTTATACAACCCTAGGGTCGGGTTTACATGCATGGGAAATACCCAAATTACCCCGGCCCAAGAGAAACACCCAAATTGCCCCGGTCCCTGAGTCGTTGATCTTACGATCAACGGCTAGACTAGCTTTCTTACAATCCAAGCTTTTCTAATCCCTAATGTGCCCTCGGGGGGGGCACATTTCTGACAAGGTGGTTGATCTGGTCAGTCCCTGTCAGGGGCTGTCGCGAAGTCTTCGTCCCCTGGCCCGAAACCTATCCAAGATCAATCTCGGTCTTTACAAAGGGTCTTCGCGAATTCCTCGGTGAGACTTCGCTCCTCAGCCACCCTTCGGCAGGAATCTTGAAGACTCTCACTGCTCGAAGTTTCACTCGGAACGCCTAACCCTTCACGCGTGTCTTAGTCCTTGGCTCACAACCGAAGGGGTCTTGAGGGCATCTTAGGCATGCTTCTCCACTTACCCTTTCGGGTTAAAATCCTAACGAAGGACTCTTACCGCATCTTTGTGGACATCCACCTTTCCCGAAGATGGGGTGGTTGCCCCTACAACAGCAGGCACCCCAAGGCGTCAAAGAGGCCGAGTACTGGAACATGTACTTCGACGGCTCTCTCCGACGACAGGGCGCGGGCTCTAGTCGGGCAGCAGTCCTGGCTGGGATTTTTATCCAAGAGCTTCAAGCCCCCTCCATCACACCGCAGGAGCAACAACCCCAATTGGATGAACAACCACCAGAGTCAGAAGTGCTTGCCCTCGACTCGGATTGGACACAACCGTACTTGGAGTATCTGCAAGAAGAAAAGCTTCCGATGATCGGGGCGCTGCTGAACAAATTCAACGCCGGAGTCGTGCATACGTGGTGCATGAAGGAATTCTGTACCGCCGAAGCGCCTCCGGCATACATCAGAAGTGCATATCCGAGTCCGAAGGATACGCCCTGTTGCACGAAATTCACTCGGGAATGTGCGGCCATCACGCTACCTCAGCTACGTTGGTTGGCAAAGCTTTTCGTCAAGGGTTTTACTGGCCAACTGCCGTCTCCGACGCAAAGGAGATCGTCCGCAAATGTGAGGGTTGTCAGTTCTTTGCTCGGCAGGTCCACATGTCGGCTCAGGAACTTCAGACGATCCCAATCACCTGGTCGTTCGCCGTCTAGGGCTCGACATTGTCGGACCCTTCAAGAAGGCCCCGGGTGGTTTCGAACATATCTTCGTCGCCATTGACAAATTCACTAAATCAATTGAGGCCAAGCCTGTGACTAAGATTATGGCGCCAAGGACACCGAGTTCTTCCAGGAGATCATTGGTCGGTTTGGCGTACCCTCTCGGATCATTACGGATAACAGCTCTCAATTCAGAAGTGATGAGTTTCAAAGCTGGTGCGAATATGTAGGCATAAAGATTTGCTTTGCTGCGGTGGCACACCCTCGGAGCAATGGGCAGGTCGAGCGCGCGAACGGCATGCTTCTACAAGGCATCAAGGCGCGCATCTTTGATCGGCTCAGACCATACGCGGCGAAATGGATGAAGGAATTGTCTACCGTGCTCTGGGGGCTTCGCACAAGTCCTAGTCAAGCAACGAGGCAGTCTCCCTTCTTCCTCGTATATGGGTCTAAGGCGGTCCTTCCAACGGAGCTACAATTCGGGTCGCCCCGGGTTCAAAAGTTCAATGAGGACAAGTCAGAGGCCAGTCGGATGGACGAACTGGAGGAAGCTCGGGACGCTGCAACAATTCGGTCGGCCAAGTACCTCCAAGGGTTGCACCGTTACCACAATCGTAATGTACGGGAAGGTCCTTCGGGTCAATCAGTCGAGTGGCCATAAACTCTCTCCACGCTGGGAAGGTCCGTACATTGTTGACTCGGTGACACGCCCGGGGCTTACCGATTGAGGCGAGAAGACGACACTCTCATGGATAACTTGTGGAACATCGAGCAATTACGTCGGTTCTATACTTGACGGCCATTGTACACACATTTACAATTAAATAAAGATAAGTTTTCGTTCACATTGTCTTTACGCTTGTGCAATTCAGCTTCTGACTTACTACTTATTTGTGTTTCAATTAATTAATAAGTCGGGGGCTACACCTAATTAGTTGTGCAATCGCGCACCTTTTCTATGAGATTAATTTGACTTGCTCCCTAGTCGGATTCCGACTAGCCAGTAAGTCGGGAGCTACACCTAATTAGGTGCGCAATCGCGCACCCCTTCTCTTTTATTGAGATTAATGACTTGCTCCCTAGTCAGATTCCGACTAGCCAGTAAGTCGGGGGCTACACCTAAGTAGGTGCGGTCTGCACCAATTCTGTACCTAACCGATCTCTCTCCTTTCGAGTTCTCGTTGAGCTTAAGTGTTGGTTGTTCCGAGTAACGAAACTCTTGTCTCCATGCAATACTCATAGTTCCCGACTGCGTTCTTGGAGACAGAGCTCCGCGCCAACTCCTAACGCTAAGGAACTTGATGCGCTTGGCAGAGTGCCTAGTAAAAGGAACCAAACCTACTTGGGCAAAATACAGAACTCAATTAAGAGAAATCAATTAGGTTATATTATATCAAAAGAATCATTTATATAGAAATGAACTAATAATTTACAAAGAGTTCCTATGATTATAGGGAATCTAAGTCTAAATTATCTACACGGGACTCGGCCGCCGGCTTCACTTCCTCGAGCAGGGTAAGCTGTCGCCGAGTGGGTTCCACGGCCACCAAAAGCTGTTCATAGTGCGCCTGCGCAGTTTTGACGTTTTCACTCAAAACGTCAAATTGCGCCTATGTCCTCTTCTGTATTCATCAGCGAAGCGAGAATCTGATTAGGCGGTCGCATATCTTGGAGATTCAAAGTCAGTCGGGTTAGGGAACTTACCCTCTAGCTCGGCGATGGCTTTGGCCTCCGACTTCTCCAGGGCCAGCTTCTGGTCCTAGGACTTCACCACCTTCGCTTGGGCGGTGGCCTCAGAGTCCTTGGACTTGGCCAGCTCCTCCCGCAGGCTGGCGATCGTGGCATCACGGGCTGCACCATGTGCAAAAGGTGGTGTCACTCGATCATACATAAATTACAAAGTTCTGACTCAGATTGGGATACTTACATCGGAGGGAGCCTACAATGTCAAACTTTTCATCTTGCAGCTCCTTGATCTAGCCCTGCAACTCTCAACGCTGCTTGGACGCTTCGGTCCGGACCTCAATTACTTGCCCCTCCATGGATTTAATCCGCTCTATTTGGGGGAGGAAGTAGTTGAGGACTTGGTTTTCCTTTCGGAAAACTCACCAAGTTCCTGCAAAAGGAGTAAACGATAACTACTCTACTTCAAATCAGCAAAATGTACTCAGCCGATTGGAGAACTTACCCTGACCATTTTGCCGCACTCTGCGGCATGCTCGAAGAAGGCGACCCTGGCCTTCTCCTCTATCTGATCGTCAAGAAGGGTCCAGTCGCCGGCCTCGTCCTTCTAGGCCGCCGAGAGCTTAGGCTCGGGCTCTTCCTGGGGAGACGGGGGTTGGCATGGAATCTCCTCCACTGGCTCGATGTCCTTGCCCCCCTTGTTGGTCGGCTTCGGGCTTGGGGGGGTGGCGGCGCCATCTTCATTGTCCTTCGCCTCCGCCGCAGCCTCGGTCGGCTTGGTCGGCGGGTGGACCGTCTCGGCGATCGGAGGAGGTTAATGAGGAGGCAGAGAAGATGCCGCCCGACTCGGCTCAGTAGGCTTCGGTGCTGGCTTGGTCGGACGGTCCGTCGAAACTTCCTCCGACGGTTTCCTGAAGAAAGGAGACGCTTCAGTACAGCGAAAACATGAAGTAGGCTACCAAGAGGTGACAGTGTTATGGTTACCGATTGGAAGTCTTGATTTTTATGTCGGCGCCCCTCTGAGCGAAAGAGCCGCTTGAGAAGGCGTTAGGCGGGCCACTTGGCCCGGCTTGAGGCACCGGAGGCGTCTTCCTCTTCTTCAGCGACGCCCTGCGACCCACCCTCGGAGGACGAGTCGCCTGACTGTTTGGCCCTGGGCCGGCGTTGGCTGGGTCGCTCCCTCCTTGGGTGCTTCGTTGATCTTCGGGCCCGAGCCTTGTTGGCTACGCCCCTTGGGCGGCACGGCGTCCACCTCCTCGAAGGTGGTCGGGCCCTTGCCTTTCTACTTAACCGGAGCTTCCTTAGATTCCTCGCTCGGGCGCTTCTCGCCCTTGTGGGCAGGGGCCTCAAGTGTCGGGGCGAGGGACACAAAAGCTTGGCGGTCCTGCACAGGAATGTGGCATTCCCGAGTTAGTACAATAATAAAACTACTCGGCACTTGATGCAAATACGAAGAATACTCAACCCTTACCTCTGGTGGCGGATTGGTGAGGGAGAAGCTTCTGGGACACCCCTGGTTGGTAAGGGATGTCCCCGTGGCGAAAAACTCCGAGAGTCGGTCGGCGGCATCCGAGTGAGAGATCGGGGTGCCTATCTCCCGAGTCGGGTCGGTCGGCCCGGAGTACTCGAATCAGAGCTGAACCCTCTCCTTGAGAGGCTGAACACGGCGCCTCGTGAAAGAGACAGCGATGGCCACGCCGGTCAGCCCCTCTTCTTTGAGATTCTGGATCAGGGCGAGCAGCTCGCTGACCTGATCCATTTCAGAGGAAGGGGGTGCAGAGGTCCAAGAGGGAGAAGCTCGAGGCTTCCTCCCATCGAAGGAAGGGAGACAAGGAGAAGGATTGGAGCAATAGAACCATTCCTGGTTCCGTCCCTTCAAGGAGGTCCGTAGCGGCATGGAGAAGTACTCCTTCTTATGGCCACTCTGGAGTTGGAATCCGGCCCCACCGACGGCCTTAGGGGCATTGTCGGTAGGGAAGGCTTTCAAATGAAAAAGATGGCGAAAAAGGGCGAAGTGGGAGCAATCCCTAGAAAAGCTTCGCAAAGGTGAACAAAAAGAGAAATTTAAAGAATGGAGTTGGGGTTCAAATGGAAGATCTCGATTTCATAGTGGTTGAGCAGACCACGAAGGAAGGAGGAAGCGGGAAGTCCGAACCCGTGAGAAAAAGGTGACGATCTCCTCTTGATGAGCAGGGGGGAAGGACTCACTACAGGGCGCGGCCACCGATGAGCTCTGGCTGAAAACGCCCGGCGTCGACCGAGCCTGCGATCGCTCTTTGTTGGTGATGGAGGTTGCCTAGTTCCCCGCCATTGGAATGTGGTGGGGGATGGGGAGCGGCGAAATTCTGTCTGGAGTTCGGTGGCGGCGGCGGCGGCGCTAGGGTTGCCCTGTGGCGGCGGGAGCACTAAAACCCTAGCGGGAGCGTTTCGGGGAGACGAACAGACTTGGGCGCACAAAGCAAGCGTAACTGTTCAAATGCCCCGGCGTGCTTTATTTTAAAGGAAGTGGGCGATATTTCGGTTTCCGCACTGGGCGGGAAAGAGTGAAGCCCTAAAATCATCGCTTCTTGGGCCCGGACTTAGTTTCTAGAGAGCATGCCCCATGTGGGCCGCAAGCTGTACGCGTCCTTGCACGGGTACAGGTGTCACTCGGATTAAACATAGTCGGCAAAAAGGGCGTGCCCCCAGTCGGGCCTTATGCCAGTCTTCTCTGAGGACTGGGCGCTTCCCGAGTTATAACTCAACTCTTGGTGTACCCCGGGGTCAATGGTCGGTCTGACTTTTACTCAGATCGGACATTAAAAGTTACCTCTTCAGTTGGGTCTCAGTGGCACATCCCTGGATCGTTCATCATCAAGACGAACACCACTCAGATGAATTCACTTGGAGGAGGGCGTATTCTCCGGGAATCATTAGCTTGACTCTGCACTAGTCGGATCAGGGCGCCTGAACACCCTACACAAGTTGTGGCATGTCCCCTGTTGGACCGAATGTCGAGTTTTGCCAGTCAGATCCGAATGTCATAATTTGTAACAGGGAGGATAAGGCAGGGTGACATTGATCATTCGGCTACATCCACCTTTTTGTATGCCTCTCCGTGATGCCAATTGCCAGCATACCGACCAGTCGGACTGGATACCAAACATCTTTTTGAGACTTGAGATTTTCTCTTGAGTCATTTGCAACTGTGTTGTTTGATCAACAAGTTACTCGGCAAGTGGAACTTCATCAACCGAACAAAGAGTGACATCACTCGGGCTATATTTGATGGGCTGCAAGCTAAACCTAGAATCAGAACAACTCAGCCATGAAGCACTCAGGGGCTACTGTGGACAACATGGGCCCCGGGTCTTTGGAGATAGACGGTTGGACGTACCACCTCCTTGGGCCAAGTCGTATGGATCTTCCAAAAGACAGGCTTGGTGGATGACGTGGCCCAACTTACTCTACAAGGAGGCGAATTCGTATTCTACTCGAATGCATGGAGATAGGCGTAACCAACCCGGTTATATCTCTATCTCCCTTATACGGATTAGGGAACCTATCTGTAACCCAACCTCTTGCACTATATAAGGGGGTCAGGGGTCCCTTGTTTGATCATCCAATTCTACATCCACATCATTGTCTGTTCTCGTGCTATCTCAACGAGAACATACATTGTAATCGACACCCCACAATACAATCCACGAGCACAGGAGTAGGATATTACCTCTCTCACAGAGGGCCTGAACCTATATAAATCCTACCTCCAGTGCTACCATCGAATCATGATCTCTCGCATAGCCCTATAAAATACATTACCGACACAAATTGTCAACAGTAGGCTTTTGCAGAGAATCCTGCACTACGAGGTCATCTCACTAGCAAGCCTTTTGTAGAGGTAGGCTTTCGCAGGGAATCCTGCACTGCAAGTTCATCTCATAGGCTTGCTTTTTGCAGAGGTAGCCTTTTGCAGAGAATCCTGCACTGCGAGGTCATCTCACAGGTAGGGATGGCAATTGGGTGGGTCGGACACAGTTAGAGGATCCGCAGACCTGTACCAGTGGAGAAAAACGCTACCCGTACCCAAACCCATACCCACCCACGGGTACGCACCTATACCCATACCCGTACCCAAGGGTAACCCGATACCCGTCGGGTAACCGCTACCCGCCCGATATCTTTTGGCTTGCAGCCTAGCAGCTAGCAAATGGTATAAAAATGTCCATTTTATTAATGTTCAACCCATTTTAGTAACATCTGGCAACATACAGCTTAACAAAAATCTCTATTGTATGTTAAGAAATCTCAGCATACCGAGCTCAACTGTACAAAATATCAATTTGACAACATACAGCTTAACATTTGACAACATATACAGCTTACAAAATATCAATAGACCAATTGCACAAAACATCAATTTAGCATCACTTTATACCTAGATTTCAGCAACATAAATCATCAAATACATGCAGTAGTACAAAACAACAACATCGAGTGGTATATATATATTTTTTATTTTAGGCCCACATGTCATCTACACATCGGGTAACAGGTATGGATATTGCATACC
The DNA here is from genome assembly GCA_036346145.1 of Olyra latifolia. Classification (NCBI taxonomy): domain Eukaryota; kingdom Viridiplantae; phylum Streptophyta; class Magnoliopsida; order Poales; family Poaceae; genus Olyra; species Olyra latifolia. The sequence goes on from CM070530.1 coordinate 54,087,121, forward strand.
CATACCGCGAAAAATTTATCCGTGGATACCAGGTTATACCCATACCCGTACCCGTGGCTAAGAAATTCCACCATACCCGTGCCCGACGGGTAATTACCCACGGTTATTTGCCCATACCCATACCCATTGCCATCCCTACTCACAGCATGCTTTTTGCAGAGGTTGGCATAAGTGCAACTATGGTGACAGGGTTGGACTTTGCAGAGAATCCTTCATTGTGAAATCATCTCATATACATTGTTTTTCTGAGCCAGCCTGATTAGATTCCGTCAGTGCGAGGTCATCACGCACACAGTCTTTGGTGCAGAGAATATCAATGTACAGCCTTTTTCTGAGACTGAGCCTGTTGGAATCTGACAGTGTGTGGTCTTGTCTCTAGTAGAAAGGCTTTGGAGGCAGAGAGGATCTCTATTTGAAGATGTTAGTGCATTGCCCTTTTGTCAAATTTTGAGTGCAAAAACGTAGCCGCGGAGCCTTTTCTGAATTTTTGTTTTGAAAAATCTACAACGAATCTGGAGATGCGAGATTAGATTCCTGTACTGCGATCTGTTTCTTTCATGAATCCTTCAAGGTCGTCCCATAGCTTGTCAAACTTCCTCTGTTGCACTACAAGAAGAACCCCCTTTGGCCAACGCATACCTTCCAACGTTCTAATCATGCGTTGAGAGTTAATCTTATAGCCACATATTCTTTGCGTTGTAAACTCTATCCGTAGTGATCAGGTGGACCATAACAGATGGAATCCGTTGCAAGGGTAAGCGTTGCCACTTTTTAGTTAAAGCTCTATTTTCAGAAGTAATCTCTTAATAAAATAAAAAATATATAACTAAAGTATCTCAACAAAGTTAATTGGATCAGTCGGCGCCTAATCTAATCTCCCGCGAATTTTTTCTCCTGTTCCCACGTGACGCCGCGCTCTGCCCCATCGCTGGCGCGCCCTTCAATTCCTCCATCCCACGCTAGTGCGCACCCCTACTCCATCCCACGCTCGCGCGCCTACAACGCCGTCGCACCCTCCTCCACCCAGACCGGCGCGCCTCCACCGTGCCCCTCCTCCACTCCAACGCCGGCGCGCCCTCCTCCACCCAGACCGGCGCGCCTCCACCGCGCCCCTCCTCCACTCCAACGCCGGCGCGCCTCTCCACTCCAACGCCGGCGCGCCCCTACTCCATCCAACGCCGGCGCCCCCTCCTCCACCCAGTGGCGGACGCACCGGGCGCCCCCCTCCAATTTGGTGCAAAGCCCACTAACCAAGCCCATTTGCACATAGCAATTTCCCAAATTTTCCCGATCACCAATTCCCCATTCAAAGCTCTAGGTCTAGGACAAGCCGGGCAGCCGGCGACATGAGGGGTGACCGGTGATGGGCAAGCTGGCGCGGCAACGTCGGGTCGTCGGCAACGACGGCGAGGCCGCTGCGCGCTGCAGCCTCCAGCGCTGCCGCTGTGCTGGGGTCCGCTCACGCCACACGGCCACTAGGCGCTAGCGCGCTGCGCTGGCGGCGCAGCCGCAGGAGCGCAGCGCAGGAGCAGGGACGGGCATGGGCGACGGGCGCCCGGCGACCAGACCTGGTCTGCCACTGCCAGGCAGTCAAGGCTCAAGCACAGGCAACCGCCGGCCAATTGCAGCACCAGCACGCCCGCATTGAGGTGAGTAGTCAGTAGACAGATCCCTCATCCCAGTCCCACACGGCCACACCAATTTGGCGTAATGGCATTAGCACATAGCGTTGCTAATTACTCCAATTAGCAAGTAGATTACTGATTTAGTGCTTATACCTGAATTCCTAAATTTCGAATTATGATTTTGTATTGAATTTGTATTGAACTAGTTCTTGAAATCTAGTGCTTGTATTGAACTAGTTCTTGAAATCTAGCGCCCCCACACCAATTTAGTGCTTATTTTACTTGGTTATTTAATATTTATGTATGAATTTGTATTGAACTAGTTCTTGAAATCTACATTTGGTACAATTTTGCCACATTTTTTATAACTAGTATGTTTGGTTTAGCCCCCCTCTAATTTAGTCCTGCGTTCGCCACTGCCTCCACCCCAGACCAGCGCGACCCTCCTCCACCCCACGTCGGCGCGCGCGCCTCCTTCATCCCACGCCCGCGCGCCCCCTCCTCCACCCCAGACCGACGTGCCCCTCCTCCAACGCCGGCACGCCCCTCCTTTGTCCCACGTCAGCGTGCCCTCTCTCCTTTATCCACGCCGGCACGCTTCCTTCTCCATCCACGCCGACGCGCCCCCTCCTCCATCCACGCAGGCTGTTTCCTGAGTCTGCACCATCTTCAGAGCAAAGCTCCTTTGCTGCCTCTTGAAGACCTGGTATGAGTCCTAGAATTATTCCTCGAAGATTTCATCTACTCTATACTTGTATTTCCAATTTGTTGTGAGTTTGCTTACTTGATGAATCATGGAGAAGGCCAAATTAATTGTATATGAGCTACATGCCATACTGAATTTTTAGCTACTTGAATGCATTAGTGATTTTGTGGTGTTTACTGAGACATTTATTTCCTTGTGTTAACCGGTATAAACTTTATTAGTTTAAAATTGGTAGTATCTTTTTGGTGTTAGGTTGTAGTGTGGACTTGCTGCAATTTAGGTGGTGTCATATTAGCATATAAGAACTCTTTGGCATTTGCAGCACTGCATACATGAGAACAATTTTATGTGGTTTAGTACAAACTTGTACATGTTAGCAGTTGACAGCATTGTATTGCTTGATTACTTTATTATATTTGCAATGTGGGTATATGGATGACGGGGTAGTAACAACACTGCCTGGTAGCACAAAATTTGATTTTTGTTTGTTAGCTACTCAAGAAATAGGTGATTTTTGTGCTGGATTGTTGTTACTTGAATGCATTAGTGATTTTTGTTTGTTAGCTGCTCAATGTGTTTTCTATGCCCAGGTTGAATTTTTTTTCATTGTGACTCCTTGAGCTGAGACATGGATATAGAAACCATAAAGTTGCTTTTGCGTCATCCTAATGGAACTAGACAACAGTTAGAGGGTGTAAATGGATTTCTTGATTTTGCCTATAGAGATAAGGAGGAGGATGCCTAGATTCTTTGTCCGTGTAACACATGTGTGCACACTATGGTACTATCGAAATGTGAAGTACGTGGCCATTTGGTGTGCTATGGTATGCTTCAGAGTTATAACAGATGGGTTTTTCATGGTGAGGCTTTAAAGTGTTTAGAGGAATGTAATGTTGATGAAGAACCACAAGCTAGTAATGAAGAAAGGCATGTGGACATGGAACAATTGATTATGATGCATTTGGACATATCTATGATGACATCCCTATGCAGGATAGTGCTAATTTGCCAAATCCACCTGTTGATAGACCAAATTTGGAAGCACAAGAGTTTTATAAATTGGTTAAAGATTCTGAAAAAGCTTTATGGCCAGGATGTGAATTATCACAGCTATTTTTACTCGTCCTTTTGTTTAATATAAAATCCATCAACAAATGGTCTGATAAATCATTTGGAGATCTACTTGACATTCTTCACATGGCACTTCCAAATGGTAATGAATTGCCAAAAAACTTTTATGAGGCTAAAAAGGTTGTTTCAAAATTTGGGTTAGGTTATGAAAAAATTCATGCATGTCCAAATAATTGTTGTCTGTTTTGGAAAGGCAATGCAAATGATGATTTTTGCTCAACTTGTAAGGCTTCTAGATGGAAAGGTAAGGATCCTGGAAAGAAGTTGACCAAGAAGGAGAGATTTAAAGCAACTCCAAGCAAAATATTGCGATACTTTCCTATCAAGGAAAGGGTAAAAAGATTGTTCATGTGCAAAGAAACGGCACCTCTCTTGCGATGGCATGATGAAAAGCGTATGAAGGATGGCCTATTGCAACATCCAGCTGATTCCCTAGCATGGAAGGAATTTGATGAAAGGTACCCAGATTTTGCATCTGATTCTCGCAATATTCGGTTTGGCTTCGCTACTAATGGGTTTAATCTATATGGGATGTTGAGCTCTACTTATAGCTGTTGGCCAGTTGTTTTAGTTATATATAACATGCCTCCATGGTTATGTATGAAGGAATCCCACCTGTTGATGTCGTTAATAATTCCTGGACCTAAAAGCCCTAGGGATAATATTCATGTCTTCCTCCAGCCCCTTTTGGAAGATTTGAGAGATATCTTTGTGAATGGAATGCCCACATTTGATGCATCTAGGCATGAAACATTTAATTTGCGAGCAGCAGTGCTATGGACTATAAATGACTTACCAGCCTTTGGAATGCTAGCTTCATACATGGTGCATGGAGAATTTGCATGTCCACCTTGTGGTTCAAATGCATGGTCCAAACGTTTGAAGCATGGAAAGAAATCATGTTTTATGGGTCATCGTTGCTATTTGCCACCCAATCATGAATACCGCTTTGATAGATATTCTTTTGATGGAACAGTGGAGAATGGTTCAGAACCTATAACTTATTATGGGCGCTCAGCTTTGAGTGAAATAAATGGTATCAATGATTTTAAGAAGTCAAAAACATACAAGGCACAAAGCAGTCTGTTCAAGTTACCTTATTAGGACACTAATCTCCTTCGACATAATCTTGATGTCATGCATATAGAGAAGAATGTGTGTGATAATATTTATGGTACACTTCTCAATCTAGATGGTAAGTCAAAGGATAATCTCCATGCTCGTTTAGATTTACAAGATATGAACATTAGGGAGGAGCTTCACCCACAGTACAGAGCTTCAAACAAGGTTTACTTACCACCCGCAAGCTTTACAATGTCTAAAAGTGAAAAGCACTTGTTTTGCAAAGTTTTGAAAGATATGAAAGTTCCTGATGGCTATTCTGGGAATATATCCAAATCTATGAATTGGGTTGATGGGAAAATTCATGGCCTGAAAACACATGATTGTCACGTCCTAATGCAGCAGCTCATGCCTATTGCTTTGAGGGGCATTCTTCCGGACGATGTGAGGGCGGTAATTTTTGAGTTATCCTCTTATTTTCGAGGAATATGTTCAAAAGTTCTTGCTATTGATGAGCTTGATTGCTTGGAAAATAGTATTAAAACTACGCTTTGTAAAATGGAGAAGATATTCCCTCCTGGATTTTGTACAGTTATGGTTCATTTAGTCATCCATTTAGCAACTGAATGTAAGATCGCTGGACCAGTTTGTTATCGATGGATGTACTTTATTGAAAGGTACAAATCTCAACTTAATACATATTTAAATATTTGGATTATTTCATATATTATGACTTAGTAATTTTATGTATTTCCCTTTGTTGTAGGTATCTGGGTAAATTGAAGTCATATGTTCGGAATAAAGCTTGTCCAGAAGGATCAATTGCAGAATCATATTTGGCAGATGAGTGTATGATATTTTGTTCAAGATACATCGAAGGTTTCTCCACTAAGCATAACAAACCATCAAGGAATGATGACCAACCTGATCAATTTGCATCTTCTTTATATGCACATGAATCCACTTTATTTAATGTAATAGGAAAACCATTGGGAAACCCATTTGCTTACACTTTAACTGATATGGAGAAATTACAAGCTCATAGATATGTCTTATACAATTGTGAAGCTGTCATCCCATATCTGAAGTAAGTGTCTCTTCATAACCTCTTGTCATGTTGCATGATATAGTTTTAATGAAATTAATGGTTATTTGTACTATAGAAAACATGCTGCTTATTTGAAAAGGAAAAATCGCAACCGACGGCTAACTCCAAAGGCCATTGAACTCATGCAGCATGCAAAATTTTCCGATTGGTTCAGAGATCATGTAAGCACAACAATTTAATAATTTCATTTTTTCAAATTTAGCTTATGTTTTATTTTTTTGAAGCAGATCATTCAGTTGGAGCATCAAACAGGTCGTGGAAACATTGGTGAGGATATTAGATGGCTAGCTCATGGTCCACTTGACGTAGCAAAAAGGCATAGAGCTTTTAATATCCGCGGATTCAGATTTAGAGCCAAGCGTTATGACAAGGTGACTCAAAACAGTGGAGTAGTTGTTATCGCAAAAAGATCGAGTTACACTTCTGCAAGTGATTCTAATCCTGTCCTTGGAGATGCCTCGTACTATGGAAGGATAAAAGACATAATTGAACTAGACTATTATGGAAAGTTTTCGGTGGTGTTGTTTAAATGTGAATGAGTTGATGGTACTGAAGAAAAAGGAATGAAAACAGATAAGTATGGATGTACGCTTGTGAATTTCTCACATCAATGTCACACCGGTGAAAAGGCTGAGCATGAACCTTTTGTATTGGCTACTCAAGTTGACCAAGTGTTCTACGTGGACAACCATATTAATCCAGGGTGGTCAGTTGTGCTAAAGATGAAACCAAGAGATAATTTTAAAATGGGTGAAGAATGGAATGATGTGGAAACTGAACCTTATCATGTTGGTCATCTAAGAGAACTTTTTGATAATGCACATGACAGTCAAACATGGGTTAGAAGAGATATAGAGGGAACAACTGTAGATCCCAGTAAAGAGCCCCTTAATGAAACTTAGTACCAAGTGTTACAGATACTTGCAGATTTCGCATTAGCTGAAGGTAACCTGTGCTCTGAACCATAGCATTTCAATTTATAGTTACTTTTCCCCTCTGCGCATATTCAATCATATTCCCTGATTCATGTACTCCTGCTAACTTAGTCTACCCTTTATCTATTTTGTGCATTCTGGATTCAGGGAAATGCATCACAAGGGAGCATAAGTTTGTGTCATTGAGTTGGCCAGTTGGATGAGCAAATTTTTAGGTTTTCTCTGGTTACATGCAGTCAGAGGACTGGTTGTGTACTTGGGCTCAGAGCTAGTTTTATTTAAATTATTAGAAGGTAGATTATCTCTGCTGGATGCTTTTCCTTGTTATGTTAGCAATTTATCTTTTTGTTTATGCCTAGATCAATGCACAGCTGTGGATCTGTATGTTATATCCCTTTCTTAGTTTGTAATTCCATCTTTAGCTCCTAATTCACTCTAATTTTCCTGTAGATTGCAGTGCTTCCTATGTTAAGATAGTTGCTATTTCAAGATTGTCATAGAATCTGTATTTTCAGCATGCAATGCTGAAAGCATGTTATAGTTAGCCTGACCATTTATTTTAGTGTAGTTATGGAATCTCATGATCTCTGAGCTAAAGCTGTACTAGTGCCTGACCATTTATTTTAGTGTACTTATGGAATCTCATGATCTCTGAGTTAAAGCTGTGCGTGTTTTCTGCATATCTGATTATACATCTTAATAAGCACTTACATGATTATATACCTCTTAATAAGTCTCAATCCTAATTTTACAGCTAACCTGACACTATTCATCGCATACAAGCCTGCCACTTTATTTGTATAGCTTTTAGCAGCAGTGGTATCTTCCCATATTAGGCAGAGAACTTACTGTACACATGTCTTTTTCAGATGAGGATTTATCTGCACCAGGTTGTTGAACTACAGAACATCTTACACAGTTACATTGTTGCAGATGGTCCCTATCTCATCAGCTGATGGAAGCATCTCCCATGCAAGACAGGTAAGATTTAACTGTTGTTTTCTGAAAGCATTATGTTCCACTGTTGCCTGTTACTTGTCACTGTTGCCTCTGGACACATTTTGGCATTGTATTTGTAAATTCTGTGGCCTCAATGAAAATAGCACCTGGTAAAAAATAATTTGGCTGTACATTCACACACCACAATTCGCCGGCAATGTCGTTATTGTTGCTAAGTTTCTGTTCCACAGTTTCTTTGCCCTCCAACATAGGGTCACGCTGCTCATCTGGTAATACTGATGTTTCTGCAGCCGGGAGCAGTGTTGCTGCAGATTCAGACATGCCACTTCCAGGGATGTCTCGAGTGACCTGGTCTTCATTGTGTTCATTGCATTCCTCTTCATGATCCAGATGGAGCATCTCAGTACTGGAAAATGCTTCAAGATTACACAATGCATCCAGTGATTCTAACTGTGAAGAATTCGAACTCCAATGTACTTCATCACAAATAGAGGTGCTTTGTGAACTGCAGTATTCAGTTCCACTAACACCACAATGATGCTCAGCTGCATCAAGAGAGGTACAGATTAGCCTAAGGACAGATAGAACAACAGTACTGTGATCTGACAAGCAAAAGATACACTTTTCCGGGAATTAAAGATTTATAGGCTACCAAGGGAGGCTTACCAGGTTCATCCACATGTAATTTTTCATGGGTGGTATGAATAGCTGAAGGAGGCAATAACTCCCTGTTCTCTTCCTCCTTGCAGACCACCTCCTCAGCAATAATCTCCCTGTAAATTGTTTTTTCCCTTTTTAAAAGAGTGAACACATATTGTTGATCATATATGTACTTTACCCTGCTTTCGTATACCTGATTGGAAACCTGTTTCTTCCGTCCGTTCTGAATTTATGCTAGCAACTGAAATCTTGTTTTGCCATGAGTTTACAGCTGCGGCGCAGAGCTATACTAAATACACTTGATTGCCAATAAATGTAAAAGAACCAGTAGTGACTAACATTGTTGGATGGTAGCATAGTGGTAGGCATTTGTGTCGCTGGCGGGGGAGGTCCTGAGCTTGATCCCCTCTCCCAATTTATTCCGTTTCTTTTTACCTTTCTATTTTTTTATGTTTTCTTTCCAAAAGGAAACACAAAAGGGATTCTAGTGAAAAAACTGGTATATAAAAAGTTGGTTTTAAATAAAAATACAATGAATCATGCTCAAAATTTGGTGTGTTTTTAATATGTAGTACGGTGACTGTTTGAAATGGTTTTAAATAGAAAAACGAATGTACAATTACATCAAGCTTTATTCTTTGTGCAGGAATGGTTCCATTTTCGCAACGCATTATTCTTCCATTACCGACGCATTTACAAGTGTGGCAATAGATCCTCACAACGCATTATTCTTCCATTACCGATGCATTTACAAGTGTGGCGATAGATCTTCGTAACGCATTATTCTCCCATTACCAACGTATTTACAAGTGTGGCGATAAATCCTCCCAACGCATTATTCTCCTATTACCAACGCATTTACAAGCGTGGCGATAGATCCTCGCAACGACCCCAGTGGCCACACATCTTAAATGCGTTGGTACAGACCCTCACAACGCTTATACCAGCTTTTAACAACGCATCAATGCGTTGGTAAAGGGGGATCTCCTTGTAGTGTTGGTTCTGAAGGCACAGCATCTTGAACAATTGCATCAGCTGCTTGTTCTTGAAGTGACTATGAAAATTCACTGCAAAATGCCTCATACACCATCGACTCTTCATGTCAGGCCATTTTGCTGGGCTTCTTTCAGAATTATGCTGCATCTCTTGGATGGCATTCAGCAAACCCACGTGGCGGTCATGTACCAAGCAAACATTCGGCCTTTCGCCAACAACCGCACGCTTCACCTGCTCGAGAGACTAGTACCAGCTGTCTGTGTTCTCCCCCTCCACGATTGCAAGAGCAACCGGTATCAACTGATTGTTACCGTCCTAGGCGATTACGGTGAGGATTTGTCCTTGTATTTGCCAAAGGAACGTCCCATCGACTGCAAGAATAGGAGGACAATGCATAAAAGCATATATGCATGCCCCAGTGCCCACATTGTCCTCTGTAAAACCATCTTCCCTTCGTATCTTCCCACGGGAGCCGGGTACGTGCATGTGTCAGTGAAAGTACCAGGGTTCCTTTCTTTCATGGCCATAAGCATCAACGGTATGTTGTGGTACAAGTCCTCGTATGTGCCCCACCTCATCTGGATGGCCCTCTTCTTTGCTCTTCATGCTGTCGCATACGGAATCTCGTAACAGTATGAATTCTTCATCAGATTGACGATGGCCTTGGGCTTGTAGTTGGGGTTCTCCACTATCAACTTGTATATCTCCCGTGCAACAAAGTCGACCGATATGTTCCTATGTGCCTTGTGCGCTGATTCGAGTCGGCAATCATGCTCAACAACTATGGAGCATCTCCACTGATTCGTCCACTTGCCCTTGTAAGCGTGGATGCGTCATTGGCAACCATGCTCACAGGACTTCACATCCCACTCCTTCAGGCTAGACTTCACTACCCTGTACTGCCGCCGAACCGAGATGCACCAGTCTGTAAGAGTGTCAACTACGTCTTTCTTCGTAGTGAATTGTTGACCTTGAACTACCTCGTTGCCAAAGTTCAACCTTGCCTCCTGACATAGGTCATTCACTTGCATGCCACTGTAATCTTGTTCATCCCATTCCAACGGCATAACCAGGGCGTCCCCTTCATCATCATCAGTATCTAGCTCAAGTTCCTCCAGATCTTCTTCTTCCGCTGCCACTAACACTTCATCTATCATCTCTCCTTCATCACGGTACCCACTGGCTTCCCTCGGAACATCCTCATCTTCTTCAGAGTCTACGGGTGGGACGTATGCCGACGCCCCTTTGGTGGCGGCATCATCAATCACAACGGGACTAGGAGCAGCACCATCAGTGGCAGGGGAGCTCAGACCAGCAACATCATTGGCAGGGGCACTAGGACCAGCTACTTCCCTCCAGAAAGTCTGTGCTAGAATCACCATTGGCCAGCCTTGATATAGTGCTTGTGATGCCTGCGACCGCCAACTATCATTATCTTGTATAGGAACCAGAACACACTGGCACCCATAGTTCACCAACCCCCATACCTGCATTCCAACTTCACGAGGATTCTGCCCAAATATTTTCAGCAACCATACTACAAGTTGGTTGTATGTCTTCTCCACAGGGTTCCTAACATTCTTGCTAACATATGGAAAGCCAGACAAATCTGTGCCATATCCACCATATCGTATATCTCCTTCACTGTAGTGTATTATCAAACACAACGTGCTTGACATTCCTGCCTAACATTTCAAACACGGCACAACATTATTTGCCATATCGATTGCCTATTGATAATCCAAGACTCATTTGAAAATTATAACTAATTACTGACAAACCGATTTCCGTATTTATCTTATTTTCGGATTTCATCGAGTTTTTAATTTCACATACATTACTACCTAAGTGTTGCATGCCCGTACACATCTGTACAACATTTCATAGTTTTACCCATATATTTTTCAAGTCATACACATTTGAAATAAAATCTCATCAAGAAGCTCAATAATATTAATTTTCCGCATTACAAGGAGCTTCTTTTATTACTATTCTTTAGGCCACATGTCTTCAATTTATGTTGTAAACTAAAAACTTATTGACCTAAAAGCCACATTTTTTCTATTGATTTTCCAAATAATGTTCGTAAATGAGGATAAATTTTTTTTATCATAATTCATCAAAGAGATGCATTTTTTTGGTAGCTTATTTGAGCCACATTTGCTAATATTTGAATTTATTTGGCCATCAATTTGCTCTGCCAAGTTTTACCCATGCACTAGGTATACATTCATTCTACATATCATATTGCTACAAGCATTCAAATCATATTGCTACAAGGTTCATCACAAATTCCCCAATCAACTTTAACTATACCCTAGAAGCACTCTTATTGCATCAAATCATATTGCAACAACCATTCAAATCTATCATTAATGGATTCTATAAGCATTTCACAAGCATTCAAATCATATTGCTAGAAGCATTCTATAAGCATTTCACAAGCATTCAATTCTATTCCACGAGTTCAATCCAAGGGTTCAAATGACATTGGTGACATGTGGCTAACCTACCATGTCTTCCTAATGCATCTAATCGGAAAGAAAATAGAGGAAAAGAAACTTACCGTGTAGATGGAGAGGGGGAGGCGGCGGCGGCGCTGCGTCGGCTAGGGGGAAGAGGAAGAAATGGGTCGCGAGGTAGAAGAAAGGAAGAGGGGTGGGGGGAGACAAGGGGATCTGACCGTTGGCCGCTATCGCTATGGCAATAACGTGGAGCGTGGTGCCACATGGCGTGCGGGGTATCAGGGCCTGACACACACGGGTCCTAGGGCGGGCCCCATGGCCGCGCTATCGTCAAACCAGATGGCGATTGCGCTATCGCCATCTGGTATGGCGACGGGAGCTATTTATTTAAATATCTTTTTGTAACATATAAATTCTTTAAATTGAATTAAATTAAATATGAAATAATTAAAAAGTCAGAGTTCCACTGGCTCCCCCCAAGAGGCAGTGCATGAGTGCAGTCTCGTTGCTGCAGTTCTGCTTCCCTCCACGAAAGCACGAACCAACACAGCAACGATCCGGCCACTCCACCAACAACACACATTGAGTTCTGATTGCTTCTTGGTCTACAAGTTTGATCGCTTCTATATTTTGATTTTCTCTAGATCTACACGATTTGGAGGGCCGTTCTCGAGGCGTATCGTATCTTATTATCTTCGTATTTGCTTAAATGAGTGATTTTTGAGAGCTTATAACAGAGAATGCGAGAAGTCATTCCTCTTAGTTTGTAGCTTTTCTAAAAGTTTTTCTTGGTTTTTTCAAGATCATTTAAAAATAGAGTGATAAGGTGAAAGATTTGAATTTTCAAATGGCATAACTTGTCAAGAAATAGAATAATACGGAGAATATAAAATACGATACGGCTAGAGAACAACCCCCTAATTTTGCTTCAAATATTTGATTACTTAGCTGCTTAGTTGGTTGCTTCTGCAATTTCTTAACAGCATACATCTCATCTGCTTAGAATACTCCATAAACCCAAAAAACCAAATAGCAGAACCGAATTACAGCTGTTAATTTGGTTCGGTTTTTGAATTTTTTTAGAATAATCGGTCTCAAAAATCAAAATATTTTAAAACTACATAAACCGACCGACATTACTAGAAAACTGACCTTTCATACCGACACATCAGTACCGATTGGATTGGAACCGGTACTGATAGTGGTATCAGTACCGGTTCATTGGGTACAGGGCAGTAGTCCCAGTTGGAGCCACGAACCGGGACTAATGCGAGGGCATCATTACCGAAGGCATGGGGTAAATTAGTCCCGGTTTGTAACACGAACCGGTATTGATGCCCTCTCATTAGTACCGGTTCGTGTTACGAACCGGTACTGATGCTTCGTTTTAGGAAGTTCAAAAGGAATGCATATTCTATCTATATCAATACGCGATGGTGGGTGGGTTGGTTAGAATGGTGAGGCTAGAATCACGACTCACGAGGTTGTGGGTTCGAGTCCCGCTTCTCTCATACATCCTCGATATTTTTTAACATTTCCCAGTACTATCACTTTCGGGTGAGGGAACCGGGACTGATGCTCCTTGGACTGATGCTTAAGGAGCATCAGTCCCGAATGACTTGCACCGGTTCAAAAACCAGTACTAAAGCCAGTTTCCAACCGGTTTTAAGGTGGGTTCGAGTCCCACTTCTCCCATACATCCTCGATATTTTTTAACATTTCCAGTACTATCAGTTCTGGGTGAGGGAACCGGGACTGATGCTCCTTGGACGGATGCTTAAGGAGCATCAGTCCCGAATAACTTGCACCGGTTCAAAAACCAGTACTAAAGCCAGTTTCCAACCGGTATTAAAGGTGAGTTCTCTAGTAGTGCGGAAAACCCGAATAAATTGATGCCCGCTCCTACCGCTGCCTGCTGGCATTCAAGTACGTACGGTCAATTATCACACGGTAGGTTGTTTAAATCATTTATGTAGCCAAAATTATTAGGTTTCTCTTGTTAAATACTCCCTCCGTTTTAAATTGTAGTTCACTATTGACTTTTGGATATGTCTTTTGACCATTCGTCTTATTCAAAAAAGTAAATATTATTTATTTTGTGGTGATTTGTTTTATCATGAAACATATTTTAAGCATGACTTATATTTTTACATGTTTTCACTAATTTTTTGAATAAGATGAATGGTCAAAAGACGTGTTCAAAATCAACAGTAAACTACAATTTGGAACGGAGGGAGTATTAATATTTGTTGATGTTGTGTAAAATATTAGTGGTTAGCCGATTGTAATATATGTAGTTCCCATGAACAATGCAAATAAAAGTGTCGATAAGTTACTTTTTTTTTTTTGTTCGGTGGAACCTATTACATGATAGGAAGACTTAATTTCTCTGGCAGTTTGAAACCCTTTAGGAAAATTAACCCTAAATCGTTAGGGTTCAGGGCTGATGGTTTTTGTATTTTATTGATGGTCTAGCATCTTGGGAAAGCCTTGGATTCGCCTATAAAGTAGGGAGTTAAGAAAGGAAACAAAAATAATTAGATCTCATCTAAATCATTGGACCACAACAACGAGGTTTGAAACTTCACGTCGACACACAACTCACTTGGAGAATAGCTCTTCGCACTAGAGATGAGCAACAGAGCACTTGCACCTCCACAACCGGTTTGAGACCCCAACCGCTAGGAGCTCTAGTTCTCTTGCTTCCTTCCCGCTCATGGACATAGTTCTCCGCATCCAAATTAAGTGAATCAAGGTTAGTAGCACACCCACTTACTTACCCGCAGTGCCTTGAGCACATTGGTAAGCTCGAGCTCGGGCATCCCGCCTCGGCTTCGGGCCTCTTGCTTCCTCCGAAAGCCCCAAAGGACTTCACCCGACTTGTACTCAAGTTTAAGCTCGGCATTAACCGCGAAAAGACACGTCTTGAGGTGGCGGTCCGTGGCGGTGATCAAAGGATTGCACTTGATTATCCTACCGCATGGAAAAAAGGCAACGACTAATTCAATGGACCAACGCAGGCCTAAACCAGGATAAAACACTCGTGTCATCGTTCCCATCCATTCGGTCTTGAGCACTTATCAGATCGCTTCCCAGCCCGGACTTCACCCTTTGTACTGCGTTTAAGCTCGCATTAAACGAAGATCGGGACCAAGGATCTTCATTGTTCCCATCCATCCGGTCTTGGCGGCGTATGGCCACAAGGTCGGGCCTTGGTCCGGGGGACAGGGCCGCTTTCGGGCCTCGCACCCCTTTTCCTTGCTTATTGGTGCTGCGGGGGCTCGCCTCCCAGTCGCCGACAGCTGGCGCCCACCGTGGGGCCCGATTTCGGTCCTCTCCCCTCGATCGAGTTGAGGATGGCCTTGTTGTCCTATGACGACATTGATACTGTGGACCTCAACTTTGACGATTGCGACCATCTCGACGACGTCGATGAGTCGTATGAGGAATGGCAGGCTGGTATCCTCGCCGGAGCTCAGTCCGACGAGATGGAGGTGGAGGCAACGCCCGCCTCAGGAGTAGCTGTCCGCTCCCGGCTTTGCTCGACGCCGGCCGACTCACGTCGAAACCCTCATGGAGGGGTTGGAGGCACCGCCACCAGTGCCATATCCGGGCGGACCGCGCGCATTCATGGCCACTCCTGAAGAGGAGGACCAGTCTTGTGCACGCAACTGGCGCGCCGGCCCGTCGAGGCCGGCAACGGACCAGCGTGAGCCCATGGCGGTTGAGGGTGCCGAGGGCACCGCCTCCGTGGGTGACACCGACATGTCCCCTTCGCGGGAGCCTGCCTCACGTCATGTCTTTCGGCGTCGGCGGGCGACCCTCACCACCCACGCGTCTTGACCAGCGAAGAGCACCAGCGGCGTGAGGCCGCTCGAAGCCTCTTTGCTGGGTCGGTTGGGCGAACCCTGGCGGATATCCGTCGCAGGCCTGTTGGCCCGATGCCCGCCGTCGCGCGCACGTATTCGCCCATCACTACCGTCACCAACCCGGTCTTCGCGCATCGGCGAGAGGTTAGGGCGATGCCAGTCATCGTGACCTAGAGAAGGACCCACGAGGGTTCACCATGGCCGATCTAGGCGCCACGGTTGCTGACGGCCTAGAAGAGCTCGCTGGGGATCTCGGCGAGCACCTCCAGACCCAGTCGCACACCAGTGGCTCCTCGAGGCGACACGGCCAGAGCGTTCGGTCGCGCCGGCAGGCGTCCATGTCCACAGCGGACGACACTCCTCAGCGCACACCGGGCAGAGTTTTTTCCCGCCTCGGGCGCTTCGGCGGAGAGCTTCATTGAATAACGGGCCGCCTCGATGCGGCTTTCACCGAGCTTCTGCGAGGCCGCCGCCCCGCAAGTTTAAGCCCGGGAGCATTGAGAAGTTCGACGGGAGCAAGAATCCCGACAAATGTCTCGCCGTTTATACTACCGCCATCCTGGCCGCAGGCGGTAATGAAGCCGTAATGGTCAATTACTTCCCTACCGTCTTGGAGGGAATGGCCCGAACCTGGCTGTTCAACCAGCGCCGAGGTTCGATACACTCTGGACAAACTTGTGGTCCAAAGGGCGGGAGAGGGCCTGCAAGACTACGTCCGCAGGTTCGTCCAGGTGCGCAACACCATTCCATCGATCTCCGACGAGGCCATCGTTGAGGCCTTCAAGGAGGGAGTGCGGAACACCCGTTTCACCGAGGACCTTGAGCTCCATCCGGTCCACACCGCAGCCGATTTATTTCGTGCTGCGGAGGGATACATCAACGCCTCCGAGGCGGTGGAGCGCAAGAGAGGGAGAACGGAGGAGAAGGCGGCGGCCTGGACTGGCACCGATGCCAAGAAGGACGACGCCGAGAAGAAGAAGAAGAAGAAGAAGAAGGAGCCCGCCGCCCCCGCCTACGTCGCAGCGGTAGAGCCCGAGAGGCCCGCCTCTCGGCGAAGCGATCTGCGGCCCGCCACCACCCGGCGGGTGGCGGAACGGCGGGCGCGGCCTAGGGCGGGGCGAGCTCCCGGCCTCGACCTCGATCGGCCAGGGGCTAACCATCCAACAACCACTCGCCTCCTCCATCGCGATGCGGCCATGACTCGCGAATCGCGGGGCGTGGGCAGCGCGTTGGAGGACTTCTACGCCGGGCGCGGGCCCATGCCCGAGCTCCCCGATCATGGGGTGCCGGACGACGGGCGCCTCAGGGCGCCCATGGTGACGCCTTCCAGGAGGCTCGCGCACATGTCGCCGTGATATTCGGCGGCGCTTCTGCCTATAGCTCGCGACGCGAGCTTAAGGCCGCTGCCCGGGAGGTTTACCACCTCGAGAAAGGTAAGCCCGGGGACGAACCCCTGCGGTGGTCCCACCAGTCAGTCACTTTCTCCGGGGACGATTGTCCCCCCGGAATGACTAGGCCCCAGCGTCTGCCGCTGGTACTCTGTCCCACCACCAGCAACACATGGGTCGATCGCGTGTTGGTAGATGGCGGGAGCTCCCAGACATTATCCTTTGCTCAAGTTCTTGAGCAGATGCAGGTCCCGCGGTCCAAGATCAAGGGCATAGCCATCCCTTTCCACGGCATTGTCCCTGGGTCGTCCCTACAACCGATCGGGCAAATCGTGCTGCCTATGACGTTTGGGACCCCCAGAACTTCCGGACGGAGTACGTCACCTTCGAGGTGGTGGACTCCGAGCTCCCATAAAACGCCATCCTCGGAC
The DNA here is from genome assembly GCA_036346145.1 of Olyra latifolia. Taxonomy (NCBI): domain Eukaryota; kingdom Viridiplantae; phylum Streptophyta; class Magnoliopsida; order Poales; family Poaceae; genus Olyra; species Olyra latifolia. The sequence continues at coordinate 54,104,457 of CM070530.1, forward strand.
GCCCCACGCTGTCCAAGTTCATGGCGGCTACCCACCATGGCTACCACTGAATGAAGATGCCGGCCCCTCATGGGGTCATCATGATCAAGGGCAGTCACAAGGCCGCAATGGCCTGCGACGAGAGCGCCTTGGCCATGGTCGGACAGCTTCCCGAGCGTGGCCCGGCCAAGGCCGAGCGGCCACTCGTCCACCCCAAGGTGGCCCTACAGCCGCAGGAGCCCACCAAGGCGGTCCCCCTCTCCGAGGATGACCCAGCCAAGGTTGTCCACGTAGGGGTCAACCTCGAGTCCAAATAGGAACTCGAGCTCGTCACCTTCCTCCAGGCTAACGCAGACGTGTTCGCGTGGGAATCGTCCGACATGCCCGAGTCCCAAGGAGGTCATCGAGCACAAAGGCTAGCTATTGACCGACAAATAGCTGTCGACAGGCCCTCGGCGTTCCCAAAATGGAAGGCCGACATCATCTAGGAGCAACTTGGCAAGCTCCTCCAAGCCGACTTCATCCGAGAAGTCGAGCATTCCGACTGGCTAGCTAATCCGGTCGTCGTCAAGAAGAAGGGCGGGAAATGGCGAATGTGCGTCGACCATCGTGACCTCAACGCCGCCTGTCCCAAGGACAATTTTCCCCTGCCGCGCATAGACTAACTGGTCGACGCAACGGCGGACTCGGCGCTCATGAGCTTCCTGGACGCCTACTCCGGCTATCACCAGATCGCGCTGGCACGGGAAGACGAAGAGAAGACTGCCTTCGTAACACCTTTTGGTACCTTCTGCTACATGACCATGTCTTTTGGTCTGAAGAACGCGGGAGCCACGTTCCAGCGACTAATGCAGAAGACGGTCCCTGATCAGAGAGGGCGCAACGTAGAGGTCTATGTAGACGATGTTGTTGTAAAAAGCAAAGTCCCACGGGACCATGTGACCGACCTTCAGGAAACTTTTGCTAATCTTAGAAAGCATCGAGTTAAGCTGAATCCTGAAAAATGTGTCTTTGGTGTCCGATCTGGGATGTTGCTTGGCTATGTGATAGGAAAGGCGAGTATCGGGGCAAACCCCGAGAAAATCGAGGCCATCGAGAATATGAGGTCGGCAACCTGCACCAAGGAGGTACAAGCCCTCACCGGACAGATGGCGGCCCTCAGCAGATTCATATCTCGTCTCGGCGAGCGCAGTGCACCTTTTTGTAAGATCCTGCGTAAGCACGATGGTTTCAAATGGACGGAAGAAGCGAGGCCGCTTTTAGCGAGCTAAGCGTTACTGTCCACGTCTCCGTCTTAGCCACGCCAAAGCTCGGGAAGCTCTACTCCTCTATTTGGCGGTTGCCCCACAGTCGTAAGTCTTTGTACTAGCGATCGAACGCAGGACAAGCAACAACCCGTCTACTACGTGGCGAGGTACTTCACGGGCCTAAGGAGCGGTACCACGAGGTTCGAAGCTCTTATCGCCTTGCTTATGGCCTCGCGAAAGTTCGTCACTATTTCCAAGCGCATCCAATTCTCGTCGACAAAATTCCCGTTAAAGGACATCATTGAACCCAGACGAGCGGAGGATCGCAAAGTGGGCGATCGAGCTTGGTGAATTTGACATCAAGTTCGTACCCGAACAGCGATCAAATCAAGTCGTGGCCAACTTGGTGAGTGGACGGCCCGCCAACCCCTCGGAAGGCTCGCCCAAACTCGCTAGCCAAGAAGCGCCTTTGGATCATGTTATTCGATGGGTCGCGCCAATTTGAGCTATCGGTGCGGGTTTGTTCTCGTTTCCCCCAAGGAGAACAAATTCAGCATATAATATGACTCCATTTTCCGCAACGAACAATCTTTGCGGAGTCGAAGGCCTCCTAGCCGCCTACGAGCATGCATTTGCGCTTCGGCATTAGCGACTAACAACGAAAGGAGATTCGAAGTTGGTCATCCGCCAAGTAAACAAGGAGTATCAGTGTTGCGACGAATCAATGGCGCGATACTTGGCAGAGGTGAGAAAGCTGGAGAAGCACTTCACGAACTTCAAAGTATGCTATGTCCCCAGACTGGCTAATAGCCTGGCCGATAAGCTCGCGAAGCTTGGTTCCTCACAAGAAACCGCCCCGGCGGGGGTGCTCATGCAACACTTACTAAAGCCCTCTATTCCCTCCGGTGAAGAGGCCCCCGAGAAGACGGTTGCCTCGACCCAAACGATCGGTACCGTTTCGTTCCTAGAGTAGCGCGACACCTGGATGATGCCATTTGTCCAGTTCTTGACGCATGGGACACTGCCACAGGACACAGCTGAGAAATCCCGGCTCCAAAGACAAGCCCGACCTTACCGATTACTCGGGGGCTTGTTGTACCGAAGGGGTTCTAACGACGTACTTTGTAAGTGCGTGACTCAGGAGGAAGGCAAATTTCTCCTCCAAGACATCCACGACGAGATCTGCGGGGCCCATGCCTCTTTCAGAACCCTAGTGGGAAAAGCCTTTCGCATGGGGTATTACTGGCCAACTGCGTTGACCGACGCAAGAGAGCTCGTAAAACGCTGTCCGGCCTGCCAATATCACGCTCGGGTATCTCACCAGCCCGCATATGAGCTGCAGACTATCCCGCTAACCTGGCCATTCTCAACATGGGGGATGGACATACTTGGTCCGTTTCCCGGAGGCTTAAAGGGCTGCACACACCTGTTCGTCGCCATCGACACTTTCACTAAGTGGATCGAGGCCGAACCAGTGTCGAGCATATCCGCCTAGATGGCCAAGAGGTTCCTTAGGAACAATATCGTGACCAGGTTCGGCGTCCCAAGTAAGCTGATCGCTGACAATGGGACACAGTTCACAAGCGAGCTATTCCAAGACTACTGCGAGGAGCTTGGCATGAAGGTCGCCCTAGCTTCGGTACCTCACCCACAAAGTAATGGTGCAGCCGAACGCGCGAATGGGCAGATCATGCAGGGTATTAAGCGCCGAGTGTACGACGCTCTCGCCGAGCAAAGACACAACTGGGTAGAAGAACTACCCTCCGTGCTTTGGGCAGCCCGAACAACCTCTAATCGGGCTACTGGCGAAACCCCATTTAGGCTTGTATACGGCTCGGAGGCGGTCCTACCCGCCGATCTAAGAATTGGTTCAGCTTGTATTGATTTTGCAGGGCAAATCGACAACGACGAGGAGCGGTTGCTGGACCTCGACCTATCTGAGTCCTGCCGCGAGCAAGCACCACTGCGAGTGGCAAGATACCAAAGATCCCCAACGACAAAGACGCAGCCAAAAAGTCAGCACCGGACCACGCAAGTGGGCGACCTGGTTCTAAGACGAGTTCAGAACCTGGCTCACGCCAACAAGCTCACCCCAAGATGGGAAGGTCCGTACACGGTCGTATCAGCGGCACGCCCGGGGAGCTGTAAGACTGGCTATGCCGGATGGGAGAGTCCTCAACAGCTCCTGGAACATCGCTCAACTTCGGAGGTTCTACGCCTGAGAAAAGGTCGTAAGTCTCCATTCCCCCTGTCTTTGTTTCCTTTTGTTCATCCCACTATTCCCTAGAGAGCCCCCAAACTAACCCCAGTGACCCAAACTTATGATCGGGCTTGGGAGAAAGCCCGGGCCGTTCCAGTACACATCGGCAGGATAGTGGCTATCTGAAAGCCAACCCCGGATTCCCTTGCACACGGTAAGCCGATATCCATCGCACCTCGCAAAATCCCGTCAAGGGGACACGCTTTCGACCCTATACCATAAGCCGCATAAAACCTGCGCGAGGTCCGGATACCTCTAGAGTCCAACAATCGCCTCTCGCAAAGGGACGAGCCAGACCACAAGCCGTTCAAAAGTGTGCGGTCTCTAAGCCATGACCGGCTTCTCCTTAGAAGCTCGGACATGGCTCGGGGGCTAGGGTCGATTTTTCAAAAATTGATCTTCTCTAAGCCACGCCCGAGCTTCTCCTTAGAAGCTCGGACATGGCTCGGGGGCTAGGGTCGATTTTTCAAAAATTGATCTTCTCTAAGCCACGCCGAGCCCGAGCTTCTCCTTAGAGCTTCTCCTTTTTCAAAATTGATCTTCTCTAAGCCACGCTGAGCCTCCTTAGACTTGGACATGGCTCGAGGGCTAGGGTCGATTTTTCAAAATTGATCTTCTCTAAGCCACCCGAGCTTCTCCTTAGAAGCTCGGACATGGCTCGGGGCTAGGGTCGATTTTTCAAAAATTTGATCTTCTCTAAGCCACGCCCGAGCTTCTCCTTAGAAGCTCGGACATGGCTCGGGGGCTAGGGTCGATTTTTCAAAAAATTGATTTTCTCTAAGCCACGCCCGAGCTTCTCCTTATAAGCTCGGACATGGTTCGGGGACTACGGTCGATTTTTCAAAAAAATTGCGATCTTCTCTAAGCCACGCCTGGACTTCTCCTCAGAAGCTTGGACATGGCTCGGGGACTGGGGTCGATTTTTTAAGGGTCGATTTCTTATATAATTTTTTAAGATCAAATTCCCAATCAAAAGACTTCCGATGTCCTCTAAGCCACGTCTGAGCTTCTCCTCAGAAGCTCGGACATGGCTCGGGGGCTAGGATCGGTAGGACTATACTACGTTTTCAACCCTTTCTTGCCTATACGACTATTAGCGCTCGTTTGCATGCAGGAAAAACAACAGAAAACAAAAGAGAAGCAGCGACTACCACTAATAATTTTATTAAGAAAGGGTCTGAGATGACCCACAAGACGGTTACACTTAGCCCCAGCCAAAGGGTCCCAGAAACCCGACGATGACATCGGCCACCTCGGCAAGCGGCGGCGGCAGCCTCGACCAAAGCAGCGGCGGCGGCGTCATCGCGAACGCACGGCGCTGACCAGCGCCTCCACCAGTGGATCAAAGGCCCCACGAAGACGCGGAGCGACATCAACCAGCGCCTCGACCCTGGCGATGTCACGAGTGCCCGCCTCCTCCTCCGCAACCTCGGCCATTGCAAGGTCGAAGGCCGCCCAAGCCTCCACCAACTCCGGGTCGTAAGCCATGGAAGCAAGAGGGAAAGGTACGGAAGAAAGAAGTCTGGGATAAGAAGTGACCGACGCATTGGTCTCTTTTTATAGCCAGGATTCAGAAAGCCGAGGCAATCCCAGGAGTAATGGCGTCGGGAAGCAGTTCCGACGTGGAACCATTTCTAAGACTGAATGCGAATGTCCCTTGGGACACGGCGCGACAGTCAAAACGACGTTCGGCATCCCGGGGAGAAGGCGGACCAAAGAGGTGACGAAGGAAAGAAGTCAAAACAAATCAACTGCATTGATAAAAGGTATTTACAAAGGCAGGCCGGATTATCACCCAACAAAAAAAAGGGGGGGCCTACGGCTTAGGCTGGCACCGGAGCTTCCAAAGCTCGGCCAGCAACTCGTCGTTTTAGCCCTGAAGGTCGAGGAGCTCCTTCTCTTTCGCCCGGGAGGTCTGCATTTTGACTCGTAAGGCTTCATTAGCAGCCTCCAGCTCCCGCACGGCATCCCGGTGGGTCTTCAGTAGACCCTCCGTCGCGGTTGCGGCAGCCTTCGTCTGGGAAAGCTCTGCGGCAAGGAGGTCGCGCTCCTCCATCGCGCGAGCAATCTCAGCAACACGGCACACTTCCACTGACCGGAGGCGTTCCTTGAACTCAAGGGCGCGGTCGCGTTTGGCCTTAAGGGCCTCCAGCGATCGGCAAGAAACCTCCTTGGCGTCCTCCTGCGCCACGGCTAGGGCCGCCTCAGCCGCTGCGGCTCGAGCTTCCAGAGCTATCGCCTGGACCGAGCTCGAACGAGCTTCCTCAAGCTCGGCGCGTGCGGCGTTGGCTTCCTGTCACCACCGCGTGCCTTCCGACCGCAGGGCCTCTCGTTCGGCATCGTGCTTAGCCTCAAACGAGCGAGCCATATCGACAAGTTCGCGGGAGATCTGCACCGGGAAGACAGATTGAGGAAGTGGAGGACCAAAGCAGGGAAAACACAAGACAACAAAAACCAAACCTGGAGACACTTACCCGCTTAGCGACTGCCACGACCGCGACATCGTACCGAGCATGCGAACGCCTGGCGAGGAGAGCGCCAGGACTGGCGACCAGGCGTCGCCCGAGTTCTTTGGGCCCCTCGGCCACCTCTCCTGCAAGCTCGGCCGCCTCCCCAGCAAGCTCAGCCAAGCCTCCCACAGGCTCGGCCACCTCTCTTGCAGGCTCGCCCAAGCTTCCCACAGGCTCGGCCGCCTCTCCCCTGGGTTCGGCCAAGTCTCCCGCAGGCTCTACCACTCCTCCTACTAGCACGACCAGGCCTCCCGTCGGCTCGGCGACCTCCCCCACAGGCCCGGCAGCATCAACCGCATGAGGACACGGCTCCGGAGGGAAGTCAGTCTGAGTCCAGGCATCCACCGGAGGTCCTCTCCCCAGACGGTTCGCCAGCCATTCCTCAAGCGTTTGGCCAGGGACTGGCCGGAGTCGGATGGCCTCTTTGTGACTCTATGTGGCGATCCCAAGGTGGTGCTCGACCCACGATGGTGTCGCCGAGATCCACCCCGAGACGGTCAACGGAGCCACGCTCCATAACCGCACCGGGACGATGCTCGCGAATCGTGATGACCGGGACCGCCAGCCCGGTAGAGAAGAAGAGTGTCGCTTCGGTCCAGCGAGGAACGGGCATGTTGCTCTGGCAAAAAGCTCCCGAATGCGCGGATGTCGATCGGGCGCCACCCGGTCGAGTTCGCCCGCCGACGCGCGATTGGCGCCCGACGCCGGGGCCAAGATCGGTCTCCACCTTCTGGCGAAGGCTCGGGGCGACGCCCTTGGCGCCACCAGGCGGAGGACGACGAAGACCTCGAACCGGAGTCGGGTTTGCCCTTGGCGAGCTCATGCTCCTGCCATCGCCTCTGTCGCGCGGATAGGCTCCCGCTTGAGGGACAACGAATCAAGAAACAAGGAGAATTAGAACGCGATCGGCCCAAGGGCCATAATCAACAGAAGAAAGGAAACGAGAAAAACCAGCAAGCACGAGTAACTTACGTGCAGCCGCGAAGGCCTCCTCGGTCATCTCGTCGTCCGAGTCGTCGTCGTTCAAGACCAACCGACGCCTCTTGACGCCGGCCGACGCCCGGCGTCTTGCGGCGAATCGAGCAGGAACCCCGGCCCAGGCTAGGTCGGGGACGGAATCGCTGGGCCGAGGCGCATGTCGCTGGCCGAAAGCGGCCTTGACCGGGAAGAGACCAGCCGGTTTCTTCACGGGCAGTCGTTTGCCCACGGCCTATCCTTTCCGCACCAGGGCCAAGCTCGCATCACCGCCGGCCGTCGGGATGATAGCTCCCGAGGCAGCCACCGGCGCAGATGCAAGAGTCCGGCTCCACTCCGTTCCCCTGCGGAAAATAGGCGCGGCGTCGGCTCGAGAAAAAAGCCGCCCGAGGCGCTAAGCCCGTAGAGGCACGTACCTCGTCGGGGCGTTAGAAGCGCCCGAGCTCGATGGCTCGTTATGGCTCGCGAGCAAAAGGCCCCGACCGAACCACATCATCTTGAGGCGGTGCGGAGAAGAAAGAATAAAGAACATCACGAGCACGACTCGGGAAGAAGCTCGGACAAGCGACTACAAGAGCAGAACAAATACTCACGGGAGGTGCCTTCGGCGGGAGAGGTCGTCCCACCGGATCTCGAAGAAAGGGCAAACCCGCTTCCTCGGCGGGCTCACCCGGTGCTGGTGAAGTCGGCTCACGATGTCGGCCGTGGAGGTGCTTTCGCGGGAGAGTCGTCCCACCATGGATCTCGAAGAAAGGGCAAACCCGCTTCCTCGGCGGGCTCACCGGTGCTGGTGAAGTCGGCTCGATGTCGAAGCCTTGAGCCCCGGCCGCCAAGTCTCGAATCTTGGCGCCAGGGGCTACTCCGCCGGCTCTAGTGTAGGCGGGGCATCGGCACCTTCCGGGGTTCATGTTGGCAAACCAGAATCGGCGGTTATCGGGCTTCGGCGTAATACCACCGCGGCGCCCACCCCGACGCGTTCTCCTTGGCCTTGAACACCGGGTACGAGGACTTCATGTCGCGGTGGAGCTTGAAGTAGGCACACCCCACCGCATTGTGTCCGCCGGTCGTGGTCAGCTCGTAGAAGTGGAGGAAGAGGCTGACCGTCGGCTCCACCCCGACAAATGCTTCACAGAGGTGCGTGAAGATCGTCAAGAACAAGATCGAGTTGGGATTGAGGTTCACCAGCTCGATCCCGCACTGGGCCAGAACGGATTCGACGAAATCGGTCTCCGGGACCCGGAGCCCATGAATCGCAAAAAGCTCAAAGCAAACGAACTCCTTACTCCACCCGCCTCTCGGCCGCCCTCCACCCGCCGACCTCGGCCAGCCGTGACTTCAAATTTCTTCAGATCGTCCTCAGTGAGGAGGCTCCGTGTGAAAGGCGCCATCAGGAGGAGAAGGATCGGAAGGGAAGATGGCGGAGAGGCAGATAAAGGAAGAAGACGGAGAAACACGAATAGCACAAGAAGGCGTGAGAAGAAATGGCGAAAAGGGAAACCACCTGATATAAACCGGCGAGGGGAGGCGAACCATCACCTGCCCGCCGAAAGATGTGGAACTCGAGGAGAAGGAAGCGGCGCGCGCGAACCGCGCCGATTTAGGATTCCCGCCGAGGCTGTGGGGCCCCGTGCGCGCGAAAAACCAAGCTTTTCGCCCAAGGGCAGTTACTAGATAAACCTCTGAGCGGCACGTCACCGTCCCGCTCGAGGCTCGAGGACTAGCTGTTGGGGAAAGTATGTGGCTCATGGAGTTTCAGCCCACTTACTTACCCGCGGCCCCACAGGAGGTAAGCTCGGGACCAGCAAGCTCGCGCCCGAGCTTGGTAAGCTCGAGCCCGGGCTTCCCGCCTCAGAAGCTCGGGCCTCTTGCTTCCTCCGAGCTTCTGAGGTACGAAGGGACAGGACCCAAAGCAAATCATCACGCGCCGCGGACAGGATACGCTTCGGGTCCCCAGAGTCATCAAGAATTAAATGCGCGCACTGGCCGCAGCTTCTGACGGGTAGGCGGCCGGTCCCGTCAACCGCCCGCATGGGCAAAGACACGTGCTGACCGGTAGCGGTCCGGCGCGGTGATCAAAGGATTGCACTCGATTGCCCGGTGGATTCGGTACGCTACCGGCATGGGAAAAAGGCAACGACTAATTCAACGGACCAGCGCAAGCTACAGTGGCCGGAGGGCGCCTATAAAAGGGGGGCACAGGCCATAACAACGAGGGCTTCACGTCGACACACAACTCACTTGAAGAATTGCAACTGTAGAACAGGAGCACTTGCACCCTCGTAGGAGCTCTAGTTCCCGGCGGTAGTTCTCCGCATCCAGGTAACTGTAGGAGCACACACACGCAGTGCCTTGAGCACTTACTGTACTCGAAGCCCGGGCTTCCCAAAGCCCGGACTTCAACCCCTTGTACTCGTTTAAGCTCGGTATTAAACGAAGACTGGACGTAGGGCTGTTATCCCGCAGTGGAGGCCTGAACCAGGATAAAACACTCGTGTCATCGTTCCCATCCATCCGGTCTTGACGCGCCAGCCGCGTCGGGACCAAGGTCTTTTCCTTCGGCGGCGTCCGGCCACAAGGCCGGGCCTCGGTCCGAGGGACAGGGCCGCTTTCGGGCCTCACACCCCTTTTCCTTGCTTATTGGCGCTGCGGGGGCTCGCCTCCCAGTCGCCGACAGTAACACCATGCTACCATCCTTCTCACCAAGATATTGTTGTTTCTTTTGCATTTAATGTGGAGAAAAAATTGATTTTGATTGTTGGAGGTTTTTATTGCTAGCTCACTCCATAACTTTAATTTTAGGCAAGATCATGATGAATTATGGTAGTTGTTTTCTCCAAAACTGTTTTTAGATTTAGAATCTTCAATGTAACACTCCCTCTCTTTAATCTCACTCCATAACTTTAATTTTAGGTAGGACCATGATGAATTGTAGGGTGTTGTTTTTCAAAAGTTGTTGGCTTTACAATATTTAATATAACACTCCTCCTTTCAATGTATCAATAGGAGATCTAGGTTTGGAAGGAAATTATTAATGTTTTATGAAATAAAATAGGAAAAATTTAAAGTGATAAAATAATTAGTTAAATTAAGTTAAAAAGGTAGAAGGATAAGAAAAAATTTGAAAAACCACTCCCTCCATTGCAAAATATATGGCATATAAATTATGGGCATGGTATTAATTAAATGTTACACATTGACTATTAATTTATTTTTGATTATGTCTTATACAACTATAAAACTAACAACATGTTTGAGTAGTTTTAATTACAAATATAACTATATGACATGCATATATAAAATAAGTATATTATTTATTATCTTTGAAGGTATCTGAAAATTAGATCTTTGTGTAGATGAACCGGCAATGGATGTACAATGCGGATCATCGCTCCAGAGAGTTCATTGGTGGCGTGAAAGCATTTCTTGATGCTGCTGTTGCATTCTTGCCTCCAGACAGGTTCATATGTTGTCCGTGCGTAGACTGCAAGAATGAGAAGGAGCACTCCCAACACTTTCGGGTTATGACCCATTTGATCACGAGACGTTTCATGCCAAACTATACCTATTGGACCAAGCATGGCGAAGTACAGAGGAGTAGCCTAGAAGACGATGAAGAAGATGGTGAGGAAGAAGAGGTATTCAACAGTGTGGCAGACGCCGCACAATATTGTTCTGTGGAAGATAAAGTCGGCGATCTTGGTGATGATGAGTTAGACCAGATGCTGCGTGACGGAGGGGGAGAGTACACAGATGAAAGACAATTCGAGAAGTTTCAGCGCAAGGTAGAGGACCACAGGACACCTTTGTACCCAGACTGTGGGAAGGGCCACACGAAGCTCTGTACGACACTGAACTTAATGCAATGAAAGGCCAGAAATTGTGTGTCAGACAAGGGATTCGATGAGTTGTTATCACTCATAAAGAATCTGCTTCCAGAAGATAACACGCTGTCTGAATCTACATATGAAGCCAAGAAAGTCATCTGTCCTTTGGGATTAGAAGTACAGAACATACACGCATATCGTAACGATTGTATCCTATATCGCAATGAGTATGGGGATTTGGATGCTTGTCCAGTGTGCAAAGAATCACGTTATAAGACGAAGCGTGAAGACCAAGGTGAAATAGAGGGGGAGTGTAAGAAGAAGAGACCTCCCGCTAAGACGGTGTGGTATTTTCTTGTGATCCCCGATTAAAGCGTCTTTTTGCTAACAAAGCGCATGCCTAGATGGTGTTTTGGCACAAAGAAGAGCGTAAGGATGACGGAATGCTTAGGCACCCCGCTGATGGGTCCTAGTGGAGGAAAGTCGATCGAACATTCCCAGATTTTGCAAATGAGGTGAGAAACATAAGGTTTTGGTTGTGTACCGATGGTATGAATCCTTTTGGCGACCTAGCAGTAACCATAGCACCTGGCCTGTTACACTATGCATCTATAACATTCCTCCTTGGCTATGCATGAAGCGGAAATACATCATGATGCCATTGTTGATCCAAGGCCGAAGCAACCCAAAAACAACATAGATGTCTATTTGGAACCATTGATGGAAGATCTTGTAAAGTTGTGGGAGGATGGTGCACGGGTATGGGATGAATATAAGAGGGAGTATTTCACCCTATGTGCACTGCTGTTTGTAACCATCAACGACTGGCCCACGCTCGGTTACCTGTCTGGCAATACTACCAAAGGATATAAAGTCTGCTTGCAATGCTTAGATGAAACCGATAGCATATACCTGAAAAACTCTCGAAAGATTGTGTACATGGGCCATCGTAGGTTTCTTCTAAAGAGACATCCATTGCGGAAAAAGGAAGGTATTTTGATGGAAAAGTAGACCATTGTCATAAGCCTGAGCATCGTAGTGGGCCACGTGTGTTTGCCATAGTAAAAGATCTTAAAAAAGTGTTTGGAAAGGGTCCTAGAAGCAAACCTGATGAGGACATCACTTCTCTTGATACAACCACGCCTACCCCATCAATAGCCCAACAAGCTGGACCTACGACATTGCAAGGACCGATTACCCGTGCTCGTGCACGCCAAATAAATTATCAGGTGAATACGTTCCTAAGTATTAATTCAATTGATTCATTGAATGGCATGTTATTTAATATTTGTGATGATTTCATTATTCTTAGGAACCAAGGAGAAGCTGCACACAGTTTCAAGCCTCAATCAAGTCAAGTGCACCATGTCGAGTCAGGTCCGGCCATGCTGACAGCACCAACTTCAAACGGACGCCACGGTTGATCCAGGAGGTTTCATGGGGCCCACAGGTACTCGTTGGAAAGATAATCTCGTCCTCTTTCCAACACATCTGACTACACCTCCAAATTCCATCCGAGTCGACGGAAATGTGCAAAACAAGTAACGACACTTTTCTAGTCCGAGTCAAACTAGGTCGTGGGCCTTGTGATCTGTGTTACGCACGGCTGGCCCATATGTTGGCCGACCAGACCACGCCCCATAGCTCATAAATAGCCAGCCGTCATCTCTCTTAGGGTTTTGGGTTTTGTTGGATTCAGTTAGCCATTGCTACTGCTTGTACTTTCTGCGTCGACTAGGCCGCCCGTCTACTTGTTCATCGGAACCCCAACTTCGTGTGTTTGCTTCCGAACCGATCTGAATTCATATTCGCAATTGAGTTGCTTGTTATCCCTTGTTCTTGCTGGTTCTTCGATTGCTCGCAAGAACAAAGACCTTGGTGGTCAGGTTGGTCACGCTTCCGACGGGATCAATAACCTTCAGGAGGGTGGTGTACCGGTCGCTAAGGCGCAACGTCGGGTTCGTTGTAGTCGGGCCGCCAACTTCGCCTTGCACCAAATCGACGCTACCTCCTCTCATCGAAAGATCGGGGCGCCTAGTTCTATCAAGTGGTACAGAGCGCCAGGTTGCTCGGTGAGAGACTTCTTGTTCTTAGATCTGTTCTACCTACAGTCCAAAAATTAGCGAAAAAAAAATCCTTTCGGTCCTAGACAATTTTGGCCTATTGCTTTTGCTGTTTTAGTCATACTTGTTGAATTTGCATTACGTCGTCGTGTGGTTGCTGGTCTTAGTGTTTGTGTCTTTTAGAGTTTCAAGTTCTTATCACCTTAGTGTCACGTGTTTTGTTCAATCCTATATTCGTTGCGCCACACCATCATCCGCACCATAACTCGACCGCCATATCTCTCTGCTCTCACTGTGATCCCCTCCCTGCAAAGAGGACGTAAAAAAAAATCAGAAGTCAAAGTTTAGAGAGAGAGAGATCTTTTAATTACCGTTTTACCCCTGGTATTTTTTGAAAAAGTGCTTGTGACATTTGGTGTTCCGGGGTCCTAGAAGTTCATATTTCCAAGTTTGGCTCCGGGCAAAAAAAAAAAAGAGAGAAAAGAAAGTGAAAAGAACGGGAGATACCTTAGGTTGTTTTGCTTCGCTTTACTTGCTGTTCCGTGACGACATCTGTGAATAGGCTTGCGTCTCTAATATGGCCTTGCATAGGACCAGCACATACCGTCGTCGAATGTTTATTCAGCTTGATTTGACTAACGTGGCTCTAGCATCTCCTTGAGTTGTTTTTCAGCCACCTATAGCTCCACAGAAAACCACAACTTACCAGGCTGTAGCGTTTGGCATCTGTACACCACCCCTCCAGGAGATTTTGACTTGCGGTCGCCGACACCTCCTGCTAAGGCTTGGTAAGAACTGGTAAGAGCTTGGTGATACAAGTTGAGAGACAGTGCCCTTTTCTAACTCCATTCCAGTAGTTGCTAGGGACATTTTTCCTGTAATTGTTTGTTCTTTTGCTTTCTAACCATGTCAGGAACAAAGAGCAATGCTGGACAACACTCCCCTCGCACTAGGGGAATCATTCAACATTTTGATCGCCAAGTCAAGCTGCATACAGAGGGCCTTGATGGTGATGTTCAGGTGGTAAATGAGCTGCTGGGACAGGTCGAGAAGGCTCAGATTGACACCAACACCTCACTTGCTGCTATCAACACTTCACTTGCTGAGGTGATAAAGCGGCTTGATGAGTTCGGGCGAGCTCCTCCAGGAGATGGCGCTGATCCTCGTTGGCATCAACACAACAATGGTGCTTTGGGCAGCGAGGTGGACGAGAATGTTGATGACTACTCTGCTGACACGGAGGTGGACGATGAGGAGGCCCGACTGCGACGGCAGTTGCGCCGCAATCGCTTTGGCATGCCTCCCTTGCGCATGCCACGTGAGGTACGTGCTAATGATGATACACTTGGGAGAATTAAATTCTCTATTCCACCATTTGATGGTAATATGATCCTGATGCATACCTCACATGGGAATTAGCTGTAGAACAAAAGTTTGCATGTCATGAGTATCCTGAAAACAAAAGAGTTAGGGCTGCCACTAGTGAGTTCACTGATTTTGCCTCTGTTTGGTGGAGTGAGTTTTGACGTAAGAATCCCAACGCTGCGCAAAACTGGGCTGATTTGAAAAGAATCATGTGAGCTAGATTTGTTCTCTCTTATTACCAGTGTGATTTGTTAAATAAGCTTCAGCTGCTTAGGCAAGATAATAAGAGTGTAGAGGAGTACTATCAGGAATTACAAATGGGCATGTTGCGCTGTGGTATAGAGCAGTCTGAGGAGGCTGCTATGGCTAGATTTATGGGTGGGCTGAACCGTGAGATTTATGACATTCTTAATTACAAGGAATATAATTCAATCACTCGCTTGTTTCATCTTGCTTGTCATGCTGAAAGAGAAGTGCAGGGACGACACAAATGGTTTAGCACGAGAACTAATGTTTCTGCAGGTCGTGCTAACACTTGGTCAACATGAGCTCCACCTACAACCACAAGGCAACCGGCTGCACCGTCCTCCACCAACAACAAGAATCGACCTTCATCTTCCGCACCGACTTCCAAGGCTTCGGAGGTAACAAAAACTTCTGCACCAGAACCCGCCAAGAGCTCTGTTTTGGTTGCTTCAACTGGGAGGACGAGGGATGTGCAATGCCATCAATGCAAGGGGTATGGTCACATGAGAAGTCAATGTCCGAGCAAGCGTGTACTGATTGTGCGAGACAATGGTGAGTTTTCTTCTGCTAGTGATTTGGATGAAGAAACATATGCTATGCTTGCAGCTGACAATGCAGGGAGCGAAGATGATCATGACCAGGAAGAGCACATTGATGCCAACCATGCTGACCATTATGGGAGCCTCATTGTACAGCGTACATTGAGTGTCCAGATTGGAAAGACTGACCAAAATCAGCGGCACAACCTGTTCCAAACCAAGTGTGTTGTCAAGGAGCGATCATGCCGTGTGATCATTGACGGAGGAAGTTGCAACAACCTCGCAAGCTTGGATATGGTGGAGAAGCTTTCGTTGGAGACAAGACCTCATCCCCAGCCCTACTATGTTTAATGGTTCAATAGCATTGGTAAGGTTAAGGTTACACACTTGGTGAGAGTACAATTTGCTATTGGTTCCTATCATGATTTTGCTGAATGTGATGTCGTACCTATGCAAGCATGTTCTATATTGTTAGGTAGACCTTGGCAATATGATAAAAGTTCTGTGCATGATGGTAGAACCAACCAGTACTCTTTTGTGCATAAGGGAAAGAAGATTGTATTGCATCCTATGACTCCTGATTCCATTCTTAAAGAGGACATTGCTAGAGCTAGTAGGCAAAAGATTGATGAACATGCTAAAAAGAAAACTTCTAGTTCTGTTTGCGATAACAAAAATGAGATTAAGTTGAAAGGTGCATGTTTTCTCGCTACCAAATCTGATGTGAATGAACTGGTTGTTGATGAATCTGTTTGCTATGCCTTAGTTTGCAAGGATGCCTTGTTCTCATTTGAAGAGATACCTGCTGCTTTGCCTCCTACTGTGACTAACCTTCTGCAGGAGTATGCTGATGTTTTTCCTAAGGACGTTCCCCCAGGCTTGCCACCAATTCGAGGGATTGAACATCAGATTGACCTCATTCCTGGAGCATCTTTGCCCAACAGAGCACCATACAGGACTAACCCGGAGGAAACTAAGGAGATACAACGTCAAGTTCAAGAATTGCTTGATAAGGGGTACGTGCGTGAATCTCTTAGCCCTTGTGCTGTTCCAGTGATTTTGGTGCCTAAGAAAGATGGATCATGGCGCATGTGTGTGGATTGTAGAGCAATTAATAATATCACCATTAGGTATCATCATCCTATCCCTAGGTTAGATGATATGCTATAATTAAGAAAATCATTTTGCGAGTGGATATCGAGGAGATGAATGGAAAACATTTAAAACTAAGTTTGATATGAGTGGTTAGTGATGCCTTTTGGTTTAACTAATTAGCACTTTCATGAGACTAATGAACGAAGTTTTATTTTCATTGGCAAATTTGCATCTTATCTATAGCAAATCATTAGAGGAACATCTTGACCATTTGCGTGCTGTTTTTAATGCCTTACGAGATTTTGGTAACCTTGAGAAGTGCACCTTTTGCAAGGATCGAGTCTCTTTTCTTGGCTATGTTGTTACTCCACAGGGAATTGAAGTTGATCAAGCCAAGGTTGAAGCAATTCAGGGCTGGCCGATTCCTAAAACGGTCACGCAGGTGCAAAGCTTCCTAGGTCTTGCGGGATTCTATCGGCGTTTCGTGAAGGACTTCAGTACCATTGCCGCACCTTTGAATGAGCTCACCAAGAAGAGTGTGCCATTTGTTTGGAGTGATGCACGGAAGGACGCTTTCAATGCTTTGAAAGATAAGTTGACACATGCACCTTTACTTCAACTTCCAGATTTCTCTAAGACTTTTGAGTTAGAATGTGATGCAAGTGGAATTGGTTTGGGTGGTGTGTTATTATAAGGAGGAAAACCTGTTGCATATTTCAGTGAGAAGTTGAGTGGGCCTAGTTTGAACTATTCTACTTATGATAAGGAACTTTATGCTCTAGTTCAAACTTTAGAAACATGGCAACATTATTTATGGCCCAAAGAATTTGTTATTCACTCTGATCATGAATCATTAAAGCATATTCGAAGTCAAGCTAAACTAAATCATAGACATGCAAAGTGGGTTGAATTTATTGAATCTTTTCCTTTTGTCATAAAACACAAGCAAGGAAAAATAATATGATTGCGGATGCATTGTCTAGGAGATACACCATGCTTTCACAACTTGATTTCAAAATCTTTGGATTAGAGACGATTAAACAGCAATATGAATATGATGATGATTTTAAAGATGTCTTGCTGCATTGTAAAAAGGAAAAAACATGGAACAAATTTGTCCTAAATGATGGGTTTGTGTTTAGAGCTAACAAACTATGGAGGCGGGTTGATGGGACATTTTGGTGTGAAGAAGACGGAAGACATACTTGCTGATCATTTCTTTTGGCCAAAGATGAGAAGAGACGTTGAATGCTACGTTGCTCGCTGCAATACCTGTCAAAAAGCTAAATCACGACTTAACCCTCATGGTTTATATATGCCACTACCTGTTCCTAGTGTGTCTTGGGAAGATATTTCTATGGACTTTGTTTTAGGACTGCCTAGGACAAAGAAGGGTAGTGATAGCATCTTTGTTGTTGTGGATAGATTTTCTAAGATGGCGCACTTTATACCTTGTCATAAAATTGATGATGCTACCAACATTGCTGATTTGTTCTTTCGGGAGATTATTCGTTTGCATGGTGTTCCAAACACAATAGTTTCAGATCGAGATACTAAATTTCTTAGTCATTTTTGGAGAACTTTATGGATTAAATTGGGAACTAAGCTGTTATTTTCGACCACTTGTCATCCCCAGACTGATGGGCAAACTGAAATTGTGAATAGAACTTTATCTACCATGCTTAGGGCTGTTTTGAAAAAGAACATAAAGATGTGGGAAGAATGTTTGCCTCATATTGAATTTGCTTATAATCGTTCGTTACATTCTACTACTAAGATGTGCCCTTTTGAGATTGTTTATGGCTTTCTACCTCGCGTTCCTGTTGATTTGTTACCTCTGCCAGCTTCAGAGAGGAAAAATATTTATGCTAAACATGAGACAACGAAAGAAAACATAGAGCGCTCGAATGCTAAATTCAAAATTGCTAGTAGTAAAGGGAGGAAGCATTTAACTTTTGAACCTGGTGATCTTGTTTGGTTGCATTTGAGAAAAGATCGTTTTCCTGAGCAAAGAAAGTCAAAATTGATGCCAAGAGCTGATGGTCCTTTCAAAGTGATTAAACAAATTAATGACAATGCATATCAGCTTGAGTTGCCTGCAGATTTTGGGGTTAGTCCCACATTTAACATTGCAGATTTGAAGCCATATTTGGGGGAAAATGATGAGCTTGAGTCGTGGACAACTCAAATGCAAAACGGGGAGGATGATGAGGACATCACTTCTCTTGATACAACCACGCCTACCCCATCAATAGCCCAACAAGCTGGACCTACGACATTGCAAGGACCGATTACCCGTGCTCGTGCACACCAAATAAATTATCAGGTGAATACGTTCCTAAGTATTAATTCAATTGATTCATTGAATGACATGCTATTTAATATTTGTGATGATTTCATTATTCTTAGGAACCAAGGAGAAGCCGCACACAGTTTCAAGCCTCAATCAAGTCAAGTGCACCATGTCGAGTCAGGTTCGGCCATGCTGACAGCACCAACTTCAAACGGACGCCACGGTTGATCCAGGAGGTTTCATGGGGCCCACAGGTACTCGTTGGAAAGATAATCTCGTTCTCTTTCCAACGCATCTGACCACACCACCAAATTCCATCCAAGTCAACGGGAATGTGCAAAACAAGTAGCGACACTTTTCTAGTCCGAGTCAAACTAGGTCGTGGGCCTTGTGATCTGTGTTACGCACGGCTGGCCCATATGTTGGCCGACCAGACCACGCCCCATAGCTCATAAATAGCCAGCCGTCATCTCTCTTAGGGTTTTGGGTTTTGTTGGATTCAGTTAGCCATTGCTACTGCTTGTACTCGCGCGTGCCGACTAGGCCGCCCGTCTACTTGTTCATCGGAACCCCAACTTCGTGTGTTTGCTTCCGAACCGATCTGAATTCATATTCGCAATTGAGTTGCTTGTTATCCCTTGTTCTTGCTGGTTCTTCGATTGCTCGCAGGAACAAAGACCTTTGTGGTGAGGTTGGTCGCGCTTCCGGCGGGATCAATAACCTTCAGGAGGGTGGTGTACCGGTCGCTAAGGTGCAACGTCGGTTCGTTGTAGTCGGACCACCAACTTCGCCCTCCACCAAATCGACGCTACCTCCTCTCATCAAAAGATCGGGACGCCTAGTTCTATCAAAACCTGTCCCGAACGAGGAAGGTCATGCACCCATCTGGAAGAAGAGATCAATATTTTGGGACTTGCCTTATTGGTAAGTTTTGGAGATCCGTCACTCACTTGACTTCATGCACATCACAAAAAATATTTGCTTGAACCTATTAGGATACTTGGATATGTACGGCAAATCGAAAGATACATTACAAGATTGGAAGGACCTACAACTTTTGGAACTGAGGGATCGTCTACATCCAGAAAAGAGAGAGAAAGGACATTACCTAAATGGTTATACCTTCTACACAAAATGCCAGGATACCAAGAGCACCAACCAGAACAGCGGTGTCCGTATAGACGCCACTGACAACAAAAGCAATGTGGACACATATTATGGTTACATAGAAGAGATATGGGAGCTCGACTATGGACCATTGAAGGTCCCTCTATTTAAGTCACAGTGGATCAAACTGACTTCAAGCGGCGTGAAGATCAACAACTATGGCATGACAACCTTGGACCTAACAGAAGTTGGCTATAGGCGCGAACCATTCGTCCTTGCCAATAATGTGAGACAGGTCTTCTACATAATGGACATGTCAAGCAAACCAAAGATGCACAGGGAGAAGCAAAAGGATTGCAGCAGTAAGCCAAAGCGACACGTGGTTCTGCAGGGCAAACGAAGGATTGTTGGTGTTGAGGATGTCACAGACGAGGATGAGTATAATCAGTTCGACGAGCTCCCTCCCTTTGCGGTAGATGTCGACATACGTGTCCTAAATGTAACAGAAGTCGATGCTCCTTACATACGTCGCGATCACAACGAAAGAACACTTGTAAAGACAAAGTGATCATTAATTCATGTAATTAAATAATTTTTGAATGGACTAACTAATTTTTAGATGCACTAACTAATTTTTGGATGCACTAACTAATTTTTGAATGGACTAACTAATTTTTGGATGCACTAACTAATTTTTGAATGGACTAAATAATTTTTTATTGCACTAACTAATTTTTCGATGCACTCACTAATTTTTAAATGGACTCACTAATTTTTCGTTGCACTCACTAATTTTTGAATGCATTAAATAGTTTTTTAATGCATTAAATAATTTTTGAAGGGATTAAATAATTTTTGGATGCACTCACTAATTTTGGTTGCAGTCACTAATTTTTGTAGGGATTAAATAATGTTTGAAGGGATTAAATAATTTTTCAATGGATTAAAAAAGAGAAAAGCAAAGCAAAAAATAAAATGGCAGGGGGCACAAGCGAAGCTCGAACCGGCGAAGCCGCAGGTGAGCCCACGCTTGAGCGCTACTCGCTAGCCAGTCGGGAGGAAGTTTTATCTCAACCAAACAGGGCGTCAAACAATTTTGACTCCTAACTCCCTACAAACGGTTGGTGATACCAACCGCTTGTTGAGGTCCCTCCCTCGCTACCCTGCAGCGGTGAAGGGGTTTCTACAAGCGGTTTCTATTAAAAACCGCTTGTAGAGGGGTGTTCTACACGCGGTTTCTATTACGAACCGCTTGTAAAACACTTATTACAAGAGGTTGGTGGTTTCAACCGCTTGAATGCATTAAATAGTTTTTAAATGGACTCACTAATTTTTGGTTGCACTCACTAATTTTTGAATGCATTAAATAATTTTTGAATGCATTAAATAATGTTTGAAGGGATTAAATAATTTTTGAATGTATTAAATATTTTGTAGGGATTAAATAATGTTTGAAGGGATTAAATAATTTTTAAATGGATTAAAAAAAGAGGAAAGCAAAGCAAAAAAAAATAAAATGGCAGGGGACGCGAGCGGGGCTTGAACCAGCGACGCCGCAGGTGAGCCTATGCTCGAACGCCACTCGCTAGCTAGTCGGGAGGAAGTTTTATCTCAACAAAATAGGGCGTCAAACAATTTTGACTCCTAACTCTCTACAAGCGGTTGGTTTAGAGGTCCCACCCTCGCTACCCGACTGCGGTGAAGGGGTTTCTACAAGCGGTTTCTATTATAAACCGCTTATAGAGGGGGTGTTCTACACGCGGTTTCTATTACGAACCGCTTGTAGAACACTTATTATAAGGGGTTGGTGGTTTCAACCGCTTGAAGAGGTGCGCTTATAAATATATGTCTTCTCCCCACGCCGGACACACACTCGAAAATTTTCTAAGTCCCCGTGCGCGAGGTTGCCCCACTCCCATGCTAACACCCCCTCTGTCGTAAAGCCGCCCACAAGGTGTTCAACAAAGTGTCCCTAAGGGACACAGATGGAGAGAGTGAGAGAGAATGAGAGGGAGATGAATAGTGAGAGTGAGATGGAGAGGGAGAGTGAGATGGAGAGTGAGAATGAGATGGAGAGAGTAAGATGGGGAGAGTGAGATGGAGAATGAGAGAGAGATGGAGAGTGAGAGAGATGGAGAGAGTGGGAGTGAGATGGAGAATGAGAGAGATGGAGTGAGAGTGAGATGGAGAGTGAGAATGAGATGAGTGCCTAAATGTATTTTTTGTTATATATATTTCTTTTACAATTTGACGAGTTGCCATACTTACTAATTAAACAATATTTCATAATTACGATAGATGGCAACACCAGGGCGTGGTGATCCTAATTTCGAGATGGACGAACGGTTCTTGCTAGACGAGATCGCCCATAGTAGCAACTTGGGCGCCAATGAAGGTGATGCCAACGTTGTCAACACCGCTGCTAGTGGATCCAGTGATCTCGTGGACGCTGAGGGAAGCGAGGTAATGCCATGAGAATCCGGACAAACCATTTAATCGTATTTAACCAATTAATATAAATGGCTCGACATGAAAAATTCACATCTCTGTCCATTTTCAGCCCGGTACATCGAGCACCCAAACCAAGCGAGGACCTAACAAGAAGCCTGCTACAAAGTTTATTTTCACTAACGTCGACAATGACGGGAAGCCGATTGCTCCTCTTTCTGCAGTAGGCCCGTTTAACAACGCATGTGGTTTTCACGTTAAGGATTATGTCCCAGTTAGCATCAAGAAATGGCCTAAAGATCCACAAGCCACCAAGGAGCTCCTTTGAAAAGATATTAAGGAGAACTTCAAATTTCCTGAAGGATACGAGAACAAGGTTAAGAGATACACTTTGAAGAAGATGGCAACCCAATTTCAGTCATGGAAAGTTCACCTAAACAACAAGTATGTCAAGAAGGGAGAAAAGCCAGACTTCAACCAACATCCCAAGCTGGCAGATCACTGGGATGCATTTGAAGAATACAAATTGTCAGAGGAAGGACAGGCCACGAGCCATCAGAACAAGATCAACGCTGGGAAGAAGAAATACCACCACCATCTTGGCACCGGTGGTTACGTCAAGGCTATACCTAAATGGGAGAAGCGGGAGGAAGAACTAATGGCTAAGAATATCATGCCTGCTACTGCTGAATGGGAATTCCGCCTGCGGAATTGGTTCATGGGTCACGGAGGGGCCCTTGCAGATGACGGTAGCTTGTTAATGGCACCGGGAGCAGAGGATGTTGGAAACAGAATTGTCCAAACTGTCGACATGTCTCGCTCCGGTTCCTTATTGACAGACAGGGAGAATGACTAGCTCACACATGCACTTCAAAACCCTGAGCACCCAGGACGGACAAGAGGAATGGGATTGTCCATGCTATGGAAGTAGGGTTTCTTCAAAGATGCCAATACGTACAGGAGCCGGTCAAGAAGCAAAAGAAGAGAGTCGTACAGATACAACTTACTGGAAAGGGAGCTCAGAGCAACTTAGCAAAGCATCGGAGAGATTGTTGAGCAAAAGCTGCAGGCGACACTCGATAAACTTAAGGGAGCAGGTACAAGCAATACACAGGTCGACGCCATGTTTAGCCCACCCACCTTCGCGCGACGGAGTAGCTGCGCGTCCAATGCCGCCACACTTTCTACGGACCTGGGATAGTACGCGGTGGACATCATCAAAGTTCGCCGAGACTGTGAGCTACACATTCAAGCGCATAACTTCTCCACCAAGGTGGCTTATGGCATGGCGTACCCAGCGAGCCAAGCCAGATTTTCCACTGCAACGAGATACCACCAGATTACTCGAAGGTCACGGTGGAGGAAGTGTCGAGCTGCTATGAAGATCTTCTGCTCGAGATTGCTGGAGGGGATAACATCACCAAGCTTGGACAGGCCCTCCACGGAATCATCCTCTGGCGAAAAAGGTACATCATATTTCCAAAGACCGTGGAGGTGACCTCTCCACCAAGAGAAATCCAACAATTGGAGCTGACCGAAGGGACCATGCCTCAACCGCAACGACAAAACATGCCTCCTTCTACATCACCTCAACGACATGCCTCATCTCCAATACAGAGCACTCCGCCTCCACCTCCACCTCCTGCTCCACGAACCCGGCTCTACAATCTCCTCCAAGGAAGAAACTCCAAGTACGAAGGACCAGTACTGCGACGCTACCCCCTCCCAAGAAGGCCCAGTCCAGCCTGTCAACACAGCTGTCAAAGGAACCTCTGAAAAGGGCATACGACATGACGGCTGAGGAGACACGATAAATAGTTTAAAAGGAAATTGAGACACACTTCGCACCAAAGGTGCCACCTCCTAAGGCGCAAATTGATCCGAAAGCTACAGCCCACTTTGCGACATGCCGTGCAGCGCCTCTTCCTACCTCGACTAACTACGAACGCACAATAGCGAATGCTGCATTGAAAGGGAAACGGGCTAAGGCAGCAGCGGTAGCTAACAAGACAGCCCAAGATTACCAGCTAGAGGAATTCTTGAGAGAGTCAGGGCTGTCTTACGCTGCAGCTATGGGACTATCAGATAATCTTCCAACGGCAGAGTTCAGGTGGCCATATAAACTAGGCTGAGAGTTGGTTGCACCGAAAAAGATAAGGGATCTGCCAACCAAGATGTGACAATTTCATGAATGATTCATGGAAGAGTCCGCTCAACGAAGAACAATGTTCCCCGTCCATATAAAAAACACAGATTTCTATCGTGGGGATGAACTCATATGGATGGAATTCGACGACTTCTACCAATTTTACCATCGAGACGCCGTCAACGTGTCTCTAATGAGCTGTTGGTTTCTGTAAGTACTTCCAGCTAATGACTGAGTTTACTATATATATGTGTTAATTTCACCGTAGTTCAAGCTGCAAAATCTAATAACTCATCCCCTTTGTATGTAGAATGGAGATACAATGATGTAGAAGAGTGACTATCTTCAACATCGGCTTCATCGACCCATCAATTGTCAACGAGCCTAACTGTAAATGCAAGCCAAAAGAAATTGAAGAATACATTCTGCAGGCTCTTTTAGAACAGTACTACAAACCACACATACTTCTGCCCTTCAACTTCCAATACGTATATATACATGTCATCACACAACCTCTCGTTTATCCTTTTTAAAGACATTCATAATATGACTAATTACATATATGTTGCAATACATGTATATGAATAGGTTTCACTGGATCCTACTTATTATCAATGTTGATAGTGCGAACATCATTGTGCAAGACTCAAGAAGAAAACCACAAAGAAGATTTCAGTTTGTCATTGATATTCTAAGCAGTAATATTGAGATGCCAACCTACATATATATAAGTACTTCGAATACTCATAATTACTATTCATATAATAACGCATGACAGGGCATTCGCCACATTCCGAACAAAGCATAGACGAAAAAGTTCTAAAAATGAATTCATAGTGCAATTCAGCACTCGAGTACGTACTACAAAATATCAATTAAAAAATATATGGCGTAAAAATTTATCTTCTCAATAATTAATTGCATTCTTTTCAAATATCACTCCAGTATCTACAGCAATCGGCCGGAAACAACTTATCTGGCCTCTACATGCAAAATCTTACCCACGGCGATATATGACAACTGGACAACGAGGTGCTTGTATGTTAAAAATAATTTTCTTAATACACTTATACTTGGCGTGTTCAAAGATTTATTTCTTTCTTTCTTTTCGTAGCCCGGCATCGATGAGACAGGCTTGATCCCATCGCATCGGGTTGAAACAATCCAAGAACAACTTATTGGCCTCATTGTCGATGAGATTATAACCCCCAGAGGCGAATTCTACGCAAAGGGATGGAGAGATTGTCCTTCAAGGTGAACTTACGGAATCTTCGTCTATGGGCGCAAAGAGTGATGCACGCAAGAAATGATCTCAAGATTATCACCTTTGTACTCTTCGAAAGTTGTAAAACGTTGCTTGTGCTGATCATCATTTCATGTATTGTAAAACTTGTATATATATATATGCATTTAATTTGAAATTAAATTATAAGTTCATACTATTTGTGCAAATAAACTAATGGTTTTCTCAATTATAATATATATTTAATTACGCAGAAATAAATTTGTAGTTGTATTTAATTTTATTGTCAAAATTCATATTTGAAAGCCTAGCTTAAAAGGCCATATACCTGTCAGTCTCTCCACAAGCGGTTTGTAACAACAACCGCTTGTGGAGAGAACACACGTAACGTCTCGCCACCAACGATGGAATATATGCTTAGGGCTCTACAAGCGGTTGGTAACACCAACCGCTTGTGATTTGCCCCCCACATGGTTACTCCATTGCGCTTCCTGGACGCCTTCCGAACCGCTTGTGGTGCCGCACCACAAGCGGTTCGGGGAACCGCGAGTGATACCCTCTGGGTATCACTCTCGGTTGCATACAAGCGGTTCAATAACTGCTTTCAAGCGGTTATCGAACCGCTTGTGTTGCACTGTTCTCTGATAGTGGCTAGAGTATATAATGGAGCGAACAGAGTGACAGCTCTTAGCTAATGAATATATGGACCTTTGATAAAGAATTTGGGGAGGTAAAAATCATTGAAAAATGATCTTGACAACTTTCAAAAGAAACACTAAGATCCTTAAAAAAGATACAAAATAACAAAACATTTGGCTTTACGTAAAAACAAATTTGTGTTTTAGCAAATTTAATCTAAAAAAAAGATGATATAAACACTACTACTGAATCGGCCTTCAAAACCGGTTCCCTGAACCGGTACCGATGGTACTAGAAATATTTAAAAATATGGTAGGATATATTGGGAGACGTGGGACTTCCTGAACTGGTGCCGATGGTACTAGAAATATTTAAAAATATTGTGAAATATATTGGGAGAAGTGGGACTCGAGCACACAACCTTGTGACTCCAACCTCACCTTTCTAGCCAACCCACTCACTCACATGTAGTAATATATAAGTGATACACATTCCTTTGATCCTTTCCAAAAAGAGGCATCAGTACCGGTACTAAGGATCCTTTTCAAAGTTTTAACATACTCCATGAAATACATAAATATATAAAACACCCTGCATGTGAACATATATGCGGACACCATTTATGTAAGAGAAAAAAAACCATCAAAGGCACAACGTGCAAATCCTTACATACAGAGACAAAGAGGCACAATTAACGTCGACAAAGAGATACATGCAGGTCTCGTCCTGCTGGCGTTCAAGTTGACACAGTTACTATTATGTCGATCCATCAAGGAGATGCACGATTGACACAGAGTCACGGACTGCTGTCACAGTGTGCGGAGCACCCTTCGTAGCAGCTGGCACCGCATGGTTGCAAGGCCGCGTTCTTGCAGCTCTGGCATGCGTCAGGTATGGTGTTGCAGATGGAGTTGCAAGTGGTGGCAGCATAGTCACTGCATGAAGCAATGCATTCGCTGGCACAATTGCTGCAGAGTGTTGCTTGCTCCGCGGAAGGCAGGGTCGCCAGCACAAGGACGGCAACGAGAGCTGCCACCTTGAGGGAGAGAGCGGCGCCGGGAGCCATTAGTTGTCCAGCGAGCAAGCAAGCTAGAGGATGATATGTATGTATAGCAAAAGAATTACAACGGTGAGCTAGCTCAAATATGTGGTCTGCTCATATGTTGCGGCAGGGCATCTATTTATAGGCCATCTGTGTATATATATACATAATACGTGCCCCATGCGCCAAGATTTTTTATACCAATCATCGAATCAGCTCTGATTTAGTTGACCAATATCGAATCAGCTCTGATTTAGTTGACCAATTAATAATATATAGGTTAAACGTGCTGGATGATCGGTCCATCAGGCAACTGTACTATAAATGCTAGATAATTAGATTTGAACTGATTTCTTTTATTTAATATAGCTAAAGAAACTAATAAAATCATACCATTATCCGCTATTTTGAGAAAAAAATATCGATGTATATTTTGGCCGGCGCGCGGAATCATACGTCTCACAGTAGCCGGTAGGTCTTCACATCGGACACTAGCATGGACTCGATGAAACACGGGTAAACCGATGAAACATTCACGAAGTAATGATAAAATGTGGTGACGTACTGATTTCTGGTTAGAGAAACGACCAACAGTACCGGCACACCAATACCGGTTTTCGGCTGGAAATTGCCAACCCGTACCGATGGTATCACCAATACCGGTTCATTAGATCCAGGGCCGTGCAGGCCATCCAATGCCAGTTGGTATCTAAAATCTGGATTGGAGTGTGAACACTAATACCGGTTTATGTTACAAACCAGTACTAGTCTCCCGTGAACCCACGTGGGTAGGCCGTGGTGCTTTCTAGTACAGGGTCATGTTACTAACTGTTACTAACCGATATTAGTGTGCGAGCTCCAGTTCCAGTTAACATATAACCGGTACTGATAGACCCAACCCTCAATAATTGGTGCTTGTGCTCTTTTTATTAGTGTCGGCTTAATTCATTCTCATGCACTCCTTCCATTCTCGACCATTCGCTCCATTCTCACACACCCGAAGCTAGCTAGCTATGTCGCGCCGTGGTGAGAGTTCCACCGGTGGTGATGGCCACGGTGCCGGAGAGCGGAGTCGCATTAAGCAACAGATGAACAGGGATGCAGCCATGGCCCGTCGGCTCCATGAGGCAGAGCAGCAGAGAGAGGCGAGGCGGGAGAGGAGGTTAGCCGCCGTGGTGTTGAACCGTATCTCGAGCAAAGGCAGCAGGAGTGTGCGAGAGGAATCACAGACAAGATGGCTCGAGCTCTATGGAAGGCGGAGCAAGCTGGCAAGGACGTGGCCACGTACCATTGGTTGAAGGGGAAAAACCCAGAATGTAGATGGACCAGCTATGGATGTACAATGCAGACCGACGCTCGAAAGAGTTCTTGAATGGCGTGCGAGGTTTTATTCGTTAGGCCGATGCAAACATGTTGCAAGGCTACATATGTTGTTCATGCGTAGACTGCAAGAATGAGAAGGAGTATCCATTCTCATGGTAGCTTTACACCCATTTGCTCCAAAGAGGTTTCATGCTAAACTATATGTTGGACTAAGCACGGAGAAGAAGAGATTATACGGAAAGACGATGAAGAAGAGCAAGACCATAATGACCTGGTGGACGTCGCTGCCCAATACAACTCTCTTGCAGATACATTTGGTGAGGTTGTTGATGATGAGCTAGACCAGATGATGCATGACGGATAGAGAGATTGCACTGACAAAAGACAATTAGACAAGTTCGAGAAGCTCTGGAAGGACCATACGACACTGTTGTATCCAAACTGTGTCCAAGGCCATAGAAAGTTGCGTAGCACACTGGAGCTAATGCAGTGGAAGGTGACCAATAAATTATCAGATAAGGGATTTGACGAGCTGTTATGTCTCATAAAGAAGTTGCTGCCAGAGGATAACACGCTTCCTGCAACTATGTACGAAGCCAAGCAGGTCGTTTGCCCTTTGGGATTGGAAGTACAGAAGATACATGTATGCGCTAATGATTGTATCCTATATAGCAAGGAGTACAAGGGTTTGGATGCTTATCCAGTTTGCAATGAGCCATGATATAAGGTCAAGCGTGATGACCCAGGTGAGGCAGAGGAGGGCCTAAAGAAGAAGAAAGCCGCTAAGGCGGTGTGGTATTTTCCTATAATCCCCCGATTGAAGCGTTTGTTTGCTAACGAAACACAAGCCAAGATGATGCGTTAGCACAAAAAAGGTCGTAAGATCGACTCAATGTTAAGACACCCTGCTGATTGCTCTCATTGGATGAAGCTTGATAGGACATACCCGCACATTGAAGTGGAGGTGAGGAGCATATGATTTGGGCTAAGTACTGATGGGATGAATCCTTATGGCGATATGAGTAGCAGCCATACCACTTGGCCGATAATTCTATGTATGTACAACATTCCTTCTTGGCTGTGTATGAAGCGGAAGTACATTATGTCGTTGCTTATCTAAGGACCGAAACAACTTGGAAACGATATCAATGTGTACCTTACACCATTGGTTGACGATCTTGTAACGCTGTGAAATGATGGTATACGGGTGTGGGATCAGTACAAAAAGGAGCACTTTACCCTACGTGCAATGCTACTCGTAACCACCAATGACTATCCAGCGCTTGGCAACCTGTCGGGTCAATGTATCAAAGGATATAAAGCCTGCGTCCAGTGCATAGAAGATACAGATAGCAGGTACCTAAAAAATTCTCTAAAGGTTATGTACATGGGCCACCACAGGTTTCTTCGTATGGACGACCCGTTATGGTGCAACAGTGAAAAATTTGATGGGACAACGGAAATCTGTAAGCAACCTATGTATCATAATGGGACACATGTATTTAAAATGGTAAATCGTGTGAAGGTAGTATTTGGAAAGGGTTTTCGTACCAACCTGTCAAGCGTAAAGAAGATCAGGTCCACAGTAGAGAAGATGAGGCGCCCATGTGAAAGAAGAAGTCAATATTTTAGGACTTGCCTTATTGGAAAGACTTTAGTCCCGTCACTCACTGGAAACACTGAATATTAGGAGTGACCTGCATCTAGAGAAGAAAGCGAAAGGACAACATTACCTAAATCTAGCGAGCTACACCCTAAGTAAGGAAGAGAAAAGAAGCATGTTCCAGTGCTTGAATAGTATCAAGGTCCCGTCTGGATACTCCTCAAACATAAAGAGAATCATAAACACAAAAGAGAACAAATTCATACACATAAAATCCCATGATTGTCTCGTGATGATGACACAATTGTTTTTTGTTGCATTAAGAGGTATTCTGCCTCCTCATGTACAAAGGGCAATCATAAAGTTGTGTTCATTCTTCAACGCAGTTAACCAGAAGGTCAACGATCCAGACAAACTAGAAAAGCTGCAGCATGACATGGTCGATTGTCTAGTTAGCCTTGAGATGATCTTTCCTCCATCCTTCTTTGATATTTTGACCCATCTCATGGTTCACATTGTCATGGAGATACATATTCTCGGACCTGTGTACCTACACTACATGTTTCCTTTTGAGAAGCACATGGGTGCTCTAAAGAAGTATGTCTGTAACCGTTCTTGCCCAGAAGCCTGCATTGCACAGGGGGTTGCCACTGAGGAGGTGATTGAGTTTTGCGTCGATTACATTGATGATATTAATTCGATTGGTGTCCTTGTATCACGCCATCAGGGGAGGCTGCAGAGAAAAGGGACTGTTGGGGAAAGTACGTGGCCCATGGAGATACGGCCCACTAACTTACCTCCGGCCCCACAGGGAGTACGCACGAGCTTGGCAAGTTCACACCCGAGCTTGGCAAGCTCGTGCCCGAGCTTCCTCGCCTCGGAAGCTCGAGGCCACTCTCCCCTCCCGGGTTTCAGAAGCCCAGGGCTTAGGACCCAAGGCAAATTGTGCCACGCCGCGCACAGGATACACTACGGGTCCCGAAGGTCACCGAGAGTTAAATGCGGCCACAGTACGGAGGAAGCGCCTGACAAAGGCCACTGACAAGTTGGCGGCAGGTCTCGTCAAACCGCCCGCATGAAGAAAGGCACGTGTTCCCGGGTAGCAGTCCGGCACGACAACTTGGACGGGATAAAGAGAAACGCTCGATTACCCGATGGATCTTACGCGTCCGCTACATGGCAAGACAGAAGGAGCTGACTATTCAACGGACCGAGAGCAGGTTACGGAAACTGGGCGCCGTCTATAAAAGGGGGCGCATATGCCACAACAAAAATGACCATACATCAGGAGAGGAACAACAAGGGATAGACTCAGACAGAAGCATTCAACCACCATAGAACAGGAGCACTTGCACTCACGTAGGAGGTATAGTTCCGGACGGCAGTTCGTCGCCTCCAAGTACGGTAGGAACACGCACATAGTGCCTTGAGCACTTATTGTACTCAAGCCCGGCCTCACCCCTCTGTACTCGTTTAAGCTTGGCATTAAACGAAGACTGGACGTAGGGCTGTTATCCGACAGTGGAGGCCTGAACCAGGATAAAAACCCTCGTGTCACACCAGGGCCCGGCGCGTCCAACTGCGTCGGACCTCTTTGCTTCCTTCCCTTGGCGGCGTCCGGCACAAGTGGCCGGGCCTCGGTCCAGGGGACAGGGCCGCCTTCAGGCCTCGTACCCCTTCTTGCTCATCGGCTTGCGGAGGTTCGCCTCCCAATCGCCGACAGCTGGCGCCCACCGTGGGGCCTGATTGTGGTCTGCTCCCCTCGATCGAGTAGAGGATGGCCATGTTGTCATACGATGACGATAGCTTAGATCTCAACTTCGACGACTGCGACGATCTCGACGACGTCGACGAGTCTTATGAAAAATGGCAAGCTGATATCCTCACGGAAGCTCAAGCCGACGAGACGGAGGTGGAAGCATCACCCACCTCGGAGCAAGCGTTGTTCGCCCCGGATTTGCCCGGCGAGGCGACGCCGCCGACTCACGTCAGCGAAAACCTCATTGAGGGACTAGAGGCACCGCCACCAGTGCCGCACCCGGACGGACCGCGCATGTTCGTGGCCCTGTCCGAAGAGGAGGATCGGTCCTGCGTGCGCAACTGGCGCCCCGGCCTGTCAGGGCAGGCAGCGGACCAGCGTGTGCCCATGGTAGTTGAGGGTTCTGATGGCACCGCCTCCGTTGGCGACACTGACATGTCCCCCTCAAGGGAACCCGCCTCATGCCACCTCTTCGCGGCATCAGGTGGAGCAACCCCGCACCAGACGTGCGCTGACCTAGGCGAGGAGCACCAGCGTCGTGAGACCGCTCGGAGTCTCTTCGCTAGGTCAGTCGGGCGGACTTTGGCCGACATCCGTCGAAGGCCTACCGGCCCGACGCCTGCCACTCGCGCCGTACGCGCGCCCTCGCCCACTGCTATCATCACCAACCCAGTTCTGCGCAGTCAGCAACGGGTTAGGGCGATTGCCCAGGTCATGGGTGACCTGGAGAAGGATCCACGAGGATTCACCTTGGCCGACCTAGGCGCCGAAGTTGCGGATGGCTTAGAGGAGCTTGCCGGGGATCTCGGCGAGCACCTCCAGGCCCAGTCGCACACCAGCGGCACCTCGAGGCGACGCGGCCAAAGCGTTCGGTCGCGTCAACAGGCATTCACGTCCACAGCGGATGGCGCTCCCCAACGCACCCCGGGCGGAGTGCTTTCCCACCTCGGGCCGCTTCCAGGCGGGAGGCTCCCCGTTGGAAACAATGGGGCCACCCCAGGATGTCCAGCCTTCTGTCGGGCTTTGCGCGAGGCCCTTGGCCTGGTAAGTTCAAGCCCGGGAATATCGAGAAGTTCGACGGGAGCAAGAATCCCGACGAATATCTCGCCGTCTATACTACCGCTGTCTTGGCCGCAGGCGGTAACGAGGCCGTCATGGTCAACTACTTTCCTACCGTCTTGGAGGGAATGGCGTGAACCTGGCTCTTCAACCAGCGCCGAGGTTCTATACGCAGTTGGGAACAGCTGCAGGAAGCACTCCGGACGAATTTCCAGGGCTGCTACACACGCCTTGGAAAGCCCCAGGACCTCAAGCTTGTGATCCAGAGGGCGGGAGAAGGCCTGCAGGACTACGTCCGCAGGTTCGTCCAGGTGCGCAACACCATTCCGTCAATCTCCAACGAGGCCATCGTCGAGGTCTTCAAGGAGGGGGTACAGAACACCCGTTTTACCGGGGACCTTGAGCTCCATCCGGTCCACACCGTGGCCGATTTATTTCGTGCCGCGGAAGGATACATCAACGCCTCCGAGGCGGTGGAGCGCAAGAGAGGGAGAACGGAGGAGAAGGGGTAGCCCGGACTGGCGCAGACACCAAGAAGGGCAACGTCAAGAAGAAGAAGAAGATGAAGAAGAAGGAACCCGCCGCCCTGAACTACGTCGCGGCGGTGGAGCCCGAAAGGTCCGCTCCCCCTAAGCACTCGCCTCCACGGCCAGCTCGCCAAGCAGGTGGCGGGAACAGCCGGGGCGCGGGCCAAGGGCAGGGGTGAGCTCCCCAGCCCCGACCTTGACCAGTCCAGGAGGCTAACCCTCCGAACAACCGCTACTGCCTTCTCCATCGGCAGTACGGCCACGACCTGCGTAATTGCAGGACGTGGGCAGCACGATTAGTGCACTTTTATGCTGGACGCGGGCCCATGCCCGAACTCCCCAACGAAGCGCCAGGTGATCGGGCGCCCCAGGGCAGCCACGGCGACGCCTTCCGTGATCTTCGGCGGTGCGTCCGCCTTAACCTCGCGACGCGAGCTTAAGGCCGCTGCCCGAGAGGTTTACCACCTTGAAAAGGGTAAGCCCGGAGATGCACCCATGCGGTGGTCTCACCAATCGATCACCTTCTCCGGAGACGACTGTCCTCCCGAAATGACAAGGCCTCAGCGCCTGCCGCTGGTGCTCTGTCCGACCGTTAGCAACACGCGAGTCGATCACGTACTAGTGGATAGCGGAAGCTCCCTGGACATCATCTCTGCTCAGGTTCTGGAGCAGATGCAAGT
This sequence comes from Olyra latifolia, assembly GCA_036346145.1. Lineage (NCBI taxonomy): Eukaryota > Viridiplantae > Streptophyta > Magnoliopsida > Poales > Poaceae > Olyra > Olyra latifolia. Next base: position 54,138,429 of record CM070530.1, read on the forward strand.
CCCGCGATCCAAGATCAAGGACATAGCTATTCCTTTCCTAGGCATTGTCCCGGGGTCGTCCCTGCAACCGATCGGGCGAATCGTTCTGCCCGTAACGTTCGGGACCCTCCAGAACTTCCGGACAGAGTACGTCACCTTCGAGGTGGTGGACTCCGAGCTTTCGTACAACGCCTTCTTGGACTCCCCGCGTTGTCCAAGTTCATGGCAGCCACCCACCACGGGTACCACTGCCTGAAGATGCCGGCCCCTCACGGGGTCATCACGATCAAGGACAGCCACAAGGCCGCTATGGCTTGTGATGAGAGCGCCCTGGTTATGGTCGGACAGCTCCCAGAGCGCGGCCCAGCCAAGGCCGATCGGCCGCCAGTCCACCCCAAGGTGGCCCTGCAGCCGCAGGAGCCCACCAAGACAGTCCCCCTCTCTGAGGATGACCCCGCTAAGGTCGTCCACGTAGGGGCTAACCTCGAGTCTAAATAGGAACTCGAGCTCATCACCTTCCTCCGAGCTAACGCAGGCGTGTTCGCGTGGGAACCGTCCGACATGCCCGGAGTCCCAAGGGGGTAATCGAGCACAAGCTAGCTGTTGACCGATAAAAGCTGTGCGACAGGGCCTTGCGACGCTTTCCCAAGTGGAAAGCCGATATCATTCAGGAGCAACTCGGCAAGCTCCTCCAAGCCGGCTTCATCCGAGAAGTCAAGCATTCCGACTGGCTCGCCAACCCAGTCGTCGTCAAGAAGAAGGGCGGGAAATGGCGAATGTGCGTCGACCATAGCGTCCTCAACGCTGCCTGCCCCAAAGACAATTTTCCCTTACCACGCATAGACCAACTGGTCGACGCAACGGCGGACTCGGCGCTCATGAGCTTCCTGGACGCCTACTCAGGCTACCACCAGATCGCGCTGGTAAGGAATGACGAAGAGAAGACTGCCTTCGTGACGTCTTTTGGTACCTTCTGCTACACGACCATGTCATTTGGTCTCAAGAACGCGGGAGCCATGTTCCAGCGATTGATGCAGAAGACGGTCCCAAATCAGATAGGGCGCAACGTAGAGGTTTACGTAGACGACATTGTTGTAAAAAGCAAGGTCCCACGGGACCATGTCACCGACCTTCAGGAAACGTTTGCTAATCTGAGGAAACATCAAGTCAAATTGAATCCTGAAAAATGTGTTTTCGGTGTCCGGTCTAGGATGTTGCTTGGGTACATATGAGGTCGCCAACTTGCACCAAGGAGGTACAAGCCCTCACAGGGCGGATGGCGGCTCTCTGCAGATTCGTATCTCGTCTTGGCGAGCGCAGTGCACTTTTCTGTAAGATCCTGCGCAAGCATGATGGTTTCGAATAGATAGAGAAAGCCGAGGCCGCTTTCAGCGAGCTAAAGCGTTACCTGTCCACGCCTCCCGTCCTAGCCACGCCATAACTCGGGGAAGCTCTACTCCTCTACTTGGCTGTCGCCCCGCAGGCTGTGAGTACTATACTAGCAGTCGAACACGAGGGCAAGCAACAACCCGTCTACTACGTAAGCGAGGTATTGCATGGACCTAAGGAGCGGTACCTTGAGGTTCAGATACTCTTGTACACCTTGCTTATGGCCTCACGAAAGTTGCGCCACTATTTTCAAGCCCATCCAATAACGACCCAACGAGCTTCCCACTAAGGGATATCGTTCGAAACCCCGACCCAAATGGGCGGGTCGCAAAGTGGGCAGTCAAGCTTGGTGAATTCGACATCAAGTTCGTACCACGAACAACGATCAAGTCCCAAGTCGTGGCCGACTTCTTGGCCAAGTGGACCGGGCCAGCCGACCCTTCTGGAGGCTCGCCCGAGCTCGCAAAACAAGAAGCACAGTGGACCATGTTCTTCGATGGGTCGCGCCAATACGAGCGATCAGGATGCGGTTTTGTTCTCATCTCCCCCCAAGGAGAACAGATTCAGCATATCGTACAGCTTCATTTTTCCGCAACAAACAATGCTGCGGAGTACGAAGGCCTCCTAGCCAGCCTACGAGCATGCACTGCGCTCGACAAAAAACGGCTAACAGCGAAAGGGGATTCGCAGTTGGTCGTCTGTCATGTAAACAAGGAGTTTCAGTGTTACGATGACTGAATGGCGCGATACTTGGCAGAAGTGAGAAAGCTGGGAAAACACTTCACGAACTTCGAAGTGTGTTATGTTCCTAAACTGGCTAATAGCCTGGCCGATAAGCTCGCAAAGCTCGGCTCCTCACAAGAAACCGCCTCGGCAGGGGTGCTCGTGTAGCACCTACTAAAGCCCTCTATTCTCTCCGGAGAAGAGGCCCCTGAGAAGACGGTTGCCTCGACCCAATCGACCGGTACCATTTCGTTCCTAGAGCAGCGCGACACCTGGATGACGCCATTTGTCCAGTTCTTGACACATGGAACATTGCCACAAGACATAGCCGAGAAATCCCGGCTCCAAAGACAAGCCCGACCTTACCGATTACTCGGGGCTTTATTGTACCGAAGAGGTTCTAACGACATACTTTGCCAGTGCGTGACCCAGGAGGAAGGCAAATTTCTCCTCCAAGACATCCACGACAGGATCTACGGGGCCCACGTCTCTTTCAGAACATTAGTGGGAAAAGCCTTCCGCATGGGGTACTACTGGCGCACTGCGTTAACCGACACATAGAACTAGTAAAACGTTGCCCAGCCTGCCAATACCATGCCCGAGTGTCCCACCAGCCAGCATATGAGCTGCAGACTATCCCGCTGACCTGGCTATTCTCGACGTGGGGAATGGACATACTTTGTCTATTTCCTAGAGGCCTAAAGGGATGTACGCACCTATTCGTCGACATCGACACTTTCACTAAGTGGATCAAGGCCAAACCAGTGTCGAGCATATCAGGCCAAACGACCAAGAGGTTCCTTAGGAACAACATCGTGACCAGGTTCGGTGTCCCGAGCACCGAGCAAGCTGATCGCTAACAATGGGACATAGTTCACAAGCGAGCTATTCCAGGACTACTGTGAAGAGCTCAGCATGAAGGTCGCCCTAGCTTCGGTGGCTTACCCGTAGAGGAACGGTGCGGCTGAACGTGCAAATGGGCAAATCATGCAGGGCATTAAGCGCCGAGTGTACGATGCTCTCGTGGAACAGCGTCACAACTGGGTAGAAGAGCTACCCTCGGTGCTTTGCACAGCCCGGACAACCTCCAATCGGGCTACTGGAGAAACCCCATTCAGGCTCGTCTACGGCTCGGAAGCGGTCTTACCCGCCGAGCTAAGACTTGGTTCAGTTCGTGTTGATTTTGCAGGTCAAATCAACAATGACGAGGAACGACTCTTGGACCTCGACCTATCCGTGTCCTGCTGCAAGCAAGCACTACTGCGAGTGGCAGCATACCAGCAATCCCTATGACGGCATGCGGCAAAAAGGGTACATGCCTGGACCTTGCAAGTGGGCGACCTAATTCTAAGACGAGTTTAGAATCTGGCTCACACCAACAAGCTCACCCCAAGGTGGGAAGGTCCGTACACGGTCGTATCAGCCACACACCCGGGGGCTGTGAGACTGGCTATGCCGGATGGTACAGTCCTCAACAGTTGCTGGAACATCGCTCAACTCCGGACGTTCTACGCTTGAACCAAGGTCGTAAGTCTCCTTCCCCACCCCCTTTTTCTTTTGACCGTCTTAAATTCACTCCCTAGTGAGCCCTCAAACAACCCCCGGAAACCCAAACCTATGATCGGGCTTGGGAGAGCACTCGGGCTGTCTCAGCACACATCGGCAGAATAGCAGCTATGCAGAAGCTATGCCCCTGGGATTCCCTTGCACACGGGTAAGCCGATATCCATCGCACCACGCAAGATCCCGCGCAGGCAGACGCTTTTCATCTCTATATCATAAGCCTGCATAAAATCGTTACAGCCCGGGACAACTCCAGAGCCCAACACTCTGCCTCTTACAAAGAGACAGAGCAAGGGCCACGAGCTCCGTTCTAAGAACGCGGTCTCGCTAACCCATGACCGATCTTCTGCCAGTTTAGAAGCACGGTCGTGGCTCGGGTGATAGGGTCGATTTTTTAAAAATTGGTCTCCCTAAACCACAACCGACCTTCTGCTAGTTCAGAAGCTCAGTCGTGGCTTGGGGGCTAGGGTCGATTTTTAAGGGTCAATTTTCAAAGTCGATTATCTGAAGCAACAACTTTCGATCTTCTCTAAGCCACGCCCGAGGTTCTCTTCAGAAGCTCAGCCATGGCTCGGGGGCTAGGATCGATAGGACTATGTCCCGACCTTCGAATCCTTCTTGCCTATATGACTACTCGTGTTCGTTTGCATACAGGAAAGACAACAAAAGAAGGCGCCAAAACAAACAACTTTATTAAAACTTCAAGTTGCCTTGCAAGCCAATTACAAGAAATGGCGGCGAGCACGGACTAGCGCCTCGACAATCACATCGGCCACCTTGGCAAGAACCGGGACAACCTCGATCAGGACAGCGACAGTGGCGACGTCGCGGGCGCGGGCTTCTTCCTCGGCGACCTCGGCGAGAGCGAGATCGTACTCCGCCCAAAGAAGCACCATGAACTCTTCGTGGTCCATGGGAGCAGGCGGAGGAAGAGGAGTTGCAGGAAGAAGTTTGGAATGAAAAGATGGTTGCCGCATCGGCCTCTTTTTATAGCCAAACCTGGGAAGTCGAACCGATTCTAAGAGTAATGGCATCGGGAAGCAACTCCAATGAGAGCCGTTCCCAAGATTTGACGCGGATGTCTCTCGGGACGTGGCGCAACAGTCAAATCGATGATCGGCATTCTAGAAAGAGGAATCGATCGGAGAGGCGGCGAAAGGAAAAAGACCAAAACAAGGCAATATCATTACTCTGAAAGGAGTATCTACAATACAAAGGCCTACGACTTGGGCCGGCACCTAGGCTTCTGGCTTCGGCCATTGCGGCGTCATCTTGGTCTGGCTCGAGGAAGGCTTTTTGACCACCCCGGGCGGCCCGCACCTCAGTCCGCAAGGCCTCATTGGCCTCTTCGAGGTCCTGGAAGGTGTCCCAGTGGGTCTTCAGCAGGTCCTCCGCCTCCGCCGCATGGGCAGCCTCGGCAGCGCGCCATGCCTCCACCGACCGAAAGCGCTCCTCGAGCTCGGTGGAGCAGTCGCGTTCGGCCTTGAGGGCGTCCTGCGATCAACGGATGACCTTCCCGGCATCCTCCCGCGCCGTGGCTAGGGTCGCCTCCGCCGCCACAACTCAAGCTTCCAGGGTCACTACCTGGGCCGAGCTCGAGCGAGGTTCTTCCAACTCAACGCGCGCGGCTTCGGCTCGCCGTCGGCAACGTGCGCCATCTGCCTGCAGGGTCTCCTTCTCGGCCTCATGCTTAGCTCCAGCTGCACACGTGACACCAACAATCTTGCGGTAGGCCTACACCAAGAAAACGGGCTCAAAAAAAAGAAAGAATCAAAGCACGGTCAAAGCGAGACTCCAAAGGCTAGGTTCGAAGACACTTACCCGCCTCATAACCGCCACGGACTTGATCTCGTACCAACGCTGGGCGGCGCGCCTAGGCGCAGGCAATGCCACGATCAAGGCACCCGAGCTATCGCTCGAGCTGCTTGATCCCTCGGCCGTGCCCCTTGCAAGCTCGGCCGCTCCTCCCGCAGGCTCGGCCGCTCCTCCCACAGGCTCAGCCGCCCCTCCCGCAAGATCGGTCGCTCCTCCTGCAGGCTCGGCCGTTCCCCTCGAAGGCCCGGCCACCTCGACGGCCTGAAGGCATGGCTCGGGGGCAAAATCGGTTTGCACCCCGGCGTCCGCCTTCGGCTTGGCCACCTTCATACTTACCAGCCACTCCGGGAGAGGCTGGCCGGGAACGGGCCGAAGCCAGATGGACTCCTCTCGGCGACGTCCGGCGAGCGAGAGCTCGTGCTTGATCCACGCTGGCGTCGCCACGATCCACCCGGCGGCGACCAGCGGTGCCACGCTACACAAGCGCACCGTGACGATGCTAGCGGCCGTGATGACCCGAACCGGCCAGTTCTAGCCGAACAGGAGCGTATTGCTCATGTCCAACGACGGGACGGGCAGGTTGCACCCCGCGAAGAGATCCGATAGACCGGCAAAGTCGATTGGGCGCCACCAGAACGAGGTCCGCCCCTCGACACGGAGCGGCGCCAAGATCGACGTCCCGTCATTCGTCTCCACCTCCACGGTCACGGCCGGGCAGCGCACGTCGCTGCGTACTATCGGCGGGAGGTAATAGGGCCTCGAGCCCCGAAGTCCTCTGTGCTTCGGGAGAAACTCGCTCTCCCGGGCCACTTCCTCCGGAAGCACCGGGATGACTTCCCTGGCCTTGACGGACATGGCAACTGAAAACAAAAAGCAAATCAAGCATGCCTGATCAACCCAAAGAATTGTGACGAGTGGGGAAAGGAAGGGAAAACCGAGAAGCACGGTAACCTACCGGCGAGCTCAAGGTCTACCCCCACCAAACCAGCGTCCGAGTCATCATCATCATCGTCGTCGTCATCATCCAACACCAATGACGCCTCTTCGGCGCTGGCTAGGTATGCCGCGCGCAAGCAGAATCCTGGCCCCGGGAACCTCTAGCTCGGGCTGGGTCGGGAGCAGGGGCAGGAGCCCGAGCCGCCGATTGCCCCGCACTGACGACTTTGTCCCGGTGGGAGAGCCCGGTCCGCTTCTTTAGGGGCGGCCCCATGCTCACAGCCTGCTCTTGCCGCGCTGGGACCAGGCCCGCGCTACCGCCGACCGTCGAACTAGCAGCCTCCGGGACTGCCACCAGTGTGAGGCCGGCGGGCCCGGCCTCCTCACCCGCTTTCCCCTGCAAGCAAGCCAGGGAGCAGCACCGTAAGGTCAAAGAAAGGAACTTACGAGAGGTGCTTTCGTGGGTGAGATCGTCCCACCCGCGGATTTTGAAGAAGGGGTGAACCCGCTTCCGCAGCAGGCTCACCCGGTGCCTGATGAAGTTGGCTACGATGTCGTAGCTGTTTAGCCCCTGGCTGGCCAAATCCCGGATCTTGGCCGCCGAGGTTGCCTCCTCAGGCTCCAGCGAAGGGTAGGGCAGCGTTAGCTTCCCAGGGTTCGCGTTCGCGAACCATAGCCCGCAGTCGCTGAGCACCTTGGCATAGTACCATCGCGACGCCCACCCCCCGACGTTCTCTTTGGCCTTGAACGCCGGGTACGCGGGCTTCATGACGTGGCGCAGCTTGAAGTAGGCACACCCCGCCGCGTCGTTCCCACCGGTCGTGGTCAGTTCGTAGAAGTTTCGGAAGAGGCTGACCGTCGGCTCCACCCCGACGAACGCCTCGCAAAGATGCGCGAAGATCGTTAGGAACAGGATCGAGTTGGGATTGAGGTTTACCAACTCGATCCCGCATTGGGCCAGGACGGCGGCAAGGAAGTCGGACTCCGAAACATGGAGCCCGTGGATGGCGAAAAGCTCGAAGCAGACAAACACCTTGCTCTCGGGCGCAGGGATCGTCTCCTTCAGGGCGTCCTCGAAAAGGAGACTCCGCGTGAAGGGCGCCATCGGAGGGAAAAGGTCGGGAGGCAAAGACGGCAGAAGAGCGAAAAGATGAAGAAAGGCGAGAAGCCGATAGCACAAGAAAGCGTGAAGGAAGCAACACAAGGATTGGGCAAACCGCCTCTTATGAACCGGCGTAAGGAAGGCGAACCGTCGCCTGTCCGCCGGGGGCGCGAAAACCAAGGGGAAACAACGGCGCGCATAACTGCGTTTCAGTTGGGTCGCGCGCTCCCCAATCATTTCGCCCGAAGGCGGTTACCAAATAAACCTCCGAGCGGCACGTCTTCGTCCCGCTCGAGGCTCGGGGCTAGCTGTTGGGGAAAGTACGTGGTCCATGGAGATACGGCCCACTAACTTACCTCCGGCCCCACAGGGAGTACGCACAAGCTTGGCAAGCTCACACCCGAGCTTGGCAAGCTCGCGCCCGAGCTTCCCCGCCTCAGAAGCTCGAGGCCACTCGCCCCTCCCGGGTTTCTGAAGCACAGGCCACAACAAAAAGGACCTTGCATCAGGAGAGGAACGACAAGGGGTAGACTCAGACAGAAGCAATCAACCACCATAGAACAGGAGCACTTGCACTCACGTAGGAGCTCTAGTTTCGGACGGTAGTTCGTCGCCTCTAGGTACGGTAGGAACACGCACATAGTGCCTTGAGCACTTATTGTACTGAATGCCCGGACTTTTCGAAGCCCGGCCTCACCCCTTTGTACTCGTTTAAGCTTGGCATTAAACGAAGACTGCACGTAGGGCTGTTATCCGACAGTGGCGGCCTGAACCAGGATAAAAACCCTCGTGTCACACCAGGGCCCGTCGTGTCCAACTGCATCGGACCTCTTTGCTTCCTTCCCCTCGGCGGCGTCCGGCCAAGCGGCTGGGCCTCGGTCCAGGGGACAGGGCCGCCTTTGGGCCTCGCACCCCCTTCTTGCTGATCGGCCTGCGGAGGTTCGCCTCCCAGTCGCTGACAGGGACACTTGGGGAAAAAACATTCCGGTGCAAGGATCAAGATTCCTTTAACAAAGCACATTTCATGGTTCTAAAACAATCAATTGTAGTGGCTTCGTATGTCGATGTGCACAAGAGAATTCTACACCGCAAAAACCCAAAGAAGTTAGATGTTTGGATCGATAACCAGCACATGGAATGTTTCGGTGGTTGGTTACAAAAGCACGTGTTGGCCGAGGCGACAAACGACATGGTGTTGAGACACTTGGCTTGGCTTCCATCTGTGGAAATTGTGTCGTTCCAAGGGTATGAGATAAACGGGTATACCTTTTACAGAGAGCCCAGGATAACAAGAGCACCAACCAAAACAATGGCGTCCACATAGATGATGTGGACAACAAAGGAAAGAAGGATACCTATTACGGTTTCATAGAGAAGATCTGGGAGCTCGACTGTGGAATTTTGAAGATCTCTCTATTTCGGTGTCAATGGGTCAAACTGCGTGCTGTGGAGATTGACAAGTACGGTATGACAATTGTGGACCTCACACAAACCGGATATAGGAAAGAACCATTCATGCAGGCAAAAGATGTGGCACAAGTCTTTATGTGATGGACATGTCTACCGTACCGAAGAAACAGAAGAACAAGTCTAGCAACAATCAGCCAGGGTGCCACGTGGTTCTTCCTGGTAAAAGAAGAATCGTCGGAGTTGAGGACGTCACAGACGAAGAAGAGTATAATCAGTTCGACGATATACCTCCTTTTGCGGTGAATGTGGACATCGGTGTCCTGAAAGTTGAAGCCCCGTACGTACGCCACGATCACAAGGAAGGAACACTTGTTAGAACAAAGTGGATTAGCAAATAAGCCAAGCTGTGCTTTGTAAACTTGTGTATAAATGATAAATGTATTCATTTCTGACTCAGTGTTGAGGAAATATATTGTCATAAATTTAAATGAGAAAAATAAGAAAAGTATTCCTTGCGTTAAACTTTTATATAAATAAATTGCGAAAAATTCTACAAATATTTTTATGGTACTAAAACTTTTAAAATATTAGTGTGGTGTGAGGGCCTGTCCTTTGCCCTCCACTTAATCTGCACTAGTCCCTGGATCAGTACACTAGTGCACACCATTCACATAGCCGGATCATTACATACAAGCGGAAGACTTAAATTTACATAAAATACCTGTATTAAGCCCGAAGGCTATTAAGTGTTACAACGCAGCACATTGGCCCAAATAGTCACATTGCTCAAAAGATCAGAGTGCAAAGAACCCAAAAGATCCAAAAGGGTCTCATGCTGACTATGCCTAAGCACTAAACTGGAGAGACGCCCTATTCATCGCCCTGAGCGTCAGCAAATTCTTCTCCTTCATCTTCATGGCAGGCGTACTGATCATGCTCATATTCTCCATCTAAAAGAGAATTTGAATGCGAGGTCAGTGTCATCCAAACACTGGCGAGCTAACTTCCAACCTAATGCATATAGTGATAGGGGTACTAAAGGAAAGGTTGGGGGTTTATTTAATTGTAGAAAGCAAGTTTTATAAATAAAGCCTCTGACTTAGCATAATTTAACCCAAACTTCTACAACTCATTGTTCAAATTATTGTTCTCATCACATTCCACGACAGTTTCCTTACACACTGCCAAACGTATCCTAATCCCCTGGAAGTTTCCATGCACTCTGCCAAACGTCTCCAAACACCCACCATCATCTTCCGGGTGTGGCGCACCCGCTGTGGATCTTACACCAGCGAAGTGCCCGGTCGTCCCTAGCCGAGTTGCCAAGCCTGCACTAGAATCAAGGCTCCCTGACACGTAAGACCTAGATCATCCCACAGATGACGACATGATCCTGTCTTCACCTCAAGCATAGCGGTAGATAGGGTACACCTGCAGGATGTACTACCCCTAAATCCCCATTACTTGTACTACCGCGCAATGGCCACGTGTTGTGCAGGAACCCCATTGGGCAGCACAAAGCTACGCGAAAACAACTCGCGCTCCGACTGGCACAGCCGAGCTTAGCTGCCTAGCACTCTTGGAACTCACGTTGTGCAGGAACCCCAGTGGACAGCATAAAGCTACGCGAAAACAACTCACGCTCCGACTGGCACGCCGAGCTTGGCTGCCCAGCACCTTCCCCTTGGTTCAGCCTTCCTTCAGACCATGTAGCCCAGCTACATGACACCCTTAACCACAAACCGAAACACATCAGTGTTCCAAACCACACACTGGCATGCCAAGCCCAATATTCAGTACACCAAGTTTATAATGTCATCACGTCCGGTGAATGTCGGTTCACCGTTCCGAGGCAACTAAGCCTAAAATTAATAATTGGACCTGAGCAATGTCTAAGCAAGATTTTAACCAGGACTTATGAGTCTAAATCATTTTACCAAACCTAACCAGGCTAACAAGAGTGATCATCAAGGCAATCATTAATTAAGTCAAATGATGGATGATTTATTCAAGGCAATATCATCATGGTAAATTAATAATAAGAAGAAAAGCATGCAATGATACATCATAATTAAGCAAGTAGGCATAATTACTTAAAGAGAGCATGCAATTTGTAATTGTAAATAAAATATTTTAAGAAAACTGGGATTCAATATGATCCTTTTGAATGTTAACCCGTACTAGGGAAAGTATAGACTCTCCCTAATAAAAGTAAACACCTAAAGGAAGGTTGTTGACTCGCACTAGGGAAAATCGAGATTCTCCCTAGTAAAAGCAAACACCCTTTAGGGTGGAAATTAACTCGCCTTGGTCTTGCGGGTAGTGGGGGTCTTCCGACAGTTCTTCAAAAGGTTCCTCGGGCTCCTCGGCGTCTATTAACGGAATGAAGTCGAAGAACAATGATAAATAGAACACCAACATGCAGTAAGAGATATGATGCATGAAATGCTCTTGTTACATCTAATGATCGGTGACTGGCGATAGTCCTATTCTAAATATCGAGAAAGTTCCATGATCCTTGTATTATATAGTAACTTACAAAAGATAATGGTAGTGTGAGCGTTATGAAGATAATATGCGATGATGCAAAACACTACCCTTAATAGACTACCCATAGATTTAGCAAATAAACGTATAAAGTAAAAATAGATTTTTGTTTGAAGTATTTTCTTCATCAACTCTCGGAAGAATACTTATTGTGCTTGGTTTGGTGTTGATTATATTATTCTTAAATAAAGGAGGAATTATTAACACAAGAGCATCCGTAGGTATAGGGGTAATTAAGTTCCCGGTTTACCCAAGTTAGTTAGTTAAACAATCCTACTAAGCCTTATTGAGGTCTTATAATTTTTAGTAAATTTTTTAGGGGCCAATAATGTACATGTAAGATTTTAAGATTTTTCTGAAGTCATTTAGCATTTAAAATAATTTGGGTTTCATCACTATTAAATATGTTCATAGGAAAAAGTGCTAAATAGGGCTAAATAATTGCCTTGGATAGGTTCATTAATTTTGGACAATTAGATCATAAAATAACTAAATAACCATAGTTATTGATTAGGCCAATTATAAAATAACATGTGATTAGGAGTCATAACATAGACTATATTTTTCCTAGGTCCAGAGGGTTATTACAAGCAAATTCAGATTTTATTAAGTGTTAATCTATTTTTGATTAACCGAAACCCATTCCTGCTATTATTTTTTTATATAGGTTAATACCCTAAAAGTAAGCTAAAGAATTTAATTCGAGGAAAGTGTTTTGTTACTGTTTGTGGTATTATTTTTAATAAATCCATCATAAGGTGTAGTATTTACCATAAATTTCCCGAATTTTCAAAGATCTCTACATATTTTAAATAAATCGTTTCTATTTACTATATAAATTTTAATGGCTAAATCCTAGTAAATTGGGTGAATAGTGATGGGCCGGCCCGCTATCATACGGCCGAGCGTGCCACGCCGAAAGCGTAAATCAAAAAGGCGCAACACGCGAGGGAAGGCGCCGACGACTGGGCCGTCTCCATTAAACGAGGCACGTGGGCCATGCGCCCACTTGTCGGTGACGCGTCGAGGCCGTGCGGGAAGATTTAAACCGGCGAGCACCCGACAGCTGGGGCCCGCCAGTCAGTGACCGAGCGTGGTAAGACTGCGCGAATCTTACCGCAGATCGGACAGCTCACCGTCGTCTTCTACCTCCGGCTAGCGCACTCACGGCCGGGGTTGGGCTGACGGCAAGCCGAAGCTACATTGCTTCGTTTGGGGAGTTCTCGGGCGCGCTAGAATTGGTGGGCCAGCACGCACCTACTGATGCCTACGCCGAGGCTGGAGACGGCCAGACGCGGCGGCGCCATGTGTGGTGGCAGAATCTAACACCGGCGAGCATGGATAGAGGAACTAGAGGAATGTTCGTGGGGGAATAGCACGCGCATGAGCTGCTAGGGGTGTAGTGAATGCTTACCAAGCAGTAATCAAAGGTCGGAACGGTTCGGGTTGGCTTGTCGACGTGGAGGCCAAATAGAGGAGGCGGCACGCTCACAGTGCAGAGAAAAACCGGTGAATCCCTGGGCAACCAGAGGTGAACAGAGTGTGAGGTGAAGCCACACGAAGCTCACATTGCAAGAAATTGCCGCGAAGCTCACCAGATGGAAAGAAATCCAGAAGGGGGAAGTAACGGACGACCAGCGGCGGCAAGAGTAATGCGACAACCTCGGAGCTTCTTGGATAAATTCCCTCGGGCAGGAGCACCACGAGGGTATGGTGAAGCTAGTATGAGCAAGAGTGGAGGATGGGAAGCTCTGGATTAAGCTGTCGGTGAGAGGGTGAAGAAAGAAAGAAAAGGGCTGAAGGGGCACGGTCGAGACGGTCCTAAAGGAGCTTGGCGTCCCATTGGTGGACTGGGGCGGTGGCTTAGTCGCGCGTGGCAAGTGATCGAGCCGGGCGGCGAGGTAGCTTGCGCAAGGCGGCAATGCCAGCCCGAGGTGCGGCGGATGCCAGGGGCATCGATGGCGTGGCCAGGTCGGCCATTGGGCAAGGAAGGCAGTGCCAGGAGCGGCCTGCCAACGTCTTCCCAACAAGGCGGCTTGGTTGGCCGCGGCGGGCAGAAGAAACGGCGGCAAGCAGTGGCGGAAGGTCGCGTCGATGCAGGAGTGGGGTCCGCCAGACCTCCACGACACATGCAAGCAGCCAAAGGGGGGATCTGCAGGGGAGATTTCGGCCGAGGTGCGCTAGGCACATGAGGAGGAGTGAGCTGCATCTATGCAGCTCAACTGCTCGATGATTTGCTCACAAGAGCAAGAAGGAATGGGACTGTCATGTGGGTCCCGCTAGGGTCAAATCTGGTCAACAATCGAGTCAATCAATCAATTGGGGTCTAAACCAGTTTCTAGAATTTTTGTATGAATTTTAGTGGGATATAACATGTATTTAACTATACATATTGGCATATATGTGATTGTACGTGCATACATATATATGTACACCTATATACATACACATAGGGGATTTAGAGTAATAATTAAAACCACTAAATTTCCACTTAGCCTATACATTGCTATATTGTAGATATTCTTCACCGTGACCTAAATTAAAGTTTCCCAAAACTTATTCGAGTTAATAAGCAAATTCCTAACTAAATTTCAGAAATGTTTTTCAAAATATTACACAATTTTGGGTTGTTACATGTGGTATTAAATTTTTTTATTAAAAATTTATATAACACAATTCTAACAAATATTATTATGGTACAAAACCTTTTAAAATATTTTTATGGTATTAAACTTTTCAAATATTATTATGGTATTCAATATTTTTACTAAAAATTTATATAAATGATTTGCGAAGAAAAATAAAAAAACGACGAGAGCGGCGCTCGAGCATGCGACCTCGTGGCCACAGGCGAACACAAGCTCAATCATCGCTTTTAACCGATCAGGATGTTTCGTTCTTATCAACGATACAGGGGTGCATGACCTCTTATCCTTGAACTACAGTGGTACCAAGTTTACTAGTGATATAGGTTTGGGATACCAACCGGTATCAGTAGTTACCTCTGGCACCGGTTGGTAACACCAACCTGTACCAGTGGTATTCCAAACATCGTAGAGGTACAGGTTGGTATTACCAACCAGTACCATAGGAAATTCCAAACGACGCAATATTGGCGCGAGCCGAGGAGCCGCCTCTGCCTCTTCCTCTGCCTCTTCATCTTCCTCTGCCTCTTTTTTAAAACCGACGATCTTCCTCTGCCTCTTCGTCTTCCTCTGCCGCGCGCTTCTACCTCTTCCTCTGCCTCTTCGATCCATGGCTTCCTCCGCCTCTGCCCCCACCGCCACCGATGCCTGCCCCGCTTGCGGGTCGGCCTCCACGGCCGCCACCGCCGTTGCATCCACCGTCGCGGCCGTCTTCCGACGACGAGAGACCCCCTCGGAAGCGCATTCATCACAACCCGAGGAAGGAGTTCATGTTCGATCCGCCGGAGTTTGAGATGTCGGACGAGCTGTCCGACGACGACCACGACGATCCGGAGGAGGACCACGACGATGACGACGTGGATGGCTTGGACGCCTCCGACGATGGCGCCGACGCCGACAATGAGGAGGAGCAGCACGACGACGACACCTAAAAAATAATAGAAATTAATTAGTTAATTAGTATATTATTGGAAATTAGCTTAAAATTATCATATTTTAAGGTAACCCTGTGGTATATTGTATGAGGTACCTTATTGTAAATTATTATAAACCCATGGTATAATATATGTACATTTTCTATAATATATGTATATTTGGACCCATAAGATTTGTCCTCACATTTTTTGAGCCTATTACTATTTTCTACAAATTATACAAATTTTTAAACATTTATTCACAAATACATTCATGTACCAAAAATTAAAAATCAAAAGTATAAAACATTTTGTAGAAACTATAAATTATGATACTATAGAAAATTCCATTACATTTTTTGGACCCATAAGATTTGTCATCATTTTTCTGAGCCTATTACTATTTATGTAAATGATTTGCGAAAAAACTTTTATTACAGTATGAAAACTTTTGATATAAATGATTTGCGAAAAAACAATTCAAAGAAAATATTATTACAGCTTGTAGAAAACTTTTATTACGGTATGAAAACATTTTATATAAATGATTTGCGGAAAAAAGGAACAAAAAGCGATGAGAACGGCGCTCGAGCCCGTGACCTCACGGCCACGGGCAAACGCACACTCAATCGTCGCTTTTCACCGGTCGGGATGCTTCGTACTTATCAACCGTATGGGCGTGCAAGCCTCCTTAACCTGAAACAACACTAGTACAGGTTTGTAATACCAACCGGTACCAGAGGCCCTCTGGTACATGTTGGTAAGGAGGGTCCCATTGGCCAGCGTCCCTCTCGTCTCTAGCGTGGCCCGGGGAGGCCCTCTTGTACCTGTTGGTAATACAAACCTGTACCAGAGGGGACTAGTGGTACAGGTTGGTGTTACCAACCGGTATCAATGGTGATCTCTGGTACAGGCTGGTGTTACCAACCGGTATCAGTGGCTTTTCCCTATATAAAGCAGAGGGGATTCCTGCGTTGGCGACTTAGCGAAATTTCGAAGCCTGCCACCACCGTTGCCCTCGGAGGACCCCGCCACCGCCCGTGTCCTTGTAGTTAAGGTCGCCGCTACCACCACCGCCACCTCGGCTTCGTCTCCCGCGCGTTGGAGGTCCCGGAGGCCGAAGGCGTCGGCCGTCCTTGCCGTTCGTGGTCGCCACTGTGAGTGTCCTCCGTGCCCCGAAGGTGCTCAATGTAATTGTTGTGTGCCCTCCTCTGCCGTTTGCCACCACCGCCGTGCCTCTCTGCTCTGCCACCGCTGTTTTGCTACTCTCTATGCCCTCCGTCGCTGTGTGCCACCGCTGCCATGCTACTCTGCTGTGCCACTGATGTGCTGCTGCTCTGTCTGCACTCCACACCCGTGTGCTACCGCCATCGTGCTGCTCTGCTGTGTCACCGCCGTGCCGCTGTGTGCCTCCACCGCCGTGTGCCGTCAACTGCTGCTGTGCTGTGCTGCTCTCTGCTGTTGTGCCGTGCCGTGCCCAGCAGTGCCATTTTGGGATTTAGGGAAATTTTCTGGTTTTGGGATTTTTCTAGAGAGAGAATTGATCATCAATGCAAGTTCAGCTGTATTATTTATGAATATGATTTTTGTAGATATGATTTGTGGATTTTTTTATATATGATTTGTGGAATTGATGATATGATTTTTATGCATGGAGAGTGGATGTTTCCATTATTTGTTATATGATTATGATTTTTATAGATAATGTTTTATATATGCTGCTTGGAGAGAGAGAATTGATCAACAATGCAAGTAATTAATATACATAATGTTGTAAAACTTTGACAAAAGCTTCATGATGTATAGTAATTATTATATGATTTTTTTGGCTCAATCTACATAGCATAAGAACCACCATGGCTGAACCACACCACGGAGATGATTTGAACGAATATATGATGGATTTGACTGGGGGAAGAGAGGCCAAAGAGCACGAGGAGGCTAGAGAGTGTGCTGAGGAGGCTGGAGAGGGCGCCCAGGAGGCAGAAGAGGGCGACACAGAAGACAAAGCTGAAGACGATGAGGTAATTAGTATGAATGCGTATGTCGATTCCCCACTAATGCTTAGCCACCGGTCTAACCCGTACTTTGTTAACCAAATTTGTAGACCAGCGGTGAATCAAGGAGAAGTAACCGAAGTCCTAACAAGAGGCCGAAGTCAAGATATGTCATCACAGAAGTCAGCGGTTCTGGTGAGCCTCTTGCACCCGCGACGGCAACTAGAAAGTACAAGAATGCATGCGGCGTCCATGTTAGGGATCTCGTGCCGATTAGCATAACATATTGGTGCCACGTCCCTCAAGATATGAAGAACATGCTCTGGGCCAATATAAAGGAGACTTTCACCTTTCCTGACGGGTTTGAAGAATGGGTGGAGAGACACACATGGACGAAAATGTCCATCTCATTCCAGACATTGAAGATGAATTTGATCCTGAAATATATCCTGAACAACTTAACGCCCGACTTTGACGAGTACCTAAAGTTGACGGATCACTGGGATGCATTCGTGGCGTACAAAAACTCTGAACAAGGTTAGAGTATGAGCGAGAGGAATAAGGTGAATGCACAGAAAAAGAAATACCACCACCGCCTCGGCCTGGGTGGTTACAACAAGAAGATACCCCAGCGGCAGAAGAGGGAAGACGATCTGCTGCAAAGGGTGTCGATCCTACAACATTACATTGGCCTAGCAGATCGAATCATTGGTACTTTGGTCACGGTGGCCGCCTTGCCGATGATGGCACCCTGGAGTATGGGAGGGAGATGGCAAAGCTGACCCGCAAGCTAGTTGAAGTGATCGAGCGGTCTCAGCAAGGCACATTTGTGCTAAACAGCGAGAATGATGAGCTCACTAGTGCCTTGGAGAACCCTGAGTACCTTGGACGTACACGGGGTGTTGGCGTCGTGCCGTGGAAGGTTGGTTTCTCCCATGACGCCGAGTCTTATTGGAAACCGGCGAGATCCAAGGCTCGAGAAGCAAAAAAATCAGTGATCTCGAAGAACAACTGGCTGAAACACGACAGGAGCAAGCGCTCATGCGAGAAGAGTTTAGGCAACAAGTGGAGCAGTTGCGCCAGTAATCTGCCATCATTCCTGACAACCTCCTCAGCCCCTCCGCGTGACGTAGCAGCTGCGCTTTGGGAGAGTTTCCCAAAGAGGACTTAGCCCACTATCATGTGGACGACATCACGGAGCGGACAATATGCGAGCTACATTACGATGCAAGGGGCGTTATCCTCAAGGCGGCTTATGGAATGGCTTACCCAGTTGTGCTGGGCAGCGTTGCCACAACATGGAGATACCTCCGGGCTATGCCAGGGTCACGGTGGAGGAGGTTTGTCCAGCATTTGAGAGTTATGAACTGGACTTCCCTATAGGTGATGAGGTTACAAAGCTGCTCAAGGCAGTACATAGTATCATTTTGTGGCACAAGCGCTACATAATTTCTGAAGATAACGTGGAGACAGATCAAGGCAGAAGGTCTCCAACACCCACCGCACTCAGAAGCCCGTCTTCACCATCTCCCTCACTAAGAAGCCTGTCTCCTGCACCTCCTCCTGCTCAAAGGACCCCTCCTCTAGCATTATTCCCCACACAAAGGACCCCTTCTCCTTGCAATACTCCAACTCCATCATCTGTTGTACCCAACAAGTCGGGGTCCGCCCAATCCAGTAAGCCTGCTCCAGCTGCTCCCAAGAAGGCTACTCCACCCAAGAAGACAGCACGAACCATAATGGTGGCAGGACCTAAGAAGGCAGCAGGACCCAAGAAGGCAGCCCCTCCCAAGAAGTTGCCCTATGAACTAACCGATGAGGAGAATAAAAAGGTTGTCAACGCTGCTGTCACTGCACACTTCAAGAAGGCATCGCCGGAGAATTTTACGAGTCCCTCACATCGGTTAAACAGATGGGGGATCCATCGCCACCTCTATCGGACTACGAGCGCATGATAGACAAAGTCTAGAAAGAGGAAGCCACCCGCACAGACGCTGCCCCAAGGTTCCCGGAATTTTACTGCATTCTTGAAAGATGGGCTTACAGCAGAACAACTGTTAGGCCAAGGGGATATTGCAACGGCACCAGTGAGAGACCCATTTGATTTGGGCAAACCACTGGTCAAGACCGCCGAGCTGGGCCAGCTACCAACTCAGATGCGCCGGTTCCATGAATGGTATATGAGGACGACTCAGACCGGTAGAGAATATTTCCCCGTCCTTTTCAGGCAGCAAGATTTTTTCCACGGCGACGGCGTATTCTAGGTTGATATGAAAGTAATGTATGATCTATACCAATCAGATGCCCTCGACGTGTCCATGATGGCCGGCTGGGTTCTATAAGTGTCTTATTTGTTAAATCAACACGCACGCCCTTGTACGTGTACTAAATTGTAAGCCTAATTAAGTTCTTTTCTGAGTAGAATGGAGATGCAGAGATTACAAATTGAAAGAAATTTCGATGTTGGTTTCGTTGACCCATTAATGGTCATCGAAAGAAACGTAATAGACAAACCAAGCGCGACAGAGACCAACTTATTCAATTCGCTAATGTCACAACCCAACAGGTCAACAAAACTTCTACCCTACAAGTTTGAGTACGTATTTTTTATAACATGACGTTGAAACTAATTACATATACTGACATATATATGTTTGTGTGTGTGCAGTTTTCATCGGATCCTTATTGTTATCCAATTATCTGAAAGCAAGCTCCTAGTCTTGGACTCACGAAGGAAACCGGTAAAAAATACCAAAGCCTAATTGACTTTCAAAACTCTAATCGCTATACAATTCGCAATCACGTGTGCAGTGCATTCGCACGGTTCTGTGCACTAACAAAGGGCAATTTCAAGGACAAATTTCAAATATTGCAGCACAAGAAGGTACATATAGCATAATTCTAGCGTTTGGGTTAATATCCATTTTATGCTTCCTAATATTTGTCCACCACAGTGTCTATTGCAGCCGCAGGGCAATAATCACAGCGGCTACTATGTATGCCAGTTTATCTACTACTTCACCAGAGGCGCTGACCACGCTATGCAGCAATTCGGTGTCACCAAAACTAATTCGGCACTCTCCTCGGTCCAGAGACGAGCAATCCAAGAGCAACTCGTCGGTTTCCTTAACGATGAGGTCATCAATCCAAACAGCAAGTTTCATGATGCCGAAATTAGAGACGCCCCTGATTTAAGGACTAGTGAGATGACAAGCTCGTCTAAAGCTACTAATAGTGATGCTCATAACAGATCTAGGGGATGAATTCAAACAATATACGAGGCTATGTGGATCTATTGTGAATATGTATTTGGATTTATACACTTGTGAATATTTATATTAGTTCTAAAAACAATATATATACAAATTGAAATGAATGATCAATGATTTATGAACTAATAGTGATCAATTATTTATGTATTAACTTTATTGTTGGAATAATATATAATATAAATTATAATAAAGCAAATCATAATATATAATAGCTATTATATAATAGTAGGAATAAATAACATGGGTGTAAGGCACCTTAATACCAGTTGGAGACACTAACCGGTATTAAGGTGGTACAAGCTTGGGACACCAACCGGTACTACAGGCCCTTCCCATGGCTACCCAGTGAGCCCAGCAACCGGTATTGGTAGGACACCAATACCAGTTCTCTGAACCGGTACTGCCGCTGAGACCCATTAGTCCCAGTGGCACAATACCGGTTCGAGAACTGGTATTGGTGGCCATTACCAACCGGTAGAGCTGGCGTTTCCTCCAGTAGTGTATATATCCTGTTCAACTGAGGAAAACATTTGTAGGGGATAGAGGGCTAAAAGGTCTGGTAAGGGAAGTTACAAACCACTTGAGAGACTCTAGACCCTAAAGCACCATTTAAGAAACTTTGAATTTATTTGAAAAATTTTCAAAACACTTCGAGAACTAACATCAACAGGAGGCAAGTGGATGACGCTTTGTCAAGGTTGTTTTGTCTCTCAACCACCAACACTACAGGGAAAGTGAAATTACTCAACGGCCGGGAACTGTCACGAAAACCCCAAAACCATCGAGTAACCAGCCATCGATTTAGCCCCGTCGAGAAACACGTACAGTTGAGTAATAGTTACTCGACGACCACATCTCCGGTCGTAGAAATTCCCCCTCCCTCCCCCCGCCGTTAGACCGCTTCCGTCAATATAACTCAATGGTTATAAACCGTCGAGTAATACAATAGGGCCCGTTGTCAGCAAGAAAATCGATGGCCTAGGAACCGTTGAGTAAACAACGGTGGGGCCCACTATCAACCCGAACTCGATGGCCGGAAACCATCGATTAACGCATCCTGGGACCCACTGTCAGAGCATTACTCCACGGCCGGTGAACCGTCGAGTAAACAGTTGTGGGGCCGCTGTCAGCAAGAATTTGACGATCGGTGAACCATTGAGTAAACAGGCGTGGGACTCGCTTTTAGAGTATTACTCGACGGCTAAGCAGCTATCGATTAATGTCCCGGGGACCGTGTACGGGCTGTTGGACCCTTTTCTCAACAACGGTTGGGTCCGTGCTCCTGGATGTATGAGTCTCGGTACCACTCCTACATATGGTTCGAGTAAGACTTGCAAACCTAGTAGTAACTGGAAGTACATGTGTGAATGTGATCGATACAGTTTACCAACGTCAGTTGTGCGTGAACATTCATCCGAGGCTGGGTACCGGACGGCGCCTTCGGCGTCTTGAACAACCGGTAGGTCTCCATCCCGCTCAAGGGCTGCCCGGTCTTCGTCTACTGCATCACATGGTATGAATATGAGTAGTTAGCAAATGAAAATAAAGTTGAAAGCAAAAGAGAAGTTTGGAGTGATCATTACATATCTCTTCCTCCAATGTGGGATGGACAACTTTCTGGTGCACGTGACATAGTTCTTTCGTTTCCGGTTGGTTTGGGCCTTTTCAGGCTTGTCACGGAATTGGGGGTTGCCCCACATCTGCCCAAGTGCTTGCTAAGCTTCCTAGCAGTCCTCAAACCAGTCTGG
Organism: Olyra latifolia; assembly: GCA_036346145.1. Taxonomy (NCBI): domain Eukaryota; kingdom Viridiplantae; phylum Streptophyta; class Magnoliopsida; order Poales; family Poaceae; genus Olyra; species Olyra latifolia. Next base: position 54,160,469 of record CM070530.1, read on the forward strand.
CAGGGTCATCCCACTATACTGCTCGGTGGACAAGTATCTCTGCCTACATAAAACGTTGTTGATGTCCTCATCATGCGCTTGCTTGCATGGAAGATTAGGATTACAAACAAATAGTTTTAATATTGCAATGTTATAATTGAGTTCGTGTGAATACTCACTTGTAGAACTTTTGGACCGCTCTGATATGTGAATAGTACATCATGTCCCTCACCTTTGTCTTGGCGATTTCTTCAATGTTCTTCGCGTATTGTGCCTCCTCCAATCCTTCTATAGGACGGAACTTGAGCTAAAAAAAGATAGCAGTTAATACAAGATAAGAAACTAAAATGTTTAAAAGCTGCTACCCAGAATTCCTTGACCACCTTCTCAGCTGATGTGCCTTGCCCATGCCAAGCTTTCTTGTAATCCTTCCACCTATATGATGCATAGGTGATATCGCCCTCTCAAATCACCCCAAGGTAGAACTGCTTGATTAGGCAACCAAGCACATTCCCAGGCTAGGTCTTGAACATAGGATCGACAGTGGTCAAGTTCCTGCAATCAATGAAAAAAGTTTTACAGTTCCAAGGTATAACATGGCATGTAAATATGACAGGAAATGAGACAAGCATACATACGTGTCCATGCCAGGACTTGGCCTAAATGACCATGCCCAACTGTGTTTTATATCGCACTAGTCCCAAATATCAGTGGCTAGTGCACATAGATAAACAGAATAGTACATTGCCAAATAGAAACGGTTTGCGATTACAATAGACCCCCAAGGGGTTAAATACAACACAAGCCTAATACAAACGATGGCACATCACAAGCAGCAACAAACAACTAAACCATAGGCAGCTCAACAGTAGGCCACGCAGCTTAAGCCTCGGAGTCCTCAGGGTAGTCGCAGTCTTCAGAGTCCATGGCTCTAGTAGGATCAGCAGGTTCACCAGCTAAAGGGGTGAAGAACAGCAGAAACAAAACACATGAGTACGAGAGTGTACTCAGCAAGTCCAGGAAGGTATGCAATATGAGGCTTAGTACAAGGGAAGGCTATGGGTTCTGTGGATCATGCAGGGAACATAGGGTTGAAAAACAGTTTTACAACAAGTTCTTCTATCTATCTTCTCACCTTCTCCCGGGAAGTCAAACAACTCTTTTATTTTTGAAACAGGTTTGTAAAACAGATGGGGAGGGAGTTCTACCATCTGAATATTTGCCGAGTCGCTCTTCTCCGTGAGCACGGCTATCATGATAGGTTTGAATACTCTACAGAGTGGGTACCCCTTACCCCCGGTGGTCGATATGGCACTCAATCCACACACTTCCGTGGTGTATGGCCAGCCCTACCAACTCCCTAGCCATTTCGTCCGGTTCCGAAGGAGCCCTTTTGCGACACCCTGGCAGGATTCCCCACTGCACGTCCGGCGTGTCCAAAAGTAACCCGCATTCAGAACCTCAATCTACTTAGCTTGTCCAGTTCCATACCAAGGTCCCGAGGTTGCACGGTAGTTTCGGTTCATGAATTCACAAGACACCGGTCCTTAGACTAGATGGAAGCAAATCAACTCCCTATTTGTCGGGACCCGAAAAACGGAGTCGAATCTCTGCTGTGTCTTACCTGTACTAGTCCCTGGATCAAGTAGCTAGTACACACAGATATACAGTCTGGATCATCACCATTCAACGAAAAGTAATTTATTACATGAGAGTCGCATAATTATTACAAAGTTCAGGCTCCAAGTCCTAGCAGCGAAAATTTAAATAACAGTTCAACGCAATGGAAACCAAATCACAACTCCACAGGCATGCCCAAAGAATGCGCTCCTAGACGTCGGAGTAGTCTTCATCCTGAATACCATCAGCGAAATCCCCGTCTTGGTACACTTCCTCGTCGGCGTCACATCCTGCTCATTGGAATGAACAGCCCGAGAATAAACTCGAGGTAAGTAATCTTAATTACTTGCAAGACAATGCCTAGATGCTATATAGGTTTCAAGGAGGGTTTGAGGTAGTTTTGCATAAAGCTAAGTTTTAAACTTTTAAAACTAGTTTGGGAAAGCTGTTTTGAAATTGAAGTTTGAACTTTATAATTCTTTCTTTTGGAAAAAAACAGCACCTACTGACTTAACCAGATTATCATGGCACCCACCATGAAGACAGCTACGCGCATGCAACACCGATTGCAAGGCAATTCCCAAAACAAAGAGAGGGAGAAGAGAGCTTTTCAAAACTACGGTGGGGTAGCTTCCGTCATTCACCCTTAACCATTGGACGAGGCTTTCATGAAAGTTTACACTCTGCAGAAGTTGTACGCTTTACCCATGAGTAGGTGGCTTTCTAGGAATCACCCAAAGGAAATGGACACCACGAGGTCTTTCACCGCAACATTCCCTTAGACCGGCATTCCCACTAAGGTTTCCACACCAATGCCCCTCTTGTGCCGATAGGTTCTGTTCTATGGACACATCTGAATACCCACTCCCAACCACAAAGGAAGGTTCTGTTCTTATGGATATATCCAGATGCCCACTCCCTATTCCACCAGGAATGCCAGACTAAAAGTCCGAAGGGTACTCAACCAGGACCTGCCCATACAGGCACTCAATGGTCGCACTGTTGAACTAGTCTAGGTACCACAAAGAATCGATCCTTAAGCCAAACGGGTATGGTCCAACATCAACCCAATCTCGAGCATACTGCCATCGAGCAGTTGCCAACCACCTTGCAACCATCCATCCCGATTGAGAAATCATTTAAAAAGCCTGGGATAGTACCCACTATCCCTACAGACAATTCCCGACACGGTAGCACCCACTACCGGTCATTTGCAATCAAGTTTTTATCGAGGTTGAACACAAAAGTAAGTCTCTAGATTGTAATTGCTAAGCAGGTAATGTAAAAATCACTAAACAAGGATGGCAGCAAGATTAAATAATATTAATTAGCTAAGGTTGATGAAATTGGCTGTGTATATCAAGCATATAGGACTTATCTACAACTTAGCTTAAATATTGTTTTTAACTTTTAATTAGCATCTAGGTTTTGCAAAGTCTAATAAAACAGTTATGAAAACTGGGTAATAGCAACATGGCACAATGACTTGCCTTGATCTTGGTAGTTGGACTGATCAGCGGCGAAATCTCCTTCAGCGGACGGATCTAACGTTTAAAAGAAATACAATAAGAACCATGTGCGATAAAATATGATGCATGCATGACATGTCATGAGGATGATGCAAACAGATGCAGAATAGTATAAAATAATTTTATAAAACTTCGAAATTGGTTTCATTATTTTTAGAGTTCCCTATAATTAGTTATGATTTTTATAATCTTAATATTAAAGGTACAAAAGAGAGTTAATAATAAATAAATTTCAAAATTTTACCAAAACAGTGCAGAACTTATATCATAATATATCTAAGTCCATAAAACAATTTTGGATATTTTTGGATCTATATTTTATCCTATAAAATTCCTATAAGTATAAACACTAAGATAATTATTAAAAATTAAAATAAAAATAAAAATGCAAATAAACAGTATACAAAAATAATATAGAATTTTTATGAATCTAATAAAATTTATTTTACAATTTTTGAATTTTCTAAAATTTTCTATGCAATTTACAACGTAGAACATATCTGGAAATTTAACAAAATAAAATGGGAAGGGGTAATTGGTCCGGCGGCTCAAGTGGGCAACCCACTCACCTCCACGTGTCTTGGGAGGCAGACACCGCGCTGACCGACGGTGCCCACCCGTCGGTGAGAGAGAGAGCAGGGAGACGGCGCGGGCATGGCGGCGGCGCCGGCGGCAGCAGCGGCGGCCGGAAAGGGAGAGGGTCGAGGCGGCGCTGCAATGGATTTTGGCGGCGCGGCATCAAGCGAACGGCGGCGCGGGCGAGGCGCACGGCGTGGCAGCGATTGGCGCGACGGCGTGAGGGCGGCGGGCGGGCGAGACCAGGCGGCGAGGTAAGGTAATGGCGGTGGCGGATCGGCACAGGTGCCCGAGGCAGCTGGTCGTCGGCAGCGGCGGGCGCTCGGGTTGCATGGCGGCGAGCTTGCCGGCGGGGAGCTGGGGGCGGCGCGGTGGTCGGCAAACATCAGGGGAGGGTGAGGGTGCTTAGAGGCTCACCACGGCGATGGATCGGGCGACGAATTGGTTCGACGGCAGAACGGGACGGCGGCGGCTCCGACGAGTTTCTTGGCAACTCCGGCAACGACGAGGCCCTACCAACGGTAAAAACCGATCGAGTAGATACCTAGGAACAATTTTTCTTTAAGGATCGAAGATCGATTCTCACTGGAAAGTCGAATTTGGCGAGGAGGCACTGGAAAGTCGAATTTGGCGAGGAGGCAGAGAGGTGAACGAGGGAGATGGATTTTTCTGGCTCTCGGTTTGGAGAAACCGATGGGTGCAAGAAAAGGGGGTTTATAAGAGAGATAGAGCACCTAATCTTGGAGAATTAGGATAGAGATCAAAAGAGGTTTGGATCCGCAAAAATTAGGAAGGGATTCCTATTGATAAAGATGGAAAGGAGAGGAATTAGGGGGTTTCCAAACCTGTGAGCCAAATTCAACGGGAAGGAGAGGAAAAGGGATTACATGTGGGGCCCACACGTAGGAGAGAGATTTAAATTTATATTTTGGTTTGAATACACTGTCAAAATGTGAAATTAAGTCTTAAATAATCAAAACAACATAATTATTATTATTATATAACTTTGTTTAAATAAATCATTTTAAAATATTTTTCCAAGGAACATACTCATTTAAAAAGGGTTTTGAATTTCAAAATTTACAAATACAATGCAATGCATGTATGCATGATTTTGAAAAATGAGGATGTTACACTATTATTCGAAAGTTTTGAATGAGGTTTTATAACACAAGTACCAGTTTTAGAACGAGACATACTTGTAATATAAGCAACTTTTCTAATCAACCTTTTCACAGCGGGGAAATCCATCCCCTAACATCTCTACTCAACAACACCACAACAACTCAACCACTCCACCTAGCCATATTAGTTCTCAACAATTAACAAGGTAATTCAACGTTTTGTTTTCCTAATGCAGGGAATAATACTATCAATGTTTACCTAAGGTTGTACTAGGAGTATCTCGTTAAGCAGTAGGTTTATAACTAGATTGAATAACCCATTTAATCTTGAATAACAAAAGATACATGCAATGCATATCGACCATCAATCAAGAAAGAAGGTAAATGGCTTGGAATATGAGTCGAGGGACTTCCCTTCGGTCACGAGGTAGTCGGATGGACCTCCGGCTTGAAGAAACTGCTCAGTACTAGCGTCGTCTACAACGGTAAACGAGAAACAAATAAATAAAAGGGAGGGACAGATTGTAAAAGGTGGAGTGAGTATTTTATTAGGGAACAAGACATTTTTGTGGATTTATAGAAATTGGTCTCATATTTTTTGGGGCTTTGTATATTTAATTATGAATTTTGGAAGCTTTTCTGGATTTAAACAAAGGAGAAAAAGGGGAAAAAGGGAAACTGGGCTTGGCTTGTCGGCTTGGGCTTGGCCTGCTTGGCTCGGGCTGCTAGTGCACATGCGCGCAGGCGAGCTCGTGGGCCAAGCCACGCGGCCTGCGAAGCTCGCTCCCTTGTCCGGTGCCACTGACGTGCGGGTCCTAGCTGTCAGCGACACGGGGCAAGGGAGGGCGGCGCTTGCGGGTCCGAGTGGCGGCACTGGCGAGGGGGTGGTTGATAAGGCCCAACCTGCTGTTGAGCGAAGGATGGCCCAATCTTTCACGGTACGACGAAGATAGCTTGGTGGTACTTGCACTCGAACAGCAAAAGTGCGGTCAAGAAGCAAGAAACCAATCACACAAACCACGATCAACACAAGAACGCGAATTGAATGGAGGAATCGTATAGATTCTGTGAACAATTACAAGAACATGATGTTCTTGACTTGCACCAACACTAACAAACCCATGAACGGGAAGAACCTATCAAGAACACATGTTATTTGCTCCACAAACACCCATGGTTGTTGCTGTCTATTTCTAATAATCAAATTCTACCTTCCAATAGATGGAATACATAGTCATTTATACCAGGAACATCCCTCCTAGTTTAGGTGTGAAACAAAATAAGAAACTAAAGGGGTTTTCTTGGATAGATAAAATGGTTTAAAGCCTTGAAAGTTGAATAGCAGCACCACGTTTCGCGCAGCTCTTGATAGCCTGTGCAGCTTCCACCAAAATAGTCATTACTCCCACCTCGGAAGTCCAAAAGAGGCACGGTTTGAAGTGCTGAAAACTAGACTTCAATATCTTTCCATCCATATGGCCCATGGCCATGTTTATTATCGAGAGTAGCACCAGCAACACGAGCAAAATGATGGATAGATTTCAGTGGGTCATCCTTCCACATGCATTACTCTTTCCATGCTAACGGATCAATGCCAATAATGCTAACAAATATGGATCCAATAAGAATTCCCTCCTGAGGTTGCATATCTCCAAATGAAATAGAATTTACTTCTTGGGGATGCATAGCCATTTCACCTTTGTTCTCTTTAACATTTGCATTGCAATTCTCAGCCCGTAGCACATCATGGACACAATTTGTATCGGCCTTGTGACTCCCTTGCATTATAGCAGCAGCAAAACAAGTATTTTGATGAGATGGAGAGTTGGAATCATGAGATGATATAGCAACAGAGGATTTATCCGCATCATTCCCTCTCCCTTTAAGCGAAACCATCCTCGGTTTCAAGTTGTTCTTCAAAATACTCTTTGGCTTATTGAGGATGTCACAATGTATTTCATCTACACTTTTGGGCAGCAAAGAAACAAACACTCTTTTATGCATAAATGTGTAGCGATTAGTTCTACCTTGGTGTGTAGCATTCCGATCAAACTGCCATGGACGTCCCAAAAGAATAGAACTCACATGCATTGGAACAACATCACACTCGACCTTGTCTTCATATCCATCAATAGAAAATGGAACATGAACTTTCTGGGTTACCTTGAGCTTGCCAACATTGTGAAGCCACTTCATGTAGTATGGCTTTGGATGACGTTGTGTGGTCAACTTCAGTGCATCAACCACATCCTTGCTGATTACATTGTTATAGCTTCCTCCATCTATCACAAGTTTGCACCGCCTATCCTTGATCTTGCACTCGGTTTGAAAAATAGTGCGTCGCTGCCCCTTCTCCACAATAGGTGTGCTATCATGATCAACCTTCTGTGCCATCAAACACGGCCCATTCTCAGGGTCACAATGAACCACATCATCTTGTTCTTCACTTCCCATTTCTGATTTCTCACTTTCCTCGGGCTCCGAAATATACTTTCCATCAGTGGTAAGCATGACCATCTTCAAATTTGGACAATCTTTCATCATATGTCCCCTGCCCTTGCACTTGAAGCATTCAATATTCCGAGTTCTAGTGGCAGAGAATGCACTAGAATCAGCTTTGGATGAATCCTTACTTGCTGTCCTAATTGCCTTTGATGCTTCTTTTGGTGATGTTCCACCCGGTTTTATGGATGCAACCGGTGTAGAAGAAGAACCACGTTCACCACCTTGCTGCGACGAGCGCCGCCAACCACTAGAAGTGCCACGGCCATGATGCATAGATGGTTTTTGTGCGGCATTCAACCACTGTTCAGCACGCTGCGCTTGATGAAGTAGCTCTTGTACGGTGTTGAATTGCATCAAATCAACACGGTTTCGCACATCTTCATTCAGCCCCTCAAAGAACCTTGTCATAGTAGCATCCGCTGACTCACGAACAGCTGTACGAATCATGAGCATTTGCATCTCTTGATAGTACTCATCCACAGACTTATCACCTTGATAAAGCCGTCTCAACTTCGTGTGCAGCGTTCGAGTGTAGTATGCAGGCACAAAGCGAGAACGCATAACCCTCTTCATCCCATCCCATGTATGTGGACGCTCCCCTGCACGATTCAACTGATCCCACCATATGAAAGCATATTCGGTGAACTCAATTGAAGCGACACGAACCTTCTTTTCTTCGGAGTAGCGATGGTTGTCAAAAATTTGATTAACCCGCAGCTCCCACTCCAAATACTCCTCCAGGTTAGCACGCCCTTTGAACTCTGGTATGGTGATTCTTACATGACCAATACGCCCAATATCATCCTCCTCTCGATCAGCAACTCTTCTATGATTCCTACCATGTCTAGCACCTCGACGGTCATTGCGGTCACGTCGATTAGGACGAAAATCAGAGTAATCTTCTTGTATGTTGTCCTCCAAATCGGTTTGATAGTCCCGATCATCACTGCCATTTGAACTAGCACGACGACCACGAACATATGCTCGCTGCCTTTGCACGCCACCTCCTCCTTGTGGTAGAAGCATCTCCTCCAAACGCCTAAGAGTGGCATTTACATCATTGAACCCTTCGGTGAGGCGTGTGTTCATCGTGTTCATCTCACGACGAAGCCGATTCTCCCTTTGGTTGTAGAAGGCCGACGTGGCCTCAAACTGAGCACGCGTAGCAGCGGGAAGATTGGGGTTGATGGGTAGTCATTCCTCCTCTATGTCATCATGATGAGATCCATGATCACTTGCCCCCGACATCACCGCTAGCAATCTGAGATCAGCAACAAGAACTGCAACGTACCGTGAGCAACGAAAGTTCTGATACCAGATGATAAGGCCCAACCTGTTGTTGAGCGAAGGATGGCCCAATCTTTCACGGTACGACGAAGATAGCTTGGTGGTACTTGCACTCGAACAGCAAAAGAGCGGTCAAGAAGCAAGAAACCAATCACACAAACCACGATCAACACAAGAACGCGAATTGAGTGGAGGAATCGTATAGATTCTGTGGACAATTACAAGAACATGATGTTCTTGACTTGCACCAACACTAACAAACCCACGAACGGGAAGAACCTATCAAGAACACATGGTATTTGCTCCACAAACACCCATGGTTGTTGCTCTCTATTTCGAATAATCAAATTCTGCCTTCCAATAGATGGAATACATAGTCATTTATACTAGGAACATCCCTCCTAGTTTAGGTGTGAAACAAAATAAGAAACTAAAGGGGTTTTCTTGGATAGATAAAATGGTTTAAAGCCTTGGAAGTTGAATAGCAACACCACGTTTCGCGCAGCTCTTGACAGCCTGTGCAGCTTCCACCAAAATAATCATTACTCCCACCTCGGAAGTCCAAAAGAGGCACGGTTTGAAGTGTTGGAAACTAGACTTCAATATCTTTCCATCCATATGGCCCATGGCCATGTTTATTATCGAGAATAGCACCAGCAACACGAGCAAAATGATAGATAGATTTCAGTGGGTCATCCTTCCACATGCATTACTCTTTCCATGCTAACGGATCAATGCCAATAATGCTAACAAATATGGATCCAATAAGAATTCCCTCCTGAGGTCGCATATCTCCAAATGAAATAGAATTTACTCCTTGGGGATGCATAGCCATTTCACATTTGTTCTCTTTAACATTTGCATTGCAATTCTCAGCCTGTAGCACATCATGGACACAATTTGTGTCGGCCTTGTGACTCCCTTGCACTATAGCAGCAGCAAAACAAGTATTTTGATGACATGGAAAGTTGGAATCATGAGATGATATAGCAACAGAGGATTTATCCGCATCAGTGGTGGTTCGGCGAGGCGGCCATGTCTAGGAGCTTGGCGAGGCTCAGGGGAGGTGGATGAGCATGTCGCTAGGGTTCGGGACTTACCAAGGGGCACTGGCGGCGAAGAAGGTGGCTGCGGCGGCGGGACGAACAACGGCAAGCTCGGCAGGGCTTCCTCTAGTGCTGGTAAGTGAGAGGAAAGGTAGAGGGGAGTGAGGTGAAACTCGAGGACAGTCCGATTGGGAGAGATCGAGCTTGGGAGGGAGTTCTCACCGGAGGGGCGCATAGGATGCGGCGGTGACCTTGGTCCCATGTGGCGCGGCTGGCCCGGAGGCATTCCAATGTCGCTTTGCACGTCACCAGAAGGAGAAGGGCCCAGATGAGCTCGGAGATATGGAGGGAGGGGGAAAAATTGAACGGTGAATGTTACGGAGCTTACCGGAGCAGATGACCGGCGGAGAACAGAGACGGCACAGGGCGGAAATGGGCCACGGCGGTTGGGGATTTATAGGCGCGGGGCGGCTTCACAGGCACAACTGGCCAAGAGGCTACTACAATGAGGTCAAGGGCTACATGGCGACCGGTGGAGTTAGGCGGCTCGGTGGCGTGGTGTCTTCCAGCATACGGCGGGGTTTGGCGCGTAGGCGTGGGATTCTCGGTCGCATGCGGCCACGAGGTGGAAGGCAATGACGGCTCTGCTGTGCTCGGTGACCTGCGGCGAGAGAAGACGACAAGGAAAGGAGCGGCGACGAGCTCACTCTCACCAGAGGAGGAGGCGAGCCGGGGAGGGAGAATAGGAGGCTGACGGTTGGGGTCGAGTAGTTAGTGAGGGAAAGGGGGCGCTGACAGGTGGGGCCGATCAATAGTGAGTGAGAGAGACGGGCGACGGTTGGTGTAGACGTTTGTTGTCGGCAATGATGATTATGGGGCTATGCGCCGAACCCAAACTCGATGGTGACACAGAACAGTTGGTGTCGACGTTTGTTGTCAGCAATGATGATTATGGGGCTATGCGCCGGACCCAAACTCGATGTTAACACAGAGATAAGGGTTTTTGTCCAGGTTCAGGACCTCACGTGGAGGTAATACCCTACGTCCTGTGTTCGTATATTGTATTGTAGGATGATTCTGTTGTTTCGCGCGTACAGCTTGTATGGCGTGTCGGCGGGATATCATATGTGTGTCTAAGATATGTTGAGTACCCGAAGTAGGGTTCCCTCTCCGCCTTATATAGTCGGGGCTAGGGTTACAAGGAGGTGTCCTAGTCGGTTAGTGAGAGATCCTATCTTGCCATGTAGGATAAGATTACAATTGTAGCCGGATATTCCATCTTTATCCCTTACCTTGTGGTACAAGTTTACAAGTAGCTATGACGGTTGCCTTGCCGGTCTTGCCGAGTCGGGCCATCCACTGTCGGGTGGCCCTCTTGGCCTGTCTTGTGGATACCCAGGGCCCAAGTATTCCACAGTAGCCCCCCGAGTCCTTCACAATCGAGTTGCTACTTTCTACGTGCCTCTGTGCCGAGTCATGCTTCAAGCTGAGTGCTCCCGGTTTCGGTGCAGTCTCCCGAGTGGTTCTTTCTTTGTGCGAAGTACTCCATGTTATGCAAGGAGATTGAGAGAGGGCTCCCTGTGAGCTTTTTGAGTATGCGGTACCCAGCCTAATATATTAGGAAACTGGCAGTCGGCCTAGCATGGGGCGTACCTTTGTTTTAGTTCCGGCTTTAGCCGAGTGGTACCTATACCCACTGTTGTCGTGTACATCTGTTGGCTCATCATGGAGCATACCATAGTTTAAGACCGAGTGGTACTTGTACCCGTCGGTGACAGTGTACAGCTATCGGCTCAGCATGGAGCGTACCATGGCCGAGTGGTACCTGTGCCTGCCGATGACGGTGCACAGATGTCGGCTCGTCATCGAGCGTACCGTGTGAAGATAGGGTTTGGCCGAGTGGTACCTATGCCCGCCGTTGATGGTGCACAACTGTCGGATCCACGGGAGCATACCCTCAAAACTCGTATCCATGAATAGCTTGTGATACCTGATCCCGACTGATGCGGTGACCAGTTATTGGCCTTCATGAAACATATCACAAAAAGGAATTTTATTTTTAGTTCGGTAGGCACCCAAACCCTGCTCATAGCAATGATTTGGCGGTCTGCCAAGCATGGGGCGTACCATATCCCAAGCTGGTTTTGGCCAAGTGGTACCTATACCCGCATGTCGCGGTGTACAGCTGGCAGCTCATCATGGAGCATACCATTGTTCCGGCAGAGTTGTACATGTACCTGTCTGTCGCGGTGTACAACTGTCGCCTTATCATGGAGCGTACCGTATCCAAACTAGGTCTGGACGAGTGGTACCTGTACCCGTTTGTCACGGTGTACAGCTGGCAGCTCATCATGGAGCGTATCCTCGAAACCTAAGTCCAGGTACAAGCTGTTTGCGGAAGTCAAAACGCCTTTCCCGCTCAAGATGAAAATTAACGCCGCTCCCTTTCAGTATAAGGTCTGGTGCAAACGTGAAGTTGTTTATCCCCGAGTAAGCCGCCTCCCTTCTCGAAGAGGCTAGGAATATTTCCGTTGCCTTAGTAGAAAATTTGGACTTCAGCCTCCTGCAACATGTATATGTAGGATTTATGCAATATCTGAAAGTGAAAACAATGACTCAGACATGATGCCCGACTACTTTGTATATAACTTTAATGCCTTTTACTCCGTTTCCTTATTGATCTAAAGTCATTCGAGTGGCTAACCCCTTCATTATGCACTCTACCTGACTAGTATAGGCCCCAAACGTAGGGATTCGGCTCATGGCTCTTTATCCCAAGCACGCGTATTGAGTGACTAAGTTCGTCGTTCCTGAGGTCAGAGCTTCACTGCTCGGAATTCACCAAACTCGAACTCGGGAAAAGGGGTAGAAATGACAAAACAAATGTGCGCCAGTGGCGCAACTATTAGGTGTAGCCTCCAACTTACTACTTAGTTGAACAACAATTAAGTAGCAAGTCAAGAATTAACTCAAATTTATATGAAAAGATCATGATGATGAAAACTTAGGTGCATTCTATGCCACATAGGCTTTCATGGCTCATGGCGTAGGCGTAGGCTTGTAGACGAAGTCGATCCGTAGGTGGCGCTCGTGGCGCTGGCATAGACTTGTAGCTGAGCCGTGTGCCTTAGGTGCTCGTGGCGCAGGAGTAGGCTTGTAACGAAGCTGTAGGTGGCGCTCGTGACGCTGGTGTAGACTTGTTGCTGAGTCGTGTGTCTTAGGTGCTCGTGGTGCAGGAATAGGCTTGTAGCGAAGCTATAGATGGTGCTCGTGGCGCTGGTATAGACATGTAGCCGATCTGTGTGCCTTAGTTGCTCGTGGCGCAGGCGTATGCTTGTAGACGAAGCCGATCCGTAGGTGGTGCTCGTGGCGCTGGCTCGGACTTGTAGCCGAGCCGTGTGCCTTAGGCGCTCGTGTCGCAGGCATAGGCTTGTAGACGAAGCCGATTCGTAGGTGGCACTCGTGGCGCTAGCGCATACTTGTAGCCGAGTCGTGTGCCTTAGGGGTTTGTGGCGCAGGCGTAGGCTTGTAGCGAAGTTGTAGGTGGCGCTCGTGGCACTGGTGTAGACTTGTAGCCGAGCCGTGTGCCTTAGGCGCTCGTGGCGCAGGCGTAGGCTTGTAGACGAAGCTAATCCGTAGGTAGCGCTTGTGGCACTGGCGTGGACTTATAGCCGAGCCGTGTGCCTTAGGTGCTCGTGGCGCAGGCGTAGGCTTGTAGATGTAGCCGACCCGTAGGTAGCGCTCGTGGCGCTAGCGTAGACTTGTAGCCGAGCCGTGTGCCTTAAGCGCTCCTGACACAGGCGTAGGCTTGTAGACGAAGCCGATCTGTAGGTGGCGCTCGTGGCGCTGGCGTAGACTTGTAATTGAGTCGTGTGCCTTAGACGCTCATGACGCTGGCGTAGGCTTGTAGACGAAGCCGACCCGTAGGTAGCACTCGTGGCACTGGCGTAGCTTGTAGCCGAGCCGTGTGCCTTACAAGTTTTTGTGCTCAGCAAAAGTTACAACTTTCAAGGATTCTTACACAATTTTTCGGGATTTCTATGAAATTTTTGCGCCATTTTTCAATTTTTCTGGAATTTTTCGGCCAATTTCAGCGCAAATTCCAAATTCGGGCCCAATTTGGGCTTGGGCTGTCCATTTGGCCCGTGCGCTCCCCTTTTCTTTTTCTTTTCTTTTCCTTTTCGTTTTCTTAAACCTAATGGGCTGGCTGTCCAGTTTGGGGAACCGGTGGCTAGAGTTCCTCCCTAGCCACTACGGGTGGCGGCTACAAGGATGGATGGCTAGCGAGGCCCCGGAGGGGGGAGGACTGGGGCGGTGGGGCCACAGCGACGCAGCTGGGCCGGCAGGCCACGACATGGCCTACAGAGAACGGCAACGGCACGATGGGTCCACGGCAGTGCCTGGCGGGGGTGCATGGCGAGGAGCCACGGGTGGGGTCGTGCTGGAGCTCGGCGGTCACGGCGGTGCGGCCATGATGGGACCACGGCCCGATCGGGGTCATAGACATTGTGGTGGTGGCCGGCAAGGTGGGTATGCGGGGCGGCCGACGATGTGGCCGTGTGGGGGCCACGACTAGCGTGGAGCCCAGGTGCCAGTTGGATCGGCCGACAGCTGGTTGGCCGGTTTTCCTAGTCTGATGACGGATGAAAATAAGTCATAACATTCATAATTTTCCATGCAAACAGGCAATTCCAATCTACTAATTCAATTCTTATATACTAAACCATGCTAATAGATTCAATCTACTATTTCATGCTCTCATAATTCAATTCAATCTACTAATTAAATTCAGTACCCTTGATGTAATGAGCCTGAGACGAGAAGAATCCTAAGATCGTCTCACGTGGTACGATTCAGAGGTTCTCGCCTACATGATGGCGAGTTGGTGCAGTCGTTCCGGCCATCAATCGCCCGTAGTAGATCGTGCATAGAGCCTTCACCTTCCTCGTGGTTCGATCTTCGAGAATGAGCGTGCTCATAATCTGTTGAAGAACCACACTAGCAGGTCTAGTTTGTGGTCTTCTTTATTGGACGAACATGCAAGTAGAAGTAGAAGGCAACACAGATGTAGAGGGGAACATCTTTATTGCTCTTTCATGATTACAATGACGGAACCCCTCTATTTATGCTCTTGAATTGCTTGGGCTGTAGGCAAAGGGCATATAGGAAGTGGGACCCACCGGGTGGGGGAGCCGGTCGGCCGGGTGCCTGCCGTGCGTTGTGGCATAGGAAGGGCCCACCACGGTGGTTTCTTAATACATGTGAACATATATGCAGACAGACATTTATCATTTATGTATGAAAAAGACCATCAAAGGCAGCGTGTGCAAATCCTCCCATATAGGCAGAAACAAGTACAATTAACGTCGACGAAGAGAAACATGCAGGTCTAGTTATTATTAGTCGACGAAGAGAAACATGCAGGTCTAGTTATTATTATTCGATCGATCGAAGAGAAGCACAACTGACACAGAGTCACAGACTCCTAGGCCTAATTCACGTAGAAACGATGTTTGTTAGAAACGATCCACATAAAAGTTGAATAAAAAGTATAATAACAGCCAACGATTATGTATCTATGTCTAACGGTTCGTTTGGCAAATCTCTAGGGATAGTATTTCTAGCGGTTTGTATTAAGCACCACCAGCAATAGTGTTCTTACTGCAGACGGTTCTCTCTTCCTACCACTAGGGATGATATTTCTGGTGGTTGTTGTTATGAACTGCTAGTCATAATCCATTATTACTGGCGGTTCTTGTGACATCCAATATTTTATTGTCTGTCCCTATATTATTTTACTCCAAAACTATTAACAGTTTCGTTTAAGCAATGGTCCTATTATAATTAATAAGTAATTGTTGCAACCCAAGCCCTTAACTATAAGTTACCCTCTCATATTTTAAGCTAAGCCAAACCATGTAAACATGTGCTTTAGTTATTATTAAATCCCTCTCAATTTATTTAACTAATTCCTTTAAGCCATTAAAGCCCAAATAGTGGAATTAAGTGCCAAAGCCAATTACATGTTAAGCCCATCACGAATTAGAGGTGATTAGAAGACCTCTAGAAGCTTAAACCAGAGTCCTACTCGTGATCAAGCAATACGATTTAATCCCTATCTAAATCTAGCTAATTCCTAGCCTAAACCACTTAGGACTCCTATTCTTGTGCCATCAGCACTCCAATTTGTTTTCCACCGACCATAGGCACTATATAAAGGTCCCAGCAACCCCTCACGACACCCCATAACACCAAGAATGCAAGATCAAGCCATCAAAGTCCCCAAAAGCCCTAAAAATCCCACACAAGTTTCCCGAAGATCCACCACAGAAAACCCTATTTTTCTTCCATCAGGTAAATTCTAGATCTCGTGCTCGTTCCAACGAATATCTATGTGCTATTTTTGGAGCTCTAGATCTCAAGTTATGGAATTTACAAGATTCAGTTCGAATCTGTCGAGAAACCAGTCGGGGATTCGACGAGAAACCAGTCGGGGATTCGACAAACTCGACCAATCCGCTGCCGCCACGTCAGCCCCGGCTTTTCCCGACGGCGAGCCGAAGCACGCGCTCCCCCTCCGATTCCAATTCGAACCCGCCGCCGCCGTCCACCACTCCGCCTACCCACCAAGCTGCCGACCGTCGGGCCCCGCCCTGCCTTGCCCCGCCTGTCAGTCACCGCCTTTCCACCGAGCCACGTCGCCAAGCCAGCCGCACCGCACCCCCGTGCCTACCCTTTTGCACCGCTCGCGCCCCTTACCTGCCTACCGCCACCGCCACTGTCACCTGGGCCCCGCCCATCCCACCTGTCCGCCACAGCAGCCGCCACCGTCAACCCGATCCCGCCATGTGGCAAGCCGAGCTGCGCTCACGCGTGCGCCTCGGCTTGGGTCAGCCCAACAGAGAGAGGGGAGGAGAGAAAGATTGGGCCGCCTGGGTTTCAATAGTAATAGTGAGATTTTTTAATTAATTTGCGAAAAATCCGTTTGAAAGCATCCGAAATCCAAGTTAGATGAAACTAGAACTATTAGTTCACAAATAATTCCTAGTATTTTATTTTATTGCTGTGAGCCATGTGTTCTATTGATTGTTTGCTGTTTCTTTACACTTTTGCGTATATACCTGTGGTTCAACTGTGCGTTTACTGTCCGAGTGCTTTCCCGGATCCAGAAGTTGGTGGTTTCCGAGAGTAGGAGTGCTGCCCAGGCAAGATAGTTGCATCTTGCTTATACCTACTTTATAAAATACACATGTTTTACTTTTTCTTATATTTTTCTGTGCATAAATTGATGAATTGGGTGCAATCCTATATTATATTCACATTAGCCTTTGACTTTGTGAATTTTAGCCATCCTTCTGCCTTAGTATTATTCCTAGCCTATCCTTGAGTAGTTGCTAGTGCACGTGGGTTTGATAGTTGTTTAGGATCACATCATCATATTGAATATTCATGGTTAATTGATGATGGAATTATAGTCCAAGGATTAATTACCTAAACAACTAAAATCTACGTGGCGTGTCTTGACTCAAGGTGGCAGGAGGGTGGAACTTAGGTTTGTGAATGTGGGTGGAGGTAGTCACGTTGGTCTAAGGACTAATGACATGTGCTTGACTAAACTGAACCATCACATGTACAACCATAAGCGCTAACTTTGCATGTAGTGCACAACATGTGTGAGTCCTAGCACAGTAGTTAGGGATGAACATGCTAGACAGGGTAGGTCGTGGTGGCACGGGGGTACTTACTCCTAGCTAGCATGCGAACCTAATGAACCGCTTTGTATTGGTACTCGGTCTGCGCTCCATAGGATTGAGCTAAGACAAAAGAGAACACCACGACTTATGGGTAAAGAGTACTAAACTCTGCAGAGTTTGAAAAACTATCATGATAGCCATTTCCACGGTCAAGGGAGGTAAAGGTTGGTTGTACAAGGTAGTCTCACCGTGTTAATAATAAAATGATGGGTGAATGAGTTGTTGATCAAGCTATGTGAACAGAGGGGCTTGTGGAAGCCGAGCTTTGTGCGTATTTCTTGGGAATCTTGGTAACTAAATATTGCTTTACAAAACTTTTTTTATAATAATTCAACAACTTGACTAGTATAGGTGTTTTATGCAAAATAGCCATCTGTATTCACTATACATACTCTCGGATAAACTTTGGTTCAGGTGAAGACGCAGATACAGGTTTCCCGCAAGGTCAAGAGGACTTGTGCCGGATTTCTTTCAGTACTAAGTGTGTTCCGGAGTCGAGGCTTAGGATGTCATCACATTATCATATTATTGCATTATTTGGATTTCCGCCTGCTACTCTGAATTTAGGATTATCTCCTTATGTCTTAGTTATGGTTATTCAGACAAAACTATTGTAATAAGTAGTTGTTGGACAAGTACTTGTGCAATGGATGATATTTTACTTAGCTATATTCTGGTTGTGCGATGATGTTGTTTCCTGTTGCTCATGAGTCACTAGTATTGATCTCTGGGACTAGTGATGGATTGTGAATATATCTCGGTGAAGCCGGGATCGTGATAGGTCTTGGTTCGGTTTTCCTGAGTTGGAAACCGAGAAAACCGAATAGGCCACCAACTCTGTGCTCCCTGGCCCATTCGGTGTCTTGTTCTAGGCCATTCAGTGTCCCCTGGCCGATTCTTCACGCTTTCGAGGCCCACCACAACTGGCCCCGCATCTAAATCTCCAGGCGGCCATACGAACCCTAAAGTTCCACGACTTTTTTATTATTTTATATTTAATTTAATTTGATTTGAAGAATTTATGTGTTATAAAAAGATATTTAAATAAATAGCTCCCATCGACATACTAGATGGTGATAGCGCAATCGCCATCTGGTTTGACGATAGCGCTGCCATGAGCCTGCCCTAGGACCCACATGTGTCAGACCCTGACACCCCGCACGCCACGTGGTGCCCCGCTCCACGCTATCGCCATGCCATGTGGCGATAGCGCAGAGGTTCCGCTATCGCCATCTGGTATGGCGATAGCGCCAACGCTATTGTCATACGAGATGGCGATAGCGTCCACTGACTGTTAGTCCTTATATTTTGTAACGGAGTAAATGGCCCAACTGTCGGTGACCCTATGATAGGCAAATAAGAGAGGGTGAGGGTTGTCAGCAGGGCGCGCATGTCATTGAGTCCGAATATTTTCATATACTTCCTTGATTAATGTCGGATGAAGGAAAAATAATTATGTTGTGAGACAAATTTCTAAATTTATGTTTTCGGATGTAGTATTTAATTAAATTATCTCGCGGATTTTGAAATTTAGAAAATGTTAATTTTAATTTTGTTTGGACCCATTTCATCATATTAGTTTTCTTATGAAAAATAATTTTAGGCTTTAACAAAATTGGTGAAGCTTACCACAAGCTTTCAAAGTGATCTTACCATGTGAATACAGCTTTGCAGTATGTATGGCATGTGTAAAAATCTGGTAATGTTATTTTGAATTATATTTTACTATATAAACATTATGTAAAAATAGTTTGAAAGGCTCAAAACATGTTCAAAATTACAAAGACTGCGCGTCCATTCACGGGTAGTAAGTATATGGACGTAGAGACAACTCGCGATAGTGACGATACCAATATGTGGATGGCAGGCAAGCGAAATGCATTAGAGATTAATGATAGGGGCTTTGTTCCACACGATACAAAATGACATGCAGGGTACAGACGACTCGATAAGAAACATGGTTCGATAGCACATGAGATACATGAATGTAAAGGTACAACCCACTTCTGAAAGACAAGGCAGATGCGGTCTACTGAGTGCATCGGGGGTATTTCCCCTTCTCAAAGGCGGTCAATCCAGCCTGGCGGGCTCACCTTGCCCTCGCGCGCATTCTCCCGCGCTCGGCTGTGGCCTCGGGAGCTAGGCGGTCCTGTTCGGCCTTCCTCTCGGCCCCCCTCTCCGCTTTGAGCCTCTTGTGGAACTTCTCACGCTTCTCTTGCTGGTCTACCTCCCTGATTTGACGGAACCAGAGCTCTATGCGGCTTGCAAACTTGGCATCACGCTCAGCCTGCATCTCGGGCGTCATCTCGAGGTCATAGTATTGCATGAACTCACATAGGGGCGGCTGCAAAATGTTAAGAGAAGAAGTTATTATAAAATGCTATTTTTTGCATGGAATGATGTACCAGCAATGTTGATGAGAAACATACCACACGTCCATGCCGCCTCGTATCCCATGTATTTTCTGGGTCCTCATTGGTACAGCTCCAGAACCTACGACCGTAGGTGTCTGATAACTCAACGGAACGACCGAACTTGCAAGGAGTCCCACACTTGCACATGGGGGCCTTTAGGCCTTGAGGGACGGTCTTAGACTCTAATTTCCATGGTAGCTCAGGGAATTCCATCTCTGAAGTGGCACTTGTTCTTTCACTAATAACACTTGAGGCTAGATCTTGAATGGAACCATGGGAGGCCACTGGGGGCGATTAAATAGGGGATAGCTGGGTGGCGGATTTGAATCGAGCTGAAATCCGTGAGCATCGGATACCTTGTGTTATTAGTGGCCTTTGCAGGTTGACAGCTTTGCAGCAGTGAAGGGTCAAGTCGTGCAGAGAATCGTAGCAGGGATAGGTTAATGATGGGCATGCAAGCTTAGGCAGTAAGTAGATCTTGTGAAAGTACCAAATCTTGTGCAGTAAGGTATTTTTTCATAATTAGTAGAATCGAAGTACTAATTGTTAGACATGTCTTATTGTGTCAATGTTATGACGAACTATGTGAACATTGACATAATTATATCATGGGTGCATACAGACAGAGCAACATGGGTTATAGCTGAACATGTACACACAGAGCTACATGGGTAAAAGATGAACAGATACACACAGAGATGTGATACGACATAAAGATTAAATCTAAGGAGACATAAACAGACAGGATACATCTAAGCTGAAGAATACGTAGGTATCGATTGGGCGGCACCGATCAAGGTCTACTCGTGAATACTTCGTGGCAGTCATAGTCACACCACCAGAAGGCACATTTGGGTGTTACATCCCACCAAGCACCCTTGTCCCCCGGTTTACCTGGATAGGTGATATTCAATTGGTCACGGTGACGCTGCAGTAGTTCACTTGGTTGCCCTCTGTAGTGGCACCCGCAGAGGCATGTGCGGTTTTGACACTAGCTTTTGATCCGGTAAGAAATATCAAATACCCGTAGGGCAGAACTACTCTCAAGGGGTGCAACATCCCTGTCATGGTTGTTGGCTCTTCCTGTTCTTGCACCGGCAAGTCTGCCTTCCAATTCCTCGATCCTTCCCTGTAGGACGGTGATCTTGGCGTAGAGCATCTGGATGAATTTGTTGGCAACGGCAGGGTAAGGATCGTCCAACCAATAGTTGTAGCCGCAATCAAACGACGGTCTTCCAGGGATATCCTAAAATTTGGAACCAATGGTCAGTGATGTTATGGTTAGAAGATAACTTAGTACAATGCGAGGATAGACACTTACGAAATAATAATTTGGGCAACGAAAAAATCTACGGCTAATGAATGTCGTGCACCCCGGTATTTCTACCGGCTTGAGTGGCCAAATACTAGTCTCAGAAGACCATAGCTAGTATTGCACTCAAGGACATTTGGAATATCATCGCAGGCATTGCATTTAACTAGAATTTAACTGTTTACATAAATATCATCCCAGTCGACATAGACAAATACATAGTCTTGCACAGGGTTTAATACAAGCACATAAAGATAACGCAGCGGAAGACTGAAGCGATGATATCCCGAGGTTGACCCGGAACGCGCGGCTAATCACCTTGACCCTCCTGGTCACAGTTGGCACCGTTGCTGAAATCTTCACCTGAATAAATATTCGTGGTCCATATAATGAGTACACGGCTACTCAGCAAGCGGTCCTTAATAAATGAATGCAAGGTCAAAGGATGGGTATGGTTATTTTGCTTAAATGTCACCTATCTACCTGTTTATTTGTTCTTGATTCATTGAACACATGATAACACACGAGCGTAGCCAAGGGACGGCTAACCAGCTCCAAGAGAGGCAATCCCTGCCTACACTACCATCAAGTTGATTAATTAAAACACATTGGACTACCCTGTGAAAACTCCTTTCCCCCGCCCATAACCGCGGGCACGGCTACCATGATAGTTTTAACTCTGCAGAGTGTGTACACGTTCTCCACAAGCCCCGTCTCATCCCGAGGGAGAAACGGTACAAAACCGTTCACTGCTTTTACCTGCCCCTTAATGTACTCTTTCTTTTGGTTTCATACCCACACGCCACGCTCGACCAAAGCCGACAATATACGCACTCCTTCAAATGGACTGATAGCGCACCGTATGAGGTTAGCCCCCATTTAAACCATTCGGAACCGGTGATAGCAAGTCACGTCCGTCCACTACGAGTGCATCGGAAACTAGGTTTCCACAACTAATAAGTCAGGGCCAGAAGGCACAAGTGGTCAGATTTGCCTGAGTTCGGTTTGGTAGTCACAAGTATACGGTCCTTATATGACAGAGGAGACCTGCACAACACAACCACAAGCCCAAAATCCGCCTCTTCGGGTCTCCTCAAATCAACACACACCACGTTGATTTTAGTTGATTAGGTTTATCCAAAACAAAGACCACGAAGTCGAACTTCCGGATACCAGTTTAATAATGAGTGAAACCTATCAACTACCAATCCCAGAGGCAAGGCTAAGCATCTACACAAAGGATAGGCTAGGAAAATAGTACCAATCGGGCTATCAATGGTAGGCTACGTCATATTAGTGAAAGACTAATATGAAATCGAGTCAAAATAACACATACGATGATAATTAATGCATGCAATTTAAATTAAGATGAAATAAATAAATTTAGCAAACTAGGAATTCAATATGAATCTAGCTTGCCTTCGAAGAAGCTAGGTTCTGGATCACCACCTTCGAACGGCTCCGGAACAACTTCCGTATAGCAGGTACACGTCGGGTCTATGCGCAAAAGAAGTAAAATAGAAATAAACAACAAACACAGAGAAAATAGTATAATAAAAATATATAAAATTCTAGGGAATTTTTGTGATTTTTAGGCTCTGGAATCACCTAAATCGGAGTTCGAAAACTCCCTAAACAATTCCGGGAAGTTTCGGGAAAATCAGAAAATCCCAGAAAAGAATAAACTGAACTGTTCATGTAGAAAACCAGGAAAACCCGGATCTAACCGGCTTAACCGGGGTTTCGTCGTGAACAGTAGGGGACACGCGTCGACCTCTGATTGGTCCACGCGTCGGCTGACGTGGCGTCTAGAGGCGGGTTTCGGGTGACGTGGCGCTGACGTGGCATCCACGTGGCAACACGTGGTCGCGGACGTGGCGCCGACACGGCCGCGGGTCCACCGGCCGATGGCGGCGACGGCGCTGGTCACGCTGCGTGGCGCGACGCGGCGGCGGCGGCGGGACACGGGCGGCACGCTATTGGCGGGCGTCTTTGCGGCGTAAGCGGCGGCAATGGAGAGGCGGCGCGGCACGGCGGCGGTCGGCGGGGACGGCGCGAGTGCGCGCTTAACGGGAATGGCTGCGCGGCGGCGATCGGCTTCGCGCGAGCGGCGCTTCAAGACGAGCGCGAAGCGGCAGCGGGCGGGTGCGACACGTGGCGAAGCGGCGGGCGGCGGCGACGCAATGCGGTATGAGGCTGGGTCAAGGGCGAAGGCGTGGCGTCCGGTGGTTGGGTGTAACAGCCCAGCTGTTAAATTTCGTATAGCTATGCATATCATTAGCATGTTGATTTATTTTCATGTTGGTTTACAAAAATTTTGCATTCAACCACCATACTCTGTGGTGGGAACATAAGGCTTTTAACTTTAAACCCTTTGGCCAAACCACTAGAGTAGTAAGACCTAACCCGACGGGCATGTTCCTTAAATGCCCGAGCTAGATGTAGCTTGCCCGAGCAAGGTAGAGTTCATCCGAGCTCTACCCGAGCTTGGTTGCTGCCCATCCGATCTGATTATCACTTGTCCGAGCTAGAAGATGTCCGGAGGAAGCCGCCCGAGCTATAGACGGTTGAATCGAGCTACAGAAGACCTGATCGGTCAAACAATCCCGCCACCATATCTATTCTATATTTCTTTTTGCCCTCCGCAATGATCACCGAATCTTCCATCTATCGGGTCGACTTGGGCGGTCTTTGCAGCAGACCTGCACTTTAGCTTTTTTTACCCGAATTTTACCCGCAGACTCTCTATTACAGTGGGACCTGACCCACTTGTCAATGGAAGAGTATACCTCTATTTAAACCCATCTCCACCCGCTTCAACCAGCCCTCACTCTCATTCTTCCCACCTCCAAGTTCTGGACACCAGCAAGAACAGCAAGCTGTTCTTCATCTCCACCTCCACCATTTTCAAACCTCCACCAAGTCGTACACCTCTGCAGAGTGTTGAACTGTTCGAACAGCCGAGTCCAGGGTTAAGGACGAAAACTTGTGAGGCGAGACACTGATGTTAGCTCATGGTTCAGTTTGGGTATTTGTTTGGCATGGTGGGATAGCCGTGTGTCTTTCCGAGCACAGGGTTGCTCGTGGTGTTTGGTCGGATAGAGACCAAGGGCGGATAGAGCCCGAGCAGGTTTTGATTATGGTCGGATAGAGACCAAGGGCGGATAGAGCCCGAGCAGGTTTTGATTATGGTCGGATAGAGACCAAGGGCGGATAGAGCCCCATGATTTTATGATGATGAATTATGATGGATACTACAAGCATTACTGTTTGGAATGTTTTTCCTCAAATGCAATTTACAACCTACTCATATATATACGTCTTGTGAAAATGCAAATTGTGCTAAAAGTACTGCTAGCCCTTCCTTGGAGTACATAATATTCATGATTGAGGATATACATTACCTCTTAGTGCTGAGTACCATCTGTACTCAACCGATGTGCTGCAATTTTCAGGTGAAGACGACCCCGTGCTTGAGTACTATTACCAAGCCGAGCACGGTGACGCTAGCGGGCACGCGGAGTTCTAATTTCCAGTCGGTTGCCCATGGGGTTAATGGGGGCATACCACGCTGGTCTTTCGTTTATCATGATGTTCTTCCGCTGCTATTTTGGTGAACAGACTTGTATTTCCGCCGCAAAGAAAAACTCGATTATGTTAAAGCTAATTGCTCGGGCAGCAGCTCATGTCGCCTGTTGGATGAATATTATGCCAAAATGTATGTGTTGTGCTATCGATCATTGTGAGGATGTGTGTGTGATGGTAGCTGATCTTGGGAGCCATCACCGAGCACATATCCGGGCACCCGGTTTACATTCGTTTCAACGAAGGTCGCTCGTGTGTGCCGCTGCAAGCTCGGGTTGGGAGTTAACATGCTCGGCTTGCTCTTGGGCAGGTAGTATGTTATTTTCCAATCACTTGGACAGCGGAAAGGGTAGTGACTTCTTTGAGCCGAATGTGAATTCAGAGGGGGCGCCTCATTGGGTGGCGCGGAATCCGCGGCGGCGCGGGCGACGAGGCGGGCAATTGCGGGCGCGTTTCTTCACGGTTTTTGACGATTCAAGAACCTACGGATTCTTCTCGACGAGCTCTAGGCCGCCTAGGTGATGGATTCACGATTTGAGGAGAGATTAGAGGGTTACCTTGGAGAGAGAGGAAATCGGATCCTAATGCACTCAGAACCGAGGGAATTGGGGACTTGCTCTTGGGTGGCGGCTGTGGAAGGTGTAGGGGTGCTGTAGGTCAGCTTGGGAGTGCAGGGCACGCATATATATAGGGAGGAGAAGAGATTAGGGTTTAATTATGGGCCAAAAGCCTAATTAGGGTTTGACTAGGCTTTGACCAGTGTTGACCACGTGGAAAAGGTTGACTTGGCTTTGGAAAACATGCTAAATTGGCTTGGTTAAGTTTGGTGGCTTCTTAGAGCACTTATATCACACTAGGGTTTTTAATAGTCCTTATCTGAGCCTTTTACACATAAAATAATAATATAAAACATTTTTATTTATTTATTTATTTTGTTTCTTTTTATAAAGCAAGTGACAGACTAATAATTTTATTAGGATGTCACAATGAAGCCATTATGAAATTTGTGATCGAACCGTTGGTAGGCCACGACATCACCACAATGGCACTTCGGCCAGTACAAATCCCGAAGGCCAGGCCAGTTGACCAAAGTCGGATCATACTTAGACTTATCCTCTATGTCACCTGGAACGTAATATGACTTGTCTTCAAGGAGGTGGATAGGGTACCACCATTCACCTGGGGTGAAAGAGTTGGGAACTGGCCTGCCATTATCCATGTTGGTTTCCGGGGAGATGCTTGGTGTTGTGCCGATGTGGATGAACGAAGGTTTTATAACGGGTGCGAGATTGTCGTGACCCAAATAATGTTGCCTGCAGGGATTCGTTTGATGGGGTAGGCCTTGGCAGGGAATCCTGCATTGCAAGGCATGCTTGCTTTTTGCAAAGGTTGGCTTTTGCAGGGAATCCCGCACTGTGAGGTCATCTCATAGGCAACCTTTTTGATGAGGTAGGCTTTCGTAGTGAATCCTGCACTACAAGGTCATCTCACCTGCTTGCTTTTTGCAGTGGTAGGTGTAAACAACATGGGCCTCGGGTCTTTGGAGACAGACGGTTGGACGTACCACCTCCTTGGGCCAAGTCGTATGGATCTTCCAGAAGACAGGCTTGGTGGATGGCGCGGCCCGACTTACTCTACAAGGAGGCAAATTCGTATTCTACTCGAATACATGTAGATAGGCGTAACCAACCCGGTTATATCTTTATCTCCCTTATACGGATTAGGGAACCTATCTATAACCCGACCTCTTGTACTATATAAGGGGGGTCAAGGGTCCCTAGTTTGATCATCCAATTCTATATCCACATCATTGTCTGTTCTCGTGCTATCTCGACGAGAACATATATTGTAATCGACACCCCACAATACAATCCACAAGCACAGGAGTAGGGTATTACCTCTGTCACAGAGAGCCTGAACCTGTATAAATCCTACCTTCAGTGCTACCATCGAGTCGTGATCTCTTGCATAGCCCTATAAAATACATTGCCGACGCAAATCGTTGACAGTTGGTGTGCCAGGTAGGGGCTAGCGTCACGATTAGCTTCATCGACTTCGATGGCTTCCATTGGCGGATTCGTCTTCACCTACGCCCCCGGCCAAGGCTTCGTCTTCGGAGATCTCAGCTTCCTCGCCGATGACTTTGGGGAGCTCCGGCTATCTCAGCCGGGCAACGTCCGGGGTACTCTGAATGCGACTTCAGCCGAACCACACCACGTCTGGATACCTCTTGCGGATTCTGATCCGGAAGAGATCCGATCTGACGACAACAATTCTGACTACCCCGCCGTAGGAATTCCCTTCGGTTCCGATCGGGATTACGAGCTTCTGGTTTTGCCAGTTTCATCCGTTGGTAAGGAACCAACCGGCAATACTGTTCCTAATCTGGATCTCGTTCGGATCCAATCGGGAATTGCAACTTCATAGTTGTTTGACGCCCCGTTCGGGTTGAGAAACTGGGCCACTGCTTTCCATAAGATAACATGCCGTCTTTTTCGGTCTAGGCTAGGGAGCAAAGCATAACAAGCAAACACTGGGACGAGCTTCCTGAGTTCTGACTCGGGGATAACTCTAATCGGATCAACTTCCCGAGTGCGTGCTATGATACCACTCGGATTGGTCAATTCGGCTGCAAGATTTCAGCAGATCTGTTCTGCTAAATCTCAGCCGGATTTTCTTCTGCCAAACGATCCATCACGGGAAGTGGGAGTCATAATCACTCCTATTGACGAACCGATAAATCGGGATCAGTTGAGCCTTTCTTACTTGGAGTCCGAGTCGGAGGAGAGCGTCAACGGATTCCCCAACTTTCGTGGCATCTATGTGGTGGATGGACAAGCCTCCGGATCGGCTCGGTGTCCCATAGAGGAGGTAGGAGCCGAACATAATCGCGGAGGTGAAGAAGATCTGCGCGACAAATTGCGCGGTCGTGCGCGTGAAGTCCAGTAGGAATTACTTCAAGTCCGTATGGGAGATCACTCGGTCTTCTGTACGCCACAGCAGAATATCCTCACATGTAAGACCCTCTTAGACAATGTTGGTCCTTTACTTGGAGAAAACAGCCCCACAACGCCGATCATGGAACAAATCAAAGCCATGGTGACGGCAGCCTCGGGAACAACAGGCCGACTCGGCTAGCAGTCAAACTGTCACGAGTAACACTCGGTGCAGTCGGCACATGCCAACTCGCGGGCAAGACGCTCGCCAAAGTACAAGTCACGACCTCCGCCTCAAAATCAAAGCTCGGCGGAGGGAGCGAGAGGAAGACCGACACCGCACTCCACTGCGTCGGATTCCTCCCCGTCAGTCTCCTCCCTCTGGGGACGGATTGATTGATGGAAGCAAGGCATTCACACCCCAACTTCGTTAGGTAAATTGGCCCGAAGGGTTTAACCCCAAGGGAATAGTAAAATTTGACGAGGAGCGGGACCTAAAAGCTTGGTTGCAGATTTACTTTTTTGGCAATCAAGGCCGTGTGCGGAGGATACGACGTGATGGCAAACTATCTGCCCGTCATGTTAACTCCTCTGGCTCAGGGTTGGCTCGCAGGCCTTCCAGAGAACTCGATCGGTTCCAGGGGAGGGTTTTGCAACCAATTCGTCGCCAATTTCTAGGACACTTACGAGAAGCCTGGAACCCAGTAGGACCTTTATCAGATTCATCAGAAAAAAGATGAGTCATTATGGGATTTCATTCGGCGCTTCACGAAGAAGAAGAACACAATCTGGGAGATTTCTGAAGCGGTCATCGTCGCGGCCTTCCAAAAGGGAGTTCGTGACCCCGACTTGATCAAGAAGATGTTCCGGAAGCCCCCAACCACTGTCAAAGAGATGTTCGCCCTGGCGGACCGGTATGCTACCGCCTCAGATGCTCTCACCGAGCGTTAGGAGGATCACCCAAGCAAAAACGAAGGCAAGAAGGACAAGCCCGAATCATCCTCCAAGAAGGACAAGAAGCGCAAGGGTGAAGAATCGGTAGCAGCTGTAGATCATGATCACCAAAAGCCACCCCGGTCCAACGACTACAACAAAGTAATGGAGGCGCCGTGTCCTTTCCATCCGAATGGAAAGCATGTCTTGAAGAGGTTCGCTGAGGAGCACAACAAGGACGCTTCGAAGGACGCCAAACAAGACGACAAGCGTGACCCTCCTCAGGGTGACGCTTACCAAGAAACTGAGCGCGAGCTCAACTACATATTCGGGGGATCGGATGCATACGAGTCCAAACGTAAGGAAAAGCTTACTACACGGGAAGGCAATGCAGCTGTTCCGATGACCCCCGAATACCTTCGATGGTCCAAAGTGCCGATCAAGTTCGATCGCTCAGATCATCCTGACCACATCCTTGTCCAGGAAGATATCCACTCATCCTGGATCCCGTGGTACGGGGCGTCCGTCTGCGCAAAGTCTTAGTCAATGGCGGGAGCGGATTGAACATCCTTTTCGCCAAGACGTTCAGTGAGATGCAGATTTCGAAGTCGGCGCTCCAAAAGGCTGATGCACCGTTTCATGGCATAATTCCGGGAACCTCCTCGGTGCCGATTGGGAGAATCTCTCTTCCGGTCACTTTCGGCACTTGGGACAACTACCGAACGGAAAACCTCAGTTTTGAGGTGGCCGATTTCGAGACTGCGTATCACGCAATCTTGGGAAAGGCCAGGTTTGGCCAAACTCATGGCTGTCCCACATTACGCCTACCTAGTTATGAAGATGCTGGGTCCGCAGGGCGTAATCACGGTCTGTGGAGACGTCAAGTTTTCCTATCTCCTCGATAAGGAAAACTGCGACTTCGCCCAGTCAACCGAAGCGGCTGCCGAGTTGGACAAGATCCGGTAGACGGCCACCACTCTTCGTGACGAAGGCGACTTGCCAAACAACAAGCCATCTAAATCAGGCATCATGCCTGACGAAGATGTCAAGCGTATTTTGCTCCACCCGTCCAATTCAGCCAAAACGTCTCTGATCGGGACAGGGCTCAATCCGAAATAGGAAGAGGCGCTCGTCACCTTCCTCCAAGCGAATCGGGGCATCTTTGCTTGGAAGCCATCTGACATGCCGGGTGTCCTGAGGGAGGTGATCGTGCATTCCTTGAATGTACACGATAAAGCCAAGCCGATCAAGCAACGGCTGCGTCGGTTCGCACAAGATCGGAAGGAAGCCATCAAAACGGAGATCACCAAACTTTTAGCCGCTAGTTTCATAAGGGAGGTGCTCCACCCCGATTGGCTGGCAAATCCGGTACTTGTACAAAAGAAGAATGATACTTAGCGCATGTGTGTCCATTATATCGACTTAAATAAAGCATGCCCCAAGGATCCGTTCGGACTTCCTCGCATCGACCAGGTTGTTGATTCCACTGCGGGTTGCGAGCTTTTGAGCTTTCTGCATGCCTACTTGGGCTATCACTAGATTAGCTTGAAGGAAGAAGATTGTGTTAGTGATATGCCCTAGAGGCGATCATATGAGATGATTGTATCATACGTCTATGTTCATGTACTTATTAGTTCTATGAATAAATGTCACTCCTTTGTTCATTGAGTATGACTTAATTGTGAAACACATTGGTTATGAGATATTATTCTAAACGATCCCTGGTCACATATCATTATGTGGAACAATAGTGATCGACCAAAGACATGTATTGATTGATGGTAATGTTTCACATACCATAGATATGGAGATATCAAATCAATAATGTGGGCACATGATAAAGAACATGGGGTTGATAGACCGCTCCGAGATATCTTTGAGATTGTTATCTTAGAAGTGCCATCGTATAGTCTCGAGTGGTATACCTATACGATCCTTTGACCTAAGATTCTTATTGATTCTCAAATGCGTAATTGTATACTTTGGGGCTATCAAATGCTTCACCGTAATAGGGAAGTTATAAAGGTAGCTACGGGTATGCCATGAAACATGACGTGAGATGTAAGAGATTAAGATGGAATTTGCCCTCCTTGATAACGGAGAGATATCTCTGGGCCCCTCGGTGTGGATGGATAAGAAAAGTGCATGGCCATGCCAAAGTGATTAAAGAGTTAATCACTTAATTATATCCATTACATTGACGAGTGAATTTGTCGAGCTATCACAAGGGTGGCACGCCTCTGCCTTGAGCTTGACTGATATCGTGTGGCAAAAGGATCCTATGTGAGTGTATCAAGGTTCACCGATTCGATCATTGTGTACATTCGGGGTCAATATGTGCCGCTAGGTACCGCTATTGACTTGTGGTCCGGGAAGGGTTCTCCTGACCGCGCGACTTGTACATGAGCCTAATGGGTCACACACTTAACGGGTTGGATCATATCGATGGATTGGATCCATTAGTGGGTTTATACGGATTTGGATCTTCTGACGTCTTAATGGATTTCTATTGGAGAAGATCCATTAACGTGAGACCTAGTGGGCTTCCATATCCATTAGAGCAAGACCTAATGGGCTTCTATCGTAGAAGGCCCGTTAGTGCGCTCTATATAAAGAAGGCATGGGGGCGTGCGGTGTGTTAGTCTCCCCACCACGAGCCCTAGCCGCCGCCACGTCCCATCGCCCCTAAGAACCCTAGCCGCGGCAGGTGCTAGCACACCAGTAGCGGTGTTCCCACCCTGACGTGTGGATACCGTGGAGGCGCTCGTCGCTCTCGCGGGCGTGATCGATTCAATCGGCTACATAACTCAGACGACTACGCCGACGTTCTTTGTGGACGGGCGATCCGCGACGAGGAGAAGTTGTACCACGTCGTGTTCGACCACGTCAAAGGCTTCGCAAAGACGCGGGAGGCTTCACCCACTCTACTTCCGCCGCTAACGTGCTCCAAGGGTAATGCCCATGATCTCCGACTCGCATGTTGCCCGGGTGTTCGCGTAAGAAAAATTTTGTTTTCGCCAGCGTAGCACCGCGCTCTCCTACAAGGTATCGAGCCGATCTTGCGTTGTCTTGATCCGATGTCGCGCATATGTTGATATGTTGTTGAGTTGGTCACGGGTTGATGCGATCAATTGGTATAGGGTTCATGAGGTACGAGTTGGTAGTGCTACAAGGCCAAAAGATTAGTTCGTGCTTTATCTAGATCGTGCGTGATGGTCCATACCGCCGGTAACACCATCCGGACTTCCGCCATGTGCCATCTATGATATTAGCCAACAGATCGAGGTCGCGTGCGCGCAACCTTCTCGAGGGCCTCACGATTTGATGTATGAGTTGATGGCTCTACACCATCAAAAGATTAGTTCGTGCTTTCGTTTTGTTTAGTGCGTGCATTACCCTACCGGTTGGGTAACACCATCGGGTAGTAGCTCACCATGGGGCGCCGCCTTCAACCCCGCCCGCTAACCGGCTAAGCGGGACCGCCGTATTAGTCGCAGATGGCGGCCTTTAAATAAAACTTGTTCACATCGCAGGGTAGAATACGATTCCGTGCTTAACTTGTTTTTGCAGGGAATGATGTGAATGGTATGGCTCCCTTGTGTGTATGTGATGCATTAATGTAATTTTCATAGCTTGCGTGCTGTGGTTAATTGCGGCTTGGGTCGCCATGTTATTGTATAACAAACTGCGTCTTGATTTGTGATGCTTCATATCCTCATGTAATTTGTCACTAGCTATCATGTGTAGTAGCTTGGTGTATTATCATGGAGGCTTCTAGCATGGTGACTCGGTGGACGTGAAGCGCCACGATGGAGATCGAACGCCACGGGCCATACTATTTCACAAGTCAATATGATTGTTTGTGATGATTCTGTCATGCTATTCCTTCATTTTTCAGATTTGGTGGATATGATTTTAATATGATAGAATAGTTTCCCTCGAAAAATTAAGTTTGATGCCCTTCCAATAGCTGCACCCATAAGGTCTTGTACGTTAATTGGCGCTTTCAAAGATACAAATAGGTGCCATTAATTTTCTTGACCATTGGGGTGAAGTCGGACTTCACACGCATAGTATTGGTTTACTTATCGAGGCTATCAAAATGGTTTTGGGCCTTGGGGCATCGGTGTTGGGAGTCGGGCATTGGATGCCACCCAATCTAACAAGAATCACATACGATGTGATTGGCAAGGATTGCCTACCTATGTCACTTAGTCCTAGGAGTCGCCTCCACAAGACTAGATCTTTGATTGACTATGGATCTTGTCCTACTAAAATGCACTAGAGGGAAAGTGATTTTAGTGGGAGCATCTTTTATTAAAACTGTTTAATGGAAGATTAACATGAACATTGTGCTAAGACTTTGCTTTTATTACTGTTGTAGATGGCACCTAATACTGTCAATAATTCTGGTTTTAACTTGCGATCGATTCTGGAGAGAGAGAAGCTCTCTGGAACGAATTTCATTGACTGGTATCGTAACTTGAGAATTGTTCTCAAGCAAGAGAAAAAGGAATATGTCATTGAAGAGCCATATCCTGAGGAACTAGCTAATGATGCTACTGCTGCTGACCAACGTGCTTATGAGAAGCACGTCAATGATGAGGTTGATGTTGGCTGTCACGGTGGTAGTTGAACGAGAAGAACAAGGACGCGTCTACAAGGCTCAACGCCCGGTCTACTTCGTCAGTGAAGTATTGGGCGAGTCCAAGGTACGCTATCCACAGGTGCAAAAGCTTTTGTATGCAGGTCTGATCGCCTCTCGGAAGCTGAAGCATTACTTTCAAGAACATCCAATTTCGGTGGTCACTTCCTTCTCTATTGGAGACATCCTCCATAATCGGGAAGCCACTGGGAGGATCGCTAAGTGGTCAGTAGAACTAGGGGTTTTCGAGCTCTCGTTCAAGCCACGCAGCGCCATAAAGTCACAAACACTTGCCGACTTCGTGGCCGAGTGGACGGAGATGCAGGTGTCGTCGGGAGGGCACATTCTGACAAGGTGGTTGATCTGGTCAGTCCCTATTAGGGGCTGTCGCGGAGTCATCGTCCCCTGGCCCGAAACATGTCCAAGATCAATCTCGGTCTTTACAAAGAGTTTTCGCGAATTCCTCGGTGAGACTTCGCTCCTCAGCCACCCTTCGGCAGGAATCCCAAAGACTCTCATTGCTCGAATTTTCCCTCGAAACGCCTGACCCTTCGCACGTGTCTTAGTCCTTGGCTCGCAACCCAAGGGGTCTTGAGGTCATCTTAGGCATGCTTCTCTACTTACCCCTTCGGGTTAAAATCCTCACGAAGGACTCTTACCGCATCTTCGTGGACATCCACCTTTCCCGGAGATGGGGTGGTTGCCTCTACAACAGAAGCCCCTTACGGTCACGTCACCACCTCGCCGTGGTGCCTGGCCGGAATATCCAGCTCCCTCCTTCTCCACGCCGTGGCGGTTTTCCCGAAGATGCTTTTTCCTTCTTGTTTGCGAAGATGTTTTCACCCGTTGATGTGACTTGGACTTGACGTTCTGACAGTGTCAGTGGCCTCGAAGTCCTCGCGTTGATCTTGGCCATTGATTGTCATACGTGTCGTCCAATTCGCCGTCGTCCCTTGGAATTTCCTTTTGATTTTTGATTTTTTCTTTGTGTGACTCCTCAGTTTTTTTGTGGCCCATCGTCGCCGTTGGTGCGGACACGCGGCGTTCATCCGTGTTCCTCTTCTCTCCATATAAGGGGCCGCGCCCCCCTCTTCTTTCCACTTGCGCTTGCTTTCTTGATGTTCAGACTCCGCCGTCCAACGGTCCTGCTCTTTTGCCGACGTTTTCGTTGCCTCTGCCGCACCATTGCTGCTTCGTCGCCGACAACTCACCGCCACTCAACATCTGCTAGTACGTCATTCTCTCACCGGCGTTGCTTTTCTTGGCTTCAGGGTATGCGGGCTTCGGGGTATGGCGGATTTGGCGCCGGCGAGGTTTTTTTTATATCGGCGACGTTGGCTGCGCCTCCGTTTTTCTTGTTGATCGCCCTTTCTCTTGTGAAAAATGGGATAGGATTTTTGTGAAATCTCGCGTTCCAAACACTTCTGAAGTGGTTGTGTGTGTGTCTTCTCTCTTTTTTTATTAATATTTTAGTGTTCTCGGAGGGCTGACGTTGTTTTCTATTTTTGAAGTCCTCGGAACCTCTGATGGCTCCGACGAAGATCTTGAGTGCTGCGGACCTCTCGCGGCTGTCCTGGGAGCTAGGGCAGTCGATGATGATGCCAGACATGCTCGCGAAGGTGGCAGACTGCTCCGCTGCGGCCGAGCCAGACTTCCGGCTCCCGGGGCAAGAGACGAGCCCTCGGCCGAATCCCGACGAGGCGGTCGTTTTCAACTCGCAGGTGAAGGCGGGTCTTCGGATACCGTGTACCCGCCTCGTTGGGGAGGTACTCGAGCTGTACGGGGCATAGCTCGTGCATCTCTCTCCGAACGCCGTGGCCCGGCTAGCGGTGTACGAGTGGGCGCTCCGAAGCCATGGCGCGCAACCAAGCGCCCGGCTCTACGGGTTCCTCCACGAAGCTAGGTGGCAGGGAAAGGCAAGCGGCAGCTCCTTCGGGTGTATAAATTTTGTCTTGAAGTTGGCGCACACTGCGGATTTTCCGTCCCTGGCCACCAAGAAGAAGTGGGACGGGGCAGCTGGGCTCAGCTGGAAGCTGTTCTGGTTTTACCAAAAGGTGGATGCAGCGGACTCTCCACTGAGGTACAACCTAGGGACGGCCAACTGCATCACGTCCCCGGTGGAGAAGCTGACCGGCTCCGAAGAGGCGCAGCGGCTCCTGCTCCAGAAGGTCAGCAAGCGCTTCTCCATGCGCTGCCTCGCCGAGGAGTTCTTCGTGGCCAAGGTGGGGCCGCTGATGTGCAGCTGGGAGGAGTGCGTGACCGTCGGTGAAGGAGGCGACCACCTCACTCTGAGTGATGAGGATCGCCGACCTCAGAAGCTCGAGTCGGCCGCGGAGAGGGCCGAGGGGATGTTCGGGCTGCTGCGTGCCGACGAAGTCGCGCGGGCCCGTGAAGCTAGGGTGGGCGCCCGCGTCAACGGCATCCTCGGGACGGTTTTTCGCTGGGCAGAGCCTGAGCCGAAGAGGGACGGGAAGAGGAAGGCTACAGATGGCGCTACCGCGGGCCCCTCGAAGTGGCCCCGTGGTGAGTATTCTCCTATACCTGCCATACCTCTTCGGTTTGTTGTTCCTAACTTTGATTTTTTGAATCAGAAGCCGCCAGCGCGGAGGATGAGGAAGAAGATGAAGAAAAGGTCGAGGAGGAAGGGCGCCTGGCTGAGAATTACCGCACTTCGCTGGACGCGCAGAGTGCCGCCAGTGGTCGTGATGACGATCCACTGGACGTCCTGGTCAGCAAGACTCCTTCGGGGCCGTTGGATTCTGAACATGACTCCAACGAGCTTCAGGACAGCCATGGAGCGGGGTTTCTTCCTTCGGGTCGAGACCCTGTGACTCCCGAAGGAGCCTCCGTTGATGTTCATACGAGGTCAAGCGATACCGCCGTTGTTGATGCGAGCTCGTCAAGCTAACTCCCCTTTCGCCGAAGGTTTATTACTATACCTTGGCACACTTCTTGTTAGTTTTTTCTTATGCTTATTGCTTCTTGCAGAGGGGGTTAACGAGGAGCCACCTTCGGTGCCCATCTCGGGAGACATCGGTGCCAGTACCGCTATTGCTGATGCCATTTTGGCACTGGTGGGGGGAGGAGCGTCGCAAGCTACTCCTACGCCCGGCGCCACATCCTCGGCAGCAGCGACAACTGTGGAGGGAGGAGCTTGATGCTACTCCTCGTGCTCGGCGCCGCCTCGCCTCGATGGCTTTATCTGGAGCCTCGCCTGCCCTCCACGATGAACATGTGGAGGCTATCCTCGGGGGGGTGCCTTTGGCAATCATCGATCGCTGCGAGACGTTCCCTTTGCTGGAGAACATGAGCAGCGTCGAGTTATGCCTTGCTTGTAATATATATATATATATATATATATATATATATATATATATATATATATATATAGGAATAATATATAAGGCTCCATGGAGCCTAGGCTCCATGATTCGTTACCACTAGATGTGTTTTGAGATTCGTGTTGTTTGATATTTGTACTTTCATATACACACTAAAGAAAATATTTGAGACATCAAACTCCGAAAAAAGTTAAGTTGAACTTCAGTTTGAACTACTTTTAAAATATACTTCAAACTAGTTCAAACTTTACTTCAAACTAGTTTAAACTAAGTTTGAAATTAATTTTTTTAGGAGTTTGATATCTCAAATATTTTTTGTTAGAGAGTATGTGAAGATATGCACGTCAAACATCACGAATCTAAATGCACATCATAGGTATTTGAATCATGGAGCCTAGGCTCCATGGAGCCCCAAACTGGTTTCCTATATATATATATATATGTATGTATGTATATTAAGTCTTCGTGTTATTTATGTTTGTATCCAACTTTGTAGAGCTTGGCTTGGAATCGTGCCGCGTCGGCACAAGTGTTGAGCCTCTCGGAGAAGTGTGCTATTCTTGACGATCACGTGGCCAATCTTGACCAAGAGAACCGCACCCTTCGGGAGGTTAGCATGAAGGAGAAGGAGCTTGTGGCCCTCCTCAGGGCAGAGAAGGAGTAGGCGGAGCAACATGCGAAGACCGCCGAGGAGGCCTTGGCTGTGCTCCGTGCTAAAGTTGAGGCCCGGCGAGCCGAAGTCGAATCGTCGCGTA
The DNA here is from genome assembly GCA_036346145.1 of Olyra latifolia. Classification (NCBI taxonomy): domain Eukaryota; kingdom Viridiplantae; phylum Streptophyta; class Magnoliopsida; order Poales; family Poaceae; genus Olyra; species Olyra latifolia. Next base: position 54,197,810 of record CM070530.1, read on the forward strand.
AGGAGTGCGATAGCCTACGCGACGATCTGAAAAAGGGAGCCACAGAGCTTGGAACTCTTCAGGGTTCCGTGGCAAAGGCGAAGTAACAATTGTAGGCGCTCCAAGGGGAGCTCCTTTCTCTGAGCCAGGCCTTCGCCAAAGAGATCAGTAGACTAGGGACTATTGCTGTGAGCACCCCTCCGAAGAGCCCGGCGTTAGCCCTCAAGTACTTGAAGGAGGCGATCGAGACCTTGGTGGAGGGGTCCTTATGCTATGGCTCGGACTGCGCCGTCAGCTCCATCTTCGCATTTTCAACAATGCTAAAGAGTGCTGGGTGTACACATTTTTCAAGTGGCTCCTCCCCAAGCGGTTCATATCCCTCGGTATTCAACCCCAGCTCCTTCGATCGAGACTCCAGCCAGGTTGTTTGGGACTTCATGTTGAAGTTCTGGCGAGTTGGCGGTCCTACCTTCTGCCGCGCTTTCATGGCCAATGCGAAGAAGAAGGCTCCTGCTGCTGCTGCGGTTGGTTCACCTGTGTCTCTGAAGATAGCAGAGCCCAGGGTGCCGACCTTCGAGGGCTCTCCGGCAGGTCCCGCTCCCTAGGATCCTAAAGGTCTCGCAGATCCGAAGGGCAAAAGGCCCGCGGAGTAGGATTGTAGTAATTTAGAATTGTAATGCTTTGCTGATGTAAGTTTGCTTCTTGTTTCGAAGTTGTCCTATATCGTGAGTGATCTTATTTGCCTTCGCGATGTTTTGTTTTCGTTTGGCGTTAGCCCTTTGCTTCGCTCCATCTTATACATTGTACGTGTGATATCGTTAGCGTAGTCGGCGTTCACGAAGACTCAAGGCTCGCGAAGGCTCATTTTTGCGTGCTTGGCGTGAGCGCTTCTAGCCTCGCGCCAGCCCCTTAACGCGTTTAGCATATTCGTCGTTCGCGAAGGCTCGTGGCCCGCAAAGAATTTTTTTTCGGTTACTTGGCGCGAGTGCTCTTGGCCTCGCGCCAGGCCCTTTGCGCGTTTAGTGTCTTCGGCATTCGCGAATGCTCGTGGCTCTGAAGCTCTTTTTTTCGGTGCTTGGCACGAGCGCTTAACCTCGCGCCAAATTTCTTAGCACATTTAGCGTATGCGGCATTCAACAAGGCTCGTGGCCCGCGAAGGCACTTTTTCGGGTGCTTGGCGCGAGCGCTCTTGGCCTCGCGCCAGCCCCTTAGCGTATTTAGCCTATACGGCGTTCGCGAAGGCTTGTGCCCCGCGAAGGTTCTTTTTCAAGTGCTTGGCGCAAGCGCTCTTGGCCTCGCGCCAGCCCTTTAGCGCATTTAGTGTATGCGGTGTTTGCGAAGGCTCGTGGCTCGTGAAGGCTCTTTTTCGGGTGCTTGGCGCGAGCGCTCTTGGCCTTGCGCCAGCCCCTTAGCGCATTTAGCCTATGCGGCGTTCGCGAAGGCTCGTGGCCCACGAAGGCCCTTTTTCGGGTGCTTGGCGTGAGCGCTCTTGGCCTCGCGCCAGCCCCTTAGCGCATTTAGCATATGCGGCGTTGGCGATGGCTCGTGGCCCGCGAAGGCTCTTTTTCGGGTGCTTGGCGCGAGCGCTCTTGTCCTCGCGCCAACCCCTTGGCACGTGAAGGCTACGTTTTGGGTGCATGGCGCGAGCGCTCTTGGCCTCGCGCCAGCCCCTTAACCAGATTGAAGTGTCTGCTCGGGAACGTGCTTCTCTTTTTCATTTCATTTCGAATTACATCTTGGCAGTTACATACTCGTAGGATTTCTCCGGTCGCAGCCGGTTTTAGGCGTCTGAGCCTCGTTAAAAACTCCGCTCGTAAAACCCGCTAGGGAAAAACCGAGTCGAAGAAGAGAGTACTCAGCGCTTCTTCATTGCCTCATGAGTAATACTTGATGAGGCTCTTCACGTTCCATGTGTTTGGGACCAAAGAACCGTCGAGATTGGAGAGGTGGAATGATCCTTGCCTTGTTTGTTTGTTGACGATAAAGGGTCCGTCCCATGCGGGCTCTAGCTTGGATGGTCGTTGTGGCATCTTCCGAAGGACCATGTCCCCTTCTTGGATCTCCCGTGGTCTTACGCGCTTGTTGTAGGTTCTGCTCATTAGCTCATTATATTTCTCTTAGGCTTGTTTGGCTTTAAGCCTGTCCTCTTCGACAGTGTCAGCCGGCGGTTGATCACTGATCTTAGCTCCACCTGTTATGAACCGAAGGGTCTTCGCTTGGATCTCAGCCGGCGTTACTGCCTCTTCACCATACACCAGCCTGAAAGGCGAATACCCGTTGGTCTTGTAGGCGTTATGCGAATTGCCCACAGCGTCTTCTCCAATTCTTCTGGCCATTTTCCTTTTGCTTCATCTACCAACCTTCTTTCCATTGATTTCATGATGTTCTGGTTTGTCCGTTCAACGGTGTCGTTCGCTTGTGGGTGTCCCACGAAAGCATAGCGTATTTTTATGCCGAGGTCTTCACAGAACGACTTGAATCTTGACGAGATGAATTGTGACCTATTATCAGCCACTACTTCTTGTGGTATGCCGAACCTGCATATCACATTTTTCCAAAAGAAATGCTGGGTCTTTGCAGCTGTGATGCTTGTCAATGGTTCTGCTTCAATCCATTTGGTGAAGTAGTCAATTGCGACAATGATCCACTTAAATCCTCCCGAAGCCTGCTTGAATTCACCAACGATATCAATCCCCCATCGCGCAAAGGGCCACACTGGGGGCGAGGGCTGTAGGTTTGTTGGCGGAGCCTTTGGCGGGTTTGTCATCCATTGGCATCCTCGGCATCTTTTTACGAATCCTTCTGCGTTGCTATTGGTCGTTGGCCAATATATACCCATGCGTAGCACCTTCGCTGCGAGGGCCCTTAGGCTTTGATGTGAGCCGCAGATTCCTGCGTGCGCTTCCGCCAGTGCTTCCTTTCCTTCTTCCTTTGAGACACACCTCATCCATGGTGTGCCGATTCCCGATTTGTAGAGCAGGCCCTCCATCATGGTGTACGTTCTTGCACGCTGCCTTGTTGTGTGCGCCTTCCTACTATCCTCGGGTAATTCACCATCCCGAAGATATTTGACGATGATTGTTCACCAATCTTCTTCCATGGTTCTTGCTATGAGTTGTACTTTGGGGCATATAGATGCTCGTGATATTGCTTCGTAAAACACCCCATCGGGTATTCTTGTAAAGTATGCTACTGCCTTGGCCAGCTCGTCCGCTCTCATATTTTCCCCCCGTGGTATTGTTTTCACGAAGATCCCCATAAAATGCTTCTCCATTGCTCTTACTGCCTCCAGATATTTTGCCATCTCAGTGTCTTTTGCTTCAAAGTCCTTCGTTATATGCCCTTCTATTAACTTTGAGTCAGTGTAAATAATGACCCTCTTTGCTCCGAGAGATTTTGCTTTCCGAAGACCCAACAAAAGTCCTTCGTATTCAGCCGTGTTGTTTGTCGTCTTGAAGTTTAACCTGAGTGAATACTTCGTGCTTTGCCCTTCGAGGTCGGTTACAATTGCTGATGCTCTTGCCCCTTCTTCTGTGAAAGAACCATCGGATTTTATGCTCCACAAAGGGGGCAGTGCTGGGCCTTCTTCCGAAACTTCGGCCCACCATTCAGAGATGAAGTCGGCGAGTGCTTGAGCTTTATTGGCCGTCCTCGGTTAAATGGTGATGTCGAAGGGCGCTAGCTCTGCGGCCCACTTCGCGATTCTTGATGTGGCATCTTTGTTTTCAAATATAGACCTTAGAGAGTATGTTGTGGGCACCTTTATCTTGAACTCTTGGAAGTAGTGCCGTAATTTTCTGAATGCCATAAGTAATGCATAAGCTATCTTCTCTAGCTCAATGTAGTTTCTTCTTGCTCCTTGCAATGATTCTGATACATAGTATACTGGCATTTGTCCCCCTTCGGCTTCATCCTTTACAAGGACTGCGCTGACCGCGAAGTGGCTGGCTGCCAGATATAAGGTTAGGTGCGTCGCCCCATTCGGACTGATGAGTCTTGGCAGTTGATGAAGATACTCCTTCAGCCTTGCAAAGGCATCTATGCATTGAGGTCCCCACTCAAAGGGTGCTGTTTCTTTAATTGTGCTGAAGAAGTGCTTATGTTTTTCTGCGGACTTCAGCAGAAATCTTCCTAGGGCGGCCAGCTTTCCTAGTAGGCTCTGTGCTTGTTTCTTGTTCTCGGGATCTTTCATGCATTGAATTGCATCGATGTTCTCCTTGTTAACTTCTATTCCTCGGTGCGATACTAGAAATCCAAGCAACTTTCCTGTTTCCACCGCAAAGGCGCACTTTATTGGGTTCAATTTTATACCCTCTTCTCTCAAGCTTGCAAAGGTTTCTTGAATATCCTTGCAGTGGTCCCTCCTTTGCTTGCTTTTGACGATAATGTCGTCGACGTACGCCTCCACGTTCCTTCCCATTTGCTTTGCTAGGACCTTTGCAATGAGTCGTGCAAATGTTGCACCTGCGTTTCTTAGGCCAAAACACATTCTTCGGAAGCAGTACGTGCCGAAGGGAGTTATGAATGTCGTCTTCTTTCCTCATATACACTTGGTGATAGCCTGAGTAGACATCCAAGAAGCTCATTAGTTCACAGCCTGCCGTCGCGTCAACCAGCTGATCAATCCTCGGTAGCGGGAAATCGTCTTTTGGGCATGCTTTGTTAAGATTTGTGAAATCAACGCCTGCCTTCAGTGCCGCTTGACTTCTTCACCATTACCACATTTTTGAGCCACTCGAGTGCGACTTCTCGAATGACGGGCTTGACGCAATTTTTCCACCTCTATCTTCGCATCCCGCCTATCGTGCCCTATTTTCCCGAAGTTTTTGTTTGATTGGCTTTGCATCCATTTTTACGCTTAGCGATGTTCGATTTGTTTCTCGGGGACCCCATTTGATTCTTCCGGTGCCCAGACGAAGATGTCACTATTTTGCCGAAGCAAGTTGACAACGTTTGCTTCTTCTTCTTCAGAAAGGGCGGTTCCGATGGACACTGTCTTCTCTTCATTCTCTAGGAATAATTGTATCTTATTCGTTTCGCGTTCCGGCTTGACCTGGGGCTTGTAACCCTTTGGTTTGTATCGGGGGTCGATCCTCTCCGTGGTTTGGACAGGCTTGAGCTTTCGTATGCCTTCGAGTTCATTTTTTCTCTCTGATTGTTGATTTCCTCTAATAGTAATAACTCCCCCTTCAGCGGGCAGTTTCATGCAGGTAGCTGTGATGTATGATTGCCCCGAAAGTATTGATGGCTCCTCTTCCAAAGATGGCGTTGTAGCGATACTCCATGTCAACAACATCAAAGCATGTGCTCTTTGTTATCTTCCTATTTCCTTCATGGAAAGTTACAGGCAGCGATATTTGGCCTATGGCAACCACGGGCTCTCCTCCGAACCCTATGAGCGGCATGTGCGAACGTGTTAGTCTATCTTCTGGTATATTAAGTTGCTTGAATGCGCTAGCGAAGATGATATCTGCTGAGCTTCCTCCATCCACTAGCGTCCTTTGGACATCATAATCTGCAATTTCTGCTGTGATCATAAACGGATCTTGGTGTGGGAACTTTACGCCCCTTGCGTCAGTGGTATCGAAGGTTATCGGTGGAGCTGGTGCTGGTTTACTTGACACCGAGACGTGCAACACCTCGCGGATGAACTCCTTTCTCTTTCTGTTCGATGGGAGGTTCAACGAGGATCCTCCGGTGATGACATGGATTACTCTTCGGTTTTGCTGTTCAACATTGTGAACCCTCTTGGAAGATTTGCAGTGCTGATCCCTTTGTCGCTGGTCTTGCCTTTGTTGACGCTTCTGGTTTTGGTAGTTCTCACGTTGTGCTTTAACATCTCTGCACTCCTCAGTTGTATGCGAATAGTTTTCTCCATTCACCGCGCAGTATTTATTTTCCTTGTTGTCCTGATTGCCTTCTCGGAATCTATCATTCCTATGGTAATTCTCCCTCTGGTAGTTGTCGTTCCTTCGATCGTCATCTCTTCTCGTGCTATCTTTTCGATGGTTGTACTCGTCCCTTCGGAAATTGTAATCCCTTCGGGAATAATCTCCCCTTCTATTGTTGTCGATGGCTCTTTGCTCGTCTGCTTGTTTGGACTCAATGTTGCTTACCCTTTTGTTGGAATTTTGATGTCTCATGTTCTTGTTTTCTGAATTGCTCTCCTTGTGGCCATCGCGGTCCTTGTGTGTATTCAGCTGGCTTGTCTCCTCAAGTTCTCCTCTTCTCCTTTTGCATACCCCTCAACCTCGTCATAGAGAAGCGCAGCTGTTTGCGGTGGGTCTTGAGTTAACTTGTGCAGAAGAGGTCCCGGTTGAAGTCCTCTTCAGAATGCATTGATTACCGAGGAGTCTGATACATCTCTTATCTGGCATCATATTGCAGCGAACCTTTTGTAGTAGTCCCTTGTGCTTTCATTCTTGCCCTGTTCCAGGCCGAAGAGGTCCCCTTCTACCATCCTCTGGATATAATTGCCTTGAAAGTTATTGGCGAAGGCGTCTTTGAGTTGACTCCATGAGTGCATGGATCCTTGTGGCAGCGAAGTGTACCATGAGAGTGCGGTACCCTTCAGTGTTAGCAACAAGCTCTTTGCCTTGATATCATCATCTCCGCTAGCTGCTTCTACCGCCGTGTCATATACGTCTAAGAATTCATTTGGGTCGGTGTCTCCGGAGAACTTGAATACGCTTGGCATTTTGAATTTCTCGGACCATTTTTTGCCGTGAAGGTATGTACTCAGAGGCCCTTCGCTTGCCTTCCTCGGCTGTGCCGTCATTACGGTCGGCCGAAATTGCTCGTGATTTTCCTCCGGCTATAGGATCCTCTGGGGCACGTAGTGCTGCTGGGGTTGCATTGTCACGAGCTCTCTTCGGAGCAGATTAATTTGTTCCTCCAACAGTCGCCTTCAGTCTTGCAAAATGTCCTCGGTAGATGGGGAGTCTCCATGTTGACGTTCTTGCATGGGATGGGTGGGTGGGTTTTGCTGCATCTCATCTCCGGTGATTCTGCTGCGTCCCGGCTCGTTGGGTCTACCACCGCCCATGCTCGGGACACCTTGGCTCTGGTTCCTCCGGCCCTGCAGGTTGGTGTCGGGGGCTCTTGGGATGCTTCCGCCAAGTCCTTATACCACCGTGCCTTCCCACCGCTATTCAGTCGTTGGCGCTACGATGATCGCCCTTTGGGCCGCTTCCTCCATCGCCTCACCGATGGCATCTTGTTCGTTCTTGTCTTGTCGCCCGGTTCGGGCGTCTGCCGCCCGCCGCCGCTACGCCTCCTCGGTTCGCCATCACCGCAACGCTCGCCTCTTCCCCACGGACAGCGCCAACTGTCGTCGAGAATTCCCGCCGACGGTGAGGTACGGCGCCCCTCCCCGGTGCTGGAGAGGACGCCGTGAGATGTCATGGTTAGAAAACGGATGCTAGGTGAATAAAACCAGAGTGCTAATGTGCGATTAGAATGCTTGTCCCCCTTTCATTGATGAGCTTATCAATTTATACAACTCTAGGGTCCGGGTTTACATGCATGGGAAACACCCAAATTGCCCCGGTCCCTGAGTCGTTGATCTCGCGATCAACGGCTAGACTAACTTTCTTACAATCCAAGCTTTTCTAATCCCTAATGTGCCCTCGGGGGGCACATTTTGACAAGGTGGTTGATCTGGTCAGTCCCTATCAGGGGCTGTCGCGAAGTCTTCGTCGTTCAGGCCCGAAACCTGTCCAAGATCAATCTCGGTCTTTCCAAAGGGTCTTCGCGAATTACTCAGTAAGACTTCGCTCCTCAGCCACCCTTCGGTAGGAATCCCGAAGACTCTCATTGCTCGAAGTTTCCCTCGGAACGCCTGACCCTTCACGCGTGTCTGACTCCTTGGCTCACAACCCAAGGGGTCTTGAGGTCATCTTAGGCATGCTTCTCTACTTACCCCTTCGGGTTAAAATCCTCACGAAGGACTCTTACCGCATCTTCGTGGGCATCCACCTTTCTAGGAGATGGGGTGGTTGCCCCTACAACAGCAGGCACCCCCAGCCGTCAAAGAGGCTCAGTACTGGAACATGTACTTCGACGGCTCTCTCCGATGACAGGGCGCGGGGGACGGTATCGTTCTTATATCACCTGGAGGAGAACGACTCAAGTATGTCTTCCAGATTCATTTTCCAGTTTCAAACAACGCAATCGAGTACGAGGCACTCATCCACGGGCTCCGTATTGCCATATCGCTCCGCATCCGGCGATTGGTGGTTCACGGGGATTCTTAGCTCGTGGTGAGCCAAGTACAGAAGGATTGGACTTATGTCAATGACAACATGACCGCCTACTATCAGGAGGTCAGAAAGTTGGACAACAAATTCGATAGGTCGGAGCTTATACATATACTGCGACGAGATAACGAGGCGGCAGATGAGCTCGCGAAGATGGGCTCTAGTCGGGCAGCAGTCCCGGCTGGGATTTTTATCCAAGAGCTTCACGCCCCCTCCATCACACCGCAGGAGCAACTACCCCAATTGGATGAACAACCACCCGAGTCAGAAGTGCTTGCCCTCGACTCGGATTGGACGCAACCGTACTTGGAGTATCTGCAAGAAAAAAAGCTTCCCGATGATCGGGGGGCTGCTGAACAAATTCAATGCCGGAGTCGTGCATACATGGTGCATGAAGGAATTACATCACTGGCGCCCCAAGATACTTCGGCGCATATCCGAGTCCGGCGATGCGCCTGTGTACCGAAATTCACTCGGGAATGTGCGGCCATCACGCTGCCTCAGCTACATTGGTTGGCAAAGCCTTTTGTCACGGGTTTTACTGGCCAACTGCCGTTTCCGACGCAAAGGAGATCATCAGCAAATGCGAGGGTTGTCAGTTCTTTGCTCGGCAGATCCACATGCCGGCTCAGGAACTTCAGACGATCCCAATCACCTGGCCGTTCGCCGTCTGGGGCTCAACATTGTCGGACCCTTCAAGAAGGCCCCGGGTGGTTTCGAACATTTCTTCGTCACCATTGACAAATTCACTAAATGGATTGAAGCCAAGCCTGTGACCAAGATTACGGCGGCCAAGGACACAGAGTTCTTCCAGGAGATCATTGGTCGGTTTGGCGTACCCTCTCGAATCATTACGGATAACGGCTCTTAATTCAGAAGTGATGAGTTTCAAAGCTGGTGCGAATATGTAGGCATAAAGATTTGCTTTGCTGCGGTGGCACACCCTTGAAGCAATGGGCAGGTCGAGCGCGCGAAAGGCATGCTTCTACAAGGCGTCAAGGCGCGCATCTTTGATTGGCTCAGACCATACGTGGCGCAATGGATGAAGAAATTGTCTGCCGTGCTCTGGGGGCTTCGCACAAGTCCTAGTCAAGCAACGAGGTGGTCTCCCTTCTTCCTCGTATATGGGTCTAAGGCGGTCCTTCCAACGGAGCTACAATTCGGGTCGCCCCGGGTTCAAAAGTTCAATGAGGACGAGTCAGAGGCCAGTCGGATGGACGAACTCGACCGCCTGGAGGAAGCTCGGGACGCTGCAACAATTCGGTCGGCCAAGTACCTCCAAGGGTTGCGCCGTTACCACAATCGTAATGTACGGGATCGTGCTTTTTCGGTTGGAGATTTGGTCATTTGGGCCAATCAGTCGAGTGGCCATAAACTCTCTCCATGCTGGGAAGGTCCGAACATTGTTGACTCGGTGACACGCCCGAGGCTTACCGATTGAGACGAGAAGACGACACTCTCATGAATAACTCGTGGAACATCGAGCAATTATGTCTGTTCTATACTTGACGGCCGTTGTACACACATTTACAATTAAATAAAGATAAGTTTTCGTTCACATTGTCTTTACGCTTGTGCAATTCAGCTTCTGACTTGCTACTTATTTGTGTTTCAATTAAGTAGTAAGTCGGGGGCTACACCTAATTAGGTGCGCAATCGCGCACCTTTTCTCTGAGATTAATTTGACTTGCTCCCTAGTCGGATTCCGACTAGCCAGTAAGTCGGGAGCTACGCCTAATTAGGTGCGCAATCGTGCACCCCTTCTCTTTTATTGAGATTAATGACCTGCTCCCTAGTCTGATTCCGACTAGCCAATAAGTCGGGGGCTACACCTAAGTAGGTGCAGTCTGCACCTATTCTGTACCTAACCGATCTCTGTCCTTTCGAGTTCTCGTTGAGCCTAAGTGTTGGTCGTTCTGAGTAACGAAACTCTTGTCTCCATGCAATACTCATAGTTCCTGACTGCGTTCTTGGAGACAGAGCTCCGCGCCAACTCTAACGCTAAGAAACTTGATGCGCTTGCAGAGTGCCTAGTAAAAGGAACCTAACCTACTTGGGCAAAATACAGAACTCAATTAAGAGAAATCAATTAGGTTATATTATATCAAAAGAATCATTTACATAGAAACGAACAGATAATTTACAAAGAGTTCCTATGATTATAGGGAATCTAATTCTAAATTATGTACAAGGGACTCGGCCGCTGGCTTCACTTCCTCGGCGGGCGGCGCCTTCTCCTCGGTGCGGCGGTTGCCCTGACAACCTCAAGCTCGACTCGGGGATATAACGACTTGACGATACCCAGCGCTTGGCTGGTACTCATCAAGCCGACCTCCTTAAGTCTGGCCTTCAGCTGCTTGGGGGCCTCGGTCCACCTCTAAATCAGCTCGACCCGACTGCTTGGCTCAGCTTCACCGGCGTAAAGCTGTCGCCGAGTGGGTTCCACACCACCGGTTGTTCATAGTGTGCTCATTGCAGCTATGACGCGTTTTCACTCAAAACGTCGAATTGCGCCTGCGTCCTCTTCTGTGATACATCACGCAGAAGCATATACTGATTAGGCGGCCGCATATCTTGAGATTCAAAGTCAGTCGGGTTAGGGAACTTACCCTCTAGCTCGGCGATGGCTTTGGCCTCTGACTTCTCCAGGACCAGCTTCTGGTCCTAGGACTTCACCAGCTTCGCTTGGGCGGCGGCCTCAGAGTCCTTGGACTTGGCCAGCTCCTCCCGCAGGCTAGTGATCGTGGCATCACGGGCTGCACCATGTGCAGAAGGTGGTGTCACTCGATCATGCATAAATTACAAAGTTCTGACTCTGATTGGGATACTTACATCGGAGGGAGCCTACAAGGTCGAACTTTTCATCTTGCAGCACCTTGATCTGGCCCTGCAGCTCTCGACGCTGCTTGGACGCTTCGGTCCGGACCTCAATTATTTGGGGGAGGAAGTAGTTGAGGAACTTGGTTTTTCTTTCGGAAAACTCACCAAGTTCCTGCAAAAGAAGTAAACGATAACTACTCTACTTCAAATCAACAAAATGTACTCAGCCGATTGGAGAACTTACCCTGACCATTTTGCCGCACTCTGCGGCATGCTCGAAGAAGGCGACCCTGGCCTTCTCCTCCATCTGATCGTCAAGAAGGGTCCAGTCGCCGGCCTCGTCCTTCTAGGCCACCGAGAGCTTAGGCTCGGGCTCCTCCTAGGGAGATGGGGGTTGGCATGGAATCTCCTCCACTGGCTCGGCGTCCTCGCCCGCCTTGTTGGTCGGCTTCGGGCTTGGGGGGCGGCGGCGCCATCTTCGTGGTCCTTCGCCTCCGCCGCAACCTCGGTCGGCTTGGTCGGTGGGAGGACCGTCTCAGCGGTCGGAGGAGGTGAAGGAGGAGGCGGAGAAGATACCGCCCGACTTGGCTCAGTAGGCTTCGGTGCTGGCTCGCTCGGACGGTCCGTCGGAAGTTCCTCCGACGGTTTCCTGAAGAAAGGAGACACTTCAGTACAGCGAAAACGTGAAGTAGGCTACCAAGAGGTGACAGTGTTATGCTTACCGATTGGTAGTCTTGATTTTTATGCCGGCGCCCCTGTGAGAGGAAGATTGTGAAGGCGTCGGGTGGGCCACTTGGCCAGGCTTGAGGCGCCGGAGGCGCATTCCTCTTTTTCAGCGACGCCCTGCGACCCGCCCTCGGAGGACGAGTCGCCTGACTATTTGGCCTCTGGGCCGGCGTTGGCTGGGTCGCTCCCTCCTTGGGTGCTTCGTTGATCTTGGGGCCTGAACCTTGTTGGCTACGCCCCTTGGGCGGCACGGCGTCCACCTCCTCGAAGGAGGCTTCCTCAGATTCCTCGCGCGGGCGCTTCTCGCCCTTGTGGGCAGAGGCCTCAAGTGTCGGGGCGAGGGACACGAAAGCTTGGCGGTCCTGCACAGGAATGCGGCATTCCCGAGTTAGTACGATAATAAAACTACTCGGCACTTGAAGCAAATACGAAGAATACTCAACCCTTACCTCCGGTGGCGGATTGGTTAGGGAGATGCTTCTGGGACACCCCTGGTTGGTAAGTGTGGCGTCCCCTTCTGAATTCACATTCGGCTTAAAGAAGTCACTGCTCATTCGCTGTCCAAGTGATTGAAAAATAACATACTAGATGCTCAAGAGCAAGCCGAGCATGTTAGCTCCCAACCCGAGCTTGCAGCGGCGCACACGGGCGACCTTCGTTGAAACGAATGTAAACCGGGTGCCTGGATATGTGCCCGGTGATGGCTCCCAAGATCAGCTACCATCACACACATATCCTCTCGATGATCGATAGCACAACACATACATTTTTGGGCATAATTTTCATCCAACCGGCAACATATGAACTACCATCCAACCATAAGTTTTACATAATCGAGTTTTATCAGAATAAAATACAAATTTGTTCACCAAAATAGCAGCGGAAGAACAACATAAATAAACAAAAGTCCAGCGTGGTATGCCCCCATTAACCCCATAGGCAACCGACTGCAAATTAGAACTTCGCTACTCCGCTAAGCGCCACCGTGTTTCTACCGGGTAGTAGTACTCAAGCACGGGTCGTCTTCACCTGAAATTGCAGACATTGGTTGAGTACGAGATGGTACTCAAGACTAAGAGGTAATGTATATCCTCAATCGTGAATATTATGTACTCCAAGGAAGGGCTAGCAGTACTTTTAGCACAATTTGCATTTTTACAAGACGTATATGTATGAGTAGGTTGTAAATTGCATTTGAGGAAAAGCATTTCAAGAAGTAATGCTTGTAACATCCATCATAATTCATCATCATAAATCCATCATCATCAATCCATGGGGCTCTATCCGCCCTTGGTCTCTATCCGACCATAACCACAACATGCTCGGGCTCGATCCGCCCTTGGTCTCTATCCGACCATACACCACAAGCAACCCTGTGCTCGGAAAGACACGACTATCCCACCATGCCTAAAACCAGTACCCAAACTGAACCATGAGCTAACATCAGTGTCTCGCCTCACAAGTTTTCGCCCTAACCACGGGCGGCTGTTCAATAGTTTAACACTCTGCAGAGGTGTACGACTTTTCCCACACGACACAGCAAGCCATGCCGAAGCCTCTTAGATGTACATGCCAGTCCATTGGGTCACCCGAATTGACTTCATCCACTCCCCACTCCACGAGTGCAGGAGGGAGTCAACCGTTGCAATGGATTTGTCCAAGGCCCATCACACCCAAGCACAAGGACGCATCACGGATGGTCCACCCTGCCACCCCACCCTCTAACACAAGTTGCCCCGCTGGTACCCAACGGCGCGAGCATGCACAGGAAATTGGCCAAGTGTTCCCATAATACATGTGTGGTCGTACGTATAGTAACTCGAAGGGATTGGCACCATGTTCGGTCCTTAATTCACTCGAACGGGGCTACGTGTCCGGGATCCATCCTCCCATCATTCCCCTATCACCTGTTCAAGTCCAACTCAAAGCTCACACGTAATCCATCATCATCATCACCGGTATCACATAGTAAATCATTCACTATTGAAGTCGTACGACCAATGGAATTATTCCATCGATCGCTTTACCACGTTTACTCTAAGCATGGCTAAGCTTCCACTGACTGAATCCAATTAATACTATCCTCTTAGGCTACAAAGAAATAGGGATATCAAACATAGACTACTAAGTAGGAGATAACTAAGTTCTACCCACCAAGTGACATATATATTTTAACTTAGCATGCAGGCAAGTGATAGAACATAATTGAAATCATGCATTCATAAATAGAGGATCAATATGGTCAGTCAAATGAGGGGAGTATATGTGCCTTGTTGCTGCTCGTTGGCGGGAAGAACTCCTAGATCAAGTCCGGGCTCCTCCGGAACGTCGGCTCCTAATGTTCGGTAGCAAGAACATCAAATAAAATTCAAATAAAATACTAAACAAATAGGAACATCAAATATTTTTAGATATTCAGAAAGTTCATGATCTAATGCAAATTTTGTAAAATGAAACACCCAAATCCGAGTTCGGATGAGTGAGATAAAGCTATTTGAAATTTGAGTGCAGTACTAGCTCGGGGCTGTAAAGACTAAGCTTGGGATTGACCTAGGTAGCTCGGGAATGAGTCTCCTAGCTCGGAAAGGACGTTGCCTTGGTCAAGAGTGGTTTTACAAGGTCAGATATGGCATAGCTTGGTCGGCTAGCACATGACCAAGGTCGGGCTCAACTAGCTCTAGCTCGGGAAAGTCACTTAGCTTGTATATTGCTCAGGACGAGCCACTTTTGGGGGTCCTAATAAGCTCGGCCAAGCTCGGGCTTAACATGACAGTTGTAGGAAGTTTCCTGGAGCACAATTTTCATGTAGAACACTTTTTCATCCGAGTTACGGTTGATTGGGAAAGTCACTTAGCTTGTATATTGCTCAGGACGAGCCACTTTTGGGGGTCCTAATAAGCTCGGCCAAGCTCGGGCTTAACATGACAGTTGTAGGAAGTTTCCTGGCGCACAATTTTCATGTAGAACACTTTTTCATCCGAGTTACGGTTGATTTTATAGAATTTATTCACTACGCTGCTGTTCAAAAGAAAGGCTGAAACAGGATGTTTTCAGATCTGGGGTTCTAATGCTTCGGTTTCCACAAAAGAACGGCTTAGCCATGGATGCTAAATGGTGAAAAACAGAAGTGAGAGGGAGTATTGGGTTCTCTCCTAGTAAGGAAGGCCTTGCTTAACAATAGAGAGCCCAAAGATGAGAAGATCAAAGTGGTGGATGGTAATCTGTCCAGATCTCGGTTTAGCAACTCTTCAACTTGTTCCTTGAGGTCCTTTCAACTTCCAGCAGCGTAGATCTGCTCCTAGACATTCTTTAGCTCGTACAAGAACTCTTCTTGGCCATCCCCAAGCTTGCATGTGAGGGAAAATGACATACAAGATGAGAAAACTGCAAAGAACCTCACTGCTGTCCAAAACAGCGAAGTAGATGAAGAAAGGCAGCAAGAACTCACCCAAATCCTTGTGAACCTGCAAGGGAGTTGGATGTACTTGAAGCCTAGGAAGTATAGATGTTACTCCTACTCATTCCATGGCCTGGATTTGAAGAAAGAGGGCATAGATGGGTAGAAAACGAAATTAGCTTTTGCTGTCCCAAAACCGAACAGCAAAGAGAAAAGGAAGAGAAATCCATAGTAAACCTTCGTGCATGTGCTTACCATGGAGTGGAATGGATAGCCGACGATTTCAGCTTTCCAACAATATATAACACTCTATATAGATTCTTGGTGGTTTGGGTGGAGATTTGAAAATAGTGAAGGTGGAGATGAAGAACAGCTTGCTGTTCTTGCTGCTGTCCAGAACTTGGACGTGGGAAGAATGAGAGTGAGGGCTTGTTGAAATGGGTGGAGAGGGGTTTAAATAGAGGTATACCCTTCCATTGACAAGTGGGTCTAGGTCCCACCTGTAATAGAGAGTCTGCGGGTAAGAGTCCGAGTAAGAAAAGCTGAGGGTCTGAGCTGCTGCAAAGACCGCCAAGTCGGCCAAAGGATGGAAGATTCGCCGATCTTGTCCAAAGACCGTCCAAGTCAGCCAATGGATGGAAGATTCGGCTGATACTGCTGGAGGGAAAAAAGGAATAAAGAATAGATGTGGTAGCTGGATTGTTTGAATAGGTACGAGCTTCTCCTTGCCCGATCGGGTCTTCTGTTGCTCGGTTCAACCGTCTATAACTCAGGCAGCTTCCTCCGGACATCTTCTAACTCGGACAAGTGATAATCAACTCGAATTGGTAGCAACCAAGCTCGGGTAGAGCTCGGTGAAGTCCGGCATAGTCACTACCTTGCTTGACAGAGCTCGGGTGGACTCTACCTTGCTCGGGCAAGCTACAGCTAGCTCGGGTATTTAGGGAACATGCCTGTTCTAGGTCTCACTACTCTAGTGGCTCGGCCAGAGGGTTTAAAGTTAAAAGCCTTATGTTCCCACCATAGAGCATGGTGGTTGATCGCAAAATTTTTTTGTAAACCAACATAAAAATGAATGAACATGCTAATGATATGCATAGCTATACGAAATTTAACAGCTGGGCTGTTACAGTATGGGATGTCCCCGTGGCGAAAAACTCCGAGAGTTGGTCAGCGTCGTCTGAGTGGGAGATCAGGGTGCCCATCTCCCGAGTCGGGTCGGTCGGCCCGGAGTACTCGAATCCGAGCCGAACCCTCTCCTTGAGAGGCTGAACGCGGCGCCTCGTGAAAGAGACGGCGATGGTCACGCCGGTCAGCCTCTCTTCTTTGAGATTCTGGATCAGGGCGAGCAGCTCGCTAACCTGATCCATTTCAAAGGAGGGGGTGCAGAGGTCCAAGGGGGAGAAGCTCGATGCTTCCTCCCATCGAAGGAAGGGAGACAAGGAGGAGGATTGGAGCAATAGAACCATTCCTGGTTTCATCCCTTCAAGGAGGTCCGGAGCGGCATGGAGAAGTACTCCTTCTTAAGGCCACTCCGGAGTTGGAATCCGGCCCCACCGACGGCCTTAGGAGCATTGTCGGTAGGGAAGGCTTTCAAATGAAAAAGATGGCGAAAAAGGGCGAAGTGGGGAGCAATCCCTAGAAAAGCTTCGCAAAGGTGAACAAAAAGATAAATTTGAAGAATGGAGATGGGGTTCAAATGGAAGAGCTCGATTTCATAGTGGTTGAGTAGACCACGAAGGAAGGAGGAAGTGGGAAGTCCGAACCCGCGAGAAAAGAAGGACTCGAAGATGACGATCTCCTCTTGACGAGGAGTGGGAAAGGACTCACCCGCAGCGGCGCGCCAGCCGATGAGCTCCGGCGCTGGGAAAACGCCGGCGTCGAGCAGGGCCTGCAGTCGCTCTTTGGTGGTGATGGGGGTTGCCTAGTTCCCCGCCATTGGAATGTGGTTTGGGATGGGGAGCGGCGAAGTTGGGTCTGGAGATCGGTGGCGGCTGAGGCGCCCCCTCTGAATTCATATTCGGCTCAAAGAAGTCACTGCCCTTTCCGCTGTCCAAATGATTGGAAAATAACATACTAGCTGCCCAAGAGCAAGCCGAGCATGTTAACTCCCAACCCGAGCTTGCAGCGGCACACACGAGCGACCTTCGTTGAAACGAATGTAAACCGGGTGCCCGGATATGTGCTCGGTGATGGCTCCCAAGATTAGCTACCATCACACACACATCCTCACAATGATCGATAGCACAACACATATATTTTTGGCATAATATTCATCCAACCGGGCGACATGAACTGCTGCCCGAGCAATTAGCTTTAACATAATCAGAGTTTTACTGCAGCGGAAATACAAGTCTGTTCACCAAAATAGCAGCGGAAGAACATCATGATAAACGAAAGACCAACGTGGTATGCCCCCATTAACCCCATGGGCAACCGACTGGAAATTAGAACTCCGCGTGCCCGCTAGCATCACTGTGCTCGGCTTGGTAATAGTACTCAAGCACGGGGTCGTCTTCACCTGAAAATTGCAGCACATCGGTTGAGTACAGATGGTACTCAGCACTAAGAGGTAATGTATATCCTCAATCATGAATATTATGTACTCCAAGGAATGGCTAGCAGGACTTTTAGCACAATTTGCATTTTCACAAGACGATATATATGAGTAGGTTGTAAATTGCATTTGAGGAAAAACATTCCAAACAGTAATGCTTGTAGTATCCATCATAATTCATCATCATAAAACCATGGGGCTCTATCCGCCCTTGGTCTCTATCCGACCATAATCAAAACCTGCTCGGGCTCTATCCGCCCTTGGTCTCTATCCGACCAAACACCACGAGCAACCACATGCGTTTCGGAAAGACACACGGCTATCCCACCATGCCAAACAAATACCCAAACTGAACCATGAGCTAACATCAGTGTCTCGCCTCGCAAGTTTTCGTCCTTAACCCTGGACGCGGCTGTTCGAACAGTTCAACACTCTGCAGAGGTGTACGACTTTCCCCACACGACACAGCAAACCATGGCGAAGCCTTTTAGATGTACATGCCAGTCCATTGGGTCACCCGAGTTGACTTCATCCACTCCCTACTCCCCGAGTGCAGGAGGGAGTCAACCGTTGCAATGGATTTGTCCAAGGCCCATCACACCCAAGCATAAGGACGCACCACGGATGGTCCACCCTGCCACCCCACCCTCTAACACAAGTTGCCCCGCTGGTACCCAACGGTGCGAGCATGCACAGGAAATTGGCCAAGTGTTCCCATAATACATGTGTGGTCGTACGTATAGTAAGCTGAAGGGATTGGCACCATGTTCGGTCCTTAATTCACTCGAACGGGGCTACGTGTCCGGGATCTGTCCTCCCATCATCCCCTATCACCCGTTCAAGTCCAACTCAGAGTTCACACGTAATCCATCATCATCATCACCAGTATCACATAGTAAATCATTCACAATCGAAGTCGTATGACCAGCGGAATTACTCCATTGATCGCTCGCCCACGTTGACTCTAAGCATGGCTAAGCTTTCACTGACCAAACCCAATTAATACTACCCTCTTAGGCTACAAAGGAATAAGGATATCAAACATAGACCACTAAGTAGGGGGATAACTAAGTTCTACCCGCCAAGTGACATATATGTTTTAACTTAGCATGCAGGCAAGTGTAGAACATAATTGAAATCATGCATTCATAAATAGAGGATCAATATGGTGAGTCAAATGAGGGGAGTATATGTGCCTTGTTGCTACTGGTCGGGGTACGGAGCTCCTTGCTCAAGTTCGGGCTCCTCCGGAACGTTGGTTCCTAAGGTTCGGTAGCAAGAACATCAAATAAAATTCAAATAAAATACCAAACAAATAGGATCATCAAATATTTTTAGAGATTCAGAAAGTTCATGATCTAATGCAAATTTTGCAAAAAGAATCACCCAAATCCGAGTTCGGATGAGTGAGATAGAGCCATTTGAAGTTTGGGCGCAAAACTAGCTCGGGGCTGTAAGGACTAAGTTCGGGATTGACCAGAGTAGCTCGGGAATGAGTCTCCTAGCTCAGGAAGGACATTGCCTTAGTCAAGAGTGGGTTTACAAGGTCGGATACGGCATAGCTTGGTCGGCTAGGACATGGCCAAGGTCGGGCTCAACTAGCTCAAGGTCGGGAAAGTCACTTAGCTTGTATATTGCTCAGTACAAGCCACTTTTGGGGGTCCTAATAAGCTCGGCTAAGCTCAGGCTTAACATCGAAGTTGTACGAAATTTCCTGGCGCACAATTTTCATGTAGAACACTTGTTCATCCGAGCTACGGTTCATTCTATAGAGCTTAGTTAGTAGGCTACTGCTCAAAGAAAGGCTGAAACAGGCTGTTTTCAGACCTGGGGGTTCTAAGGCTTCGGTTTTCACCAAAGAACAGCTTAGCCATGAATGCTGAATGGTGAAGAACAGAAATAAGAGGGAGTACTGGGTTCTCACCTAGCAAGGAAGGCCTTGCTTAACAATAGAGAGCCCAAAGATGAGGAGATCGAAATGATGGACGGTATTCTGTTCAGAACTCGATTCAGCAACTCTTCAGCTCGTTCCTTGAGGTCCCTTCACTCCAGAAGCGTGGCTCTGCTCCTAGACGTTCCTTAGCTCGCGCATGAAATCTTCTTGGCCATCCCCAAGCTTGCATTTGAGGGAAAATGACACGCAAGATGAGAAAACAGCGAAGAACCTCACTGCTGTTCCAAACAGCGAAGTGGATGAAGAAAGGCAGCAAGAACTCACCCAAATCCTTGTGAACGTGCAAGGGAGTTGGAGGTACTTGAAGCCTAGAAAGTTTGGATGTTACTCCTGCTCATTCCATGGCCTGGATTTGAAGAAAGAGAGCATAGATGGGCAGAAAACGAAATCAGCCTTTGCTGTCCCAAAACCGAACAGCAAAGAGAAAAGGAAGAGAAATCCATAGTAAACCTTCGTGCATGTGCTTACCATGGAGTGGAATGAATAGCCAACGATTTCAGCTTTCCAACGATATATAACACCCTATATAGATTCTTGGTTGTTTGGGTGGAGATTTGAAAATGGTGGAGGTGGAGATGAAGAACAGCTTGCTGTTCTTGCTGGTGTCCAGAACTTGGACGTGGGAAGAATGAGAGTGAGGGCTGGTTGAAGCGGGTGGAGATGGGTTTAAATAGAGGTATACTCTTCCATTGACAAGTGGGTCCAGGTCCCACCTGTAATAGAGAGTCTGCGGGTAAGATTCCAGGTAAAAAAAAGCTAAGGGTCAGGTTGTCTGCAAAGACCGCCAAGTCACCAAGAGATGGAAGATTCTACCGACATCACGGAGGGCAAAAAGAAATATAGAATAGATATGGTGGCGGGATTGTTTGACCGGTCAGGTCTTTTGTAGCTCGGTTCAACCGTCTATAGCTCGGGCGGCTTCCTCCGGACATCTTCTAGCTCGGACAAGTGATAATCAGCTCGGATGGGCAGCAACCAAGCTCGGGTAGAGCTCGGATGAACTCTACCTTGCTCGGGCAAGCTACATCTGGCTCGGGCATTTAAGGAACATGCCCGTCGGGCTAGGTCTTACTACTCTAGTGGCTTGGCCAAAGGGTTTAAAGTTAAAAGGCTTATGTTCCCACCACAGAGTATGATGGTTGAATGCAAAATTTTTGTAAACCAACATGAAAACAAATGAACATGCTAATGATATGCATTGCTATACGAAATTTAGCAGCTAGGCTGTCACAGACCTCCCCCCCTTAAGAAGAATCTCGTCCCCGAGATTCCGCTGTCTCGGTGAAGAGGTATGGATAAGTTGCTCGGAGATAATGTTCACGTTCCCATGTTGCTTCATCTTCGGTGTGGTTGCTCCACTGCACCTTGTAGAACTTCACGGTCTTGCTTCTTGTTGTTCGCTCCCTTTCTTCAAGAATGCGAATGGGATGTTCTCGATAGGAGAGATCAGATTGAAGATCAAGATTTTCTATCTCGGTGACTTCGGTTGGAACTCGAAGACACTTCTTAAGTTGAGAGACATGAAAGACATTGTGCACATCTGAGAGGGAAGATGGAAGCTCAAGCTCATAAGCTACTGCTCCTCGCTTGGACAGGATTCGGAATGGACCGATATACCGCGGTGCAAGCTTTCCTTTCACTTGGAAGCGATGAGTACCCTTCAGCGGGGTAACTTTGAGATAGACATGATCATTTACCTCAAAGCTAAGCTCGTGTCGACGACGATCAGCATAGCTCTTTTGTCGAGATCTGTCGCCGCATAATCGCTCTCGGATCAACCTAACTTGCTCCTCGGCTTCAAAGAACTAAGTCAGACCAAATAATGGCCTTTCTCCAGATTCGGACCAATTTAGGGGAGTCCTACACTTTCTCCCATAGAGAGCTTCAAATGAAGTCATTTGAAGACTAGACTGGTAACTATTATTGTACGAAAATTCGGCAAAGGGTAGGCATTTCTCCCAATCCTTGTCATAGGAGAGGACGCATGCTCGGAGCTTGTCTTCAAGGATTTGGTTGACTCTTTCAGTTTGTCCACCGGTTTGAGGATGATATGCCGTGCTAAAGGAAAGCTTGGTTCCCATTACTCGGTGGAGGCACTCCCAAAAATGTGAAGTGAATTGAGAGCCTCGATCTGAAATGATCTTCTTGGGTATACCGTGGAGAGACACGATACAGGATAGATAAAGCTCCGCCAAATTACTCACATGGTAATTGACCTTGACAGGGAGGAAATGGGCAGATTTGGTTAATCGGTCAACGATTACCCAAATGGAATCGAAACCCCTTGGTGTCTTGGGTAAGCCGGTTATGAAATCCATACCGACATCATCCCATTTCCACTCAGGCACGGGCAACGGTTGGAGAGTACCCGCTGGTCTGAGATGGTCGGCCTTCACACGCTGACATATGTCACACTGCGCAACATATCGGGCAACTTCCCGCTTCATGCGAGTCCACCAAAATCTTTGCTTCAGATCTTGGTACATCTTGGTACCTCCGGGGTGAATCGAGAAGAGAGTTGTGAGCTTCATTGAGGATGGATGTCTTTAGCTGCTTGTTGTTAGGCACCACTAGGCGTTTTCCAAACCATAAGACACCTTGGACATTCTCAGAGAAACAATTAGCTTTGCCTTCCTTCATTTTAGCTCGGATATAGGTCACATCTTTATCATTCTTTTGGGCATCCTTGATCTGATTGATAAGGTCAGGTTTTACCTCCATAGCAGCAACAAATTCTTGTGGAACCATTTCCAAACCGAGCTTCTGAAATTCAGTGCACAAAGCATCCGATTCCGACTTAACCGAGATGCAATTGCATTGTGATTTCCGGCTTAACGCATCGGCAACCACATTGGCTTTGCCCGGATGGTAATGGAGACCTATATCATAGTCCTTGATCAACTCGAGCCATCTTCTTTGTCTACCATTCAGATCTGACTGTGTGAAGATGTACTTGAGACTCTTATGATCGGTATAGACCTCGCAGCGTTTTTCGATAAGGAAATGTCGCCATATCTTAAGAGCATGCACTACTGCTGCGAGCTCGAGGTCATGGGTGGGATAATTTACTTCATGGGGCCTTAATTGCCTTGATGCATAAGCCACGACTTTGCCATCTTGCATAAGAACACAACAAGGCCGAGGTGAGATGCATCACAGTATATGTCAAAGCTCTTGTGAATGTCCGGTAGGACTAGGACAGGAGCGGTGGTCAATTGGTCCTTCAAGGTTTGGAAGCTTCCTTCACATTCTTGTGACCATTCAAACTTTTTATCCTTTTTCAAGAGTTGGGTCAATGGTAGGGGAATCCTGGAGAAATTCTCAATAAATCGCCGGTAGTAGCCGGCAAGACCAAGGAAACTTCGGATTTCAGTGACAGTAGTGGGCTGTCTCCAATTTAGTACATCTTGTACTTTGCTCGGGTCTACAGCTACACCACCTTGGGATATGATATGACCAAGGAAGGCAACCTCCTTTAGCCAAAACTCACACTTACTGAATTTGGCATAAAGTTGGTGCTCTCGGAGTTTTTCCAATACAAGCCGAAGATGCTCTTCATGCTCTTCTTCGGTTCTTGAGTACATAAGAATGTTATCGATGAAGATGACGACAAACTTGTCAAGAAACTCCATGAAGATGGAATTCATGAGGTTCATGAAGTACGCCGGTGCATTGGTCAAGCCGAAAGACATGACGGTATACTCGTACAAGCCATAGCGAGTAGAGAACGCTGTCTTAGGGATGTCCTCTAATCTGATTTTGATTTGATGATAGCCCAATCTCAGGTCTATTTTGGAGAATACACGGGCTCCAGTCATCTGATCGAATAGATCATCAATCCGGGGTAGTGGATACTTGTTCTTGACCGTGACTTCATTCAGCGGTCGATAATCCACACACATCCTTAAACTATCATCCTTCTTTTTCACAAATAGCACCGGGCATCCCCATGGTGAGGAGCTCGGGCGAATGAAGCCTTTCTCTTGCACCTCCATAAGTTGCTTCTTCAGTTCTGCTAGCTCGTTGGGAGGCATCCTATAAGGCCGTTTTGATATTGGGGCGGTTCCGGGCAGCAATTCGATAACAAACTCTACTTCCCGGTCAGGTGGCATCCCAGGCAGCTCTTCGGGAAAGACATCCGGGTAGTCATATACCACAGGTACATTACTAACCCCAGGGGAAACATCACCTCTCAAGGCGAAAAGATGAGTGGATTTGGACCTAGATGGAAACTCGACTTGTTCGCCGGTAGTGCTGGTAAGAGAGATAGATTTTCGGGCACAATCGATCTGTCCTTGATTCTTTGACAGTCAATCCATACCTAATATGACATCGATGTCCCCCATATCTATCAAGATAAGGTCGGCCAAGAATTCTACCCCATCGATATCAATTTTTGCTCCCCGGCAGACTCGGTCAGCTCTAAATGTCGACCCCGGGGCATGAATGCGAAGGGAGGAATGCAAGGCTTGAATAGAAAAACCATGTGATACAGCAAATTCCTCCTTGATGAAGGAATGAGATGCTCCAGAGTCAAATAAAAAAGTGGCCGGCCACAAGTTGATAGAAAGCGTACCCAAAACCACGTCCGGTGCATCTTGGGCTTCCTCTGCCTTGACCTGGTTGATGCGGCCTTGCTGCTGCACCTGTGGAAGTTTCCGAGCTAGATTCTGAGGTGGTGCTGCACGTCCGGGCACGACGGGTGGCCTTGTGTTAGCTGTTCCTTGATTCTTTTTTGGGCATCGGTTTGCAAAGTGTCCGGGCTGCCCGCAGGTGAAACAAGTGGTATCCGGGCGAGCCTGAACATTACCTCCTGGCTGATTCCCACCCAAGGTAGGCGGAAACTTCTGCTGAGTTGGTCGGGGTACAGGGGCTTGAGGCCTTTGGGGAGGTGGAGCTTGAGGCTGAGGTCGGGGCTGCCATGCACGCTGCACTGGCGAGCTACTGTTTGCTGAAAACTGTGTTGCCCTCTTGCGCTTACGTGATTCATCTAGCTTGTTCCACTTCTCCTCCACGATTATAGCCTTGTTGACTATGTGTTGAAAGTCCCGAAAGTCATTTGCAGCGAGCTCAAGCTGCAACTCATCAGAGAGACCATTCATGAACCGATCTCTCTTGCGTTCGTCATTGGAGACGTCATCGGGGGCATAACGAGCCAAATAGTTGAACTCATGAAGGTACTCCATGACCGACTTCCGGCCTTACTTCAGTGCTAGAAATTCTCGCCTCTTGATGGCCTTGATACCAGTGGGGACATGAGCTCCGCGAAAGCCCGTACAGAACTCTTCCCAAGTGATAATATGCCCGGCGGGCTGCATGGTGACGAAGCTGTCCCACCACGCACAAGCCGCTCCTTCCAGTTGGTGAGATGCGAAGAGAACTTTCTCGTCTTCGGGGCAGCGAGCAACAGTGAGCTTGCGCTCGATGGTACGGTTACCATCCGCGTCGAGTGGATCCTCAGAGCGGAGAAGGTTGGCGGTTGGGTGCGAAGAAATTCAGCAAGCCCTCCAACACACGATGCGCCGCTCCTCCAAAGACCTTGAGCATTGCCCACAAGCAGAGCAAGTGTTGCGAGCAATTTGCTGCAGAATGAGGGTCTGATCTTGACGATTTTGCTCGATAAGGGCAAGAACTTGAGCCATGGTTGGGGGTGGTGGCGGCAAGTTCTCCTCCGGTTGATGTTGAGGACGCTCGGGATTGGCATGGGTGATATCCCCAGCTTGAGAGCCAGCAGGTGGAGGGTTCTGGGATGAAGAAGCACCTCCATGCTGTGAGCGAGATCGAGTGTTGGCTCCTGTCATCCTATTGCCAAACCAGAACAAAAGTTAACAACTCGGATGATGGATAGCCGACAAGGTAGGATGGAATAGAATGGGACAGCAAACAAACAACGCTGATCCTACATGCATGCAGCGACCAAAGTGCTCATAAAATTGAGCATGATAAGAACCAAAGACCCATAGGGCAAACAAGATCCATTAAGACAAATTGGTAGTTTCCAAACACGGTTACACAAATACAAGGCCCGTAGGCTAGTGGTAGCCGCTTGGAACAAAAAGCCAAGTTCAAATACAAATACATAGGTTCATAATGGAGAGGACACACTCTCCGACCAAGGTTTTACTTCACTAATCATTTCTAATAGAGCCTAAATCTCTATCAAAGCCGTCAGGAAACATACTAAGGAGGTGATATCCTGGGGAACTGGTATCTTCAGGGTCTCGAGGATCGGTGAGACGCTGGGGAGGACCCAAGAGAGTAGAAAGACTTTAATGGTTGCAAACAAAAGTCCTTGGTGGCTCCACTCCATCAACACGAGGACGCTGAAGATGAGGTGGGACAAGCTCTTGAGGTGATATGCCATGGAATCCTAAGGCATCCTGAGACACAAGTCCGATCCGAGCAAGGTGGTGAAGTTGCTCACGTGCTGCTCCAAGATAAGCACGAGTAGCCCAAAGCTCATGAAGAAGGCAGCGATGAGCTCGGTCCATAGTGCGAACCAAGCCCGCCAAAGAACGGATGGTCGGATCCCCGTCCGTTGCTGGTTTAACGAAGAAGTTGTTATGGGAGTCATTGCCCAACTGTGGAAAGTAGGTGTACGGCGCTCGTGCCAACTCCCGGTGCTCATGACGAAGAAAGGACATGGCAATACGGGCAACTTCTTGAATAGCCATGGCAATCATAGTTCCCCTTGCTTCAAAGTGATATGGACTGCTTCTCGCCGCGATCCTTGCGGTGATGTCGACCGTTGCAATATAGTCCTCCATGCCTGGTCCTTGAGTGTTGGTGTAGACAGCATACTCTGGGGTATAAGTGTAATTGGCATTCCAAAGAAGATCTTGAAGAAGAGAAGGATATCCATCGACTCCCTCGGCACGAGTGGCTAAAACAAGTCGTCCGCGAGTCATCTACCATTTTAGAAAGAGAAAAGGAGTTAGGAAAAATTCCAGTTTGCGAAACCAAATGAATATGAAGGTAAGATTGAGCACAAGATAGATGAGAAGAAAATGCAGCAAGCTTATGTTTCAAAGCACATTTGATAGTTAAAATAATTTGGACTCAAGACCTTCAAGCTAGCTTGCGGCCATGCTTAGTTCTAACCTGCAGTCACATGTGCTCTGATACCAACCCCTGAGGCGCCCCCTCTGAATTCACATTCGGCTCAAAGAAGTCACTGCCCTTTAAAATAATATACTAGCTGCCCAAGAGCAAGCCGAGCATGTTAACTCCCAACCCGAGCTTGCAGCGGCACACACGAGCGACCTTCGTTGAAACGAATGTAAACCGGGTGCCCGGATATGTGCTCGGTGATGGCTCCCAAGATCAGCTACCATCACACACACATCCTCACAATGATCGATAGCACAACACATACATTTTTGGCATAATATTCATCCAACCGGGCGACATGAACTGCTGCCCGAGCAATTAGCTTTAACATAATCAGAGTTTTACTGCATCGGAAATACAAGTCTATTCACCAAAATAGCAGCGGAAGAACATCATGATAAACAAAAGACCAGCGTGGTATGCCCCCATTAACCCCACGGGCAACCGACTGGAAATTAGAACTCCGCGTGCCGCTAAGCGCCACTGCGTTCGGCTTGGTAGTAGTACTCAAGCACGGGGTCTTCTTCACCTGAAAATTGCAGCACATCGGTTGAGTACAGATGGTACTCAGCACTAAGAGGTAATGTATATCCTTAATCATGAATATTATGTACTCCAAGGAAGGGCTAGCAGTACTTTTAGCACAATTTGCATTTTCACAAGACGTATATATATGAGTAGGTTGTAAATTGCATTTGAGGAAAAATATTTCAAACAGTAATGCTTGTTGTATCCATCATAATTCATCATCATAAAACCATGAGGCTCTATCCGCCCTTGGTCTCTATCCGACCATAATCAAAACCTACTCAGGCTCTATCCGCCCTTGGTCTCTATCCGACCATAATCAAAACCTGCTCGGGCTCTATCCGCCCTTGGTCTCTATCCGACCAAACACCACGAGCAACCCTGTGCTCGGAAAGACACACGGCTATCCCACCATGCCAAACAAATACCCAAACTGAACCATGAGCTAACATCGTTGTCTCGCCGCAAGTTTTCGCCCTAACCACGACGCGGTTGTTCGAACAGTTCAACACTCTGCAGAGGTGTACGACTTTCCCCACACGACACACGAAAGCCATGCCGAAGCCTCTTAGATGTACATGCCACCATTGGGTCACCCGAGTTGACTTCATCCACTCCCGCTCCACGAAAGTGCGGGAGGGAGTCAACCGCTGCAATGGATTTGTCCAAGGCCCATCACACCCAAGCATAAGGACGCACCACGGATGGTCCACCCTGCCACCCCACCCTCTAACACAAGTTGCCCCGCTAGTACCCAACGGCGCGAGCATGCACAGGAAATTGGCCAAGTGTTCCCATAATATACGTATGGTCGTACGTATAGTAACATGAAGGGATTGGCACCTTCGGTCCTTAATTCACTCGAACGGGGCTACGTGTCCGGGATCTGTCCTCCCATCATCCCCTATCACCCGTTCAAGTCCAACTCAGAGTTCACACGTAATCCATCATCATCATCACCAGTATCACATAGTAAATCATTCACAATCGAAGTCCCACGTTGACTCTAAGCATGGCTAAGCTTTCGCTGACCAAACCCAATTAATACTACCCTCTTAGGCTACAAAGGAATAAGGATATCAAACATAGACCACTAAGTAGGGGGATAACTAAGTTCTACCAACCAAGTGACATATATGTTTTAACTTAGCATGCAGGCAAGTGTAGAACATAATTGAAATCATGCATTCATAAATAGAGGATCAATATAGCGAGTCAAATGAGGGGAGTATATGTGCCTTGTTGCTGCTGGTCGGGGTACGGAGCTCCTTGCTCAAGTTCGGGCTCCTCCGGAACGTTGGTTCCTAAGGTTCGGTAGCAAGAACATCAAATAAAATTCAAATAAAATACCAAACAAATAGGAACATAAAATATTTTTAGAGATTCAAAAATTTCATGATCTAATACAAATTTTGCAAAAAGAATCACCCAAATCCGAGTTCGGATGAGTGAGATAGAGCCATTTGAAGTTTGGGCGCAAAACTAGCTCGGGACTGTAAGGACTAAGTTCAGGATTGACCAGGGTAGCTCGGGAATGAGTCTCCTAGCTCGGGAAGGACATTGTCTTAGTCAAGAGTGGGTTTACAAGGTCGGATACGGCATAGCTTGGTCGGCTAGGACATGGCCAAGGTCGGGCTCAACTAGCTCTAGCTCGGGAAAGTCACTTAGCTTGTATATTGCTCAGTACAAGCCACTTTTGGGGGTCCTAATAAGCTCATCTAAGCTCGGGCTTAACATGGAAGTTGTAGGAAATTTCCTGGCGCACAATTTTCATGTAGAACACTTTTTCATTCGAGCTACGGTTCATTCTATAGAGCTTAGTTACTAGGCTGAAACAGGCTGTTTTCAGACCTGGGGGTTCTAAGGCTTCGGTTTTCACCAAAGAACAGCTTAGCCATGAATGCTGAATGGTGAAGAAAAGAAATAAGAGGGAGTACTGGGTTCTCACCTAGCAAGGAAGGCCTTTCTTAACAATAGAGAGCCCAAAGATAAGGAGATCGAAATGATGGACGGTATTCTGTTCAGAACTCGATTCAGCAACTCTTCAGCTCGTTCCTTGAGGTCCCTTCACTCCAGAAGCGTGGATGTACTTGAAGCCTAGAAAGTTTGGATGTTACTCCTGCTCATTCCATGGCCTGGATTTGAAGAAAGAGGTCATAGATGGGCAGAAAACGAAATCAGCCTTTGCTGTCCCAAAACCGAACAGCAAAGAAAAAAGGAAGAGAAATCCATAGTAAACCTTCGTGCATGTGCTTACCATGGAGTGGAATGAATAGCCAACGATTTCAGCTTTCCAACTATATATAACACCCTATATAGATTCTTGGTGGTTTAGGTGGAGATTTGAAAATGGTGGAGGTGGAGATGAAGAACAACTTGCTATTCTTCCTGGTGTCCAGAACTTGGATGTGGGAAGAATGAGAGTGAGTACTGGTTGAAGTGGGTGGAGATGGGTTTAAATAGAGATATACTCTTCCATTGACAAGTGGGTCTAGGTCCCACCTATAATAGAGAGTCTGCGGGTAAGATTCGGGTAAAAAAGCTAAGGGTCAGGTTGCTGCAAGACCGCCAAGTCACCAAGAGATGGAAGATTCACCGACATCTTGCGGAGGGCAAAAAGAAATATAGAATAGATATGGTGGCGGGATTGTTTGACCGGTCAGGTCTTCTGTAGTTCGGTTCAACCGTCTATAGCTCGGGCGGCTTCCTCCGGACATCTTCTAGTTCGGACAAGTGATAATCACTCGGTTGGGCAACCAAGCTCGGGTGCAGAGCTCGGATGAACTCTACCTTGCTCGGCAAGCTACATCTAGCTCGGGCATTTAAGGAACATGTCTGCTCGGCGAGGTCTTACTACTCTAGTGGCTTGGCGAAGGGTTTAAAGTTAAAAGCCTTATGTTCGCACCACAGAGTATGGTGGTTGAATGCAAAATTTTTGTAAACCAACATGAAAACAAATGAACATGCTAATGATATGCATAGCTATATGAAATTTAACAACTGGGCTGTTACAGCGGCGGCGGCGACGGCGCTAGGGTTGCCCTGTGGCGGCGGGAGCACTAAAACCCTAGCGGGAGCGTTTCGGGGAGACGAAGACTTGGACGCACAAAACAAGCGTAACTGTTCAAATGCCCCGGCGTGTTTTATTTTAAAGGAAGTGGGCGACGTTTCGGTTTCCGCACTGGGCGGGAAAGAGTGAAGCCCTAAAATCATCGCTTCTTGGGCCCGGACTTAGGTTCCAGAGAGCATGCCCCACGTGGGCCGCAAGCTGTACGCGTCCTTGCATGGGTACAGGCGTCACTCAGCTTAAACCTAGTCGGCAAAAAGGGCGTGCCCCCAGTCGAGCCTTATGCCAGTCTTCTCTGAGGACTAGGCGCTTCCCGAGTTATAACTCAGCTCTTGGTGTACCCCCTGGGGTCAATGGTCGGTCTGACTTTCACTCAAATCGAACATTAAGAGTTACCTTTTCAGTTGGGTCTCAGTGGCACATCCCTGGATCGTTCGTCATCAAGACGAACACCACTCGGATGACCTTACTTGGAGGCGGGCGTATTCTCCCGAGAATCATTAGCTTGACTCTGCACTAGTCGGATCAAGGCGCCTGAACACCCTACACAAGTTATGGCATGTCCCCTGTTGGACCGAATGTCGAGTTCTGCCAGTCAGATCCGAATGTCATAATTTGTAACAGGGAGGATAAGGTAGGGTAACATTGATCATTCAGCTACATCCACCTTTTTGGTATGCCTCTCCGTGGGGCCAATTGCCAGCATACCGACCAGTCGGACTGGATACCAAACATTTTTTTGAGACTTGAGATTTTCTCTTGAGTCCTTTGCAACTGTATTGTTTGATCAGCAGGTTGCTTGTCGGTTACTCGGCAAGCGAAACTTCATCAACCGAACAAAAAGTGACATCACTCGGGCTATATTTGATGGGCTGCAAGCTAAACCTAGAATCAAAACAACTCAGCCACGAAGCACTCGGGGGCTACTGTGGACAACATGGGCCCCGGGTCTTTGGAGATAGACGGTTGGACGTACCACCTCCTTGGGCCAAGTCGTATGGATCTTCCAGAAGACAGACTTGGTGGATGGCGTGGACCAACTTACTCTACAAGGACGCGAATTCGTATTCTACTCGAATACATGGAGATAGGCGTAACCAACCCGGTTATATCTCTATCTCCCTTATATGGATTAGGGAACCTATCTGTAACCCGACCTCTTGCACTATATAAGGGGGTCAGGGGTCCCTAGTTTGATCATCCAATTCTACATCCACATCATTATCTGTTCTCGTGCTATCTCGACGAGAACATACATTGTAATGGACACCCCACAATACAATCCACGAGCACAGGAGTAGGGTATTACCTCTCTCATAGAGGGCCTGAACCTGTATAAATCATACCTCCAGTGCTACCATCGAGTCATGATCTCTCGCATAGCCCTATAAAATACATTGCCGACGCAAATCATCGACAGTAGGCTTTTGCAGAGAATCCTGCACTACGAGGTCATCTCACTAGCAAGCCTTTTGCAGAGGTAGGCTTTCGCAGGGAATCCTGCACTGCAAGGTCATCTCATAGGCTTGCTTTTTGCATAGGTAGCCTTCTGCAGAGAATCCTGCACTGCGAGGTCATCTCACAGGTAGGGATGGCAATTGGGCGGGTCGGACACAGTTAGAGGGTCCGCAGACCTGTACCAGCGGAGAAAAACGCTACCTGTACCCATACCCATACCCACCCACGGGTACGCACCTATACCCATACCCGTACCCAAGGGTAACCCGATACCTGTCAGGTAACCGCTACCCGCCCGCTATCTTTTGGCTTGCAGCCTAGCAGCTAGCAAATGGTATAAAAAAAGTCCATTTTATTAATTTTCAATCCATTTTAGTAACATCTGGCAACATACAGCTTAACAAAAATATGTATTATATGTTAAGAAATCTTAGCATACCGAGCTCAACTGTACAAAATATCAATTTGACAACATACAGCTTAACATTTGACAACATATACAACTTACCAAATATCAATAGACCAATTGCACAAAACATCAATTTAGCATCACTTTATACCTAGATTTCAGGAACATGAATCATCAAATACATGCAGTAGTACAAAACAACAATATTGAGTGGTATATATATATTTTTTATTTTAGGCCCACATGTCATATACACATCGGGTAACGGGTATGGATATTGCATAACCATACCCGCGAAAAATTTATCCGTGGATACCAGGTTATACCCATACCCGTACCCGTGGCTAAGAAATTCC
The DNA here is from genome assembly GCA_036346145.1 of Olyra latifolia. NCBI lineage: Eukaryota > Viridiplantae > Streptophyta > Magnoliopsida > Poales > Poaceae > Olyra > Olyra latifolia. Next base: position 54,230,429 of record CM070530.1, read on the forward strand.
ACCATACCTATGCCCGACGGGTAATTACCCACGGTTATTTGCCCATACCCGTACCCATTGACATCCCTACTCACAGCATGCTTTTTGTAGAGGTTGGCATAAGTGCAACTATGGTGATAGGGTTAGACTTTGCAGAGAATCCTTCATTGTGAAATCATCTCATATACAGTGTTTTCTGAGCCAGCCTGATTAGATTCCGTCGGTGCGAGGTCATCACGCACACAGTCTTTGGTGCAGAGAATATCAATGTACAGCCTTTTTCTGAGACTGAGCCGGTTGGAATCTGACAGTGTGTGGTCTTGTCTCTGGTAGAAAGGCTTTGGAGGCAGAGAGGATCTCTGTTTGAAGTTGTTAGTGCATTGCCCTGTCGTCAAATTTTGAGTGCTAAAACGTGGCCGCGGAGCCCTTTTCTGAATTTTTGTTTTGAAAAATCTACAACGAATCTGGGGATGCGAGATTAGTTTCCTGTACTGCGATCTATTTCTTTCATGAATCCTTCAAGGTCGTCCCATAGCTTGTCAAACTTCCTCTGTTGGTTCTGAAGGCACAGCATCTTAAACAATTGCATCAGCTGCTCGTTCTTGAAGTGACTATGAAAATTCACTGCAAAGTGCCTCATACACCATCGACTCTTCATGTCAGGCCATTTTGCTGGGCCTCTTTCAGAATTATGCTGCATCTCTTGGATGGCATTCAGCAAACCCACGTGGCGGTCATGTACCAAGCAAACATTCGGCCTTTCGCCAACAACCGCACGCTTCACCCGCTCGAGAGACTAGTACCAGCTGTCTGTGTTCTCCCCCTCGACGATTGCAAGAGCAACCGGTATCAACTGATTGTTACCGTCCTAGGCGATTACGGTGAGGATTTGTCCCTTGTATTTGCCACAGGAACGTCCCATCGACTGCAATAATAGGAGGGCAATGCATAAAAGCATATATGCATGCCCCCAGTGCCCACATTGTCCTATGTAAAACCATCATAAAAGCATATATCCACGGGAGCCATGTACGTGCATGTGTCAGTGAAAGTACCAGGGTTCCTTTCTTTCATGGCCATAAGCATCAACGGTAAGTTGTGGTACAAGTCCTCGTATGTCCCCCACCTCATCTGGATGGCCCTCTTCTTTGCTCTTCATGCTGTGGCATACGGAATCTCGTAACGGTATGAATTCTTCATCATATCGATGATGGCCTTGGGCTCGTAGTTGGGGTTCTCCACTATCAACTTGTATATCTCCCGTGCAACAAAGTCGGCCGATATGTTCCTATGTGCCTTGTGCGCTGATTCGAGTCGGCAATCATGCTCAACAACTATGGAGCATCTCCACTGATTCGTCCACTTGCCCTTGTAAGCGTGGATGCGCCATTGGCAACCATGCTCACAGCACTTCACATCCCACTCCTTTAGGCTAGACTTCACTACCCTGTACTGCCACCGAACCGAGATGCACCAGTCTGTAACAGCGTCAACTACGTCTTTCTTCGAAGTGAATTGTTGACCTTGAACTACCTCATTGCCAAAGTTCGACCCTGCCTCCTGACGTAGGTCATTCACTTGCATGCCACTGTAATCTTGTTCATCCCATTCCTACGGCATAACCAGGGCGTCCCCTTCATCATCATCAGTATCTAGCTCAAGTTCCTCCACATCTTCTTCTTCCGCTGCCACTAACACCTCATCTATCATCTCTCCTTCATCACGGTACCCATTGGCTTCCCTCGAAACATCCTCATCTTCTTCAGAGTCTACGGGTGGGACGTATGCCGACGCCCCTTTGGTGGCGGCATCATCAATCACAACGGGACTAGGAGCAGCACCATCAGTGGCAGGGGAGCTCGGACAAGCAACATCATTGGCAGGGGCACTAGGACCAGCTACTTCCCTCCAGAAAGTCTGTGCTAGAATCACCATTTGTTGGCCTTGATATAGCGCTTGTGATGCCTGCGACCGCCAACTATCGTTATCTTGTATAGGAACCAGAACACACTAGCACCCATAGTTCACCAACCCCCATACCCGCATTCCAACTTCACGAGGATTCTACCCAAATATTTTCAGCAGACATACTACAAGTTGGTTGTATGTCTTCTCCACAGGGTTCCTAACATTCTTGCTAACATATGGAAAGCCAGACAAATCTATGCCATATTCACCATATCGTATATCTCCTTCACCATAGTGTATTATCAAACACAACGTGCCTGACATTCCTACCCAACATTTCAAACACGGCACAACATTATTTGCCATATCGATTGCCTATTGATAATCCAAGACTCATTTGAAAATTATAACTAATTACTGACAAACCGATTTCCGTATTTATCTTATTTTCGGATTTCATCGAGTTTTTAATTTCACATACATTACTACCTTAGTGTTGCATGCCCGTACACATCTGCACAACATTTCATAGTTTTACCCATATATTTTTCAAGTCATACACATTTGAAATAAAATCTCATCAAGAAGCTCAATAATATTAATTTTCCGCATTACAAGGAGCTTCTTTTATTACTATTCTTTAGGCCACATGTCTTCAATTTATGTTGTAAACTAAAAACTTATTGACCTAAAAGCCACATTTCTTCTATTGATTTTCAAAATAATGTTCGTAAATGAGGATAAATTTTTTGTATCACAATTCATCAAAGAGATGCATTTTTTTGTTAGCTTATTTGAGCCACATTTGCTAATATTTGAATTTATTTGGCCATCAATTTGCTCTGCCAAGTTTTACCCATGCACTAGGTATACATTCATTCTACATATCATATTGCTACAAGCATTCAAATCATATTGCTACAAGGTTCATCAAAAATTCCCCAATCAACTTTAAATATACCCTAGAAGCATTCTTATTGCATCAAATCATATTGCAACAACCATTCAAATCTATCATTAATGGATTCTATAAGCATTTCACAAGCATTCAAATCATATTGCTAGAAGCATTCTATAAGCATTTCACAAGCATTCAATTCTATTCCACGAGTTCAATCCAAGGGTTCAAATGACATTGGTGACATGTGGCTAACCTACCATGTCTTCCTAATGCATCTAATCGGAAAGAAAATAGAGGAAAAAAAACTTACCGTGTAGATGGAGATGGGGAGGCGGTGGCGGCGCTGTGTCGGCTAGGGAGAAGAGGAAGAAATGGGTCGCGAGGTAGAAGAAAGGAAGAGGGGTGGGGGGAGACAAGGGGATCTGACTATTGGTCGCTATCGCTATGGCAATAACGCGGAGCGTGGTGCCACATGGCGTCTTGAGGTATCGTGGCTCGACACACACGGTCCTGTATGGGGCCCCATGGCCGCTTATCGTCAAACCAGATGGCGATTGCGCTATCGCCATCTGGTATGGCGACGGGAGCTATTTATTTAAATATCTTTTTGTAACATATAAATTCTTTAAATTGAATTAAATTAAATATGAAATAATAAAAAAGTCAGTGTTTCACTGGCTCCCCCCAAGAGGTAGTGCATGAGTGCAGTCTCGTTGCTGCAGTTCTGCTTCCCTCCACGAAAGCACGAACCAACGACAGCAACGATCCGGCCACTCCACCAACAACACACATTGAGTTCTGATTGCTTCTTGGTCTACAAGTTTGATCGCTTCTATATTTTGATTTTCTCTAGATCTACACGATTTGGAGGGCCGTTCTCGAGGCGTATCGTATCTTATTATCTTCGTATTTGCTTAAATGAGTGATTTTTGAGAGCTTATAACAGAGAATGCGAGAAGTCATTCCTCTTAATTTGTAGCTTTTCTAAAAGTTTTTCCTGGTTGTTTCAAGATCATTTAAAAATAGAGTGATAAGCTGAAAGATTTGAATTTTCAAATGGCATAACTTGTCAAGAAATAGAATAATACAGAGATAATAAAATATGATACGGCTCGAGAACAACCCCTAATTTTGCTTCAAATATTTGATTACTTAGCTGCTTAGTTGGTTGCTTCTGCAATTTCTTAACAGTATACATCTCATCTGCTTAGAATACTCCATAAACCCAAAAAACCAAATAGCAGAACCGAATTACAGCTGTTAATTTGGTTCAGTTCTCAAATTTTTTTAGAATAATCAGTCTCAAAAATCAAAATATATTAAAACTACATAAACCGACCGACACTACTTGAAAACTGACCTTTCATACCGGCACATCAGTACCGGTTAGATTGGAACCAGTACTGATAGTGGTATTAGTACCGGTTCATTGGGTACAGGACAGTAGTCCCGGTTGGAGCCACGGACCGGTACTGATGCCCTCGCATTAGTCCCGGTTCGTGATACGAACCAGTACCGAAGGCACATGATAAATTAATCCCGGTTCGTAACACGAACCGATATTGATGCCCTCTCATTAGTACCGGTTCGTGTTACGAACCGGTACCGATGCCTCGTTTTAGGAAGTTCAAAAGGAATGCATATTCTATCTATATCAATACGCGATGGTGGGTGTGTTGGTTAGAATGGTGAGGCTAGAGTCACGACTCATGAGGTTGTGGGTTCGAGTCCCGCTTCTCCCATACATCCTCGATATTTTTAAACATTTCCCAGTACTATCAGTTCCGGGTGAGGGAACCGGGACTGATGCTCAAGGAGCATCAGTCCCGAATGACTTGTACCGGTTCAAAAACCAGTACTAAAGCCAGTTTCCAACCGGTATTAAAGGTGAGTTCTCTGGTAGTGCGAAAAACCCGAATAAATCGATGCCCGCTCCTACCGCTGCCTGCTGGCATTCAAGTACGTACGGTCAATTACTACACGGTAGGTTGTTTAAATCATTTATGTAGCCAAAATTATTAGGTTTCTCTTGTTAAATACTCCCTCCATTTTAAATTGTATTTCACTATTGACTTTTGGATATGTCTTTTGACCATTCGTCTTATTCAAAAAAGTAAATATTATTTATTTTGTTGTGATTTGTTTTATCATGAAACATATTTTAAGCATGACTTATATTTTTACATGTTTTCACTAATTTTTTGAATAAGATGAATGGTCAAAAGACGTGTTCAAAATCAACAGTAAACTACAATTTGGAACGGAGGGAGTATTAATATTTGTTGATGTTGTGTAAAATATTAGTGGTTAGCCGATTGTAATATATGTAGTTCCCATGAACAATGCAAATAAAAGTGTCGATAAGTTAGTTTTCTTCTTTTTTGTTCGGTGGAACCTATTACATGCTAGGAAGACGTAATTTCTCTGGCAGTTTGAAACCCTTTAGGAAAATTAACCCTAACAGGGATAGCCCGTGAGGTTAATACCCCATTTTCCTGTCGGGTTGAACCGTTAGGGTTAAGGAATATATTTTCTGATGGTTTTTTGTATTTTACTGATGGTCTAGCATCTTGGGAAATGCCTTGGATTCCGGTAGTGAAAGTAGCAAGGAGTTAAGAAAGGAAACAAAAATAATTAGATCTCATCTAAATCATTGGACAATAGTAAAACTGAAGCAAGCAATTACAAATATGGAGAGATAATGTTTGAAACGTTCACTACTACAGAACTGGGCATCACAAGCGGACTATTACAAGCGGTTAGGTGTGAACCGCTTCTGGCCTTCGCACTAGAAGCGGTTCGTGAGCAACAGCCGGGACAGGTTTTCCAGAAGCGGTTGGTAACACCAACCACTTGTGTTGACCAACCTCCACAAGCGGTTCGTGTCCCAAACCGCTTCTAAATTATCACAAGAGGTTTGAGACCCCAACCGCTTGTAGAGATATATATTTAGAAGCGGTTGGTGTCTCAAACCACTTCTGGAAGAGGTCTCGCCCAACCATTTAAACTCTTGCTTCCTCCCTGAGCTCGCAGACATGAACAAGGAAGGGCCTGGCACTGTTCTTGAGAAGGTGCTATCCAAATTTTTGATTGTGACGATTTAGCTTCAAATTAAGGAATCAAGGTTAGTAACACCATGCTACCATCCTTCTCACCAAGATATTGTTGTTTCTTTTGCATTTAATGTGGAGAAAAAATTGATTTTGATTGTTGGAGGTTTTATTGCTAGCTCACTTCATAACTTTAATTTTAGGCAAGATCATGATGAATTATGATAGTTATTTTCTCCAAAACTGTTTTTAGATTTAGAAATTTCAATGTAACACTCCCTCTCTTCCATCTCACTCCATAACTTTAATTTTAAGTAGAACCATGATGAATTGTAGGGAGTTGTTTTCCAAAAGTTGTTAGTTTTACAATCTTTAATATAACACTCCTCCCTTCAATGTAACAATAGTAGATCTAGGTTTGGAAGGAAATTATTAATGTTTTATGAAATAAAATAGAAAAAATTTAATGGGACAAAATAATTAGTTAAATTAAGTTAAAAAGGTAGAAGGATAAGAAAAAATTTGAAAAACCATTCCCACCATTGCAAAATATATGGCATATAAATTATGGGCATGGTATTAATTAAAAGTAACACATTGACTATTAATTTCTTTTGGATTATGTCTTGTACAACTATAAAACTAACAACATGTTTGAATAGTTTTAATTACAAATGTAACTATATGACATGCATATATAAAATAAGTATATTATTTATTACCTTTGATAATAGCCAAAACATGGAAACAATGACTTTTGTAAATACGTGTCAAAGTACTTTGGAATAAAATTTTGCTACAATGTTATTTATGAAAAATAAAAGTGATATTATAAATAACACTTTAGTGAAAGATCTTTGAAGGTATCTGAAAATTAGATCTTTGTGTAGATGAACCGGCAATGGATGTACAATGCGGACCGTCGCTCCAGAGAGTTCATTGATGGCGTGAAGGCATTTCTTGATGCTGCTGTTGCCTTCTTGCCTCCAGACAGGTTCATATGTTGTCCGTGCGTAGACTGCAAGAATGAGAAGGAGCAATCCCAACGCTTTCAGGTTATGACCCATTTGATCACGAGAGGTTTCATGCCAAACTACACCTATTAGACCAAGCATGGCGAAGTACAGGGGAGCAGCCTGGAAGACGATGAAGAAGATGGTGAAGAAGAAGAGGTATTCAATAGTATGGCGGATGCCACGCAATATTGTTCTGTGGAAGATACAGTCGGCGATCTTGGTGATGACGAGTTAGACCAGATGCTGCGTGATGGAGGAGGACACTACACGGATGAAAGACAATTCGAGAAGTTTCAGCGCAAGGTAGAGGACCACAGGACACCTTTGTACCCAGACTGTGGGAAGGGCCACACGAAGCTCTGTACGACACTGAACTTAATGCAATGGAAGGTCAGAAATTGTGTGTCAGACAAGGGATTCGATGAGTTGTTATCACTCATAAAGAATCTGCTTCCAGAAGATAACACGCTGCCTGAATCTACATATATATAAAGCCAAGTAAGTCATCTGCCCTTTGGGATTAGAAGTACAGAACGTACACGCATGTCGTAACGATTGTATCCTATATCGCAATGAGTATGGGGATTTGGATGCTTGTCCAGTGTGCAAAGAATCACGTTATAAGATGAAGCGTGAAGACCTAGGTGAAATAGAGGGGGAGTGTAAGAAGAAGAGATCTCCCGCTAAGATAGTGTGGTATTTCCCTGTGATCCCCGATTAAAGCGTCTTTTTGCTAACAAAGCGCATGCCCAGATGGTGTTTTGGCATAAAGAAGAGCGTAAGGATAACGGAATGCTTAGGCACCCCGCTGATGGGTCCCAGTGGAGGAAAGTCGATCGAACATTCCCAGATTTTGCGAATGAGGTGAGAAACATAAGGTTTGGGTTGTGTACCGATGGTATGAATCCTTTTGGCGACCTGAGCAGTAGCCATAGCACCAAGCCTGTTACACTATGCATCTATAAGATTCCTCCTTGGCTATGCATGAAGCGGAAATACATCATGATACCATTGTTGATCCAAGGCCGAAGCAACCCGAAAACGACATCGATGTCTATTTGGAACCATTGATGGAAGATCTTGTAAAGTTGTGGGAGGATGGTGTACGGGTATGGGATGAGTACAAGAGGGAGTATTTCACCCTATGTGCACTACTGTTCGTAACCATCAACGACTGGCCCGCGCTCGGTAACCTGTCTGGCAATACTATCAAAGGATATAAAGCCTGCTTGCAATGCTTAGATGAAACCGACAGCATGTACCTGAAAAACTCTCGAAAGATTGTGTACATAGGCCATCGTAGGTTTCTTCTAAAGAGACACCCATTGCGGAAAAAGGAAGATATTTTGATGGAAAAGCAGACCATTGTCATAAGCCTGACCATCGTAGTGGGCCACGTGTGTTTGCCATGGTAAAAGATCTTAAAAAAGTGTTTGGAAAGGGTCCTGGAAGCAAACCTGTCCCGAACGAGGAAGGTCAGGCACCCATCTAGAAGAAGAGATCAATATTTTGGGACTTGCCTTATTGGGAAGTTTTGGAGATCCATCACTCACTTGACTTCATGCACATCACAAAGAATATTTGCTTGAACCTGTTAGGATACTTGGATATGTACGGCAAATCGAAAGATACATTACAAGATTGGACGGACCTACAACTTTTTGAACTGAGGGATCGTCTACATCCAGAAAAGAAAGAGAAAGGACATTACCTAAATGGTTATACCTTCTACACAAAATGCCAGGATACCAAGAGCACCAACCAGAACAGCGGTGTCCATATAGATGCCACTGATAACAAAGGCAATGTGGACACATATTATGGTTACATAGAAGAGATATGGGAGCTCGACTATGGACCATTGAAGGTCCCTCTATTTAAGTGACAGTGGGTCAAACTGACTTCAAGCGGCGTGAAGATCAACAAATATGGCATGACAACCGTGGACCTGACAGAAGTTGGCTATAGGCGCGAACCATTCGTCCTTGCCAATAATGTGAGACAGGTCTTCTACATAATGGACATGTCAAACAAACCAAAGAAGCACAGGGAGAAGCAAAAGGATTGCAGTAGTAAGCCAAAGCGACACGTGGTTCTCCAGGGCAAACGAAGGATTGTTGGTGTTGAGGACATCACAGACGAGGAGGAGAATAATTAGTTCGATGAGCTCCCTCCCTTTGCGGTACATGTCGACATAAGTGTCTTAAATGTAACAGAAGTCGATGCTCCTTACATACGTCGCGATCACGACGAAGGAACACTTGTAAAGACAAAGTGATCATTAATTCATGTAATTAAATAATTTTTGAATGGACTAACTAATTTTTGGATGCACTAACTAATTTTTGAATGGACTAACTAATTTTTGGATGCACTAACTAATTTTTGAATGGACTAAATAATTTTTTATTGTTGTAACTAATTTTTGGATGCACTCACTAATTTTTAAATGGACTCACTAATTTTTTGTTGCACTCACTAATTTTTGGATGCACTAACTAATTTTTGAATGGACTAACTAATTTTTGGATGCACTAACTAATTTTTGAATGGACTAAATAATTTTTTATTGTAGTAACTAATTTTTGGATGCACTCACTAATTTTTAAATGGACTCACTAATTTTTTGTTGCACTCACTAATTTTTGAATGCATTAAATAATTTTTGAATGCATTAAATAATTTTTGAAGGGATTAAATAATTTTTGGATGCACTCACTAATTTTTGATTGCAGTCACTAATTTTTGTAGGGATTAAATAATGTTTGAAGGGATTAAATAATATTTAAATGGATTAAAAAGAGAAAACTAAAGCAAAAAATAAAATGGCAGGGGGCACGAGCGAAGCTCGAACCGGCGACGCCGCAGGTGAGCCCACGCTCGAGCGCCACTCGCTAGCCAGTCGGGAGGAAGACCAAACAGGGCGTCAAACAATTTTGACTCCCAACTCTCTACAAGCGGTTGGTGATACCAACTGCTTGTTGAGGTCCCTCCCTCGCTACCCTGCAGCGGTGAAGGGGTTTCTACAAGCGGTTTCTATTACAAACCGCTTGTAGAGGGGGTGTTCTACACGCGGTTTCTATTATGAATCGCTTGTAAAACACTTATTACAACGGGTTGGTGGTTTCAACCGCTTGAATGCATTAAATAATTTTTGAATGGACTCACTAATTTTTGGTTGCACTCACTAATTTTTGAATGCATTAAATAATGTTTGAAGGGATTAAATAATTTTTGAATGTATTAAATATTTTTGTAGGGATTAAATAATTTTGGATGCACGCACTAATTTTTTTTGTTGCAATCACTAATTTTTTTAGGGATTAACTAATGTTTGAAGGGATTAAATAATTTTTAAATGGATTAAAAAAAGAGGAAAGCAAAGCAAAAAAATAAAATGGCAGGGGACGTGAGCGGGGCTCGAACCGGCGACGCCGCAGGTGAGCCCATGCTCGAACGCCACTCGCTAGCCAGTCGGGAGAAAGTTTTATCTCAACCAAATAGGGCGTCAAACAATTTTGACTCCTAACTCTCTACAAGCGGTTGGTAGGTCCTACCCTCGCTACCCAACTGAGGTGAAGGGGTTTCTACAAGCGGTTTCTATTAAAAACCGCTTGTAGAGGGGGTGTTCTACACGCGGTTTCTATTACGAACCGCTTGTAGAACACTTATTATAAGGGGTTGGTGGTTTCAATCGCTTGAAGAGGTGCGCTTATAAATATCTGTCTTCTCCCCGCGCCGGACACACACTAGAAAATTTTCTAAGTCCCCGCGCGTGATCTCTTCCTCTGTTGTGCCGGCGCCGTCGTCTCCATCGAGGACCCTGCGCCGCCGTCGATCGCTGTCGCGCCGTCACGGTCCAAGTCGTCTCCCCGCGCCGCCGTCGATTGCTATCGCGTCGTCGCCGTCCAAGTCGTCTCCCTGCGCGTGCCATTGCCGTCGGCCGACGTACTCCGTCGACCGCCACCGTCATCGCCAACGCCTGTGACCTCGCTGTCGCCTCCTCCGCCACCGTGCCATCATCTGCGACCTCCTCCATCCCGAAGGGCCTAGGTTGCCCCGCTCCCATACTAACACCCTCTCTGTCCTAAAGCCGCCCACAAGGTGTTCAACAAAGTGTCCCTAAGGGACACAGATGGAGAGAGTGAGAGAGAATGAGAGGGAGATGGAGTGTGAGAGTGAGATGGAGAGAGAGAGTGAGATGGAGAGTGAGAATGAGATGGAAAGAGTGAGATGGAGAGAGTGAGAGTGAGATGGAGAGAGTGAGATGGAGAATGAGAGAGAGATGGAGAGTGAGAGTGAGATGGAGAGAGTGGGAGTGAGATGGAGAATGAGAGAGAGATGGGGTGAGAGTGAGATGGAGAGAGAGAGAGTGAGATGGAGAGTGAGAGTGAGATGGAGAGATGGAGAGTGAGAGTGAGATGAGTGAAAATGTCCCTAAATGTATTTTTTGTTATACATATTTCTTTTACAATTTGACGAGTTGCCATACTTACTAATTAAACAATATTTCATAATTACGATAGATGGCGACACCAGGGCGTGGTGATCCTAATTTCAAGATGGACGAACGGTTCTTGCTAGATGAGATCGCCTATAGTAGCAACTTGGGCGCCAATGAAGGTGATGCCAACGTTGTCAACACCGCTGCTGGTGGATCCAGTGATCCCGTGGACGCTGAGGGAAGCGAGGTAATGCCACGAGAATCCGGGCAAACCATTTAATCATATTTAACCAATTAATATAAATGGCTCTGGCATGAAAAATTCACATCTCTGTCCATTTTCAGCCCGGTACATCGAGCACCCAAACTAAGCGAGGACCTAACGAGAAGCCTGCTACAAAGTTTATTTTCACCAACGTCGACAATGACGGGAAGCCGATTGCTCCTCTTTCTGCAGTAGGCCCGTTTAACAACGCATGTGGTTTTCACGTTAGGGATCATGTCCCAGTTAGTATCAAGAAATGGCCTAAAGTTCCGCAAGCCACCAAGGAGCTCCTTTGGAAAGATATTAAGGTGAACTTCAAATTTCCTGAAGGATACGAGAACAAGGTTAAGAGATACACTTTGAAGAAGATGGCAACCCAATTTTAGTCGTGGAAAGTTCACCTAAACAACAAATATGTCAAGAAGAGAGAAAAGCTAGATTTCAACCAACATCCCAAGCTGGCGGATCACTGGGATGCATTTGAAGAAAACAAATTGTCAGAGGAAGGACAGGCCGCGAGCCATCAGAACAAGATCAACGCTGGGAAGAAGAAATACCACCACTATCTTGGCACCAGTGGTTACGTCAAGGCTATACCTAAATGGGAGAAGCGGGAGAAAGAACTAATGGCTAAGAATATCATGCCTGCTACTGCTGAATGGGAATTCCGCCTGCGGAATTGGTTCATGGGTCACGGAGGGGCACTTGCAGATGACGGTAGCTTGTTGATGGCACCGGGAGCGGAGGATGTTGTGAACAGAATTGTCCAAACTGTCGACATGTCTCGCTCTGGTTCCTTACTGACAGATAGGGAGAATGACTAGCTCACACATGCACTTCAAAACCCTGAGCACCCAGGACGGACAAGAGGAATGGGATCGTCGATGCCATGGAAGTGCGGTTTCTCCAAAGATGCCAATACGTACAGGAGCCGGTCAAGAAGCAAAAGAAGAGAGTCGTACAGATACAACTTACTGGAAAGGGAGCTCAGAGCAACTCAGCAGAGCATCGGAGAGATTGTTGAGGAAAAGCTGCAGGCGACACTCGATAAACTTAAGGGAGCAGGTACAAGCAATACACAGGCCGACGCCATGTTTAGCCCGCCCACCTCCGCGCGACGGAGTAGCTGCGCGTCCAACGCCGCCACACTTTCTACGGACCTAGGACGGTACGCAGTGGACAGCATCAAAGTTCGTCGAGAGTGTGAGCTACACATTCAGACGCATAACCTCTCCACCAAGGTGGCTTATGGCATGGCGTACCTAGTGGAGCCAGGCCAGATTTTCCACTGCAACGAGATACCACCAGGTTACTCGAAGGTCACGGTGGAGGAGGTGTCGAGCTGCTATGAAGATTTTCTGCTCGAGATTGCTGGAGGGGACAACATCACCAAGATTGCACAGGCCCTCCACGGAATCATCCTCTGGAAAAAATGGTACATTATATTTCTCTCCGTGGAGGTGACCTCTCCACGAAGAGAAATCCAACAATTGGAGCTGACCGAAGGGACCATGCCTCAACCGCAACGACAAAACATGCCTCCTCCTACATCACCTCAACGACATGCCTCGTCTCCAATACAGAGCACTCCGCCTCCACCTCCACCTCCTGCTCCACGAACCCGGCACCACAATCTCCTCCAAAGAAGAAACTCGAAGTACGAAGGACCAGTACTGCGACGCTACCCCCTCCCAAGAAGGCCCAGTCCAGCCGGTTAACACAGCTGTTAAAGGAACCTCCGAAAAGGGCATACGACATGACGGCTGAGGAGACACGATAAATAGTTCAAAAGGAAATTGAGACACACTTCGCACCAAAGGTGCCACCTCCCAAGGCGTAAATTGATCCGAAAGCTATAGCCCACTTTGCGACATGCCGTGCAGCGCCTCTTCCTGCCTCGACTAACTACGAACGCACAATAGCGAATGCTACATTGAAAGGGAAACGGGCTAAGGCAGCAACGGCACCTAACAAGACAGCCCAAGATTACCGGCTAGAGGAATTCTTGAGAGAGTCGGGGCTGTCTTACGCTGCAGCTATGGGACTATCAGATAATCTTCCAACGGTAGAGTTCTAGTGGCCATATAAACTGGGCCGGGAGTTGGTTGCACCGGAAAAGATAAGGGATCTGCCAACCATGATGTGACAATTTCATGAATGATACATGAAAGAGTCCGCTCAAGGAAGAACAATGTTTCCCGTTGTAACAGCCCAGCTGTTAAATTTCGTATAGCGATGCATATCATTAGCATGTTCATTCATTTTTATGTTGGTTTACAAAAAAAAAATTTTGTATTCAACCACCATGCTCTATGGTGGGAATATTAGGTTTTTAACCTTAAACCCTTTGGCCAAGCCACTAGAGTAGTGAGACCTAGCCCGACGGCCATATTCCCTAAATTCCCGAGCTAGCTGTAGCTTGCCCGAGCAAGGTAGAGTTCACCCAAGCTCTATCAAGCAAGGTAGTGACTATGCCGGACTTCACTGAGCTCTACCCGAGTTTGGTTGCTGCCCATTTGAGCTTGATTATCACTCGTCCGAGCTAGAAGATATCCGGAGGAAGCCGCCCGAGCTATAGACGGTTGAACCGAGCTACAGAAGACCTGACTGGTCAAACAATCCCGCCACCATATCTATTCTTTATTCCTTTTTGCCTACCGGCAGTATCAGCCGAAACTTCCATCCATTGGCTGACTTGGACGGTGCTGGGCAGTATCAGCCGAATCTTCCATCCACTGGCTAACTTGGACGGTGCTGCAGGCAGCCCAGACCATCAGTTTTCTTACCCGGAGTCTTACCCACAGACTCTCTATTACAGGTGGGACCTAGACCCACTTGTCAATGGAAGGGTATAGCTCTATTTAAACCCCTCTCCACCCACTTCAACCAGCCCTCACTCTCATTCTTCCCAAGTCCAAGTTCTGGACAGCAGTAAGAACAGCAAGCTGTTCTTCATCTCCACCTCCACCATTTTCAAATCTCTACCCAAACCACCAAGAATCCATATAGGGTGTTATATATCGTCGGAAAGCTGAAATCGTTGGCTATCCATTCCACCCCATGGTAAGCACATGCACGAAGGTTTACTATGGATTTCTCTTTGTTTTCTCTTTGCTGTTCGGTTTTGGGACAGCAAAAGCTGATTTCGTTTTCTGCCCATCTATGCCTCATTCTTCAAATCCAGGCCATGGAATGAGCAGGAGTAACATCTATACTTCATTGGATTCAAGTACATCCAACTCCCTTGCAGGTTCACAAGGATTTGGGTGAGTTCTTCCTCCCTTTCTTCATCTACTTCGCTGTTTTGGATAGCAGTGAGGTTCTTTGCAGTTTTCTCATCTTGCATGTCATTTTTCCTCACATGCAAGCTTGGGGATGGCCAAGAAGGGTTCTTGTATGAGCTAAAGAACGTCTAGGAGCAGATCCACGCTGCTGGAAGTTGAAGGGACCTCAAGGAACGAGCTGAAGAGTAGCCGAACCGAGATCTGGACAGATTACCATCCACCACTTCGATCTCCTCATCTTTGGGCTCTCTATTGTTAAGCAAGGCCTTCCTTGCTAGGTGAGAACCCAATACTCCCTCTCACTTCTGTTTTTCACCATTTAGCATTCATGGCTAAGCCGTTCTTTGGTGGAAACCGAAGCATTAGAACCCCAGATCTGAAAAACAACTTGTTTCAGCCTTTCTTTGAACAGCAGCCTAGTAAATAAATTCTATAAAATCAACCGTAGCTCGGATGAAAAAGTGTTCTACATGAAAATTGTGTACCAGGAAATTTCCTATAACTTTCATGTTAAGCCCAAGCTTAGCCGAGCTTATTAGGATCCTCAAAAGTGGCTTGTACTAAGCAACATACAAGCTAAATGATTTTCCCGAGCTAGAGCTAGTTGAGCCCGACCTTGGTCATGTCCTAGCCGACGAAGATATGCCATATCCGACCTTGTAAACCCACTCTTGACCAAGTCAACGTCCTTCCCTAACAAGGAGACTCATTCTCGAGCTATCTTGGTCAATCCCAAGCTTAGTCTTTACAGCCCCGAGCTAGGATGGCACCCAAACTTCAAATGGCTCTATCTCACTCATCCGAACTCGGATTTGGGTGATTCTTTTTGCATAATTTGCATTAGATCATGAACTTTCTGAATCTCTAAAAATATTTAATGTTCCTATTTGTTTGATATTTTATTTTGATTTCATTTGATGTTCTTGCTATCGAACATTAGGAGCCGACGTTTCGGAGGAGCCCGAGCTTGAGCAAGGAGCTCCGTACCCCGACCAGCAGCAACAAGGCACATATACTCCCCTCATTTGACTCACCATATTGATCCTCTATTTATGAATGCATGATTTCAATTATGTTCTGTCACTTGCCTGCATGGTAAGTTAAGATATGTATGTCACTTGGTGGGTAGAACTTAGTTATCTCCTACTTAGTGGTCTATGTTTGATATCCCTATTCCTTTGTAGCCTAAGAGGATAGTATTAATTCGGTTCAGTCAGCGGAAGCTTAGCCATGCTTAGAGTCAACGTGGTAAAGCGATCGATGGAGTAATTCCGTTGGTCCTACGACTTCGATTGTGAATGATTTACTATGTGATACTGGTGATGATGATGTTGGATTACGTGTGAGCTCTGAATTGGACTTGAACGGGTGATAGAGGATGATGGGAGGACGGATCCCGGACACGTAGCCCCGTTCGAGTGAATTAAGGACCGAACATGGTACCAATCCCTTCGAGTTACTATACGTACGACCACACGTGTATTATGGGAACACTTGGCCAATTTCCTGTGCATGCTCGCGTCATTAGGTACTAGCGGGGTAACTTGTGTTAGAGGGTGGGGTGGCAGGGTGGACCATCCGTGGTGCGTCCTTGTGCTTGGGTGTGATGGGCATTGGACAAATCCATTGCAACGGTTGACTCCCTCCTGCACTTGTGGAGTGGGAAGTGGATGAAGTCAACTCGGGTGACCCAATGGACTGGCATGTACATCTAAGATGCTTTGGCATGGCTTGCTGTGTCGTGTGGGGAAAGTCGTACACCTCTATAGAGTGTTGAACTGTTCGAACAGCCGCGTCCAGGGTTAAGGACGAAAACTTGTGAGGCGAGACACTGATGTTAGCTCATGGTTCAGTTTGGGTACTGGTTTTAGGCATGGTGGGATAGCCGTGTCTTTCTGAGCACAGGGTTGCTCGTGGTGTATGGTCGGATAGAGACCAAGGGCGGATCGAGCCCGAGCATGTTGTGGTTATGGTCGGATAGAGACCAAGGGCTGATAGATCCCCATGGATTGATGATGATGGATTTATGATGATGAATTATGATGGAAGTTACAAGCGTTACTTCTTGAAATGTTTTTCCTCAAATGCAATTTACAACCTACTCATACATATACGTCTTGTAAAAATGCAAATTGTGCTAAAAGTACTGGTAGCCCTTCCTTGGAGTACATAATATTCATGATTGAGGATATACATTACCTCTTAGTGCTGAGTACCATCTGTACTCAACCAATGTGCTGCAATTTCAGGTGAAGACGACCCCGTGCTTGAGTACTACTACCTAGCCGAGCACGGTGACGCTAGCGGGCAAGCGGAGTTCTAATTTCCAGTCGGTTGCCCATGGGGTTAATGGGGGCATACCACGCTGGACTTTTGTTTATTTATGTTGCTCTTCCGCTGCTATTTTGGTGAACAAACTTGTATTTCCGCTGTAGTAAAACTCTGATTATATAAAAACTTATGGTTCGGGCCACAGTTTATGTTGCCCGGATAGATGAAAATTATGCCCGAAGATGTATGTGTTGTGCTATCGATCATTGTGAGGATATGTGTGTGATGGTAGCTGATCTTGGGAGCCATCACCGGGCACATATCCGGGCACCCGGTTTACATTCGTTTCAACGAAGGTCGCCCGTGTGTATCGCTGCAAGCTCGGGTTGAGAGCTAACATGCTCGGCTTGCTCTTGGGCAGCTAGTATGTTATTTTCCAATCACTTGGACAGCGAATGGGCAGTGACTTCTTTGAGCCGAATGTGAATTCAGAGGGGGCGCCACAGGGGTTGGTATCAGAGCACATGTGACTGCAGGTTAGAACTTAGCATGGCCGCTAGCTAGCTATAAGGTCTTGAGTCCAAATTATTTTAACTATCAAATGTGTTTTGAAACCTAAGCTTGCTGAATTTTCTCCTCATCTATCTTATATTCATTCTTACCTGCATATTCATTTGGTTTCACAACCTGGAATTTTTCCTAACTCCTCTTGTCTTTCTAAAAAGGTAGATGACTCGCGGACAACTTGTTTTGGCCACTCGTGTCGAGGGAGTCGATGGATATCCTTCTCTTCTTCGAGATCTCTTTTGGAGTACCAATTACACTTATGCCCTAGAGTATGCTGTCTACACCCACACTCAAGGACCAGGCATGGAGGATCATACTGCAACGGTCAACATCACCGCAAGGATCGCGGCGAGAAGCAGCCCATACCACTTTGAAGCAAGGGGAACTACAATTGCCATGGCTATTCAAGAAGTTGCCCGTATTGCCATGTCCTTTCCTCGTCGTGAGCACCAGGAGTTGGCACGGGCGCCGTACACCTACTTTCCACAGTTCGGCAATGACTCCCATAACAACTTCTTCGTTGAACCAGCAACGGACGGGGATCCGACCATCCGTTCTTTGGCGGGCTTGGTTCGCACTATGGACCGAGCTCATCGTTGCCTTCTTCTTGAGCTTTGGGCTACTCGTGCTTACCTTGGAGCAGCACGTGAGCAACTTCACCACCTTGCTCGGATCGGACTTGTGTCTCGGGATGTCTTAGGATCCCATGGCATATCACCTCGAGAGCTTGTTCCACCTCATTTTTAGCTTCCTCATGTTGATGGAGTGGAGCCACCAAGGACTTTTGTTGGCAACCATGAGAGCCTTTCTACTCTCTTGGGTCCTCCTCAGCATCTCACCAATCCTTGAGACCCTGAAGACACCGGTTCACCAGGATATTACCTTCTTAGTGTATTCCCCGATGGCTTTGATAGAGATCTAGACTATGTTAGAAATGATTAGTGAGTAGAACCATGGTCGGAGAGTGTGTTGTCTCCATTATGAACCTATGTATTTGTATGGTGAATTTGGCTCTTTGTTCCAAGCGGCTACCACTAGCCTACGGGCTTTGTTTTTGTGTAACTGTGTCGAAAAACTAGTAATTTGTTTTAATGGATCTTGTTTGCCCTATGGGTCTTTGGCTCTTATCATGATCGATTTTATGAGCACCTTGCTCGCTGCATGCATGTAGGTTCAGCGTTGGTTGCTTATTGTTCCATTCCATTCCTTCCTACCTTATTAACTGTCCAAGCATCACGAACAAATCAACTGTGCCCAAAAATCTTTCTTACCAACACCACCGGCAAACAAGTTGAGTTTTCATCTAGGTCCAAATCCACTGATCTCTTTGCCGTGAGAGGTGATGTTTCCCCTGGGGTTAGTAATGTACCTGTGGTATGTGACTACCCGGATGTCTTTCCCGAAGAGCTGCCTAGGATGCCACCTGACCGGGAAGTAGGGTTTGTCATCGAATTGCTGCCCGGAACCGCCCCAATATCAAAACGGCCTTATAGGATGCCTCCCAACGAGCTAGCAGAACTGAAGAAGCAACTTATGGAGCTGCAAGAGAAAGGCTTCATCCGCCCGAGCTCCTCACCTTGGGGATGCCTGGTGCTATTTGTGAAAAAGAAGGATGATAGTTTAAGGATGTGTGTGGATTATCGACCGCTGAATGAAGTCACGGTCAAGAACAAGTATCCATTGCCCCGGATTGATGATCTATTTGACCAAATGACCGGAGCCCGTGTATTCTCCAAGATTGACCTGAGATTAGGATACCATTAAATCAAAATCAGATTAGAGGACATCCCTAAGACGGCGTTTTCTACTCGCTATGGCTTGTACGAGTATACCGTCATGTCTTTCGGTTTGACCAATGCACCAGCGTACTTCATGAACCTCATGAATTCCATCTTCATGGAGTTTCTTAACAAGTTTGTCATCATCTTCATCGACGACATTCTTATCTATTCAAGGACCGAAGAAGAGCATGAAGAGCATCTTTGGCTTGTATTGGAAAAACTCCGAGAACACTGACTTTACGCCAAATTCAGTAAGTGTGAGTTTTGGCTAAAGGAGGTTGCCTTCCTTGGTCATATCATATCCCATGGTGGTGTGGCTGTAGACCCGAGCAAAGTACAAGATGTACTAAATTGGAGACAACCCACTACAATCACTGAAATCCGAAGTTTCCTTGGTCTTGCCGGCTACTACCGGCGATTTATTGAGAATTTCTCCAGGATTGCCAGACCATTGACCCAACTCTTGAAAAAGGATAAGAAGTTTGAATGGTCACAAGAATGTGAAGGAAGCTTCCAAACCTTGAAACACCGATTGACCACCGCTCCTGTCCTAGTCTTACCGGACATTCACAAGAGCTTTGACATTTACTGCGATGCATCTCACCTCGGCCTTGGTTGTGTCCTTATGCAAGAAGACAAGGTCGTGGCTTATGCATCCAGACAATTAAGGCCCCATGAAGTAAATTATCCTACCCATGACCTCGAGCTCGCAGCAGTAGTGCATGCTCTCAAGATATGGCGACATTTTTTTATCGGAAAACGCTGCGAGGTCTATACCGATCATAAGAGTCTCAAGTACATCTTCACACAGTCAGAACTGAATGGTAGACAAAGAAGATGGCTCGAGTTGATCAAGGACTATGATATAGGTCTCCATTACCATCCAGGCAAAGCCAATGTGGTTGCCGATGCGTTAAGCCGGAAATCACAATGCAATTGCATCTCGGTTCAGTCGGAATCGGATGCTTTGTACACTAAATTTCAGAAGCTCGGTTTGGAAATGGTTCCACAAGGATTTGTTGCTGCTACGGAGGTAAAACCTGACCTTATCAATCAGATCAAGGATGCCCAAAAGAATGATAAAGGTGTGACCTATATCCGAGCTAAAATGAAGGAAGGCAAAGCTAATTGTTTCTCCGAGGATGCCCAAGGTGTCCTATGGTTTGGAAAACGCCTAGTAGTGCCTAACAACAAGCAGCTAAAGGCATCCATCCTTAATGAAGCTCACAACTCTCTCTTCTCGATTCACCCCGGAGGTACCAAGATGTACCAAGATCTGAAGCAAAGATTTTGGTGGACTCGCATGAAGCGGGAAGTTGCCCGATATGTTGCGGGGTGTGACATATGTCAGCGTGTGAAGGCTGACCATTTCGCATCAGCGGTACTCTCCAACCGTTGTTCGCTCTCGAGTGGAAATGGGATGATATCGGTATGGATTTCATAACCGGCTTACCCAAGACCCAAAGGGGTTTCGATTCCATTTGGGTAATCGTTGACCGATTAACCAAATCTGCCCATTTCCTCCCTGTCAAGGTCAATTACCATGTGAGTAATTTGGCGGAGCTTTATCTATCCCGTATCGTGTCTCTCCACGGTGTACCCAAGAAGATCATTTCAGATCGAGGTTCTCAATTTACTTCACGTTTTTGGGAGTGCCTCCACCAAGCAATGGGAACCAAACTTTCTTTTAGCACGGCATATCATCCTTAAACCGGTGGACAAACTAAAAGAGTCAACCAAATCCTTGAAGACATGCTCCGAGCATGCGTCCTCTCTTATGGCAAGGATTGGGAGAAATGCCTACCTTTTGCCGAATTTTCGTACAATAATAGTTACCAGTCTAGTCTTCAACTGACTCCATTTGAAGCTCTCTATGGGAGAAAGTATAGGACTCCCTTAAATTGGTCCGAATCTGGAGAAAGGCCATTATTTGGTCCTGACTTAGTTGCTGAAGCTGAGGAGCAAGTTAGGTTGATCCGAGAGCGATTGCGAGCAGCGCAATCCCGTCAGAAGAGCTATGCTGATCGTCGTCGACGCGAGCTTAGCTTTGAGGTGAATGATCATGTCTATCTCAAAGTTACCTCGTTGAAGGGTACTCATCGCTTCCAAGTGAAAGGAAAGCTTGCACCTCGCTACATCGGTCCATTCCGAATCCTATCCAAGCGAGGAGTAGTAGCTTATGAGCTTGAACTTCCATCTTCCCTCTCCGACATGCATAATGTCTTTCATGTCTCTCAACTCAAGATGTGTCTTCGAGTTCCAACCGAAGTCACCGAGATAGAAAGTCTTGATCTCCAATCTGATCTCTCCTATCGAGAACATCCCATTCGTATTCTTGAAGAAAGGGAGCGAACAACAAGAAGCAAGACCATGAAGTTCTACAAGGTGCAGTGGAGCAACCACAGCGAAGATGAAGCAACATGGGAATGTGAAGATTATCTCCGAGCAACTTATCCATACCTCTTCACCGAGACAGCGGAATCTTGGGGACGAGATTCTTTTTAAGGGGGGAGGTCTGTAACAGCCTAGCTGTTAAATTTCGTATAGCGATGCATATCATTAGCATGTTCATTCATTTTTATGTTGGTTTACAAAAAAAAAATTTGTATTCAACCACCATGCTCTATGGTGGGAACATTAGGTTTTTAACCTTAAACCCTTTGGCCAAGCCACTAGAGTAGTGAGACCTAGCCCGACCTGCATATTCCCTAAATTCCCGAGCTAGCTGTAACTTGCCCGAGTAAGGTAGAGTTCACCCAAGCTCTATCAAGCAAGGCAGTGACTATGCCGGACTTCACCGAGCTCTACTCGAGCTTGGTTGTCGCCCATTTCAGCTGATTATCACTCGTCCGAGCTAGAAGATGTCCGGAGGAAGCCGCCCGAGCTATAGACGGTTGAACCGAGCTACAGAAGACCTGACCAGTCAAACAATCCCGCCACCATATCTATTCTTTATTCCTTTTTGCCCACCGGCAGTATCAGCCGAATCTTCGATCCATTGCCTGACTTGGACGGTGCTAGGCAGTATCAGCCGAATCTTCCATCCACTGGCTAACTTGGGCGGTGTTGCAGGCAGGCCAGACCATCAGCTTTTCTTACCCGGAGTCTTACCCACAGACTCTCTATTACAGGTGGGACCTGGACCCACTTGTCATGGAAGGGTATAGCTCTATTTAAATCCCTCTCCACCCACTTCAACCAGCCCTCACTCTCATTCTTCCCACGTCCAAGTTCTGGACAGCAGCAAGAACAGCAAGCTGTTCTTCATCTCCACCTCCACCATTTTCAAATCTCCACCCAAACCACCAAGAATCCATATAGGGTGTTATATATCGTCGGAAAGCTGAAATCATTGGCTATCCATTCCACCCCATGGTAAGCACATGCACGAAGGTTTACTATGGATTTCTCTTCCTTTTCTCTTTGCTGTTCGGTTTTGGGACAGCAAAAGCTGATTTCGTTTTCTGCCCATCTATGTCCTCTTTCTTTAAATCCAGGCCATGGAATGAGCAGGAGTAACATCTATACTTCCTAGGCTTCAAGTACATCCATCTCCCTTGCAGGTTCACAAGGATTTGGATGAGTTCTTGCTGCCTTTCTTCATCTACTTCGCTGTTTTGGACAGCAGTGAGGTTCTTTGCAGTTTTCTTATCTTGCATGTCATTTTCCCTCACATGCAACCTTGGGGATGGCCAAGAAGAGTTCTTGTACGAGGTAAAGAATGTCTAGGAGCAGATCCACGCTGCTGGAAGTTGAAGGGACCTAAAGGAACGAGCTGAAGTGTAGCTGAAACGAGATCTGGACAGATTACCGTCCACCACTTCGATCTCCTCATCTTTGGGCTCTCTATTGTTAAGTAAGGCCTTTCTTACTAGGTGAGAACCCAATACTCCCTCTCATTTCTTTTTTTCACCATTTAGCATTCATGGCTAAGCCGTTCTTTGGTGGAAACCGAAGCATTAGAACCCCAGATCTGAAAAACAACCTGTTTCAGCCTTTCTTTGAACAGCAGCCTAGTACATAAATTCTATAAAATCAACCTAGCTCGGATGAAAAAGTGTTCTACATGAAAATTGTGCACCAGGAAAGTTCCTACAACTTTCATGATAAGCCCAAGCTTAGCCGAGCTTATTAGGACTCTCAAAAGTGGCTCGTACTAAGCAACATACAAGCTAAATGACTTTCCCGAGCATAGAGGAAAAAGTTCTAAGAATGAATTCATAGTGCAATTCAGCACTCGAGTACGTACTACAAAATATCAATTAAAGAATATATAAAATATCAATTAAAGAATATATATGGCGTAAAAATTTATCTTCTCAATAATTAATTGCATTCTTTTCAAATATCACTCCAGCATCTATAGCAATCGGCCGGAAACAACTTATTTGGCCTCTACATGCAAAATCTTACCCACGGCGATATGCGACAACTGGACAACGAGGTGCGTGTATGTTAAAAATAAATTTCTTAATACACTTATACTTGGCGTATTCAAAGATATATTTATTTCTTTCTTTTCGTAGCCCGGCATCGATGAGACAGGCGTGATCCCATCGCATCGGGTTGAAGCAATCCAAGAACAACTTATTGGTCTCATTGTCGATGAGATTATAACCCCCAGAGGCGAATTCTACGCAAAGGGATGGAGAGATTGTCCTTCAATAAGGACAGGTGAACTTATGGAATCTTCGTCTATGGGCGCAAAGAGTGATGCACGCAAGAAATGATCTCAAGATCATCACCATTGTACTCTTCGAAAGTTGTAAAACGTTGCTTGTGCTGATCATCATTTCATGTATTGTAAAACTTGTATATATATATGCATTTAATTTGTAATTAAATTATAAGTTCATACTATTTGTGCAAATAAACCAATGGTTTTCTCAATTATAATATATATTTAATTATGCAGAAATAAATTTGTAGTTGCATTTAATTTTATTGTCAAAATTCATATTTGAAAACCTAGCTCAAAAGGCCATATACCTGTCAGCCTCTCCACAAGCGGTTTGTAACAACAACCACTTGTGGAGAGAACACACGTGACGTCTCGCCATCAACGATGGAATATATGCTAAGGGCTCTACAAGCAGTTGGTAACACCAACTGCTTGTGATTTGCCCCCCACATGGCTGTTCCACTGCGCTTCCTGGACGCCTTCCGAACCGCTTGTGGTGCCGCACCACAAGCGGTTCGGGGAACCGCGAGTAAGCGGTTCAATAACTGCTTTCAAGCGGTTATCGAACCGCTTGTGTTGCACTGTTCCCTGATAGTGGCTAGAGTATATAATGGAGCGAACAGAGTGACAGCTCTTAGCTAATGAATATATGGACCTTTGATAAAGAATTTGGAGAGGTAAAAATCATTGAAAAATGATCTTGACAACTTTCAAAAGAAACACTAAGATCCTTAAAAAAGATACAAAATAACAAAACATTTGGCTTTACGTAAAAACAAATTTGTGTTTTAGCAAATTTAATCTAAAAAAAAGATGATATAAACACTACTACTGAATCGGCCTTCAAAACCGGTTCTCGAACCGCACCGATGGTACTAGAAATATTTAAAAATATGGTAGGATATATTGGGAGACGTGGGACTTCCTGAACTGGTGCCGATGGTACTAGAAATATTTAAAAATATTGTGAAATATATTGGGAGAAGTGGGACTCGAGCACACAACCTTGTGACTCCAACCTCACCTTTCTAGCCAACCCACTCACTCACATGTAGTAATATATAAGTGATACACATTCCTTTGATCCTTTCCAAAAAGAGGCATCAGTACCGGTACTAAGGATCCTTTTCAAAGTTTTAACATACTCCATGAAATACATAAATATATAAAACACCCTGCATGTGAACATATATGCGGACACCATTTATGTAAGAGAAAAAAACCATCAAAGGCACAACGTGCAAATCCTTACATACAGAGACAAAGAGGCACAATTAACGTCGACAAAGAGATACATGCAGGTCTCGTCCTGCTGGCGTTCAAGTTGACACAGTTACTATTATGTCGATCCATCAAGGAGATGCACGATTGACACAGAGTCACGGACTGCTGTCACAGTGTGCGGAGCACCCTTCGTAGCAGCTGGCACCGCATGGTTGCAAGGCCGCGTTCTTGCAGCTCTGGCATGCGTCAGGTATGGTGTTGCAGATGGAGTTGCAAGTGGTGGCAGCATAGTCACTGCATGAAGCAATGCATTCGCTGGCACAATTGCTGCAGAGTGTTGCTTGCTCCGCGGAAGGCAGGGTCGCCAGCACAAGGACGGCAACGAGAGCTGCCACCTTGAGGGAGAGAGCGGCGCCGGGAGCCATTAGTTGTCCAGCGAGCAAGCAAGCTAGAGGATGATATGTATGTATAGCAAAAGAATTACAACGGTGAGCTAGCTCAAATATGTGGTCTGCTCATATGTTGCGGCAGGGCATCTATTTATAGGCCATCTGTGTATATATATACATAATACGTGCCCCATGCGCCAAGATTTTTTATACCAATCATCGAATCAGCTCTGATTTAGTTGACCAATATCGAATCAGCTCTGATTTAGTTGACCAATTAATAATATATAGGTTAAACGTGCTGGATGATCGGTCCATCAGGCAACTGTACTATAAATGCTAGATAATTAGATTTGAACTGATTTCTTTTATTTAATATAGCTAAAGAAACTAATAAAATCATACCATTATCCGCTATTTTGAGAAAAAAATATCGATGTATATTTTGGCCGGCGCGCGGAATCATACGTCTCACAGTAGCCGGTAGGTCTTCACATCGGACACTAGCATGGACTCGATGAAACACGGGTAAACCGATGAAACATTCACGAAGTAATGATAAAATGTGGTGACGTACTGATTTCTGGTTAAACATGAGAAGTATTGATGGAAACATGGGTAAAAATTTGTTTCAAAAGAGCAAATATCACTATTAGAGAAACGACCAACGGTACCGGCACACCAATACCGGTTTTCGGCCGGAAATTGCCAACCCGTACCGATGGTTTCACCAATACCGGTTCATTAGATCCAGGGCCGTGCAGGCCATCCAATGCCAGTTGGTGTCTAAAACCTGGATTGGAGTGCGAACACTAATGCCGGTGATTTTTTACTGCAATCCAAGTGCTCGAAGGTTAGTAGCATCATTACAGCTTCTTTTCTAGTAGTGTCTCCTGGATTGAATTAAGCAAATTGCAAGATTATCTTCATGTGTGAGATGTAGATAGGTCGATTTTTAAAAAAAATTGAAAAAACATGTCGTATAAGCTAGAAATTTGCTTAGGATATGATGTAGCAAGCACATATTTACTCAATTATAGGTTGTGCACTACAGGAATCCGATCTATAAACGTCAGCCAAAAAAATTAACGTCGGCTTCAAAAATACCGACGTAAACAGGGACTTATTTACGTCGGCCGCGTCAAACCGACGTAAACATGAGAAGTATTGATGGAAACATGGGTAAAAATTTGTTTCAAAAGAGCAAATATCACTATTAGAAAAACGACCAACAATACCGGCACACCAATACCGGTTTTCGGCCGGAGAGAAGGTTAGCCGCCGTGGTGTTGAAGCGTATCTCGAGCAAAGGCAGCAGGAGCGTGCGAGAGGAATCACAGACAAGATGGCTCGAGCTCCATGGAAGACGGAGCAAGCTGGCAAGGACGTGGCCACGTACCATTGGTTGAAGGGGCGAAAGACCCAGAACTGGCCATTTCATTCCTTGCCGAAGATATCCAAAAGCTGGTGTGTTCCGATGATGAAGATGAAGAAGAAGACGGGCCCTCCACTTGAACTTCTTCATGTATTTATATGTTTTAATATTGTACTTTGTATGAACCCTCTATGTATTTGTCTATGAATAAGTTTTGTTGCCTTCGACGATTTCCGACAAGTGTAAAAATATTATTATGGTATTAAACTTTTTATATAAATGATTTGCAAAGAAAAACAAAGAACAAAAAGTGACACGGTTGGTTCCTCCAACCGGTACCAGAGAGTCCCCAGTGCCCGCTAGCGGGAAACCCACATGGGCCCAACATGGGTTTCCCGCCATTGGGCCTCTAGTACCGGTTTGTATAAAAATCGGTATTAGAGCTCCCGGGCCCGCATAGGTTTCCCGCCATTGGGCCTCTAGTACCGGTTGGAGGCACCAACCGGTACTGTAGATTGACTGCAGTACCGATTGGTAATACCAATACCAACCAGTACCAGAATCCCAAATATATACTGTTTATCCTCCACTCGCTGCCACAGCCAAGAACAGTGATGAATAGTGAGCGGTCATGGTGGCGGCGGTTTGATCTTGAGGAGGGGAGGTGCTGCCCAATTTTTCAAAAATTGGTGATTTTTTACTGCAATCCAAGTGCTCGAAGGTTAGTAGCATCATTCCAGCTTCTTTTCTAGTAGTGTCTCCTAGATTGAATTAAGCAAATTGCAAGATTATCTTCATGTGTGAGATGTAGATAGGTCGATTTTTAAAAAACATTGAAAAAACATGTTGTATAAGCTAGAAATTTGCTTAGGATATTGTTGGGGAAAGTATGTGGTCCATGAAGGTTCGGCCCACTTACTTACCCGCGGCCCCACAGGAGGCGAGCTCGGGGCCAGCAAGCTCGCGCCCGAGCTTGGCAAGCTCGAGCCCGAGCTTCCCCGCCTTGGAAGCTCGGGCCTCTTGCTCCCTCTGGGCTTCTGGAGTACAAAGTAACAGGACCCAAGGCAAATCATCACACGCCGCGACACGATATCGCCGGGTCTCTGTGGTCGTCAAGAATTAAATCGCGCCTTGATCTTAGGAGGCGCCCGACAAGCTTCGACGGGTAGGCAGCCAGTCCCGTCAACCGCCCGCATGGGCAAGGAC
Organism: Olyra latifolia; assembly: GCA_036346145.1. Lineage (NCBI taxonomy): Eukaryota > Viridiplantae > Streptophyta > Magnoliopsida > Poales > Poaceae > Olyra > Olyra latifolia. The sequence goes on from CM070530.1 coordinate 54,258,770, forward strand.
ACGTGCTGACCGCTAGCGGTCCGACGCAGGGATCGGAGGATTGCACTCGATTACCCGGTGGATTCGGTACACTACCGGTGTGGCAAAAAGGCAACGACTAATTCAACGGACCAGCACAAGCTACAGTGGCCGAGGAGCGCCTATAAAAGGGGCGTACAGGCCACAACAACCGGAGGAGGGAAAAAAGAGAGAAGGAGGCTTCACTTCGACACACAACTCACTTGGAGAATAGCTACTGTAGAACAGGGGCACTTGCACTCTCGTAGGAGTTCTAGTCCCCAGCGGTAGTTCTCCGCATCCAGGTAATTGTAGGAGCACACACTCACAGTGCCTTGAGCACTTACTGTACTCGAAGCTCGGGCTTCCCAAATCCCGGACTTCACCCCCTTGTACTCGTTTAAGCCCGGCATTAAACGAAGACTGGACGTAGGGCTATTATCCCGCAGTGGAGGCCTAAACCAGGATAAAACACTCGTGTCATCGTTCCCATCCATCCGGTCTTGACGCGCCAGCCGCGTCGGGACTAAGGTCTTTTCCTTCGGCAGTGTCCGGTCATAGGGCCGGGCCTCGGTCCGGGGGACAGGGCCACTTTCGGGCCTCGCACCCCCTTTTCCTTGCTCATTGGCACTGCGAAGGTTCGCCTCCCAGTCGCCGACAGATATGATGTAGCAAGCACACATTTACTCAATTATAGGTTGTGGTTGAATCCATCAATGAATTGAATTATGACTTTAAGGTTTAGGTTGTTGAAACAAATTATTGTGTGAATGAATGATCGCCTAAAAATACTTGAAGGTTCAATAAATTAACCCCCTACCCTTGACCTATAATAGAATGTTTTGAAATATTCAATTTGAAAAACAAATTGGTTTATAAATTTTGATTTATAAATAATCAATTTGATAAACCAATTTGAAATATTCAAATATTGAAAAAGTTTGAAATACATTGCAATTTTGTTTTATAAATACGTTGCAATTTAAATACATAGCAATTTTGCTTTATAAATGTTCGATTTATAGATATGCAATTTAAAATACATTGGAAAAACATGTTTTGAAATATTGAATTTAAAAAAAAAATAGGTTTATAAATTTTGATTTATAAATTTCAATTTGAAATGTTCAAATAATGGAACTCAGGATCCCCACAAACGGCTGCGCTCCTCAGGATCCCCACAAACGGCTGCGCTCCTCTACGATGAAGTTGAGGGGTATGCAAAGGGAGAAGAGGAGAATTTGAGGAGACAAGGTCAGCTGAACACACACAAGGATCGTGATGGCCACAAAGAGAACAATTCAGAGAAGAACAAGAGACATCAAAATTCCAACAAAAGGGTAAGCAACATTGAACCCAAGCAAACTGACGAACGAAGAGCCATTGACAACAATAGGAGGGGGACTATCCTCAAAGGGATTACAATTCTCGAAGGGATGAGTACAGCAATCGAAAAGATAACACGAGAAGAGATGATTGAAGGAACGACAATTACCGGAGGGAGAATTACCACAGGAATGACAGATTCAGAGGAGGCAATCAGGAGAACAAGGAAAAGAGATACTGCGCGGTGCATGGAGAGAACTATTCGCATACAACCGAGGAATGCAGAGATGTTAAAACGCAACGCGAAAACTACCAAAACCAGAAACGACAATGAAGGCAAGACTAGTGCCCGAGGGATCAATACCGCACATCCCCCGAGAGGGTTCACAATGTCGAAGAGCCAAACCGAATGGTTATTCATGTTATCACCGGAGGATCCTCGTTGAATCTCCCATCGAACAGAAAGAGAAAGGAATTCAATCGCGAGGTGTCGCACGTCTCGGTATCAAGTAGACCTACACCAGCTCCGCCGATAACCTTCGACACATCCGATGCCAAAGGCGTCAAGTTCCCGCACCAAGATCCCTTTGTGATCACAGCTGAAATTGCAAAATATGACGTCTAAAGGACGCTGGTGGACGGAGGAAGCTCAGTGGATATCATCTTCGCCAGTGCATTCAAACAACTCGACATACCAGAAGATAGACTAACACCATCGAACATGCCACTCATAGGGTTCGGAGGGGAGCCTGTGGCTGCCATCGGCCAGATATTTTTACCTGTAAATTTTCATGAAGGCAGAAGAAAGATGACAAAGAGCATTTGCTTTGATTTTGTTGACATGGAGTACTGCTACAATGCTATCTTCGGAAGAGGAATCATCAATGCCTTCGGAGCAATCATACATCACAGCTACCTGTGCATGAAAATGCCCGCCGAAGGGGAAGTCATCACCGTTTGAGGATGTCAACAATCAGCAAGGAAAAATGAACTCCAAGGCATACCAAAACTCAAGCCAATCCAAATTACGGAGAGGGTCGACTTCCAATATAGACCGAAGGGGTATAAGCCCCAGGTCAGGCCGGAGAGCGAAACAAAAAAGATACGATTATTCCTGAGAATGAAGAAAAAACAGTATCCATCGGAACCACCCTCTCCGAAGAAGAAGAAGAAAGCATCATCAACTTGCTTCGGCAAAACAATGATATCTTCGCCTGGGTGCCGGGAGAATCTAAGGGGGTCCCCAGAGAAACAATCGAACACGCGCTAAACGTGAAAATGGATGCAAAGCCAATCAAACAAAAACTCAGGAAAATGGGACCCGATAGACAGGAAGCAGCGAAGATAGAAGTAGAAAAATTGCGTCAAGCCCAGGTCATTCGAGAAGTTACGTACCCTGAGTGGCTCGCAAATGTCGTGATGGTAAAGAAGTCAAACGGCACCTGGAGATTATGCGTTGACTTCACGAATCTTAACAAGGCATGCCCAAAGGATGATTTTCCCCTACCGAGGATTGACCAGCTGGTTGATGCGACAGCAGACTGTGAACTGATGAGCTTCCTGGACGCCTACTCAGGCTATCACCAAGTGTTTATGAGAAAGGAAGATGAAGAGAAGATGGCATTCATAACACCCTTCGGCACATACTGCTTCCGAAAAATGCCTTTCAGCCTAAGAAATGCAGGCGCAACATTTGCAAGACTTATTGCGAAGGTCCTTGCAAAACAAATGGGAAGAAACGTGGAAGCATACGTCGACGACATTGTCATCAGGAGCAAGCGAAGGAGAGACCAGTGCGAAGATATTCAAGAGACCATGCCAGCCTGATAGCGGAAGGCATAAAATTAAACCCGACGAAATGTGCCTTCGCAGTGGAAACGGGAAAGTTGCTGGGATTCCTGGTATCGCACCGAGGGATAGAAGTAAACAAGGAGAAGATAGATGCAATCCAATGCATGAAGGATACAGAAAACAAGAAGTAAGCACAAAGCCTCCTGGGAAAGCTGGCAGCCTTAGGGAGGTTTCTCTCGAAGGCCGCAGAAAAACATATACACTTCTTCAGTACAATTAAAGGGACAGCACCCTTTGAGTGGGGACCTCAATGCAAGGATGTCTTCGCAAGACTGAAGGATCATCTTCAACAACTGCCAAGACTCGCCAGCCCGAAGGGGGCAGCACACCTAACCTTGTATCTAGCAGCAAGCCCTTCACAGTCAGCGCAGTCCTGGTCAAGGATGAAGCCGAAAGGGGACAAACGCCAGTATATTATGTAACGGAATCATTGCAAGGAGCAAGAAGAAACTACATCGAGCTAGAAAAAATAGCTTATGCATTACTTATGGCATCAAAAAAATTACGGCACTACTTTCAAGAATTCAAAATAAAGGTGCCCACAGCATACCCTCTGAGGTCTATCTTTGAAAACAAAGACGCCACGACAAGGATTGCGAAATGGGCCGCGGACCTAGCACCCTTCGACATCACTTTTGAGCCGAGAACAGCCATAAAAGCTCGGGCACTCGCCGACTTCATCTCTGAGTGGTCGGCTGATGTTTCGGAAGAAGGACTAGCGCTGCCCCCCCTTGTGGAGCATAAAATTCGATGGTTCTTTCACAGCAGAAGGGGCAGGAGCATCGGCAATTGTAACTAACCCCGAAGGACAAAGTACAGAGTACTCACTCAGGTTGAACTTGAAGACAACGAACAACGCGGAACTCAGGTTGAACTTGAAGACAACGAACAACGCGGCTGAATACGAAGGACTTTTGCTGGGTCTTCGGAAAGCAAAATCCCTCGGAGCAAAAAGGGTCGTCATCTACACTGACTCAAAGCTGATAGAAAGACATATATCAAAGGACTTTCAAGCCAAAGACACCGAAATGGCAAAATATCTGGAAGCAGTAAGAACAATGGAGAAGCATTTCGTGGGATCTCTGTGAAAGCAATACCAAGGGGAAAAATATGAGAGCGCATTTAGCCAGTGGCTAAAGCGTGCATACTTCTAAGAATACCTGATGGGGTGTTTTATGAAGCAATATCACGAGCGTCTATATGTCCCGAAGTGCAGCTTATAGCAAGATCCTTGGAAGAAGATTGGCGAACAATCATCGTCAAATATCTTCGGGACGGTGAATTACCCGAGGATAGTAAGAAGGCGTACACAACGAAGCAACGTGCAAGAACATACATCATGATGGATGGCCTCCTTTACAAATCGGGAATCGGCACGCCGTGGATGAGATGTGTTTCAAGGGAGGAGGGAAAGGAAGCGCTGGCGGAAACGCATGCAGGAGTCTGTGGTTCGCATCAAAGCCCTAGAGCTCTAGCAGCGAAGGTGTTGCGCATGGAAATATATTGGCCAACGGCCAACAACGACGTAGAGGAATTCGTGAAAACATGCCCAGGATGTCAATGGATGACAAACCAGCCGAAGGCTCCGCCAACAAACCTACAGCCCTCACCCCTAGTGTGGCCTTTCGCGAGATGGGGGATCGATATTGTGGGGGAACTCAAGCAGGCTTCAAGAGGGTTTAAATGGATTATTGTTGCAATCGACTACTTCACCAAATGGATTGAAGCAGAGCCATTGACGAGCATCACAGCTGCGAAGTCCCAGCATTTCTTTTGGAAAAATGTGATATGCAGATTTCGCATACCACAAGAAGTGGTGGCTGATAATGGATCACAATTCATCTCATCAAAATTCAAGTCATTCTGTGAAGACCTCGGCATAAAAATATGCCATGCTTCCGTGGGACATCCACAAGCGAACAGTGCAGTTGAACGGGCAAATCAGAACATCAAGAAATCACTAAAAAGAAGATTGGTAGATGAAGCAAAAGGGAAATGGCCCGAAAAACTGGAAAAGACGCTATGGGCAATTCGCACGACACCCATAAGGCCAACGGGATATTCACCCTTCAGGCTGGTCTATGGCAAAGAAGCAGTAACACCGGCTGAGGTTAAGGCGAAGACCCTTCAGTTCATAACAGCTGGAGCCAACATCAATGATCAGCCACCGATCGACACCGTCGAAGAGGACAGGCTTAAAGCAAAAGAGACCTTAGAGAAATATAATGAGCTAATGAGTAGAACCTGCAACAAGCGCGTAAGACCACGGGAGATCCAAGAAGGGGATATCGTCCTTCGAAAAATGCCACAACAGCCATTCAAACTAGAGCCCACCTGGGACGGACCCTTCATTGTTAACAAACAAACAAGACAAGGATCGTTCCACCTCTCCAACCTTGACCACTCTTCGGTCCCGAACACTTGGACCGCGAAGCGCCTGATCAAATATTACCCATAAGACAATGTAGAAGCGCTGAGTACTCTTTTCTCCGACTCGGTTTGTCCCTAGCGGGTTTTACGAGCAGAGTTTTTAACGAGGCTCAGACGCCCAAAACTGGCTGCGACCGGAAAAATCCTACGGGAATGTAATTGCCAAAATGTAATTTCAAACGAAATGAAGAAAAGGAGCATTCCCATGCAGACACTTCAAATTGACTAAGCGGCTGGCGCGAGGCTAAGAGCACTCGTGCCAAGCACCCGAAACATGACCTTCGTAGGCCACGAGCCTTCGCGAACGTACAACGTGCTAAAGCGCCAAGGGGCTGGCGCGAGGCCAAGAGCACTCGCGCCAAGCACCCGAAACATGACCTTCACAGGCCACGAGCCTTCGCGAACGTTTAACGCACTAAAGTGCCAAGGGGCTGGCGCGAGGCCAAGAGCACTCGCGCCAAGCACCCGAGACATGACCTTCGCAGGCCACAAGCCTTCGCGAATATATAATGCGCAAAAGTGCCAAAGGGCTAGCGCGAGGCCAAGAGCGCTCGCGCCACACCCAGAAAATCACCTTCGCAGGCCACGAGCCTTCGCGAACATATAATGAGCAAAAGCGCCAAGGGGTTGACGCAAGGCCAAGAGCACGCGCGCCAGACACCCAAAACATCACCTTCGCGGGCTATGAGCCTTGGCGAACGAGTAACGCGACAAAAATGCCAAGGGGCTGGCGCAAGGCCAAGAGCACTCGCACCAAGCACCCGAAAAGTATTCACAATCCGTAAGTCTTTGCAAACGCCAATTAACCTATTGCGTCGATCGTATAATAAAATAAGAGCAAAGCGAAGAACTAACAGTAAATGAAAACAAAATATTGTAAAAATAGGATCACACATGATACTAGACAACTTCGGAATGAAAAGTGAACAAAACATCATATATTACATTAGCAAAAGGTTACAACCCTAAAACTATTACAACCCTACTCCGCTGGCTTTTTGCCCTTCGGATCTACAGGATCTTTGGGATCCTGGGGGACAACAACTGCCGGAGGATCTTCGCTTGACACCCTGGGTTCCACTATCCTTAAAGGCAGTGGCGAGCCAGCCACAGAAGCCGAAGGAGTCCTTTTCTTCGTGTGGGCCATGAAGGCGCGGCAGAAAGCGGGACCGGCAGCTCGCCAGAACTTAAACAAGAAATCCCGAACAACCTGACGGCAGTCACGATCAAACGAGCTGGGGTTGAACGCCGAAGGATAAGAGACACTTGGAGAAGAGCCACTCAACAAATGTGTGCACCTAGCTCTCTTTAGTTTTGTTGAAAAGGCGACGATAGAACTGACGGCGCAGTCTGATCCATAGGGCAAAGACCCCTCCACGAAGGTCCCGATTGCCTCCTTCAAATACTTGAGGGCCAAAGCTGGATTCTTCGGAGGGGCGCTCACGACAACGGTCCCAAGTTTAGTGATCTCCTTGGCGAAGACCTGTCTCAAAGAAAGAAGCTCTGCTTGCAGCGCCTCTAGCTGTTGTTTGACCTTCGCCGCTGAACTCCGAAGAGCCCCAAGCTCCATGGCTCCATTTTTCACTTCGTCGCGCAGGCCATTGCATTCCTTGCGCGACGACTCCAGTTCGGCTCGTTGGGCCTCAAATCAGCACGGAGCGCAGCCAGGACCTCCTCGGCAGTCTTCGCACGCTGCTCTGTCGGCTCCTTTTCTGACCTGAGAAGGACCACCAGCTCCTTCTCCTTCGCGCTCACTTCCCGAAGGGTGTGGTTCTCTCGGTCGAGTGTAGCGACGTGACCCTCGAGAACAACACACCTCTCCGAGAAATCCTCCACTTGTGCCGATGCGGCACGATTCCAAACCAAACTCTGTAAAATGGGATACAAACATAAATAACACGAAGACCTTAAAAAAATATATAATAAATAAATAATAGTAATATATATATTACCGAAGCAAGGCTCAACTCGACATTGCGCATGTTCACTAGTAAAGGGAACGCCTCGCAATGATCGAGGACTGATGAAGGCACCCCCCCGAGAATAGACTCCACATGTTCATCGTGGAGGACGGCGGTGGGCTCCACGAAGAAGCCATCGGAAGCAGGGACAGCACTGGGCATGGGTGTAGCATGCGAAGCTCCACCCTCGACAGTTGTCGCCGCTGTCGAAGAAGTAGCGCCGGGTGCAGGAGCCGAAGGCCCCCTCTCCGCGACGGTGGTTGCCACCAATGCCAGAATGGCATTGGCCGCAGTACTGGCACCAACGGCCCCAGAGATAGGCACCGAAGGTGGCTCCTTCTCAGCCCCCTCTGAAAAGAAAAACAAACATAAGAAAGAAACTAACAAGGTAAAAAGCATACCGAGGTATAGCAACCAACCTTCGGCGGAAGGAGAATCAGCCAGCCAGAACTCCGTAGCAACAACGAAGCCGGCGGTGTAGTCCTCGGCCTCCGTCTAGACATCCACGGAGGCTCCTTCAGGAGTCACGGGGCCTCGACCCGAAGGAAGAGACCCGGCTCCATGGCTATCCTGGAGCTCGTTGGAGCCATGTTCGGGATCCAACGGCCCCGAGGGAGTCTTGCTGACCAAGACATCCAATGGGTCGTCACCACCACTGGCGGCACTCTGCGCGTCTGGCGAAGTGCGGTCGTCCCCGGCCAGGCGATCCTCTTCCTCAACCTCCTCTTCGTCTCCTTCCTCATCCTCGGCGCTGATGGCTTCTGATTCGAAAAAGCAGTGAGAAACGGCAGATCGAAGATATAAGGCGGGCAAAGGAGAATACTCACCACGAGGCCGCTTTGACGGGCCCGCCGCAGCGCCCTCGGCAGTCTTCCTCTTCCTACCCCTCTTCAGCTCGGGCTCCGCCCAGGGGGTAACTACCCCAAGGATGCGGTTGACGCGGGCGCCCACACCAGCTTCGCGGGCCCACGCGACTTCGTCTGGACGAAGCGGCCCGAACATCCCCTCGGCCCTCTCCACAGCCGATTCCAGCTTTCGAGGTCGGTGATCCTCATCATGAAGGGTGAGGTGGTTGCCTCCCTCACCGATGATGATGAAGTCCTCCCAGCTGCGCATCAGTGGCCCCACCTTGGCCGCGTAGAACTCCTCGGCAAGGCAGCGCATGGAGAACAGTTTACTGATCCTTTGAAGAAGGAGCCGTTGTGCCTCTTCGGAGCCGGACAACTTCTACACGGGAACTTGATGCAGTCCGACGCCTCGGGGTGTATTTCAGTGCAGCATCCGTTGCATCCACCCTCTGGTAAAAACCAGTATAGCTTCCAGCTCAGCCCAGCTGCTCCATAACACTTCTTCTTCGTGGCCAGGGACGGGAAGTCCGAAGAGTGTGCCGACTTCACGACAAAATTTAAGTACCCGAAGGCGCTGCCGCTGGTCTTCCCTTGCCACCTCGCCTCATGAACAAACCCAACGACTCGGGCGCTTGGTTGCGCTCCATGGCTTCGGGGCGCCCATTCAAACACCGCAAGCCGGGCCACGGCGTTCGGAGAGAGGTGCACGAGCTGCGCCCTGCACAGCTCGAGGACCTTCCCAACAAGGCGGGTGCACGGTATCCGAAGACCCGCCTTCACCTGCGAGTTGAAGATGACTGCCTCGTCGGCATTCGGCCGAGGAGTCGTCTCTTGCCCTGGGAATCTGAAGTCCACCTCGTTAGCAACGGAGCTGTCTGACACCTTCGCAAGCATGTCCGGTGTCATCCTAGATTGCCCCAGCTCCCAAGACAGCCGCACAAGGTCCGCAAGGCTCAGGATCTTCTTCGGAGCCATTAGAGATTTCGAGGACTGCACAGAGAGAATCACAGAATTATTACTTCAAAAAGCGGCTCTTCGGAAACATTAAATATAAAAAATAATAATAAGACAATAGACAGGTACGCACAACCACTACAGAACGTTTGGACAGTCAAACATTAAGGACGAAGTCAATAGGTGAACGGCGGCGCAACCGGCGACGCCGATACAACCCTCGCCGGCAGGTTTGCCAGCACAAAACTCATAACAAGGCCGGAAACCCCATACCGCGAACTAAACAAATGACACGGGCGAGTGGAGTACCTGCAAAACTTCGATGACGATGAAGAAAGGCGGTGAACCCACTATGATGATCTACTGACGGCGTCAGAAGGAAAGCCCAAGAGCGAGAAAACGGCCGGTGGCAGAACGAGCGTGCAAGAGCAAGCAAACTACCGGCGGCCGAAAGTAGGCGCAGGAGCAAGGGAACTGGTCGCGGCGGCCGAAGTGCACAAGAGCGAGAACAATGGACGGCGAGAGGTTGTGAGTTTGAAGGGAGTGAGGATGGAAGAAGAACAGCGACGCGACCCCTTATATAGGAGCCAATCGGACTCGGATGACTGCCGCGTGTCCGCGCCAACGGCCACGATGCGCCACAAAGAAACCGAGGAGGCACAAAGAGAAAAATCAAAAAACAAAAGAAAAATCCAACGGACGCCTACAGATCTGATGACACGTGTGACGATCGACGGCCAGGATCAACAAGAAGAATTCGAGGCCACTGACACTATTAGAACGTCAAGTCCAAGTCACATCAACGGGCGAAGATATCATCAAAAACAAAAAAGAAGGAGCATCTTCGGGAACACCACCTCGACGTGGAGAAGGGGGAGCTGGATATTCCGGCCAGACACCACGGTGAGGTGGCGACATGACCATAAGGGGCTTCTGTTGTAGGGGCAGCCTCCCCATCTCCGGGAAAGGTGGGTGTCCACGAAGATGTTGTAAAGATCCTTCATGAAGATCCTTACCCGAAGGGGTAAGTGGTGAAGCATGCCTAAGATGACCTCAAGACCCCTTGGGACGGGAGCAAGACTCGGACATCCGCGAAGGGTCAGGATTAGGACGCGAAGGGTCGAACGTTCGCGGGTAAATCTCGAGCGATGAGGATCCTCGGGACTCATATCGAAGGGTGGCAGAGGATGTCTCATCGAGGGATTCACAAAGACCCTTCGGAAAGACCATGAGTGATCTTTGTCAAGTTTCGAGCCAGAGGACGAAGACCCCGCGACAGCCTCTGACAAGAACGAATCAAATCAACAACTTTGCTAGGATATGCCCTCCCAAGGGCATGTTAGGGAATAGGATAACGTGGATTGTAAGAAAGCTAGTTTAGTCGTTGATCATAGGATCAATGATCCAGAGATCAGGGCAATTTGGGTATTCCCCATGGGCCAGGGTAATTTGGGTATTTCCCATGCATGTAAACCCTGATCCTAGAGTTGTATAAATTAATAAGCTCATCAATGAAAGAAGCAAGCATTCTGATCATACACATTAGCACTGGTTTATTCACTGAGCGCTCTGCTCTCTCACCACTATTTCTCTCGGCGTCCTCTCCAGCACCGGGGAGGGGCGCTGAATCTCACCGTCGGCGGGATTTCCCGGCGACAATAAGGACCCCTCCACCAGGGTCCTGATCGCCTCCTTCAAATACTTGAGGGCTAAAGCTGGGCTCCTCGGAGGACTGCTCACGGCAATAGTCCCTAGCCTACTCATCTCCTTGGCGAAGGCCTAGCTCAAAGATAGGAGTTCCCCTTGGAATGCCTCCAATTGTTGCTTCGCCTTCGCCACAGAACCCCGAAGAGTCCCAAGCTCCGCGGCTCCCTTCTTCAGATCGTCGCGCAAGCTGTTGCACTCCTTACGCAACGATTCGACTTCAGCTCGCCGAGCCTCGACTTCAGCACGGAGCTCAGCCAGAGCTTCTTCGGCGGTCTTCGCGCGCTGCTCCGCCTGGTCCTTCCTCCACCCTGAGAAGGGCCACCAGCTCCTCCTCCTTCATGCTAACCGCCCGAAGGGTGCGGTTCTCGTGGTCAAGGGTGTGACGCGACCCTCAAGGACAGCGCACTTCCCTGAGAGGCCCACGACTTGTGCCGACGCGGCACAATTCCAAGCCAAGCTCTACAGAATTGAATACAAACATAAGTAACACGAAGACACACAAAAAAAAATTATTACCGAAGCAAGGCATAACTCCACGCTCACAGCGATCAAGGATTACCGGAGGCACCCCGAGGATAGCCTCCTGATGTTCGTCGTGGAGGAGAGCAGTAGGCTCCAGATAGAAGAAGTCGTCCAAAGCAGGGGCGGCGCCGGGCACGAGGGGGGTAGCATGCGAAGCTCCTCCCTCCACGGTTGTCGCCGCTATCGAGGATGTGGCGCCGGGCACAGGAGCAACTTGCGATTCTCCTCCCTCCACCATAGCTGGCAAAGCTGAAGCGGCGGCTCCAAGCACGGCCAGGGTAGTCGACAAAGATCCCCTCTCCACAGCAGTGGTCACCACCAACGCCAAAATGGCATCAGTAGTAGCGGTACTAGCACCAACTGTCCCTGAGATGGGCACCGGAGGCGGCTCCTCGTTAACTCCCTCTGCAAGAAACTATAATCATAAGGAAAACAATAACAAGACAAGAAATGTCCCATGGTATAGTAACAAACCTTCGGGGGGAGGGGAGTTAACCAGCCAGAGCTCCGTATCGATGACGAAGCCGGTGGTATAGGCTTCGGCATCCGTATGAACCTCAACAGAGGCTCCTTCGAGAGTCACAGGGCCCTGACCCGAAGGAAGAGACCCCGCACCATGACTATCCTGGAGCTCGTTGGAACCATGTTTGGGATCCAAAGGCCCCGAAGGAGTCTGGCTGACCAGAACCGCCAACGGATCGTTATCATGACCACTGGCGGCACTCTGTGCGTCCGGCGAAGTGCGGTTGTCCTCAGCTGGGCGCCCTTCTTCTTCAATCTCTTCGTCGTCTTCTTCCTCCTCGTCCTCCGCGCTGGTGGCTTCTAATTGGAAAAAAAAACTAAGTTAGGAAGAACAAACTGAAGTGTTATGGCAAATATAGCAGAATACCCACCACGTGGCTGCTTCGAGGTGCCCGCGATAGCACCATCTGGCGTAGCCTTCCTCTTGGCGCCCTCTTCAGTTCAGGCTCCGCCCAAGGAGTAACCGTCCCGAGGATGCGGTTAACACGGGCGCCCAAACCAGCTTCGTGGGCTCGCGTGACTTCCTCGGCATGCAGTGGCCCGAACATCCCCTCGGCTCTCTCTGCGGCCGACTCGAGCTTCCGAGGACGGCGATCCTCATCACTCAAAGCAAGGAGATCGCCTCCCTCGCTGACAGTCACGCAATCCTCCCAGCTGCGCATCAGCGGTCCCACCTTGGCCGCGAAGAACTCCTCTGTGAGACAGCACATGGAGAAGCGCTTACTGATCTTCTGGAGGAGAAGCCGCTGCGCCTCTTCGGATCCGGTCAGCCTCTCTACCGGAAACTTGACGCAGTTGGCAGTCCCCGGAGCATAGTTCAACACAAAATCTACTTCGTCCACCCTTTGGTAGAACCAGAACAGCTTCCAGCTCAAACCAGCTGCCCCGTCCCACTTCTTCTTCGTGGCTAGGGACGGGAAGTCAGCAGCGTATGCGGTCTTCACAACGAAGTTTATGCACCCGAAGGCGCTGCCGCTTGTCTTCCCCTGCCACCTAGCTTCGTGCAGGAACCTGAAGAGCCGGGCGCTTTGTTGCGCACCATGGCTTCGGAGTTCCCACTCATACACTGCCAGCCGAGCCACGGCGTTCGGGGAAAGATGCACGAGCTGTGCACCGTATAGCTCGAGCACCTTCCCGACGAGGCGAGTGCACGGGATTCGAAGACCTGCCTTCACTTGCGAGAAAAAGACAACAGCCTCGTCCGAATTCGGTTGAGGGGTCGTGTCTTGGCCAGGCAGACAAAAGTGGTCCTCTTCTGCAGCCGACCCATCCACTACCTTCGCCAGCATGTCAGTTGTCATCCTCGACTGCCCCAACTCCCATGACAGTCGCGAGAGGTCAGCAGGACTCAAGATCTTCTTCGGAGCCATTAGAAATTCCGAGGACTACAAGAATAGAAGACTAAACGCCAGCACTCCGGAGAAACAACCCTTCGGGAATAATAAAATAATATAAAAAACCTCACGCAACCACCTCAGAAGCGTTTGAAACGCGAGGCTTCGTAAAGGTCCCGTACAATTATTACAACGGAAGAGGGGGCAAGAGATCGACATATAAACGGTGGCACAACCACCACCGCCGGTACAAAAAAAACATCACCGATGAATTTGCCGGCGCCAAATCCGCCATACCCAGAAGCCAAGAAAAACAACATCGAAAGGAGAATGGCGTACCAGCAGACGTCAAGTGGCGGCGGGGTGTCAGCGACGAACCAGCGGCAACGAACCAGCGATGGCGCGGTAGAGGCGGCCAACCAGCGACGACGAAGCGTCGATGAGAGAGCAAGTGCGCTGGACAGCGATAGTCAAGAACTTCAAAAAAGCAAGCGCAAGTAGGGAGAAGATGAGGACGCAGCCCCTTATATCGAGAGCAGACGAACACAGATGAACGCCGCGTGTCCGCACCAACGGCGACAATGCGCCACAAAGAAACTGAGGAGTCACACAAAGAAAAAATCAAAAATCAAAAGGAAATTCCATGGGACGCTCGCGGATTTAACGACACGTGTGACGATTGGCGGCCAGGATCAACGCGAGGACTTCGAGGCCACTGACACGGTCAGAACGTCAAGTACAAGTCACATCAACGGGCGAAGGCATCATCGCAAACAGGAAGGAAAAAGCATCTTTGTGAAAACCACCTCGACGTGGAGAAGGGGGGAGCTGGATTTTCCGGCTAGGCACCACGGCGAGGTAGTGACGTGACCGTAAGGGGCTTCTATTGTAGGGACAACCACCCCATCTTCGGGAAAGGTGGATGTCCACGAAGATGCTGTAAGAGTCCTTCGTGAGGATTTTAACCCGAAGGTGTAAGTGGAGAAGCGCGCCTAAGATAACCTCAAGACCCCTTGGGTTGTGAGCCGAGGACTCAGACTTGCGCGAAGGGTCGACAGATGGACGCGAAGGATCAGGCGTTCCGAGGGAACTTTGAGTAACGAGAATCCTCGGGACTCCTACTGAAGAGTATGGCTGAGGAGCGAAGTTTCACCAAGGAATTCGCGAAGATCCTTCGGGGAGACCGAGCTTGATCTTCGACAAGTTTCGAGCTAGGGGACGAAGACTCCGCGACAGCCCTTGACAGGGACTAACTAGATTAACTACCTTGTCAGAATGTGCCCCCCCCCAGGGTAGGATAGGGATTAGCAAAGCTTGGATTGTAAGAAAGCTAGTCTAACGGTTGATCGCAAGATCAACAATTCAGGGACCGGGGCAATTTGGGTGTTTCCCTGGACCGGGGCAATTTGGGTATTTTCCATGCATGTAAACCCGGACCCTAGAGTTGTTTAAACTGATAAGTTCATCAACGAATGAGGGACGAGCATTCTGTTCGCACATTTTGCACATTGGTTCTATTCATCTAGCGTCCACTTTTTCCACAACATCTAGCGGCGTCCTCTCCAGCACCGGGGAGGGGCGCCGTATCTCACCGTTGGCGGGGGTTCCTGACACCAACCATGTATGCATGACTCCGATGTTCAATTTGTTCATCAGCCTCCCGATCCTCCAAATAAGGTCGCATCCAATCCGAGTCGAGGACGAGCACTTCTGACTCAGGTAGTGGTTTATCCGGTTAGGGTAGTTGCTCCTATGGTGTGATGGAGGGGGCGTGAAGCTCTTGCACAAAAACCCTAGCTGGGACTGCTGCCCGACTAGAGCCCATGTTCGCAAGCTCATCTGCCGCCTCGTTGTCTCGTAGTAGGATATGTATAAGCTCCAAGTCATCGAACTTATCTTCCAACTTTCTGACCTCCTGACAGTAGGCGGCCATATAGTCGCTGACACAAGTCCAATCCTTCTGTACTTGGCTCACCACAAGTTGAAAACCCTACGAACCACCAATCGCCAGATACCGAGTGATATGGCAATACGGAGCCCATGGATGAGTGCCTCGTACTCGGCTGCGTTGTTTGAAGCTGGAAAATAAATCTGGAGGATGTACTTGAGTCGTTCGCCTCCAGGTGATATGAAAACGATACCAGCCCCCGCATCCTGTCGTCGGAGAGAGCCATCAAAGTACATATTCCAGTGCTCGGACTCTTCGATGACTGGGAGAGCCTGCATCTCTGTCCACTCGGCAACGAAGTCGGCGAGTGTTTATGACTTAATAGTACTGCGTGGCTTGAACGAGAGCTCGGAAGCCCCAAGTTCCACTGACCACTTAGCGATTCTCCCAGTGGCTTCCTGATTATGAAGGATATCTCTAATAGGAAAAAAGTGACCACCAAAATTGGATGTTCTTGAAGTAGTGCTTCAGCTTTCGAGAGGCAATCAGGACAGCATACAAAAACTTCTGCATTTGCGGATAGCGTACCTTGGACTCACCCAATACTTCGCTAACGAAGTAGACCGGGAGCCGAGCCTTATAGACGCGTCCTTACTCTTCCCGTTCTACTACCACCACGCCACTCACTACATAAATGGTAGCCGCAATGTATAGCAGAAGCGGCTCCTGCGGCATGGGAGATGCCAAGACAGGTGGCGAAGTGAGGAACAATTTGAGATCCTCAAAAGCCTTCTGTGCCTCGGGTGTCCAGACAAACTTGTCCTGCTGCTTCTTCAATAGTTTAAGGAAGGGTGACCCACGCTCGCCAAGCCGCGAGATGAATCGGCCGAGTGCCACCATGCATTCATTTAGACGATGGACATCCCTTTGCCATGTTGGGGGAGCCATCTCCATGATAGCTCTAATTTTTCCGGGTTAGCCTCAATCCCACGGTGAGACACCATGAAACAGAGTAGCTTTCCTGACGGAACCCCGAAGACGCACTTTTCCGGGTTCAACTTCATGTTTTCTGCCGACAGGCTCTCGAATGTCTTTGACAGGTCGGTGGCCAAGTCGGAGGATACCCGAAATTTAACGACAACATCATCAACGTATGCTTCCACGTTACACCCGAGCTGGTTGTGAAAGCATCACTGAATGCAACGCTGATATGTTGCACCTGCATTCTTCAACCCGAAGGGCATAGTGACATAGCAGAAAGCCCCAAACGGAGTGATGAACAAAGTCTTGATGCAATCTTCTTCCTTCAAGCTAATCTGGTGATAGCCCAAGTAGGCATCCAGAAAGCTCAAAAGCTCACAACCGGCAGTGGAATCAACCACCTGGTCGATGCGAGGCAGTCCGAATGGATCCTTGGGGCATGCTTTATTTAAGTCGGTATAGTCGACACAGATATGCCAAGTACCGTTCTTTTTTGCACAAGCACCGGATTTGCCAGCCAGTCGGGGTGGAGCACCTCCCTTATGAAACCAGCGGCTAAAAGTTTGGTGATCTTCGCCTTGATGGCTTCCTTACGATCCTGCGCAAACCGACGCAGCCGTTGCTTGACCGGCTTGGCTTTGTCATTTATATTCAAGGACTGCTCGATCACCTTTCTCGGGACACCCAGCATCTCAGAAGGCTTCCAAGCAAACATGCCCCGACTTGCCTGGAGGAAGGGGACGAGTGTCTCTTCCTATTTCGGATCGAGCCCTGTCCCGATCAGAGCCGTTTTGGTTGAGTCGGACGGGTCGAGCGAAATCCGCCTAACATCTTCGTCAGGCTTGATGCCCGACTTAGATTGCGTCTTGTTTGGCACGTCGCCCTTATCGCGGAGAGTGATGACCGCCTGCCGGATCTTGTCCAACTCATCAACCGCTTTAACCGACTATTATAAGTCACAGTTTTTCTTATCGAGGAGATAGGAAAACTTGACGTCTCCGCGGACTATGATTACGTCCTGTGGGCCCAACATCTTCATAGCCAGGCAAGTGTAATGTGGGACGGCCATGAATTTGGCCAAGCCTGGCCTTCCGAAGATTGCATGATACGCAGTCCCAAAATTGGCCATCTTAAAGCTGTGGTTTTCTGTTCGGTAGTTGTCCCGAGTGCCAAAAGTGACTGGAAGAGAAATTCTCCCTATCGGCACAGAGGAGATTTCTGGAATTATGCCATGAAACGGCACATCAGTCTTCTGAAGCGCCGACCTTGGAATCTGCATCTTGTTAAACGTCTTGGCGAAAAGGATATTTAACCCACTCCCGCCGTCGACTAAGTCTTTACTCAGTCGGACGTTCTATACCACAGAATCCAGAATGAGTGGATATCTTCCTGGACATAGGATGTGATCGGGATGATTCGAGCGATTAAACTTGATCGGAACTTCAGACCATCGAAGGTATTTGGGGTCATCGGAACAGCTGCATTGACTTCCCGAGTAGTAAGCTTTTGCTTACGTTTGGACTCGTATGCATCCGATCCTCCATATATGTAGTAGAGCTCGCGCTCGGTTTCTTGGCAAGCGTCTCCCTGAGTAGGATCACGCTTATCATCTTGCTTGGCGTCCTTCGGAGTGTCCTTGTTGTGCTGTTGAGCGAACCTCTTCAGGACATTGCAGTTCTTTGCCGCATGCTTTCCATTCGGATGGAAAGGACACGGCGCCTCCACTACTTTATTGTAATCATTGGACCGAGGCTTCCTCTGCCAACCATGATCAGCGACTGCCACCAATTCTTCACGCTTCCGCTTCTTGTCCTTCTTGGAAGATGACTCGGGCTTGTCTTTCTTGCCTTTATTTTTACTCAGGCGATCCTCCTAGCGTTCGGCGAGAGCATCAGAGACGGTGGCATACCGGTCCGCCAGAGCGAACATCTCTTTGACATTAGTCAGGGGCTTCCGAGACATCTTTTCGATTAAGTCGGGGTCACGAACTCCCTTTCGGAAAGCTGTGACAACGACCGCTTCAGAAATCTCTCGGATTGTGTTTTTCTTCTTTGTGTAACGCCGAATGAAATCCCTTAATGACTCATCTTTTCTCTGATGAATCTGATAAAGGTCCCACTAGGTCCCAGGCTTCTCATAAGTGCCCTGAAAATTGGCGATTTATTAGTTGCAAAGCTCTCCCCAGGAACCGATTGAGTTCTCTGGAAGGCCTGGAAGCCAACCCTGAACCGGGGAAGTCAACATGATGGACAGATAATTTACCATCACATCATAGCCTCCACCGATTGAGCTCAATTCAGCTGAGCTCATGGACAAGCGGTCACGAGCATGGTCGAGACAGTCCTAAAGGAGCTCGGCGTCCCATTGGTGGACTGGGGTGGTGGCTTACTCACGAGCGGCGAGTGACCGAGCCGGGCGGCGAGGCAGCTTGCGTAAGGTGGCAATGCCAGCCCGGGGTGCGGCGGATGCCAGAGGCATCGATGGCGTGGCCAGGTCGGTCATTGGGCGAGGAGGGCGGTGCCAGGAGCGGCCTGCCAACGTCTTCCCGATAAGGCGGCTTGGTCAGCCGCGGTGGCCAGAAAACGGCGGCAAGTAGTGGCGGAAAGTCGCGTCGGTGCAGGAGTAGGGTCCGCCAGACCTCCGCGACACACGCAAGCAGCCAAGGGGAGGATCTCCAGGGAGGATTTCAGCCGGGGTGCACTAGGCACGCGAGGAGGAGTGAGCTGCATCTATGCAGCTCACCTGCTCGATGATTTGCTCACAAGGGCAAGAAGGAATGGGACTGTTAAGCTGGTCCCACCATGGTCAATTCTGGTCAACAATCAAGTCAAACAATCAATTGGGGTCTAAACCAGTTTGTAGAATTTTTGTATGAATTTTAGTGGAATTTAACATGTATTTAACTATGCATATTGGCATATATGTGTTTGTATGTGCATAATGCTATCCTTAATAGTTTACCCTCAGCATTAACAAATAGACGTATAAGGCAAAAAATAGATTTTTGTTTGAAGTATTTCCTTCTTTGCCTTACCTTATCATTTTTATCCCACTATATTAGGGTTTAAGTGTGTGGTAGATATGATTTTAGGTTACATGCGTATATACAGGCATATATATATATTTATATATATATGTGTATATATATATGATAATCATGAACTTGCATATTTCAAGACCTAGCTAAAATAAAAAATTTACTGTCATGATATGCTGTAAAATAACTACCTAGAACAGGTACATTAATTTCTTGGGTAACTAGGTCATAATATAACTAATAAAGCATAGTTTTTAGTTAGGACAAATTATAAATTCATAATTTTCCATGCAAACAGGCAATTCCAATCTACTAATTCAATTCTAATATACTAAACCATGCTAATAGATTCAATCTACTAATTCATGCTCTTCTAATTCAATTCAATCTACTAATTCAATTCAGTACCTTTGATGTGATGAGCCTGAGGCGAGAAGAATCCTAACATCGTCTCGCGTAGTACGATTTAGTGGTTCTCGCCTGCATGATGGCGAGTTGGTGCGGTTGTTCCGGCCATCAATCGCCCGTAGTAGATCGTGCATAGAGCCTTCACCTTCCTCGCGGTTCGATCTTCGAGAGCTGATAATCTGTTGAAGAACCACACTAGCAGGTCTAGTCCGTGGTCTTCTATATTGGACGAACATGCAAGTAGAAGTAGAAGATAACACAGATGTAGATGGAAATATCTTTAATGCTCTTTCATGCTCGTCTATTACAATGACGGAACCCCTCTATTTATGCTCCTGAATTGCTTGGGCTGTAGCCTGTAGGCAAAGAGCATATAGGAAGTGGGACCCACCAGGTAGGGGAACCGGTCAGCCGGGTGCGTGCCGTGCGCTGTGGCTCAGGAAGGGCCCACCACGGTGGTTCCTTAATACATGTATGCAGACAGACATTTATCATTTATGTATGAAAATGACCATCAAAGGCAGCGTGCGCAAATCCTCACATATAGGCACAAACAAGTACAATTAACGTCGACGAAGAGATACATACAGGTCTAGTTATTATTATTCGATCGATCGAAGAGAAGCACAGCTGACACACAGCCACGTACTCCTAGGCCTAATTCATGTGGAAACGATGTTTGTTAGAAACGATCCACATAAAAGTTGAATAAAAAGTATATCAACAACCAACGATTGTGTTTCTATGTCGAACGGTTCGTTTGGTGAACCGCTAGGCATAGTATTTCTAGCGGTTTGTATTAAGCACCACCAGCAATAGTATTCTTATTGCTGACGGTTCTCTCTTCCTACCGCCAGGGATGATATTTCTGGCGGTTGTTGTTATGAACTGCTAGTGATAATCCATTATTACTGACGGTTCTTGTGACATCCAATATTTTATTGTCTGTCCCTATATTATTTTACTCCAAAACTATTAATAGGATCATTTAAGCAATGGTCCTATTATAATTAATAAGTAATTGTTGCAACCCAAGCCCTTAACTATAAGTTACCCTCTCATATTTTAAGCTAAGCCAAACCATGTAAACATGTGCTTTGGTTATTATTAAATCCCTCTCAATTTATTTAACTAATTTCTTTAGCTGTGTAAACACTTCAAAAATCTGAATATAAATCCTATTCCTCAATCCCTCATGTCTCTCTAGTGTTCTTCACTTGTTCATGATGAGTTTTGGTTTTGGTTTTTGATCTTTTATTTAGTTTCTTGATGTGTTATTGGTTTACTTGATCTCTTCCTGGTTTGGAACCACACTTGTGATGTCTTGAGGATGTATAGATGGTTCTTAAACTAGTTCATGCATCCTAGGAAAGATTTGAAGTGGTTTTGACCTTTAGTTGTTGCTGTTCAGAAACATTCAGCCTGACCTACGTGAAGTGTTTTATTTTTCTAGACATTTAGAAAAATCCTTTTTGAGTGCTTTTTCTTGGAACTGTTTCCTGACTCCATTGCCTATCCACCATAGAAATTTCTATGCAAGGAGATCTCTAGTTTGGGCGCGGTGATCTGTTCTTTGAGCTCCAAACTTTCTGGACGTGGCTGCAGACAGACTATGATTGTTTGATTTTTTTCGGCTTTTTCCACAAGGAGTTTGAAGCTTAGATTTGGCATGGATGAACTAGGTTCATGAATCAGCCATGAGAAAAATCCTCATGAAGTTTGGAGCCTGAAATATTGGCTTCTTGGTTCATTGAACTTGGTCTATTGCTACTGGAAATTCTGGATTACTTTAGCTAAAGTAACTTTTGACCTTTGTCTTGTTTCTCCATGGCTTAAGTGGGATTTCGTGTGGATTAGTTTGAGAGCACCTTGCACCATCTGAGTGATAGGAAACTTCCCATATTTTGGCCATGGTTCATCCACGAATACCCGGGGTACACTTGGTGCAAGAGAGTTCTAATTGATGCTGTCGATTTGAAGCTATTGCGGTGCTTGTGTAGTCACTCGTGTGTAGTTTTTCGCTGCTGCACCCTAAGTTCATCCTTGCCTTGTGGCTTGTGGTGAGTTAGGTGTGTTGTGTTGTGAAGAGAGGAGCGTTGGGTGCAAAGCAATAAGGCTGAAATCAATTTAGCGCCTATTCACCCCCTCTAGTCGCCGAGACCGATTCTTCAAGCCATTAAAGCCCAAATAGTGGAATTAAGTGCCAAAGCCCATTACAAGTTAAGCCAACAGCCTATCACGAATTAGAGGAGATTAGAAGACTTCTAGAAGCTTAAACCAGAGTCCTACTCGTGATCAAGCAATAGGATTTAATCCCTATCCTTAAATCTAGCTAATTCCTAGCCTAAATCACTTAGGACTCCTATTCTTGTGCCATCAGGACTCCAACTTGTTTTTCACCGACCCTAGGCACTATATAAAGGTCCCAGCAACCCCTCACGACACCCCATAACACCTAGATCGCAAGATCAAGCCATCAAAGTCCCCAAAAGCCCTAAACCTCCCACACAAGTTTACCAAAGATCCACCATAGAAAACCCAATTTTTCTTCCATTAGGTAAATTC
The DNA here is from genome assembly GCA_036346145.1 of Olyra latifolia. NCBI lineage: Eukaryota > Viridiplantae > Streptophyta > Magnoliopsida > Poales > Poaceae > Olyra > Olyra latifolia. The sequence goes on from CM070530.1 coordinate 54,281,101, forward strand.
TAGATCTCGTGCTCGTTCCAACGAATATCTATTTGCTAATTTTGGAACTTTAGATCTCAAGTTATGGAATTTACAAGATTGAGTCCAAATCTGTCGAGAAACCAGTCAGGGATTTGACGAACTCGACCAATCCGCCGCCGCCACATCAGCCCAGGCTTTTTTCCCGATGGCGAGCCGGAGCACGGGCTCCCTCACCGATTCGAATTCGAAGCCGCCGCCGCCGTCCACTGTCCCGCCTACCCACCAAGCCGCCGACCGCTGGGCCCCGCCTCGCCTTGGCCCTACTTGTCAGCCACCGCCCGTCCACCGAGCAACATCGCTGAGCCAGCCGCACCACGCCCCCACACCCGTCCTTTTGCACCGCCCCGCCCCTTACCCGCCTGCCGCCACCGCCACCGCCACTGTCACCTGGGCCTGCCCATCCCCACCTGTCCACCGCAGCAGCCGCCGCCGCCAACACGAGACCGCCACGTGGCAATCCGAGCTATGCTCGCGCGCGCCTTGGCTTGGGCCGGCCCAACAGAGAGAGGGGAGGAGAGAGAGATTGGGCCGCCTGGGTTTCAAATAGTAATAGTGAGATTTTTGAATTAATTTGTATTTGTTAATTAATTCGAGCTTCTAACTTTTCTATATAATTCATCCTAACTCCTTTTTGAGTGATTCTAGAGCCAAAAATTATCTAAAAGCCATAGGAATTTTATATATTTTTGTAAGCAGCCACTAGTATAGAGTTTATCCCTGTCCAGTACAACTTTACCCTTAATTAGTTTTTAGCTATTAGTTTAAACTTCAAAAAATCCGTTTGAGAGCATCAAATTAGATGAAACCAGAACTATTAGTTCACAAATAATTCCTAGTATTTTATTTTATTGCTGTGAGCCATGTGTTCTATTGATTGTTTGCTGTTTCTGGTTGTGCGATGATGTTGTTTCCTGTTGCTCACAAGTCACTAGTATTGATCTCTGGGACTAGTGATGGATTGTGAGTGTATCTCGGTGAAGCCGGGATTGTGACAGAAAGTGGCATCAGAGCCAACTTGACTCTAGGCAACGTAGTTAGTAAGCCGTTAACCTCAGGAAATTAACTAAAAATTGTCTTATGTACTGCTATTAATTCCTTGCACCTCTATCTTTCGTTATTTTGCTAGCCTAACCTAAGTTAGTGTTGTCCCTATCTACACTACTAGAGATATAAGCATCACAAGGGGTACATCATAAGGGGTTCATTGCGAACCCCTTGTGATAGTGTCATTACAAGCGGTTCAAAAGACTGAGTCAGGATAGGACTTTTACAAGCGGTTGAGGACACGAACCCCTTGTAAAGCCCGTTCGTGTCCCGAACCCCTTGTAAAAATTCTACGAGCGGTTCGAGTACAAGGGGTTCGTGTCCTGAACCGCCTGTAGAATTCTACAAGCGGTTCGGGACAGGAACCCCTTGTAAAGCCTGGCTTTACAAGGGGTTCAGATCCCGAACTGCTTGTAAAAATTCAGTTTTTGAAATGATAAAAGGAAAGCTTGCCTTATCTCATTAGAGAGCATGCGTGGGATGAGTTGGCTAGCAGAGTGAGGCGTGGGTCACGAGAAAAGTGAGGTCCTGGGTTCGAATCTCACTTCTCCCAAAAATTATTTCTTTACGGGCTCTCCAAGCCGTATCCGGATAGGTCTATCCGTGGACCTGCCAAACTCTATGAAGTAGCACTATAAATAGGAGAGGGATCCGTCCATTGTAAACACACCTGAAAGCAATAAAGAATCCATTCTCTCCCTACATCTGTGTTGATCTACTTTGTGCATCTGTCTTTCTACGTCGCGCATACGAATCAGCAACCTCGGACTACACCCGGTAGCGTTGTTGCTCAACACGTTATCAGCATGAATGCTCCTGAAGGATGATCCGCGAGGAGAAGAAGGCGACGAACGATCTGCATCGAGCCGCCCTCACGCCGGCTTCCACTCGGATAGCCGAAAACAGTCCTACGCGACTGCTGTCCTACGCGACAGTCTACGGAATCACAGAAGGTTGATCATGTAGATCGAAAGGTATTGCATTGAATCAAATTTTGAATAGTAGATCAGATCTGATTGGAAAGAAAATTAGGGATTCTCGTTTGAATCTGGAATTTGCAACTCTGTTCGGTCAACCCAGCACGGACCGCTGGCCATAGGCCACGCATCGCGCGTGCCTTATGCAGCGTAGCCGTGCGCCGGCTGTGTGCCCGCACCACCACTGCACCATGCGCGCATAGCCGCCGCCTCCGCTGGCCGCGCGTCGCCTCCAGTCGACCGTGACCGTGCCGCTGCGCCGCCTCGTGCACTCTCGCGCCGCCCCTCTATGCCGCACCTCGAAGCGGCCCCGGACCGCCGCCTTACCGCTCGTCGATAACTGTGCCATCGCACCTCGGCGACCCGCACCAGACCTCCCTCCCACCACAAAAGCACTGCGAGCCGCCGAGCCGGCCGCCACGCGATAGCGAGCCGCCGAATCGTGGCGGTGGTGAGCAGGCCACCAGGCCAAATCACGCCGAACGGGCCGGCGGCAGGACGAGCACGCCGAACGGGGCGGCAGCAGTCAAGCGAGCCACGCGGAGAGATCGGCCACCCCAAGCAGATCCATAGAACTGGCCACCATCGGCGAGCCAGCGCATAGGGAGGAAAAAAGAAAGGCCAAGGGAGGAAAAGAAACGAAAATAAAAAATATATATATGCGGTGGAAATTTTACAAAGAAGCCCTTCGAAATTTAAGAAACTATGCAAAAGAATTCTTGGAGACACCGAAAATTTTATAGAAGTCCCTAGAGACACTAAAATTTTCATAGAAGTCCCTAAAATCAGCAGAAATCATAGAAAAGCATATTCGGGCATAAAATTTTATTTTTAGCTGTTATAATTATCAGTTTATGCCTGTTTATGAATAGAATTTATGCATATGAATTATGAATGTGAATTTCTGATTATTTGTGGTGTTCGTTTATTACATTTAATCTATGAACTGAAAATAGCATGTTGAATAGTAGAAAATCATGAATTTTGTTGAAGAATTATAAGAATATATGCAGATTACATATAGTAGTCATGAATCAACATTGCTATCATAGAAATTGGGCTTGAATTTCATAGAAAAGCCCTGAAACCTTTTGGGAATTACGTGAAAATTCACCAAAATTAAGAACTTTTGCATAGAAAGCCCGAAAATTAAGAATTTACTGAATGTATATATTCTGGCATATTATTATTCCATGAAATTGCTATTATAATTCTTGTAATAATTATTTTAGCATGTTTATACTGGAAATTTCGAGAATTTATGAATAGATCCATGTCACGCAACACACACTATGATACCCACAGTATCTTATGCAACGAATTTGAATTATCCCAATGTTTGGCATCGTGAGTCGTGAGTTTGATGAATTCCGGCTATGCACATGAAGCTCCCCGCACCGCCATTGGCATTATAGCGAGGGGCAATACTCGAGCATAGAATAATCAAGTACCGCATTTCATTAGGCACACCTGTCCAATACTTTAAAGAATGAATACATGGCAATGAAAAGTGCTATTGATCTTTAGGCCGCACTTAAGAAGCGGTTTGGAAAGCTCAAACACAGTATCCTGCATAAACACAGTAGGACTGGACAAGCCTGAGATATGCAGAAGCTACTAAAGAAGATGATGCCATCATAGAAAAGAAATTGCTGACACTGTAGAAGTCTATTTTACAGAATTTATTTAGTGCATACATAGCAGCACTAGTCGGCCTTTTAGTGTGGTTGCATTAGAAGACATTTGTGATCTCATCATGAATGAAGAAATGTGAGCTCCAGGGGGAGCAAACCTTTAATTCTCGTGATCAGTTATGCATTTTATTCCCAGTATATTTGTGTGAATGCTTGCAATATGAATGATAGCCTAATTGAAATTATATGAATTTATGAAGCGCCCATATGAAGGAGATATGCATTGTTGATAGCAGAATAGCATCTTAAGAGAGACAAAGTATTTTTATTAAAAAGAAAACCGGCAGTATAACCACAATTGCAGGAAGTGGTTCATGCATAGTAGGCTCTGGTCAAGCCACAATCATACTGCCTATGGGTACTTCACTGAAAATTAATGAAGCTTTGCTGTACCCCGAATCCACTATGTCTCTCTTAAGCTTTAAAGACATCCGTGCCAACGGTTTCCACGTTGAGACCACTGAAGAAAATGGCAAAGAATTCCTGTGCATTGTGAAGCACAACGGATGTGAAAAAAGAATCTTAAAAAAAAATTTCCTTTATTTAGAACTAGGATATACCACACAAGAATTAAAACACCTGACAAATACACTTTCCTTAAAACTTCTTTTAGGAGTGCTGAACTCTTCTCTCTTTAGCATAGTAGACTTGGTCATCCAGGCTTACGGATGATGAGAAATATAATTACCAACTCTCAGGGCCATGAAATTAGTGTAAAGAATTTTCCTAATCAAGAAGACTTCATATGTCAGACATGCGCCACTAGGAAAATGATCACTAGGCCCTCGACCATGAAGGTGCAAGATGAAATCCCCGCGTTCCTTGGGAGCATCCAAGGGGATATTTGCCGCCCCATTCAACCCCTATCAGGTCCTTTTTAGGTACTTCATGGTGCTCATTGATGCTTCCTCGAAGTGGTCAAACGTGAGTTTACTCTCGACAAGAAAACCACGCATTCGTAAAGCTGATCTCTCAGATGATAAGAATTAAGAATGCATTTCCGGATCATCACGTGAAATCCATTCGCTTGGACAATGCCGGCGAACTCACTTCGAAGGTATTTGATGATTACTGTATGGCATCGGGAATCAAAGTAGAGCACTCAGTGCCACATGTCCACACTCAGAATGGACTAGCAGAAGCACTGATTAAAAGGATCAAATTCATAGCAAAGTCACTCTTGCAGGGTTGTAATTTACCGAACACGTGTTGGGGCCACGCTGCCCTACACGCAACAGCATTATTGAACTATAGACCGTCAGCGTACAACATCCACTCACCAATGCAACTAGTTCAGGGGATCACACCGAAAATTTCCCATTTAAGAAAATTTGGATGCATGGTGTATGTACCGATACAACCACCACAGCGAACAGTTATGGGCCCTCTCCGGAGGCCAAGGATATACGTTGGTTATGAGACAGTGTCCACAATCAAATATTTAGAACCCTCGACCGGTAATTTGCATACCGCCCGGTTCGCTGATTGCATCTTTGACGAGGATAATTTCCCGTCATTAGGAGGAGATAAAGAACCCTTAACAGAAGAATGCCGTGAAATCATTTGGCAAGCCACCGGCATTCCCGCACATGATCCCCGTACTAGAGAAGCAAACGAAGAGGTCCAGAAAATCCTCGATTTACAGAAATTAGCAAATGAACTGCCTGACCACTTTCGTGATTTGAAGGGTGTGATTAAGTCGCATGTGCCTGCGCGCAATGCACCAGAGAGGGTAGAAGTGCCAAAGAAAATTACAAGCACCCCTCAACCTGTTCAGAGGCCTCAAAGAAAAAGGACAGGAGATCTGGTTTCTCAGCCCCCTAGTATCCGGAGACGTCTGGGTAAAAAGGGGAATGAGAGCTCATCACAACCAGTCACAAAAGCGCCCCGAAAGAAAAAGAAGGGGAGCCAGTTGAGACCTGGCAACTCTGGTGAGAAGCAGCCTGCTAGCGAGGCGCTCCCAGATTTGAATATACCGGTAATAGAAGAAGAAGCCGATAGAAATACGTGTGCACACATCGGCAATAATAAGCTAAAGAAACTTGCTCCCGTGATGGAAAATAGCGGTGAAGAGCAAGTAGAAATGCACGAAGCACCACATGTCAAAATGGCCATAAACTTTGCAGAATCAAGTGAAATGATGAATAGAGCAACAGCCAATGTCGACATATACTTTGCTAAAATGATTGCTGTTTAATAGATCCCGATCCGGTCAGGCATCTCTTTCTTCGAGTATAAGCACCGACCAGATAGGCGAAATGGAAGAAAGCAATCACCATGAACTAATCTCATTGAACAAAAGAGAAGTGTTTGGACCTGTGTGCCTTACACCCTCCCATATACGTCCTGTGGGCTATAAATGGGTTTTTGTTCGGAAGAGAAATGAAAATAATGAAGTGGTACGGTACAAAGCAAGGCTGGTAGCTCAAGGATTCACTCAACGCCCAGGCGTTGATTATGAAGAAACCTATTCCCCGGTCATGGGTGGTATAACCTTTAGATATCTCTTCTCAATGGCAGAGAATATGAACTTAAGAATGAAACTGATGGATATAGTCACAGCTTATCTTTACGGTAACCTGGACTCTGAATTGTACATGAAAGTACCTGATGGCATGCCAACCCCGGATAAAGAGAAGAAAGAATTATATTGTGTAAAATTGCAGAAATCCTTATATGGATTAAACCAGTCAGGAAGAATGTGGTATAATCGCTTGAATGAGTTCTTGAGCAAGAAAGGTTATACGAATAATGAAGACTGTCCATGCGTTTTTATACAACGATCACAAGATGGTTTTTGTATAATTTCGGTTTACGTGGATGATTTGAACATCATTGGCACTGATGATGAAATTGAAGAAGCAACCTCATATTTGAAATCTGAATTTGAAATGAAAGATTTGGGTAAAACCAAATTCTGCTTAGCCCTTCAGCTTGAGCATATGCCAGATGGAATACTCATACACCAAGCCGCCTACACCCAAAAGGTGTTGGAGAGGTTTAGTTTTGAGAAGGCGTACGCATCAAGAACCCCGATGGTCGGAAGGTCATTACAAGCAGACCAAGACCCATATCGACCTAGAGAAGAGGGGGAGGAAGTCCTGGGATCGGAATTCCCATACTTAAGTGCCATAGGAGCGCTCATGTACCTAGCAAACAGTACACGGCCTGACATTGCGTTCGCCGTAAACCTATTAGCAAGGTATAGTGCTGAGCCAACGAAAAGGCATTGGAAAGGGATAAAGGACATTTTCCGCTACCTACGGGGAACAGTCAATCTTGGATTATTCTATAGAAGGAACCAAGATATGACTTTGGTCGGATATGCAGATACGGGTTATCTTTCAGATCCGCACACCGGTAAGTCCCAGACAGGATATGTCGTCCTGTGTGGAGGAACCGCAGTATCATGAAAGTCGTCAAAGCAGACACTTGTGTCAACATCGACTAACCATTCAGAAATCATTGCATTGTATGAGGCAGCACGTGAATGTGCATGGCTTCGAAGAATGACATTCCACATTCTTCAGTCATGTGGATTGCAAATAGAACAAACCCCCACCATCATTTATGAAGATAATGCAGCATGTGTCGCACAAGTATAGACTGGGTATGTGAAGAGCAATCTCACTAAGCATATAAACCCCAAGTATTTTTATGCACATGAGATGCATAAGATGAATGAAATCAATATTCAGCACACTAAGTCGTGCGAGAATCTCGCAGATTTATTCTCTAAGTCCATACCTGCATCTACCTTTGAAAGATGCATTAAAGGCATAGGAATGATGAGACTTAGAGAAGTGCAGAATTCAGGAGGAGAAACTTCACATATTTTGAATTAAATCTTGAACCAGAAGTTCAAGTACCCAACTATTACATTGAAGTAATGAAGCAATGTTGGGTGGATTTGTACTCTTTTTCCCTTAAGTGAGTTTCAAAGAAGTTTCTCACATAAGGTTTTTAACGAGACATATCCATGCGCACAGCGAACGTATGCTATGCACTCTTTCTCCAAGAATTTTTTCCACCGGGTTTTTATGGAGTTTTAATGAGGCATATGCATTACGCGGCAAGGTCCAAGGGGGAGTATTGGGAAACCTATTCGTTTACGGGCTCTCCAAGCCGTATCCGGATAGGTCTATCCGTGGACCTGCCAAACTCTATGAAGCAACACTATAAATAGGAGAGGGATCCGTCCATTGTAAATACACCTGAAAGCAATAAAGAATCCGTTCTCTCCCTACATCTGTGTTGATCTACTTTGTGCATCTGTCGTTCTCATTGCCGTTTCTCGTCACAAGATATTTAATCAAGAACCTCGGACTACACCCGGTAGCGTGGTTGCTCAACACAAATGAGGGACACCGACTACAAATACATCCCAAGGAAGTGCAAGACACCCAACTGTCATGAGAATGGTCGACTTATTACCAATGCTATCGACACTGAGAGTGATCCTATGCTCTATGTGACGGTTGATTATTTAGAGGTGCTGGAGGGAATGTGTGATGATCTTCGTGACAATGGATTGGCCTGTGAAAGGGCATTAGCAGACCAAATTGAAGAAAATCAGGAGTTGGAGACGGCATTGGAAGAACTTATGGCCAAATTAAACATCGCCGAGGAAGAGCTAGCCAAGGAGAGAGCAGCCAACCAAGCCGCCAAGGCGGAATACAAGAAGAGGAAGGATGCTTTAGATGAGCGCGAAGCCATGTTGAAGGCCAGGATTGACCAAGAGAAAGCCAAGCTCCAGCGTGAGAATGCCAAGATCAAGCGGAAGAAGATCTGTTTGGGCAAGATGAAGAAGGATATCGAGGAGGATGATGCTGAAGTGGCACACAAGCGAGCCAAGTATGAAGCAAAGCAAGCACAACTGAGGTGGGACGCAGCCTCACTTATCAAGAGATCACTCAAGAAAGATAGAGAGGAGGTGAACTACGTCAACATCAGTGAGGATGAAGACGATGAGACCTATGAGGAAGAGTAGAATCTTAGTTTTTGTCGTTGCCGTTGTCGTTCCTAAGCTAGGAGTCGTTCAAGATTAAGTATTAGGAGTTAAGCTGTGTTCTCGTATTTTCCTTTAAAATTGTGTGGATTTGATCATACCATTTTTTGGATTTCCCTGTGTGGTATGGCAAATCATATGGTTAGATAATGTAGTCTTGAGGTTAAGGTTTCGTTTTTGTTAGATATAATCTTGATGTCTTTACATTTTAGTGTGTCAGTGAGTGCTGGCCGTGCTGTATGGCTCGGCGTGTGTGTATAGCGCGGACGTGTGACCGGCATGCTGGTGTGGTTCAGCGCAAGTGCAGGAGCAGTTGGACCAAGTGTGCATGGAGTGACCGTAGGTGAGCCTGCTTATGGAGTCAAGATCTGCATGGAGAAAATAATGGGCTGGCTAGGAGGTGTAGTGTGCATGCAACACTACCAGGGAACCGGCTACTACAACCGGTTCGAAACTGGTTATAGAACCGGTTTTGGAACCGGTTGTAGGCAACCACGAGTGATACCCTCCGGGTAACACTCGCGGTTTCCCAACCGCCAGGTACGACACCACAAGCGGTTCGGAACGCTCCCTGGCAGGCTGGTAGAGGCGCCACATGGGTGCTCTCTACAAGCGGTTCGTATTACAAACCGCTTGTGGAGACCCTCTCAGCCAGCGAGGGGAGGCGCCACGTGTGCCCTCTTCACAAGCGGTTGGACTTACGAACCGCTTGGAGAGCCTCGAGGCGACAAGGGAGGCGCCACGTGTGGCCTCTCCAAGCGTTGAGTTACCAACCGCCAGGAGAGGCCAGCGTAAATTATATTCAATATAGAATACGTTACGAGGGGGTTTTCAATATGAATTTTGACAATAAAATTAAATAAAACTACAATATTTTTTCACAATTAAAAATATAATATGATGTATACTCGATCATTCACACAACCACAATTAAGTTATTTACACAATAATACGAATGAATTAAAAATATGTACATACATAAAATAAGGAGCACATGCACTGATCAAAGCAATGTTTATACATTTCAAGAGTACAAGGGTGAATCTTGAGGTCATTTGTTGCCTGCATCGCTATGTGTGGCCTTCGATGATTCCGATATTTCACCTGTCCTAGAGAAGGACAATCTCTACATCCTTTGTGTGGAACTCGCCTTTGGTTGATATAATCTAAATGCGACAATGAAGCCGATAAGTTGTTCTTGGATTGTTTGCAACCCGGTGAGGCGGGTCACACCTTGCACATCGAGGTAAGGCCGCCAAAACAGAAATAAATAAATCTATGAACACGTAAATTGTAAGTACTAAAAAATTGAGATGCATCATTAATTTCGATGCATCATTACTTTGGTATTTTTGACATGCACGCACCTCGTCGTCTATTTTGGGCACATCGCCGTGGCAAAGATTTTGCATGTAGTGGCACACATAATAGCCACATAAGTTGTTTCCAGCCGTTTGTTGTATAACCTATGATGAAATTTAAAAAGAATACAAGTATTGAGATGAAAAACTATCAATAAAGAATATGAATTAATTAGTATGCTTTATTACGCACTCGAGTGCTTAATTGAATTGTGAATTCGTTCTTGAAAGCTCCTTTATGCTTCTTTCGGAACTTTGCGAATGCCCTGTGATGCGTTAATACATAAATAGTAATTATTAGAGTTTGAATTAATTAAATAGCTAGGCATTTCAATAGAATAAGGAAACCATCTTATAAAATAATATATACCATACCGATTTAAGCGCGTCAATGATATATTGATATTTTTCTGTGGTTTCCTTTTGAGTCTTGAACAATGATCTTGCTATTATCAAGCAAGATAACAAGAAGGACCCAGTGAAACCTATTAATATATTCAACATATATATGTAATTAGTCATATTATGTATGCTTTAAAAAGCTAGGAATGAGAGGTTGTGAGGAACGGATATATACGCACTTTCGAAGTTGAAGGGCAAAAGTATGTATGGTTTGTAGTGCTGTGCTAAGAGTGCATCCAGAATGTACTCGTCAACAACCTTTGGGTTGTATCCGATGACAGCCTCGTTGATAATCTCTGGGTCTATGAAGCCGATGTTGAAGTCACCCAGTCTTCTCAATCGTTGTATCTCCATTCTACATAGAAATGGAAAAACTATTAGAGTTGCAACTTTCTGGTACGAGGAAGCACATGGTAAACTTATTAGCCTGACATTTATAGACACTAGCAGCTCATGAGAGACACGTTGACAGCGTCCTGATGGTAAAACTGGTAGAAGTCTTCGAATTCGAGCCATATTTGGTTGTCCCCGCGATAGAAATGTTCGTTTGTGATACGGAGGGGAAACATATTTCTTTCTTGAGCGGACTCTACCATGTACCATTCATGAAATTGCCGCATCTTGGTTGGTAAATCCTTTATGGTTTTAGGGTTAACCAACTCCCGGCCCAACTTATATTGCCATCTCACTTCTGCCATTGGGATATCATCTGTTAATCCAAGAGGTTCAGCTGCAGAACCGAGGTTTGCCTCTTTCATGAATTGTTCAAGCTGTTCTTCCTCTTTCTTCTTCTTTGTTGCCTCTGCCTTAGCCCGTTTAGACTTCTGTGTAGCCTTTACTATTGTCCGGTCGTGGTCTGATGTCGTAGGCAGTGGCGCTGCATGGGATGTCGCGAAGTGTTTTGAAGCTTTTCGGTCAATTGCTTGCTTCGGCGCTGGCACTTTAGGTGCGAAGTGTGCAGCAACTTCTGCAGCAACAACTTTGCTTGTCTCCTCGTCCGTCATATCATATGCCCTTTTTGAAGGTTCCTTTAACCTTGTTGATCGGCTGGACTGGGCCTTCTGGGGAGGAGGATGGCTCCTTCTTATTTGAAGCTTCTTTCGCGGAGGAGATGGTGGAGGCGTGCTTTTCCTTAGGGGGTTCGTTTTTGTTGGAGGTGCTGGTGGAGTTGGGCTTCTGCGTGGAGCAGGTGGTGGAGCAGGAGTACTCTCTATTGGCGGCGAGGCATTGCGTGGAGGTGATATTGGAGGAGGCATAGTTTGTCGTTGTGGAGGAGGCGAGCTTCCTCCAGCCGGCTCCAATTGCTCGATGTCTCGCGGTGGAGATGACACCTCCACGCCATCTGCAAACATGATGTACCGTTTTCACCAGAAGATGATACCGTGGAGGGCCTGTCCAAGCTTGGCCACCTCATCGCCTCCAGCAATATCGAGCATAAGATCTTCAAATCCGCTTAACACCTCCTCCACGGCGACTTTCGAGTAACCGGGGTATCTCGTTGCAATGAAATGTCCGCCCGGCTCTCTCGGGAACGCCATGCCGTAAGCCACCTTTATGGAGAGGTTTCGCGCTGGACATGTAGCTCACATCGGGCGGCGAACATTGATGTCGCCCATCGGAAAATGGCCGAGGTCATCCCCATCAGTGCCGCGGTGGACGACAATTGCTCCGCCGCTGAGGCTTCTGGCGGCCGATCATGGCATCTGGCGGTTGCTCGGACTGTTCCTGAAGCTTGCCGAGGGCTATCTGCACTTGTTGAGCAACTATGTCGCCGATACTAGCTGGGTAGCTCTTAGCTCCCTTTCCAATTGGCTGTATTTGTATAGCTCTCTGGTTTTGCTTCTTGCTCGGCTCCTGTACGTTTGGGAATCCTTTGCGAATCCGTGCTTCCATGGCGTCGACGAACCAATACCTCTTGTCCGTCCCGGGTGCTCCGGGTTTTGGAGGGCATGTGTCAGCTCGTCATTCTCCCTATCTGTCACTAAGGAACCTGACTGAGACTGTTGAACGGCTTGTACGATCCTTTGCCCAACAACCTGCACTCCCGGTGCCATCACCAAGCTGCCATCATCTGCAAGGGCCCCCCCCGTGAGCCATGAACCAATTTCGCAGGCAAAATTTCCAGTCAGTAGTAGCAGATGGTGCATCCTTGGCCAATAATTCTTCCTCCCGCTTCTCCCATTTCGGTATAGCGTTGATGTAACCACCGGTGCCGAGATAGTGGTGGTACTTCTTCTTCTGTGCATTTATCTTGTTCTTTTGGCTCACGGCTTGGCCTTGAGCTGACAGTTTGTATTCCTCAAACGCTTCCCAGTGATCGGCCAGCTTAGGAAATAGATTGAAGTCGGGCCTTTCACCTTTCTGCACATACTTGGCATTTAGAGACGTCTTCCAAGACTGAAATACGGTTGCCATCTTTTTCAAAGTGTATTTCTTTACTTTGTCTTGAACCCTTCAGAATTTGAAATTGTCCTTAATATCATCCCACGAGCTCCTTGGTAGCTTGAGGATTTCAGCCCATTTCGGATGCTAATTGGGACGTGGTCACTTACATGGAAACCACAAGCGTTGTTGAATGGCCCAATTGTTTGAAGAGGGCAATCGGCATCCCGTCGGAGTTAACATCGGTAAATACATGCTTTGTTGACTTGTTTCTTGTTAGGTCCTCGCTCGATTGGTTGCTCGATGTACCTGCTTAAATTACGAAAAATATGAGTGTGTTTAGATTGCTCGAAAGGCGGCGTGTACCAGGGCATTATTGTGGCATTACCTCGCTGGCCCCAGTGTCCACGGCATCACCGGAACACAAGGTAGTAGCATTAGCGTCACCTTGGTTCACAGCCTCATCGGCAGCAGCGTTAGCGTCACCTTCATCGTATTCTCTGATGCTACCCTCCGCGATCGAGTCTAGCATGAACAGATTCTCATCGAAAATATCGTTGGCATTGCCTGGTTGCTCCATCTATATATCATAATTGCGAAACAATGTTAAATTAGTATCGCAACTTGTGCACATGATAAAAAGAAAGGATAGATAAAAGAAGGATTAGCCAATGCTTTGCAAATCAGGCCATAATCTCTCATCCAAGTCATGCCGTATTCGTGTGAAATTTGATGGTTTTTTTCGTTGTGAGATACTACCTACGGTTCTTAAAACTTACGTGATGTCTATTGACACGGTTTTTGAAATACAACTTTGATCACTACTTATATTTGTACTTTTTGGATAAACGGCATAAAATATGATATTATAGAAGTGCTTCTCGAAACGAATCTATATGTATGGTCCAAAGTGCTCCCTATCTCTCTCTAGCTCTCTCTCTCTCTCTAGCTCTCTCTAGCTCCCTCCCTATCTCTCCCTATCTCTCTCTAGCTCCCTCCCTATCTCTCCCTAGCTCTCTCTCTCTCTCAGTTTCTCTCAGCTTCCCGTTGGGACGTTTCATCGAACACCCTGTGTGCACACATGAAACAGAGGCAGAGTGTGGCGTGGGCATGGGCAACCTAGGTCCTTCGGGGGATTGGGGGGCGCGGGGCCTTGTCGAGAGAGGTCGACGGCGTGGTGGAGGTCCGACGGTGAGGCGACGACGCCGGCGCGCGCACGGCGGTGGCGAGGCGCGTCGACGAGAGCGCGTGCATATTTATTGAACTAAAACTAACTAATTGTTACATTTTTAAAATTATTTCTTATCCTTTTACAATTTTGAACCTATTTATTTTTCCCTTTCTACCTTTGTAATTTTTTTTATCTTTATACAGTTTTAACTATACCTAACTAAAATTTTTTTACCCTTCACATTTATTGCACAAATAAATAACTAATTGTTATATTTTTAATTATTTTTTAATCCTTCTACAATTTTTAACTAAATCTAACGAATTATTTTTCCCTTTCTACCTTTTTATTTTTTCCTTCTAATTTTTGCCTTATTTATTTCATACTCCAATAATTAGTTCCTAAAATTAGGGTGATCAAGCTAGCTAGCAAATTTATCGTTAAATTTTGGATCCTAAAGCAAACAACTTCATTTTGAGATCAACTCCCTAAAATTAGATGATCAAGCTAGCTAGCAAACAAGTTAGGTAGCTAGCAAACAAGCAAAGAAACTTTTCACTGGTGAAGCTAACTAGCAAACAAAACACACACTTTTCAACAAAGAACAAATCAACATTTCTCCACATCCAATGCAAAAAAAACAATAATACTTAGGTGAGAAGGATGTTAACATGACGTTACTAATCTTGAACCACTTAATTTGCAGCTAAATCATCTCAATTGAAAAATTGGGCAGCACCTCCCCTTGAACAGTACCTTGGCCCTTCCTGTTAACACTTCCCGTTCACCTGATCTGCGCCTTCGGGGAGGAAGAAGATGTTTTAAATACGCTGGGCGGGATGGTTCTACAACCGGTTTGAGACACAAACTGCTTCTAGAGCATGCCTTTTACAACCGTTTTGTGTCTCAAACCGGTTCTGGAAACCCACAACCGGTTTGGGACACAAACCGGTTGTAGACGTGGGACTTTACACACGGTTCGTGTTTCAAACCGCTTCTGGAAGCCCTCTCCCACTCGTTGCCCACGAACCGGTTCTAGTACGAAGATTACAACGGGTTCGCACCAAACCGCTTCTGATGGACCGGTTGTGATGCTCAATTCTGTAGTAGTGCAAGTGTTCGTGGGTGAGAGTCTTCAGAGCTACGCAGGCACTTGCTTGGTCTAAGCGGGATTAGTGGTGATCACCGTGAGCGCTTGCATGCAGCCGTTAGCCTTATCCGGGTCTTGTGGCGAGATAGAGGACGTGCTCCTGTGTTTAAATACCGGTGTGTGCTGGTGTGAAAAACAGTGTGTGTAGTGCTATGAAATTCAATAAACAAAGTGCTTATGTGTGTGAGTAATTTTTGTGTTCCACTGTAAGCTTCTTCTTCTGAGTACCAAACAGGGAGAGGGAGTGTTTTGTGTGTGTAGCTAGAGAAGCTGGGCCAACAGTTTTGATGGTTGTGAATTGTTTTAATTTTCGTAATCCTCTGAGCATCTGTTACTTTTTCGACCATATCTGGAGCTGTAGAACTCCGTTTTGCTCCACTTGTACTCGTTGGAAAGATAACAAAATTTCCCACAACTTTGTTAATTACAAGATTTGCTGAATCTGTCTCTTACAGTGCTTAAAAATGCGTTGAAGTTCAGTACCAGATTCTGCCGCGAACTGAAAATCATGTTTAGTGCGAAGGCTTTTGCAAATTTTGATTAATTATAAGCGAAGCCGTAAGCTACTGCATTATTACCTTGTTGCTGTAATTACCATTCACTTTAATTCTCCAACTAAGTATCTCCTAAGTATGAGAATTACCCTAGCCTATACTAAGGCGATATTATAAGCAACTAATTTGTTGTTTGTGTTTGTAAGCCGTGGTTGAAGTTGGAGTTATTGACGCATGTCACACTTGTGTTGCATGTAGACGTGAGTTGGTTTTCGTGATTCTTTGTGTTGAGTGATAAAATTATTTCAAAAATTATCTTAGGATGTCACTTACCAATCAAGTTCTAGACCTTAATCCATATCTGTTTAGCAGGTGGTTAGAGGTCATGGAGGCCGTGGAGGAGGTCGTGGACGTGGACATCAGCCCATGTACCAACAGGAGTGTGAGGAGCAACAGCAGGCCCAGGATGAGGTCGCTCCCGAGGAACTCGAAGGGCAGGAAAGCATCAACAACCATGCCGCGCAAGAGCCCAATTTGCCGCCACCGCCACCGCCACCGCCGCCACCAGTGCCAGCACATGAAGCCACCATGCTACAGCTTCTGAACTTAATGGTGGAGCGTATGAATCAGCCGCCGCCGCAGCAAGCGCCAGTTGCACCAAAGCCGCGGTCCAACTTCAGGGAGTTCATGGGAACCAGGCCTCCAGAGTATAATGGAGAAGGAGATCCAGTCAAAGCTAAAGACTGGATTAAGGATGTTGAAAGTAAGCTATATCTTGTCAACTGCAATGAGTATGAGAGTGTACAATTCGCAGGCCACATGTTGAAGGGCAATGCAGCTCATTGGTGGGAGAATTATCGTACCGCACAGCCCAATCATCTCAACATGATTTGGGAGGAGTTTGTGGAAGTGTTCAGGAAGAACTTTGTTCCTATGAATGCACAAGAAGAGAAGAGACGTGAGTTTGAGGGACTGAAACAGGGCAATATGACTATTGATCAGTATATTGCTAAGTTCGTGGAGTTGTCTCACTATGCACCAGAGTTAGTGGCTACAGAGAGGTCCAAAGTGTGGAGGTTCTCTGAAGGACTAGACAGTTGGTATGGAGTTCAACTGAAGATGTTACGCTGTCAGACATTTGAGGATGTTTGTGAGAGAGCCTGTATTTTGGAGGGAGCTTAAAAGAAGCACAGTGAAGAGAGGAAGAGGAAGTTTAATGCTAGTCAGATGGGTAATAACGCTCGCCAACGTGTTGGACAGAGTCAGAATTTTGGGCACAGCCATAATCCTCAGAGGCAGTTCAATAACCCGGCTGCAAAGCATGTTGTAATCACTCACCATGGTGGGAATTTTCAGCAAAACCTCCAAAATCAGCAGAGTGGTAATACACCATAGTTGCGTCAGAATCAGCCTGGAGGAGGACAAGGACAGAACCAGATGAAGGTTGCTAACCCAGGAATCACTTGTTACAAGTGCAATCAGCAGGGTCATATTTCGTATGATTGTCCGCTCAATCGGGGGAATCAAGCACAGCAGGGAGGATCCAATGCACGTCAGCCTCAGCAGGATCAGAACCGCAATGGAGGAAGTGTTCCGAAGATGCCGCAGGGAACCGCACGCTTGAACAATCTTACAATTGAAGATGCTCAGGAAGCGCCAGATGTCGTGCTTGGTACGTTTCTAGTAAACTCTACTCCTATTACTGTTTTATTTGATTCGGGTGGAACCTATTCGTTCGTTAAAAAGGAGATAGTTGTTCAAAACAATTGGAGGGTTATTCCGCTTAAGTACTCTATCACCATACAAACACCGTCAGGAAGACTATCAGCTGCAGTAGGTTGTCCAGGTGTTGAAATTGACATGGGTGGATTTAAGTTCTCAGGTAATTTGGTTACGATGGAATCAGAAGGTTTGCCATTAATTCTTGGAATGGATTTCTTGTATAAGTATAAAGGAACCATAGATTGTGCTAACCGAGCAATTAATCTCACTACTTTGGAAGGAAAGGTAGTTCGTTATGAATCTGTGGTTAAAGGCACAAAGGTCGTTTCACTTAATCAATTAAAAGTGAAGAGAGATGATGGAGACAGACCTACAATGGAGCAAGTACCAGTAGTGAACGTGTGAGACCATGTGGCGGTATTTATGTTGTGATGAATATATGTGATTTGAATTGATTTGGTTGAGGAGTTTGTTTTGGAGACTAATTTAAGCCGATTCGGCCATTTGTGCTAGGACAAAGTGTTTTACACTTTTGAGAGTCTTCCTGAGTTCAGATGGAACAATGTTATATACGGATTTTGTAGAGAATTTTGAGATGCATCTTTTTCATATTATGACATTTTTCATTTGAGCAAGGAAAGTATTTTTAAAATTTTCATCTTTGTTCTGTTGTGCTGAGGG
This sequence comes from Olyra latifolia, assembly GCA_036346145.1. Lineage (NCBI taxonomy): Eukaryota > Viridiplantae > Streptophyta > Magnoliopsida > Poales > Poaceae > Olyra > Olyra latifolia. The sequence goes on from CM070530.1 coordinate 54,299,208, forward strand.
AAGCACCGGTTTGAAAGGTTTCGGTTTTAGTTCGAGTGGGACGTTGGGCATGTAGTCATATGTTTGAATTCATGATGAAATTAGACTAACATGCAGAAAACAAAGAAAAGAAAATATTTTTGTTTGTGAAAAATGGTTTGGTCCTTGTAGGCGCAGGCTTGGAGGCAACCGTGGTCGACGATAGTACCGGGACTAGATCAGGTGGATCGAGGTCCAAAACGGTGATAATGACGCGGGGCGGATGGGCTTAGGCTTGGGGGCTCATGAGGACGCCATGGAGAAGGACTTGAGGTGGCTCAAAGGTTTCGGTTCGGGTTGGAGGCCCGAAGGCACAGAAATGGAACGATCAAGTCCGGCAGATGAAGGCCCGTTGCATCAGGTTAATCGGATTTTGTGTAAAACCCATGTATGGCATATTTGGCCCATGTTGGGCTTTGTGTGAGTGGTTTAGGCCTATGTAAGTGGCTGGTTAAGTGGATCAATCTTACTCCTTGATTTAGTTGCTTAGGGTTGAGGCAAAAAATCAATGGTTGTGGTTCACCCGGTGGCCCTATATAAGGAGGAGTGAAGGGGGTGCCTCCATCAAGCATTGGGCTGAGATTTTGTGACTTGTATTCTGTTATTTTGTGAGCTTTGGCCATCTAGGTGTGGCTGTGAACAAACCCTCTCAAGTAATAGAAACTAGTCCTCAAATCATGTCTTTATTCTTGTGTTGTTCATGTGTTTGATCTAGTTTCTTTGGTAATTTTGTTTGCAACAAGTTTATTTACCTCACCTTCTTCTATATGTTGCTGATCCATAATGTTTTGAGGTTGCTTATATGATTTGACACCCTTGGCAACTTGTGAGAAACAAAAGATCACGTTCTTTTCACTTTTGTTCAAGATGGCAGATTTGTTCTTCTTATGCAGCAGTCAGTGTAAGATTTTTAGCAAAATCACCCGAGATACTTTTTGAGTGATTCTTGTTGGAGAAGGTCTGTGACTTCCATATCTACCTGTGAGTAACTTTTGAAGTCATTTGCATTCTTCGTTTGGGAGCTATGAGTGAATACCGAGACCCAAACTTTCTGTGTATGAGTTCCAGACAGTTCGTATCTCAAGAATTTTTCTGATTTTTCTATGAGGAGTTTTGATCTGAAACTGGGCTGGAGGTTTCCCGACTCATTATGAAATAGGGAAAAAAATTCCCATATGTTTTGGAGCCCAAGAAAGCCAGCAACCACTCCTGTGATCAGATTTGATTTCTGCTGAAATATTCCTGCCTGCTTTTCCTAAAACACCTTTATTATGTAGGGTGTTTTGTCTCAAGTGCAACCACTTTGGACTAAGATTACTTTTGTTTGAGCACTTAACAACCAGAAATATGGCTCTTCTTGTGGGATGTCATACCTAAGGTGCGTTGGGTAAAGAGCATCATTCATCTTCTTGCGAGAAATTTTCTTTGGCTCCTGTACGCCCCCTCTAGTCGCCAGGTTCGGTATTTCAGAACGAGTTCTTAGATGTGTTTCTAGAGGATTTGCCAGGCATGCCACCAGCGAAGTTGAGTTCGCCATCGACTTAATTCTAGGTACGGAACCAATTTCTCAACGCCCATATCGTATGAATTCTAGAGAATTAGTAGAGGTGAAGAAACAAATTAAGGAGCTAAAACAAAAAGGCTTTATTAGGCCTATTGTTTGGCCATGGGGTTCGCCAGTATTGTTTGTGGAGGAGAAGCGGAAGAAAACTTAATGTGTGTTGACTATTAGAAGCTTAATGAGGTCACTATTAAGAATAAGTACCCATTACCTCGTATTGATGATTTGTTTGATTAATTGAAAAAGCCGCTGTATTTTCAAAGATTGATTTGAGGTCAGGTTACCACCAGATCAAGTTGCGAGCAGAGGATATACCAAAGACAGCTTTTACTACTCGTTATGGTCTTTATGAATATACGGTAATGTCGTTCGGTCTTACTAATGCACTAGCGCACTTTATGGCATTAATGAATAAGGTGTTGATGGATTATTTAGATAAGTTTGTCATTGTGTTCATTGATGATATACTTATTTATTTCAAAAATAAGGAGGATCATGCCGAACATTTGAGGTTAGTTTTGGACAAGCTGCGTGAGCATCAGTTATATGCTAAATTCAGCAAGTGTGATTTTTGGGTGCAAGAAGTTGCTTTTCTTGGCCATATTATCACGAAAGGAGTGTCTATGGATCCATCTAAAGTAGAGGAGATTCTGAATTGGCCAGTACTAAAGTCAGTTACCAAAGTCAAAGGATTTCTCGAAATTGCAGGTTACTACGGGAGATTCATTGAAAAATTCTCCAGAATTTCAAGACCATTAACTCAGTTGCTTAAGAAAGACGCCAAGTTTATTTGGACAGTGCAGTGTCAAGACAGCTTTAATGTGTTGAAACAAAAATTAACTTCATCGTCAGTGTTGATACTTCCTTATATTCACAAGAACTTTGAAGTATATTGTGACGCTTCCAAGTTGGGAATCGGATGTGTGTTAATGCAAGATGGGAGAGTGGTCGCTTATGCATCGCGTCAATTGAAGCCACATGAAGTCAATTATCCAACACATGATATGGAGTTAGCAGCCGTAGTGCATGCTTTAAAGATTTGGAGGCATTATTTGATCGGAAACTGCACTGAAATCTACACCGATCACAAGAGTCTCAAATATATCTTTACGCGACCAGATCTGAATTTGAGGTAAAGAAGATGGTTAGAATTGATGGCCGACTTTGACATTGGTATAAATTATCATGAGGGCAAAGCCAATGTTGTAACAGATGCATTAAGTTGTAAACCAAGGAATGAGCACCTTGCTAAAGAAGTGGAGAAGCTGAATCTGATGATCGTCCGTTATGGTTATGTTCAAAGTTATGTGTTCACAATGGAAGTACAGCCAGACCTTCAGGAGCAAATTAAGTGTTGGATAAAAAAATAACTATTATTAATTTCGTTTGTATTTAAAACGGCATTAATAATTATCTGCAAAAAAATCAGAAAAGATAAGAGATAGAATCTGTTGCAAATCGTAGCTAATCTCGTTACTATCTCTAATCCTATCTCTAACTATACCCCTAGTCTCGAATCTCTCCCGAACTGCCCAGAAACCCCCTATAAAAGCCAGCCCAGGGCTTCCCTCGTGCACGAATTTACCGGGTGGAAAAACGGAGCATCATCGAGCAAAAAGCTGGGGAAGGATACGGAAGCATATCGCATCTGACCGGAGGAGGCACATAGACGCAGCACGCACGCAAGGAGAGCTCACGGGACGCGAAGAAGCAGAAGCTGAAGGGAAAAACACCACGCGCGGAGAGCAGATCAGTGAAGTCCTACACGCTAAAGTACAAAGCCGGCCTCGGTTTTCACTCCCGATGCCTCTCTACGATCTCAATCTCTTTCCCTGTCAACTCTCTCTCTCTTCCATCTTAGCCTCCCTTTTTCACGTGGCCTGCCATCTTCCTGTCATCCTTCACCAAGGTTTTAGTTTTTTTTCATTTCCCTATGAGCCTTTGCATGTATGTGCCATTTCTCCAGCCTTCACTTTTTTCTTTCTTCTTCCTGGCTTCTTCATGGATATGTGCTTCACACCGTCCCGTGGCCTGCTGCCTCGCTGGTCAAGCCGCCGCCGCCGCATCGCCTTCGCGCCACCGCCGCCGCGCCCCAGCTCCGCGAGCAGCGCCGTCCTCGAACTACCGCTGCCGCGCCCCCGGCCGTCTATTGCTTCTTGCCTGCTCTTTCTTTTCTTCATCTACTCGGGCCCTGCCGTGCTTCCGGTCCGCGCCCAGCCACCGTGGACGGCCATCGCAGCCTCATGTGCCGCCACGGCCTCACGGGCCGCCGCGCCGCCTACGCCCACAGGCCGCCGCGCCGCCTACGTCCCAGGCCGCCGCGCCGACCGCCCAAGGGCCGTCGCGCGCCTCTGCCGCCCACGGGCCACCGCACCGCCGACGTCCACGGGACGCCGTGTCGCCGCCGTCGCCCACGGGCCATCCCGTCGCCGTGACCGCGCCTTCAAGGCCGTCGCCGCCTCGGCCGACCTCGACCGCCCCGCGCCGTTCCGGCCGCCGCCGTCCGGGCCGTCGCCGGCCGACCCCGACCACCGCGTGCCACAACGGTCGCCGCCTTCCCCGGCCTGCCCTCGGCCTCGCCTCCACGCTGGCCCAACCTAGTCACCCGCGCATGCCGTCGCGCACCCATGCGAACCGCTGCGCTCCCACGCCGGCCATGCCACGCCCCGGCACTGCTCGCCTCATTGGCTCCTGCACCGGTCCCATCGCCGACCGCGCCCATGTCAAGCTCAACACCGCTGGCCACGCAACACTCAACGCCGTCGTCTCTATCGTGTATGTCGGCCATGCCGTGTGTGGCGCTGTGGAGCCCAACGTCAAGCCCGAAAGTCGCCGCTGCACCCTGGGCTTGGCCTCTGCCTGCTCCGACCGGCCACCGCAGCCCTCTTCACCCCGTGCCCCGGCTGGAGGTTTCTTCACCAATACAGTGCCCTTGAATTTTAACTCCACCGCCACGCCGGTCTCGTGCTAGTGCTCGTCCCCAACTACACCACCAATGCCCGGGACTTCAACGCGTCGCCCGGCATCATCTTCAATTGCCTCTGCACCTAACCCGCTGGGCGGAGGAAACGTTGTGTCAAACTCATTGTTGCAAAACGAAATTTATGCTGAAAAGTAAGATACAGAAGAGCTCATGATAGAACTGTTGCATGAATCTACTGTCCAACTAGTCAAGAAGGTGGCCTTACGATTGCTTTGGACATAAGATACACGTGCATGTGTAACACTGATGTTTTCATATGATCCATGCATATATGTATAAAGACACTGTGGATTCATTGAATCCGCTGCCATGAAAGACATCAATTCAGACGGGGCTATTATGGAAGACATCGCCAAGATACTGCCCATTTACTGTTTCAAAGATATAAACATCACCGATCATGGCTCCATTTCGTGCGACATAAAATATCAACGTCTACTGTGATGATCAAGACCTCATCAACATTCACATTCAACACCTGACATACTAGAACACTCCCGATGACGCCAGTAAAGTCGTCGACTTCAAGTTCAAGCCAAGAGCAAAACCGTGCACCCTATTCAACACAACTTCAACATGGCATTTGACAAAACAAACTCAAGCGACACGGGCGGGTAGAGCCAAACAATCAACGGCTCCGCTAGGCATCACATGGGCCCAATCTATCCCATGTGTTCTGCCATCGCCACATCAAGCTACACCAACAAACATGGTGATCCACCAAGCGAAGAAGAGAAGAAGATGACGAAGCAGCTTAATCAGAGGTGTTGGTGACTGGGAGGCGAGCCTCCGCAGCGCCAATAAGCAAGGAAAGGGGATGCGAGGCCCGAAGGCGGCCCTGTCCCCCGGACCGAGGCCCGGCCGCCTGGCCGGACGCTACCGAAGGAAAAGACCTTAGTCCCGACGAGGCTGGCGCGTCAGGACCGGATCGATGGGGGTGATGACATGAGTGTTTTATCCTGATTTAGGCCTCCACTGCGGGATAACAGTCCTACGTCCAGTTTTCGTTTAATGCCGAGTTTAAACGAGTACAAGGAGTCAAAGTCCGGGCTTTGGGAAGCCCGGGCTTTGAGTACAGTAAGTGCTCAAGACACTGTGTGTGTATGTTCCTACAGTTACCTGGATGCGGAGAACTACCGCCGGGAACTAGAGCTCCTAGAGAGTGCAAGTGCTCTTATTCTACAGTAGCTATTCTCCAAGTGAGTTGTGTGTATGCCGAAGTGAAGCCCCCCTCCGTTGTTGTGGCCTGTACGCCCCTTTTATAGGCGCCCTCCGGCCACTGTACCTTGCGCTGGTCCGTTGAATTAGTCGTTGCCTTTTTACCATGCCGGTAGCGTACTGAATCTATCGGGTAATCGAGTGCAATCCTCCGATCACCGCGCCGGACCGCTACCGGTCAGCACGTGTCCTTGCCCATGCGAGCGGTTGACGGGACCAGCCGCCTACCCGTCAGAAGCTGCCGCCAGGCGCTCCTTGGTACAGTGCGCACATTTAATTCTCGATGACTCTGGGGACCCGAAGCGTATCCTGTCCGCGGCGCGTGATGATTTTCCTTGGGTCCTGTTCCTTTGTACCTCAGAATCCCGGAGGAAGCAAGAGGCCTAAGCTTCCGAGACTGGGAAGCTCGGGGCGCGAGCTTGCTAGCCCCGAGCTTGCCCCCTGTGGGGCCGCGGGTAAGTAAGTGGGCCGAACCTTCATGGGCCACATACTTTCCCCAACAGCTAGCCTCGAGTCTCGGCGGGGACGGTGACGTGCCGCTCGAGAGTTTATCTCGTAATCGCCTTCGACGAAAAGCTTGGCTTTTCACAAGGCCCCCCACACCGGTGGGAATCCCAAATCGGCGCGGTTGCGCGCGCCACTTCCTTCTCCTCGGGTTCCACGTCTCTCGGCGGACAGGTGACGGTTCATCTCCCCTTGCCGGTTTATATCAGGTGGTTTCTCTTTCCGCCATCTCTTCTCACGCCCTCTTATACTACTCGTGCTCCTTGTGCTACTTGCGTCCCTTCGCCTTCTTCCTTCCTCCGCCTCTCCGCCATCTTTCTTCTTCGATCCTCCTCTTCTCGATGGCGCCCTTCACGCGGAGCCTCTTTACCGAGGACGATCTGAAGGGGTTGGAAGCCGCCGGCTTCGTCGAGGTCGGCGGGTGGAGGGCGCCGGCAGAGAGGCGGTCCCTGCGCCCAAGAGCAAAGAGTTTATCTGCTTCGAGCTCTTCGCGATTCATGGGCTCCGGGTTCTGGAGTCCGAATTCGTCGACTTCGTCCTGGCCCAGTGCGGGATCGAGTTGGTGAACCTCAATCCCAACTCGATCTTGTTCCTGACGATCTTCGCGCACCTCTGCGAAGCGTTCGTCGGGGTGGAGCCGACGGTCAGCCTCCTCCTCCACTTCTACTAGCTGATCACGACCAACGGAAACAATGTGGCGGGGTGGGCCTACTTCAAGCTCCGCCGTGACATGAAGTCCTCGTACCCGGTGTTCAAAGCCAAGGAGAACGCCGGGGGGTGGGCGTCGCGGTGGTATTACGCCGAGAAGCCCGACAACTGCCGATTCTGGTTCGCCAACGCGAGCCCTGGGAAGGTGACGATGCCCCGGCCCACGCTGGAGCCGGCGGAGGTAGCCCTGGCGGCCAAGATTCGGGACTTGGCCAGCCGGGGGCTTAACGGCTTCGACATCGTAGCAGACTTCACCAGGCACCGGGTGAGCCCGCTGAGGAAGCGGGTTTGTCCTTTCTTCGAGATCTGCGGGTGGGATGATCTCTCCCGCGAAGGCACGTCCCGTAAGTCTTCGTTCTTGACCTTGCAGCCTTTTGTCCGAGCTTTTCTTCGAACGCGTTTGTAATGTTCCTGCCCTTTTTCCTTTGTAGCCTTGCCCCAAGACGATGTGGTCCGGGTCGTGGGGCTTCTCCTGCCCGCGAGTCACAACAAGCCATCAGGCTCGGGCGTCCGCAATGTGTTGGACGAGGTACGTGCTTCTGCGGGCTTAGGTGTCCCTGGAGTGGTTTTTCTCATGGGCGTGAGCTGACACCCCATGGCCTGTTTTCGCAGGGGGAAGCGAGAGTGGGAGCCGGGCCTGCCGCATCTGCGCCGGTGGTGGCCTCGGGGGCCGCCAACCTGACGGCCGGTGGCGACGCGAGCTAGCCCCGGCGCGGAAATGACAGGCCGCTCCCAAGCGACCATTTGGGAAGAAGCCGGCCGGTCAATTCCCGGACAAGGCCGCCCTCGCATGGCAACAGGCGCCCCGTGCTAGCAAATCCGTCCCTGACCCAGCCCGGGCTGGAGGTTCCCGGGCTCAGGATTCGGTCGGTGCGCGGGATATCCAGCCGGCGCCAAAGAGGCGTCGGTTGGTGCTGGACGACGACGACTCGGACGACGAGATGACCGAGACGGCCGTCGCAACTGCGCGCAAGTTGCTCGTGCTTGCCGGTTTCTCCCGTCTCCTTTCTTTGTTGGTTATGGCCCTTGAGCCGATCGGGCATGCTCTGATTCTCCTTGTTTTTCAGTCGCGTTTTCCCCCCAAACGGGGGAACTTATTCCGGTGCAGCCGGAGGCAGTGGGCCAGGAGAATGACCCCGTCAAGAGCAAACCCGGGCCCCGGGGTTCGAGACCCTTCGTCTTCCTGCTGGTAGCGCACAAGGACGTGCGCCCTCAGGCCGCGCTCGTGAAGGTGGAGACCTATCACGGCACCGAGCGCCTAGCACCGATCCGTGTCGAGGGACGGACTTCGACCGGGTGGCGCCCGATCGACATCCGCGGTATTCAAGAGCTTTTCGACAGGAGTAGTGTAACAGCCCAGCTGTTAAATTTCGTATAGCTATGCATGTCATTAGCCTGTTCATTCGTTTATGTTGGTTTACAAAAATTTTGCATTCAACCACCATGCTCTATGGTGGAAACATTAGGTTTTTAGCTTTAAACCCTTTGGCCAAGCCACTAGAGTAGTAAGACCTAGCCCGACGGGCATGTTCCTTAAATGCCCGAGCTAGATGTAGCTTGCCCGAGCAAGGTAGAGTTCATCCGAGCTCTACCCGAGCTTGGGTGCTGCCCATCCGAGCTGATTATCACTTGTCCGAGCTAGAAAATGTCCGGAGGAAGCCGCCCGAGCTATAGACGGTTGAACCGAGCTACAGAAGACCTGACCGGTCAAACAATCCTGCCACCATCTCTATTCTATATTTCTTTTTGCCCTCCGTGATGTCAGTAGAATCTTCTATCCATTGGTGACTTGGGCGGTCTTTGGCAAGATCGGCCGAATCTTCCATCTATCGGTGACTTGGGCGGTCTTTGCAGCAGCCAGCACCTTAGTTTTTCTTACCTGGAATCTTACCCGCAGACTCTCTATTACAGGTGAGATCTGGACCCACTTGTCAATAGAAGAGTATACCTCTATTTAAACCCATCTCCACCCGCTTCAACCAGCCCTCACTCTCATTCTTCCCACGTCCAAGTTCTCGGACAGCGGAAAAAGAAGGTGTTCTTCATCTCCACCTCCACCATTTTCAAATCTCCACCCAAACCACCAAGAATCTATATAGAGTGTTATATATCGTTGGAAAGCTGAAATCATTGGCTATCCATTCCACTCCATGGTAAGCACATGCACAAAGGTTTGCTATGGATTTCCCTTCCTTTTCTCTTTGCTGTTCGGTTTTGGGACAGCAAAGGCTGATTTCGTTTTCTGTCCATCTATGCCCTCTTTCTTCAAATCCAGGCCATGGAATGAGCAGGAGTGACATCCAAACTTCCTAGGCTTCAAGTACCTCCAACTCCCTTGCACGTTCAAAAGGATTTGGGTGAGTTCTTGCTGCCTTTCTTCATCTACTTATTGTTTTGAATAGCAGCGAGGTTCTTCATTGTTTTCTCAACTTGCATTTCATTTTCCTCAAATGCAAGCTTGCAGATGGCCAAGAAGAGTTCATGCACGAGCTAAGGAACGTCTAGGAGCAGATCCACGCTGCTGGAGTTGAAGGGACCTCAAGGAACGAGCTGAAGAGTTGCTGAATCGAGATCTGAACAGATTACCGTCCCTCACTTCGATCTCCTCATCTTTGGGCTCTCTATTATTAAGCAAGGCCTTCCTTGCTAGGTGAGAACCCAGTACTCCCTCTTATTTCTTTTCTTCACCATTCAGTATTCATGGCTAAGCTGTTCTTTGGTGAAAACCGAAGCCTTAGAACCCCCAGTTCTGAAAACAGCCTCTTTCAGCCTTTCTTTGAGCAGTAGCCTAGTAACTAAGCTCTATAAAATGAACCGCAGGTCGGATGGAAAAGTGTTCTACATAAAAATTGTGCGCCAGGAAATTTCCTACAACTTTCATGTTAAGCCCGAGCTTAGCCGAGCTTATTAGGATCCCCAAAAGTGGCTCGTACGAAGCAACATACAAGCTAAGTGACTTTCCCGAGCTAGAGCTAGTTGAGCCCGACCTTGGTCATGTCCTAGCCGACCAAGCTATGCCATATCCGACCTTGTAAACCCACTCTTGACCAGGGCAATGTCATTCCCGAGCTAAGAGGCTCATTCCCGAGCTACATAGGTCAATCCCGAGCTTAGTCCTTACAGCCCCGAGCTAGTATGACACCCAAACTTCGAATGGCTCTATCTCACTCATCCGAACTCGGATTTGGTTGATTCTTTTTGCAAAAATTGCATTAGATCATGAACTTTCTGAATCTCTAAAAATATTTGATGTTCCTGTTTGTTTGGTATTTTATTTGGATTTTATTTGATGTTCTTGCTACCGAACATTAGGAGCCGATGTTCGGAGGAGCCGGACTTGGTCCAAGCTCTCCCGACCAACGAGCAGCAGCCAGGCACTTATACTCCCCTGATTTGACTCACCATATTGATCCTCTATTTACATGCATTGATTTAATTATATCCTATCACTTGTTGCATGCTAATTTCGAGTATGTTATCTTTTGGGTAGAAGGTAGTTATGTCCTACCCAGTGATTAGTACCTTACTAGGCTTGACACCCTTATTCCTTTGTAGCCTAAGTAGGTACTATTATTTATGTTGTGTCATGAATGCTTAGCAATGCTTAGAGTCAACGAGGTAAAGCGATCAGTGGAGTAGTCCATTGGTCGTGTGATTCACTTATTGATGTACTCAATGTTCGGTTTGGATTGTGAGAGCTAAGCTGGACTCGAACGGGTGATAGAGGATGATGGGAGGACAGATCCTGGACATGTAGCCCCGTTTGGGTAATTATGACCGAACATCGGTACCTTCCTCTCAAGTACTATACGTGCGACCACACGTGTTTTATGGGGACACTTGGCTAACTTCCTGTGCATGCTTGAGCCCTTGGGTACCAGCGGGGCAATCTGTTTGTGGGTGGGGTGGCAGGGCAGACCATCCGTGGTGCTCTTTGTGCTTGGGTGTGATGGGCCTTGGACAAATCCACTGCAACGGTTAACTCCCTCCTGCACTCGCGGAGTGGGGACTGGATTAAGTTAACTCGGGTGACCCAATGGACTGGCATGTACATCTAGGAGGCTTCGGCATGGCTTGCTGTGTCATGTGGGTAAAGTCGTACACCTCTGCAGAGTGTTGAACTGTTCGAACAGCCGCGTCCCGGGTTAAGGACGAATCTTGAGTTGGTTAAGCTGCCATTTGTTAGCACTTGATTACTGGTTCTGGTTATATGCTTTGGATATGTGTTCATTTCCGAGTACTGGGTTGCTCGCGGTGTCACTGGTCGGATAGAGACCAAGGGACAGATAGAGTCCCGGGTATGTTTTGATATGGCCGGATAGAGGCTATGGACGGATGGAGTCCAATGGATTGATGATGGTGATGATATGTATTGATGAGATGATGATATTATTGCTAGTCACATTGATTTAAAATGTTATATTCAAAGGCCATTTACAATCTATTTATGTTTACGTCTTGCAAATGCACTTTATGCTGAAAATGTCATGCTAACCTTCCATTGGATACATTATTCATGATTGAGGATATACATTACCTCCTAGTGCTGAGTACCATCTCACTCATACAAGTTGCTACTATTTCAGGTGAATATGACCCCACGCTTGAGTATTACCATCAAGCGGGTTGCGATGACGCTAGCGGGCAAGCGGAGTTCTAAACTTCCAGTCGGTTGCCCTTGGGTTATGAGGCATACCTTGCTGGCCCTTTTGGTTTTAGTATGATTAAGACTTCCGCTGTTTTGTTGTTGAACATCTTATGTTTCACGCCAGAAAACTCTGAATTATGTTAAACTTATTGTATGGACAGCAGTCCATACCCGCTGTAATATAAGTTTATGTCCCTTACCGCTTGTGTTGTGTTATCGATCCACATGAGGGTATGTGTGTGATGGTAGCTGATCTTGGGAGCCATCATCGGACACATATCCGGCACCTTGGTTTACATTCGTTTCAACGAAGGTCGCCTGTGTGTACCGCCAAGCATGCTTGGGTTGGGAGCTAACATGCTCGGCTTGCTCTGGGCAGCTAGTATGTTATTTACCAACCACATGGACAGCGAATGGGCAATGACTTCTTTGAGCCGAGTGTTAAAAAGGGCCCAGAGGGGTTGGTATCGAGCACATGTGACCGCAGGTTAGAACTTAGCATGGCCGCTAGCTAGCTGGAAGGTTTTGAGTCCAAATTATTTTAACTATCAAATATGTTTTGAAACATAAGTTTGCTGAATTTTCTCCTCATCTATCTTATATTCATTCTTACCTTCATATTCATTTGGTTTCACAACCTGGAATTTTTCCTAACTCCTCTTCTCTTTCTAAATTGGTAGATGACTCGCGGACCACTTGTTTTGGCTACTCGTGCCGAGGGAGTCGATGGATATCCTTCTCTTCTTCGAGATCTCCTCTGGAATGCCAATTACACTTATGCCCCAGAGTATGCTGTCTACACCAACACTCAAGGACCAAGCATGGAGGACTACATTGCAATGGTCAACATCACCGCAAGGATCGCATGAGAAGCGCACCGTATCATTTTGAAGCAAGGGGAACTACAATCGCCATGGCTGTACAAGAAGTTGCCCGTATCGCCATGTACTTTCTTTGTCGTGAGCACCAGGAGTTGGCCCGGGCGCCGTACACCTACTTTCCACAGTTGGGCAATGACTCCCATAACAACTTCTTCGTTGAACCAGCAACGGACGGGGATCCGACCATCCGTTCTTTGGCGGGCTTGGTTCATACTATGGACCGAGCTCATCGTTGCCTTCTTCTTGAGCTTTGGGCTACTCGTGCTTACCTTGGAGCAGCACGTGAGCAACTTCACCACCTTGCTTGGATCGGATTTGTGTCTCGGGATGCCTTAGGATCCCATGGCATATCTCCTCGAGAGCTTGCTCCACCTCATTTTCAGCTTCCTCATGTTAATGGAGTGGAGCCACCAAGAACTTTTGTTTGCAACCATGGGAGTCTTTCTACTCTCTTGGGTCCTCCTCGGCGTCTTACCGATCCTCGTGACCACAAGACACCGGTTCACCAGATATCACCTACTCAAGATATTCCCGATGGCTTTGATAGATATCTAGGCTATGTTAGAAATGATTAGTGAAGTAGAACCTTGGTCGGAGAGTGTGTTCTCTCCATTATGAACCTATGTATTTGTATTTGAACTTGGCTTTTCGTTCCAAGCGGCTACCACTAGCCTACGGGCTTTGTATTTGTGTAACCGTGTTGGGAAACTACCAATTTGTCTTAATGGATCTTGTTTACCCTATGGGTCTTTGGTTCTTATCATGCTCAATTTTATGAGCACTTTGCTTGCTGCATGCATGTAGGATCATCGTTGTTTGTTTGCTGTCCCATTCTATTCCAACCTACCTTGTCGGCTATCCATCATCCGAGTTGCTAACTACTTTTTCTGGTTTGGCAATAGGATGACAGGAGCCAACACTCGATCTCGCTCGCAGCATGGGGGTGCTTCTTCATCCCAAAACCCTCCACCTGCTGGCTCTCAAGCTGGGGATAGCGCCCATACCAATCCCGAGCATCCTCAACATCAACCGGAGGAGAACTTACCGCCACCACCCCCAACCATGGCTCAAGTTCTTGCCCTTATCGAGCAAAATCGTCAAGATCAGACCCTCATTCTGCAGCAAATTGCTCGCAACACTACTTCTGTTGTGGGCAATGCTCAAGGTGCTAGGGGAGCAGTACATCGTGCAGCTGGAGGACTTGCTGAATTTCTTCGTACCCAATCGCCAACCTTCTCCCGTTCTGAGGATCCACTCGACGCGGATGGCTGGCTTCGTACCATCGAGCGCAATCTCACTGTTGCTCGCTGCCCCGAAGACGAGAAAGTTCTCTTCGCGTCTCACCAACTGGAAGGCGCGGCTTGTGCGTGGTGGGATAGTTTCGTCACCATTGAGCCCGCCGGGCATGTTATCACTTGGGAATAGTTCTGTACGGGCTTTCGTGGAGCTCATGTCCCCACTGGTATCAAGGCCATCAAGAGGCGAGAATTTCTAGCACTGAAGCAAGGCCGCAAGTCGGTCATGGAGTACCTTCACGAGTTCAACTATTTGGCTCGTTATGCCCCCGATGACGTCTCCAATGACGAACGCAAGAGAGATCGGTTTATGAATGGTCTCTCTGATGAGTTGCGCTTGAGCTCACAGAATGACTTTGGGACTTCCAACACATGGTCAACAAGGCTATAATCGTGGAGGAGAAGTGGAACAAGCTAGATGAATCACGTAAGCGCAAGAGGGCAGCACAGTTTTCAGCAAACAGTAGCTCGCAAGTGCAGCGTGCATGGCAGCCCCGACCTCAAATTCAAGCTCCACCTCCCCAAAGGCCTCAAGCCCCTGTACCCCGATCAACTCAGTAGAGGTTTCCACCTACCCTGGGTGGGAATCAACCTGGAGGCAACGTTCAAACTCGCCCGGCTACCACTTGTTTCACCTGCGGGCAGCCCGGACACTTTGCAAACCGATGCCCAAAAAGGAATCAAGGAACAACCAACGCAAGGCCACCCGTCGTGCCCGGACGTGCAGCACCACCTCAGAATCTAGCTCGGAAACTTCCACAAGTGCAGCAGCAAGGCCGCATCAACCAGGTCAAGGCAGAGGAAGCCCAAGATGCACCGGACGTGGTTTTGGGTACGCTTTCTATCAACTTGTGCCCGGCCACTATTTTATTTGACTCTGGAGCATCTCATTTCTTCATCAAGGAGAAATTTGCTGTATCACATGGTTTTTCCATTCAAGCCTTGCATTCCTCCCTTCGCATTCATGCCCCGGGGTCGACATTTAGAGTTGACCGAGTCTGCCGGGAAGCAAAAATTGATATCAATAGGGTAGAATTCTTGGCCGACCTTATCTTGATCGATATGGGGGACATCGATGTCATACTAGGTATGGATTGGCTGTACGAGAATCAAGGGCAGATCGATTGTGCCCGAAAATTTATCTCTCTTACCAACACCACCGGCGAACAAGTTGAGTTTCCATCTAGGTCCAAATCCACTCATCTCTTCGCCTTGAGAGGTGATGTTTCCCCTGGGGTTAGTAATGTACCTGTGGTATGTGACTACCCGGATGTCTTACCCGAAGAGCTGCCTGGGATGCCACCTGACCGAGAAGTAGAGTTTGTCATCGAATTGCTACCCGGAACCGCCCCAATATCAAAACGGCCTTATAGGATGCCTCCCAACGAGCTAGCAGAACTGAAGAAGCAACTTATGGAGCTGCAAGAAAAAGGCTTCATCCACCCGAGCTCCTCACCTTGGGGATGCCCGGTGCTATTCGTGAAGAAGAAGGATGAAAGTTTAAGGATGTGTGTGGACTATCGACCGCTGAATGAAGTCACGGTCAAGAACAAGTATCCACTGCCCCGGATTGATGATCTATTTGATCAGATGACTGGAGCCCGTGTATTCTCCAAGATAGACCTGAGATTGGGCTATCATCAAATCAAAATCAGATTAGAGGACATCCCTAAGACGGCGTTCTCTACTCGCTATGGCTTGTATGAGTATTCCGTCATGTCTTTCGGCTTGACCAATGCACCGGCGTACTTCATGAACCTCATGAATTCCATCTTCATGGAGTTTCTTGACAAGTTTGTCGTCATCTTCATCGATGACATTCTTATTTACTCAAGAACCGAAGAAGAGCATGAAGAGCATCTTCGGCTTGTATTAGAAAAACTCCGAGAGCACCGACTTTACGCCAAATTCAGTAAGTGTGAGTTTTGGCTAAAGGAGGTTGCCTTCCTTGGTCATATCATATCCCAAGGTGGTGTAGCTGTAGACCCGAGCAAAGTACAAGATGTACTAAATTGGAGACATCCCACTACTGTCACTGAAATCCGAAGTTTCCTTGGTCTTGCCGGCTACTACCGGCGATTTATTGAGAATTTCTCCAGGATTGCCCGACCATTGACCCAACTCTTGAAAAAGGATAAGAAGTTTGAATGGTCACAAGAATGTGAAGGAAGCTTCCAAACCTTGAAGGACCAATTGACCACCACTCCTGTCCTAGTCCTACCGGACATTCACAAGAGTTTTGACATTTACTGCGATGCCTCTCACCTCGGCCTTGGTTGTGTCCTTATACAAGAAGGCAAGGTTGTGGCTTATGCATCAAGGCAATTAAGGCCCCTTGAAGTAAATTATCCCACCCATGACCTCGAGCTCACAGCAGTAGTGCATGCTCTTAAGATATGGCGACATTTCCTTATTGGAAAACGCTGCGAGGTCTATACCGATCATAAGAGTCTCAAGTACATCTTCACACAGTCAGATCTGAATGGTAGACAAAGAAGATGGCTCGAGTTGATCAAGGACTATGATATAGGTCTCCATTACCATCCGGGCAAAGCCAATGTGGTGCCGATGCGTTAAGCCGGAAATCACAATGCAATTGCATCTCGGTTAAGTCGGAATCGGATGCTTTGTGCACTGAATTTCAGAAGCTCGGTTTGGAACTGGTTCTACAAGGATTTGTTGCTGCTATGGAGGTAAAACCTGACCTTATCACTCAGATCAAAGATGCCCAAAAGAATGATAAAGGTGTGACCTATATCCGAGCTAAAATGAAGGAAGGCAAAGCTAATTGTTTCTCCGAGGATGCCCAAGGTGTCTTATGGTTTGGAAAACGCCTAGTGGTGCCTAACAACAAGCAGCTAAAGGCATCCATCCTTAGTGAAGCACACAATTCTTCTCTCTCAATCCACCCCGGAGGAACTAAGATGTATCAAGATCTGAAACAGAGGCTTTGGTGGACTCGCATGAAGCGAGAGATTGCCCGGTATGTTGCCGAGTGTGACATATGTCAACGGGTAAAAGCTGACCATCTCCGGACAGGAGGAACTCTTCAACCTCTACCCGTACCCGAGTGGAAATGGGATGAAGTTGGAATAGACTTTATCACTGGTCTACCCACTACCCAAAAGAGCTTTGATTCCATTTGGGTAATAGTCGATCGACTAACCAAATCTGCTCAGTTCCTTCCTGTCAAAACCATTTACCGTGTTAAGGACTTGGCTGAACTTTATCTTTCTCGTATAGTTTGTCTTCACGGTGTTCCCAAAAGGATCATATCAGATCGAGGCCCCCAATTTACTTCACATTTCTGGAAGTGCCTTCACCGTGTAATGGGAACCAAACTATCCTTTAGCACGGCTTATCATCCTCAAACCGGCGGCCAAACTGAAAGAGTTAATCAAATACTTGAAGATATGCTACGAGCATGTTTCCTTTCTTATGGCAAAAATTGGGACAAGTGCTTACCCTTTGCTGAATTCTTCTACAACAATAGTTATCAATCTAGTCTTCAAATGTCTCCATTCGAAGCTCTCTATGAAAGAAAATGTAGGACTCCTCTCAACTGGTCTGAATCCGGAGAAAGACCATTCTATGGCCCGGACGTAGTTACTGAAGCTGAAGAGCAAGTTAAGCTGATCCAAGAACGATTGCGGGCAGCGCAATCTCGCCAGAAGAGTTACGCTGATCGTCGCCGACGTGAGCTTACCTTTGAAGTTGACGATCATGTCTATCTTAAGGTTACCCCTTTGAAGGGTACCCATTGCTTCCAAGTCAAAGGAAAGCTAGCACCTCGCTACATTGGACCTTTCCAAGTTACAGCTAAGCGAGGAGCAGTGGTTTATGAGCTTGATCTTCCACCTTCCCTCTCCGATGTGCACAATATCTTTCATGTCTCTCAACTCAAGAAGTGTCTCCGAGTTCCAACCGAAGCCACCGAGTTGAAGAATCTTGATCTTCAATCTGATCTCTCCTATCGAGAACATCCCATTCGCATTCTTGAAGAAAAGGAGCGAACGACAAGAAGCAAGACCGTGAAGTTCTACAAGGTGCAGTGGAGTAACCACACCGAAGGAGAAGCAACATGGGAACGCGAAGATTATCTCCGAGCCACTTATCCATACCTCTGCACCGAGACAGCGGAATCTCACGGACGAGATTCTTTTTAAGGGGGGGAGGTCTGTAACAGCCCAGCTATTAAATTTCGTATAGCTATGCATGTCATTAGCCCGTTCATTCGTTTATGTTGGTTTACAAAAATTTTGCATTCAACCACCATGCTCTATGGTGGAAACATTAGGTTTTTACCTTTAAACCCTTTGGCCAAGCCACTAGAGTAGTAAGACCTAGCCCGACGGGCATGTTCCTTAAATGCCCGAGCTAGATGTAGCTTGCCCGAGCAAGGTAGAGTTCATCCGAGCTCTACCCGAGCTTGGGTGCTGCCCATCCGAGCTGATTATCACTTG
Source organism: Olyra latifolia (assembly GCA_036346145.1). Taxonomy (NCBI): domain Eukaryota; kingdom Viridiplantae; phylum Streptophyta; class Magnoliopsida; order Poales; family Poaceae; genus Olyra; species Olyra latifolia. The sequence continues at coordinate 54,317,487 of CM070530.1, forward strand.
TCCGAGCTAGAAAATGTCCGGAGGAAGCCGCCCGAGCTATAGACGGTTGAACCGAGCTACACAAGACCTGACCGGTCAAACAATCCTGCCACCATCTCTATTCTATATTTCTTTTTGCCCTCCGCATGATCAGTAAATCTTCCATCCATTGGTGACTTGGGCGGTCTTTGGCGATGTCGGCCGAATCTTCCATCTATCGGTGACTTGGGCGGTCTTCAGAGCAGCCAGCACCCTTATATTTTCTTACCTGGAATCTTACCCGCAGACTCTCTATTACAGGTGGGATCTGGACCCACTTGTCAATAGAAGAGTATACCTCTATAAACCCATCTCCACCCGCTTCAACCAGCCCTCACTCTCATTCTTCCCACGTCCAAGTTCTGGACAGCAGCAGGAACAGTAAGCTGTTCTTCATCTCCACCTCCACCATTTTCAAATCTCCACCCAAACCACCAAGAATCTATATAGAGTGTTATATATCGTTGGAAAGCTGAAATCGTTGGCTATCCATTCCACTCCATGGTAAGCACATGCACAAAGGTTTGCTATAGATTTCTCTTCCTTTTCTCTTTGCTGTTCGGTTTTGGGACAGCAAAGGCTGATTTCGTTTTCTGCCCATCTATGCCCTCTTTCTTCAAATCCAGGCCATGGAATGAGCAGGAGTGACATCCAAACTTCCTAGGCTTCAAGTACCTCCAACTCCCTTGCACGTTCAAAAGGATTTGGGTGAGTTCTTGCTGCCTTTCTTCATCTACTTATTGTTTTTGAATAGCAGCGAGGTTCTTCATTGTTTTCTCAACTTGCATTTCATTTTCCCTCAAATGCAAGCTTGCAGATGGCCAAGAAGAGTTCATGCACGAGCTAAGGAACGTCTAGGAGCAGATCCACGCTGCTGGAGTTGAAGGGACCTCAAGGAACGAGCTAAAGAGTTGCTGAATCGAGATCTGAACAGACTACCGTCCCTCACTTCGATCTCCTCATCTTTGGGCTCTCTATTATTAAGCAAGGCCTTCCTTGCTAGGTGAGAACCCAGTACTCCCTCTTATTTCTTTTCTTCACCATTCAGTATTCATGGCTAAGCTGTTCTTTGGTGAAAACCGAAGCCTTAGAACCCCCAGTTCAGAAAACAGCCTCTTTCAGCCTTTCTTTGAGCAGTAGCCTAGTAACTAAGCTCTATAAAATGAACCGCAGGTCGGATGGAAAAGTGTTCTACATAAAACTTGTGCGCCAGGAAATTTCCTACAACTTTCATGTTAAGCCCGAGCTTAGCCGAGCTTATTAGGATCCCCAAAAGTGGCTCGTACGAAGCAACATACAAGCTAAGTGACTTTCCCGAGCTAGAGCTAGTTGAGCCCGACCTTGGTCATGTCCTAGCCGACCAAGCTATGCCATATCCGACCTTGTAAACCCACTCTTGACCAGGGCAATGTCATTCCCGAGCTAAGAGGCTCATTCCCGAGCTACATAGGTCAATCCCGAGCTTAGTCCTTACAGCCCCGAGCTAGTATGACACCCAAACTTCGAATGGCTCTATCTCACTCATCCGAACTCGGATTTGGGTGATTCTTTTTGCAAAATTTGCATTAGATCATGAACTTTCTGAATCTCTAAAAATATTTTATGTTCCTGTTTGTTTGGTATTTTATTTGGATTTTATTTGATGTTCTTGCTACCGAACATTAGGAGCCGATGTTCGGAGGAGCCGGACTTGGTCCAAGCTCTCCCGACCAACGAGCAGCAGCCAGGCACTTATACTCCCCTGATTTGACTCACCATATTGATCCTCTATTTACATGCATTGATTTAATTATATCCTATCACTTGTTGCATGCTAATTTCGAGTATGTTATCTTTTGGGTAGAAGGTAGTTATGTCCTACCCAGTGATTAGTACCTTACTAGGCTTGACACCCTTATTCCTTTGTAGCCTAAGTAGGTACTATTATTTATGTTGTGTCATGAATGCTTAGCAATGCTTAGAGTCAACGAGGTAAAGCGATCAGTGGAGTAGTCCATTGGTCGTGTGATTCACTTATTGATGTACTCAATGTTCGGTTTGGATTGTGAGAGCTAAGCTGGACTCGAACGGGTGATAGAGGATGATGGGAGGACAGATCCTGGACATGTAGCCCCGTTTGGGTAATTAAGGACCGAACATCGGGTACCTTCCTCTCAAGTACTATACGTACGACCACACGTGTTTTATGGGGACACTTGGCTAACTTCCTGTGCATGCTTGAGCCCTTGGGTACCAGCGGGGCAATCTGTTTGTGGGTGGGGTGGCAGGGCAGACCATCCGTGGTGCTCTTTGTGCTTGGGTGTGATGGGCCTTGGACAAATCCACTGCAACGGTTAACTCCCTCCTGCACTCGCGGAGTGGGGACTGGATTAAGTTAACTCGGGTGACCCAATGGACTGGCATGTACATCTAGGAGGCTTCGGCATGGCTTGCTGTGTCATGTGGGTAAAGTCGTACACCTCTGCAGAGTGTTGAACTGTTCGAACAGCCGCGTCCCGGGTTAAGGACGAATCTTGAGTTGGTTAAGCTGCCATTTGTTAGCACTTGATTACTTGGTTCGGTTATATGCTTTGGATATGTGTTCATTTCCGAGTCTTGGGTTGCTCGCGTGTCACTTTGTCGGATAGAGACCAAGGGACGATAGAGTCCCGGGTATGTTTTGATATGGCCGGATAGAGGCTATGGACGGATGGAGTCCAATGGATTGATGATGGTGATGATATGTATTGATGAGATGATGATATTATTGCTAGTCACATTGATTTAAAATGTTATATTCAAAGGCCATTTACAATCTATTTATGTTTACGTCTTGCAAATGCACTTTATGCTGAAAATGTCATGCTAACCTTCCATTGGATACATTATTCATGATTGAGGATATACATTACCTCCTAGTGCTGAGTACCATCTGTACTCATACAAGTTGCTACTATTTCAGGTGAATATGACCCCACGCTTGAGTATTACCATCAAGCGGGTTGCGATGACGCTAGCGGGCAAGCGGAGTTCTAAACTTCCAGTCGGTTGCCCTTGGGTTATGAGGCATACCTTGCTGGCCCTTTTGGTTTTAGTATGATTAAGACTTCCGCTGTTTTGTTGTTGAACATCTTATGTTTCGCCAGTAAAACTCTGAATTATGTTAAACTTATTGTATGGACAGCAGTCCATACCCCGTTGTAATATAAGTTTATGTCCCTTACCGTTTGTGTTGTGTTATCGATCCACATGAGGGTATGTGTGTGATGGTAGCTGATCTTGGGAGCCATCATCGGACACATATCCGGCACCGGTTTACATTCGCTTTCAACGAAGGTCGCCTGTGTGTACCGCAAGATGCTTGGGTTGGGAGCTAACATGCTCGGCTTGCTCCTGGGCAGCTAGTATGTTATTTACCAACCACATGGACAGCGAATGGGCAATGACTTCTTTGAGCCGAGTGTGAAAAAGGGGGCGCCGTAGGGGTTGGTATCAGAGCACATGTGACTGCAGGTTAGAACTTAGCATGGCCGCTAGCTAGCTGGAAGGTTTTGAGTCCAAATTATTTTAACTATCAAATATGTTTTGAAACATAAGTTTGCTGAATTTTCTCCTCATCTATCTTATATTCATTCTTACCTTCATATTCATTTGGTTTCACAACCTGGAATTTTTCCTAACTCCTCTTCTCTTTCTAAATTGGTAGATGACTCGCGGACCACTTGTTTTGGCTACTCGTGCCGAGGGAGTCGATGGATATCCTTCTCTTCTTCGAGATCTCCTCTGGAATGCCAATTACACTTATGCCCCAGAGTATGCTGTCTACACCAACACTCAAGGACCAAGCATGGAGGACTACATTGCAATGGTCAACATCACCGCAAGGATCGCGGCGAGAAGCAGACCGTATCATTTTGAAGCAAGGGGAACTACAATCGCCATGGCTGTACAAGAAGTTGCCCGTATCGCCATGTACTTTCTTTGTCGTGAGCACCAGGAGTTGGCCCGGGCGCCGTACACCTACTTTCCACAGTTGGGCAATGACTCCCATAACAACTTCTTCGTTGAACCAGCAACGGACGGGGATCCGACCATCCGTTCTTTGGCGGGCTTGGTTCATACTATGGACCGAGCTCATCGTTGCCTTCTTCTTGAGCTTTGGGCTACTCGTGCTTACCTTGGAGCAGCACGTGAGCAACTTCACCACCTTGCTTGGATCGGATTTGTGTCTCGGGATGCCTTAGGATCCCATGGCATATCTCCTCGAGAGCTTGCTCCACCTCATTTTCAGCTTCCTCATGTTAATGGAGTGGAGCCACCAAGAACTTTTGTTTGCAACCATGGGAGTCTTTCTACTCTCTTGGGTCCTCCTCAGCGTCTTACCGATCCTCGTGACCCTGAAGACACCGGTTCACCAGGATATCACCTACTCAGTATATTCCCCGATGGCTTTGATAGATATCTAGGCTATGTTAGAAATGATTAGTGAAGTAGAACCTTGGTCGGAGAGTGTGTTCTCTCCATTATGAACCTATGTATTTGTATTTGAACTTGGCTTTTCGTTCCAAGCGGCTACCACTAGCCTACGGGCTTTGTATTTGTGTAACCGTGTTGGGAAACTACCAATTTGTCTTAATGGATCTTGTTTACCCTATGAGTCTTTGGTTCTTATCATGCTCAATTTTATGAGCACTTTGCTTGCTGCATGCATGTAGGATCATCGTTGTTTGTTTGCTGTCCCATTCTATTCCAACCTACCTTGTCGGCTATCCATCATCCGAGTTGCTAACTACTTTTTCTGGTTTGGCAATAGGATGACAGGAGCCAACACTCGATCTCGCTCGCAGCATGGGGGTGCTTCTTCATCCCAAAACCCTCCACCTGCTGGCTCTCAAGCTGGGGATAGCGCCCATACCAATCCCGAGCATCCTCAACATCAACCGGAGGAGAACTTACCGCCACCACCCCCAACCATGGCTCAAGTTCTTGCCCTTATCGAGCAAAATCGTCAAGATCAGACCCTCATTCTGCAGCAAATTGCTCGCAACACTACTTCTGTTGTGGGCAATGCTCAAAGTGCTAGGGAGCAAGACATCGTGCGGTACCGAGGACTTGCTGAATTTCTTCGTACCCAATCGCCAACCTTCTCCCGTTCTGAGGATCCACTCGACGCGGATGGTCGGCTTGCACCATCGAGCGCAATCTCACTGTTGTTCGCCGCCTCAAGACGAGAAAGTTCTCTTCGCGTCTCACCAACTGGAAGGCGCGGCTTGTGCGTGGTGGGATAGTTTCGTCACCATTGAGCCCGCCGGGCATGTTATCACTTGGGAATAGTTCTGTACGGGCTTTCGTGGAGCTCATGTCCCCACTGGTATCAAGGCCATCAAGAGGCGAGAATTTCTAGCACTGAAGCAAGGCCGCAAGTCGGTCATGGAGTACCTTCACGAGTTCAACTATTTGGCTCGTTATGCCCCCGATGACGTCTCCAATGACGAACGCAAGAGAGATCGGTTTATGAATGGTCTCTCTGATGAGTTGCAGCTTGAGCTCGCTGTAAATGACTTTGGGACTTCCAACACATGGTCAACAAGGCTATAATCGTGGAGGAGAAGTGGAACAAGCTAGATGAATCACGTAAGCGCAAGAGGCAGCCACAGCCAAGCAAGCAAGAGCTCGCAAGTGCAGCGTGCATGGCAGCCCGACCTCAAATTCAAGCTCCACCTCCCCAAAGGCCTCAAGCCCCTGTACCCCGATCAACTCAGTAGAGGTTTCCACCTACCCTGGGTGGGAATCAACCTGGAGGCAACGTTCAAACTCGCCCGGCTACCACTTGTTTCACCTGCGGGCAGCCCGGACACTTTGCAAACCGATGCCCAAAAAGGAATCAAGGAACAACCAACGCAAGGCCACCCGTCGTGCCGGACGTGCAGCACCACCTCAGAATCTAGCTCGGAAACTTCCACAAGTGCAGCAGCAAGGCCGCATCAACCAGGTCAAGGCAGAGGAAGCCCAAGATGCACCGGACGTGGTTTTGGGTACGCTTTCTATCAACTTGTGCCCGGCCACTATTTTATTTGACTCTGGAGCATCTCATTTCTTCATCAAGGAGAAATTTGCTGTATCACATGGTTTTTCCATTCAAGCCTTGCATTCCTCCCTTCGCATTCATGCCCCGGGGTCGACATTTAGAGTTGACCGAGTCTGCCGGGAAGCAAAAATTGATATCAATAGGGTAGAATTCTTGGCCGACCTTATCTTGATCGATATGGGGGACATCGATGTCATACTAGGTATGGATTGGTCAGACGAGAATCAAGGGCGATCGATTGTGCGAAAATTTATCTCTCTTACCAACACCACCGTGAACAAGTTGAGTTTCCATCTAGGTCCAAATCCACTCATCTCTTCGCCTTGAGAGGTGATGTTTCCGGGTTAGTAATGTACCTGTGGTATGTGACTACCCGGATGTCTTACCCGAAGAGCTGCCTGGGATGCCACCTGACCGAGAAGTAGAGTTTGTCATCGAATTGCACCCGGAACCGCCCCAATATCAAAACGGCCTTATAGGATGCCTCCCAACGAGCTAGCAGAACTGAAGAAGCAACTTATGGAGCTGCAAGAGAAAGGCTTCATCCGCCCGAGCTCCTCACCTTGGGGATGCCCGGTGCTATTCGTGAAGAAGAAGGATGAAAGTTTAAGGATGTGTGTGGACTATCGACCGCTGAATGAAGTCACGGTCAAGAACAAGTATCCATCGCCTTGATTGATGATCTATTTGATCGATGACCGGAGCCCGTGTATTCTCCAAGATAGACCTGAGATTGGGCTATCATCAAATCAAAATCAGATTAGAGGACATCCCTAAGACGGCGTTTCTACTCGCTATGGCTTGTATGAGTATTCCGTCATGTCTTTCGCTTGACCAATGCACGGCGCATTTCATGAACCTCATGAATTCCATCTTCATGGAGTTTCTTGACAAGTTTGTCGTCATCTTCATCGATGACATTCTTATTTACTCAAGAACCGAAGAAGAGCATGAAGAGCATCTTCGCTTGTATTGAAAAACTCCGAGAGCACCGACTTTTACGCCAAATTCAAGAAGTGTGAGTTTTGGCTAAAGGAGGTTGCCTTCCTTGGTCATATCATATCCCAAGGTGGTGTAGTCAGAGACCGAGCAAAGTACAAGATGTACTAAATTGGAGACATCCCACTCATCCACCGAAATCCGAAGTTTCCTTGGTCTTGCTTGCTACTACCGGCGATTTATTGAGAATTTCTCCAGGATTGCCCGACCATTGACCCAACTCTTGAAAAAGGATAAGAAGTTTGAATGGTCACAAGAATGTGAAGGAAGCTTCCAAACCTTGAAGGACCAATTGACCACCACTCCTGTCCTAGTCCTACCGGACATTCACAAGAGTTTTGACATTTACTGCGATGCCTCTCACCTCGGCCTTGGTTGTGTCCTTATACAAGAAGGCAAGGTTGTGGCTTATGCATCAAGGCAATTAAGGCCCCTTGAAGTAAATTATCCCACCCATGACCTCGAGCTCACAAAGAAGAGTGCATGCTCTTAAGATATGGCGACATTTCCTTATTGGAAAACGCCATGAGGTCTATACCGATCATAAGAGTCTCAAGTACATCTTCACACAAAGATCTGAATGGTAGACAAAGAAGATGGCTCGAGTTGATCAAGGACTATGATATAGGTCTCCATTACCATCCGGCAAAGCCAATGTGGTGCCGATCGTTAAGCGAAATCACAATGCAATTGCATCTCGGTTAAGTCGAATCGGATGCTTTGTGCACTGAATTTCAGAAGCTCGGTTTGGAACTGGTTCTACAAGGATTTGTTGCTGCTATGGAGGTAAAACCTGACCTTATCACTCAGATCAAAGATGCCCAAAAGAATGATAAAGGTGTGACCTATATCCGAGCTAAAATGAAGGAAGGCAAAGCTAATTGTTTCTCCGAGGATGCCCAAGGTGTCTTATGGTTTGGAAAACGCCTAGTGGTGCCTAACAACAAGCAGCTAAAGGCATCCATCCTTAGTGAAGCACACAATTCTTCTCTCTCAATCCACCCCGGAGGAACTAAGATGTATCAAGATCTGAAACAGAGGCTTTGGTGGACTCGCATGAAGCGAGAGATTGCCCGGTATGTTGCCGAGTGTGACATATGTCAACGGGTAAAAGCTGACCATCTCCGGACAGGAGGAACTCTTCAACCTCTACCCGTACCCGAGTGGAAATGGGATGAAGTTGGAATAGACTTTATCACTGGTCTACCCACTACCCAAAAGAGCTTTGATTCCATTTGGGTAATAGTCGATCGACTAACCAAATCTGCTCAGTTCCTTCCTGTCAAAACCATTTACCGTGTTAAGGACTTGGCTGAACTTTATCTTTCTCGTATAGTTTGTCTTCACGGTGTTCCCAAAAGGATCATATCAGATCGAGGCCCCCAATTTACTTCACATTTCTGGAAGTGCCTTCACCGTGTAATGGGAACCAAACTATCCTTTAGCACGGCTTATCATCCTCAAACCGGCGGCCAAACTGAAAGAGTTAATCAAATACTTGAAGATATGCTACGAGCATGTTTCCTTTCTTATGGCAAAAATTGGGACAAGTGCTTACCCTTTGCTGAATTCTTCTACAACAATAGTTATCAATCTAGTCTTCAAATGTCTCCATTCAAGCTCTCTATGAAAGAAAATGTAGGACTCCTCTCAACTGTGCGAATCCGGAGAAAGACCATTCTATGGCCCGGACGTGAGTTCTTGAAGTCAAGAGCAAGTTGTCGATCCAAGAACGATTGCGGCGCAAGCAATCTCGCCAGAAGAGTTACGCCGATCGTCACGACGTGAGCTTACCTTTGAAGTTGACGATCATGTCTATCTTAAGGTTACCCTTTGAAGGGTACCCATTGCTTCCAAGTCAAAGGAAAGCTAGCACCTCGCTACATTGGACCTTTCAAGTTCTGACTAAGCGAGGAGCAAGGGTTTATGAGCTTGATCTTCCACCTTCCCTCTCCGATGTGCACAATATCTTTCATGTCTCTCAACTCAAGAAGTGTCTCCGAGTTCCAACCGGCCACCGAGTTGAAGAATCTTGATCTTCAATCTGATCTCTCCTATCGAGAACATCCCATTCGCATTCTTGAAGAAAAGGAGCGAACGACAAGAAGCAAGACCGTGAAGTTCTACAAGGTGCGATTGGAGTAACCACACCAAGGAGAAGCAACATGGGAACGCCAAGATTATCTCCGAGCCACTTATCCATACCTCTCAAGACTGAGACAAATGGAATCTCACGGACGAGATTCTTTTTAAGGGGAGGTCCAGAATGTACCAACTATTAAATTTCAGTATAGCTATGCATGTCATTAGCCTGCTCATTCGCTTATGTTGGTTTACAAAATTTTGCATTCAACCACCATGCTCTATGGTGGAAACATTAGGTTTTTACCTTTAAACCCTTTGGCCAAGCCACTAGAGTAGTAAGACCTAGCCCGACGGGCATGTTCCTAAATGCCCGAGCTAGATGTAGCTTGCCCGAGCAAGGTAGAGTTCATCCGAGCTCTACCCGAGCTTGGGTGCTGCCCATCCGAGCTGATTATCACTTGTCCGAGCTAGAAAATGTCCGGAGGAAGCCGCCTGAGCTATAGACGGTTGAACCGAAGCTCTGAAGACCCGACCGGTCAAACAATCCTGCCACCATCTCTATTCTATATTTCTTTTTGCCCTCCGCAAGATCAGTAGAATCTTCCATCCATTGGTGACTTGGGCGGTCTTTGGCAAGATCGTACCTAATCTTCCATCTATCGGTCGACTTGGCGGTCTTTGCGCAGCCAGCACTTTATATTTTCTTACTCGAATCTTACCGCAGACTCTCTATTACAGGTGGGATCTGGACCCACTTGTCAATAGAAGAGTATACCTCTATAAACCCATCTCCACCCGCTTCAACCAGCCCTCACTCTCATTCTTCCCACGTCCAAGTTCTCGATGCAGCAGCGAACAACGAAGTCGTTCTTCATCTCCACCTCCACCATTTTCAAATCTCCACCCAAACCACCAAGAATCTATATAGAGTGTTATATATCGTTGGAAGCTGAAATCGTTGGCTATCCATTCCACTCCATGGTAAGCACATGCACAAAGGTTTGCTATAGATTTCTCTTCCTTTTCTCTTTGCTGTTCGGTTTTGGGACAGCAAAGGCTGATTTCGTTTTCTGCCCATCTATGCCCTCTTTCTTCAAATCCAGGCCATGGAATGAGCAGGAGTGACATCCAAACTTCCTAGGCTTCAAGTACCTCCAACTCCCTTGCACGCTCAAAAGGATTTGGGTGAGTTCTTGCTGCCTTTCTTCATCTACTTATTTGTTTTGAATAGCAATGAGGTTCTTCGTTGTTTTCTCAACTTGCATTTCATTTTCCTCAAATGCAAGCTTGCAGATGGCCAAGAAGAGTTCATGCACGAGCTAAGGAACGTCTAGGAGCAGATCCACGCTGCTGGTGTTGAAGGGACCTCAAGGAACGAGCTAAAGAGTTGCTGAATCGAGATCTGAACAGACACCGTCCCTCACTTCGATCTCCTCATCTTTGGGCTCTCTATTATTAAGCAAGGCCTTCCTTGCTAGGTGAGAACCCAGTACTCCCTCTTATTTCTTTTCTTCACCATTCAGTATTCATGGCTAAGCTGTTCTTTGGTGAAAACCAAGCCTTAGAACCCCGCTTCAAAACAGCCTCTTTCAGCCTTTCTTTGAGCAAGAGCCTAGTAACTAAGCTCTATAAAATGAACCGCAGGTCGGATGGAAAAGTGTTCTACATAAAAATTGTGCGCCAGGAAATTTCCTACAACTTTCATGTTAAGCCCGAGCTTAGCCGAGCTTATTAGGATCCCCAAAAGTGGCTCGTACGAAGCAACATACAAGCTAAGTGACTTTCCCGAGCTAGAGCTAGTTGAGCCCGACCTTGGTCATGTCCTAGCCGACCAAGCTATGCCATATCCGACCTTGTAAACCCACTCTTGACCAGGGCAATGTCATTCCCGAGCTAAGAGGCTCATTCCCGAGCTACATAGGTCAATCCCGAGCTTAGTCCTTACAGCCCCGAGCTAGTATGACACCCAAACTTCGAATGGCTCTATCTCACTCATCCGAACTCGGATTTGGGTGATTCTTTTTGCAAAATTTGCATTAGATCATGAACTTTCTGAATCTCTAAAAATATTTTATGTTCCTGTTTGTTTGGTATTTTATTTGGATTTTATTTGATGTTCTTGCTACCGAACATTAGGAGCCGATGTTCGGAGGAGCCCGGACTTGGTCCAAGCTCTCCCGACCAACGAGCAGCAGCCAGGCACTTATACTCCCCTGATTTGACTCACCATATTGATCCTCTATTTACATGCATTGATTTAATTATATCCTATCACTTGTTGCATGCTAATTTCGAGTATGTTATCTTTTGGGTAGAAGGTAGTTATGTCCTACCCAAAGGATTAGTACCTTACTAGGCTTGACACCCTTATTCCTTTGTAGCCTAAGTAGGTACTATTATTTATGTTGTGTCATGAATGCTTAGCAATGCTTAGAGTCAACGAGGTAAAGCGATCGATGGAGTAGTCCATTGGTCGTGTGATTCACTTATTGATGTACTCAATGTTCGGTTTGGATTGTGAGAGCTAAGTCGACTCGAACGGGTGATAGAGGATGATGGGAGGACAGATCCCGGACATGTAGCCCCGTTTGGGTAATTAAGGACCGAACATCGGGTACCTTCCTCTCAAGTACTATACGTACGACCACACGTGTTTTATGGGGACACTTGGCTAACTTCCTGTGCATGCTTGAGCCCTTGGGTACCAGCGGGGCAATCTGTTTGTGGGTGGGGTGGCAGGGCAGACCATCCGTGGTGCTCTTTGTGCTTGGGTGTGATGGGCCTTGGACAAATCCACTGCAACGGTTAACTCCCTCCTGCACTCGCGGAGTGGGGACTGGATTAAGTTAACTCGGGTGACCCAATAGACTGGCATGTACATCTAGGAGGCTTCGGCATGGCTTGCTGTGTCATGTGGGTAAAGTCGTACACCTCTGCAGAGTGTTGAACTGTTTAAACAGCCGCGTCCGGGTTAAGGACGAATCTTGAGTTGGTTAAGCTGCCATTTGTTAGCACTTGATTACTGGTTCTGGTTATATGCTTTGGATATGTGTTCATTTCCGAGTACTGGGTTGCTCGCGGTGTCACTGGTCGGATAGAGACCAAGGGACAGATAGAGTCCCGGGTATGTTTTGATATGGCCGGATAGAGGCTATGGACGGATGGAGTCCAATGGATTGATGATGGTGATGATATGTATTGATGAGATGATGATATTATTGCTAGTCACATTGATTTAAAATGTTATATTCAAAGGCCATTTACAATCTATTTATGTTTACGTCTTGCAAATGCACTTTATGCTGAAAATGTCATGCTAACCTTCCATTGGATACATTATTCATGATTGAGGATATACATTACCTCCTAGTGCTGAGTACCATCTGTACTCATACAAGTTGCTACTATTTCAGGTGAATATGACCCCACGCTTGAGTATTACCATCAAGCGGGTTGCGATGACGCTAGCGGGCAAGCGGAGTTCTAAACTTCCAGTCGGTTGCCCTTGGGTTATGAGGCATACCTTGCTGGCCCTTTTGGTTTTAGTATGATTAAGACTTCCGCTGTTTTGTTGTTGAACATCTTATGTTTCCGCTGCCGTAAAACTCTGAATTATGTTAAACTTATTGTATGGACAGCAGTCCATACCCCGTTGTAATATAAGTTTATGTCCCTTACCGTTTGTGTTGTGTTATCGATCCACATGAGGGTATGTGTGTGATGGTAGCTGATCTTGGGAGCCATCATCGGACACATATCCGGGCACCCGGTTTACATTCGTTTCAACGAAGGTCGCCCGTGTGTACCGCTGCATGCTTGGGTTGGGAGCTAACATGCTCGGCTTGCTCCTGGGCAGCTAGTATGTTATTTACCAACCACATGGACAGCGAATGGGCAATGACTTCTTTGAGCCGAGTGTGAAAAAGGGGGCGCCGTAGGGGTTGGTATCAGAGCACATGTGACTGCAGGTTAGAACTTAGCATGGCCGCTAGCTAGCTGGAAGGTTTTGAGTCCAAATTATTTTAACTATCAAATATGTTTTGAAACATAAGTTTGCTGAATTTTCTCCTCATCTATCTTATATTCATTCTTACCTTCATATTCATTTGGTTTCACAACCTGGAATTTTTCCTAACTCCTCTTCTCTTTCTAAATTGGTAGATGACTCGCGGACCACTTGTTTTGGCTACTCGTGCCGAGGGAGTCGATGGATATCCTTCTCTTCTTCGAGATCTCCTCTGGAATGCCAATTACACTTATGCCCCGTGAGTATGCCGTCTACACCAACACTCAAGGACCAAGCATGGAGGACTACATTGCAATGGTCAACATCACCGCAAGGATCGCAAGAAAGCGAGCATCGTATCATTTTGAAGCAAGGGAACTACAATCGCCATGGCTGTACAAGAAGTTGCCCGACGCCATGTACTTTCTTTGTCGTGAGCACCAGAGTTGGCCCGGCGCCAGACACCTACTTTCCACAGCTTGGGCAATGACTCCCATAACAACTTCTTCGTTGAACCAGCAACGGACGGGGATCCGACCATCCGTTCTTTGGCGGGCTTGGTTCATACTATGGACCGAGCTCATCGTTGCCTTCTTCTTGAGCTTTGGGCTACTCGTGCTTACCTTGGAGCAGCACGTGAGCAACTTCACCATCTTGGTTGGATCGGATTTGTGTCTCGGGATGCCTTAGGATCCCATGGCATATCTCCTCGAGAGCTTGCTCCACCTCATTTTCAGCTTCCTCATGTTAATGGAGTGGAGCCACCAAGAACTTTTGTTTGCAACCATGGGAGTCTTTCTACTCTCTTGGGTCCTCCTCAGCGTCTTACCGATCCTCGTGACCCTGAAGACACCGGTTCACCAGGATATCACCTACTCAGTATATTCCCCGATGGCTTTGATAGATATCTAGGCTATGTTAGAAATGATTAGTGAAGTAGAACCTTGGTCGGAGAGTGTGTTCTCTCCATTATGAACCTATGTATTTGTATTTGAACTTGGCTTTTTCGCTCCAAGCGGCTACCACTAGCCTCACGGGCTTTGTATTTGTGTAACCGTGTTGGGAAACTACCAATTTGTCTTAATGGATCTTGTTTACCCTATGGGTCTTTGGTTCTTATCATGCTCAATTTTATGAGCACTTTGCTTGCTGCATGCATGTAGGATCATCGTTGTTTGTTTGCTGTCCCATTCTATTCCAACCTACCTTGTCGGCTATCCATCATCCGAGTTGCTAACTACTTTTTCTCGGTTTGGCAATAGGATGACAGAGCCAACACTCGATCTCGCCGCAGAGATGGGGTGCTTCTTCATCCCAAAACCCTCCACCGCTGGCTCTCAAGCCGGGGATAGCGCCCATACCAATCCCGAGCATCCTCAACATCAACCGGAGGAGAACTTACCGCCACCACCCCCAACCATGGCTCAAGTTCTTGCCCTTATCGAGCAAAATCGCCAAGATCGGACCCTCATTCTGCAGCAAATTGCTCGCAACACTACTTCGTGGGCAATGCTCAAGGTGCTAGGGAAGCAAGACATCGTGCACCGGAGGACTTGCTGAATTTCTTCGCACCCAATCGCCAACCTTCTCCCGCTCGAGGATCCACTCGACGCGATGGTCGGCTTCGTACCATCGGCGCAATCTCACTTTGTTGCTTTCGCCGCCTCAAGACGAAAAGTTCTCTTCGCCTCACCAACCGGAAGGCGCGGCTTGTGCGTGGTGGGATAGTTTCGTCACCATTGAGCCCGCCGGGCATGTTATCACTTGGGAATAGTTCTGTACGGGCTTTCGTGGAGCTCATGTCCCCACTGGTATCAAGGCCATCAAGAGGCGAGAATTTCTAGCACTGAAGCAAGGCCGCAAGTCGGTCATGGAGTACCTTCACGAGTTCAACTATTTGGCTCGTTATGCCCCCGATGACGTCTCCAATGACGAACGCAAGAGAGATCGGTTTATGAATGGTCTCTCTGATGAGTTGCAGCTTGAGCTCGCTGTAAATAACTTTGGGACTTCCAACACATGGTCAACAAGGCTATAATCGTGGAGGAGAAGTGGAACAAGCTAGATGAATCACGTAAGCGCAAGAGGGCAGCACAGTTTTCAGCAAACAGTAGCTCGCAAGTGCAGCGTGCATGGCAGCCCCGACCTCAAATTCAAGCTCCACCTCCCCAAAGGCCTCAAGCCCCTGTACCCCGATCAACTCAGTAGAGGTTTCCACCTACCCTGGGTGGGAATCAACCTGGAGGCAACGTTCAAACTCGCCCGGCTACCACTTGTTTCACTGCAAGGCAGCCGGACACTTTGCAAACCGATGCCCAAAAGGAATCAAGGAACAACCAACGCAAGGCCACCCGTCGTGCCTTGGACGCAAAGACCACCTCGAAATCTAGCTCGAAACTTCCACAAGTGCAGCAGAAGGCCGCATCAACCAGTCAAGGCGAGGAAGCCCAAGATGCACCGGACGTGGTTTTGGGTACGCTTTCTATCAACTTGTGCCCGCCACTATTTTATTTGACTCGAGCATCTCATTTCTTCATCAAGGAGAAATTTGCTGTATCACATGGTTTTTCCATTCAAGCCTTGCATTCCTCCCTTCGCATTCATGCCCCGCGGTCGACATTTAGAGTTGACCGAGTCTGCCGGGAAGCAAAAATTGATATCAATAGGGTAGAATTCTTGGCCGACCTTATCTTGATCGATATGGGGGACATCGATGTCATACTAGGTATGGATTGGCTGTACGAGAATCAAGGGCAGATCGATTGTGCCCGAAAATTTATCTCTCTTACCAACACCACCGGCGAACAAGTTGAGTTTCCATCTAGGTCCAAATCCACTCATCTCTTCGCCTTGAGAGGTGATGTTTCCCCTGGGGTTAGTAATGTACCTGTGGTATGTGACTACCCGGATGTCTTACCCGAAGAGCTGCCTGGGATGCCACCTGACCGAGAAGTAGAGTTTGTCATCGAATTGCACCCGGAACCGCCCCAATATCAAAACGGCCTTATAGGATGCCTCCCAACGAGCTAGCAGAACTGAAGAAGCAACTTATGGAGCTGCAAGAGAAAGGCTTCATCCGCCCGAGCTCCTCACCTTGGGGATGCCCGGTGCTATTCGTGAAGAAGAAGGATGAAAGTTTAAGGATGTGTGTGGACTATCGATCGCTGAATGAAGTCACGGTCAAGAACAAGTATCCATCGCCTTGATTGATGATCTATTTGATCGATGATCGGAGCCGTGTATTCTCCAAGATAGACCTGAGATTGGGCTATCATCAAATCAAAATCAGATTAGAGGACATCCCTAAGACGGCGTTTCTACTCGCTATGGCTTGTATGAGTATTCCGTCATGTCTTTCGCTTGACCAATGCACCGTGCTTTCATGAACCTCATGAATTCCATCTTCATGGAGTTTCTTGACAAGTTTGTCGTCATCTTCATCGATGACATTCTTATTTACTCAAGAACCGAAGAAGAGCATGAAGAGCATCTTCGGCTTGTATTGGAAAAACTCCGAGAGCACCGACTTTACGCCAAATTCAGTAAGTGTGAGTTTTGGCTAAAGGAGGTTGCCTTCCTTGGTCATATCATATCCCAAGGTGGTGTAGCTGTAGACCCGAGCAAAGTACAAGATGTACTAAATTGGAGACATCCCACTACTGTCACTGAAATCCGAAGTTTCCTTGGTCTTGCCGGCTACTACCGGCGATTTATTGAGAATTTCTCCAGGATTGCCCGACCATTGACCCAACTCTTGAAAAAGGATAAGAAGTTTGAATGGTCACAAGAATGTGAAGGAAGCTTCCAAACCTTGAAGGACCAATTGACCACCACTCCTGTCCTAGTCCTACCGGACATTCACAAGAGTTTTGACATTTACTGCGATGCCTCTCACCTCGGCCTTGGTTGTGTCCTTATACAAGAAGGCAAGGTTGTGGCTTATGCATCAAGGCAATTAAGGCCCCTTGAAGTAAATTATCCCACCCATGACCTCGAGCTCACAGCAGTAGTGCATGCTCTTAAGATATGGCGACATTTCCTTATTGGAAAACGCTGCGAGGTCTATACCGATCATAAGAGTCTCAAGTACATCTTCACACAACAGATCTGAATGGTAGACAAAGAAGATGGCTCGAGTTGATCAAGGACTATGATATAGGTCTCCATTACCATCCGGCAAAGCCAATGTGGTGCCGATCGTTAAGTCGAAATCACAATGCAATTGCATCTCGGTTAAGTCGAATCGGATGCTTTGTGCACTGAATTTCAGAAGCTCGGTTTGGAACTGGTTCTACAAGGATTTGTTGCTGCTATGGAGGTAAAACCTGACCTTATCACTCAGATCAAAGATGCCCAAAAGAATGATAAAGGTGTGACCTATATCCGAGCTAAAATGAAGGAAGGCAAAGCTAATTGTTTCTCCGAGGATGCCCAAGGTGTCTTATGGTTTGGAAAACGCCTAGTGGTGCCTAACAACAAGCAGCTAAAGGCATCCATCCTTAGTGAAGCACACAATTCTTCTCTCTCAATCCACCCCGGAGGAACTAAGATGTATCAAGATCTGAAACAGAGGTTTTGGTGGACTCGCATGAAGCGAGAGATTGCCCTAGTATGTTGCCGAGTGTGACATATGTCAATCTGTAAAAGTGACCATCTCCGGACAGAGGAACTCTTCAACCTCTACCCGCATGCCAGTGGAAATGGGATGAAGTTGAATAGACTTTATCACCGGTCTACCCACTACCCAAAAGAGCTTTGATTCCATTTGGGTAATAGTCGATCGACTAACCAAATCTGCTCAGTTCCTTCCTCACAAAACCATTTACCGTGTTAAGGACTTGGCTGAACTTTATCTTTCTCAGATAGTTTGTCTTCACGGTGTTCCCAAAAGGATCATATCAGATCGAGGCCCCCAATTTACTTCACATTTCGAAGTGCCTTCACCGTAATGGGAACCAAACTATCCTTTAGCACGGCTTATCATCCTCAAACCGCGCCAAACCGAAAGAGTTAATCAAATACTTGAAGATATGCTACGAGCATGTTTCCTTTCTTATGGCAAAAATTGGGACAAGTGCTTACCCTTTGCTGAATTCTTCTACAACAATAGTTATCAATCTAGTCTTCAAATGTCTCCATTCAAGCTCTCTATGAAAGAAAATGTAGGACTCCTCTCAACTGGTCTCAATCCGAGAAAGACCATTCTATGGCCCGGACGTGAGTTATTGAAGTCAAGAGCAAGTTAAGTCGATCCAAGAACGATTGCGGCGCGCAATCTCGCCAGAAGAGTTACGCCGATCGTCACCGACGTGAGCTTACCTTTGAAGTTGACGATCATGTCTATCTTAAGGTTACCCTTTGAAGGGTACCCATTGCTTCCAAGTCAAAGGAAAGCTAGCACCTCGCTACATTGGACCTTTCAAGTTACTGACTAAGCGAGGAGCAATGGTTTATGAGCTTGATCTTCCACCTTCCTCTCCGATGTGCACAATATCTTTCATGTCTCTCAACTCAAGAAGTGTCTCCGAGTTCCAACCGAAGCCACCGAGTTGAAGAATCTTGATCTTCAATCTGATCTCTCCTATCGAGAACATCCCATTCGCATTCTTGAAGAAAAGGAGCGAACGACAAGAAGCAAGACCGTGAAGTTCTACAAGGTGCAAAGTGGAGTAACCACACCAAGGAGAAGCAACATGGGAACGCCAAGATTATCTCCGAGCCACTTATCCATACCTCTCAAGACTGAGACAAATGGAATCTCACTGGACGAGATTCTTTTTAAGGGGAGGTCTCAGAATAACCAAACTATTAAATTTCAGATAGCTATGCATGTCATTAGTCTGCTCATTCGCTTATGTTGGTTTACAAAATTTTGCATTCAACCACCATGCTCTATGGTGGAAACATTAGGTTTTTACCTTTAAACCCTTTGGCCAAGCCACTAGAGTAGTAAGACCTAGCCCGACGGGCATGTTCCTTAAATGCCCGAGCTAGATGTAGCTTGCCCGAGCAAGGTAGAGTTCATCCGAGCTCTACCCGAGCTTGGGTGCTGCCCATCCGAGCTGATTATCACTTGTCCGAGCTAGAAAATGTCCGGAGGAAGCCGCCCGAGCTATAGACGGTTGAACCGAGCTACACAAGACCTGACCGGTCAAACAATCCTGCCACCATCTCTATTCTATATTTCTTTTTGCCCTCCGGCAGTATCAGCCGAATCTTCCATCCATTGGCTGACTTGGGCGGTCTTTGGCGATGATCGGCCTTAATCTTCCATCTATCGGTCGACTTGGCGGTCTTTGCAGCAGCAGCCTGACCTTTATATTTTCTTACAGAATCTTACCCGCAGACTCTCTATTACAGGTGGGATCTGGACCCACTTGTCAATAGAAGAGTATACCTCTATAAACCCATCTCCACCCGCTTCAACCAGCCCTCACTCTCATTCTTCCCACGTCCAAGTTCTCGATGGCGAGCAGAAACGATGAAGTCGTTCTTCATCTCCACCTCCACCATTTTCAAATCTCCACCCAAACCACCAAGAATCTATATAGAGTGTTATATATCGTTGGAAAGCTGAAATCGTTGGCTATCCATTCCACTCCATGGTAAGCACATGCACAAAGGTTTGCTATAGATTTCTCTTCCTTTTCTCTTTGCTGTTCGGTTTTGGGACAGCAAAGGCTGATTTCGTTTTCTGCCCATCTATGCCCTCTTTCTTCAAATCCAGGCCATGGAATGAGCAGGAGTGACATCCAAACTTCCTAGGCTTCAAGTACCTCCAACTCCCTTGCACGTTCAAAAGGATTTGGGTGAGTTCTTGCTGCCTTTCTTCATCTACTTCGCTGTTTTGAATAGCAGCGAGGTTCTTCGCTGTTTTCTCAACTTGCATTTCATTTTCCCTCAAATGCAAGCTTGCAGATGGCCAAGAAGAGTTCATGCACGAGCTAAGGAACGTCTAGGAGCAGATCCACGCTGCTGGAGTTGAAGGGACCTCAAGGAACGAGCTAAAGAGTTGCTGAATCGAGATCTGAACAGATTACCGTCCCTCACTTCGATCTCCTCATCTTTGGGCTCTCTATTATTAAGCAAGGCCTTCCTTGCTAGGTGAGAACCCAGTACTCCCTCTTATTTCTTTTCTTCACCATTCAGTATTCATGGCTAAGCTGTTCTTTGGTGAAAACCGAAGCCTTAGAACCCCCAGTTCTGAAAACAGCCTCTTTCAGCCTTTCTTTGAGCAGTAGCCTAGTAACTAAGCTCTATAAAATGAACCGCAGGTCGGATGGAAAAGTGTTCTACATAAAAATTGTGCGCCAGGAAATTTCCTACAACTTTCATGTTAAGCCCGAGCTTAGCCGAGCTTATTAGGATCCCCAAAAGTGGCTCGTACGAAGCAACATACAAGCTAAGTGACTTTCCCGAGCTAGAGCTAGTTGAGCCCGACCTTGGTCATGTCCTAGCCGACCAAGCTATGCCATATCCGACCTTGTAAACCCACTCTTGACCAGGGCAATGTCATTCCCGAGCTAAGAGGCTCATTCCCGAGCTACATAGGTCAATCCCGAGCTTAGTCCTTACAGCCCCGAGCTAGTATGACACCCAAACTTCGAATGGCTCTATCTCACTCATCCGAACTCGGATTTGGGTGATTCTTTTTGCAAAATTTGCATTAGATCATGAACTTTCTGAATCTCTAAAAATATTTTATGTTCCTGTTTGTTTGGTATTTTATTTGGATTTTATTTGATGTTCTTGCTACCGAACATTAGGAGCCGATGTTCCGGAGGAGCCCGGACTTGGTCCAGAAGCTCTCCCGACCAACGAGCAGCAGCCAGGCACTTATACTCCCCTGATTTGACTCACCATATTGATCCTCTATTTACATGCATTGATTTAATTATATCCTATCACTTGTTGCATGCTAATTTCGAGTATGTTATCTTTTGGGTAGAAGGTAGTTATGTCCTACCCAGTGATTAGTACCTTACTAGGCTTGACACCCTTATTCCTTTGTAGCCTAAGTAGGTACTATTATTTATGTTGTGTCATGAATGCTTAGCAATGCTTAGAGTCAACGAGGTAAAGCGATCAGTGGAGTAGTCCATTGGTCGTGTGATTCACTTATTGATGTACTCAATGTTCGGTTTGGATTGTGAGAGCTAAGTCGACTCGAACGGGTGATAGAGGATGATGGGAGGACAGATCCGGACATGTAGCCCCATTTGGGTAATTATGACCGAACATCGGTACCTTCCTCTCAAGTACTATACGTCACGACCACACGTGTTTTATGGGGACACTTGGCTAACTTCCTGTGCATGCTTGAGCCCTTGGGTACCAGGCAAGGGCAATCTGTTTGTGGGTGGGGTGGCGAGGCAGACCATCCGTGGTGCTCCTTGTGCTTGGGTGTGATGGGCCTTGGACAAATCCATCGCAACAGTTAACTCCCTCTGCACTCATGAGTGGGGACTGGATTAAGTTAACTCGGGTGACCCAATGGACCGGCATGTACATCTAGGAGGCTTCGGCATGGCTTGTCAGGTCATGTGGGTAAAGTCGTACACCTCTGCGAGTGTTGAACTGTTCGAACAGCGCGTCCGGGTTAAGGACGAATCTTGAGTTGGTTAAGCTGCCATTTGTTAGCACTTGATTATTGGTTACGGTTATATGCTTTGGATATGTGTTCATTTCCGAGTACTGGGTTGCTCGCGGTGTCACTGGTCGGATAGAGACCAGGGGACAGATAGAGTCCCGGGTATGTTTTGATATGGCCGGATAGAGGCTATGGACGGATGGAGTCCAATGGATTGATGATGGTGATGATATGTATTGATGAGATGATGATATTATATCTAGTCACATTGATTTAAAATGTTTTATTCAAATGCCATTTACAATCTACTTATGTTTACGTCTTGCAAATGCACTTTATGCTGAAAATGTCATGCTAACCTTCCATTGGATACATTATTCATGATTGAGGATATACATTACCTCCTAGTGCTGAGTACCATCTGTACTCATACAAGTTGCTACTATTTCGGTGAATATGACCC
This sequence comes from Olyra latifolia, assembly GCA_036346145.1. Lineage (NCBI taxonomy): Eukaryota > Viridiplantae > Streptophyta > Magnoliopsida > Poales > Poaceae > Olyra > Olyra latifolia. The sequence continues at coordinate 54,339,715 of CM070530.1, forward strand.
CACGCTTGAGTATTACCATCAAGCGGGTTATGATGACGCTAGCGGCAAGCGGAGTTCTAAACTTCGGTCGGTTGCCCTTGGGTTATGAGGCATACCTTGTTGGCCCTTTTGGTTTTAGTATGATTAAGACTTCCGCTGTTTTGTTGTTGAACATCTTATGTTTCGGCCAGTAAAACTCGAATTATGTTAAACTTATTGTATGGACAGCATCCATACCCCGTTGTAATATAAGTTTATGTCCCTTACCGTTTGTGTTGTGTTATCGATCCACATGAGGGTATGTGTGTGATGGTAGCTGATCTTGGAAGCCATCACCGAGCACATATCCGGGCACCCGGTTTACATTCGTTTCAACGAAGGTCGCCCGTGTGTACCGCTGCATGCTTGGGTTGGGAGCTAACATGCTCGGCTTGCTCCTGGACAGCTAGTATGTTATTTACCAACCACATGGACAGCGAATGGGCAATGACTTCTTTGAGCCGAGTGTGAAAAAGGGGGCGCCGCAAGTTGCAGACCTGTCCCTCCGCTGGACGCGTGCGACACTCTTCTTCTTAGCTAGGCCTGACTCGTCCGGGTCATCACAGCCGCGAGCGTCGTTCCGGTGCTTGTGGTTATTGTTGCTTCTCTTCGTTTTCTGTTGTCTTACCTGTATGCAAACGAACGTTAGTAGTCGTGTAGGCAAGAAAGGATTGAAGACATAGTATAGTCCTACCGATCCTAGCTCCCGAGCCATGTCCGTGCTTCTAAGGGGAAGCTCGGGCTTGGATTAGAGAAGATCGGAAGTCCTTGATTGGGTATCTCATCTTGGAGAATCAACTTTTTAAGAAATCGACCCTTTGAAAAAATCGACCCTTAAAAAATCAACCCCAGCCCCCGAGCCATGTCCGAGCTTCTGAGGAGAAGCCTGGGCGTGGCTTAGAAAAGATCAATTTTTGAAAAATCGACCCTAGTCCCAGAGCCATGTCCGAGCTTCTGAGGAGAAGCCCGGGCGTGGCTTAGAAAAGATCAATTTTTGAAAAATCGACCCTAGTCCCCGAGCCATGTCCGAGCTTCTGAGGAGAAGCCCGGGCGTGGCTTAGAGAAGGTCAATTTTTGAAAAAATCGACCCTAGTCCCCGAGCCATGTCCGAGCTTCTGAGGAGAAGCCTGGGCATGGCTTAGAGAGATCAATTTTTGAAAAATCGACCCTATCCCCCGAGACATATCCGAGCTTCTGAGGAGAAGCCCGGGCATGGCTTAGAGACCGTACGCTTTTGAACGAAGCTTGTGGCCGTAGCTCCATCCCTTTGCAAGAGGTAGAGTGTTGGACCCTAGAGGTATCCCGGGCCTGTGTCAGGTTTATGCGGGCTTATGGTATAGGGCCGGAAAGCGTGTGTCCGCACGGGATCTTGTGAGGTGCGATGGATATCGGCTTACCCGTGTGCAAGGGAATCCTGGGGGTTGGCTTCTGCGTAGCCACTATCCTACCGATGTGTACTGAAACGACCCGGGCTATCTCCTAAGCCCGATCATAAGTTTGGGTCACTGGGTTAGTTTTTGGGGGCTCTTTAGAGAATGGTAGGATGGTCAAAAGGGAGATAACCTTTTCTCAGGCGTAGAACCTCCGAAGTTGAGCGATGTTCCAGGAGCTGTTGAGGACTCTCCCATCCGGCATAGCGATCTTACAGACTCGGGCGTCGGTGATCTGACCGTGTCTGCACCCTCCCATCTTGGGGTGAGCTTGTTGGCGTGAGCCAGGTTCTGAACTTGTCTTAGAACCAAGTCACCCACTTGCAGGGTCCGGGTCTGTACCTTTTAAGCTACGTGCCGCCGCAGGGATTGCTAGTATACTGCCACTCGCAGTAGTGCTTGCTCGCGGCCGGACTCAGATAGGTCGAGGTCCAGCAACTGCTCCTCGTCGTTGTCGATCTGCCCTGCAAAATCAACACGAGCTGAACCAAGTCTTAGCTCGGCGGGTAGGACCGCCTCAGAGCCGTATACAAGCCTAAACGGGGTTTCGCCAGTAGCCCGATTAGAGGTTGTTCGGGCTGCCCAAAGCACGAAGGGTAGTTCTTCTACCTAGTTGAGTCCTTGCTTGGCAAGAGCGTCGTACACTCGGCGCTTAATGCCCTGCATGATCTGCCCGTTCGCGCGTTCGGCTGCACCATTACTCTGTGGGTGAGCTACCGAAGCTAGGGCGACCTTCATGCCGAGTTCTTCGCAGTAGTCCTGGAACAGCTCGCTTGTGAACTGTGTCCCATTGTCAGCGATCAGCTTACTAGGGACGCCAAACCTGGTCACGATATTGTTCCTAAGGAACCTCCTGGCCGTCTGGGCGGATATGCTCGACACTGCTTCGGCCTCGATCCACTTAGTGAAAGTGTCGATGGCGACGAACAGGTGTGTGCAGCCCTTTAGGCCTCTAGGGAACGGATCAAGTATGTCCATCCCCCATGTTGAGAATGGCCAGGTTAGCAGGATAGTCTGCAGCTCATATGCGGGCTGGTGGGATACCCGGGCATGATATTGGCAGGCTGGGCAGCGTTTTACTAGCTCTTTTGCGTCGGTCAACGTGGTGGGCCAGTAGTACCCCATGCGAAAGGCTTTTCCCACTAGGGTTCTGAAAGAGGCATGGGCCCCGCAGGTCCCGTCATGGATGTCTTGGAGGAGAAATTTGCCTTCCTCCTGGGTCACGCACTTGCAAAGTACGCCATTAGAACCCCTTCGGTACAACAAGCCCCTGAGTAATTGGTAAGGTCGGGCTTGTCTTTGGAGCCAGGATTTCTCAGCTGTGTCCTATGGCAGCGTCCCATCGCGCAGAGAATGGGCGAATGGCGCTATCCAGTGTCGCTGTTGCTCTAGGAACTAAACGGTACCGGCCGTTTGGGTCGAGGCAACCGTCTTCTCGGGGACTCTTCTCCGAGGGAATAGAGGGCTTTAGTAGGTATCAGACGAGCACCCTGCCGGGCGGTTTCTTGTGAGGAGCCAAGCTTTGCGAGCTTATCAGCCAGGCTATTAGCCAGACTAGGAACGTAGCACACTTCGAAGTTCGTGAAGTGCTTCTCTAGCTTTCTCACTTCTGCCAAGTATCGCGCCATTGAGTCGTCGTAACACTGAAACTCCTGAAGCTCCTTGTTTACTTGGCAGACGACCAACTTCGAATCCCCTTTCGCTGTTAGTCGTTTTATGCCGAGCGCAGTGCATACTCGTAGGCCGGCTAGGAGGCCTTCGTACTCCGCAACATTGTTTGTTGCGGGAAAATAGAGCTGTACTATATGCTGAATTTGTTCTCCTTGGGGGGAGATGAGAACAAACCCGCAGCCTGATCGCTCGAGGTGACGCGACCCATCGAAAAACATGGTCCAGTGCGCTTCTTGGCTTACAAGCTCGGGCGAGCCTCCCGAAGGGTCGGCCGGGCCGGTCCACTCAGCCAAGAAGTTGGCCACGATTTGGGATTTGATCCCTGTTCGGGGTACGAACTTGATGTCAAATTCACCAAGCTCGACTACCCACTTCGCGACCCTCCCGTTCGCGTCTAGGTTCCGAATGATGTCCTTTAACGGAAAACTCGTTGGGACCGTAATTAGATAGGCTTGGAAATAGTGACACAACTTTCGCGAGGCCATAAGCAAGGCGTACAAGAGCTTCTGAACCTCAGGGTACCGCTCCTTAGGCCCGTGAAGTACCTCGCTTACGTAGTAGACGGGTTGTTGCTTGCCTTCACGTTCGACTGCTAGTACAGCACTTACAGCCTGCGGGGCAACCGCCAAATAGAGGAGTAGAGCTTCCCCGAGCTTTGGCGTGGCTAAGACGGGAGACGTGGACAGGTAACGCTTTAGCTCGCTAAAAGAGGCCTCGGCTTCTTCCGTCCATTCGAAACCATCGTGCTTACGCAGGATCTTACAAAAAGGTGCACTGCACTCACCGAGATGAGATATGAATCTGCTGAGAGCCGCCATCCGCCCGGTGAGGGTTTGCACCTCCTTGGTGCAGGTTGGCAACCTCATATTCTCGATGGCCTCGATTTTCTCGGGGTTTGCCCTGATGCTCGCTTTTCCTATCACATAGCCAAGCAACATCCCAGACCGGACACCAAAGACACATTTTTCAGGATTCAGCTTAACTTGATGCTTTCTAATATTAGCAAAAGTTTCCTGAAGGTCGGTCACATGGTCCCGTGGGACCTTACTTTTTACAACAACGTCATCTACATAGACCTTTACGTTGCACCCTATCTGATCAGGGACCGTCTTCTGCATTAGTCGCTGGAACGTGGTTCCCGCGTTCTTCAGACCAAAGGACATGGTCGTGTAGCAGAAGGTACCAAAAGGTGTTACGAAGGCAGTCTCCTCTTCGTCTTCCCTTGCCAGTGCGATCTGGTGATAGCCGGAGTAGGCGTCCAGGAAGCTCATGAGCGCCGAGTCCGCCGTTGCCACGACCAGTTGGTCTATGCGCGGCAGGGGGAAATTGTCCTTGGGGCAGGCGGCGTTGAGGTCGCGATGGTCAACGCACATTCGCCACTTCCCGCCCTTCTTCTTGACGACGACCGGATTAGCTACCCAGTCGGAATGCTCAACTTCTCGGATGAAGCCGGCTTGGAGGAGCTTGCCAAGTTGCTCCTGGATGATGTCGGTCTTCCATTTTGGGAAGCGCCGTAGGGCCTGTCTCGACAGCTTTTTTGTCGTCAACAGCTAGCTCAGTGCTCGTTGACCTCCCTTGGGACCCCGGGCATGTCGGACGGTTCCCACGTGAACACGTCTGCGTTAGTCCGGAGGAAGGTGACGAGCTTGAGTTCCTATTTGGACTCGAGGTTGACCCCTACGTGGACGACCTTGTCTGGGTCGTCCTCGGAGAGGGGGACTGCCTTAGTTGGCTCCTACGGCTGCAAGGCCACCTTGGGGCGGACGAGCGGCCGCTCGGCCTTGGCCGGGCCACGCTCGGGAAGCTGTCCGACCATGGCCAAGGCGCTCTTGTCGCGGGCCATTGCGGCCTTGTGGCTGCCCTTGATCGTGATGACCCCGTGAGGGGCCGGCATCTTCAGGCAGTGGTAGCCGTGGTGGGTAGCCGCAATGAACTTGGACAGCGCGGGGCGTCCAAGGATGGCGTTGTATGGGAGCTCGGAGTCCACCACTTCGAAGGAGACGTACTCCGTCCGGAAGTTCTGGGGGTCCCAAACGTCACGGGCAGCACGATTTGCCCGATCGGCTTTAGGGACGACCCAGGGACAATGTCGTAGAAGGGGATAGCTATGTCCTTGATCTTGGACCGCGGGACCTGCGTCTGTTCAAGAACTTGAGCAGTGACGATGTCTAGGGAGCTCCCGCCATCTACCAACACGCGATCGACTCGCGTGTTGCTGATAGTGGGACAGAGTACCAGCGGCAAGCACTGGGGCCTGGTCATTCCGGGGGCCAATCATCCCCGGAGAGAGTGATCGACTGGTGGGACCACCGCAGGGGTGCGTCCCCGGGCTTACCCTTCTCGAGGTGGTAAACCTCCCGGGCAGCGGCCTTAAGCTCGCGTCGCGAGCTATAGGCAGAAGCGCCGCCGAAGATCACGGTGACATGTGCGTGAGCCTCCTGGAAGGCGTCGCCATGGGCGCCCTGAGGCGCCCGGTCGTCCGGCACCTCATGATCGGGGAGCTCGGGCATGGGCCCACGCCCAGCGTAGAAGTCCTCTATCCACGCGACCCACGTCCCGCGATTCTGCGAGTCATGGCCGATCGCCGATGGAGGCGATGCGGTTGTTCGGAGGGTTAGCCTGGGCGGTCGAGGTCGAGGCCGGGAGCTCGCCCTGCCTTGGGCAGCGCCCGCCGCCGTTCCCACCACTCGCCGGGCGGGCTGGTCATGGCGGCGCCGCCAGAGGAGGGCCTCTCGGGCTCTACCGCTGCGACGTAGGCGGGGGCGGCGTGCTCCTTCTTCTTCTTCTTCTTCTTTTTCTCGGCATCACCCTTCTTGGCATCGGTGCCAGTCCGGGCCGCCGCCTTCTCCTCTGTCCTACCTCTCTTGCGCTCCACCGCCTCGGAGGCGTTGATGTATCCTTCCGCAGCACGAAATAAATCGGCTGCGGTGTGGATTGGGTGGAGCTTAAGGTCCTCGGTGAAACGGGTATTCCGCACTCTCTCTTTGAAGGCCTCAACGATGGCCTCGTCGGAGATCGATGGAATGGTGTTGCGCACCTGGACGAACCTGCGGACGTAGTCCTGCAGGCCCTCTCCCGCCGTTTGGACCACAAGATTGAGGTCCTGGGGCTTTCCGGGGCGCGCGTAGCAGCCCTGGAAGTTTGTCCGGAGCGCCTCCTGCAGCTGTTCCCAGCTGCGTATCGAACCTCGGCGTTGGTTGAACAGCCTGGTTCGGGCCATTCCGTCCAATACGGTAGGGAAGTAGTTGACCATTACGGCCTCATTACCGCCTGCTGCCAAGATGGCGGTAGTATAAACAGCGAGATATTCGTCGGGATTCTTACTCCCGTCGAACTTCTCAATGCACCCGGGCTTAAACTTGCGAGGCCAGGGGGCCTCGCGCAAAGCTCGGGAGAAGGCCGCATCCGGGCAGCCCGTTGTTTTAACGGAGGCCCCCGCTGAAGCGCCCGAGGCGGGAAAAAACTCTGCCGGTGGTGCGCTGGGGAACGCCGTCCGCTGTGGACGTGGATGCCTGCCGGTGCGACCGAACGCTCTGGCCGCGCCGTCACGAGGAGCCACTGGTGTATGACTGGGCCTGGAGGCGCTCGCCGAGATCCCCAGCGAGCTCCTCTAGGCCGTCAACAACCGCGGCGCCTAGGTCAGCCACGGTGAACCCTCGCGGGTCCTTCTCCAAGTCACGCATGACCTGGGCAATCGCCTTAACCCTTTGCTGACTGCGTAGCACTGGGTTGGTGATGGTAGTGGTGGGCGAATGTGCGCGTGTAGCGCGCGCGGCGAGCATCGGGTCAGCTGGCCTGCGACGGATATCCGCCAAGGTTCGCACAACCGACCCAGCAAAGAGACTCCGAGCGGCCTCACGCCGCTGGTGCTCTCCACCTGGGTCAGCATGTGGCTGGTGCGGGGTCGCCTCGCTTGACCCCGCAAAGACATGACGTGAGGCAGGCTCCCGCGAAGGAGACATGTCGGCGTCACCCACGGAGGCGGTGCCATCGGCACCCTCAACTGCCATGGGCTCGCGCCGGTCCGCTGCCGGTCTCGATGGGCCGGGCGCCAGATTCTTGCAGATCGTCCTCCTCTTGGACGTGGCGCGAATCGCCGCGTCCGTCCGGATATGGCACCGTGGCGGTGCCTCCATCCCTCCATGAGGGTTTCGCCGACGTGAGTCGGCCGGCGTTGGCAAAGCCGGGAGCGAACGGCTACTCTGGCGAGGCGGGCGCGCCTCCACCTCCATCTCGTCGGACTGAGCTCCGGTGAGGATACCAGCCTGCCACTCCTCATACGACTTGTCGACGTTGTCGAGATCGTCGCGATCGTCGTAGTTGGGTCGACAGTATCAATGTCATCGTAAGACAACAAGGCCATCCTCGACTCGATCGAGGGGGGAAGACCGCAATCGGGCGCCACGGTGGACGCCAGCTATCGGCGACTGGGAGGCGAGCCTCCGCAGCGCCAATAAGCAAGGGAAGGGGGTGCGAGGCCCGAAGGCGGCCCTGTCCCCCGGACCGAGGCTCGGCCGCCTGGCCGGACGCTGCCGAAGGAAAAGACCTTAGTCTCGACGCGGCTGGCGCGTTAGGACCGAATCGATGGGGGTGATGACACGAGTGTTTTATCCTGGTTCAGGCCTCCACTGCGGGATAACAGCCCTACGTCTAGTCTTCGTTTAATGCCGAGCTTAAACGAGTACAAGGAGTCGATGTCCGGGCTTTGGGAAGCCCGGGCTTTGAGTACAGTAAGTGTTCAAGGCACTGTGTGTGCATGTTCCTACAGTTACCTGGATGCGGAGAACTACCGCCGGGAACTAGAGCTCATACGAGAGTGCAATTGCTCCTATTCTACAGTAGCTATTCTCCAAGTGAGTTGTGTGTATGCCGAAGTGAAGCCCCCCTCCGTTGTTGTGGCCTGTACGCCCCTTTTATAGGCGCCGTCCGGCCATTATAGCTTGCGCTGGTGCGTTGAATTAGTCGTTGCCTTTTTGCCATGCCAGTAGCGTACCGAATCCATCGGGTAATCGAGTGCAATCCTCCGATCATCTTGGGACCGCTACGGTCGGCCGTGTCCTGCCCATGCGGGCGGTTGACGGACCTGCCGCCACCCGCCGAAAAAATGCCACCAGCGCTCCTCGATGCAGGCGCACATTTTATTCTCGATGACTCTGGGGACCCGAAGCGTATCCTGTCTGCATCGCGTGATGATTTGCCTTGGGTCCTGTTCCTTTGTACCTCAAAAGCCCGGAGGAAGCAAGAGGCCCGAGCTTCCGAGGCGGGGAAGCTCGGGCTCGAGCTTGCCAAGCTCGGGCTCGAGCTTGCCAAGCTCGGGCGCGAGCTTGCTGGCCCGGAGCTTGCCCCCTGTGGGGCCGCGGGTAAGTAAGTGGGCCGAACCTTCATGGGCCACATACTTTCCCCAACAGGAGGTGTTTCGCGTGTCAATTCGCGGATGTAATTAACTAGGAGTCCTTCTGAGGCCCAGGATCTAGAACCCTCATGATCGTCAAGACTGAAGTCTACATCGCGCAACCTTTCTATAGGAATTTGTATTTTATTGTGATAATAGAATATCAGCTTTCCTGTCTCTTTCTTTCTTTTGTGTATTTATATACATTGGCAAAACTGCGAAAATATTTCTTTTAAACTTTCCATGCTCACAAAATTGGCACGCCTGGTGGGACATAGGTCTCCTCCCATCTTTACTTCCGAGGCTCGAAGTCATCTTCGCCTATTCCATAGGCTCGAAGACATCTTCGCCTCATTCTTCTTCTTCTTCTTCTTCTCCTGTTAAAGCGGAGCCGTCTTGATCAAAGGATGCCTCTTTTGCAGGATTCTCTTTCTCTCACTAAGATGGCCTATTCCATCCAATTCGGAGCTTCCGCACCAACGACTATGGTCCAAGAGGGCTCTAAAGTCTTCATCCTCAAGACTGAGGAAATGTTCAAGTCTGTGAAGGAGCACAGACAGGCCTCTGCTGCAATCACGGAGGAGCATCGCACTCTCATGAGGGAGGCTCGCACATTCGTGAGCTCCCCCAATGAAGGATGTTCTGGAGCACATCTTTTTGTTGCCCTGGAGGCTTCAGTTGCCACGATGCGCCTACTGAAAACGAACACTCGTTCATTGAAAAACGCGCACCTCGCTCGCAACTACCGAAGGAAGCTGGCCAAAGTCTAGAAGCTGCACCACTTCGTCGGTTCTCACATCGCCAAGCACGATGCGGTGGAGGACTGGTTCGTGAGCGAAACTGACTTTTCTGATGGAAGACAAGACAGGAAGGCCATCCTGAAGGAGTTCTGGGCACGTCATCCACGCCAACGTGCCATCCTGAAGAGGCGCGCCCCTCGCTCAATCAACATCGTGCCCTGCTTGCACCTTGGCGAGACAGGTACGCACGGTTTTATTCAAGCTAACTCTTTTGCAGTTGTTTCCCACGAAGCACCCGCTCCCACCAACAAAGAATTGAGGAAGAAGCTGCAGCGGCTACAAGACCAGGTGGCCCAGCTGGGGAGACAAGTCCGTGGACGTGAGCCGGTCCTCGTGGTGTCTCGAACCAGGTGTAAGAAATATGCCCTCGAGGCCAATCATGGAGATGATTGCAATATGTTGTGCTCATATGGTTCCATTAATGATCTCATATTACAGATCATCAAGTACGACTTGGTTGTAAAACTCTGTAATACATAATGACATCATTATAAAGTTGTCCCTTGATTTTGTTTATTGGTTGGAACACCAATAATAGACATAATATAATCAAGCACATGGGTTGTTGTAATAGTCATGTTTTGCAGACTATGGATATGTGATATCAATACAATCATGTGGATACACATGTAGGAGTACATGGTATCGGACTGACCCGCTTTATGAAATACCTTTGAGGATATAATGTGTCATAGGTGATTTCATACAATGATAATGTTTGATCCTCAGACCTGAGATCAACACAGTTTCCTACATGAGGATGGTATGCTTTGATATTGTCTAAAGTTATTCCGTAACTGGATAACGATAAGGGCTTTACTCGGGTATGTTTTCAATCATGCAGATGGAAGTGATTGATCAAGATGGGAGTTGTCCTCCTCGTTCAGAGGAAAACGATATCTTCGGCCGCTCGATGAAATAGACTAAAGGATGTGCATGGCCATGCCCGAGCTATCAAGGAATTGATCGATCGATAAGGTTTAGTCCATTTTGAAAAATCGAGTAAAAGGGCTTAACAGCACAAGGATGACACATCTCGACCTTGGGTTAAGTCAATATATCAATAGAGACGAAAGATCAACATTTGATCATTGTGAGGTTCGTCGGATCGCCGACCTTCATGCAATTTGAGTAGTCGCAATGTTTTGCTAGAAGCCGCTTGCGATTTGTAGATCGAAATGAGATTTTGATTTACGGTCAACATTGCATGAACCTACAGGGTCACACACATAGAACAAGATTTAGGCAGGTTTATAAAACCTCCAATCGTGACGTATGTACAATGCGATTGAACGAGGTATCTGAATGTTTCTGAAAGCTGAAAAGCAGATCTTTGAATGCACTGTTCTGTCTTTGAAACATCTTGTAGCATGGCGGTGGTATCAGTAACAACCGACCTATGAACAGTGTTCATACGGCAAAGATCAGTAACAACCGACTTGCTACAAGATGCGAGATCTGTCTTGTTAGTGCAGATTTTGTCTATATATAGATGGTCATGCTTCAAGTAGAAAAATGAGAAAAAAGTGAGAAAAAGGAAAAAAAAGAAAGAAGGAGAAGAGGGAAGGAAAGAGAGAAAAGGAAAAGGGTGTAAGAGTTACACCTGTTCCGGAGAAAGTCACGAGGGTCGTGTAATCCGGTGCTAACACGCAAGCACGGCCAAGGCCCTGTTCGATGTGGATACGAAGGACACAACTACTTTGCTGTGAAAGGTCTGACGGGTATCTCTCCGCTGCGACAACCGGGCGTTGAAGGCTATGAGTAAATCCATCTCTGAGGCTTCATCCTGATTCTCCAGGGCCACGGTACGTGTTTATAAGCTTTTGTGTGAACTAGTCTTGGTTCTAATGCTTGCGATGATCTTGGGGAGGGAATGAAATTTTTGAAACGCATGGGTCTTACCCTAGCCATTCCCCAGCAGTGGTATCAGAGCAGATCGTATTGCATTAGTTCTAGATTAGCGATGCATATGTGAGATTTATGCAGGTGTTTGCTTTTGTTGATATGATCAACATAGTTTTGCCTTTTATGGATAGTTATGGCTTGATTTGATCATGCTTCTTTTAGTTTCTATCCTTTTTATATTATCACTTGTATAAGTTGTTATACATGTTCCCATGATTTTATGTATATCATGTTCTATGCATGTTGCCATGACAGCTATATGATAGCATATGCATTATGATTGGAAACGTTCTAATCAACTTGTCCCGCTTGGGCGAAGTTGATGATGCCTTATCAATTACATCCATCGTCAAGATTTCGATCATCGCTTGATGGGCTTGCCAAAGCAAGGTGTCACCGATTATCTTAATAAGGCAGATGTGAGTGTCGGACACTTACGGACTTAGGAATTGATTTGACTCAGGAGGGCTATCAAAACGGTTTTGAGCTCTGGGCATCAAGTTGGTAGGATTGCATGAGATGTCTTGCTATCAACCAAGAATTACATGATGTAATTAGCAAAGTGTTTGCTTACCTAAATAGCCCTGTCTGAGCAGTGATGCCAAAGCTCACTTGGACATGGTGAAATATGGATCTTGGAAATGCCGTACATTTGGGACACTATTTTGTGAATGTATAGCAATGTTTATTTTCATATGATGAAAATGGTAAGCATAAACATATCTCTTATATTCTTTTGCATATTTGTATATTGTAGAGTATGGCGAATAGTTCGTCATCCAGTTTCACATTGCGATCTATCCTTGAGAAGGAGAAACTGAATGGAACCAATTTTATTGATTGGATCCGGAACTTGAGAATTGTTCTCAAGCAGGAAAGGAAGGAATATGTTCTAGAGAGTCCTATTCCTCCTGTGCCAGCTGCAAATGCATCACGTGTAGAAAAGGATGCTTACAAGAAGCATTCTGTTGATGCAGTGGATGCCACGTGTCTCATGCTAGCCACCATGAACTCGGAGCTTCAGAAGCAGTTCGAGAACATGACGGCATATGACATGGTCATGCATTTGAAAAAATTATTTCAAGTGCAGGCGCGTGTTGAAAGGTATGAGATGACAAAGGCATTGCATGAGTGCAAAATGGCGTAAGGTACCATGTTAGTACTCATGTAATCAAGATGATTGGTTACATTGAGAATTTGGAAAGGATGGGATTTCCATATAACCGGGATCTAGCCACTGATATTATACTTCAGTCCTTGCCACCATGTTATGGTCCTTCATAATGAACTATAACATGAATGGCTTGAAGAAGTCGCTCACTGAACTGCATGGGATTCTAAAAACAACTGAGCAAAATATCAAGAAAGAGACATCAGATGTCTTGCTGGTGCAGAAAGGAAAGCGCTTTAAGAAGAAGGGAAAGGCAAAGGGTAATGATCATGCTAAAGCTAGGAGCTCTGGTAGTGGTCATAAACCCAAAATGTCTAAGCCTGGCCCCACTTCCAGCATGACTGCTTCCACCGCCAAGAAGTTGGTCATTGGAAGAGGAACCCCCAAAATACGGAAGAGAAAACAAGAAGGAAGTTCGACTTCCACTTCGGTATTTATGTTATAGAAGTTAACATAGCTAGTTGTCCTTCTAATGCATGGGTATTAGATACGGTGCAGAGCTCATATTTGTTTAAATATGCAGCGCCCAAGGAAGTAGGATATTGGCAAAAGAGAAGTTCGGTTTACGCGTCGGCAATGGAGCAAGAGTTCTTTGCCATAGTCAGAGAAACTTATGTGTTAACTTTACCTTCGGTATGGTATTGGAGTTGAGTAAATGTTACTATGTACCCGCCATAAATAAAAATATCATCTCTGCTCCATGTTTGGATATGGAGAATTTTGAATTCAGAGTCAAGAACAAATGTTGTTCATTTTATCTGAATGATATATTTTATGGCGATGCTCCATTACAGAATGGACTATATTGTTTGAATCTCCAAGTACCAATCTATAACATAGTTACCAAGAAAGCTAAAGTAAATGATTTGAATCCCACTTTCTTGTGGCACTATCGCTTGGGTCACATAAACAAGAAGCGCATAATGAAGCTCCATAAAGATGGACTTCTAAGCTCATTTGATTTTGAATCTTATGACACGTGTGAATCTTGTTTATTGGGAAAAATGACCAAAGCACCTTTCGCTGGTGTTGGTGAAAGGGCAAAAGACTTATTGGAACTAATACATACAGATGTATGTGGACCAATGAGTATAGTGGCTAGAAATGGTTTTCAGTACTTCATAACATTTACTGATGACCTCAGTCATTATGGTTATGTCTACTTGATGAGACATAAGTCTGAATCATTTGAAAAGTTCAAAGAATTTCGGAATGAAGTACAGAATCATATTGGCAAGACAATTAAATTTCTACGATCTGATCGTGGAGGTGAATATTTAAGCCAAGAGTTTGGTGATCATCTTAAAAAATGTGGAATCGTTCGACAGTTGACTCCACCTGGTACGCCTCAATGGAATGGGGTATCAGAGAGGAGAAACAGAACCTTGTTGGACATGGTTCAATCTATGATGAGCCAAACAGATCTTCCATTGTATTTCTAGGGATATGCTCTAGAAACAGCTGCGTTCATTTTGAACAGGGCACCATCCAAAGCAACAGAAAAGACACCATATGAGATATGGACTAGGAAGAAACCTAGTTTATCTTTTCTAAAGATTTGGGGTTGTGAAGCTTATGTAAAACGTTTGATGTCTGATAAGCTCACTCCAAAATCTGAAAAGTGCATCTTCTTGGGCTACCCTAGGGAAACCAAAGGGTATTACTTTTATAATCGGCATGAGAACAAAGTGTTTGTTGCTCGTAATGGTGTTTTCTTAGAGAAGGAGTTTCTTTCCAAAAGAGTTAGTGGGAGCTCAGTGCATCTTGAAGAAATTCAAGATGTACCTCAGTCTTCTTCTAACCCGGAGGAACCTCAAGAAAATCTGCAAATAGTTGCAGAAACTGTTATTGAAACACCAGCCCCACGGAGATCTGAAAGGGTACGTCACAAACCTGAGAGGTTCATGTTTATTGTGAATAAACGAGGTGACACATCATTATTAGATGACGATGACCCTACCACTTTTCAAGAAGCGATGGAAAGCCCGGACTCCGAAAAATGGCTCGAAGCCATGAGATCCGAGATGAATTCCATGAAAGATAATCAAGTTTGGAACTTGGTTGACCTACCGGATGGTGTTAAAGCCATCGAGAATAAATGGGTATTCAAAAGGAAAATTGACGTGGATGGAAGAGTTCACATCCATAAAGCCCGACTGGTGGCTAAAGGGTTCAGGCAAATTCATGGTATGGACTTTGATGAAACCTTTTCACTTGTCGCGATGTTTAAGTCAATTCGGATCATCCTAGCAATTGCAGCATATTTCAATTATGAAATATGGCAAATGGATGTCAAAACCGCTTTTCTCAATGGAAAGCTCAGCGAGGACGTGTATATGATATAGCCTGAGGGTTTTGTCGATCCTACAAATGCTGGGAAAGTATGCAAACTTCAAAAATCCATTTATGGATTGAAGCAAGCATCACGGAGTTGGAATCTTTGTTTTGATGAAGTTATCAAAGAGTTTGGATTCATAAAAATGAAGAAGAACCCCGCCTTTATAAGAAGGCAAGTGGGAGCGCTTGGCATTTACGGTTCTATATGTGGGCGACATATTGTTAATCGGAAATGATATTCCTATGCTTGAATCAATTAAGGCATCATTGAAAATAAGATTTTCAATGAAAGACTTGGGCGAAGCAGCCTATATTTTAGGCATCAAGATCTATGCCAAAGTACATATATTGACAAGGTGCTAAAGAGGTTTAGCATGCAGGATTCCAAGAAAGGATTCTTGCCCTTATCACCTGGTACAAATCTCTGCAAGACTCAGTGTCCTATGACACAGGATGAGCGAGATCACATGAGTGTGGTTCCATATGCTTCTGCTATTGGATCCATCATGTATGCTATGATATGTACACGCCCAGATGTTTCTTATGCCTTAAGCATAACAAGTCGATATCAAGCGAGACCTCGGTGAGAGTCCTTTGACAGCGATCAAAAATATCCTTAAGTACTTAAGAAGAACTAAGGATATGTTCCTTGTCTATGGTGGTGAGGAAGAGCTCGTTATAACTGGTTACACCGATGCAAGCTTCAAACCGATAAGGATGACTCAAGATCGCAATCTGGATTAGTGTTACGCCTCAATGGAGGAAGCGATTTCTTTGGAAGAGTTCAAAGCGATCGGCCGTGGCGGACTCTACAACGGAGGTCGAGTATATTCTCGCCGGAAAGCGACAAAGGAGGCTGTTTGGATAAGAAAGTTCATCATTGAACTAGGTGTGGTTCCTAATGTTGAGAGTCGAAAGGATCTCTATTGTGATAACAATGGAGCCATTCTTGTGAGCTAAAGAACCAAGGGCACACCAAAAATCCAAACACATCTCGCGACGATATCACCTTATTCGAGAAATTCTAAATAGAGGTGATGTCAAGATATGCAAAGTGGCAACGGAAGCTAATGTGGCGGATCCGTTGACAAAGCCTCTCTTGCAAGCAAAGCACGAGGCGCATACTAGAGCAATGGGTATTAGATACATGCATGATTGGCTCTAGTGCAAGTGGGAGATTGTAAGAAATATGACCTAGAGGCCAATCATGGAGATGATTGTAAAATGTTGTGCTTGTATGGTTCCATTAAT
Source organism: Olyra latifolia (assembly GCA_036346145.1). Taxonomy (NCBI): domain Eukaryota; kingdom Viridiplantae; phylum Streptophyta; class Magnoliopsida; order Poales; family Poaceae; genus Olyra; species Olyra latifolia. The sequence goes on from CM070530.1 coordinate 54,355,690, forward strand.
GATCTTATATTACAGATTATCAAGTACGACTTGGTTGTAAAACTCTGTAATACATAATGACATCATTATAAAGTTGTCCCTTAATTTTGTTTATTGACTGGAACACCAATAATAGACATGATATAATCAAGCACATGGGTTGTTGTGATAGTCATGTTTTGCAGACTATGGATATGTGATATCAATACAATCATGTGGATACACATGTAGGAGTACATGGTATCGGACTGACTCGCTTTATGAAATACCTTTGAGGATATAATGTGTCATAGGTGATTTCATACAATGATAATGTTTGATCCTCAGACCTGAAATCAACACAGTTTCCTACATGAGGATGGCATGCTTTGATATTGTCTAAAGTTATTCCGTAACTGGATAACGATAAGGGCTTTACTCGGGTATGTTTTGAATCATGCAGAGGGAAGTGATTGATCAAGATGGAAGTTGTCCTCCTCGTTCAGAGGAAAACGATATGTTCGGCCGCTCGATGAAATAGACTAAAGGATGTGCATGGCCATGCCCGAGCTATAAAGGAATTGATTGATCGATAAGGTTTAGTCCATTTCGAAAAATCGAGTAAAAGGGCTTAACAGCACAAGGATGACACATCTCGACCTTGAGTTAAGTCAATATATCAATAGAGACGAAAGGATCAACATTTGATCACTGAGAGGTTCGTCGGATCGCCGACCTTCATGCAATTTGAGTAGTCACAATGTTTTGCTAGAAGCCGCTTGCGATTTGTAGATCGAAATGAGATTTTGATTTACGGTCAACATTGCATGAACCTACAGGGTCACACACATAGAACAAGGTTTAGGCAGGTTTGTGAAACCTCCACTCGTGACGTATGTTTAATGCGATTGAACGAGGTATCTGCATGTTTTTTGAAAGCTGAAACACTCTAGCAGGCTAAATGCACTGTTCCTGTTCTGAAAACACTGTAGCACATCGGTGGTACTGTAGCAACCGACTTGCTACAGTGCCGGATCTGGTACGGTTGGTACAGTATTTTGTCTATATATAGATGGTCATGCTTCAAGTAGAAAAATGAGAAAAAAAAGTGAGAAAAAGGAAAAAAAAAGAAAGAAGGAGAAGAGGGAAGGAAAGAGAGAAAAGGAAAAGGGTGTAAGAATTACAGCTGTTCCAGAGAAAGTCACGAGGGTCGTGTAATCCGGTGCTAGCACACCGAAGCACGAAGCCGATGGCCTGTTCGTGTGGATACCTGAAGGACACAACTACCTTGCTGTGAAAGGTCTGACGGGTATCTCTCCGCTGCGGCAACCGGGCGTTGAAGGCTACGAGTAAATCCATCTCCGAGGCTTCATCCTGATTCTCCAAGGCCACAGTACGTGTTTATAAGCTTTTGTGTGAACTAGTCTTGGTTCTAATGTGTAACACTCCTATTTTATTAAAATTAATAAACTTAGATTGTTAAAATCAAAAACCTTTTTCTTGAATTAAAAGAGGTTAGATTAATGCTTTTGGGTTAGTATTAAAACCTCTTAAAAAAAAAAAACTTTTGTATAAACCTAAACTATGGAAAAGGAATTTTATAAACTCTTGAAATATCCTTCCCCTAATCTTTTGGGAAAATTTAAAAGAAATAAAAGAAAGAACAGAGACAAAATTAAAGAGAAAAACAAGAAAGAAAATTGGAAGGAATTAGGCCCGCCCGCCACCCCTCCATGGCACTGCCTCGCTCTCGCCCAGCGCCTCGCACACTCGCGTCGGCCCAGCCGGCCCGGCTATTGCCCAGCCACAGTGTGGCGTGGCCAACCGCCCGCCGCTTCGCCGACCCCCCTGTCGGATTCGTTGCCTTCCTCCTCGCGTGTCTGTCGCGACGCGCCCGTCGCGACAGCGTTAAATCGCGACCGCCGCCGACCCGTCCCGTCGCCCTGCCCCGAGCCGCCGAGTCACGCAGCCGCCGCAGCACTGCCTCACCCCTCCCATCGCCTTCACTCCCCGTGTTTCCTCCCGCCGGTAGCTCACCCGCTCGGTACGGCGACTTCAATGCCGCGCCACCGGTCACCGCCCCTCGGCCAGCCTCCCCCGGACCAGACCGTTCGTGGCCAGGTTCCGCCCGCCCTCGCGCGCGAACCATACCTCTCCCCATGGCCCTATAAAGCCCTGGCTCGTGCCCCTCCTCCGTTTCCCCCTTTGGCCAAGTTCCGCCGCCGTGCTCCAGCCGCCTCTCGGGTCGCCGCCGGTAAGTCCCGTCGCTCGGACCCGAGCTCCCCGAGAACTCTTCCTCTTGCCCCACTCCGTCCTCACTCCGATTGTACCCATTCGCCCTGCAGTTCGCCGGGAAGCTCGTGGAGCGCCGCCGGCCGGGAACCACCTCCCTCTTCGAATTCGTCACCGCCGGTGAGCCCCGTCCAAATTCGTTGCTTGAGAAGCATCTGGGTGCTCAGCTCATTTTCCTCACCTCTATTGACCCCAGAGCCACCGGGACGCTGCTGCCGACGCCGCCCGCTGGACCGCCGCCGACCTCCATGACGCCTTGAGCGCCCGAGCTCCTCCGGTCTCGCCGTCACTTGCAGGTGAGTCCCCAAGGTCCCCTAGGAACTTTCCGCCCTACTTTCCCCTAGCATTGCCCCTAGGATCGTCGGCGCCACGGGAAGCCGTGACCGTCGCCGCCCCAGCCTGTCGCGCCGCCGTAACCGTCCCCCTCCGGCGACGCCGAGACTTCCCCTAGGGTCGGATAGGAGCTTGGTATCTAGTTTAGCATCCCCATCGGACTTGCGATGTCCGGGCCGCCGACAGCGCCGGTCTCCTCCTCGGCGCGCGTGTGGGGAAGAAGGTGCGCATGCCTCGGCGCCGCCGTTCCGCCTCTGACCGGTGGACCCGCCCCCGCTTAGCCGTTGCGCGTCCCGCGTCACCGGCGCGTGGGCCTCCGGACCCACCGTTAGGGTCAAGTGGAAACGCCCGCAAGTCCGCCTCCCAGCGTGATCGCGCCCAGCGCCAAGCGCGTCCGCCACAGCCAGCAGCGTGGGCGTCGCTTCATGTAGCGTGGGCCAAGCCCAACACTGTTCGGGACTTTTTCCGGTTTTCAATTTTGAAAAGCCGAAATAGAACTTGGGATTATTGAAAATAGCAAATGACTCCCAAAAATTCCAAGACAATTACGTAAAATAGCGAGTGCGATTATGGATTTAATAAAATTGTTAAACCCAGTTTCGGTGGGTTCACAAGATAAGAAAAATGTTGTAATCCTTTTTAGCCTTTCTAAATTATGGGAAAATGTGAAAACCCCCCTTTATATCATGTCTAAGAACTTGTGGAAACCTGATTTTTAATAAAGAATGGTTTTCAAAAATATTTATCTTGTATTGTGTTATTTGTGCGAGGGTAGATTCCAAGGAGCCCGTCAACTAAAATATCACATTACCATTCCTTGCCGTAGACACGCATGCTAAAAATGATTATAGGACCTTGCCATGTCATCAAATAAATACAATTATGCGTTTTTTTTTTGAAAATCTGGCATCATGGTGGATCTTAGGGGCGTGTTTTGGCTTCCTCCCTCTCCCTTGAAATACTCGACTAGGGAGGACCCACTGCTGGCTTAGTGCAGATGATGCATGGTTTCGGGTTTGTGTAAAGAGCTCCTCCCTAGTCTAAGGACCGATTTTCTGTGATCCTATGAACTGAGCCTCACTAATACAAACCTCGGGTTCCGTTGTGGGGCGGGCTGGTCTATTAAGCTAAGACCTCTAGTAGCTACTTGCGGGTGGTGGTGTTCCTTGTGGACACACAGGTTGTCGTCTGAGGAGGACGTATCCCGTCTTGACACCTCGGACCTTGGTCCTCGGTCTCCTTATGCAAAGATGAAGACTTGGGCGTGGGCGATCCCCTAAAGTGCCGGGAATGACTCACAAAGTGAGTGCTACTAGGGTTTTAGCCCAAATGGTCTTGAGCACGCATTGTTAATGTCTTTGCCTCCCGAGGGTAAAGTGTACCCACTCGCAGAGTTAAAAACTATCATGATAGCCGTGCTCACGGTCAAGAGCATCTTGAAGGAACTGATCATATGGTAGATTCTTCTTTTCAAAATGGGTTTTGAATAAGAAAATCTGCAGAGCGGACTTCTGAGACGGTTTTGCAAACGAAAGACTCTTGTAAAAGATTTGGAATGCCTACAACAGCCAAACCGCTTACCTATAGGCTGAAAAGTTTGAAAAATTTGCTTTCGCAAACCTTCCCAAACCTACCCTTGTCTTGAGCCACATGCTGCATTTACTCTCGACTTGCGAGTACGATTGTACTCACCCTTGCTGCCTCTCTATTTCTGTCCTGTTTTTCTTGCACACTTCAGCCGAGGAGCAGTTCGCGGACGATCCGCGGGACGATGACGACACAGATTCGGACTACGAGGCGGGTGATTTCGAGGACTACTTGGAAGACTAGGGCCACGCCCTCAAAGCCTAGCCGCCTGTGGATTAGCAGTAGAAACTGTTTAGCGGTGCGCGTGCTAGTGCACGGGGCCCGTTTTACGCTCGCGGACTACTTTCGCGACCTGCGTGTCGCTGTGCTTGTAAAATTTGGGCTATGCCCTGTTATGTAATAATGTAACTTTGGTAATGTATCACTCTGTTTGGACCGTACTAAATTAGTTGATCCTTGGGACTAATCTGAGAATGCAGAGGGTCGATCTGTGGAGCCGGTCTCGACATAATGCATTCGATGATCTTAGGGAGGGAATGAAATTTTTGAAACGCATGGGTCTTACCCTAGCCAATCCCCAGCACCGGGGGCATGACGAACCGGCACTATCCCATTCCCCAGATTCAATGTCAACCGTCGGTAATCGGAACCTAGCGCGTTTCTCCACCAACTTGAATCGTGCTCCAGGGGCCAGGCGTACCTCCAGCGTGATGGAACCAGTGGACAAGGCGACAAGTCCACGCATCACCAACTTCTTCGCTACCCCAAAGATTGGTGGTCACTTCCACAAGATCGGCATTGCCACCGCTTCTCCCCAAACCACCGATGGTGGCAAAGGTTGCAGCCTCCACCGCTGCTACCAACTCCAACGGCATCTTCAAGGCTCCAAATCCCGCCAACAAGACCCCAGCTCAAGCGGGAGAGGCGCCAGAAGAATCGCGCGGCGCTTCACCAAGAGCTGGAAGAGCTCGTTCTACACCATACGCAGATTTGAGTCCGAGCTGACGGAGGAATCGCTAAGAACCACGACAAGATCTCCTTCCGCATCTCCCTCAACCTGGAACAAAACGAGTGGTACAAGTATCTCATCAACAGGTTGACGATGAAACCCCAAGAGGAGCACCCATGGCGCCTAGGCGAGGTGAAGCAATTCCACCAGTTGTGCACAAACATGCACGACTCAGGGGGCAAGTCAGCGACTCCACCCCTACCTCCAAGGAGTTGTCCGTGTCATTGGTGCCCCCCATTCTCCAACAAGCCGTTCCACGATCGGTGGTCCAACTTCCACAAGAAACGCTTCCGGCTCCGATGGACGTACAAGACGATAAAGGAGAATTTCTCCAAGCAGTCAATGCAGCTACTTGTGGTACCTTGACGGTTAGCCCTCAACCACAAGGCGAAGACCGCTGGAGACCACCCAGCATCACGCACGAGTCCTCCTATCTGTCCGACGAGGAGATCATCCCTAACCCAAGGGCCGTCTTCTCAAAGGGACGCACAAGCACACGGAGGCTTCGCAACAGGGCTAGATCAATGGCCAACTGCATGCCTCTCACCACAAAGAGGAGTTCTCTGTCTGATGGTGACTCGGCACTCAGCTCCGATCCCCCAACGCGACGCTACACCGACTTTGCTACTCGCCTTCCACAGGACCCCGACGAGTTGAAACAAGTCGCAGGCCACTCTGGACCGAGCACTCAGTTAAAGACCATGGCCCAACAGACCGTGGCAAACACGGCGGAAGATCAGATGGAGCACGAAGACGACAATCCATCTGACGGGGAATCTTCAGCCTCACTGAAATGAGTCTCTGGGTTGCCCAGCTATGAATAGCTGGACCACTCGATCCCTTCAGAAGACGAAGACAACTATGAAGATCACATCACTGCCCCAGCGCACATGACCGGATAAGGAGTCGTGATAATCCCCCTACACAAAACGAAGGATCATTCAATCCCCAGCAACTGAGGACGACGCACAATCTCCCCGTGGGACCAAGCTCATCACAGTCGCGGGAGGCCATCCTCGAATAGTGGCTATACGAAAACGAAAGACAGATGGATGATTTAACATGAAAATGAAACGTCTTCTTGAGATGTTCTCCGGTGCAGGAGGACCTCAAATCAACAACCCACCTTCACCCCCAGCGGCACCTCAAGACGTGCCTGGAGACGGTGGTATCAGAATTAATGAACCCCCTGAAGCCGATCATGGCAGGAAACGACGGCATTCCGTTGCAAGCACACGTCATTAGCCTCCAGCAGTCCCGGTAACTTCTTCAAGCATGCCAGCATACATGGACACCTTGAAGGAGTACCACGATCTAGTCGCAGATCTGGTGGATTGGAAATTAAAGCAAATCACAGCCGAAAAGGCTCCAAGGACGTCAGACCACGAGCTCGAAAAGCCGTACGAGTCGTGGCACGATCTTGTTCCCTACCCCGCGGGATGGCATCCCCCGAAGTTCCATCAGTTTGATGGGACAGGAGACGCGAGAGAACACCTCGCGTATTTTGAAGCGGCATGTGGAGATACAGCAAACAACTCATCTCTCTTACTGTGTCAGTTCTTAGGGTCGTTAACTGGCCCGACATTCCATTGGTACAGCCGTTTACCCGTGGGATCCATTTCCAGCTAGGTCGCCATGAAGGAGGTGTTCAAGAGCCACTTCGTTGCCCTAAAGAAGGACCTATCGTTCGTCGAGCTCTCGCAAGTCCAACAACAACGCGATAAGATCATTGACGACTATGTCATGCTCTTCCGAAACAGCTACGTGCGCCTAACTCGAGCGATGCACGTGGAAGATGCCATTGACCTTTGCGTTCATGGGATGTTGAACCATTGGTCCCTCGAAGTATCCAGGCGGGAGCCAAAAGACTTCAGTTCCCTCAGTTCTGCAGTGGCGGCAACCAAAATCGAGTTCGCCAAGGCACCCCAAATCATGGAGCTCTACAAGAATGCTGGAGCTATCGATTCCTCCAAACGCTATAATCCTGTCCCTAAACCCAACAACAACGTTGGGGGCAAGCCGAAGCAGACTTCAGAGGCAAATACCACAAGACTCCTCTCTGCGGCTGCTCAAGGGAACGTGACAAAGCTGGGAGCCAAGAACACGCAGCCCAGAGCCAGGCCGCCACGACCTACCCTTCAAGAACTCATGAAGAAACAGTACGTCTTCAAGCGCGAGCTGGTCAAGGATATGTTCGACCAGATCATGGAGAATGGCAGCCTCAACCTACCTGAACCACGGCATCCGGAACAGGAACCATGACTGATAATCCGCTCTATTGTCCCTATCACAGGTCAGTAGGACACTTCATCCAGGACTGCTTCAGCTTTAAGGAGTGGCTTCAAAGGGCAATTGACAACAAAAAGATCAATTTGGACCCGGGAGCCATCAACCCCGACTACCACGCGGTGAACGTGGTGACAATGCACTTCAACGACTCGGCAAAACAAGGGGAAGATGAAGGCCAAGAAAGGTGGTTGCCATATGATCAAGTCCAACATCAACTTGCAATCAAGGCTTCGGCGCCAGCGACAATGACTACACCAAACCGTCAACAAGTCTATGATGATCAAGCAAAGGTGCCATGGACTATGGTGCAGCGCCGAGCAACGCCAAGACGACCACCGCCTCAACACCGGCGTACGACTTCTTCAGCACACACACCGCCGTCATCCAGAAGACAGCCGGACCCAAGCCGACGCCGTCCACCAGCTCGGTTCGTCCCCAAGTCTGAAGGAGATGAAGCATTCCCACGCGTTCTGCGTGTGATACCTACTTTAGCTCAATACATGCCAAAGGTGTTGAGACCGGTGGCCCAACAAAAGACGAAGGAGGCACCGCCCAAGGAAGAATCTTCCTCGACCTCAAACATCGCTCCCTGCAATATGGTGAACATTCAACACACGGATAACTTCGATACGGAGGAGATGTTCACGAGCCAAGAACACAAGGTGTTCCGCGCCGAAGATCCCGTTGAAAAAATGCAGGTTGAGGAGGTCAATATGAATCTACGTGGAGGAAAGGTCGTCCCCGATCCACCAACAAAGATGAAGCCGTTAAAGATGGGCATGCAAAAAGAGGCGCCTCAATAAGAAGCAATCCCGGGGCCCGTGAATAAAGGCAAAGGGAAGATGGACGACATCGACTACAATGTCATCGCCCATCTCAAGCAGATTTCCACCCTGCTCAGCGTCTATGAAGCTCTCATGTTGGCTCGAAACCTTCATGAAGCTCTCATCAAAACTTTGCTAGAGCCGGAGGTATACGAAGTGTCCATGGCGAAGCATCTGCTTGATGACAACACCTACAATGCAAGTGGAATCTTCTTCGCCGATGAAGACAGCCTCTTGATGGATGGTGACCACAACTGTCCACTCTACATCGAAGGCAACCTCGGCAACGCTCACCTCCGAAGGATTCTAATCGATCCAGGTGTGGACAACATGGTCCCCGGGTATCTCACGGAGACAAATTAGACGGACCACCTCACGGAGCAGGGTCACGCCTACCATCTAGAAGACGGGCATGCCCCGCATGAAGACCCGACTTGTATCACAAGAAAGGTATAGTTATAATTTGGTACATTATGTACTCGACAAGAAAGGATAGAGATAAACTTTCTATCCCTATCCCTAGTTTCCATAACCAACTAGGCTACTTATCTGTAACCCTACCTCCCTCCACTCTATAAAGGGAGGTAGGGGCCCCTAGTTCGGCAGGATGATATGAGAGGACAAGAGAAGAGGAGAGGAGAGATCATATCAATCCATAGCCATCCTCAATATTGACCCATCGAGATCAACCCCAATACAATCCACGAGCACAGGAGTAGGGTATTACCTCACCTCAAGGGCCCGAACCTGCATAAATCTGTCTCTTGTGTTACCATCGGGTTTCGGTCTTACGCATAGCCCCATAAAGTATATTGCCGACATAATCCGTCGACAGTTGGCGCGCCAGGTCGGGGCAGCGCTAAGATCATCTTCATCGAGCTCGATGGCATCTCTCGGCGGCAGCGCCGTCGAATTCACCTTCGGCCAAGCTTCCTGTTTTGGAGGCTTGGATTTCATCACCAACAACCTCGGCAAACTCGCCCTCAAAAAATTGGATCAGATCCGATCTGAAGACAACTTCAACCGTGAAGTGAACGCAAGAAAAAGATGCGATCTATTCGTGTCCAGAATCTAGACAGAAATTGCATCGTGATTTTCCGTTGACTCGGAAGGAATTTCAGGCTGGTTTCAGATGCATTGGAAAGCTTATATCATTATCTTTCCAACGAGTCCAGGATCATCAAAAACCGAGTTCGGATGTGACCGTGGCGACCGTTTGAAGATAGACTGCACAGGGGTGACGTGAATCCCACGCGAAGATGGATCTCGACGTGAAATTTCGCTCAGCACCTCGGCGATCCTTGGTGCACCTCAGCAAGGGCATGGCGGACCTCGACAACAAAGCGGATCTCATCCCGGAGATTACGGCGAGGCTCCTACGCCGTCCCGATTTGTGGCTCCTACGCCCCCAACTTGTGACGACGGCGACAACGACTACCGCCGCACCCACTCGTTGCTCTGGCAACAACGACAAACCGTGACCTTAGCCAAGACATTGAAGCTCGGCGACGGGAGCAAGAAGAAGATGAAAGATGTCACCATGGTGACGATAGAAGAGGTTTCAGTCGAAACCGTGACCGCCGACTTCTTAGGCCGGCTTCTCGCGCATGATGTCGAGGACAGCTGCGCCGACTTCCTAGGCCGGCTTCTCGCGTACGACGTCGAGGATAGCCACGCCGATGTCCTAGGCCGGCTTCTCGCGCACGACGTCAAGGACAGCCGCGCCGGCGCACGACGTCGAGGACAGCCGCGCCGACTTCCTTAGGCCGGCTTCTCGTGCACGACGTCGAGGACACCCGCGCCGACTTCCTTAGGCCGGCTTCTCGCGCACGACGTCGAGGACACCCGCGCCGACTTCCTAGGCCGGCTTCTCGCGCACGACGTCAAGGACAGCCGCGCCGACTTCCTTAGACCAGCTGTTGTGGGGGCAACCACCCCATCTCCGGGAAAGGTGGATGCCCACAAAGATGCTGTAAAGGTCCTTCGTGAGGATTTTTACCCGAAGGGGTAAGTGTTGAAGCGTGCCTAAGATGACCTCAAGACCCCTTGGGCTGCGAGCAAAAGACTTGGACATGCACGAAGGGTCGGGAGGTGAACGCGAAGGGTCAGGTGTTTCGAGTGAAATTCAAACAATGAGAATCCTCAGGACTCCTACCGAAGGGTGGCGGAGGAGTGAAGTCTCACTGAGGAATTCACGAAGACCCTTCGGAGAGACCAAGATTGATCTTTGACAAGTTTCGGGGAAGAGGATGAAGACCCCACGACAGCCTCTGACAAGAATGGATCAAATCAACAACCTTGTCAGAATGTGCCCCCTCGAGGGCACATTAGGGATTAGAACAGCTTGGATTATAAGAAAGCTAGTCTAGCCGTCGATCGCAAGATCAACGATCCAGAGACCAGGGCAATCTGGATATTTCCCTTGGGCCGGTGCAATTTGGGTATTTCCCATGCATGTAAACCCGGACCCTAGAGTTGCATAAATTGATAAGCTCATCAATGAAAGTGACACAAGCATTCTAATCACACACTTTTCATACTGGTTCTATTCACCAAGCGTCCGCTTTCTAAACTACTACATCTCGCGACGTCCTCTCCAGTACCGAGGAGGGGCAGACGACAGTTGGCACCGTCCGTGGGGATAGAGACGAGCGTTTGCGGTGATGGCCAGACCAAGGAGAAGCATGGCGGCGGCCGGAGGCGACGGGCCGCCGGAACCGGGGCGCGGTGGAGCAGGCGCGGGGTGGGAGCGATAAGACCAGAGCGAACAAGATGTCATCGGTGAGACGACGGAGGAAGCGGCCCAAAGGGCGATCACCACCACACCAACGGCTGAACGGCGGCAGGAAAACGCGGCGGTGCAAGGACTTGGCGGAAGCATCCCAAGAGCCCCCGACACCAACCTGCAGGGCCGGAGGAACCAGAGCCAAGGTGTCCCGAGCGTGGGCGGTGGTAGACTCGACGAACCAGGACCCAGCAGAATCACCAGAGATGAAAAGCAGCAAAACCCACCAGCCCAGCCCATGCAGGAACATCAACATGGAGACCCCCCATCTGCCAAGGACATCTTACAAGACAGAAGGCGACTGTTGGAGGAACAAATCAATCTGCTCTAAAGAGAGCTCGTGACAATGCAATCCAACAACACTACGTGCCCCGAAGAATCCCATACTTGGAAGAAAATCACGAGCAAATTCGGCCGACCGTAACAACGACACAGCCGAAGAAGGAAAGCGAAGGGCCTCTAAGTGCATACCTTCGCAGCAAAAAATGGCACGAAGGATTCAAAATGCCAAGTGTATTCAAGTTCTCCAGGGATACCGACCCAAATGAATTCTTAGACGTATATGACACGACGGTAGAAGCAGCTGGCGGAGATGATGATATCAAGGCAAAGAGCTTGTTGCTAACGCTGAAGGGTACCGCACTCTCATGGTACACTTCACTGCCACAAGGATCAATACACTCGTGGAGTCAACTCAAAGATGCCTTCGCCAACAACTTTGAAGGCAATTATATCCAGAGGATGGTAGAAGGGGACCTCTTCGCCCTGGAACAAGGCAAGAAAGAAAGTACAAGGGACTATTACAAAAGGTTTGCTGCCATACTAAGCCTGATAAGAGATGTATCAGACTCTTCGGTAATCAAGGCATTCCGAAGAGGGCTTCAACCGGGACCTCTTTTGCACAAGTTAACTCAAAACCCACCGCAAACAGCTGCGCTTCTCTATGATGAGGTTGAGGATATGCAAAGGGAGAAGAGGAGAACTTGAGGAGATAAGGCCAGCTGAATACACACAAGGACCGTGATGGCCACAAGGAGAGCAATTCAGAGAAGAACAAGAGATATCAAAACTCCAACAAAAGGGTAAGCAACATTGAACCCAAGCAAACAGACGAGCAAAGAGCTATTGACAACAATAGAAGGGGAGATTATTCCTGAAGGGACGAGTACAGCAATCGAAAAGATAACACGAGAAGAGATGACGATCGAAGGAACGATAATTACCGGAGGGAGAATCACCACAGGAATGATAGATTCCGAGGAGGCAACCAGGAGAACAAGGAAAAGACATACTGCGCGGTGCATGGAGAAAACTATTCACATACAACCGAGCAGTGCAGAGATATTAAAGCACAATGTGAGAAGTACCAAAACCAGAAGCGTCAGCGAAGGCAACACAAGCGACTGAGGGATCAATACCGCAAGTCTCCAGAGAGGGTTCACAATGTTGAACAGCAAAACCGAAGGGTTCTCCATGTCATCACTGGAGGATCCTCGCTGAACCTCCCATCGAACAGGAAGAGAAAAGAGTTCATCCGCGAGGTGTCACACGTCTCGGTGTCAAGTAAACCAGCACCGGCTCCACCGATAACCTTCGATACGACTGACGCCAAGGGCGTGAAGTTCCCATACCAAGATCCCTTTGTAATCACAGCAGAAATTACAGAATATGATGTCCACAGGACGCTAGTGGACGGAGGAAGCTCAGCAGATATCATCTTCGCCAGCGCATTCAAACAACTCAATATACCAGAAGACGGACTAACACCATCGCACGTGCCGCTCATAGGCTTCAGAGGAGAGCCTGTGGCCGCTATTGGCCAGATATCATTACCTGTAACTTTTCATGAAGGCAAGAGAAAGATAACAAAGAGCATATGCTTCGATGTTGTTGACATGGAGTACCGCTACAACGCCATCTTTGGAAGAGGAATCATCAATGCCTTCAGAGCAATCATACATCACAGCTACCTGTGCATGAAACTGCCCGCCGAAGGGGGAGTCATTACCATTCGAGGAAATCAGCAATCAGCGAGAAAAAATGAACTCGAAGGCATACCAAAGCTCAAGCCAGTTCAAACTACGGAAAGGATCGACCCTCAATACAGACCGAAGGGTTACAAGCCCCAGGTCAGGGCAGAAAGTGAAACGAAGAAGATACGGCTATTCCCAGAAAATGAAGAAAAGACAGTGTCCATCGGAACCACCCTTTCCGAAGAAGAAGAAGCAAACATCGTCAACCTGCTTGGGCAAAACAGTGACATCTTCGCCTGGTGCCGGGAGAGTCAAAGGGGGTTCCTAGGGAAATAATCGAGCATGCGCTGAATGTGAAAATGGATGCAAGGCCAATTAAACAAAAACTTAGGAAAATGGGACCCGATAGATAGGAAGCAGCGAAGATAGAGGTGGACAAATTGCATCAAGCCCACGTCATTCGAGAGGTCGCATACCCTGAGTGGCACGCAAACGTTGTGATGGTGAAAAAGTCAAACGGCACCTGGAGATTGTGCGTTGACTTCACAAATCTTATCAAAGCACGCCCCAAAGATGATTTTTCGTTGTCGAGGATTGACCAGTTGGTTGACGCGATAGCGGGTTGTGAACTGTTGAGCTTCCTGGACACCTACTCCGGCTATCACCAAGTGTATATGAGGAAGGAAGATGAAGAGAAGATGGCATTCATAACACCCTTTGCAACATTTGCAAGACTCATCGCGAAGGTCCTTGCAAAGCAAATGGGAAGAAACGTGGAAGCGTATGTCGACGACATTGTCGTCAAGAGCAGCATAAAATTAAACCCGATGAAATGCGCCTTTGCAGTGGAAACAGGAAAGTTACTTGGATTCCTAGTATCGCACCGAGGAATAGAAGTTAACAAGGAGAAGATAGATGCAATTCAATGCATGAAAGATCCAGAAAACAAGAAACAAGCACAAAGCCTCCTAGGAAAGCTAGCCGCCCTAGGGAGGTTTCTCCCGAAGGCCGCAGAAAAACATAAACATTTCTTCAGCACAATTAAAGGGACAGCACCCTTTGAGTGGGGACCTCAATGCAAGGATGCCTTCGCAAGGCTGAAGGATCATCTTCATCAACTACCAAGACTCGTCAGTCTAAATGGGGTGACGCACCTAACCTTGTATCTATTAGCAAGTCATTTGCGGTCAGCGCAGTCCTCGTAAAGGATGAAATCGAAGGGGGTCAGATGCCCGTATATTATATATTGGAATCATTGCATGGAGCAAGAAGAAACTACATTGAGCTAGAGAAGATAGCTTATGATTACTTATGGCATCCAGAAAATTACGGCACTACTTCCAAGAGTTCAAGATAAAGGTGCCCACAACATACCTTCTAAGGTCTATATTTGAAAACAAAGACGCAACGACAAGAATCACGAAGTGGGCCACAGAACTAGCACCCTTCAACATCACCTTTGAACCAAGGACGGCCATTAAAGCTCAGACACTTGCCGACTTCATCTCTGAATGGTCGGCTAAAGTTTCGGAAGAAGGCCTAGCTTTGCCCTCCCTTGTGGAGTATAAAATCCGATGGCTCTTTCACAAAGGGGCAGGAGCATCAGCAATTGTAACTGACCCCGAAGGGCAAAGCACGGAGTATTCTCTCAGATTAAACTTCAACACGACAAACAACGCGGCCGAATACGAAGGGCTTCTCCTGGGTCTTCGGAAAGCAAAATCCCTTGGAACGAAAAGGGTCGTCATCTACACCGACTCCAAGTTGATAGAAGGGCATATAACAAAGGACTTTGAAGCAAAAGACACCGAAATGGCAAAATATCTGGAAGCAATAAGAACAATGGAGAAGCATTTTAGGGGGATCTCTGTGAAAACAATACCAAGGGGGGAAACATGAGAGCGGACGAGTTGGCCAAGGCAGCAGCATACTTTACAAGAATACCTAATGGGGTGTTTTACGAAGCAATATCACGAGCATCTATATGCCCCGAAGTGCAACTTATAGCAAGATCCTTGGGAGAAAATTGGCGAATAATCATCGTCAAATATCTTCGAGATGGCGAATTACCCGAAGATAGTAGAAGGTGCACACAACAAAGCGACGTGCAAGAACATATACCATGATGGATAGCCTACTCTACAAATCAGGAATTGGCACACCGTGGATGAGGTGTGTTTCAAGGGAAGAAGGAAAGGAAGCGCTGGCGGAAGTACACACAGGAATCTGCGGCTCGCACCAAAGCCCAAGGGCCCTTGTAGCGAAGGTGTTACGCATGGGAATATACTGGCCAATGGCCAATAGCGACACAGAAGGACTCATCAAAAGATGCCGAGGATGTCAGTGGATGACAAACCCGCCGAAGGCTCCGCCAACAAACTTACAGCCCTCACCCCCAGTGTGGTCGTTCGCTAGGTGGGGGATTGATATCGTGGGGGAGCTCAAGAAGGCTTCAAGAGGATTTAAATGAATCATTATCGCAATTGACTATTTCACCAAATGGATTGAAGCAGAACCATTGACGAGCATCACAGCTGCGAAGACCCAACATTTCTTTCGGAAAAATGTGATATGCAGGTTTGGCATACCACAAGAAGTGGTGGCTGATAATGCATCACAATTTATCTCGGCAAGATTTAAGACATTCTGTGAAGACCTCGGCATAAAATTATGCTGTAACAGCCCAGCTGTTAAATTTCGTATAGCTATGCATATCACTAGCATGTTCATTCGTTCTTGTTTATGTTGGTTTACAAAAATTTTGCATTCAACCACCATGCTCTATGATGGGAACACAAGGCTTTTAACTTTAAACCCTTTGGCCAAGCCACTAGAGTAGTGAGACCTGGCAGCCCGACGGGCATGTTCTCTAAATACCGAGCTAGTCAGTAGCTTGCCCGAGCAGGTAGAGTTCACCCGAGCTCTATCAAGCAAGGTAGTGACTATGCCGACTTCACCGAGCTCTACCCGAGCTTGGTTGCTACCCATCTGAGCTGATTATCACTGCTCGAGCTAGAAGATGTCCTGAGGAAGTGGGCCGAGCTATAGACGGCCGAACCGAGCAAATGAAGACCTAACCGGGCTTGGAAAAGCTCGAGTAAGCCCGCACCTAGTCAAACAACCCAACCACCACCTCTATTCTTTATTCCTTTTGCCCTCCCAAGATGTCGGCCGAATCTTCCATCCATTGGTGACTTGGGCGGTCTTTGCCTGAAGATCGGCCGAATCTTCCATCCATCGGTGACTTGGGCGGTCTTTGCAGCAGCCCAGACCCTCAGCTTTTCTTACCCGGAATCTTACCCCCCAGACTCTCTATTACAGGTGGGACCTGGACCCACTTGTCAATGGAAGAGTATACCTCTATTTAAACCCCTCTCCACCCACTTCAACCAGCTCTCACTCTCATTCTTCTCACGTCCAAGTTCTGGACAGCAGCAAGAACAGCAAGTTGTTCTTCATCTCCACCTCCACCATTTTCAAATCTCCACCCAAACCACCAAGAATCCATATAGGGTGTTATATATCGTCGGAAAGCTGAAATCGTTGGCTATCCATTCCACCCCATGGTAAGCACATGCACGAAGGTTTACTATGGATTTCTCTTCCTATTCTCTTTGCTGTTCGGTTTTGGGACAGCAAAGGCTGATTCTGTTTTCTGCCCATCTATGCCCTCTTTCTTCAAATCCAGGCCAGGGAATGAGCAGGAGTAACATCTATACTTCCTAGGCTTCAACTACATCCATCTCCCTTGCACGTTCACAAGGATTTGGGTGAGTTCTTGCTGCCTTTCTTCATCTACTTCGCTGTTTTGAACAGCAGTGAGGTTCTTCACTGTTTTCTCATCTTGCATGTCATTTTCCCTCAAATACAAACTTGGAGATGGCCAAGAAGACTTCATGCACGAGCTAAGGAACGTCTAAGAGCATATCCACGCTTCTGGAGTTGAAGGAACCTCAAGGAACGAGCTGAAGAGTTGCTGAATCGAGTTCTGAACAGAATACCGTCCATCATTTCGATCTCCTCATCTTTGGACTCTCTATTGTTAAGCAAGGCATTCCTTGCTAGGTGAGAACCCAGTACTCCCTCTCATTTCTGTTCTTCACCATTTAGCATTCATGGCTAAATTGTTCTTTGGTGGAAACCGAAGCATTAGAATTCCAGATATGAAAACAGCTCGTTTCAGCCTTTCTTTGAATAGCAGCCTAGTAAATAAATTCTATAAAATCAACCGTAGCTCGGATGAAAAAGTGTTCTACATGTCAATTGTGCGCCAGGAAAGTTCCTACAACTTTCATGTTAAGCCCGAGCTTAGCCGGGCTTATTAGGACCCCCAAAAGTGGCCCGTACTAAGTAACATACAAGCTAAGTGACTTTCCCGAGCTAGAGCTAGTTGAGCCCGACCTTGGCCATGTCCTAACCGACCAAGCTATGCCATATCCGACCTTGGAAACCCACTCCTGACCAAGGCAACATCATTCCCGAGCTAGGAGGCTCATTCCCGAGCTACCTGGGTCAATCCCGAGCTTAGTCCTTACAGCCCCGAGCTAGTTTTGCACCCAAACTTCAAATAGCTCTATCTCACTCATCCGAACACGGATTTTGGTGATTCTTTTTGCAAAATTTGCATTAGATCATGAACTTTCTGAATCTCTAAAAATATTTGATGTTCCTATTTGTTTGGTATTTTATTTGAATTTTATTTGATGTTCTTTCTACCGAACATTAGGAGCCGACGTTCCGGAGGAGCCCGGACTTGATCCAGGAGTCCTTCCCGCCAACGAGCAGCAACAAGGCACATATACTCCCCTCATTTGACTCACCATATTGATCCTCTATTTATGAATGCATGATTTCAATTATGTTCTATCACTTGCCTGCATGCTAAGTTAAAATATATATGCCACTTGGTGGGTAGAACTTAGTTATCTCCTACTTAGTAGTCTATGTTTGATATCCCTATTCCTTTGTAGCCTAAGAGGATAGTATTAATTGGGTTCGGTCAGCGGAAGCTTAGCCATGCTTAGAGTCAACGTGGTAAAGCGATCGATGGAGTAATTCCATTGGTCGTACGACTTCAATTGTGAATGATTTACTATGTGATACTGGTGATGATGATGATGGATTACGTATGAGCTCTGAGTTGGAATTGAACGGGTGATAGGGGAATGATGGGAGGATGGATCCCGGACATGTAGCCCCGTTCGAGTGAATTAAGGACCGAACATGGTGCCAATCCCTTCGAGTTACTACACGTACGACCACACGTGTATTATGGGAACACTTGGCCAATTTCCTGTGCATGCTCGCGCCATTGGGTACCAGCGGGGCAACTTGTGTTAGAGGGTGGGGTGGCAGGGTGGACCATCCGTGATGCGTCCTTGTGCTTGGGTGTGATGGGCCTTGGACAAATCCATTGCAACGGTTGACTCCCTCCTGCACTCGTGGAGTGGGGAGTGGATGAAGTCAACTCTGGTGACCCAATAGACTGGCATGTACATCTAAGAGGCTTCGGCATGGCTTGCTGTGTCGTGTGGGTAAAGTCGTACACCTCTGCAGAGTGTTAAACTATTCGAACAGCCGCGTCCAGGGTTAAGGACGAGAACTTGTGAGGCGAGACACTGATGTTAGCTCATGGTTCAATTGGGTACTGGTTTTAGACATGGTGGGATAGCCGTGTGTCTTTCCGAGCACAGGGTTGCTCGTGGTGTATGGTCGGATAGAGACCAAGGGCGGATAGAGCCCGAGCAGGTTTTGATTATGGTCGGATAGAGACCAAGGGCGGATAGAGCCCCATGGATTTATGATGATGAATTATGATGGATACTACGAGCATTACTGTTTGGAATGTTTTTCCTCAAATGCAATTTACAACCTACTCATATACATACGTCTCGTGAAAATGCAAATTGTGCTAAAAGTACTGCTAGCCCTTCTTTGCAGTACATAATATTCATGATTGAGGATATACATTACCTCTTAGTGCTGAGTACCATCTGTACTCAACCGATGTGCTGCAATTTTCAGGTGGAGACGACCCCGTGCTTGAGTACTACTACCAAGCCGAGCACGGTGACGCTAGCGGGCAAGCGGAGTTCTAATTTCCAGTCGGTTGCCCATGGGGTTATTGGGGCATACCACGCTAGTCTTTTGTTTATCATGATGTTCTTCCGCTGCTATTTTGGTGAACAAACTTGTATTTCCGCTGCAGTAAAACTCTGATGATGTTAAAACTTATTGTTCGGGCAGCAGTTCATGTTGCCCGGTTGGATGAAAATTATGCCGAAAATGTATGTGTTGTGCTATCGATCATTGTGAGGATATGTGTGTGATGGTAGCTGATCTTGGGAGCCATCACTGAACACATATCCGGGCACCCGGTTTACATTTGTTTCAACGAAGGTCGCTCGTGTGTGCCGTTGCAAGCTCGGGTTGGGAGTTAACATGCTCGGCTTGCTCTTGGGCAGCTAATATGTTATTTTCCAATCACTTGGACACCGAAAGGGCAGTGACTTCTTTGAGCCGAATGTGAATTCAGAGGGGGCGCCACATATGCTACGCTTCCGTGGGACACCCACAAGCGAACGGTGCCGTTGAACGAGCAAATCCGAACATCATGAAATCACTAAAAAGAAGTTTGGTGGATGAAGCAAAAGGAAAATGGCCGGAAGAACTGGAGAAGACGCTATGGGCAATTCGCACGACGCCTACAAGACCAACGGGATATTCACCTTTCAGGTCGGTGTATGCTGAAGAGGCAGTAACGCCGGCTAAGATCCAAGTGAAGACCCTTCGGTTCATAACAGGTGGAGCTAAGATCAGTGATCAACCGCCGGCCGACACCGTCGAAGAAGACAGACTTAAAGCAAAACAGGCCTTAGAGAAGTATAATGAGCTAATGAGCAGAACCTACAACAAGCGCGTAAGATCACGGAGATCCAAGAAGGGGACATGGTTCTTCGAAAAATGCTACAACGACCATCCAAACTAGAGCCCACATAGGACGGACCCATTATCGTGAACAAACAAACAAGACAAGGATCGTTCCACCTCTCCAATCTCGACGGCTCTTCGGTCCCAAACACATGGAACGCAAAGTGCCTGATTAAGTATTACCCATGAGACAATGAAGAAGCGCAGAGTACTCTTTTCTCCGACTCGGTTTTTCCCTAGCGGGTTTTACGAGCGGAGTTTTTAACGAGGCTCAGACGCCCAAAACCGGCTGCGACTGGAGAAATCCTACGGGAATGTAACTACCAAGATGTAATTTGAAATGAAATGAAAAAGAGAAGAACGTTCCCGAGTAGACAGTTCAATCTGACTAAGAGGCTGGCGCGAGGCCAGGAGCACTCGCGCCAAGTACCCAAAACAAAACCTTCGTGGGCCACGAGCCTTCGCGAACGTGTAACGTGCTAAAGCGCCAAGGGGCTGGCGCGAGGTTAAGAGCACTCCCGCCAAGCACCCGAAACATAACCTTCGCGGGCCACGAGCCTTCGTGAACGTGTAACACGCTAAAAGCGCCAAGGGGCTGGCACAAGGCCTAGAGCACTCGCGCCAAGTACCCGAAACACAACCTTCATGGGCCATGAGCCTTCGCGGACGCATAACGCGCTAAAAGCGCCAAGTGGCTGGCGCGAGGCCAAGAGCACTCGCCCAAGCACCCGAAACATAACCTTCGCGGGCGACGAGTCTTCGCGAACGTGTAACGCGCTAAAAGCGCCAAGGGGCAGGCACGAGGCCAAGAGCACTCGTGCCAAGCACCCCAAACATAACCTTCGCGGGCCACGAGCCTTCGCGAACGCGTAACGCGCTAAAAGCGCCAAGGGGCTGGCACGAGGCCAAGAGCACTCGCGCCAAGCACCCGAAACATAACCTTTGCGGGCCACGAGCCTTCGCAAACGTGTAACGCGCTAAAAGCGCCAAGGGGCTGGCGCGAGGCCAAGAGCACTCGCGCTAAGCACCCGAAACATAACCTTCGCGGGCCACGAGCCTTCGCGAACGCGTAACGCACTAAAGCGCCAAGGGGCTTGTGCGAGGCCAAGTGCACTCGCGCCAAGCACCCTAAACATAACCTTCGCGGGCCACGAGCCTTCGCGAACGTGTAATGTGCTAAATCGCCAAAGGGCTGCGCGAGGCCAAGAGCGCTCGCGCCAAGCACCTGAAAAGTTTTTGCGGGCCACAAGCCTTCGCAAACACCAATACACCAATACGATTCCGTTAATTACACGACAAAGGGGCTGGTAGGAGGCTACAAGCGCTCAAGCCAAGCACCCAAAACAATGAGCCTTCGCGAGCCACGAGTCTTCGCGAACGCCGACTACACGCGAAGGGGATGCAATGTATAAGATAAACCGACGCAACGGGCTCACGCCTAATAAAAAAACATCGAGAAGGCAAATAAAGTCACTCGCGACACGAGACAACTTCGGAACAAGAAGTGAACAAAAGATCATATATTACATCACCAAACATTACAATCCTAAAATATTACAATCTACTCCGCTGGCCTTTTGCCCTTCGGATCTACAGGACCTTTGGGATCCTGGGGAGCGGGACCTACCGAAGAATCTTCAGAGGCCGGTACCCTGGGCTCTGCTATCTTTAAAGACCTAGGTGAACCAACCACAGTGGCCGCAGTCTTCTTCCTCGCCTGGGCCATGAAAGCGCGGTAGAAGGCAGGACCCCCAGCTCGCCAGAACTTGAACAAAAAGTCTCGAACAACTTGGCGGGAGTCATGATCGAACGAGCTAAGAATGAATACTGAAGGACATGAGACACTTGGAGAGGAGCCACTCAAAAAATGTGTGCACCCAGCGCTCTTTAGCATTGTCGAAAATGCGAAGATGGAGCTGACAGCGCAGTCCGATCCATAGTGTAAGGACCCCTCCACCAAGGTCCCGATTGCCTCCTTCAAATACTTGATGGCTAAAGCCGGGCTCTTCGGAGGGGTGCTCACGGCAATAGTCCCTAGTCTACTGATCTCCTTGGCGAAGACCTGACTCAAAGAAAGAAGCTCCGTTTGGAGCACCACCAGTTGTTGCTTCGCCTTCACCACAGAACCCTGAAGGGTCCCAAGCTCCGCGGCCCCCCTCTTCAGATCGTCACGCAGGCTGTTGCACTCCTTACGCGACGACTCAAGTTCAGCTTGCTGGGCCTCCACTTCAGCATGGAGCACGGCCAAGGCCTCCTCGGAGGTCTTCGCATGCTGCTCTGCCTGCTCCTTCTCCGACCTGAGAAGGGCCGCCAGCTCCTTCTCCTTCGTGCTAACGTCCCGAAGGGTGCGGTTCTCTCGGTCAAGGGTGGCGACGCGACCCTCAAGAACGGCACACCTCTCCGAGAGGCCCAACACTTGTGCCGACGCGGCACGATTCCAAACCAAGCTCTGCAAAGTTGGATACAAACATAAATAACACGAAGACTTTAATAAATAAATAATATATATATATTACCGAAGCAAGGCCTAACTCGACGCTGCGCATGTTCTCCAGCAATGGGAACGCCTCGCAGCAGTCGAGGATTGCCAAAGGCACCCCCCGAGAATAGCCTCCATATGTTCATCGTGGAGAAGAACAGTGGGCTCTAGATAGAAGCCATCGGGAGCAGGGGCGGCCCTTGGCACGAGGGGAGTAGCATGCGAAGCTCCTCCCTCCATAGTCATCGCCGCTGCCGAAGATGTGGCGCTAGGCGCAGGAGTAACTGGCGACACTCCTCCCCCCACCATGGCCGGCAAAGCTGAACCGGTAGCGCCAGGCGCAGACGGGGTAGTCGACAAGGACCCCTCTCTGCGGTGGTTGTTGCCACCAGTGCCAGAATGGCATCAGCAGTAGCAGTATTGGCACTGACGGCCCCCGAGATAGGCACCAAAGGTGGCTCCTCGTTAACCCCCTCTGCAAAAAACAATAAGCATAAGGTAAAAACCAAGGCAAAAAGGGTACCAAGGTATAGTAACCAACCTTCGGTGGAAGGGGAATCAATTAGCCATAGCTCTGTATCGACCACGAAGCCGGCAATGTAGGCTTTAGCCGCCGTGTCAGCCTCGGCAAAGGCTCCTTCGGGAGTCACGGGCCCCGACCCGAAGGAAGAGACCCAGCTCCATGGCTGTCTTGGACCTCGTTGGAGCCATGTTCAGGATCCAACGGCCCCGAAGGAGTCTTGCTGACCAAGACGTCCAGTGGATCGTCATCATGACCACTGGCGACGCTCTGAGCGTCCGGCGAAGTGCGGTCGTCTTCAGCTAGGTGCCCTTCTTCTTCGACCTCCTCTTCGTCTTCTTCTTCCTCCATGCTGGCGGCTTCTGATTCGAAAAATCTGTTAGGAACAGCAAAATGAAGAAGTAGGGCAGATATATGAGAATACTCACCACGGGACCGCTTCGAGGGGCCTGCGGTAGTGCCATATGTGGCCTTCCTCTTCCCGCCCCTCTACGGCTCAAGCTCCGCCCAAGGAGTGACCGTCCCGAGGATGCAGTTAACCCGGGCGCCCACACCAGCTTCACGGGTCCGCACGACTTCATCGGCATGCAACAGCCCAAACATCCCCTCGGCCCTCTCTACAGCCGACTCGAGCTTTCGAGGTTGTCGATCCTCATCGCTCAGAGTAAGGAGATCGCCTCCCTCGCTGACGGTCACACACTCCTCCCAGCTGCGCATCAGTGGCCCCACCTTGGCCACGAAGAACTCCTCGGCAAGGCAGCGCATAGAGAACCGCTTGTCGATCTTTCGAGCAGAGCCAGCAGGCTCTTCGAGCCGGTTAAGCGCTTTCACCGAACTTGACGCAATCGGCCGCCTCGGTGTATCTCAATGGAGCATCCACAGATCCACCCTCCGTAAAACCAAGATTCCTTCTCAAATTTCACCGCCGCTCCGTCCCACTTCTTCTTCGTGGCCAGGGACAGGAAGTCCGCAGAGTGCGCCGACTTCACGACAAAGTTTAAGCACCCAAAGGCACTGCCGTTGGTCTTCCCCTGCCACCTAGCTTCATGAAGAAACTCAAAGAGTCGGGCACTTGGTTGCGCGCCATGTCTTCGGAGCACCCACTCATACCCAGCTAACCGGGCCACGACGTTCGAGGAGAGGTGCACGAGCTGTGCCCCGTACAGCTCGAGTACCTCCCCGAAGAGGCGAGTACACGGCATCCGAAGGCCCACCTTCACCTGCGAGTTGAAGACGACCGCCTCGTCGGGATTCGGCCGGGGGGTCGTCTCTTGCCCCGGGCCGGTGAGAGTGGCGGACCAGCAAGCGTCGAAGGGCGACGGGAGGTCGGTGACGAACCCACGGCGATGACCCACCGATGGCGCTGTAGAGGCGGGGAACCGGCGGCGGCAGAAGGAGGACGCAGGAGCAAGAGCACTAGACGGCGGCAGAAGGAACCCGCGGCAATTGGGAGAGGACAGTGACGCGGCCCCTTATATCGAAAGCAGTCGGACACGGATGAACGCCAGGTGTCCGCACCAACGGCGATGATGCACCGCGAGGAAACCGAGGAGTCACAAAAAGAAAAATAAAAAAACAAAAGGAAAATCCAACGGACGCCTACGGATTTGTCGACACGTGTGACGATCGGCGGCTAAGATCAACGCGAGGACTTCGAGGCCACTAACACGGTCAGAACGTCAAGTCGAAGTCACATCAACGGGCGAAGATATCATTGCAAACAAAATAGAAAAGCATCTTCGGGAAAACCACCTTGACGTGGAGAAGGAGGAGCTGGATATTCCGGCCAGACACCACGGCGAGGTGGCGACGTGACCATAAGGGGCTTCTGTTGTAGGGCAACCACCCATCTCCGGGAAAGGTGGATGTCCACAAAGATGCTGTAAAGGTCCTTCGTGAAGATTTTTACCCGAAAGGGTAAGTGGTGAAGCGTGCCTAAGATGACCTCAAGACCCCTTGGGCTGCGAGCAAAAGACTTGGACAAGCGCGAAGGGTCGAGAGGTGGATGCGAAGGGTCAGGTGTTCCGAGTTAATCTCAAACAATGAGAATCCTCAGGACTCCTACCGAAGGGTGGCGGAGGAGTGAAGTCTCACTGAAGAATTCATGAAGACCCTTCGGAGAGACCAAGATTGATCTTTGATAAGTTTCGGGCCAGAGGATGAAGACCCCGTGACAGTCTCTGACAAGAACGGATCAAATCAACAACCTTGTCAGAATGTGCCCCCTGAGGGCACATTAGGGATTAGAACAGCTTGGATTGTAAGAAAGCTAGTCCAACTGTTGATTGCAAGATCAACGATCCAGAGACCAGGGCAATCTGGGTATTTCCCTTGGGCCGGGGCAATTTGGGTATTTCCCATGCATGTAAACCCGGACCCTAGAGTTGTATAAATTGATAAGCTCATCAATGAAAGAGACACAAGCATTCTAATCACACACTGTTCTTACTGGTTCTATTCACGAAGCGTCCGCTTTCTAAACCACTACATCTCGCCAGGTCCTCTCCAAGACGGGAGGGCGCCAGACCTCACCGCCGACGGTGTTCCCGACGACACGGCTTCCACAAGACGACGCCGAGGACAGCAGCGCCGACTTAGGTCGGCTTCACAAGACGACGCCGAGGACACCAGCGCCGACTTCCTAGGCTAGCTTCTCGCGACGACGCCGAGGACACCAGCGCCGACTTCCTTAGGGTCGGCTTCGTCCACGACGCCGAGGACACCAAGCGCCGACTTCCTTAGGCGAAGTTTCACAAGACGACGCCGAGGACACCAAGACCGACCAGAGGGCCGGCTTCTCGTGCACGACGCCGAGGACAGCCGCGCCGACTTCCTAGGCCGGCTTCTCGCGTGCACGACGCCGAGGACAGCCGCGCCGACTTCCTAGGCCCACTATCAGAGAAATGAGCATCACAAACGGTCTATCACAAGGGGTTCGTTACGAACCCCTTGTGATAGTTTATCACAAGCGGTTCAAAAGGTCCTAACCCGGAGAGCCCCTTTACAAGTCGTTGGGAATACGAACCCCTTGTAAAGCCTGGGTTTTACAAGGGGTTCGTGTCCCCAACCCCTTGTAAAGCCTCTACAAGCGGTTTTACAAGGGGTTCGTGTCCCCAACCCCTTGTAAAGAGGCTCTCCAGGCTAGGCAGGCTTTACAAGGGGTTCGTGTCCCGAACCCCTTGTAAAAGTCCAGTTTTTGAAATGCTAAAAGAAAAGATTGCCTTATCCTATCAGAGAGCGCGTGTGGGATGAGTCGGCTAGCAGGGGTGAGGCGTGGGTCACGAGAAAGGTGAGGTACTGGGTTCGAATCCCACTCCTTCCAAAAATTATTTCTCTTTTTAACCGTACTCAAGAAGATTACAAGCGGGTATAAAACCGCTTATGATACTCCAAGAAGCATCACAAGCGATTGCTTACAAGCGGTTCCAAAACCGCTTGTAAAAGTGGTTTAGAACCGCTTGTAGAGAGTGATTCGCTGGTAGTGGCCATCGACTTCCTAGGCCGGCTTCTCGCGGGCACGACGCCGAGGACAGCCGCGCTGACTTCCTGGGCCGGCTTCTCGCGTGCACGACGTCGAGGACAGCCACACCGACTTTCCTAAGCTGGCTTCTCGCGCGCATGAGATGACAGATGCCGAGGACACCTACCAATTCCTAGGCAGTTTCACGCCAAGACGACGCCGAGGACACCAGCGCCGACTTCCTAGGCCGGCTTCACAAGATGACGCCGAGGACAGCCGTGCCGACTCCTTAGGTCGGCTTCAAGACGCCGCGACGTCGAGGACACCGCCCGACTCTTAGGGCTACCAGATGCACGACGCCGAGGACAGCCTCGCCGACTTCGTACGCTGGCTTCTCGCGCACGATGCCAAGGACAGCCGCGCCGACTTCCTAGCCCGGCTTCTCACCGAGGACAGCAGCGCCGACTTCCTAGGCCGGCTTCTCGCGCACTGCGCTGAGGACTACCGCGCCGACTTACAAAGTCAGCTTCTCACGTAGGACGCCGAGGATAGCCGCGCCGACTTCCTTACGACGGCTTCTCAGGCACGACGCCAAGGACAGCCGCGCTGACAAGCTGACATGCCCGGGGGCTCGTTCACTCGGACGTGAGGACAATACGATCAACAGCTAAGTTGTCTATTTTTATACTCAATTACATCATTATAATTTATCTCCTGACTTGCTACTTAGTTGGTATCCAACTAAGTAGTAAGTCGGGGGCTACACCTAATTAGGTGCGCAATCGCGCACCCCTTTCTACTCTTCTATTGAGATTTATTTGACTTGCTCCCTAGTTGGATTCCGACTAAGCAGTATGTCGGGGCTACACCTAATTAGGTGCATTATCTGCACCCATTTCTTTAGGGGTCGACGCGAGGCCATGAGCTCTCACGTCGGCTCACCCATTGTGCGCTCTCACGCGCCATCCACAAAAACAATACAGTTAGTAAGCATGCCTCATGTTAGGCCACCAGCTGGTGACCACCAAGTGGAATCAGATGCTGAAAGCTATTAAAGGTTCGGGTTCCGAGGATACGCTCATTGAGCTGCTTGCCCTACACCATTGGTTATGGGTGCACTCGGTTAAACCTAATCTTGTGATATGCCTCATGCTAGGTCAATTGTTGCCTTATGTCAGGTCAATTGCCGGTTACTGCACGGGTCAGAATCGGATATCACGAACGGGTTTCGAGATGACCTCTCGGCTAAGCTCTTGTACGCTCTCCGTGAGCCACAAGCCGGATCCGACATACTGGACCGGGTACCGCCATATACCGTATATTCTCCGGGTCAATTGCCGATTTAATATACTTGGTCTAGGTACCGCAAGAAAAAGAGATTCAATGGGTCTCCCACACAAGACGGCCAAGACGCCCTCGCCAAAGACTCGAGTGCATCATACGGCTCGGCCAAGACGCTTACGCCAACTCGGCGGCTTCACGCCAACGCTTAGCGCCGTGAAAGCAACTTTCGCACGATCAAGACGCTTACGCCAAGACTTCGAGTGCATCATACGGCTCGGTTGACGCCTTACGCCAACTCGGCATAGCTTCACGCCAACGCCAGGTTCTCGAAGCGCAACCTTTGGCACGGCCGCACGCTTCACGCCAAAGATCCCGACGCATCATACGGCCACCGCATGCCTCGCCAACTTCGGACGGCTTTCACGCCAACGCTAGCACCTCGAAGCAACTTTCGGCATGATCGCGACGCCTACGCTTAGCACCCCGAGTGCACCATACGTCTCATTGCCGCTTACGCCAACTCGCGACGGCTTCACGCCAACGCCAGGTGCCACGAGTGCAACCTTCGGCGAGGTCAAGACGCTGGCGGCAAAGACTCGAGTGCATCATACGGCTCGGCTGCATGCCTACGTCAACTCGGCATGGCTTCACGCCAACGCCAGTGCCCCGAGAGCAACCTTTGGGCCCGGCTGCACTTCTACGCCAACACCCCGAATGCATTATACGGCTCGGCTGCATGCCTACGCTAACTCTAAGACGGCTTCACGCCAACGCCAGCTTCGAAGCGCAACCTTTGGCCCGGCCAAGACGTTCACGCCAAAGACCGAGTGCATCATACGGCTCGGTTGCATGCCTACGTCAACTCGGCACGGCTTCACGCCAACGCCAGTGCCCCGAGCGCAACCTTTGGCATGGCTTCATGCCAAACGCCAGCACCACGAGCGCAGCCTTTGGCACGGCTGCACGCTTCACGCCAAAGACACCGAGTGCATCATACGGCTCATTGCATGCCTCGCTAACTCGACATGGCTTCACGCCAAAGCCGCCACGAAGCGCAACCTTTGGCATGGCTACACGCCTCGCGCCAAAGACCGAGTACATCATACGGCTCATTTGCATGCCTACGCTAACTTCGGATGGCTTCACACCAATGCCGCGCCGAAGCAACCTTCAAGACGGCCGCACGCCCCTCGCCAAAGACCACGAGAGCATCATACGGCTCGGCTGCATGCCTACGTCAACTCGTCACGGCTTCACGCCAATGTCGGTGCCCCGAACGCAGCCTTTTCGCGGACGGCCAAGACGCCACGCCAAAGACTCGAGTGCATCATACTGCTTCGGCCAAGATGCCTACGTCAACTCGGCATGGCTTCATGCCAACGCTAGCTGTAACAGCCCAAAGCTAGCCTACGTTTTGAAAAGTGTTTTCGTAAGGATTTGTATGATGATACGACAACGTATCATAAGATAAGTCTGGTGAAAACGCAGAATTTCCTAAACTTTTGCATTGATCCTAGGACAAGACCCTTCATCTGGAATAGGACTATAATTATTTAGACTAAGGACCTAATCATGAGGATAAGAAAACCTAAATAGTTATGTTTGGATAAAAATACAATTATAAGAATACTTGAGCAAGAAAGATTCTTAGTTACTGAAGGATTAATGAAAGGCTAGTTATTCACCCTAACCACTCTACTAAATTCAGAATCTTTAGCAAAACCCTCACACATATAGAGGTGCATCTACATATATATATATATAGATATTTTTCTGCTTAAATAATATAGTTTGCCTCATTAAATGACAACTTGCTAATGAGTTAGCTGTCCACATAATTAGTTAAAATGCATATTAATTATCAGAAAAATTGCTGATCAAGCCTTAGAACCACTAGGCTACTTTGATCTGGTTTTTGGACCAAATTCGACCTGGTGGGACCCACACAGCAGATGAACAAACTAAGAACATGCCATATTGGCATTTCCACGGCGCAACAGGGCTAAGGAGGATCATCCTTCCTCTCGCAAATCTCTGCTCCAAATCTCTGCGTGCGCGACATTGGATAGCTTGGGGAACATGCATTTGTCGCTTTGCGGTTAGCCGTACCTTGGTGAGCCACTCCTTCAAGCCGCGCCGCCGCTTGTTTAATCCCGAGCCCCGCCAAGATCGCCATGTCCGCCGACCGCATCGGGAAGATTTTGACCCGCCATTGAACTCTTGTGCACTGCGCACGTTTGCTTGCCACCTGTGGCTGCCTCGCAATGGCACTCGACGCTTCGCACTTCGCCGCTTGACAAGCCGCTCCGAGGGCTGCCGTCGCCAACCGGCCGCGCTTGCTTCTCCAACACCCTACCGTGCCCGAGCCTCCCTTCCCGAGCACCTGCTCACACCTTCAATGCGGAGCCTTGCTGGAGAAGCTCCTATATAACCGAGTTGCTCGATCCCATACGCGCACCGTGAGCCCAAAAGCACCTTCGCGTCGCCAGGACTCTCCAGAGCCCTATAGCCACTGTTCTTGCGAGCTTTAGGTTCGGCTTAGTTCCCCGGTGCCCTCCACCGAAGGAATCGAACGGGGAGAGGCCCTCGCTTGCCGGAGCTCGTTCCTTCCCCCACCGCACCGGAAAGCTCCTTTCGGCGATTCCTCCCTATTGAGTGAGTCCTTCTTCAATTCTTCGCTCCATTAGCATCTGTGTAACCTTATTAACCTTTTGCCCAACATAATTTCACGTGGGATTCATCGAAGGCATGGGGCACCGTCTCCCCTGTTTCTTCCCCTTTCGGCTCCACCGACGCCAGCTCATCGCAGTGCTTCCTCGACTCAATCCTTCGCTCGGTAAGCCCCCCTGGAGACCCTAGACACTCCTTAGCAAAAAAGCTTCAAGCATTGGTGAGCCATGTTGCGTAGTTAGGCCCGAACCGTAGCACTCTTCCGCCATGACTAGGATCGTCGCTAATCGAATGTGTTCCATAGAGGTTCTTGCTTAGACATGTTAGGGCTTGGCCCGCTCTTTTATTTCCCGCAAGAATCACCGTAAATGATGGTCTGATACGCTCGCTAACCGTCGCTGGGGGCCTCGCCGGAGTCCTGCCAGAGTTGGAGAAGATTCCGTGCGCGCGCGCCGTCCGCGGGGATGAGTCGCTGACACCCCGGGGCCACAACGGTGGCTCACCGTTTTAAATAAACCGCGCGCCGAGATTGAGAGGCTGACAAGTAGGCCCTGGCCCCACTTGTCAGCATTAGTGGAGGCGATTTAAAACCCACGCTCGACGAGACGAATTACTGACGGGCCGCCCAAGATCGGTGCTCATGAGTTTTCTCGCGATTTAATGTTTAAAACAAATAGGGAAATTAATGGGGGATGATTAATATATCTAGAACTCATCCAAAAATCTTAGAAAAATTATGATAAATATTTGATTACCGGTTGATTTATTAAAAATAATGTATGAAATTGTATCATATAATTTTGCCCCTGTTTAATACTTAATCCTATTCTAGGATTTTCCTTTAGGGAAATAAACCCGAAAAATGGATAGTGATTAAATAACGTGAGGAATGACCATAGAAAAATCTAAGAATTTATCGAGTTACCATTTATAACAGAACTCACGTAGTAAAATTTTATTTGGACAATTAATTCCCTTTTACCTCTAGATAAACAATATTTCACCTCATAACAATATTTAAAAAGGGATTTCAAATAATAAAATTGTCACATAAGCTCTTAATTTCATGAGAATATTCCAGGAGGACCTAAATGTAATTTAAGGAATTAAAACAATTATTAAAAGATTTTAGAACTATATATTAACCTCTAAGCAATTGTTTAGCCCTATTTACCATTCTCCTATATACTAATACCGCAATAATACTTGATTTATTGCATATACTAAATGATTTCAATTAAATTCTCAAATTTCCTACAGGAATATTATTGAACCCTAGTGCCTTGTTAAAACTTTGTGATCTTAATTGAACTCTGTAGAATTACTTAGCTAATTAAACCCGAATACTTAGTTACCCTACGCGTATAAATAATCATGTGTTGTAATCCACACCACACCAAACACTGTAGGTATTCTTCCGGGAGTTGATGAAGGAAATTCTTCACACAAAATTATTTGTGCTAAAATACATTTACGTGCTAAAACTATGGGTTAATTATTTAGGGTAGCCTTATGCATTATTGCATATCATTCTCATTTTGCCGCACCTCGTTATTTTCTGAAAAAAACTAAACAAAAGAAGGATCATGGAACTTCCTTGATATCTTGGATAAAGTTTTACACCAGTCACAGATCGCTAGACTTAGCGAGAGCATTTCATGCATCATACTTTTATCACATTCTAGTGTTTTATTTATGGTCTTTCGAACTCGTTCCGATATTAGACGCCGAGGTGCCCGTGGGAAAAGATCAGCAAGAAGACCACCACTACGCCCCAGACCAAGGCGAGTTAATACCTACCCTTAATAGTGTTGCTTTTACTAGGGAGAGGATGCGCTTTTCCTAGTGCGAGTTAACATCTTAAACCATAAAAGTGTTTGCTTTTATTAGGGAAAGTCAGCTTTTCCTAGTGCGAGTTAACACACTAATGGGTCATATTGATTCCCAGTTTTATTAAAATTTTATTTACTGTATTAAATTGCATGCTTTTTAAGTAAATAATACCTGCTTACTTAATCACGATTTATCATGCCTTATTATCATTTGTTATTGTTCTACCTTGATGATATTGCCTTGATAATACTCATCTGTCCTTTGACTTTATGAATGATTGCCTTGAAAATCACCCTTGATAGCCAGTTAGGGTTAAATAAAACAATTTTAGACTCTTAAGTCTTGGTTAAAATTTGCTTAGACATTGCTCAGGTCCAGTTATTAATTTTAGGCTTAAATTAGCCTCGGAACGGTGAACCGACATTCACCGAACATGATTACATATCAAACTTGAAAACTGGAAATTGGGCCTAGCATGCCAGTGTGTATGTGTTGGGTTGTGATTGGGAAAAGCGGACGTGGTCCGACTTGTGATTAAGGTGGAAGTAGCATGGCTACTGGTGTGATGTGAAGAGGGCTATCGTTCACAGACGCGGTGCTGAGAGGAGCGCGGGGCAATACGTGTAGCTTCCAATCGCTGCCACCAAGGGTGGTTCCGCCACATCGTGTTCAGGGCACACGGAGGAACGATATTAGAAGAAGGAAGTGAATGTGAATGTGTGTGGACTGGCCGGATCCGATGTGACTCGTAGAGTGGACCTGGACGGTGTGCAGGAGGCACACAATGAAGTCGTGACCAAATGCTTATGGATTTGGTTCCTATCACCACAACGCTGCGGCCATCACGCCGTAGTGCAAGTATTGGGGATTCAGGGATAGTACGACTTGTGGGCGTGCCACTGCTCGCCGCCATGCTTGAGGTGAAGACAAGATCATGTCGTCATCCGTGGGATGATCTAGGTCTTACGTGTCAGGGAGCCGTGACTCTAGTGCGGGCGTGGCAACCTGGCTAGGGAAGAACGAGCACTTCGCTGGCGTAAGATCCACAATGGGTGTGCCACATCCAGGATATGATGGCGGGTGTGTGCAGTAGATCTAAGGACTGGTGTGTGGACTGTGGACTGTGGTTGGTGGAATGTGGATTGTGACAGACTATAATAATGAAAATAAAGATTAATAAAACTTTGGGTTAAAAGTGCTAAGTCATAGGCTTTGATTTATAAAACTTCCTTTCTGCAAATAAATAAACCCTAACCTTTACTTTGAAACCCCTATCACTAAAACTTGCATCACGTTGGGTGTTAGCTCGCCAGTGTTTGGATGACACTGACCTCGCATTCATATTCTCTTTTAGATAGAGAGTATGAGCAGGATCAATACGCCTGCCACGAAGACGAAGATGAAGGTTTTGTTAACGATCAGGACGAGGCATAGGGCGTCTCTCCAGTCGAGTGCTTAGGCATAGCCGGCATGAGACTCTTTTGCATCTTTTGGGTCTCCGCACTCTGATCTTTTGGACTTTCTGACTATTTGGGCCAATGTGCCGATTGTAATATTTAATAGCCCATTGGGCTTAATACAGGTATTTGTGTAACTATAAGACTTCCGCTTGTATGAAATGATTCCAGCTATGTGAAAGGTGTGCACTAGTGTACTGATCCAGGGACTAGTGCAGATCGTATGGTGGGCAAAGGACAGGCCCCATAGAGCTGGTATCAGAGCATACGACTGTAGGAGCCCTAGACCTTGGCCGATAGCCTAAGTTTTTTTAAGTTAAAAAGGGAGATTTCCTTACTGATAAACTTCACCTCTTTTAAAAAGAGTGCTATATTCTGTCCTTCTGGAAGTTCTTACTTAAATCTTAAAAAGGTGCTAACTCTTTAATTTGTAAAACTATTTTGTAGATGGAGGTTCCGCACGCCGAATTTGCTGATCAGCGTTCCACTTTTGGGTTCCCGTCTGGACCCCGAGGGGAGAACGCCCGAGTACTGCAGGAGCTTACGGACTACTTGGGGTTTGAGAGAGCCCCCACCTACTTTTGGAGGCTCGTACGGACTTTACCCCGCCTCGCTTACGAGGTCAAGGTTAGGGTCTACTACTTGCTCGACGTCGTGGCACACCGACATCGATGCTGGTGCCTCGAGACCAGCTGGATTTCGCCATCACGATGTCGCTATGATGGCAATCCAGAGCTTCAGAGGAGTACGCCGACCTTGTTGGAGGACCTTCGCGTCTCGATGGACGCCCTCCACTTGCTTCCCGGCCTAAGAGGGGCCGAGCACGAGGAGCTGGACCCAGAGCTCCGCTTTGTCCGCTCAAGCACCATGAGCCCGACACGCCGCCGCGGAGCTCGAGGAGATCCAGATCCTCCGCGACTTTCACGGAGTCGGACACCCGCGCCCGTAGCTCCTACCGCCAGGCCTACCACCTCTCCTGCCACCTCTAGGTCTGCAGACGGGAGAGGGATGAGGCCCTTGCTAAGCTGGATCTACTGGATCCTGCTCACCACCCTTGAGCTAGGATGGACCATCCCGGTCCACTCCCAGTAACCGCCTCCACCAAACCACCGCACTTCTAGGGCACGCCTCCCAAGCATTCATGGAAGAGGTGCCTACCTCCCAGGGCCTTGGTGGGGATTCCCCGCCACGACCCTCCGCTGGAGGCTCCTCAGCCTCTAGCACCTTCCACCAGCTCTTCTAACGCCGCTCCTTCGGTGTTGACCCTGGAGGACTACCTCTACGCTCCGGGGAGATACCCTGCAGGCCGTCCGCCGTACACCTACTCTCGTCGTTCCCGTTAGGGCGTAGCAGTAGGATGTACTACTTTTGTTGTCTAGCTCCCTAGTAGAAGGTAGAAGTAGTAGCTGTAGATGTAGCTCAGGAGTAGACTACACACAGCCTAGTCGGTATTCTGTAGCTTTTGTCACGCCGTAGTAGATGATCGGCGTGAACTGTTTGTACTATTTAATCCACTTTGAACTATGTATGGATTTGATTTTCCTCACTTATGATTGCATTCGGATCTTCTCGCCTTTTCTGAACATCATGCATGCATATTAGACGTTGTATTTGAATTAGTAGAGATTATGCAGATGGCTCGTGGGCGTGCTGCCGCAAGAGGCCGAGGCGCCGGTGCCGCTAACAACCGGGGCCATGGTCGAGGCCGCGGCAACTTACCCCTGCCACCTGCTGGAAATCCTACCACAGCACAAGTTATGGCGTATCAGGCTCAGATGCTTGGAGCGATAATAGAGAGCCAACAAGTTGCTCAGCAGGCCGCTCAACACCGCCAGGGATCTAAATTGGCGGAATTCATGAGAACCAAGCCCCCGACCTTCACCTATGCCACCGAACCCACAGATGCTGAGGATTGGTTGAGGACAGTTCTCCGCAAGCTGAACCTAATCCGATGTCCAGATGAAGACAGGGTGTTGTTTGCCACCCAATTGCTCGAAGGACCCGTCGAAGTGTGGTGGGAAAACTATCTTGCTACCCGCCCTGATGAGGTAGAAGATGACGATGAGAAAGTAGCGGAGGCTGATAACAATGAAGAACCAGGCCAGGATGCTGCCAATATTGCGGAGGGAGGTGATGAGAATGCAATTGGAGAACAACAAGAAGTACCAAACCTACAAGCTGCTACCCAGAATATACCTTGGGCTGAATTTGAAAGAGTGTTTCGGGAAAATCACATTCCCCGAGGAGTGCTCAGAATGAAGAGACAAGAGTTCCGCAATCTGCGGCAAGGAAACATGACGGTCAACGAGTATTTGACCAAGTTTAACCTGCTCGCTCGATATGCTCAGCAAGACATAACAGATGATGAAGAAAGGATCGACAAGTTTCTAGAAGGAATGGCTCCCACTGTGGAGTCAAGATGATGA
Source organism: Olyra latifolia (assembly GCA_036346145.1). NCBI lineage: Eukaryota > Viridiplantae > Streptophyta > Magnoliopsida > Poales > Poaceae > Olyra > Olyra latifolia. Next base: position 54,391,799 of record CM070530.1, read on the forward strand.
GCATGTGAGGAGTTGGTCAAAACTTTCGGTTTCGGACAAAATTCTTTCAAATTTGACCACTTTGATGTGGCATGTTGTTCCTTGATTCTTGTGAAGTTTTTTTGTGATCTCCTTAACATGGAAAAGACCCCTAGATGATTTAGGTATAGCCGGCGAAGTCGCCAAAAAGTGCCACAGGACGCACTTGCCCCCAGGCGGTTGTTTAGTGTCGGACTAGTCACTATTTCGGTTATCATTTTTGCATACTAACCCCGATCGAGGATCGGTTCTTGTGTTGGGTTCGTGGTGATGCCGCGGACGTTCTGGATGTGTTTTGTTTGTTGTTGGTGTTATGGATGCAGTGAGAACAGGTGCGAGGTGGAGTGGATGAGTCCGCTGGCGGTGGGCTGCCGGTTGGCCGAGGGCGGGCGCGGAGTTTCATGGTGGGAACGGTGAGCACTTGAGCACGAGTTCTTCTTGACGCCGTCGACGCGTCGGATGCTTGGACGCCAAGGATCGTTGGAGGCGGTTCGCGACGCCTAAGATTCGTATGCGTGTGGGTCAAAACCCGTATGTGTTGGGTTTCGGTTAGCCCATGTATGGTCCATGTTGGGCCATGAGTGAGTAGGCTAAGGCCCATGTAAATGGCTGGTTGGAGAGGGTAAATCTCAGCCATTCATGGGTGATTCAAGGGTGATCTCAATATATCGCGATATATCGAGATACCCTAGAACCGGTTGGCCTATAAAAGAAGGGGTGGAGGGGTGTCTCCACTCAAGTCTTTGGTAGCCAATAGTTTCTGAAGTTTTAGCCACTTGTGAGTGTTTTCCACCCTAGGGTGGCTGTGTAAAACTTTCCCAAATCAAACAAAACTAGTTCCTCCATGTTCATGTCTTGTTCTTACTAGTTCTATTGTTTCAATCTTCTTTCCTTGATGTTTTTTGTTGCAACTTGTTTGTATGCCTCCCCTCCTTCTACATGCTTCTGATCCATGATGTCTTGAGGGTGTTTATATGGTGTTTACACCTCTCTTGCACCCTAGGATAGACTAGAGATCAAGTTTTTCATCAAGTTGCAAATCGCTGCAGATTTTGTTCTTCGCGCAGCACCCAGTGTTTGATTTTTAGAAAAATCATTTTTGTGTGCTTCTTATTGGAGATGGTGCGTGACTCATATGTGCATCTAAAGAAAAATGTTTGAGTCATTCCATTGCACCGTTTGGACGCCATGAGGTGAATACCGAGCTCCAAACTTTCTGCTCGAAGTTCCTGACAGTATGTAGTGTTTGATTTTTCATATTTTTTCTACAAAGAGTTTTGCGAAGATTTTTGGTGAAGTGTTTCGAGATTCCTGTAGAATTATGCACACAAAATCCCAAAAATATTAGAGCTCCAGAAACCCACCAACCTCCTGCTCCAAGTGGGGGAAAATTCTGAAAATCTGTTTTTACTTTTCTGAAAGTATCTTTGATGGTTTGGCTTTCTCTCTTTTCCTTTTTGCTTTTGTTTTCCAGAGCTGATCTGGTCCATCCAGGTTTGAACTGGTCCTTTACTTCTTGTTTCTTCCAGATCTGAATAGGTCCTTCCTGGTCTGATCTGGTCCAAGTTGCAGGCTTCCAGATCTGAACAGGTCCTTTCTGGTCTGAACTGGTCCATGTTGCATATTTCTCTCGGTGTTGTTGGAGGGGTCTTTCAATAGTCCAGATGCCCTTGGGTATCTAAAAGACATCCTCAGACCTCCAACACCGGCTTAGATCTTTTCTCTTCGTCATCATTGTTTTATCTCGGTGTTCGGTTGGAGTTCTAATGGAGCACAAAATATTAAAAATTTAAAAGGCTCCATTCACTCCCCTCTCTGTCGCCTTGGTGAGTTCACAAGGGTATCGAGAGCGAGGTTGAGCTCTTGTGATTCTTAAGTAGTCTTTGAGCCCTTCCCTCTTTTAACCATGGCAGAGGAGAGTACTCAAACAAACCACCGATTTTCAATGGCCTTGATTTTTCCTTTTGAAAGCTCTTGATGGGTTCCTACCTTATGGCACAGAGCTTTGATGTTTGGGCCAAAGTCAAGAAACCATATAAGGTGCCGAATGAGGAGGAAATCACCCCCGAGAACAAAAAGGATTTTGAGTTGAATGCTAGGGCCAAGAACATTCTCTTCCAAGGTTTGGGTCGAAATGAATACGACCGAAGTTGCTCACCTTGAGTCCGCAAGACGAGATCTGGACTACCCTCATTGCTTTCCATAAGGGGACAACAGTCAAGACCGCTCGCAGACCAATTCAAGCGTGAGTACAACCGTTCTCTCAAAACCTGGTGAATCTTTGGATGCTTGTTTCAGTAGGTTCACAAAAATCTTGAGCAACTTATGGCAGTTGAGACAAGAAGTTCATCGACCGAGAATGCTCGCCACTTTCTCTCAAAGACTTGATTTAAAAATTTGGGGAGTAAAGATCACCACGATCCCAAGAAGTTACGGATCTCACTACACTCACTTTGGATGGTCTCTATTCGAACTTGAAAACTTATGAACTTGAGCATTTGTCGGCTTCTTGAGACCCACCCGCTTCCACAGCCTTTGGTCACAAACCCTTCGGTTCTTCCTCTTGCGATCTTGGTGGAGTTTCCTTATTCTGTTTGTGGAGCTTCTCGACGAGCGCTTAGATACAGCCTCAAGAGAGTTTAGCCTCCTATCCAAAAAATTTGCTAGAGCTTACAAGAGAGTGAGTGAGCGGAGGAGAGGAAACTTGAGGTGCTACGAGTGTGGAGGCCTCAACCACATTCGAGCAGAGTGCCCAAATCTTCGAAGGGACGAGAAGAAGCTTCACGCCAAGAACAACTACCCCAAGCGTAACCGCAAGCCAAACCAAGTTCAGACTGTGGCGAAGCCCACATTCCGAGAGGGCGGAAGCTGCTCCGCAGTGTCGGGCGACCTCGACTCCGCTGCCTCGACCAGAGGCGAGTGATGATGGGAGGAGCCCCAAGACGAGGACTCCGATGACATTTGGCCACGCCAAGATGTGCTTCATGGCGGACACGCCGGTTCGATCGCCCGACGCCGACTCACTTCAGAGGTACCTTGTTACGAAAATTATGATGATCTTAATGCTGCGTTTCTCAAGCTAGGTGGTTTCTTCTCTCAGGAAAATGGTAGGGTTAGAGATTTGAAGGAAGAAGTAGCCCATCTTACTTTAGAGCTAGAGAAGTCTAGGGCTACGCCTAGTTCTTCTACTATTTCTGCTCTTGATTCTGATGCTTCGAAAGTTTGTGATGAAGCTCTTTCTGAACTTACTGCATTAAGGACCTTGCATGATAGTGTGCTTGAGGAGCTTGAAGAAACTAGAAATGTTTTAAAACTGTCTGTTGCTACTGAAATGGTTGCTTGTCCGGATCCTACTGCACATATCTCACATGACACACTTAAGGACCCAGTCAGTCTATATGAGGACTGTAGTAATCATGATGCACCTAAGGACACAACTAGCGATGGAGATGACAGTTTTCACTCTACTTCTGTGTGCAGTGAGTGTCTGATGCTTAGACTAGAAAACTTAACATTGAAGAGTAAAATTGCTGAACTAAAAAGGTCTCTAGATGAGTGCTCTTCTTGTTTGCGATGTGATGAAATGGATGGGAACGTAGGTAAAGCGCTAGAGGAGCTAGGCCGTAGGTATCAAGGTCGTCTAGCAGAAGTGCAAAACTCTGAGTGTCTTTCCTGTCAGTCCTTCAAGAGAGAGCTTGAGATTCTAGGTGATAAAGTGCGCAGTTGCGTGGTAAGGATGTTGCTAGTGGTCGTGGTGACACAAGTGTCGCTAGGTCCTCTTCCTCTCGTGTGAGTTCTGGCCCACGCCTTCATCAGAGTGTGAGTATCTCATGAGCACTCTTGAGAAGTTCATTGGTGGTAAGAAGAAACTGAACTTGATCTTGGATCAATCCAAGATTTCACAGGGTAGAGGTTTGGGTTTTGACTGGCTTGATCACATCAAGCGTCACCCACCTAGGGTTGTCACTGCTGAGGGAGGTAGGATGGTGGTTGCGTCCTCAGGAGTCCCAGAGAAGACAGTCTTTAGGTCTGCTGGTCTTCAGTTGCTTCCCACTGTGTGGTTGGTTCTTCTGTAGCACCTCCTTCTGCTAAGAGCAAGAGTACTCAGTCAGGTTCCAAGTCTGCAACTCCTGTAGCACCACCTAGGACAAAGCCAAGACCTAGGTTCGCTTGCACTTACTGTGGCAGGACTGGTCACATAGCTGAGTTCTGCTATCAGCTGGTAGGTTTTCCCAAGCGACATCCCAAGAGTGCCCATAATCACACTCAGGCAGCTAGGGTCTCAGAGGCACGTATTTCACCACACTAGGTAGCTAGACAAGTGGAGTCTAGAATGAGCATTAGGCCTGGTCTGGGTTTTAGGAAATTGAGCCCTCTGGTGGGTTCAATAGGTCTAGGTTTCAGAGTTTCCGCCGTCCTCGGGGTGTGCCTTCGTTGTGCGGTGGAGGAAGACACCAAGCGAGAGTTCCTCGCAGAGGTCGATGGATCACCAGAGGAGGCGCCGAGGCCGAGGATGGCCCAAGGCACAATGTTGTTAGGGACAGAGCGTGTGCCACGCGGTTTTGTAGAGGTGGAGTCGATGGACATGCTGGTCATGTGTCTCAGCTTTTGGGTTCCTAGGTTCTGCTCTAGTGAGTCCTCACACCGAGACTCGTTTTTCTCTACTTGACTCAGCTCGTGAGGGCGGGAGGAAGGAGGTCTCGATCGCTGACTCCGGTTGTTGTCGCCACATGACCGGTGAGTCACGATGGTTTGCCTCTCTGGCTCGAGACCCCAACGGTGAGCCGATCACCTTTGGGGATGCGTCTCTGTGTCGTGTCCTAGCTCACGGATCTGTCGAGTGTTAGTCCACGCTTTGTTCTAGGACGAGCCCTAGTCAAGAAGTGAAGTATAATTTGCTTTCGCTTCGCAGCCTTATTGATCGGGGCTATGAGGTCAGATTTAGGACTTCGGTTCTTGTGTCTTGAGCCCCTCTGGGCAAGTTCTTTGTGGGATTTCTCGTTTGGCCGAGTCTTTCGAGCTGCTTTTCCTTCGCTTTCACCGGTGCTTCTCATCGCTTACTTGCTTCGATTCTCGTGACATTCGGCTTCGGCATAGGCGTTTGGGTCACATTGGTTTTGATCACTTGGCTAGGGTGAGCTCTTCCGATTTAATTTCGGACTTCCAAAGCTCACACTGCCTCTCGACGGTGTGTGCTCCTTGTCGACATGGTAAAATGGTGGCTGCTTCCCATCCACAAGTAACACGTGTGATGACTGATGCACCAGGATAGCTCTTACATATGGACACTGTTGGTCCAGCTAGAGTGCAGTCAGTAGGTGGGAAGTGGTATGTGCTTGTGATTGTGGATGATTTCTCGCGATACTCCCGGTCTTCTTCATGGCCTCAAAGGAGGAGACATTCGAATCGCTCGTAAACCTCTCAAGGAGGTTGCGCTTGAGTTTCCAGTGCACTTCGGCTATTCGTTCTGATAATGGTACCGAATTCAAGAATGCTTCTTTTGAACATTTCTGCACTTTTTCTGGAGTTGAGCATCAATTTTCTTCGCCTCATGTAGCCCAGCAGAACGGGATGGTAGAGAGAAAGAATAGGACCCTGGTCGAAATGGCGGTGACGATGTCGATGAGTACTCCACCCAAATGACACTTCGGCCGAGGCGCTTACTCTTGCTTGTTATGTCTCCAACAGGTGTTTCTCCGCGTTGTTGCACAAGACCTCGTCGAAGCTTCGATATGGGCGCAAGCCCAATGTCTCACACTTTCGGGTCTTTGGTTGCAAGTGCTTCATTTTGAAATCTGGCAATTTGGACAAGTTCGAGTCTCGCTCTTCCGATGGTCTCTTTTTGGGGTATACCAAGTCCACTAGGATCTACAGGGTTTGGGACATTGCTAAAAGAAGGGTAGTGGAGTCTTGTGAGGTCACTTTTGATGAGGCTAGACCAGGTTCTAGGGCAGACATCTCTCAGTCTGATCTTACCTTTGAGCCTATCTTTGTAGAGGAGAAGGTGAGTCAGGGTGATCTCGCCACATTCCGATGAGGAACCTCCTCCACAGTCGGCCGTGGTCGACCTTCGCCGACCCACCTGAGCCCTCCGTACCTTCAGCCTCTTCTGAGCCTACTCTTGTTAGGACTTCTTCTGAGGTTACCCCTGTAGAGTCCTCCCCTGGTGGCTCTGATCCTGCTTCCGCTTCACATGAGGCAGAGGCCACCTCGGGTGCACCTAGGCACATTCAAGCTAGTCACCCTCCTGATCAGATGATAGGACCTATAGGTGAGCGAGTGACTAGGTCTAGAGCACACCAGTCCCTCCTCTCTGCTGCCTTCGTTTCTTCTCTCGAGCCTAAGGACATAGCTCAGGCCCTTGCCGATCCCGATTGGGTCAATATCATGCACGAAGAGCTAGAGAACTTTGAGAGAAACAAGGTTTGGGACTTAGTTGCATGCCCTGTGGGCGTGAATATCATAGGAACAAAATGGGTTTTCAAAAACAAGCAGAATGAGGATGGGGTAGTAGTGAGGAATAAGGCTAGGTTAGTAGCACAAGGTTTCACTCAAGTCGATGGAATTGACTTTGATGAGACCTATGCTCCGGTTGCTCGACAAGATTCCATTCGCATCTTCCTTACTTTTATGGCTTCACACCGTTACAAGGTTTTTCAGATGGATGTTCGAAGTGCTTTCCTGAACGGTTTCATTGAGGAAGAGGTTTTTATTCGGCAACCCCCTGGCTTTGTTTCTGCTGAGTTTCCTGATCATGTGTACAAGCTCTCCAAGGCATTATATGGGCTTAAGCAGGCCCCTAGAGCTTGGTACGAACGGCTCAAGAGCTATTTGATTGGAAATGGTTTTTCCATGGGCAGCGTTGATATGACCCTATTTATCAAGCGCAAGTCATCGGACTTTCTTCTGGTTCAGATTTATGTGGATGACATTATCTTTGGAGGGTCTTCTGATTCTTTGGTCTCTGAATTTTCTTCCGTCATGTGTTCTGAGTTTGAAATGAGCATGATGGGTGAACTGAACTTTTTCTTGGGCTTTCAAATCAAGCAGACCCTCAGGGATCTTTCTTCACCAAATCCAAGTATACTAGAGACCTGCTCAAGAGATTTGCCATGGCCGATAGCAAGCCTGCTTCCACCCCCATGGCAACAACTGCGTCAGGCTTGAGCCCCGACCTAGATGCCGAGCCAGAGATCAAGCTCTATAGGAGCATGATAGGAGCCCTTCTGCACTTACCTCGTCTCGTGGGACATACACTTCACTGTGTGTGTCTGTGGTGCTCGGTTTCAGTGCTTCCCTAGGATTTCTCATCTTCAGCGATCAAGCGAATCCTTCGCTACTTAGTGGCCACCCGAAATAGGAATCGGTATTCTTACGCTTCTTGTCTATCTCTTAGAGCCTATTCAGATACTGACTATGCAGGCTGTAGGATAGATAGGAAGAGCACTTCAGGCACATGCCAGTTTCTAGGCACTTCTCTTGTATCTTGGTCATATAGGAAGCATCAACAGAGCGTACCACACTGAGGCCGAGTACGTAGCTGCAGCTGCTTGTTGCAGTCAAGTGCTTTGGTTAAGGCAAATGCTTCGGGATTATGGGTTAGAGGTTGCTAGTGTCCCACTCTTGTGTGATAATATCTCAGCCATCAACATTGCCAAAAACCCAGTCCAGCATTCTAGAACCAAGCACATTGATATCCGTACCACTTTCTTAGAGACCATGTAGAAAAGGGGATATAGGGCTAGGATTTGTGGATGGTGATCACCAGCTTGCCGATATTCTCACCAAGCCCTTAGATGGTCCTAGGTTTGCCACTCTCCGGGGAGAACTTGGCTTGGTTAGTGTCAGAGGCATCAAGTGAGGGAGCTTGATCTTGTATGATATGTATATTATTGTTTGCCTTTTTGTTTGGGTTTGTTCTTAGAATAGGCTAGAGTCACAAAGACGTTCTTTTGGCACCTCTTACCTTTTAGGTTGCTATCATGCGTGATTAGCAATGTCCTCTCGCTTCTAGCTAGTGAGTCTCACATAGACTTGTGGGTTGACCAGTATGTGGAGGATACCGGTAGACAGGGTTTGTGTTTGCTCTCTCTAGTAGTCGAGTTTAGGCTTGCTTCCCTATCTTTTATAGCTAGGAGTGTGCCTTGCACTAGAGTGTCTCATTGCTTTCTTCATCGCTCTATCGCAAACCACTTTCTGCTTCTTTCCTTCCTCTAAATGCTTTGCCATGGGTTCTTATTTTGAGGGGGAGGTTTGCAGTTCTGCATTTGCATGTAGTCTTGCTTTCTTTTTACAAGAGCTTTGCCTATTAGGCTTATTGGTTTTCATTTCAGTTGAGTTTCGGTGTTCCAAATTAAGTTTGTTGGAAACCTGTTTGATTTGACACAAGTTTGAGAAAAGGCGAAAAGGAGCATCAACATCTTTCTTAAAAGTATTGCAAAAAACCTGATATTTGTATTTTTCAAAAGTTTGGATTTTCATTGTCAAATGTCGGTACATCTTCTTGGTCTCTTTCAAGATTTTGAAACTTGTGTTGCCTTCTTCTGATCTTGGCCATTCTTTAGTGGCGTCCTTTCTTTTGCCCCTAGTGTGTAAAATAAAGCAAACAAACATGGGTTTCCATCCCTGAAGTTTGCAGTTTGTAGACTCAGCGGGTGACCTAGGGGGCCGGTTCCAAGTTACCCTTGAGCTGTGCTCTACTAGCAATCATTTGCTATGTGAATAGGTTCCAAGAAGGCCTATAAAAAACATTAAAAAAAGGAGAAAAAAAAGGAGAAAAAAAGAAAAAGGCCAAAAATAAAGAGTATTGCAAACACATAATCGGGAAAATTTTGGACACATTCTTGAGTTGGCCATTTCGTTTAGGCAACCTTGTCTTTCTTGGTCTTGATGTTTCTCAAGTTTGTGCACCTATTTTGACCTTGAAAATCTTTTCAGTTGACTTATGCAAATGCCTTGTTACAAGATTTGATAATTTGGTTAGCTCTTTGCAAGCCTTAGTATCTCTCTCACGCCTTGTCAGCTTGTGACCCTCAGACTTGGCTTGAGCATCGGCCTCCGGTTTTGGTAACCATTTGGCTAATTTTCAAAGCTCTTGCCTAGGTTTTCAATTAATTTCGCATGTGCATGTTCGGGGTATCCTTGGTATTTTGGTTTTCTTGCTGATCATTTTGACAAAAAAGGGGGGAGAATTTGGGCCAAAAATGATGCATTAAGACAGGGGAGGCAAATTTGAAAATTTGTGGGGCATTTGATCAAGGGTTTCTTTCTTGGTTTTATGCATGAATTCTTCCAGAACCCTTGCATCTGTTTATCAAAACTTCGCATATTTGGCCACAGGGTTTGGTTTTGTCAACATGCTCATCAAGGGGGAGATTGTGGAGTCAAGATGATGAGCATGTGAGGAGTTGGTCAAAACTTTCGGTTTCGGACAAAATTCTTTCAAATTTGACCACTTTGATGTGGCATGTTGTTCCTTGATTCTTGCGAAGTTTTTTTGTGATCTCCTTAGCATGGAAAAGACCCCTAGATGATTTAGGTGTAGCCGGCGAAGTCGCCAAAAAGTGCCACAGGACGCACTTGCCCCCAGGCGGTTGTTTAGTGTCGGACTAGTCACTATTTCGGTTATCATTTTTGCATACTAACCCCGATCGAGGATCGGTTTCTTGTGTTGGGTTCGTGGTGATGCCGCGGACGTTCTGGATGTGTTTTGTTTGTTGTTGGTGTTATGGATGCAGGTGAGAACAGGGTGCGAGGTGGAGTGGATGAGTCCGTTGGCCAGGTGGGCTGCCGGTTCGGCTGGAGGCCGGGCGTGGAGTTTCGCGGTGGGAACGGTCATCACTTGAGCACGAAGTTCTTCTTGGACGCCGACGTCGCGGATGCTTGGACGCTTGGGATCGTTGGAGGCGGTTCGCGACGCCTAAGATTCGTGCGTGTGGGTCAAAACCCGTGTATGTGTTGGGTTTCGGGTTAGCCCATGTATGGTCCATGTTGGGCCATGAGTGAGTAGGCTAAGGCCCATGTAAATGGCTGCTGGAGAGGGTAAATCTCAGCCCTTCATGGGTGATTCAAGGGTGATCTCAATATATCGCGATATATCGAGATACCCTAGAACCGGTTGGCCTATAAAAGAAGGGGTGGAGGGGTGTCTCCACTCAACTCTTTGGTAGCCAATAGTTTCTGAAGTTTTAGCCACTTGTGAGTGTTTTCCACCCTAGGGTGGCTGTGTAAAACTTTCCCAAATCAAACAAAACTAGTTCCTCCATGTTCAAGTCTTGTTCTTACTAGTTCTATTGTTTCAATCTTCTTTCCTTGATGTTTTTTGTTGCAACTTATTTGTATGCCTCCCCTCCTTCTACATGCTTCTGATCCATGATGTCTTGAGGGTGTTTATATGGTGTTTACACCTCTCTTGCACCCTAGGATAGACTAGAGATCAAGTTTTTCATCAAGTTGCAAATCTCTGCAGATTTTGTTCTTCGCGCAGCACCCAGTGTTTGATTTTTAGAAAAACCTAGAAAAATCATTTTTGTGTGCTTCTTATTGGATAAGGTGCGTGACTCATATGTGCATCTAAAGCAAAATGTTTGAGTCATTCCATTGCACCGTTTGGACGCTATGAGGTGAATACCGAGCTCCAAACTTTCTGCTCGAAGTTCCTGACAGTCTGTAGTGTTTGATTTTTCATATTTTGTCTACACAGAGTTTTGCGAAGATTTTTGGTGAAGTGTTTCGTGATTCCTGTAGGATTATGCACACAAAATCCCAAAAATATTAGAGCTCCAGAATCCCACCAACCTCCTGCTCCAAGTGGGGGCAAATTCTGAAAATCTGTTTTTACTTTTCTGAAAGTATCTTTGATGGTTTGGCTTTTTCTCTTTTCCTTTTTGCTTTTATTTTCCAGAGCTGATCTGGTCCGTCCAGGTTTGAACTGGTCCTTTACTTCTTGTTTCTTCCAGATCTGAATAGGTCCTTCCTGGTCTGATCTGGTCCAAGTTGCAGGCTTCCAGATCTGAACAGGTCCTTCCTGGTCTGAACTGGTCCATGTTGCATATTTCTCTCGGTGTTGTTGGAGGGGTCTTTCAATAGTCCAGAGGCCCTTGGGTATCTAAAGGACATCCTCAGACCTCCAACAAATGGCTTAGATCTTTTCTCTTCATCATTGTTTTGTCCGGTGTTCGGTTGGAGTTCAATGGAGCACAAAATATTAAAAATTTAAAAGGCTCCATTCACTCCCCCCCCCCTCTCTGTCGCCTTGGTGAGTTCACACCCACCTACCGTTCTAAGCTCATCCTTCTCGATCTCACAAATTTTCATCAACTGGTGAACAAAGCTCTCATTCTGGAAAATGAGCTAAAGGGAGAAGAAGCTAGCCGCAAGCGCAAGATGGAGGCACGAGCCGCAGCAGGATCTAGCCGCCCCGACCCTCTCGCCCCACCTATCGGCCAAGGCCACCGCCATCACAAGACCCAAGACTATCCAAAGACGCATTTACAGTGGTGGTAGCCGACCCACTCCTCCTCCTGCAAGAAGGCCTACAACCCAGCCCGCTGGTGCCCCACGAACCGGGTGGTCTGCTAATGATAAGGCTGCTGGAACCTGCTTCAAGTGCCATCAGCCGGGGCACTACGCTAATGAGTGCCCAACCTGGAAGACTCAGCAGCCACGCTTTGATATCGCCCCACCCCGTGGCCAGCCCCCAGCCGGGCGTGGAAGAGGAACTGCCCCAGCCAAGTCTACCCCACCAGCTTATGGAAGAGGACGCCCCAATCAACTCTCCACCGAAAATGCTGAGGAAGCTCCTGGAGTACTTATGGGTACGTTCGGAATCCATCACCACCCTGCTCAAGTACTTTTTGATTCCGAAGTATCTCATTCATTCATATCTAAGGGTTTTGTGGATAAGCTTGAACTGCAAACTTTTCCTTTGGATAAATCCCTAATTATAAAGTCTCCTGGTGGAAATCTAGAAGCCAGCAGGGCATGTAAGGGGATAGATATTTCTCAGGAGAGGATCAGTTTCCAGTTCGACCTAATGGTCATTCCCAATATGGGAATAGATGTGATCATTGGTATGGACTGGCTGATCTTTTATAAGGGGGTGTTAGATTGTGAGAAGAGAAGTAAAACTGTTTAAGCCCCCTGGTTACGAGAGAGTTTGGAAAGTTGATGCCCCTTTCAGATGGGGAAGAGCCATCTGGTTCTTGAAACAAGATAATCCTGCGAGGGTACCAGTGGTCAAGGAATATCTAGATGTATTCCCGGAGGATCTGCCAGGGTTGCCACCTGACAGGGAAATGGAATTCACCATTGAGTTAGCACCAGGCACGGCACCCATCTACAAGACATACTTCAAGATGAATCCAGTAGAGTTGGCAGAACTCAAGAAGCAACTGGAAGAATTAATGCAAAAGGGATTGATTCGTCCCGGTTCGTCCCCGTGAGGATCACCAGCCATGTTTGTAGATAAGAAGGATGGTAGTCGAAGGTTGGTAGTGGATTACCGAGCCCTCAATGCAGTTACTGTCAAAAACAAATATCCCTTGCCTCGAATTGATGACCTGTTTGACCAACTTCGTGGAGCCAAAAGGTTTTCAAAGATTGATCTTCGATCAGGATATCATCAAGTCAAGGTCAGAAAGGATACCCAAGACTGCCTTCACCACAAGATACGGGCTGTATGAATTCTTGGTTATGTCTTTTGGACTTACCAACGCCCCGGCCCATTTCATGAATATGATGAACATGATCCTAATGGAATACTTGGACCAGTTCGTCGTAGTGTTCATCGACGACATCTTGGTGTATTCCAAAGATGATGAGGAGCATAAGAAGCATCTAAGATTGATCCTCGACAAGCTCCGAGAACACCAGCTTTACGCCAAATTCAGCAAGTGCGAATTTTGGCTAGATGACATTAGCTTCCTCGGGCATATCATCTCTGCTGAGGGAATCAAGGTCGATCCCTCCAAGGTAGCGACAGTTATGGACTGGAAATCCCCTACCACCGTAAAGGAAGTAAGAAGTTTCCTAGGATTGGCAGGATACTATAGAAGGTTCATTGAAGGCTTTCTAGAATTGCCAAACCCATGACCCAAATTTATTAAAAAGGAGCAGAAATTCGATTGGATGAAGGCTTGTGAGGATTGCTTTCAAGAGCTAAAAACCAAACTGACTACCGCTCCTGTGTTGGTAACACCCAATACCGACAAAAAGTTTGAAGTATATTGTGATGCCTCAAAGCAAGGATTGGGCTGTGTACTCATGCAAGAACGAAGGGTAGTCGCCTATGCCTCTCGGCAACTCAGAAGGCATGAGGAGAATTATCCGACTCATGATCTTGAACTGGCCGCAGTTATTCATGCCTTGAAGATTTGGAGACATTATCTGATGGGTAAGCAGTGTGATGTCTATACCGACCACAAGAGCTTAAAATACATATTTACCCAAGCCAATTTAAATATGCGCCAGAGAAGATGGCGGGAACTGATCAAGGACTACAACTTGAATGTCCTATATCACCCAGGCAAGGCCAATGTGGTGGTGGCGACGCCTCACCAAAAGTCAGCAGCAGTAATCATTTGACTCTCAATGCATACTACCCCTATGGACATAACCTGTGGTCCCGAAATTCCTGAACAGATCATAAAGGATATGGATGCATTAAACTTGAGTTTGGTAGAGGCCGGTTACTTAGCCACCCTGGAGGTTCAACCGGATTTGTTCGACCAAATCAAGGAACTACAAAAGAGTCACTCTAGCGCCCATAAAGTAAGAAACCATATAAAAAGGAATCATGGGTGCAAGGTTACGGAAGATGAACAGGGAATCCTACGGTTGGGACAAAGGATTTTCGTTCCCCATGACCAAGAGTTGAAGAATCGCATCTTAAAGGAGTCCCATGAATCCCCTTTCTCCCTTCACCCTGGGTGCACCAAAATGTATCAGGACCTAAAAGCCCAATTTTGGTGGCCCCAATTAAAGCGAGATGTGGTTGAGTATGTGGCCAAATGCCATACCTGTCAAATGGTTAAATCCGAGCATCAACGCCCAGCAGGACTATTGCAACCCCTGAAGATACTTGAGTGGAAATGGGAAGAAGTAACAATGGACTTCATCTTAGGGCTTCCTCGCACAAAGACTGGGTGTGACTCCATATGGGTCATAGTGGATAGGTTAACTAAGGTGGCCCACTTCATTCCGGTCAAAACGACTTACAAGGGAGATAAGCTAGCTGAACTCTATATGGCAAGGATAGTCACTCTCCATGGAGTTCCTAAAAGAATAATCTCGGATTGTGGATTCCAATTCAGTTCCCAATTTTGGAAAAATCTACACAGTGCCCTTGGGACCAAATTTCATTATTCAAGATGACCTACCATCCTCAAACAGATGGACAGACTGAGGGAGTCAACCAAGTCCTGGAAGATATGCTGAGAACATGCATTTTGGAGTTCTCCACAGATTGGGAGAAATGGCTGCCATATGCTGAATTCACCTACAACAACAGCTATCAAGCCAGTTTAAGGATGTCCCCCTTTGAGGCCTTGTATGGACGTCGCTATAGGACATCCCTGTTTTGGTCAGAAGCTGGAGAGCGACAAGTGTTTGGAAAGGAGTCATTACAAGAAGCCGAAAGGATGGTAAAAATCATTTGAGAACGATTGTTAGCTGCTCAATCCCGATAGAAAAGCTACGTGGACCATCGCCGCCGAGAACTCTCCTTCTCCATCGGGGATTCAGTATACCTCAAGGTGTCACCATCCAAGGGAATTCAAAGATTCCAACAAAAGGGAAAATTAGCCCCCCCCCCCGATATATCGGACCTTACCAAATCGTTGCCAAGAGAGGTCAAGTGGCCTACGAGTTGGAATTGCCTGCCGAGCTTGGAAACGTGCACAAAGTGTTCCATGTTTCGCAACTTAAGAGATGTCTAAGGATACCTAAAGAAGAACATCTCTGCCAACCACCAGCGCCACTAGACAAAAACCTCACCTATCGAGCTCATCCAGTTCAAATCGTCGACTTCTCCGACAAGCAAATAAGAGGCAAGACCGTTAAGATATGTAAAGTCCAATGGGATGATGAGGCAGGAAGACAGTTCTCTTGGGAGGCCGAAGACAAGCTTCGAAAGGAGTACCCTTACCTATTTAGCACTTGAACTATCAATCTCAAGGGCGAGATTTGTTTTTAGGGGGGGAGGATTTCTAACAGCCCAAAGCTAGCATACATTTTGAAAAGTGTTTTCGTAAGGATTTGTATGATGATACAACAACGTATCATAAGATAAGTCTGGTGAAAACGCAGAATTTCCTAAACTTTTGCATTGATCCTAGGACAAGACCCTTCATCTGGAATAGGACTATAATTATTTAGACTAAGGACCTGATCATGAGGATAAGAAAACCTAAATAGTTATGTTTGAATAAAAATACAATTATAAGAATACTTGAACAAGAAAGATTCTTAGTTACTGAACGATTAATGAAAGGCTAGTTATTCACCCTAACCACTCTACTAAATTCAGAATCTTTAGCAAAACCCTCACACATATAGAGGTGCATCTACATATATATATATATATATATATATATATATATATATATATATATATAGATATAGATATTTTTGTGCTTAAATAATATAGTTTGCCACATTAAATGACAACTTGCTAATGAGTTAGCTATCCACATAATTAGTTAAAATGCATATTAATTATCAGAAAAATTGCTGATCAAGCCTTAGAACCACTAGGCTACTTTGATCTGGTTTTTGGACCAAATTCGACCTGGTGGGACCCACATAGCAGATGAACAAACTAAGAACATACCATATTGGCATTTCCACGAGCAGTTGGTGGGCTGAGGAGGATCATCCTTCTCTCTGCAAATCTCTGCTCCAAATCCCTGCGTGCGCGACATTGGATAGCTTGGGGAACATGCATTTGTCGCCTTGCGGTTGGCCGTACCTGGGTGAGCCACTCCTTCAAGCCAGCGCGCCGCCGTTGCCCAATCCCGAGCCCTGCCGCACTACCAATGTCCGGTCGACCGCCTCGGGGAAGATTTTGACCCGCCAATTGAACTCTTGTGCACCTGTGCACGTTTGCTTGCCGCCCAGGGCTGCCTCTGCAATGGCACTCGACTGCCCCGGGCACTTTGCCGCCTGACAAGCCGCTCCGCGGGCTGCCGTCGCCAACCGGCCGCGCTTGCTTCTCCAACACGCTACCGTGTCTGAGCCTCCCTTCCCGAATGCCTGCTCACGCCTTCAATGTGGAGCCTTGCTGGAGAAGCTCCTATATAATCGAGTTGCTCGATCCCACACGCGCACCGTGAGCCCAAAAGCACCTTCGCGTCGCCAGGACTCTCCAGAGCCCTATAGCCACTGTTCTCGCGAGCTTTAGGTTCTCCTTAGTTCCCCGGTGCTCTACGCCCAGGAATCGAACGGGGAGGGGCCCTCGCTCGCCGAAGCTTGTTCCTTCCTCTGCCGCGCCGAAATGCTCCTTTCAGCGATTCCTCCCTATTGAGTGAGTCCTTCTTCAATTCTTCGCGCCATTAGCATCTGTGTAACCTTATTAACCTTTCGCCCAACTTAATTTCACGTGGGATTCATCGAAGGCGCGGGACACCGTCTCCCCTGTTTCTTCCCCTTTCGGCTCCACCGACGCCAGCTCATCGCAGTGCTTTCTCGACTCAATCCTCCGCTCGGTAAGCCCCCTAGAGACCCTAGGCACTCCGTAGCAAAAAAGCTTCAAGAATTGGTGAGCCATGTTGCGTAGTTAGGCCCGAACCGTAGCACTCTTCCGCCGTGACTAGGATCGTCGCTAATCGAATGTGTTCCATAGAGGTTCTTGCTTAAACATGTTAGGGCTTGGCCCGCTCTTTTATTTCCCGCAAGAATCGCCGTAAATGATAGTCTGATACGCTCGCTAACCATCGCTGGGGGCCTCGCCGGAGTCCCGCCGGAGTTGGAGAAGATCCCGTGCGCGCGCGCCGTCCGCGGGGATGAGTCGCTAACACCCCGGGGCCGCAATGGTGGCTCACCGTTTTAAATAAACCGCACGCCGCGATTGAGAGGCTGACAAGTGGGCCCTGGCCCCACTTGTCAGCATTAGTGGTGGTGCATTTCTGAAACCCGCGTTCGACGTAGACGGGTCACGCTGGGACGGGCCAGCCAAGTACTATGCTCGCGAGTTTTCCCGCGATTTAATGTTTAAAACAAATAGGGAAATTAATGGGGGATGATTAATATATCTAGAACTCGTCCAAAAATCTTAGAAAAATTATAATAAATATTTGATTACCTGGTTGATTTATTAAAAATAACAGAAGGAAATTGTATCATATAATTTTGCCCCTGTTTAATACTTAATCCTATTCTAGGATTTTCCTTTAGGGAAATAAACCCGAAAAATGGATAGTGATTAAATAAAATAAGGAATGACCTTAGAAAAATCTGAGAATTTATCGAGTTACCATTTATAACAGAACACACATAGTAAAATTTTATTTGGACAATTAATTCCCTTTTGCCTCTAGATAAACAATATTTCACCTCATAACAATATTTAAAAAGGGATTTCAAATAATAAAATTGTCACATAAGCTCTTAAATTCATGAGAATATTCCAGGAGGACCCAAATGTAATTTAGGGAATTAAAACAATTATTAAAAGATTTTAGAACTATCTATTAACCTCTAAGCAACTGTTTAGCCATATTTACCATTCTCCTATATACTAATACCGCAATAATACTTGATTTATTGCATAGACTAAATGATTTCAATTAAATTCTCAAATTTCCTACAGGAATATTATTGAACCCTAGTGCCCTGTTAAAACTTTGTGGTCTTAATTGAACTCCGTAGAATTACTTAGCTAATTTTACTAAGAATAAATCCAAATACTTAGTTACCCTACGCGTATAAATAATCATGTGTTGTAATCCACACCACACCAAACACTGTAGGTATTCTTCCGGGAGTTGACGAAGGAAATTCTTCAAACAAAATTATTTGTGCTAAAATACATTTACATGCTAAAACTTTGGGTTAATTATTTAGGGTAGCCATATGCATTATTGCATATCATTCTCATTTCGCCGCACCTCGTTATTTTCTGAAAAATACTAAACAAAAGAAGGATCATGGAACTTCCTTGATATCTTGGATAAAGTTTTACACCAGTCGCCGATCGCTAGACTTAGAGAGAGCATTTCATGCATCATACTTTTATCACATTCTGGTGTTTTATTTATGGTCTTTCGAACTCGTTCCGATATTAGACGCCGAGGAGCCCGTGAGAGAAGATCAGCAAGAAGACAACCACTACGCCCTAGACCAAGGCGAGTTAATACCTACCCTTAATAGTGTTGCTTTTACTAGGGAGAGGATGCGCTTTTCCTAGTGCGAGTTAACATCTTAAACCATAAAAGTGTTTGCTTTTATTAGGGAAAGTCAGCTTTCCCTAGTGCGAGTTAACACTCTAATGGGTCATATTGATTCCCAGTTTTATTAAAATTTTATTTACTATATTAAATTGCATGCTTTTTAAGTAAATAATACCTGCTTGCTTAATCATGATTTATCATGCCTTATTATCATTTGTTATTGTTCTAATTTGATGATATTGCCTTGATAATACTCATCTGTCCTTTGACCTTATGAATGATTGCCTTGAAAATCACCCTTGATAGGCAGTTAGGGTTAAATAAAACAATTTTAGACTCTTAAGTCTTGGTTAAAATTTGCTTAGACATTGCTCAGGTCCAGTTATTAATTTTAGGCTTAAATTAGCCTCGGAACGGTGAACCGACATTCACCGGACATGATTACATATCAAACTTGAAAACTGGAAATTAGGCCTGGCATGCCAGTGTGTGTGTGTTGGGTTGTGATTGGGAAAAGCGGACGTGGTCCGACTTGTGGTTAAGGTGGAAGTAGCATGGCTACTGGTATGATGTGAAGAGGGCTATCGTTCACAGACGTAGTGCTGAGAGGAGCGCGGGGCAACACGCGTACCTGCCAATCGCTGCCACCAAGGGTGGTTCCGCCACATTGTGTGCAGGGCACACGGAGGAACGATAGCAGAAGGAGGAAGTGAATGTGAATGTATGTGGACTAGCCGGATCCGATGTGACTCGTAGAGTGGACCGGACGGGTGTGCAGGGAGGCACACAACAGGAAGTCGCTGACCAAATGCCTGCGGGATTTGGTTCCTATCACCACAACGCGTGGCCATCGCGCGGTATTGCAAGTATTGGGGATTCAGGGATAGTACGACCTGCGGGCGCACCACTCTCACGCCATGCGTGAGGTGAAGACAGTATCATGTCGTCATCCGTGGGATGATCTAGGTCTTACGTGTCAGGGGGCCGTGACTCTAGTGCGGGCGTGGCAACCCGGCTAGGGAAGAACGGGCACTTCGCTGGCGTAAGATCCACAACGGGTGCGCCACACCCGGGATATGATGGCGGGTGTGTGCAGTAGATCTAAGGACTGGTGTGTGGACTGCGGACTGTGGTTGGTGGAATGTGGATTGTGACAGACTATAATATTGAAAATAAAGATTAATAGAACTTTGGGTTAAAAGTGCTAAGTCATAGGCTTTGATTTATGAAACTTGCTTTCTACAAATAAATAAACCCCAACCTTTCCTTTGGAACCCCTATCACTAAAACTTGCATCAGGTTGGCTGTTAGCTCGCTAGTGTTTGGATGACACTGACCTCGCATTCATATTCTCTTTTAGATGGAGAGTATGAGCAGGATCAGTACGCCTGCCACGAAGACGAAGATGGAGGTTTTGCTGACGATTAGGGCGAGGCATAGGGCATCTCTCCAGTCGAGTGCTTAGACATAGCCGGCACGAGACTCTTTTGCATCTTTTGGGTCTCCGCACTCTGATCTTTTGGACTTTCTGACTATTTGGGCCAATGTGCCGATTGTAATATTTAATAGCCCCTTGGTCTTAATACAGGTATTTGTGTAACTATAAGACTTTCGCTTGTATGAAATGATTCCGACTATGTGAAAGGTGTGCACTAGTGTACTGATCTACGGACTAGTGCAGATCGTGTGGTGGGCAAAGGACAGGCCCCACACTAGCGCCCCGAGCACAACCTTTGGCACGGCTGCACGTCTACGCCAGCACCCCGAGTACATCATACGGCTCGGCTACATGCCTACGTCAACTCGGCACGGCTTCACGCCAACACCAGCGCCCTAAGCGCAACCTTCGGCACGGTTGTATACCTACGCCTGCACCCTGAGTGCATCATACAGCTCGGCTGCACGCCTACGTCAATTCGGCATGGCTCCACGCCAACGCCAGCGCCCTGAGCCCAAACTTCGGCACGGCTACAAGCCTACGTCTGCGCTTGAAACCTATAAGATGATACGCCCGGGGATAAAAGCTCAAAAGTAAGGACGACATCATTGTCAACAAAGCAGCTTAGTTTTTCATTATCATAATCTTTTCACATATAAACTCGTGTTATTTCTTGACTTGCTACTTAGTTATTCCAACTAAGAAGTAAGTCCGGGGCTACACATAATTTTGTGCACTTGCGTGCACCCATCTTTTTCATAGTTATTTTCTTGACTTGCTACTTAGTTGAATTCCAACTAAGCAGTAAGTCGGGGGCTACAGATAATTGTGTGCACTTGCGTGCACCCATCTTTTTTTAGTTATTTTTTGCTTTTGTTACTTAGTGATTTAAGTGAAATCCGAGTATGCTATAATTCTGAGTAGTGAAGCTTTGAACCCATAACACGGTGAACTCTACGTCACCCAAACGAGTGCCTGGGATAAAAAGCCATGTGCCAAGTCTCTACACTCGGGGGCTAGACTAGTCGGGCAGAGTACATAACAAAAGGAAGAAAAACCACTCGGACTAACGAAAATCATCAAGTAAGAAAAATAAAAAATGGCTATTTCGCATAGTCGGATTTTATATTCGACCAAATGTTTTCATATTCAGATACTGTCTAAATCCTACATGTACATGTTAAATCCTACATGTACATGTTACAGGGGTTCAAGGAAGTGTTTACGCTACAAGCACTGACCATGGCACAGTTGTCAACACCCGCGCCCCAAGCGCAATCTACGGCATGGTTCCACACCTACGCCAACTCCGGTACGGCTGCACGCCTACGCCAGCACCCTGAGTGCATTATATGGCTCGGCTGCATGCCTACGCCAGCGCCCCGAGCGCAAACTACAGCTCGGCTTCTCGCGCACTGCGCCGAGGGTAACCACGCCGACTCCCTACGCCGACTCGCAACTCCGGCAACGATGAGGACGGCCACCCCAACTTGTGGCTTCTCGCACGTTGCGCTGAGGACAACCACACCGACTTACTACGCCGGCTTCTCGTGCATTGCGCCGAGGACAGCGGCGCCGATTTACTACGCCAGCTTCTCGCACTGCGCTGAGGACAGTTGCGTCAACATTCTACTCACGTCGCGATGTCAACCATCGCGCCGACTTCCAGGACTCCAAGAAATTAGGCTAGGAGTCACTCGGAGATTTTAACCTGCAAAGCTCTCTTGAGCCCTTCACAGCCTCCTTGCATGCCAATGGAGCACTTGACATAGAGAAGGTTCCAGTCGGAGCACTCGATATCAACTCGGCTGTAAAGCACTCGGGGGCTACTGTGGATAACATGGTCCCCGGGTATCTCACGGAGACAAATTAGGCGGACCACCTCACGAAACAGGGTCACGCCTACCATCTAGGAGACGGGCATGTCCCGCATGAAGACCCGACTTATATCAGAAGAAAGGCACAGTTGTAATCTGGTACATTACGTACTCAGCAAGAAAGGATAGAGATAGACTTCCTATCTCTATCCCCAGTTTCTATAACCAACTAGGATACTTATCTGTAACCCTACCTCCCTCCATTATATAAAGGGAGGCAGGGGCCCCTAGTTCGGCAGGATGATATGAGAGGACAAGAGAACAGGAGAGAAGAGATCACATCGATCCATAGCCATCCTCAACATTGATCCATCGATATCAACCCCAATACAATCCACGAGCACAGGAGTAGGGTATTACCTCACCTCGAGGGCCTGAACCTGTATAACTCTGTCTCCTGTGTTACCATCGGGTTTCGGTCTTACGCATAGCCCCATAAAGTATATTGCCCACATAATCCGTCGACACCAGGCTCCGCTGTTAACATCCTGTCCTTGCGAAGCCTAACGCGGGCTGGCTACACGATAAGCGACTTGGAGCCAACCGAAGTGGTGATCTGCGGCTTCGACAATCATGGAAAGATGACGTTGGGAGCCATCACGGCAAAAATTCAAATGTCGACCTTCGTCTGCAAAGTGAGGTTCTTCGTCATCGACGCTCCTACTTCATACTCAGCTCTGCTCGGGAGGCCATGGCTCCATAAGTACCGCGTCGTGCCATCAACTCTTCATCAATGCCTCAAGTTTCTTGACAACAAAGGCGTACAACAATGCATCATCGGCAACCCGTCTCCGCACCTGATTCAAGAGGCGCACCACGCCGATGCGAAGTACTTTTTCCCGATGAAAAACACCGAACGATAACAAGGGCGTTCTACACCGCCAGCCGACATCATGGACAAGACCAGCTCTTCGCCGCCCATCAAGGAGATGAAGCACTTGCTTAGGCCGAGTGCTAGGCCAAACTCAAGAAGCAATTGGAGGAGTCAACATGGAGGCTTCGAACGCGGGTTCAACCGGCGACACCCGTCAACACCAAGCCAAGACGACCCGCCGATCACATTGAGGGTGAGGCCGTCTTCCAACAAAGATGCTTCCTTAACTTCAGCCACATTGGGGGCAACATCGTCCTCCGATAACGGGATTTCTCCTTCAACTCCACTTACACTGGGGGCAAAGCCGTGCCCTAAGCCTAAGGCTGCTTCGACAACACCAACACCGTCAAAGCCGATCCTCACACTCCGAGACCGAACAAGCTTGAAGGTGGAGGACGGCCCCATGCAAGGCGGAACCATCAAAAAGATCGTGTCCGAAATCGAGGAAGCAACGAAATACACCCAAGTCATGCAACCTCCATCACTGTACACCTCGGTGGCCACTCCATTGGAAATCCGGGTTGTTCCAGGACAATTCAGGTCCTTGCCACCAACCATCTTCTATAAAGCTCCTCCTTCTTCAGAATGCGATGTGGTGTTTGGTCTCCACGACCTATCCCACAAAGAAGAGGAAGCCGTCACCACAACCATCAAGGTGGATTCTCAGGTAGTTCACATGATGCAACGAGCTAGAATCACGCTTCGAAACAACAACAGAATGCCTCCTCCGGCCATCTGCGAGATATGGTGGGAACAAGCCAAGAAGCTCGTGAAGCTCGGAAGCAAACTCCGAACCCCACCAAAATACGAGTTAGGCTACATCAAGACTGAAGACTCAGACGATGAAGACGATGACTTCATGGGCTTTGTGCAAACCATGTACTATACCGTTCCCACCACTTCGAGGATGATTCCATTCGGTCTCCGGAACTCCGCTACAACTCTTCAACAAACCATGACACATGTCTTTGGGAGCCCCGCGCCTCAAGACGACAGGCCCGGCGTCACCTCCATCATCCCAAGGCCAATTCCGTTTGGTCTTCGGAATTCTGCAACGACTTTTCAACACGCCTCATGCTGAACTCTTCGAGTCCCTAAGCCCCGTAGTGAAGGTCCCACGATGACAAACAACAAGGAACTCCTCACGAAGTATTTCCATAAATCTCAACCACCCTCCAGGAGAAGGTATTCCTCCTATTCTGCTTTCATTGGATGGTTTTCCCTTCGAAACAGGTCACAACTCATCACTCTCGCTCAATAATGGTTTTTGAATCCCGCTCATTTTCTTTGGATGGTTTTTCCCTTTGAAAATAGAACATGATTTTTGTCCCAAATAAGTTCATAATGCACGAATTATTGCATAAATGAGCTTCCGTTTTATTTGGATAGTTCTTCCCATCGAAAACAAAACACAATTTTCGCCCCGAGTAAGTTCATAATGCACGAATTATTGTATAAATGAGCTTCCGTTTTCTTTGGATGGTTTTTCCCTTTGAAAATTGACGGCAATCGTCCGCAAAAAATGCTTTTTCCGTTCTCATGTCATACTGGTCAACAAGAAAATTGCCTGTCTCAGAGCTTGCCAAATGGAGCCTAAGCAAGGTCATGATCAGGCGCACATACAACGGAGCAACCCACACACCTAGCACAAAGACGCATGCCAAGTGGACGCTCCCAGAAGCGGCAAGGTGATTGCTCGGGTTACTTCACAGTGATGAATTCCCTATGCCAAACACGCCCCCTCAGTAGCCTTAGACTGGTGGGGACATCAAGCCGCAGGGTCAGCCTATAGCGAAAAGATGCACCAAGTTGCCAACCCTGTCAGACGGGATGACCGAAAGCTCCGAGATGAAACATAGGAAAAGATGTAGGAGAAGGCTGCCCGACTAGTCAAAGTTTAGTTGGTGTGAAGCTACCTGTCAACATCGGAAGCACATCAACAAGGGCCAATTGAAATAATCAGCCTGCGAGGTTTAGCTAGTCCACAAAGGCAGATGGCTATTCTCAAAATTGCCTTCAACTCACGCAGAGCACAAAGGCAAACACAAAAAAAGTCAAGGAAAAGGGGACAAAACATACACCTTGTTCATCCAATTCGGCGAACTCCGTCAAAAACAAAGGAGGAGTTAGCCGTCTGCCAACCTCGGCAAAAGAAAAGGGCATAAATTTCAGACCAAATACCCAAAAAGAACATCAGCCGATATCAACCATACCTAAGTCTCTTGGTTCGATGGGGCTACACGCAGGGGGCAAGATGACGCTATGGAGGTAATCCATCATATTGAAAGGCTAAAGCAAGATCTTTCATTGTCTTTCAAGAAACTTTACCGAAGCATGTCGTTCTCCAACACAAACACTAAAGGGAAGCAAAGCTGTACAGCTGCAATCGTCATGGTTCTTTCGACGACTCCCAAAGGCAAAAACCTCTGACAGGCTCTTTCAAGACCACATATATAGTAGATGTGATTTGGAAAAGCCAACATTTCAAAAAAACCTTTCTCTTTCATGCGATGAGTTTTTCGCAAAATACCTTGCTTTTTGTCGTGCTTTGTGATCTACAAGACAGGTACAACCATCAACCAAAGATTAAAGGAACACCCTGGCCAATGGTTTTCTGACACCCCATCGACGTTCGTGCTAGAAACATGCTAGCTCAACGTCAACAGCCATGCCAACGGCTTCCTGGCGCTTCAACAGCCACGCCAACGGCTTCCTGGCGCTACACCAACAACGCCAATGGCTTCCCGACGCTTCACCAACAAAGCCAACGGCTTCCTAGTGCTCCACCAACACTGCCAACGGCTTTCTGGCGCTTCATCAACATCTACACCAACGGCTTCCTGGTGCTACATCAACAATGCCGACAGACTTCTGGCACATCACCGACATACAGGCTGAGAACAAACCAACACTACGTCGACACCGAGCTAAGAAAATACCGGTTCAACATCAACAACAAAGCTGAAGAACATTCCGGCGCCCTTTCGACATCAGTGTTGGGAAAATTCCGGCACCTCATCAAAGTCTGGGCTGAGAAAAGTCCCAGCACCTCGTCGACATCCAAGCTGAGAATATCCCAGCATCTCTCCAAACGGTGCTGAGAAAATCCCGGCACCTCGTCGACCTCCAAGCTGAGAATATCCCAGCATCTTTCCAAGTGGTGCCGAGAAAAATACCGGCACTTCACTTATTCAGCTGAGAAAAAGTCTGACATTTCATTGACGGTCAGGCTGAGAATATTCCAGCGCCTTTTCCAAGTGGTGCTGAGAAAATGCCAGCACTCCGTTGATACTCAAGCTCAGAATATCTCAGCGTCTCTCCAAGTGGTGTTGAGAAACTACCAGCACTCCACTTGATGAAGCCGAGGACCAGCAATTCCCTGTTGGCTGCGCTTGAAACTTTAAGCGCTTCGCCCAGCGTGGGCCTTCAAATAACGAAGGATGAGCCCCAAAAAAAAGCCATCCAAAAAAAAGGAAGGAAGAAATTCAGCCAAAGAAAAGGAAGGAAGGAAGAAATTCAACAAAAAGAAAAGAGAAGAAAAAAAGAAAAAAACCTGCAAAAAAAAATACACCAATCCTACTCTGACTCCTCCTCCATCCTCCTCGGATTCGAATTGTGGGGGTATTTGTTGAATAAAAAAATTATTATTATTAATTTCGTTTGTATTTAAAACGGAATTAATAATTATCTGAAAAAAAAATCAGAAAAGATAAGAGATAAAATCTGTTGCAAATCCGTAGCTAATCTCGTTCCTATCTCTAATCCTATCTCTAACTATACCCCTAGTCTCGGATCTCTCCCGAACTGCCCAGAAACCCCCTATAAAAGCCAGCCCAGGGCTTCCCCTCGCGCACGAATTTACCGGGTGCAAAAACGGAGCATCATCGAGCAAAAAGCTGGGGAGCGATACGGAAGCAAATTGCATCTGACCGGAGGAGGCACGTAGACGCAGCACGCACGCAAGGAGAGCTCACGGGACGCAAAGAAGCAGAAGCGGAAGCGAAAAACACCGCGCGCGGAGAGCAGATCAGTGAAGTCCTACACGCCAAGGTACAGAGCTGGCCTCGATTTTCACTCCCGATGCCCCTCCACGATCTCAATCTCTTTCCCTGTCAACTCTCTCTTCCATCTTAGCCTTCCTTTTTCACATGGCCTGCCATCTTCCTGCCATCCTTCACCAGGCTTTTAGTTTTTTTTCTTTTCCCTATGAGCCTTTTCATGCATGTGCCATCTCTCCAGCCTTCACTTTTTTCTTTCTTCTTCCTGGCTTCTTCATGGGTATGTGCTTCACACCGTCCCGTGGCCTGCCGCCTCGCTGGTCAAGCCGCCACCGCTCCCCAGCTCCGCGAGCAGCGCCGTCGTCGAAATACCGCTGCCGCGCCCCCGGCCGTCTATTAGTTCTTGCCTGCTCTTTCTTTTCTTCATCTACTCGGGCCCTGCCGTGCTTCCGGTCTGCGCCCAGCCGCCGTGAACGGCCATCGCGGCCTCGCGTGCCGCCACCACCTCCCGGGCCGCCGCCGCCCCGGGCCACCGCGCCGCCGCTGCCCATGGGCCGTCGCGCGCCTCCGCCGTCCACGGGCCGCCGCACCGCCGATGTCCACGGGACGCCACGCCGCAGCCGCCGCTCACGGGCCGTCCCTCCGCCGTGACCGCGCCTTCCAGGCCGTCGCCGCCTCAGGTGACCCCGACCGCCACGCGCCGTTCCGGCCGTCGCTGCCTCGGCCGACGCCGACCGCCGCGTGTCGTTTCGGCCGTTGCCATCCGGGCCGTCGCCACCTCGGCCGACCCCAACCGCCGTGCGCCACCACGGTCACCGCCTTTCCTGGCCTGCCCTCGGCCTCGCCTCCACGCTGCCCCGACCGTGTCGCCCGCGCACGCCGCCGCGCACCCGCGTGAGCCGCTGCGCTCCCACGCCGGCCATGCCACGCCCCGGCACTGCTCACCTCATTGGCTCCTGCACCGGTCCCATCGCCGACCGCGCCCACGTCAAGCTCAACACCGCTGGCCACGCAATACTCAACGCCGTCGTCTCTGTCGTGTATGCCAGCCATGCCGTGTGTGGCACTCAGGAGCCCAACGTCAAGCCCGAAAGTCGCCGCTGCGCCCTAGGCTAGGCGTCTGCCTGCTCCGACCGGGCACAGCTGCGCCCTCTTCACCGTGTGCCCCGGCTGGAGGTTTCTTCACCAATACGGTGCCCTTGCACTGGAACTCCACCGCCACGCCGATCTCGTGCCAGTGCTCATCCCCGACTACACCACCAGTGCCCGGGACTTCAACGCGTTACCCGGCATCATCTTCAATTGCCTCTGCACCTAACCCACTGGGGTGGAGGAAACGCTGTGTCAAACTCATTGTTGCAAAACGAAATTTATGCTGAAAAGTAAGATACAGAAGAGCTCATGATAGAACTGTTGCATGAATCTACTGTCCAACTAGTCAAGAAGGTGGCCTTACGATTGCTTTGGACATAAGATACACGTGCATGTGTAACACTGATGTTTTCATATGATCCATGCATATATGTATAAAGACACTGTGGATTCATTGAATCCGCTGCCATGAAAGACATCAATTCAGACGGGGCTATTATGGAAGAAATCGCCAAGATACTGCCCATTTACTGTTTCAAAGATATAAACATCACCGTTCATGGCTCCATGTCGTGCTACATAAAATATCAACGTCTACTATGACGATCAAGACCTCATCAACATTCACATCCAAGACCTGACATACAAGAACACTCCCGATGACGCTAGTAAAGTTGTCGACCTCAAGTTCAAGCCAAGTGCAAAACCGTGCACCCTATTCAACATGACTTCAACGTGGCGTTTGACAAAACAAACTCAACCGACACGGGCGGGCAGAGCCAAACAATCAACGGCTCCGCTAGGCATCACATGGGCCCAATCTACCCCATGTGTTCTGTCATCGCCGCATCAAGCTACACCAACAAACATGGTGATCCACGAAGTGAAGAAGAGAAGAAGATGACGAAGCAGCTTAATCAGAGGTGTTCCGTGTGTCAATTCGTGGATGTAATTAACTGGGAGTCCTTCCGAGGCCCCAGGATCCAGAACCCTCATGATCGTCAAGACTGAAGTCTACAGTGTGCAACCTTTCTACAGGAATTTGTATTTTATTGTGATAATAGAATATCAGCTTTCCTGTCTCTTTCTTTCTTTTGTGTATTTATATACACTGGCATGCCTGCGAAAATATTTCTTTTAAATTTTCCGTGCTCACATTAAGCAAGCTCAGGATGAAGATGAGGAAGTGTTAGACATCATTGTCAAGATGATATTAGAGAAAGCTCCGAGATTCTATATGGACAAAGATGGAATCATTTGGTTTGAAGGAAAGATCGTTGTGCCGAATAAGAAGGAATTGCGCGAGTTGATCATGAAGGAAGCTCATAATTCCGCATATTCTATTCATTCCGGGAGTACCAAGATGTATCTAGACTTGAAGGGAAGTTATTGGTGGTCAGGTATGAAGAACGATATAGCGTATTATGTTGCTTTATGTGATGTATGCCAACGAGTGAAAGCTGAACATCAAAGACCAGCAGGGTTACTTCAGTCGCTCAAAGTGCCTGAAAGGAAGTGGGAAGAAATCAGTATGGATTTCATAGTAGGCTTGCTGAAGACAAGAAAAGGGTATGATTCCATATGGGTTATTGTGGATCGCTTAACCAAGGTAGCGCATTTTCTACCAGTGAAGACTACCTACAATAGCAACAAATTAGCAGAGCTATATATGTCTCGAATTGTTGTTTGCATGGCATTCCAAAGAGGATAGTGTCTGACAGAGGAGGTCAGTTTACGTGAAGATTTTGGATGAAAATTCATTCACTATTGGGCACACACCTAGCCTTCAGTAGTGCGTATCATCCTCAGACCGATGGTCAGACTGAGAGGACAAATCAAGTATTGGAGGATATGCTTTGATCTATAGCATTGACAGATTCAAAAAGTTGGGATGATGCATTACCCTACGCAGAGTTTTCCTACAACAATAGTTACCAGACAAGTATTCAAATGTCACCGTTTGAAACCTTGTATGGGGGAGAGTGCCGCACACCGTTGTATTGGAATGAGACAGGTGAGCGAAAGCTATTTGGTTCGGATATGTTGAAAGAGGCAGAAGCACAGGTTAAGCTTGTCCAACAGAGGATGAAAACAGCTCAATCCAGGCAGAAGAGCTATGCCGATAAAAGCAGACGAGAGTTGCAGTTTGAGATCGGAGATCATGTGTACTTGAAGGTATCACCACTAAAGGGGTTACGTCATTTTAATGTATCAAGGAGTTTGTCACCAAGGTACATTGGACCATTTCCCATAGCTGGTAGAAGAGGGGAAGTTACTTATCAGTTGGAATTGCCTGAGAATTTGTCTGCACTGCATAATGTGTTCCAAGTGTCACAGCTTAGGAAGTGTCTACGAGTGCCTATGGAGCAGATGCCAATTGAGGCCATAGACTTGCAGGAAGATTTGACATATATGGAGAGACCGATTAAAATTTTAGAGATGTCCGAAAGGTGTACTCGAAGTAAAACCATCAGGTTTTGCAAAGTCCAGTGGACCCCAATCACACAGAGGCAGAAGCTACTTGGGAAAGAGAAGAGGATCTAAAGGCGGAATTCCCGGAGTTGTTTGAGCAAATCCTTTCCGAATCTCGAGGACGAGATTCTCTTTAAGGGGGAGGTTTATGACATCCAATATTTTATTGTCTGTCCCTATATTATTTTACTCCAAAACTATTAACAGGATTGTTTAAGCAATGGTCCTATTATAATTATTAAGTAATTTTTGCAACCCAAGCCCTTAACTATAAGTTACCCTCTCATATTTTAAGCTAAACCAAACCATGTAAACATGTGCGTTGGTTATTATTAAATCCCTCTCAATTTATTTAACTAATTCCTTTAAGCCATTAAAGCCCAAATAGTGGAATTAAGTGCCAAAGCCCATTACAAGTTAAGCCAACCAGCCCATCATGAATTAGAGGTGATTAGAAGACTTCTAGAAGCTTAAACCAGAGTTCTACTAGTGATCAAGCAATAGGATTTAATCCCTATCCTTAAATCTAGCTAATTCCTAGCCTAAACCACATAGGACTCCTATTCTTAGGCCATCAGGACTCCAACTTGTTTTCCACCGACCCTAGGCACTATATAAAGGTCCCATCAACCCCTCACGACACCCCATAACACCAAGATCGCAAGATCAAGCCATCAAAGTCCCCAAAAGCCCTAAACCTCCCACACAAGTTTCCCAAAGATCCACCACAGAAAACCCTATTTTTCTTCCATCAGGTAAATTCTAGATCTTGTGCTCGTTCCAACGAATATCTATTTGCTATTTTTGGAGCTCTATATCTCAAGTTATGGAATTTACAAGATTGAGTCCGAATCTATCGAGAAACCAGTCGGGGATTCAACGAACTCAATCAATCCGCCGCCGCCACGTCAGCCCCGACTATTTCCCGACGGCGAGCAAGCTGTCACCGCCGTCCACCGCTCCGCCTACACACCAAGCTGCTGACCACCGGGCCCCGACTCGCCTTGGCCCCACCTGTCAGTCACCGCCCTTCCACCGAGCCGCATCGCCGAGCCAGCCGCACCGCACCCCCGCGCCTACCCTTTTGCACCGCCCGCGCCCCTTACCCGCCTGCCGCCACCGCCACTGTCACCTAGGCCCCACTCGTCCCCACCTGTCTGCCACAGCAGCCGCCGCCGCCAACCCGATCCCGCCATGTGGCGAGCCGAGCTGCGCTAGCGCGCGCGCCTCGGCTTAGGCTGGCCCAATAGAGAGATTGGGCTGCCTGGGTTTCAAATAGTAATAGTGAGATTTTTGTATTAGTTTGTATCTGTTAATTAATTCAAACTTCCAACTTTTCTATAGAATTCATCCTAACTCCCTTTTGAGTGATTCCAGAGCCTAAAATTATCTAAAAGCCGTAGGAATTTTATATATTTTTGTAAGCAACCAGTAGTATAAAGTTTATCCCTGTCTAGTACAACTTTACCCTTAATTAGTGTTTAGTTATTAGTTTAAACTTCGAAAAATCCATTTGAGAGCATTCGAACTACAAATTAGATGAAACCATAACCATTAGTTCACAAATAATTCCTAGTATTTTATTTTATTGCTGTGAGCCATGTGTTCTATTGATTGTTTGATGTTTCTTTACGCCTTTGCGTATATACGTGTGGTTCAACCGTGCGTTTACTGTGCAAGTGCTTTCCCGGATCTAGAAGTTGGTGGTTTCCAAGACCAGGAGTGCTGCCCAGGCAAGATAGTTGCATCTTGCTTATACCTACTTTATAAAATTCACATGTTTTACTTTTTCTTATATTTTTTTCTGTGCATAAATTGATGAATTGGTTGCAATCCTATATTATATTCACATTAGCCTTTGACTTTGTGAATTTTAGCCATCCTTGCTGCCTTAGTATTATTCGTAGCCTATCCTTCAGTAGTTGCTAGTGCACGTGGGTTTGATAGTTGTTTAGGATCACATCATCATATTGAATATTCATGATTAATTGATTATGGAATTATAGTCTAAGGATTAATTACCTAAACAACTAAAATCTACATGGCGTGTGTTGACTCAAGGTGGCAGGAGGGTGGAACTTGGGTTTGTGGATGTGGGTGGAGGTGGAGGTAGTCACCTTGGTCTAACGACTAATGACATGTGCTTGACTAAACCGTACCATCACATCTACAACCATAAGCGCTAACTTTGCATGTAGTGCACAACACGCATTAGTCCTAGCACAGTAGTTAGGGATGAACATGCTAGACGGGGTAGGTCGTGGTGGTACGGGGGTACTTACTCCTAGCTACCATGCGAACCTAATGAACCGCTTTGTATTGGTACTCGGTCTGGGCTCCATAGGATTGAGCTAAGACAAAAGAGAAAACCAAGACTTATGGGTAAAGTGTACTAAACTCTACAGAGTCTGAAAAACTATCATGATAGCCGTTCCCACGGTCAAGGGAGGTAAAGGTTGGTTGTACAAGGTAGTCTCACCATGTTAATAATAAAATGATGGGTGAATGAGTTGTTGATCAAGCTAAGTGAATAGAGGGGCTTGTGGAAGCCGAGCTCTATGCGTATTTCTTGGGAATCTTGATAACTAAATATTGCTCTACAAAACTTTTTTATAATAAATTCAACAACTTGACTAGTATAGGTGTTTTATGCAAAATAACCATCTGTATTCACTATACAAACTCTTGGATAAACTTTGGTTTAGGTGAAGACGCAGATACAGCCTGCAAGGTCAGGAGGACTTTGTGCCGGATTTCTTTCAGTACTAAGTGCATTCCGGAGTCGAGGTTTAGGACGCCATCGCATTATCATATTATTGCATTATTTGGATTTCCGCTTGCTACTCTGAATTTAGGATTATCTCCTTATGTCTTAGTTATGGTTATTCAGACCAAACTATTGTAATAAGTAGTTGTTGGACAAATACTTGTGCAATGGATGATATTTTACTTAGCTATATTCTGGTTGTGCGATGATGTTATTTCCTGTTGCTCACGAGTCACTAGTATTAATCTCCAGGACTAGTGATGGATTGTGAGTGTATCTCGGTGAAGCCGGGATCGTGATAGGTCTTGGTTCAGTTTTCCCGAGCTGGAAACCGAGAAAACCGAACAGGCCCACAACTCTGTGCTCCCTGGCCTATTCGGCGTCTTGTTCTGGGCCATTCGGTGTCTCCTGGCCGATTCTTCATGCTTTCGAGGCCCACCACAACTGGCCCCGCATCTAAATCTCCAGGCGGCCATACGAACCCTAGAGTTCCACGACATTTTTATTATTTTATATTTAATTTAATTCGATTTAAAGAATTTATATGTTACAAAAAGATATTTAAATAAATAGCTCCTGTCGCCATACCAGATAGTGATACACTACTAGAGAAATGGCCTTCCATACCGGCACATCAGTCTCGGTTGGGCACGAACCGCGATTAATGTGGCAATAGTCCCGGTTCGTGGCTACAGGGCTAAAAGCACGATTTTTCGCTCACATTAGTCCCGGTTTGTAACACGAACCGGTACTAAAGGTGGCTTTGGCAAGCGGATACATGCTAGCTGGCATAGGTTCATATTAGTCTCAGTTCGTGTTACGAACCGGTACTAAAGGTAGGCCTTTAGTCCCAGTTCGTAACACGAACCGGTACTAAAGGCTCATTCCAGCATACTTCAAAAGAATGCATATCCTAGTCTATTAAATACGCGTGGGTGGGTGGGTTGGTTAGAAAAGTGAGTGGAGAATCACGTGGTGGCATGAGGTCCCAAGTTCGAGTCTTAGGTTCGTCTTACTTTTTAGATATTTTCTACACTTTAGTACCAGTTAGGGGAACCGGGACTAAAGATACGTGACCTTTAGTCCCGGATGGCTTGTCCCGGTTCGGGAACCGGGACTAAAGCCCGTTTTTCTAGTAGTGATAGCGCAATCTCCATCTGGTTTGACAATAGCGCTGCCATGGGGCCCGCCCTAGGACCCGCGTGTGTCAGGCCCTGACACCCCGCACTCCACGTGGCGCCCCGCTCCACGCTATCGCCATACCGTCTAGTGATAGCGCAGAGGTTCCGCTATCGCCATCTGGTATGGCGATAGCGCCAACACTATCGTCATACGAGATGGCGATAGCGTCTCCTGACCGTTAGCCCTTACATTTTGTAACAGAGTAAACGGCCTACCTGTCGGTGACCCTATGATAGGCAAATAAGAGAGGGAGAGGGTTACCAGCAGGGCCCGCATGTCATTGAGTCTCAATATTTTCATATGCTTCCGTGATTAATGTCGGATGAAGGAAAAATAGTTATGTTGTGAGACAAATTTCTAAATTTAAGTTTTCGGATGTAGTATTTAATTAAATTATCTCGCGGATTTTGAATTTTGGAAAATGTTAATTTTAATTTTGTCTGGACCCATTTCATCATATTAGTTTTTTATGAAAAATAATTTTAGGCTTTAAAAAAATTGGTGAAGCTTACCACAAGCTTTCAAAGTGATCTTACCATGTGAATACAGCTTTGCAGTATGCATGGCATGTTTAAAAAATCTGGTAATGTTATTTTGAATTATATTTTACTATAGAAACATTATGTAAAAATAGTTAGAAAGGCTCAAAACTTGTTCAAATTACAAAGACTACGCGTCCATTCACGGGTAGTAAGTATATGGTCGTAGAGACAACTCGCGATAGTGACGATACCAATATGAGGATGGCAGGCAAGTGAAATGCATTAGAGATTAACGATAGGGGCTTTGTTCCACACGATACAAAATGACATGCAGGGTACAGACGACTCGATAAGAAATACGGTTCGATAGCGCATGAGATACATTAATGTAAAGGTACAACCACTTCCGAAAGACAAGGCAGATGCGGTCTACTGAGTGCATCGGGGGTATTTCCCCTTCTCCTAGGCGGTCGGTCCAGCCTGGCGGGCTCTCCTTGCCCTCGTGCGCATTCTCTCGCGCTTGGCTGTGACCTCGGCAGCTAGCTAGGCGGTCCTGTTCGGCCTTCCTCTCGGCCTCCCCCTCCGCTTTGAGCCTCTTGTGGAACTTCTCAAGCTTCTCTTGCTGGTCCATCTCCCTGATTTGACGGAACCAGGGCTCTATGCGGCTTGCAAACTTGGCATCACGCTCAGCCTACATCTCGGGCGTCATCTCAGGGTCATGGTATTGGATGAACTCACACAGGGGCGGCTGCAAAATGTTAAGAGAAGTTATTAGAAAATGCTACTTTTTGCATGGAATGATGTACCAGCAGTGTTGATGAGAAACATACCACATGTCCATGCTGCCTCTTATACCATCAATTTTCTGGGTCCTCATTGGCACAGCTCCAAAACCTACTACCGTAGGTGTCTGAGAACTCGACGGACCGACCGAACTTGCAAGGAGTCCCGCACATGCACATGGGGGCCTTTAGGCGTTGAGGGACGGTATTAGATTCTAATTCCCATGGCAGCTCAGGGAACTCCATCTCTGAAGTGGCACTTGTTCTTTCACTAATAACACTTAGGCATGATCTTGGATGGAACCATGGGAGGCCACTGGGGGCGATTAAATAGGGGATAGGTGGGTGGCGGATTTGAATCGAGCTGAAATCCGTGAGCATCGGATACATTGTGGTATTTAGTGGCCTTTGTAGGTTGACAACTTTGCAGCAGTGAAGGGTCAAGTCGCGCAGAGAATCGTAGCAGGGATAGGTTAATGATGGGCATGCAAGCTTAGACAGTAAGTAGGTCTTGTGAAATTACCAAA
The DNA here is from genome assembly GCA_036346145.1 of Olyra latifolia. Classification (NCBI taxonomy): domain Eukaryota; kingdom Viridiplantae; phylum Streptophyta; class Magnoliopsida; order Poales; family Poaceae; genus Olyra; species Olyra latifolia. Next base: position 54,427,694 of record CM070530.1, read on the forward strand.
TCTTGTGTAGTCAGGTATTTTTTCATAATTAGTAGCATCGAAGTACTAATTGTTAGACATGTCTTATTGTGTCAATGTTATGACGAACTATGTGAACATTGACATAACTATATCATGGGTGCATACAGACAGTATCGATTGAGCGGCACCGATCAAGGTCTACTCCTGAATACGTTGTGGCAGTCACAGTCACACCACCAGAAGGCACATTTAGGTGTTACTTCCCACCAAGCACCCTTGTCCCCCGGTTTACCTGGATAGGTGATATTCAAGTGGTCACAGTGACGCTGCAGTAGTTCACTTGGTTGCCCACTGTAGTGGCACCCGCAGAGGCATGTGCGGTTTTGGCACCAGCTTTTGATCCTGTAAGAAACATCGAATACCCATAGGGCATAACTACTCTCAGGGGGTGGAACATCCCTATCACGGTTGTTGGCTCTTCCTGTTCTTGTACCGGCGAGTCTGCCTTCCAACTCCTCGATCCTTCCCTGTAGGACGGCGATCTTGGCGTAGAGCATCTGGATGAATTTGTTGGCAACGGCAGGGTAAGGATCATCCAACCAATAGCTGTAGCCGCAGTTAAACGACGGTTTTCTAGGGATATCCTAAATTTGGAACCAACGGTCAGTGATGATATGGTTAGAAGATAACTTAGTACAATGAGAGGATAGATACTTACGAAATAATAATTTGGGCAACGAAAAAAATCTACGGCTAATGAAGCCGTCATGAAATTGGTGATCGAACCATTGGTAGGCCGCAGCATCACCACAATGGCACTTCGGCCAGTACAAATCCCCAAGGCCAGGCCAGTTGACCAAAGTCAGACCATACTCAGACTTATCCTCTATGTCACCTGGAACGTAATATGACTTGTCTTCTAGGAGGTGGATAGGGTACCACCATTCAGCTGGGGTGAAAGAGTTGCGAACTGGCCTGCCATTATCCATGTTGGTTTCCGGGGAGATGCTTGGTGTTGTGCCGGTGTGGATGAATGAAGGTTTTATAACGGGTCATCTCACAGGCTTGCTTTTTTGCAGAGAATCCTGCACTACGAGGTCATCTCATAGGTAGGGATGACAATTGGGCGGGTCGGACATATTTAGAGGGTCCGCAGACCCGTACCCATGGAGAAAAACGCTATCCGTACCTATATCCATACCCGCCCAAATATCAACAGACCAATTGCACAAAACATCAATTTAGCATCACTTTATACCTAGATTTCAGCAACATAAATCATCAAATACATGCAGTAGCACAAAACAATAACATTGAGTGTTATATATATATATTTATTTCAGGCCCACATGTCATATACCCATCGGGTAACGGGTATGGATATTGCATACCCATACCCGCGAAAAATTTATCCGTGGATACCAGGTTACCCATACCTGTATCCGTGGGTAAGAAATTCCACCATACCTGTGCCTGACGGATAATTACCCGTGGTTATTTGTCCATACCCGTACCCATTGCCATCTCTACTCACAGGCATGCTTTTTGCAAAGGTTGGCATAACTGCAACTATGATGACAGGGTTAGACTTTGTAGAGAATCCTTCATTGTGAGATCATCTCACATACAGTATTTTTCTGAGCCAGCCTGATTAGATTCCGTTAGTGCGCGAGGTCATCGCGCACACAGTCTTTGGTGCAGAGAACATCAATGCACAGCCTTTTTCTGAGACTGAGCCTGTTGGAATCTGATAGTGTGTGGTCTTGTCTCTGGTAGGAAGGCTTTGGGGGCAGAGAGGATCTCTCTTTGAAGTTGTTAGAGCATCCACACCAGAAACTCTATTCCTATTTTCTCTCTCTTCTACTCTATTTTCTCTCTCCATTACTCTAAAATTCCTTCACATTTTACACTACACCCTAAAAGATTCCTTCTCTCCACCAGAAACCCTACCTCTATAACTCTATTTCTATACTACTATAGGGTTTCTGCTACGGATGCTCTTAGTGCATTGCCCTTTTGTCAAATTTTGAGTGCAAAAACGTGGCCGCGAAGCCCTTTTCTGAATTTTTGTTTGAAAAATCTACAACGAATCTGGAGATGCGAGATCAGCTTCCTGTACTGCGTTCTGTTTCTTCGTGAATCCTTCAAGGTCGTCCCATAGCTTGTCAAACTTCCTCACTTGGTTCTGAAGGCACAGCATCTTGAACAATTGCATCAGCTGCTTGTTCTTGAAGTGACTATGAAAATTCGCTGCAAAGTATCTCATACACCATCGACTCTTCAAGTCAGGCCATTTTGCTGGGCCTCTTTCAGAATTATGCTACATCTCTTGGATGGCATTCAGTAAACCCGCGTGGCGGTCATGTACCAAGTAAACATTCGGCCTTTCGCCAACAACCGCACGCTTCACCCACTCGAGAGACTAGTACCAGCTGTCTGTGTTCTCTCCCTCCACGATTGCAAGAGCAACCGGTATCAACTGATTGTTACCATCCTAGGCGATTGCGGTGAGGATTTGTCCCCTGTATTTGCTGGTCAGGAACGTCCCATCGACGGCAAGAACAGGAGGGCAATGCATAAAAGCATATATGCATGCCCCCAGTGCCCACATTGCCCTCTGTAAAACCATCTTCCCTTCGTATCTTCCCACGGGAGCCGGGTACGTGCATGTGTCCGTGAAAGTACCAGGGTTCCTTCCTTTCATGGCCATAAGCATCAACGGTAAGTTGTGGTACGCGTCCTCGTATGTCCCCCACCTCATCTGGATGGCCCTCTGCTTTGCTCTTCATGCTGTGGCATACGGAATCTTGTAACGGTACGAATTCTACATCAAATCGACGATGGCCTTGGGCTCGTAGTTGGGGTTCTCCACTATCAACTTGTATATCTCCCGTGCAACAAAGTCGGCCGATATGTTTCAATGTGCCTTGTGCGCCGATTCGAGTCGGCAATCATACTCAACAACTATGGAGCATCTCCACTGATTCGTCCACTTGCCCTTGTAATTGTGGATGCGCCATTGGCAACCATGCTCACAGCACTTCACATCCCACTCCTTCGGACTGGACTTCACTACCCTGTACTGCCGCCGAACCAAGATGCACCAGTCTGTAACAGCGTCAACTACGGCTTTCTTTGAAGTGAATTGTTGACCTTGAATTACCTTGTTGCCAAAGTTCGACCCTGCCTCCTAACGTAGGTCATTCACTTGCATGCCACTGTAATCTTGTTCATCCCATTCCAACGGCATAACCAGGGCGTCCCCTTTGTCATCTCATCAGTATCTAGCTCAAGTTCCTCCACATCTTCTTCTTCCGCTGCCACTAACACCTCATCTATCATCTCTCCTTCATCACGGTACCCACCGGCTTCCCTCGGAACATCCTCATCTTCTTCAGAGTCTACGGGTGGAACGTATGCCGAGCCCTTCGGTGGCGGCATCATCAATCACAACGGGACTAGGAGCAGCACCATCAGTGGCAGGGGAGCTCGGACCAGCAACATCATTGGCAGGGGAGCTCGGACCAGCAACATCATTGGCAGGGGCACTAGGACCAGCTACTTCCCTCCAGAAAGTCTGTGCTAGAATCACCATTGGCCGGCCTTGATATAGCGCTTGGTATGCCTAGGACCGCCAACTATCGTTATCTTGTATAGGAACCAGAACACACTGGCACCCATAGTTCACCAACCCCCATACCCGCATTCCAACTTCACGAGGATTCTGCCCAAATATTTTCAGCAGCCATACTACAAGTTGGTTGTATGTCTTCTCCACAGGGTTCCTAACATTCTTGCTAACATATGGAAAGCCAGACATAACTGCGCCATATTCACCATATGGCATATCTCCTTCACCATAGTGTATTATCAAACACAACGTGCCCGACATACCTGCCCAACATTTCAAACACAGCACAACATTATTTGCCATATCGATTGCCTATTGATAATCCAAGACTCATTTGAAAATTATAACTAATTACTGACAAACCGATTTCCGTATTTATCTTATTTTTTGATTTCATCGAGTTTTTAATTTCACATACATTACTACCTAAGTGTTGCATACCCGTACACATCTGCACAACATTTCATAGTTTTACCCATATATTTTTCAAATCATACACATTTGAAATAAAATCTCATCAAGAAGCTCAATAATATTAATTTTCCGCATTACAAGGAGCTTCTTTTATCACTATTCTTTAGGCCACATGTCTTCAATTTATGTTGTAAACAAAACTTATTGATCTAAAAGCCACATTTCTTCTATTGATTTTCAAAATAATGTTCGTAAATGAGGATAAATTTTTTTTATCACAATTCATCAAAGAGATGCATTTTTTGGTCCCTTATTTGAGCCACATTTGCTAATATTTGAATTTATTTGGCCATCAATTTGCTCTGCCAAGTTTTATTCATGCACTAAGTATACATTCATTCTACATATCATATTGCTACAAGCATTCAAATCATATTGCTACAAGGTTCATCACAAATTCCCCAATCAACTTTAACTATACCCTACAAGCATTCTTATTGCATCAAATCATATTGCTACAACCATTCGGATTCTATAAGCATTTCACAAGCATTCAAATCATATTGTTAGAAGCATTCTATAAGCATTTCACAAGCATTCAATTATATTCCACGAGTTCAATCCAAGGGTTCAAATAACATTGGTGACATAAGGCTAACCTACCATGTCTTTCTATTGCATCTAATCGAAAATAAAATAGAGGGAAAGAAACTTAACGTGTAGATGGAGAGGGGGAGGCGGCGGCGGCGCTGCGTAAAAGTGAAATTAATTCATTTTGAATTTTAGGACTAAGATAATGGTGATGGATTTCATTACATGTAATGTGTCTAAGATGATCTTGCATCACCAAATCAAATTCTGCAATCATTTCAGTACATGCTAAGAAATTACCATTATTGTCTTGGTAAAGTCTATCATAAGATCCTTGAAAAGCCAAACTACGTTTACTAAGATATTTCACAACCGCAATTATTCTTACCAAAACCTGTCTCAAGCGCTCTTTCTCCCTTGTAATTTCCTGCTGCCAATCATTGTCAACTGTTTGATTCTTGCTCAGTCTTATTCTTAATTCATTCCAAGTGTTCATATTAGTAATATGCCCAACACTATTTTCATAATCTTTGAGCCTCTGACTAAGATGTTTCCAATCATTCAAACCATTACCTGCTAATAAACTCATCCTGTTGATAGATTTGAAAAGCTTACAGCAGAAGCAGTACACTTTGTCGACATGCTTAGAATAAACCAACCACTTTCTATCACGTACCTCCCCATTGCTCATTTTTTTAGAATAATAAGCATATGAAAAATGCCTATAGGTCTTATCTACTGGGAATACAAGATTTTCTTCTCTTATGTGTCCCTTTTCCACTAAAATGTCCCTAGCTTTATTGTCAAGATTATCCCAGTTTCTCGGATCATAAATATCAATAGTAAAAGCAGGTTCTTCATCAGCACTCAAAGTATCTGTATTAGGTGAACTACCTAAGTTTTCTGGCCCACTCAAATTATTGTCATTCCCACCTATATCATTATTATCATCCAGTTCTTCATTAGGTTGCTGTTCAACGCAAACTATGGCCAAGTTCTCAGGATTTCTAAAAGAGTTTGTAGTAATACTTCTAAAAAACTTGTCAATGGCTCCTCTTTGTGTTTCTATAAACTCATCTGCACGTTTTCTTTTTTTCCTTTTTTCACTTCCAGACAAGTACTTTCTAGGCAAAGATGACATTAGGTAGGGGACGAAAGCACCTGGAATCAAGAAGAGACCTAGAAACTTCAAACTTCAACCATACATCTGATGAATGATGATCTGAAAAGTAAAAATAGATAAATAGATCAGGACATTATCTTTAAATTTTAGGAACAAGTACAAAGCTATAACTTAGTAGTACAATCAACTAAACGAAATCTTACCTGAAGGCATGAATCCACGAAACTGACCAAATTTGTAGTCCAGTCCCCTTCTCTAGCCTCCAGGTAAGAGCTAATTGGAATCTTACAGCCAAAAGGAGGCCAAGTTACAAAAAAAACTCAAAAATGATGTTTCATTGGAGTGGTATATACTAGCATGTAACGGTGAAGAAAGTAGGAAGCCAAGGAAGGGAAAAAGCTATGAACACACCATGTATATGTAAGCAACGGCCATATGATGCGATCTTGAGAAGATCAGTTGCAAATCGAAGGAATTGAAGGCGAATTTGTTGGAAATCCATAAAATCGGGCTATCCCTCTTGATGCTATCCCCCTCCATTAAGGGCCTTTGCTGGCGCTTGCCGCGGGGAATGACTAGCGAGGAAACGGGAGGCGATCAGGCAACTGACGAGAGGCAAGAGCCGAGAGGATCGATTCTGAGAATCTGAGGTTGCCACTGGCCGGTGGATCGATTTTATACAAGGAACGCTACTGGCTCTTTGACTGCTGGTCCTAGAGACATGGGCCTAGTAAAATATACAGAGTATATATACAATGTATACATTGTTTGGGGGCCCTTGCCTTTCCTGGGCCCTAGGCGGTCGCACACCTCGCCCTGGCCCAGGAACGGCCTTGTTGATGCTTGGAGACATCAGTCCTAGATTCGCCGTCCCTGTTCAGGAACCGGGAGGTATGGAGGTTCCGAACCGGGGCGGCTGCCCCATTCTCCAGTAGTGGCAGCCAAGACCAAGGCTCAAACCTACGCAGATAGGAACCGCGGTAGTGCTCTTTCATATTAAAAATGTTTTTTAGCTGGTCATATCAATGTTAATGATATGTAAACACATTGACAATAAATTATACTTAAATGGTGTGATTTTTGTTAGTTAAGTTTTTTTTACTTTATTTACCTGTATTTTTAGTTGTTCCATGTATGAAAATTTTATATATCCGTGCTGAAAAAAATGCGTCCAGCCCCAAAACACATGTGCCCGCATTCTAGTTGTTCCCATAAATAAATCAGGAACTGTATCGTACTTTTGAGGAGTTGTGCTAGCACAACTGGTTGGGAGAGTTCAAATCTTAGACTTGACGCTGGTTCTCATTTGTGCTCAGGATTTATTTATGGGTTGTATGTGTCACTACTAGAGAACTGGATATTACTACCGACCCATCACTACCGGTTGAATATCAACTCGTTGTGATAGTGCACCAGTACCGGTTCGTTAGGAAAGAAGCCAGGAGAGGGCTTCTACAACCGGTTTAGGACACGAACCGGTTGTAGAGCCCAATTTCTACAACCGGTTCACGTTCTTAACCAGTTGTGGACTTCTACAACCGGTTGGAGACACAAACCGGTTGTAGAAATTGGGTTCTACAACCGGTTCATGCCCCCAACCGGTTGTAGAAGTCCTATTTTCAAAATGCTAAAAGGAATACTTGTCCTATTCTCATCAAAGAGCAGCGTGGGTGGATTGGCTAGAAGGGTGAGGCGTGGGTCACGAAGAGGGGTGTGAGGTCCTGAGTTCAAATCCCACTTCTCCCAATATATTTCTAACTTTTGTTAACACTACTACCGGTTCGTAGACCCAGTTGTGATACCCGGGAGTATTACTTCCGGTGGCTTACAACCGGTTGTGAAAGGGGTTTGGAACCGGTTGTAATATCATGTTCGACAACAGTGTGTGGTAGACTGGTAGTTTGTTGTGGGACACGCATACGTGTGTGCCATGATGTTAGTTTACTATTTCTACCGTGTGTCGGGCGCACAATGCTTTGGGTTGTACCCTTTCGAACTGTGTTCCTAAAAAAATTGTATCATGCTCTCTCCGAAATCGTCTTATTCATTTATTTTATTATTTGTAGAAAAAATGTAACTCAAAATTTTCTGCTGTGGTTTCAAGAGTTTAATCCACTTCATTTTACTTGTCTTTTACAGTTTTGTGACCTGTACTAAAGATAAAAGAAAAATCGGATGAGTATAAAGAAATAAGCTCTGAATGAAAATAATTGAATAGAAACAAATCGAAAAAATGGGGAAAATCGGAATGAAATGGGCGACGTATAGCCCTGGAGAAACGTGCAGATCATTGGAAAAAAGGAGGAGAAGAAAAAGGAAGGCAAAGCGGTGAACAGTATTGATGAACACGCATTTAGAAAATTCAAAAAGTGTTCATTCTTGTCGTTCGCCATTCTGTTTGTCAGACAGCCCACGCATCCGGCACCAATTAAGTTTAATGTGGCCTCACCGCTAGCCACGGTATATATACATCTCTTTCAACTTATATGCTGATATGCTGATTCGCTGAAAACACTGGACTTACACAGAGCTTTTCGAAATGGTTGGAAGACTTAGGTCCGTTTTGTTTGATCATTTTTAGAACATATACCTTTGGGATTAAAGAAAAATGCACTCGAAATAACCCGTTTGATTATTCCAAAATAAAAATATCTAGATCATAAGAAAATAATTTAAAAAGAACGCCTATTAGGATTCCAAACGGTATGATTAATTCTAGCGAGGAAGTTATGATTGCACTCACAACATGAGCACCAACCTCTTTATTTCACAGTATGCATCTACAACGCCATTTAATTGGGCGTTTCTTAGCGCTGACGTGAATATATTTCGCTGATATAGCAGAGGGGAAAGTGAAAAATATTCTAGAGTCGACTCTTCACAAACTCCTATGCATAATGGGAGAGGAGCAGCATTAACTAGGAGTTGGCTCTTGTGTATGTCCTTTGTATATGCTTGTCTTTTCTGCTTCAATGATTGTGCCAAAAGACACCCGTGGACTCTCCATTGTACATACCCTAACATGATACGATGACTTATATTTCTCTATTTTTAAGTTAGGGGCAATTGCGTTCCTGCCCTGACTTTTTTTGCCCTACTTTTTGATACCGAAGGCAAGCTTTACCCCTATTCCGTTGTGGGGCACTTAACAATGTTAGTTTCACTGGAAAAGACATATACAACCTTGGGATTTTGCCTCTACTTTGTAGAGAGTATTGTGATTTTATCCCTATTTTAATATGGGGCCAAATTTCCTTTAACAAATGTGGCTGAATTTTAATATATTTCAAATGTGACCGAATTTTATATAAATTGTAGCAAAATTTTAACAAAATTTGACACAACTTGCAGATAAATTCACATTTAAAAGCAAGAATCATCACATAGTATACATCACATAGTAGATATCACATAGAAGATAGTCCAACTACCATCACATAGTAGACATTACAGTCCAACTACCATCACATAGTACGACAATTACATGTCCAGACTCCAAATCATATAGACCATAAACATATACGTCCAGCAATAGCAATAATGCAAGTCCATGATCATAGTCCAAACCATGCAGCTAGTCTCCCTCCTCTTCTTCCTCCCCTTCCCCTTCCCCTTCCCCTTCTCCTTGGCGGTCTTCCTCCTTCCATTTCACTTGCACTAGCACTTGCATTAGCAGTTGTACTAGCACTTCCATTTTCACTAGCACTTGCACCAGCACCCCATACCAGCCGGTAAGCTGAAATATGACCCAACTCTAGCGACAAGTTTTAATTTGCTGTGATTTGGACAATAAATCACAAGAAAATATACACCATTAGCTAAATCAACTCCTATACGCCAAAACTTCTACAAATCACATGACAAAACTGATTCTAATCCAGAGACAGTAACAATTACCATGTGGAATCTGTGTTGAGGTAATCTGCATTGAAGAACTCCATGTTAATTCTTGCTGGTTTGCCGATCAGAGCACCCCAAGATTGAAAATGTCATTGAAAGACCATAAAAAACTGTCATTGAAAGTAACTCTTTTAGTTTTCTTAGTAGTCATCATCTATTTGTTCTACAACTAATCTGACATCTAGCACCTAAAGGTTAGAGAGGAGTGAAATATTGACATGATCGATTTCTAAAATGCAGATCAGAAGTTCTAAATTTTTAGAGCAACAATAATCCCCGTTATGCAGCAATTACATGATTACGGTTTTGGGGGAGGGAGGAAGGGGGTGGGGTGGGGGATACCTCATCGCTCTGCCCCTACCACCATGCCATGACGTGCCACGCTGCTCTGCCAGCGACACCTCCCCACACGGCGCTGCCCCGCCCAGCAGCAGCACCTCCCGCACGGCGCCTGCCCGCCCAGCCGCGGAGGGGAGCCGCGCCTCTCCCACAACGCTATCCCGCTCACCGATTTGCCGCTGTGCTAGCGCCGCCCCTCCAACAGTGTCACTCCGCGCCTGGAGAGATGAAGTCGGTGTCACACGGTGTGGAGTCATGGACTCGTGGGCAGGGAGATGGAGGGTATAGTTGTCATTCCTTTTATTTTCCCATTTTATTTGATTATATTAATCCTCCAATCCTAACGGAAGTATAAACCAAGGGTAAATGGCTGGTTCATTCTAAAAAAGTAAGGACAAAATCAGAAAAGTCTAAAAGTAGGGGTAAAATCAGAATTGCGGATAAAAGTTGGGCAAGAACGCAATTATCCCCTATTTAAAATATCTCTAATGGATGTACAGTGTTTTCACCGTGTCTCAATTTTTTACCGTTGGAGCGGCAGTGTATTACATTGCCTGTTTTAGTTCTTGCCCTCGGGATTACAATACTTCATTGAAACGCCGGCAAAAGCAACACCTATATTTTGATTCGCTTTGCTAATTGGAGTTGAAAGGAAGGCATAGACGCCTGTACGTTCCAATTGGACTAGCCGTGACGTTCTTGGGCAAAGCACCCACAATATCTGTTTTACTCCTTTTCTTATTCTTTCCCTTTTTCCTTTTATTTTTGTTTTCCTTTTTCTGCAGTGAGATCTAAAGCCGTGTCTATTCTCTTACCAGATAGCACATTGTCGGTATGTTTGTATCGAAGCTTATGAGTTATTTGTATCGAAGTTTCTTAGACCTTCCATAGATCAAAGCTCGTGCCTTGCGCAATGAATTTGCTTCGGCGTTGTTAATTGTTGGCAGCAAAGTTAATTTACACGCGAAACAGGGAATAAAATAAATGCGATAAAACTGAATCAACTATGCAAATTACAAAAAAGCTAAAAAAACTAAGAAGACACAATAGGTAGATTATATTTTTGACGGATGCCTCAAATCTGACGTCCGATTTAGATGCGAAAATTGGACTGACGATGCTAGAGATCCATGAAACTGGAGAACCGAGCGTGCTTGGGTGGTCTGCTCGCTCATGGCGCGAGCGACCCATCGCGCGGATCGTTCTCACCAGCAGGATTTTTCGACGCAATATTTGCAGGGATTTTCTTGGACGGTGGCAATATTAATTTGCATGGGCAAATCAACAGTCGAGGGAGTAGCCAACAAGGAGCCCAAGTCAAGAAGAAAGGGGTACTGTTGGTCCGCAGTGCTCGCAATTGTTGATGTGACGGTGTCCGACGGGTACTGTTGGTCAGGAGTGCCCCGCAATTATTGATGAGACCGGTGTCCGGCGGGTGCTGTCAGCAGTGCCTCGCAATTATTGATGTGACCGGTGTCCGGCGGGTACTGTTGGTCAGCAGTGCCGCGCATTTATTGATATGACCGGGCATGCGCTGTTAACAGTGACTGGGTTGCAGTACCGACGAAATGAACGGGGCGCATTGATATAGACAGATGTAGGGCACTGGTAGCATATGTTTAATTAGTAAACGATGTTAGTAAGCATAATCAACAACTTATTAATCCAAATAACAGGCTATATATAGTGATAATATTTATTTTCATATTTGTTATAACTATTTATTTCATTTTATTTGTTATAACTATTGTAATTAACATATTGATAACATATAATACATAATATATATATATATATACAGAGGTTATAATTAACATATATATATAATATATATATATAGGCATTTGTTTAGGGCGAAAACGCACCTATCACCTTTGTATTGGGCGATCACCCCATATTTAGGCGATACCTGACGGCACGAACGGCCTGAAGACAGCGTCGACACGGCTGAAGACGGCGCCGACGGGATGGGCACCCATCGCCCCAATGAAGGGCGATCGCCCCAATCCGGGACGACGGGCAGATATTTTTGTAATTTTCCAATTCCGAAGAGCAATTTTGCAATTTTGAAGAAAAAAATATTTTTTAAAAAAAATTCAAAGGATCCTATTCCGAGCCACGTTGAGAAAGCCCAAGCCAAGAAGGAGGGAGCCTATTTCGAGCTGAGAAAAGTCCAAGCCAAGAAAGGAGCCTATTCTGAGTCACGCTAAGAAGGAATCCAAGTCAAGGAGGAGCTTATTCCGAAGAATCAAGTCAAGAAAGGAGTCTTATTTCCAAGCCACGTTGAGACATCAAAGGAGAGAGCCTATTCCCTAGCTTTGGTGTTTACTGTAGGTAGGCACGCATGACCTTTGGTTGGTAGGCTAGTCTTTTGATGGTAGCGAACCAAATAAGCTTCAAATCACGAGGGCACGACCAAAATTGGTATGGTCACCGATGGTAGCAAACCTACTTATAACTTTCATTCCTCGGCTAATCGGCAGTGGTGAGCCAATTAGAAAGGGGTTTTTTTTTTAGTGTAAACCTATAATATAAAGTAGGAGTTTACTTAGATGTCGGACGTCCCATTGGAACGTTGGCACGGACGAAAAAAGTTGAGATAATCAACACTAAATACACAAGAGTAGAATGCTAGCTTTTAGGTTTTAACACGAGCAATTAAGTTGATTTATATATAATACGGATCATTTAGGAGCATGCTAAGCATGGGATTTTTTTCGCAAAATAATCATACGGTCTACATATTTCAAGTGGAACATGATCATTGTATTGGTGGAACATGAGAGAAATATGGAGCTTGCTAAACATCGGACGTCCAATGTTTAGAAAAAAAAGGGTCAGTTGTTCAACTAGTTGTTTTCACTTGTTCAGATAGTACATTTTATTTATTCGTGCAGTGTAATTCATTTGTAACATGTGTAAACACGTAGTTAAACAAGTGAAAATGTACTGCTAGAACAAACACTTCGAACTACTTGAATAAATGAGTGAATTTGAACCGTAGATCAAAAACAAGTGTAGTGTAGTGATGAAAACATGCACATTGAACCACTAGAATAAGCGATTTAGCCTATTTGAACAAGTGTGTTGTCCAGCGATACAAGCGATTTGGCGTATTTCAACTAGTGTGTTAAACTATTGGAACAAGCGATTTGACCTATTTGAACAAGTGTGTTGTGCTGCTGGAACAACCGATTTGGCCTATTTGAACAAGTCTGTTGTACTGTTGGAACAAGCAATTTAACCTGTTAGAACAAGTGTGTTATGCTGCTAGAACAAGTGATTTGGCCTATTTGAACATGTATAAAGTGTACTACTAGAACATAGACTTTGAACTACTTGAACGATTGTTCAGCAGAACAAGTGAAAACGTACTAGAACATGCACATTGAACTGTTGAATAAGTGAAGTGTATTGCTGGAACATTGACTTTGAACTACTTGAACAAGTCAAAAAATAGAATTGCAGGACAGAACAACTATGTTTTACACTTGTTCTGCAGTACACTTCACTTGTTCCTGTAATACACTTCACTTGTTCCCCACAATACACCTCAAAAAAGTACTTCGAAGCTGCCGGAACAAACACATTGTACTATTGCAAAGCAAATTGTACTATTGGAACATGAACAACCAAAGAAGAACCAAATGTTAGAAGAAAAAACCACATGTCCAACTATGAAAAACCATGTTTCTCTAGGCAAATTCGAATGTTCAATGCATACAACTCTTGTTCGAAGCACAAAATCGAGAAAGCTTCTTCTTTAGGCATCTTCTTCTTCAAATTCGGCAACCTTCACACCCTTCTCACCAGATCCGCTCACCATGCTTGACAGAGGAGCTTACCAGATGGGAAATAGAGGCTACTTGAGGAGTCTGGAGATGAATAATCGAAGGAAGAGGATGAAGACAGAGCAAGCAGGCGGCGGCGAGTGGCGGCGCGGACGATCCACAAGCAGCGAGGAAAATGCCGCGAGCCTGCAAGCCGCAAGAAGCGAGGCAAGGCCGCTAGATGCCAACAACAAGGAGCAAGTGAGCGTTCAGGTAGAAGACAAGAGCGAGCTAATTTTTAGATCGTAGTGGGCTGCTCCTGACCGGGCATCCGATCTGGTCGGACGTCCGGCCATTAGCAATTCCGTATAAAGTTATCCAGAAAAACAGAAGCACGGATGCTTGAAGACATGAATAATGTAAGAACCAGATAGCACGAGCAATCACAGAAATGTATGGCACTCAGTCAGATTAGGCGCCGCGATTCATAGCAGTCGCGTCGGGAAAACAAACATCTGAAACAAAAATACTACTACGTAGTTGAGCAACTGCTTCATGCGTGTGTAACAAATAAAATCTTCTTCCTCCGTCCACTCTGAGAAATCAATTGAAGGGTAAATTTGGTGATTTCATCGAATAGTAGAGATTTGAGGGGCAGGAGAAAGTCGATGCCAGGTGGGATCTCCGCCATGCTTGTGAGGTTGACTAGCTCGAATTCTTCCAGGCTCAGCATGGCACCTCTCTATATCTCGAGCTGCTTCAGGTTAGGCAGGTCCCTTAACAAGAGCACCTTCACGGCTTCACCTTGGGGAACCACCCGGACCCGGTGAGAAAATGAAATACCAGCTGCTCTTTGTTGTATGCCCTGCTGATCAACATGAGGTCTGCAAGATTTGACCATCGAGAGATCCATGGCAGGGGGTCTTTTCTCAGCTGGGACCAAAATAAACGCAATTCTGTCTAGCGGCGGCTTGGAAAACAAGAGGCTCGCTCAACGTCCCTTCTAATAATCGTCCTCTCAAACGTAGTTTTTGAAGGTTTGCTGGTAGGGGTTCAAACTATTCAACTCGAGAACCTCATTCTCGTCGCTACCACAAAGACACAGGTTTGACAAGAAACTCATCTCAGCAACAGACTTGCAGAGGCTTCACATTCCATATCCTGATGGTTCTCATTTGCTTCAGCTCCCCCAACTGACTAATAGACTCATCATCTGCTTCTAGTGATTGTAGTGTCTGCAAGTCCGTTAGATTCCTAGGATGCCTCAGCGACCATTTGCTTTCTCAGCAAACAAGTGCCTGAGCTTCTTAAGTTTGACAATTCCTCGTGGCAGCTCAGAATTATAAAGGTTCAAAGTCATCAAATTGTTGAGGAACCATGCTAGCAGGTCTAGTCCGTGGTCTTCTAGATTAGACGAACACGTGAGTAGAAGAAGAAGACAACACAGATTTATAGGGGAAATATCATTATTGCTCTTTCATGGATCTCAGATACAATGGTGGAACCCCTCTATTTATGCTCGTGGATTGCTTGCACTACTACAGAAACCCTCATCCGTGCCACCCCCCGCGCTTCATGGGTGGCGGTTACCCTAAAAACCACCACCGATGAGGCCTGCCCCACCCCTAGGGAACATGAACCACCACGGATGTCCCAGGGTTCAAGAACCGCCACTGATAGAAATAAATCTGTGGTGGTTCTTAATATAAACCGCCACAGATACTCTCCCTGGCCACGGCTTAGCACACCGCCACGGAAAACCATCACTATTTGTGGCGGTCTTTAGGAAAAGCGGCCGCGGATATTTCGGTGATGGTTTTCACGTAGAACCGCCACCGACCTTGGTAATTATCCGTGGTGGATTCTTAAATCAACCGCCACGGACAATTTCACTAGCAGTTTTTTTGAGCCGCCACAGTGCCGATGGTACATATAAAAATATGTACATATAAGGGTTCATACAAAGTACAATATTAAAGTTCAGACATACATGTAGGCCGGGTTCAAACAAAGTACTTATATAAGAAGTTTAAGTGGAGGGCCCGTCTTCATCTTCATCATCGGAACGCACCAATTTTTGAATATCGGCGTGGAACGAAGTGGCCAGCTCTGGGTCTTTCTCCTTCAACTGATGGTACCACGCCGCATCCTTGCGAGCTTGCTCCGCCTTCCATAGAGCTCGAGCCATCTTATCTATGATTCCTCTCGCACGCTCCTGCCACCTCCGCTCAAGATAGTCCTCCAAGCCTCTGCGGCTAGCCTCTTCCCGCCTCGCCTCCCTCTGCTGCTCTAACTCATTGAGTTGACGGCGGTGGCGCTGAGCGGTGGCACGATCATCACCGCCGATGGAATCCTGACTACGACAGGACATAGTTTTGAGTGTGAGAAGAGTAGATGAGAACGAGAATGTAGGGATCTCTAGCTACCCAGTCAACCTTAAATATGCCAGTAAAAGCCGGTCCCGAATCGAGGCAAAATATCCGGACACAATTATTCCCGGTGATGCGGGTCCGAATATCCGTGGCGGTTCTTAGTAAAAGCTGCCACCGAATCCTAGCAAAATATCCGGATGTAGTTATTGTCGGCGATCCGTGCATATCCGAGGCGGTTGTTTGACCGAGCCGCCACAGATAATGTCATACCAATTATTGTGGTCCGGCATGTCTGCGGTGGCTTCCATATAAGCGCCACAGAATCTTTTGCGATGGCTTCCATATAAGCGCCACAGATTGTGAATAACCGTGGCAGTTCTGTGTGAGAACCGCCACGGATATCTGCAATCATAAGCAAGACCGAACCCGAGCTCAATTATTGCTCTGCTCACTATTCTCTATTGCTAAATTTATATATGGCTTGTTTTGCTTTTGAATGTTGAGATGTATACATGTATATCTATATATGGATATGTATGTGCATATGCATTTATATTAATTGTTGGCTTGTGCATGAATGGTGGATGAGGGAGAGCTAGCTATATCTCTTTCTTTTATATATTCTCTTGGTTGCTTAATTTATTTCCTTTTCATTGGTCTTGAATTGTGATATACACATGCATGTGTATGTGCATTAATTTATAATAATTTTTGTTTGTTTATTGCTCTTCCTAGATAATATATGCATATCTGCGTGCATGTGTAGGTCATGGACAGAACATGGATGTACATGGAAAACCGAGTGACAGAAGAGTACAAAAACGGTGTAGATCTCTTTATAGAATTAAGCTGCCATGGTAAACATGTGGGAGAAAGGGGAATATGCGATGTGCTGTCCCTGTAGGGACTACGTTAACTTAAAGTTGTTCGGGCAATCAGATCAGATCAAATTTCATCTAATGAAGAGGGGGTTCATGAAAGGATATTCACGTTGGACGAGTCATGGTGAGGACGTAGTTGCACAGGAACGAGATGATCGTGGCGTAGTAGATGGTACCGATGATGGGGGTGCCGAGCATGATGATGGAGAAACTGGTACTAGTTGTGATGCTGGCAACTATAACTTCGAGCAGATGATGGGCGATGTAGAGCCAGACTATGCCACACAGCAAGAGTATGCTAAATTCAATTAATGGATGGAGGAGTCGAACAAACCAATATATAATGGATGCAAAGCAGAGCACACAAATTTGTCAATGGTGCTTGAACTCATGCAGTTAAAGGCTAGGAATGGGTGGCCGATAAGAGTTTTACGGAGCTGTTGACCCTCCTGAAAAATGTACTTCCCAAAGCTAATGTTATGCCGGAAACAACATATCTGGCAACAAAGACTATTTGTCCGTTGGGATTGGACGTGCAGAAAATCCATGCATGTCCTAACGACTGTGTCCTGTACCGTGGTCCATACGAACACCTACACTCTTGCCCCGTCTATGGAGTATCCTGCAACAAGAGAAAGAGTCAGCCCCAAGGCAGTGCAGGTGAGGACACAGAGGTGAATGAAGGGCCCACCACTATAGTTTTGTGGTATCTGCCTTTGACTCCACGTTTTAAGTGTTTGTTTGGAAACAAGAAGGAGTTAAGATTGCTGAGGTGGCACTCAGAGGGCCGCAAGAAAGACGGGATGATGAGACATCCTATCGATGCTCCGCAGTGGAGAAAAATAGATTGGGAGTTCCAAACATTTGGTGCAGAGAAAAGAAACCTAAGGCTTGGGTTGAGCAAGGACGGAATGAATCCATTTAATAATTGGAGCAGCAAGCACGGCACTTGGCCTGTCATGATCTGTATATACAATCTTTCTTCATGGTTGTGTATGAAGCGAAAGTATGTTATGATGTCCCTACTCATCCAAGACCCGAAACAACCTAGAAACGACATTGATGTATACATAGCACCATTGGTGGAGGAACTACAGACATCGTGGCACATGAGGGTTAAGGTATGGGACGCCGATCAGCGCAAGCACTTCACTATGCGCGCAATGATATTCTGCACAATTAATGATTTCCCGGCACTTGGTAGCCTATCTGGCATGACTATCAAAGGAAGAAAGCTTGCCCTCACAGCTTAGAAACACAAAAAGTGTGTGGCCAAAGAACTCACAGAAGACCGTGTATCTGCGCCACCGAAGGTTTCTTCGAAGGTATGATCCATATCGAAGGATGGCCAAGCAGTTTGATGGAAATAGGGAGAATGCCTCAGCTCCACGGGTTGTCACCGGGCATGAAATCCACGAAATTCATCAGGATGTGCATGTTGAGTTAGGCAAAGGAAAGAAAGGACGCGAGAAGACGACAAACACTAGAACCAGTGAAAAGTTGATCTGTAAGAAAAGGTCAATTTTCTAGAACCTGCCTTATTGGAATCACCTAGATGTTCGACATTGCATAGACGTCATGCATGTTGAGCTAAATGTATGTAACAGTCTGCTTGGCCTTCTGCTAAATATTAAGGACAAAACTAAGGATGGGCTCAATGCATGGCTTGACCTGGTTGATATGAAGATCCGAACTGAGTTACACCCCGCGGAAAGAGACAACGGCCGAACATACCTCTCGCCTGCCTGCTATACTCTTTCGAAGACCGAGAGAACCGAATTCTGCCAATGTTTGCATGGTGTTAAATTCCCGTCTGGTTACGCTGCCAATATGAAGAGGATTGTGTCAAGGGATGACTTGAACCTATCTGGCACCAAGTCTCATGACTGCCATGTTCTACTCACTCAGTTGATTCCTGTCGCAATAAGGAATATATTGCCAAAGAAGGTTCGACAGGCAATCACGAGGCTGTGTTATTTCTTCAATGCAATCTCGCAGAAGGTCATATATCCACAGTCTCTGGATTCGTTGCAGGAAGAGGTAAAGGTTTTGTGTGAACTGGAGATGTATTTTCCTCCATCCTTCTTTGATATTATGGTGCGTCTCGTTGTTCACATTGTTTGGAAGATTAAGTTATGTGGCCCGGTGTTCCTACATTACATGTATCCGTTCGAGAGGTACATGAAAATTCTAAAATCCTATGTACGCAACTGATATCGGCCCAAGGCCAACATCGTTGAAGGGTATGCAATAGAAGAAGTGATCGAATTCTGTGTTGATTACATGAATCAAGTTAATCCTATTGGAGTAACCATGCCACGCCATGAGGGTAGACTGCGAGGTATGGGGACACTTGGCAGGAAATGCATCACTCCCGTGCACGACATGCTTTCACAAGCCAACTTTATTATCTTGAAACACATGCCTCAGGTGACCCCATATATCAATGACCACAAGGAAACTCTACGCGGTCAGCATACAAAGCAGACAGAGTCTTCGATAACATGAGAGCATAATCGCCGGTTCACTGATTGGTTCAAACAATGATTCACCGGAACACCTTGTGACGATCTAAGTCTTTGCTTGGCAAAGGGGCCAAGTTACACAGCTGCGACATGGCAAGGGTATGATATAAATGAATATACATTCTATACCCGCAATCAAGATATGAAGAGCACCATACAGAATAGCGGTGTTCGTATAGATGCTCTCTAAGAGGAGCACAACATTGGGACAGTGCGACATACTAGGAGCTCGTATTATGGATTCTTTGAGAAGATTTGGGAGGTAGACTACGTCATTTTTAGAATCCCATTGTTTCGGTGCAGATGGGTCCAAACCATACAGGGCGTGCGATGTGACGAGCACGGCATGACAAACGTGGACCTCGAGCGAGTTGGATACAGAGATAACCCCTTTGTGCTCCCAAACCAAGAATTACAGGTCTTCCATGTCACCGACCCCGCCGAGCACGTAGTGCTTAGTGGAAAAAGAAGGATTGTTGGAGTCAAGGATGTGGAGGATGAGGAGGAGTACAACCAGTTTGACGATATTCCTCTGTTCGGAGATGGGATCACCCCGGCATCACAGGAAACGGCTGATGATACACCAGGATACTTGCGCACGGATCATGAAGAAGGGCTACTTATGTGATGAGTGGTGTCTATTTTGTTTCAACTTTTTTGTACACTGACGGGTAGTTGCAGGGGGTTGCCGTTTTGGTGCACTGATGTAACACCCAAGTATTTTAAACCCTGTTTATCTAAGCTACTAAGTGGTTACTCGTATTTAAACCCTCTCTAGAAATCCCCAAGTTCAAAATTCAAATTCAAAACCTAAAAGGAGAAAAAGAAAAAGTAAAATATCCTTTCTGCTTCGGGCAAGGCACGCCGCCAATCCACAAAATTTCCTAGACCCCAAATAAAATATCCTTTGGAAAGGTTGGTTATATTGCAAGTATGTCTCGTTCTTAAAACTTTTACTTGTGTTATAAAATCTCATTTAAAACTTTCGACTAGTAGGGAGTTGCTTTGCTTCCGTCTAGTCTAAGGACTGGTGTCCTGTGAATTCTTTGAACCGAGACTACCGTGCAACCTTGGGACCCTGGTATGGGACCGGGATTCTGATTGCGGGTTTCTTTTGGACACCCCGGACGTGCAATGTGGAATCCTGCCATGGTGTCAAAAGGGCTCCTTCGGTAACCGGACGAAATGGCTAGGGAGTCAGTAGGGCTGGCCATACACCTCGGAAGTGTGTGGACTGAGTGCCATGTCGACCACCGACGATAAAGTGTATCCACTCTGCAGAGTTAAAACTATCATGATAGCCATGCTCACGGTCAAGAGCGACTCGGGAAATATTCATATGGTAGAACTCCCCTCCCATCTATTTTACAAATCTTTTACCCATAGCTTTCCCTTGTACTAGCCACTGATTCTTGGGACTAGTGCGATATAAAACACAGTTGGGCTTGGTCATTTAGGCCGGGTCCTGACAACCGACAGGTTGGCATTTCTATGTGCATTGTGTTTTACTCCATATTATTGCATATATGAGTTCCCCATATTTTCTTAAACCAATGGCTATTTTACTATAATTTTTGTACCATTCCATGAATTAACAGGAATTAAAATAGATTTATGGAATTATTTATATAGTATAAATTTTCCTTTACCCGAATTAAGTACAATTTTTCTTTACCCATAGGAATTTTCCTCGTATTTTTCTGAGCTAAGTACAATTTTATAGGTTTTTTAGACCTTTACCTGAATTAAAAATCAAGTACAAATTCATTTTATAAATCCCCCGGAGAAAAACCCCGCATCCCCACCGCCATCAGCACCTCCCCATCCTACGCATCTCTCTCTTTCTTACTCAGATCAGTCCGGCCCACATGTAGGCATATCCATGGCGGGTCTATATTTGGGTCGCGGGCCGCCATAGATTTTTTTCCATGGCGGTTCGCAACGAGACCCGCCATGGACACTTGCCATACATATATATATATATATATATATATATATATATATATATATATATATATATATATATATATATATATATATAGAGTTGAGCTATTGTCATGGCATGGTGACGGATCGTCCGTCGTGGCGGCTTGTCCTAAAATCCGTGATCGAATTGGCGATCGAACCGTCCATCTCCTTCGTCTCACGATATCTCACTACCGACAAAATTTCATATTTTTTTGATTTTTTTTACTATTGTTTTCGTATTTTTGAAATCCGGGATTATTGGACGGTCCACAACTAATTAGATCATGGATTTTCAAAAATACGAAATAAATAGTAAACAAAATCAAAAAAATGTGAAATTTTGTCGGTAGTGAGATTTCAGTGAGACGAAGGAGATGGACGGTTCGGATCGTCGAATTCGATCACCAATTTCGCAAAAAATGCCGTGGTGACGGACAGCTCATCGTCACCACATCTATAGCATCATATATATATATATATATATATATATATATATATATATATATATATATATATATATATATAGGCATGGGCGGTTTCATCCCAATATTTGGCAACTCCCGCCTCTTCGCCTCCTCTCATCTTCATCGCCGCCCACCGTCGCCGGCCAGCGCCTCCCTTCTCCTCTGCCCCCCGCCATCCTCCTCGGCCCGCCACCGTCCATCGTCACCGAGGTAACCTAACCCTAATTCTAACCCTAATCGAAATGTACATTTTCTATATGCTGCTGTTGAAAATACGTACATTTAACCAAATGTATATTCACATTTTGTGAATTTACATTTAACGAAATGTACATGTTCTAGCTCCTCTAGCCGAAATGCTGCCCGTGCTCTATATTGCTCTATGATGATTTCTAGTGTGAGATGGGCTATGGCAACCATTATAGGCAGTTCCAAAATTATTTGTTCTAGTCCTTGTTAGTGATCACTCATATATTTGCCCATGAAATCATATTGTGCCAATTGACGTGGAAGGCTAATTTATTAGCAACCGGTTAATTGATTTAATCTGAGAGCAATCCCCTATAAAGAAAAATGTAGTACCTATTCCCTATAAGGTCTTCTCATCGTCCCATACACGTATATCCCTTAAATGATACTCCCTCTGATCTTTTTTATTTGTCACGGTTGACTTTTGGACACACCCTTTACTATTCATCTTATTCAAAAATTTAGTGCAAATAGTCAAAAAGTCAACAGTAGCAAATAAAAAAGAACGGAGGTAGTACATTAGCCAAGAAAGCTAATGTATCAATTAAGAGATATATATGATGGGGCTATCATGAGTCCCTATAGGCAGCAAATAATGTTTACTTTGAATTGGGAGCTCGATGATGATCATTGATGGAGGCTATAATTGTTATTACTTCCAATTGTGGCTGCACTGTCTAGAATGTGTTCGATGACGAACTTGAGTTGCCATGGTCTTATCTGTGATCACATAGTATAGAATGTGTTTGTCGCTGGACGGCTGCCATTTTCAGCAACCCGACAAACTCGATAATCTGAGAGCAATCAATAATTATTTGCTTATAAAAATTATTAACTTATGAACTAAGAGCAATCTGAGAGCATTTATTAACTTATTAACTGAGAGCAATTATTTCAGCAATTAATAATCATTTTGGTAGCACTTCTAAAAACTTTCAATTCCTACAAAGAACAATGTCGTCCACAAACCCGGAGTAGCAGGCCCTCCCTCAAGAGCTGCCGGAGCAGCAGGCTCTACCTAAAGCGGAACAGGGGCAATCCTCCGTCCTTCAAGCGGGAATGGCCCAACCCTCTATCCCAGAAGCGCGTCCCGACCAACCTGGCCTCTACCACTCAAGCGGAGACAGCTACCACTGAGACGCAGAGTAGAACTCAGGCCAGCCGAGGTCCGACAAAGTTGAAGATCGACGTCATACACACCATCACGTCCCTGGAACCCGACGGCTCACCGTCACAACCGCAGAAAGCTGTAGCGGCATATAGATCAATGTGCGGGTGGTAGCTAGGTCTGGAGTCCCTTGCAAATACAACAACTGGAAGCAACTCACTGATCAAGAGAGGACACAACTATGGGACGAGCTGAGGAGGTGCTTCGTGTTCCCCCAAGAGCGCATCGATGACGTTCGTACAAGTACACTCAAGCACATGGGCGTTGCGTGGAGAAACTGGAAGGTCCTTCTCGTCAAAAATTTTGTCAAGGCTCGGAGGGAACCTTTCGGTACATACCCTTTCATTACATCAGCAGACTGGGACGAGTTCAAGCAACAGAAGCATACTACGGAGTTCGAACAGAGCAGCGCCAAACACAAGACCATCCAGGAGAAGAACATCCACCCCTACAGGCTCGGCAACACGGGATATGCTGGCAAAAGAAGGATTTGGGAGCAGCAGGACGCTGCAAGCCAGCAGTCAGATGCGATGTCGCGCCTAGCCAACACACGTGCCGATCACTGTTACAGGGCAAGGGTGAAAGTCACACCTACCGACAAAGTGACTTTCCCGAACCCCGAAACCGCGCAGGTCGCCAGAAAACTAGTAACTACCAACATCTAAGCACCTATTTTCAATACTTTCCGTTCTGTAATATCCTAAGCACCTATTTTCAATACTTATCTTTGTCATACAGTTTGAGTATGACTCCCAAGCTTCTCAAGGCACTTTTCAACAGAAGAGGGAGCTGGACATCCTGACTGAAGCAATCGGCACCAAGGAGCACCCTGGTCGCACAAGGGGCGTCGGGGTTTACGTACCTTGGAAGGATGCATTTCCTGACGACCCTGCCTACAGGAAGAAGAAGTCTAGATCTGTTGTGGAGGCAGAACGTACTGCACAAATTCGAACCGTACTCGAGAAGGAGTATGGGATGACAAGGAAGCGGCCCGATTGTAGCCCTCCTCCCCTAGATAGCCCTCTGCCTTTCGCAAGCCCTCCTCCAGAAGCCGCTGATGCCACCGCCGTACCATTTAAGAGTAGCTGCGTATCTGCACCTACACCCGAAGGTGCTGACAACACTCGATACCCGGTCGATGACATAAAGGTATGGATGCTACCCTCATTCTTCTCTATTATTGCATGTAAGTCCGTTTTCTCATGGGAACGAACCCTATGTAGGAGGTGACCCCTTGCAAGCTCTTTGTCACGTTTCCTCCTCCTATTCAAATCGAGGTGGGGGTGGGGGTAACGTACCCTTGCATCTCAGGAATGAAGGTGCACGGTCGAGGCCTAGAGCCTGGCTACACGATGGTCCAGGTTGACTCTATACTCGACAACACTAGGTCCATCCTCTTAGCAAACCCACCCATCGATGATATGAGCACAGTTGGGGAAGCCATGGGTTCATTTGTCCAATGGCCGAAGAAGGACATCGTTTTAGAGCAACGGACTGAGGCCACTGAGACAGGAGAGGCCATCCAGCTCAAGCAAACTAGTAGATCAGAGGGATTCGCTACTCCGACCAAGCCTCAAACAAGGAATTTTTTTTAAAAAAATATTTATTTTTATTCGTTATATCAAAAGTACTAGTCGGAATTGTGAAATTACAAAATTGGCCGCCCGTCACCCCAGATTGGGGCGATCGCCCGGCATTGGGGCGATAGGTGGCCTGCTCCGTCGACTCCGTCTTCAGCCGTCCCTAGGCGTCACTGGCCCGTTATGGGGAAAGAGCTATCGCCCAAATATGGGGCGATTGCCCAAAACAATGGCGATAGGTGCACCACTAAATATTTTTGGCCTAAACAAATGCCTATATGATATATATTATATATAAAAGTATATATACTATCATTAAAAATATTTTTTGGCCTAAACAAATGCCTCCGGTCCAGCGAGCTTAATTTTATATTCTCACACCGGCGCACCCAAGACCCGCCCGACTAAGATAATTTTTTTTTACCCAAAAAAATTCACAAATAAGAAAATGCTCATGTTTTTAACCCAATTTCAAAAATACCTCCCCTCCGCAGCGTGGGATCGCGGCGCTACCTATGCCAGCCAGTCTTGCATTGTCTTAGTACTATGGCAAAGGCTATCCCAGTAGTACCACATCATGGCAATGCTGTGTCAAGATGCCACATCATGACAATACCTTATATAACATGTATGTATAATATGTATATATATATTATTTATAATCTCTATATATATATATATTATGTATTATATGTTATCAATATGTTAAATACAATAGTTATAACAAATATAACTAAATAAATAGTTATAACAAATATGAAAATAAATATTATCAAGATATATGGCCTGTTATTTGGACTATTTAATCTTAAAAAAATAATATAGAAATAATGGATAAGTTTATTGAGAGTTTTTATATTAATAAATATTTGGGAAAATAAATAAATAGCTAGAAGAATAAACTGCCCTCTGCTCGGGCGAGATTTAATAATAAACATTTATATGCCGCGTTGAAGGTGAAGTGCTCTCAGGGAAATTTTATTATCAGGATTACAAGAAAGTTCCTACTGAGTACAACGGGGATATTTCTCCTTGCCGGTAGCATCAGGTCCAGCCTCCTTTGCGCGACGTGCCCTCTCGTGCTTTCTCTCCCTTTCATCCTCTCGGGCCTCAGCAGCCTGACGTTGTCGCTTTCGGTACTCCTCCTGCGAACGCTTGCGCTTCTCCTCTTGCTCCTCCTCATATTGGGGCTGCCTGAACCACTGCCTCTTCCAACGGACCTCACGCTCGATGTGTTTCTTGTCTGCCTCCGATTGCTCCGTGTCTAGCCACTGCCAGAAATCGCATAGAGGTGGGGAGACTATTTGTTCAACAAAGTCAGTATAGATCACATGTACCATGTAGGTAGATATAATCATGCAGGATAGGGTGAGCAAGTACCTTTGGACGCTCGCCAAAGGCAACCTTGGGTGGATCGTACTCGTAGTTTGCACACATGAAGAACCTCCTTCCGTAAGTATATGAGAAACCTTCGTCAGATTGAACAAACTTGCAAAGGTCACCGCAGAAGCACATTGGAATATTGACCCCTTCTGGCACGGTGGTGTTAAACTTGCTTCGCGGACGAGGCTCAGAGCCGGAGGCTGCCATTGCTCGTTACAATGAGATCTATGGAGTGTATAGGCCGGAGTAATACGTGAGTTCGAGAGGA
Organism: Olyra latifolia; assembly: GCA_036346145.1. Lineage (NCBI taxonomy): Eukaryota > Viridiplantae > Streptophyta > Magnoliopsida > Poales > Poaceae > Olyra > Olyra latifolia. Next base: position 54,454,281 of record CM070530.1, read on the forward strand.
AAGTTGTAGTGCAGAGGACTCGGAGGCAGGAGGGAAATAAATAGCGAAGTTTGTTTGGTCCATGCACCGAGTTCATGGAACCGCACGCATCCCTCCCAAGTCTTCTTCTTTGCATTTGATGTGTTGGGCGGTGTCGGCGGGGCTCGCCGGCGGCGGTGCCCGCAATTATTGATGTGATCGGTGTCGGTAGTCTCGTTCGTCGCCAGTGTCCGCAATTATTGATGTGACCGATGTCGGTGATCTTGTTGGTTAGCGATGTCCCGCAATTATTGATGTGACCGGTGTCGGTAGTCTCGTTCATCGGCGATGTGCCGCAATTATTGATGTGACCGGTGTCGGCGGTCTCATGGTCAGCGATGCCGCGCAATTATTGATGTGACCGGTGTCAGGCGGTACTGTTGGTCAGCAGTGCCGCGCAATTATTGATGTGACCGGGCGGTGGAAGCGATCACCGGAATGCATGCGTATAAAGTGAATGCACTGTAGTACCGATGAAATGAACGGGCCGCATTGATATAGGCAGATGTAGGGCACTGGTAGCATATGTTTAATTAGTAAATGATATCAGTAAGCATAATGAACAACTTATTAATCCAATTCGTTAAGTACTCCTCGGCCTATATAATGGGAGGTATAGTTGGCGTCCCTCTCACTCCCACCCTCACTCTCACTCTGACTCTGTGTCTGTAAACTCCCTACTAGGGTTAGCTTCGTAGGAGGGAGGTGAGTAGAGATAGACATACCACATTGCACATATGGCTTCACGACACGGGACGAATGGTTGGATCCGACAAGCCTGGCGGACGTCAAATGGTCTTGGATCTCAAGCCCGTCTACCAAGTGACGACTTACCTATTCGGACGAGAGCTAGCTATAACACAGAGCCAACAATGATAAGAGACCCAAATTTCTACAGGGGATGGCCACGTTGTGTGCATGGAGTGGACACAGTTGTACAAACTTTTGACCAGGTTGTCGAAGGATGGACTGGCTGACGTTTCTACCGCTGCGCGTACTTCGCTGTGAATAACCAGCCCGACAACGGTCAAGGGTTTAATACATTTTTCATCTCACCTTTTTCTCATTTCCAAATGTAGACCGATGACTACGGCTTCAACGAATGGATGGACGACCCCTTCTCAATGGCCGCGTTCAGTTACATCGAACATCTTCACGCAAGAATCTCTCGGCTTGAGGAGCGAGTTGACTTTGCTACTCGCTTGAACAACGTATATACCCGTGTGGAACCGTTCTATGGATGGCACTAAACCTAGCGTCCCTACTACAATAGGGGTTTATTTCATGTAATTTGCATCAAGTTTCGGTCTACGTGGATTACTACCATGTAATGCGTTTCATATTTTCAATTAGGTTCATGGCGTTGAGCGGATGCTCTCACGGATACATCCCTAATTATAGCCTGTATGTCATCGCACCCTATATGTCATGGTAGCTTTCAAAATAAAAAATGGTACTTACCTATTTGTCAAATCCCCTAAAGGCCTTAAGTCCGAATTCATCCTATGTTCAGGTCATGTAGTTAGACACCATTCATCCCTCACGGGTTACACGTAACACGTCTAAACAGAACATTCGCTGAATAAGCACAGAGTTTAAACAGTTCTACAACATGGTGCTAAAAGCATCAAAAAAGTACAGCTAAAGAAGAAGTCAGTCACGGCGCTGCCTGATCTGGTCCGTGCGGTACGGTGATGGAGGACGGACAACCCTCCTAGGCCGGCCCTGCGGCACAGGGGTAGCGAAGTCTGGCTGCGACTCAGGTGTGTCCTGGTATGGTGCTCCCGAGAGCTGAGAGGGGCCGAGGAACTTAGTCGACAGGTACTCCCTCACGTCGAACGCTGCCTCCTCCTCCTCGTCGTAGTCTGCGTCGCCGAAACCACCCGGGGTCTAGGATGGGCGCGAGACGAAGAAGGCCCCGCGTCTCCCGACTGTCCCCACGCCTGCTGTGCGTGAGACGAAGAAGGCCGCGTCTCCCGCTGTCCCCCACTTCTTTGTCACGAGAGGCCGCGAGGACTCGCCGTAGCCGACATCGGGCCGTGGGAGACGACTGGCACGAGGAGGTGCGGGGACGGCTCCACGAGGAGGCACCGAGGGAGGGGCGCTGGGTCGGACGACGTCTCCGCGCCCCTGGCAGCTGGCCAGGCGACGCACCCGCCTCACCGTGTGGAGGATCCGCCGCCAAGCTGTCAGGGTCTCCGCGGTGGTCACCTGGATGCCCGCCTCGAGACGTGCCACCATGGAGTCAGCCTCCACCTCCACCTCCCGTCGCTGCTGGTCCTGTGGGTAATGCCGGTTCGATATGAGGTAATTTACATGTATAACACGTACCCATAGAGATTCGATTATGAGACTTACCGCGAAGTTGTCTCTCTAGGACATCTGTGAAGGGTACGTGTCCGACACCAATGCCTGCTGTGCGATATACGGTGCTGGTGTGTACCCCACCTGGAGGCGAGTCTGAGGCGCGAACCATGCCATGTACTCCGCGTACATGTTATGGTCGTACGCTCGGGTCTCGGTGACCCTCTCCGCGAGTGCATCGTCCCACTGCAATGCCCATGGCTGCATGCGATGGGCGAACGGAGTGCCCGCCGCAGCCCGCAACCGGGTCATCCTGCAATGTATAGAAGGGGAATTGACAGAACATATATTGGGTACAAAAGGCTGGGACTGAGGTCATGAGACATACCTGTGAGCGCCACGTGAGACAACGTGGCGAGGCGGCAACGGAAAAGCTTGGAACAGGCCGAACTGCCACAGCACTCGGTGCGGCGAGTACTCCTCCACACACAGGTCGAAGACGAGGACCTTACGGGTGAGCCAGTACGCCTGATCCCGCGTGCAAAGCACGGAGATTCCATAAGGAGCTAGTACATGGACGTCGTACGCGCTGTAGGGTGTCCACTGCACTTCCTCGTCGCTCAAGCTGTCGAACTCCCGAACAAACTCGGGGTACGACCTCCTCACCTGCCGGTGAGCGTACGACCGCTGCGATGAAAATAAATATGGTGGATGTTAGAAAAGTGCGTAAGTGGCGAATAACATACGAGGGGCATACCTGTCGTCGAACCTAGTAGTGGCCCATGGTGGGCCAGTCCATTGGGTGCTCGTCGTACCAGTCCTGTGGGTACGGCGCGGTGTCAACACCAGGCCTACCGACGGAGAAGCGCTCCCAGGACCAAAACTGCAGCAGTAGGACGCAACCCGACATCGTCGCGTCTGGTCGGCGAGACGATGTCGCCTGCAGACCTCAGACGTCACGCGAAAGCACAGCAGAGGCTCACGACCATTGCACCATCTGTTGGCATCGATAAAGTTAGACAAGTCCTGTGCCAACAAATTTCAACGGAATCTGTTACCTCGTAGTCCGGGGTGTCGGCGATCGACTCGGCGTACTCGATCAGGTGCCGGTCCACCGTGTTCCCGTGGGAGGACGGGAACATCACCCAACCAAATAGCAAGAGCAGGTACGCCTCCAGGTGGCGGGCCACGTCCTCGTCCTCGGCGTGCGGGTGGATCAGATCGGCCTGCAACATTTGGTACAATGGAATTAGGAACTTAGCGCTGAGGTGTCAAAATTGCAATGATGGAGGTACTAACCGTGAACTGAAGCAGCCACCGCTTCGTCGGCTTATGCCGCTCACCCTGCCTGAGAGGGACGTACGCCCCGGCCCGGGGGTGTCACTGCACCTCAGCGATCCGCGCTGACAACTCCGCGTGCCACGTGACGGGGACGTCGTGCGGCACAACTGCAGGGCAGGTGGAAAGTGTGTGTCTCCGGTCTCCACCGGTCAACGAGTGCGGCCAGCAGGGAACGGTCGTACCGAAACCGTGGGACGTGCCTGCCCTCCTCTGGGGCAGTGGACTGCTCCACCATTCTGCAGAGCGGGAGCAAGCCTGCCGCGCGTAACCTGCATGTAGTACGTAGCGTCATTAAAATTTCTTTAGCAGGTACGTACATGCATACAAAAGAGAGGGAAGCGTTGGCAGCTTACTGTGGAACCCAGCGTGGGTCAATGCGGAGCAGATCGTTCGGCACACGCGGCCGTAGTGTCCCTAGCTCTTGGTTCTGAATGGCGAACAACCTAGACCGGTGCGTCGCATCGACGGTCCTATCGAGCAGCTCGGGGCAATCATCACCAGCACGCCCACCTCTCGCCATCGGCGCCTGTTACAAAAGAGAGAAAATACAAGGTTCCAGAGAAATAGAAGAAACTGCAACAATTATTATATGTTTAAATGTTACAAAAGACAGCTGAAAACAAGGTGAAGTAAAATACAAACTGGACATACTGGTTCATTCGTAAGTACTCGAAGTACAGAAATACAGATAGAAATACAAGATTTCAAATGAAATTATCCCAAATTACAAGATACATATAAAATTTGAAATGACTGCAGTCTCAAAGTAATGAAGTACATAATACAAACAGAAGTTCGAGGACAACCTAGTGTATGCCTCGACGAGATATTGACGGCCTAGCCTCCGATGCTGCAGATACTTCAATTCGCCGACGAGCTTCGGGCTCGTCCATATCGTTCCGAATACGTCGTGTCCTTCGACGCCTGGCCTTCTGCTTCAACATCCGGATGTCCGGTACCCAGCGATGACCCGGAGGGGGGGCTTCCGTGAATGATCCATCCACTCGGTACCCGTACACCTCGTGATGCCATGTGTTGAAAACACTTTGCTTGTAGTAGTAGTGCGAGATGTACGGACGACATGGTTGATGTGTATTTACGGCGGCCGCAATGACGTGAGAGCATGGCAAGTGCAGCAATCGTGGCTTCTAGCAGGAGCACTCGCAGTCAGTAGCTCGGATTATGCACAGATGGGACGTCCTCTCCCGATGGGCACCTCTGCGACCGCGGTCACCGCAGTGCACGTGGTATCTCCGTTCCACGCCACTCTCCGGTGTCACGCGAAGTGTCTGCGCCTTGCGTGTTTTGTTGGCCATATACTTAGATACAACCGTTGAGTAGAACAGTCGATTGTCCGACATACATGCAGCAGATTTCATATATCGGTCAATGAAATATCTTTGCGTATCTAGTAACACACCTTTGACTATACCCACCAAAGGAAGGCATCTTGTGCCTTTCATAACCCAGTTGTACACCTCCACCAGGTTCGTTGTCATTATTCCATAACGGCAACCGCCCTCGTCATGCAGAATGGACCATTTCTTCAACGGCTCATGTCGTATCCAGTCCGTGAAACTCCTTATGCATGTACCCGGCCTACGCTGAATGTTTGGTGTGTCGGTAGGGAGCGCACACAAGGCTGTGGGGTCATCTCCTTCCTCGTAGTGGACCATATGGTTCCTTGATGAACTAGCGGTATCCCTTGAATTCAGTGATTACTTCTTGGTTAGTTCATCCAAACTCCTCCACAGTGCGTCGAACTTCCTCAACTGGTTCTGTTTGCATAGTCTCTTGAACATGTTCATAAGCTCTTTGTTCTTGAACTGACGGAAAAAATTGCCACCCATGTGTCTCATGCACCACCTGCTCTTTAGGTCTGGCCACTTTGCTGCACCCATGATGTCAGACCCTTCTTGCATGTCCACGATCGCCCTTAGCAACCCGACATGTCGGTCATGGATGATACAAACATCAGGGCGATCCTGAACAACTGCCAGCTTGACTCTTTCAAGGAACCAGATACACCGCTCGTGTTTTCCCCACGGCGGCGAATCGACCGGTAGAACCTGGTTGTTTGCGTCCACCGCGATTGTAGTCAGAATCTGGCCCTTGTATTTTCCTGTCAGGAATGTGCCATCCATGCAAATCACTGGGCGACAGTGTCGGAACACATTTATGCATGCGCCGAGGGCGAAGCAGGCCCGCTGCAAGACATACTTGCCCGGGCACACATCGTCCGCGGGGAACTCCGCAAGGTCGATGTATGTACCGGGATTCCTGTGTGCTATTGCCCTGAGCAAGTGTATAATATTCTCGTAAGAAGCCTCGTACGTCCCGAACCGTATCTGTAAAGCTGTCTGTTTTGCTCTCCATACCGTTGCATAGCTAATCTTGTACTGAAACCTCTTCTCCATGGCTGTGATGATAGATCGAGCCTACAGGTGCGGATTGTCTACGATCTGACGGTAAAACACATTTGCCACCCAAGTGGATGACAGATTGCGGTGTTTCTGCTCCGCTAGCTTCCTCCAGTTCACAGTCATGCCCCATCACAATGGAGCATTTCCAGTAGTCCTTCCACTTCCCCTTGTATGCATGCACCCGCCATGGGCACGAATCAACTACGCACTTCACATCGTACTCCTTTTTGCTAGACTTCACTACCTTGAATTGCCGTCGCAAAGACATTGCCCAATACTTCACCCTGTCCATCACAGCGTCCTTGTCCTTATATATGGCCCCCTGCGTGACCTCGTTCTCATGATACTCCCATGCATCACTGTTCTCTTCATTCACTGTTAGGTCTTCAAAATTATAATCAGACCACGCCCTAGGGACAGGCACTTCACCAGTATTGTCTTCCTCGCCCGAGTCTTCGGCATCAGGAACTTCCTCATCAGCTCCGTCCTCCTCCTCCATCTGGTCAACTATGCCCTCCACCTCCTCCCCCTTGTCGGCCAGCCCCTACGCCTCCAGAACTGTCTCCTCGGCACCCCCGATCCCCTCGCCACCGCCAATCTCGTGTCCCCCGTCTCCGGGCTCCTCGTCCTCTTCATCATCGCATTCTGGCATATTTCTCTCCACCTCTTCCGTATGATCTGCCCCAACATCACGAACTTCGGCACACTGATGGAGCTACCGGGTAGCACTGTATCAAAGAACATCGGCGGCCACCCCGCTCTCTACAAACCCAAAGATAGCTCCTCCATGATGATGTCGCATTAATAGGAATTAACTCTCCATAAAAACAGTGTTGCGCACGGCTTACTACTGCTCTAACCCGCAGCCGAACAGTCTGGGCATCCAAATTGAACATCCGAAACATCCACTCCAACAAAGCCCTGTATGTCCTATCCCTCGGTCTAGATATGCCCCGTACAACTCTTGAAAATGCTGACAAATCCACTTCATCCGCCCCCTGTGCTATCTCCCCATCTCCGTAAAATATTTGAAAATACAATTTCTCCGACATGCTGCCTACAACGTCCGACCGAGAAATTTATCAGTTCTCTATCTAACGACATCATATATTACCATATAATTGTTACATCATCCTATGTCATTCATTTACACGTTATTTCTGCTATCTATTTTCAAATTTGCTCACTCCACTAATTTCTAAGCGTGCCTGACATATGTGGCTAGCCTACCATATTTTTAACATATTATTCTAAAAGGAATAATTCACAAAAGGGATAATACAATATATAAACCGTATGGCGATCGTACTAGAAATTACTGATATAAATAAATAATTAAACTACTCGGTTTTTTCCTACAGCATTACTACTATATATATCATTATTTTCTCCTAACCCTAAAAAATGCATATCTACTACATTTAATTTATCCGTCACATTTTTCCAAAACTTTCACCGCACAGCATATGGCTATCCTATCAGGTTTTCATCGTAATATTTTCATTTTACAACTATACAATACTACCACACTATATTTCTAAATATTGTCTATTAAATAATTTGCAAAAAAAAAATTGAAACTTACCTCCGCGAAAATGGCGCCTCACCTATCTTCTATTTTCCTCCCTTTTTTCTTCTCCTTTTTCCTTCTCTTTTTTTCTTCTCTTTTTTTCCTCTCCTCTCTTCTCCTCTCTTTTCTTTTCTCTCCTCTCCTCCTCCTGTCTACTCTCGGTTGCTCTCTCGGCGATGGAAATGAAAATGGGCAGAAGCGGAGAAGAGAAGGCGGCCCGAGGCTTTAAAGGGCACCTATCGCCCCATAATGGGGCGATAGTGACCTGTAGTAACGGTCGAGGAATCGGGCAGCCCGACATAGCCGTTACTGGCGACGGCAGGTTGCCGTTTTGGGCAGCTATCGCCCCAATGCTGGGCGATCGCCCCAATCTAGGGCGACGGGCGGCCAATTTTGTAATTTCACAATTCCGACGAGTACTTTTGATATAACGAATAAAAATAAATATTTTTTAAAAAAAATTCTCAAACAAGTGAGTTAGGCAAGAGGCCCACCGTATCCACTCCGGTGGAGCCTTTCATGTCGAAGCCCAGAAAGAGTCCGTATAGTCCCTTCAAGAGCGATACACCCAAAGAAAAGGTCTATTGGCCAGAAAAACGCAAGGCGTTCAAGCTAGGGGAGCCGCTACTACCCAAAAAAGGATTGGAATGTCTTGGTATTTCTCCTTCCAGCCTGCACAAGTATTACATACAGAAGGCCAATTTGCCGAGAAATAAACGAGAGTCTGGTATCACCGCTCTGCTTAGAGATCATATATTTTTTGATGACCAAGCATGACGGGACCCGCCAACCGGAGTCGGGCCCCTTCTGTGTATTACCTATACTAGTCCCTGGATCAGTAGCTAATACACACAGATTTCAGAACATTAGATCATTGCCGTTACAAGTTCGAATAAATAATACATCAGAGTACGCTAATTGGCACGAATGCCTTAAAACAGCGGAAGTCTAATATGCAGTGGAAGTCTTAACAGTCTTCCATAACTCCAAATGGAAGAGGCAGAATACAACAATCAAACCCACAGGCGAGCTGTCGTAGCGTCCTAGGCATCGGGATAGTCCTCGTCTTCAAGTTTCCACTTTCCGAGTAGTAACACTGAGGATCAGGGTCTGCCCATTGGAATGAGCAGCCCCGCATGAAAGGCGGGGTTAGCACGCGAATGCTAGCAAGTCTTTCCTAGGAAAGGCCAGGTTAAGGCTCATCCTAAGAAAGCTAAGGGTTATTTTGCATAAAAGTATTTAAACTAGAAGTATAAAAGCATTTAACAAAACAGTAATAAATAAATAGCAATTCTCATAATAAACCAAGATATAACCAGGTTCTCATTCTCAAACTCAAGTTTCGCATATCTCATAGTTCTCAAGTCATCATCCTGTATTCTCAAATCTCATACACCAATCTCATTCTCAACTAGCAACGGCACACATGCCGGAAAACCTTACCCAGGTCATATTAATTAAGGTGAAGCTACGTTGTAAGGAGCCACCAAGTCGCTCTTAACCGGGAGCACGGCCATTCAAATGGGTTTACACTCTGCAGAGGTTGGAAGCACGGCCATTCGAATGGGTTTACACTCTGCAGAGGTTGTACGCTTTACCCGCAAGAGATAGTACCCTCCCGTTGAAAGGTACCATAACAAAATTCATTAAAAGTCTAACCCTGGTTTTTGCCACGGTAATACCTGATATCCACACAAATACCTTGGGGCTTCGACCATACCTGATGTTCACACAAGTATCCCGAAGTTTCATCCCCGGGCAATACACCGGCGGTGACGAATCCCTCGGGACCTCACCCACGGTGCACGTACCGTGACAAACCCGACGTTATTCTCCCTCTAGATTAGGCTCGTGCCATACCGAGCTTGCGGTCGCACGGGGATATCTTGGTTAAACTCAGTACAATCATCGGCCCTTATTCTCGGAGCGGCAGCCAAACACCAACCCAAGTCTCGTGCACGAAGGCACCTGCCATACATTCCAACCGCTCCCGATCCCAATTATTAGTTGGTCAAATTTTAATTAAAGGATGATCAAGCCCACCATAATAACGATCACCGTTGCGGGAAATCACTCCCCGATGTTGAACTAAGCATTGCTAAGCCAATTAGTATTTATAACAGTAGGACAGCATTTAATATAATTTATCCTAAGGTTTTCATGGCAATGGGTGCATAACATATAAATGAACGGTATGCACTGGGAATTTCTAAAATAAATACGCATATTTTAATTAATTAGCAGTTTTGGTAAAATCCAGAAATTAGGATTCTAGGGGAAAGACTTGCCGTGATTAAAGTCGTGCTGCTACCCGGCGTGGCCTTCAGCTCCTGACACGAACTCGACCGGATCTAGCGATTACAAACAACATACACTCAACACATTGCATGAAAACAAGCATGTAAAAATAAATGAAGGAGTATGCGTGAGTATGATAAAGTAATGCTTGCATTTGATTTAAGATTTTTAGAAATCGATTTTACTTTTAAAATGGCATAAACTATTAATACTAATTAGATAAAACATTTTCTTTTGAATAGAAATCATTTAAAATACATATAAGGATAAGCATACAAAATGAAGAATTATTATCTCGCTTATTTTGGAAATTTTATTTTATAATTATAACATTTTTATTTCATATGAAATGGAAATTAACTAATAAAGATATCTAACATAAATATTTTCTTTTGAATAGAAAATACAGAAAATAAATACTTAATGAAAAAGGATAAATATTGTTTTCATTTTATTTGAGAATTTCAGAAATATATTTCTATTAAAAAGACACTAGCTACTATTATAATAATATGATATAACTAGTTGAATGCAATTAAATAAAACATTTTATTTGAAACTAATATTTCTGAAAATAAAATAATTAGACACTAATCGAATAAATATTACTGGAACTGATTTTTGAAATTTTAAGAATAAATTTTATCCTTAAAGAATAAGCATATATGATTGATTGCAATTAGGTAAATCGTTTTCTTTTTATTAAAATTTGAGAAATAAACTAATTATATATTAAACATTATTTTTATGTTTATTAATCATTTTCAGAAACATTAACTTATTTTAAAAGTATATATAAACAATTAAAACCATGACAAAATGCTCTTTCCTATAGTCAGAAAATGCAGAAAATAGAATATATTGAAAAATTACACAAAATTTATGGGAGCTAGAATACATCCCGATCTACCCACTGGAATTGGTTTCATCCAAAATGGATGAACGAGGAATTTTTGGTGGAGATCGGAAGGAGTGAAAAGAGTGGAGAGGGGCTCTTGCAGCGGTAGAATCTGGCGAGGTCTTCGGCGAACAAAATCGTCGTGCTTGGTCAACCATTCTCCAAGTGCTTGGTTGGGATGGATTCGCGACGAAGATAGCAAGGATGTCCTTGGACGTTTGAGGAGATTCGCTGCGAGGCAGCGTTGAGGCGAGGAGAAGTGGAGGCGGCCAAGAATGGAGAGGCAGAGCTTCGGTGTTCGATTTCCGGAGCTACAAGCCTCGGATCTAGGAGTTCTTAGGCAAAATAGAATCAAGAGATGATCCTCTAGAATGTCCTTGAATAGTTTTTGAAACGGAGACTTACCCAATAGCGAGATTGAGGAAGAAGGAGAAGCTTACCAATGCTTACCTGCAGAGAGATGGAGAGGAGGCAGCAGGGGGATTGGGAGGCATGCTGCTGGACAGAGAGGATGAGGAGAGGGTGGCCGGGGTGGAGAGGGAGAGAGGAAGGGAGGGGTGGGTTGGGGGTGTGCTAGTAGGGGGGGAGGAGAAGGTGAAGCTGCTGGACAGGGAGGAGGAGAAAGAGAGCAGAAAAATTTCTGCTGGTTTGGAGAGGAGGAAGGAAGGGGAAAAGATAAGGTTAGGGTTTTAAGGGGAAATGATAAGGGGCAAAAGAGTAACTTTCCATATGGGGGTAAAAATGGGCTGCCAAAAGAGAGGGAAAGGCTGACCTGTGGAACCCACACATCATGGAGTGCTGGAGAAAAGAGAGAGGAAGGTGAAGAGAGGAGGGATTCGACGGTGAATTCCCGTGAACCGAAAATAGGATGGGATTAGAAAAGGAGAGATCAACAGGTGGGACCTTGGCAAAAGAAATTAGGATTTGATATAAAAATAGAATATTAGGTTTTTGGAAATAATTATTTCAAACAAGAAATTTTAAATTTTGGCAATCCCCGGATTATGAATTTAATAGAACTCACGGTCTAGGTTTCATAGACATTTTATTTTGCGAATCAAACTCAAACAAATTAATTAGTTTCATTTTTCTCTTGAACAATCTTTTGCAATATTTTTTTGGAAATATTAAAATATTAAAAGATAACATACTTATTTTCAAAAGGTTGGTTTAAAAATGCACATTGAAAAATATGCAAATGCAATGATGCAGATGTTTTTAGGGTTTTGAAAATAAGGATGTTACAAAGCATCAACCCTATATTGAGGGCACTGAAGCAACAACAGGACTAGACCTAGGAATTGGGCCGGTCCTAAGTGGGCTAGCACGAGCACGCCCCGAAATCGGTGGCACGAAGCACGACCCGACCCGATTTCTAATAGGCCAGGCCAGCACGGCCCGAATACCGGGCCGGGCCGTGTCTGGAATCTAGGCATGATGGATCGCCCGGCACGGCCCGATCGTTCGTGCCGTGCTTGGGCCGGCATGGCCCGATTTGCAGCCCGAGTCAGTAATATGCATTGTTCGAGATGTTTTCATGCTCGGATGACTTTATGTTCTACATGAAAGTTGTAGAAAATTTCGAGACACATCTTTGTTATATAGACACCTTTTTTATTTGAGCAACGTATGAATTTATAAAAAATTATTTATTGTGCTGCAGTTATTGGGCCGACACTATCTGCCGCGGTAATCTGTACTTTTCGATGTGTTCCGGTGCTCGGATGATTTTGAGTTCTACATGAAAGTTGTAGAAAATTTTGAGACACATCGTTTTTATATAGACAACTTTTTTATTTGAGTAACGCACAAATTTATAAAAAAATAACAATGCAGTAGTATCTTTTCCCGTGCCGTGCTCAGGCCGGCACGGCCTGACAGCAGCCCGCGTGCTTTTGGGCCATGCCGGGCCTTAGTTTTAGCCCTCCGTGCTGGCCCGGCACTGCACGGAGAGATGGCCAGGCCGGGCCGGCCCGATTTACTTAGGCACGAGGCACGATGGACCTGGGCCGTGTCGGCACGGCACGGCCCAGCCCATTTCCCACCTCTAAACAGGACAAAGACCTGTTCTTTTTGCCATTCAATAAGGGTAACCATTGGATCTTAGTTGTCCTAACTAAATGGGACCACAAGGTCTTCTATCTTGACTCGTTGCTAGGCACCGACCCTCCTCATGAGTTTGAAGATCTGAAAAACCTATTGAACAAAGTGTGGAGGAGTTACGTCAGAAATGGTGGAAGGCACGTCCTGGAAAGAGGGGAATTCCTTAAAAACGTTGAAAGATTCCCGGTACGTCTCGGTCTCTATAACTTGATCCTTTTCCTATTTGCATGCAAAACTAATTAGCGATGCCTTCTCTCATCTTGTATAGTGCCACCAACAACCTCCAGGCGACACTTGTGGGTTTTTACGTTGCTTGCCACATGCAACAGATCGTAGGGCTCAGACCTGAAAAAGATCTTGAAATTGACACCTCTAATCTCGAGTTCCATGTCCTCGCCGACATCCGAGCTCAACTATGCCAGTTCCATAATTCGCAAGTGATAGACCAGTTAGGTCTTCTTCATCCAAGAAACTAGGCTCAATTAGTATGAACTTGTACATATGGCTATGAACTTGTTGGATGGATATCAACATTTGGTTATCATCTTGTATGAACTTGCCTACATAATATATGTATGATATGGATGGTTTTGGATCGATATGGATGTATTAGATGAAAATGGCACTACTAGAAAAACAGCCTTTAGTCCCGGTTGAGAACGGCTTTAGTCCCGGTTCCCGAATTGAGACAGGCCATCCAGGACTAAAGGTATGTGACCTTTAGTCCCGGTTCCTCTAACCGGTACTAAAGCGTAGAAAATACCTAAAAAATAAGACGAACCCAAGACCTCATGCCACCATGTGACTCCTCACTCACTCTTCTAACCAACCCACCCACCCACACGTATTTAATAGACTACGATATGCATTCCTTTTGAAGTATGTTGGAATGAGCCTTTAATACATGAATCAGGACTAATTTGTGCCTGTGCCAGGTAGCATGTACCTGCTTGCCAAAGCCACCTTTAGTACCGATTCGTGTTACGAACCGGGACTAATATATGTGAGCCACAAACTGGTACTAATCGTGCTTTTAGCCCTGTAGCCACGAACTGGGACTATTGCTACATCAATCCCGGTTTGTGGCCAATCGGGACCGATGTACCGGTATGGAAGGTCATTTCTCTAGTAGTGTGGATACATGGATGGTTATTAAGTTATGGTTATTAAGTTTTCTCTTCTTGCATATGGATGTATGGCTCTCAACATTAGTTATCAACTTGTTTATGGTCATAATATATGGACTTGTGTGTATTGGATGGATATCAACTTGTATATGTATGGTTTCTAGACAATGGATGTGTATGGTTTGCATATATGGATGTGAATGTGGATATGGAAATTGCCTATATATATATATATATATATATATATATGAACTGTTTGCAGAGGCATGGCTAGCAAATCCTGAGGCTAGACAAATATTTAAAATTTTATGTAGCCCATAAAAACTCATCCGTGGCTGTTCTTATAAAAACCGCCATGGATAGTGAGAAAAAACCGTAGCGGCTATGATCACACCGCCACGGATATGGAACATATCCTTGGCGGCTCTTTGCTAAAACCGCCATGGATAATGGCACTTAACCGTAGCGGCTCAAACCGAGTCACCACGCATATGGAACAAATCTGTGGCGGCTCTGACTAAAAACCACCATGGATAGGCTGTGGCCCCCACTAGCGAGGCGGTGCCTCCTAGGGCTGAAGTGAACCGCCACCGATAATTCGAAGTTATCCGTGGCGGTTTTTGACCCGCCACGAATAATCCCCCGATTATCTATGGCACATATTCAGTGGCAGTTCAAAAATCGCCACGGATGAGGGTTCCAAAATGCTATAGATGATGTTTTCTGTAGTAGTGCAACTCTTCTCAAAATCTCAAAACAAAAGGTGCTGAGTTGGAATCCCATTCTAAGGATTCTGTGGTTCTGGGGAATCTAGCTACAGGAGAACCAGGAACGGGGAACTCTCCCCTTTTTCCACCTGACTCTTTGCTCTTAAACATAAGAATGCTGGTTTTAAGAATGAGTGATTGCCCTTCTCCGACCCTTACTGCCCGACCGGAGAGCGGACGACTAATGTGTTCCACTTATTGAACAGGGTCTTTGGTTGGTCCGTGACCCCCAGGCGTCGAAGGCGTCCTTGCGATGGTCTCGTAGTTCCTACGGGATGGAGACAACGGGGTCAGTCCATGGATTTTCCTTCCTTTTGCCACATTTCACTCAAAGGGTTGAAGGGAGATAGTGCATCAAGGTATTCGCAAGGGCCAACTTGATCCTCTTTCCCAGGGATCCCAAATGAGGGAAGCCTAGGAGAGCCGCTGACTCCAACTATCGTCCATGTACGATCCATACTAGATCTAACCAACTGCCCATCCTACCTCCTCTACCTTTTTGACAGCCCATCATTTTGTCTCAGTAGAGTCTTTCAATGGCATGTTTCAGTCCTCTTCCCCATTACTTAGAAAAAGTGAGCCACCGGTTCAGGTAGAAGATACTAGCATTACCGCCTGGACAATTAGACAGCCAACCCGTAATCGCAATGACCCAATTGCAAGAGCGGAGCTGCCAACTAAGCTATATCCCTCCCGAGCCAAGTGAAGTATGCATGAAAGGGTCAGATGCTTCTTCTATTCTTTTCCCTGGCGCAACTGGGCCATCCAAGACTTGAACCAGAGACCTCGCCCGTGAAGTAAATCATCGCCCTTAGATCCAACCAATTGGGAGAGAATCAATAGACTCCTTTTCAGGAGCAATTCTTCCTTCCCGAACATAGCATACAACTCCCCGTTGTACTGCGCTCTTCAAGTGTGCTTCTTTCGTATTCTCCCCCTTACGGTGGCAAGTCCTTGGGAAATAACTCCGATGGGCAGAAAAATTTTCTGAAGGCGTTAAGAGACCCTCCTAGCCCAACCCTAGACACTCTAAGATCCTTTTTCAAACTTGCTCTGCTCCCATTTCGAGTCAAGTGATAGATAAATAGCCACATCCCATTGCACTGATCGGGGACGCTTAGGGGGGTCAAAGACCAATAAGCGTCTTATTTATACCAAGCATTCCTCTTATGGCTAAATCCAATCTTCTGGTCCCTGCATAGGGAAGTTGTTGCTTTCTCCAGACCATCGGAAAAAGCATGAAAAAAGGGCTCGAATGGTATGATATGTCATCACCCTAGAATGAAAGGGGTGATCTCGTAGTTCTTGGTCTGTGAAGATGCGTTGTTAATTAGGTGCTCCATTTTCCCATTGAGGACGAACCTCAACCTATGCTCGAGAGATAGATCTCCATACACTGATAAGGTATGTATGGATTCTCGAGAAGAGGGGGGCCGTGGTGGCCCCCCGGACCGCCTGAATCCCTCAAGTGAATAGAAAGTTAGATCTACGTGGGATCTCACTTGAATCGCCCCATCTATCCTCCTGAGAAGGAGTTTGTTTGGTTTCAAACTCTGATTCAAATAGGAGGAGTACACCATGCTAGTGTGAGATGATCCACATCTTCGGGTTAGGCGCTGATGAGCACATTGAACTATCCATGTGGCTGAGAGCCCTCACAGCCTAGGCACAACGATGCAATTATCAGGGGCATGCTCTACCACTGAGCTAATAGCTTGTCGCGCGGGCCTCCCTTTGGGAGGTCTGCTACGCCAAAAGCGAGAAAAACTCCATCCCTTTCCTTTTGACATCCCCATGCCGCCACGCCACACGGGGAGGCATGGGGACGTCAAAAAGGGGATCCTATCACTATCAACTAATTTGTTATGACCTAGGATAATAAGCTCATGAGCTTGGTCTTACTTCACCCTGAACGAAAGAAGACTTCCATATCCAAGTTTAGCTCAGATGTAGCTGCCTTCTTTTTGGGCGTGAAGCAGTGTCAAACCAAAATACCCAATAAGCATAAGCATTAGCTCTTCCTGAAAAGGAGGTGATCCAGCCGCACCTTCCAATACAGCTACCTTATTACAACTCCACTCCTGTCACAAACCTAGCCTTAGGCATCCCCTCCTTACGGTTAAGGGTAATAACTTCAAACATGGCCAGCTCCTATAGTGTTACGAGCGGTGTGTACAAGGCCCGGGAACGGATTCACCGCCGTATGGCTGACCGGCGATTACTAGCGATTCCTGCTATATGCAGATGAGTTGTAGCATGCAATTCGAACAGAGGACTGGTTTTTGGAGTTACCTTACCCTCGCGAGATCGCAACCCTTTGTCTCGTCCATTGTAACACGTGTGTCGCCTAGGGCATAACGGGCATGATGACTTGGCCTCATCCTCTCCTTCCTCTGGCTTAACACCGGTGGTCTATTTAGGGTTCCAAACTCATAGTGGCAACTAAACACGAGGGTTGTGCTCATTGTGAGACTTAACCCAACACCTTACGGCATGAGCTCACGACAACCATGCACCACCTGTGTCTGCGTTCAGTGTTTAACAAGACCATTTGATGGTTTGTCAGGCACTCATAAAAGCCAATAAAGAGCACAACCCCTATGAGAACCCTAACTAGCCTATATTAAAGAGATTAAAAATGGTTTTGCTTGGAGTATAGTTTCGTTTAGTTAAAAAATATAGAAGGTTTCATGACATGCATAGTGTTCTGTAATACCAGGAATATAAACTTTTCAGATTACATAGCTCATTAGCTCCTTCACATTGCTTTATGCCTTATATGGAATATAGCTAATTCTATTTCTCGCGCAATGCCGGCCAGGGCATGCGTTTGTAGTATAATAGATACCTTCGTATTGAGATAAAAATGATGCAAATAGCCTTACATCTAATGTTTATTAATATCCTTTTATTAAAGATGCAATCTTACTGAAGTAGTTTTGGTTTTGAGCTTACAAGTTACAATTGATTCACTACTAGAGAAACAGTCTTCCATACCGGCTTATCAGTCCCGGTAAGATACGAACCGGTATTAATAGTAGCATCAGTCCCGGTTCGTAGTTCCAAGGCTTCAATCCCGGTTCGTCGCTCACATTAGTCCCGGTTGGTAATATCAACCGGGATTGATGCTCCTCCCTGCGCCCAGCTGGCATGGAAGCTCATCAGTCCCGGATGGTATTACCAACCGGGACTGAAAGTAGGCCTTTAGTCCCGGTTCGTGTCATCTAAGGAATCTTTAAAAGGAATGCATATCCTAGTTATAATAGAACGCGTGGGTGGGTGAGTTGGTTAGAAGGGTGAGTGGGGAGTCACGAGATCTCAGGTTCGAGTCCCGCAGAAGCCATATGTGCGCATTATATTTTTAAATATATTTCTAACATCTATCCCGGGTTGAGAGCAACCGGGACTGATGGCTCCATGCCATCAGTCCCGAATTGCCTATCCCGGTTCTAAAACCGGGATTGATGCTGGTTTGGAACCTGGATTGAAGGCTCAATCCGTGGTAGTGATTCCTTTTCCTTTCTTTACTTAATTCAGTACATTGTCTGATAGAAAGTTAGCCCTGCAATTTTCCTTCAGGTTTTATTATTTGGTTCCTAGTCCTACTATAGCCTAGGTGATGAGGACATCACTACACATTCAGCTTTAACTCCCACTCTAACTCCAAGTGTGCAAAGACCTATTACAAGGGCTCGTGCAAGACAATTAAATTATCATGTGAGATCATTCCTAAGTTCACCTGTTTATACTTTAGAGAATGGGTTGCTACCTAATGAAGATATCTTAATGCTTAGGAATCATGGGATGGATGATCAAGGATGGACGCCCGTACCAACACAAGCATCGGATGGAGTTAACCACTTAATCGCGAGATGGAGGCTGGTTCAGCATCTCTGCGCAATCTGCCTTCAAACGGATGCCTCGGTCTCATACGATGTCGGAATTCGATGATCGTGGACTCTACGGAAAGATAACGACGAGCTCTTTCCAACGGATCTGACCCCACGTTAAAATTCCTTACGGATCAGCGGGAATATTCGAAACAAGGTGGCGACAAGAATCTGTCAAGCGCTACGACGCTCCACTTTGGGCCTGTGGCCCATGTACACCTGCTCCACCATGTTTGGGCGCCCCAAACCCTAGCCTTCGCCATATATACTCAGTAGCCATCATTGTTTAGATTTGGTTTTTGCTTAGATTATTCTGCCATTGCAGTTTCGCCGTTTATCGGTTTGTGGAATACTTCATGTGCTTAATACAAATTTGCAATTTAGATTGCTTCTTCTTCGTTCTTGCATGTGTTCTCGATTCGCATGCAGGAATTAGCCTTCGTGGCGAGGTCAACCATGTTCATGCGTGGTTGATAACCAAAGGAGCAGTGGTGTAGCGATTGCTAGGCCAATCTTTGCGTGGTTGGAAGCCGGATCGTTAACGTCGAGATCTTCACTAATCGACTTATCATATACCTGTCGGAAGATCAGGAACTCCGTCCCTTCTATTTTCACTTGATGATATTCCTAGCTTTTTGTCTCCTGCTGTCACTTACCTTTTGCAGGAGTACAAGGATGTTGTGACTCCACAGGGAATTAAGGTGGATGAAGCCAAAATTGAAGCAATCAAGAGTTGGCCGATTCCTAACACGGTTACTCAGGTGCGGAGCTTCCATGGACTTGCTGGATTTTATCGATGTTTCGTACAGGATTTTAGTTCCATTGCCGCACCATTGAATGAGTTAACAAAGAAGGGTGTTATTTTCTATTGGGGAAAACCGCAAGAAAAAGCTTTCAATCTTTTGAAAGACAAATTGACCAATGCACCATTGCTTCAACTTCTAGATTTTGGAAAGACTTTTGAACTAGAATGTGATGCTAGTGGAGTTGGAATTGGTGGTGTATTGATGCAAGAAGGTAAACCTGTTGCTTACTTTAGTGAGAAATTGAGTGGGCCTGTTTTGAATTATTTCATGTATGATAAAGAATTGTATGCTCTTGTACGATGCTTAGAAACGTGGCAATATTAGTTATGGCCTAAAGAATTTGTCATACATACATTCTGATCATGAGTCACTTAAGCATATTCGTAGTCAAACCAAGCTGAACCGTAGACATGCTAAGTGGTTAGAATTCATTGAATCTTTTTCTTATGTCATTAAACATAAGAAAGGGAAGGATAATGTAATTGCTAATGCTTTGTCTAGGAGATATGTCTTATTGTCTCAACTTGATTGTCGTGCTTCTAGCCTCGAAGCTATCAAAGAACAATATGCTCATGATGATGATTTTAAAGATGCCTTGCTGAATTGCAAAGAGGGCAAGGGGTGGAATAAATTTGTGGTCGATAACGAGTTCTTGTTTAGAGCTAACCGTCTATGCATTCCAGTTGGATCCGTTCGTCGTTTGTTGTTGCAGGAAGCACATGAAGGAGGAATCATGGGACACTTTGGTGCGAAAAAAATAGAGGATGTCTTGGCTGCACACTTCTTTTGGCCAAGGATGAGGCGTGACGTTGAGCGCTATGTGGCACGTTGCTCCATGTGTCAAAAGGCAAAGTCACGGTTGAACCCGAATGGTTTGTATATGCCCCTTCCTACTCCTAGTGTTCCTTGGGAGGATATTTCAATGAATTTTGTTTTAGGATTGCCTAGGACAAAAAGGGGGAAGGATAGCATTTTTGTTGTAGTGGATAGGTTTTCAAAGATGGTGCATTTCATAGCTTGCCATAAAAGTGATGATACCACTCATATTACTGATTTATTTTTCAAAGAGATTGTTCGCTTGCATGGGATGCCTTCCACTATTGTTTCAGATCGTGACACCAAGTTCTTAAGCCATTTTTGGAGAACTCTGTGGAATAAACTGCGGACAAATTTGCTATTCTTTACCACCTGTCATCCCCAAACTGATGGCCAGACTGAAGTAGTAAACTGCACACTTTCAACCATGTTGCGGGTTGTTTTGAAGAAAATTTGAAGATTTGGGAGGCGTGTCTTCCTCATGTAGAATTTGCCTACAACCATGCGCTACATTCAACTACGAAGGTAAATCCTTTTTAGGTAGTGTATGGTTTCAACCATCATGCTCCAATAGATTTGTTGCCTCTTCCTTCTTTTGAGAATGTAAGTTTAGATGCAAAGAAACGTGCTGAATTTATTCTTAAGTTGCATGAGACTACAAAGGAAAATATTGATCGTATGAATGAAAAATATAAAACTGCTGGTAGCCGTGGTAGGAGAGATATAATTTTTGAACCTGGTGATCTTGTTTGGCTACACTTGGGAAAGGAACGATTTCCAGATTTGCGAAAATCTAAACTTATGCCACGAGTTGATCGATGGTCCATTCAACGTGCTAGAGCGAATTAATAACAATGCATATAAACTAGACTTGCCTGCAGATTTTGGGGTTAGTCCCACATTTAACATTGCAGATTTGAGGCCTTACATGGGTGAGGAAGATGAGCTCGAGTCGAGGATGACTCGAATTCAAGAAGTGGAGGATAATGAGGACATCACTACACATTCAGCTTTAACTCCCACTCCGACTGCAAGTGTGCAAAGACCTATTACAAGGGCTCGTGCAAGACAATTAAATTATCAGGTGAGATCGTTCCTAAGTTCACATGTTTATACTTTAGAGAATGGGTTGCTACCTAATGAAGATATCTTAATGCTTAGGAATCATGGGACGGATGATCAAGGATGGACGCCCGAACCAACACAAGCATCGGATGGAGTTAATTCCGAGATGGAGGCTGGTTCAGCCATCTTTGTGCAGTCTGCTTTCAAACGGATGCCCCAGTCTCATACGATGTCAGAATTCGATGATCGTGGACTCTACGGAAAGATAACGACGAGCTCTTTCCAACGGATCTGACTCCACGTTAAAATTGCTTATGGATCAGCGGAAATATTCGAAACAAGGTGGCGACCAGAATCTGTCAAGTGCTGCGACAGTCCACTTTGGGCTCCTGGCCCATGTACACCTGCTCCACCATGTTTGGGCGCCCCAAACCCTAGCTGTCGCCATGTATACTCAGTAGCCGTCATTGTTTAGATTTGGGTTTTGGTTAGATTATTCTGCCATTACAGTTTCGCCGTTTATCGGTTTGTGGAACCCAACTTCGTGTGCTTAATACAAATTTGCAATTTAGATTGTTTCTTTTTCGTTCTTACTTATGTTCTCGATTCGCATGCAGGAATTAGCCTTCATGGCGAGCTCAACCGTGTTCACGCGTGGTTGATAACCAACGGAGCAGTGGTGTAGCGATTGCTAGGCCAATCCTTGCGTGGTCGGAAGCCGGATCGTCAACGTCGAGATCTCCACTAATCGTGTCGGAAGATCGGAAAGCCCGTCCCCATCACTAGGAGTCTCATTGGTTTATGTGTTATGGCCTTCGAGAATTGCTGACTGTATATATGAAATCTAAAATATTGCCCATTATATATATAATCTAAAATATCGTGCATGTATACACGAAATCCAAAAATGAGGTCAAAATGTCGGAGCAAAAAATCAATCTCAAAATGTTATAGCCAAAAAATCGAGTTAAAATATGGGAGCCAAATAATCGGAGCCAAAGAAATGTATGGAATCCTAAATTACGCTACACATTTGTTATTTTTTTAGTGTAAATATTAATTGCATGTGTATTGATCTCAAAATGTCGGAGCAAAAAATCGAGCACAAAATGTCAGAGCTAAAAATATGGGGCTCAGAATGTCGAAGCCAAAAATATCGAGTTCAAATTGTCGGAGCAATAAATCGCGCTCAAAATGTCGAAGCCAAAAATAACGAGCTGAAAATGTCGGAGCAAAAAATCAAGCTGAAAATGTCAGAGGCAAAAATATAGCTGAAAATGTCAGAGCAAAAAATCGAGCTCAAAATGTCGGAGCCAAGGAAATGTACGGAATCCAAAATATCGCTACACCTTTGGGTTTTTTTCGTTTAGTGTAAATATTGCATGTGTACTTGCATAAGTATATCTACGATTGTATATATGAAATTCAAAATATTGCAGGCAAAAAGATGGTGCAAAAAATCGAGCCAAATCGATCTCAAAATATCGGAGCAAAAAATCAAGCTCAAGATGTCAAAGTAAGAAAATAGTGCCAAATATGAGCCGAAATGTTGAGGAAAAAATTGAGCTCAAAATGAGAAAAAGAGGAGCTCAAAATGTTGGAGCCAACCAATGGAGCCAAAAACGAGCATAAAATATCGGAGAAAAAAATGGAGCAAAATGAGCTTAAAATGTTGGAGCCAAATAAATAAATCACAACATGTCGAAGCCAACATAAATCAAGCTAAAAAATGTCTGAAAAAATCGATCTCAAAATGATGTAAAAAAAAGAAAAGGAGAAAAAATCTAAGCCACAAAATTGTGCGAAAAACCAAAATTAGAGAACAAATTTGATCCAAACTAAATTGGTTTTATCGGTTGTCACTGAAATTGATGCACAAGAGAGAAAGGTGATTTGAAATTGGTGCACAATATGTTGGGCTGTCGACGCATTCTCCAGGTCCAAATTGGTGCGCTTTCTCTCTCCCTCCCTCTGTTCACTCGGCTGGGCGTGAATACACTGCTACAGATCTGGCCATCAGTCCCGGTTCACAACGGCCATCAGTACCGGTTTTTGAACCAGTATAGGCCATTCGGGACTGATGCCCTATGGCATCAGTCCCGGTTCCCTCACCCGGTGCTGATATAGTATCAGTACCGGTTGGAGGCCACACGTGGCTTTAGCCCGTGCCTCGCCGAAGCCCCACTCAGTACCGGTTGGAAGCACCAACTGGTAGTGATAAGCTGTTGTTCAGTCCCGGTTGATTCCTCCGACCAGCATCGAAAGCAGCACACGTGGTTTTAACCGTGCCTCGCCGAAGTTCTAGTCAAGACTGTTGGAGGCACCAATCGGTATCGATAAGTCTTTGTTTCATCCCTGTTGGTTCCTCCAACCAAGATCGAGCACGCACCACCTGAGCTATAAATAATATATATATATATATATATATATATATATATGCGTGTGAGGTAATATATATTATATATGTGTCTGTGTGTTAAGTCTAATATTATTATTATATATATATATCTGTGCTAAGTCACAATTAATTAAAGCACATATAATCAATCATGCATAACTGATAATTAAATCACATAACTTTTATTAACAGCTTTAATTACAACTATTAGGTATCACAATGACATTCATTACAACTTTAATTACAGAACGTTCATCGTGATCTTTTATGTACATCGCTCTTGGTAGCTGTACATGTTGACCCCGACAGTTCACCGGTCTTTATCGAAGGGCCCCACCTATTTGCCGTTGGAACGTGAAACTCGCCTCTTGGATTTACGACCTTATCGAAAATCCAGCCGACGAGTTGTTCTTGGATCGCTCTCACGGTCGCCGACGAGAAATCGGACGCACATTGCAAGTCGGTAGTACCTTCGGCCAGGATGTGTATAATATGGCACACATAGTAGCCGCATATATTGGTGCCTGACGGCTGACGCCAGACCTATGGTGAAAAAAGCTAACAGCGTGAAATGGATGCATGGAAATGAAGTTAACTAACTCAAAAGCTACCCTGATAGCATACATACTCCAGAGGCAAGTGTAATATCGAATTCCTCGTTGAATTCGCCCACGGTTTTAGTACGGAACCATGCGAATGCACTACACACGTGATTGCAAATTGAACATGATTAGAATTTGTTTAAAATGGAGTAGAACGAGCACAATAATGGAAAGAACAAGAATACCGGTTGAGAATGTCGATCAAGTTTTCGATTTTTTTCAACCGGTCTCCTCAACGAAGTCTATAATCGTGATCATGCTACGATCTAGCTCGATAATGAGAAGAATCCAATGAAAACTGTACATATATATGGAACATAGGTAACTAATTAGTTCTAACATCGTGTTGTGAAAAAAGATTAGAACGAGGCGGTACGAAAACACTTACTTAAAGTTGTAGGGTAAAAGTATCTTTGAATGATATTTTTGACCTATTACCCCGTTGTATATGTTGGTCTCTGTATCGGCAGGAGATATTTTAGCGAACCAACCGGTACTGATGTTAGCGAATCAATACCGGTTAGTTTCTTCAGCTGGTCCATTTCAATGCAAATTGGCATTTACACAGATCACCATTGCACAGATTCATACTTGTACTCATTTGTTGATGAACATTTTTGCACATATCAACAATTCATTGTACATATCACCATTTCACCATAACTCATTTCATTGCACAGATCCCATTTCACAGATTCATACTTATACTCATTTGTCGATGAACATTTTTGCACATATCAACAATTCATTGCACAGATCACCGTTTCACCATAACTCATTTCATTGCACAGATCCCATTAATTCCATCACAAAATAGTTCATCACATACATACATAATTAAACACTGATCTCATTGATTCCATCACAAAATAGTTCATCACATACATACATAATTAAACACTGATCTCATTGATTCGATCATAAAATAGTTCATCACATACTACATAATTAAACTACATACATACATAATAACTAAACTATATACATAATTAAACTAATCATTAACTATATTCTACTCATCCTCCTCCGCCATCGGCGCCTCACGATTTCGTCATCGCCAGGGCAGATGACGAGGCGCAGGGGAGGACGAGGCGGCGCACGCGGCGTGGGATCCCCACCTCCATGTGCATCCGATCCTCGAAGCTTGGCGGTGGCAATGGCGGCGGCAGCAAGCCGAGCCCATCCCTCCCAACGCGAGGTTGATATGGTGGCGGCAGAGACGGGCGCCGGCGTCAAGTCCTCCATGCCTCCTCCAGTTGGTGCGGGCGCCACGAGGTTGCGGCGGAGGTGAAGCGGCGGCGCGCGAGGTTGCGGCGGAGGATGTGGGTGGGGCGGCACGGACGGTTGCGGCGGAGGATGTGGGTGGGGCGGCACGGGCGGTGGAGGTGGATGGGCCTGCGCTGGCGGCGGGATGTTGCAGCGGAGGATGGGGATTGCAAGTCGCCCTGCAGGTCTTGAGGCGGCAAACCATGGCGGAGGGAATGCGGTGCGGCTACTGGCGGTGGCAGAGGAGAGAAGAGGATCGAAATGGTGCGGTACTGTTCTCCATGTTGATGGAGGGGGAAAATATAGGGGAGGGGAAGATAGAAGGTCGGATCCATTAAACACACGGCAAATTCCAATGCAGTCAAATGTGATTAAACACAAAGCAAATTCCAATGCAGAACTGCAAAATCCAATGCGAAATCAATAAAAACAAGTTATAATGAACCGAAGAAAAACCAAGGAACTGCAAAAGTTTAGGAACTGAAGAAAATCAGGGATGAACTGAAGCCGAGGTGGGATTGTGGGAGCTAGGAAGAAGAAGAAGTGTGGGGCTAGCGACTAGCCGTGAAGGGGGGTTCAAATTAATACCGGTTGGTTGCACCAACCTGTACTAATGCTCTAGCATCAGTACAGGTTTGTGTAACCAACCGCACTAAGGCATTCGGGAACTTAGTATCGTTGCTTACACCAACCTGCATCGATGTTTAGAGCATCGAGACAGGTTGGTGTAAGCAACCGTACTAAGGCACTCGGCCAGCTAGACCTCTTAGTACCGGTTGGCTACACCAACCGGCATGGATGTTAGAACATTAGTACCGGATGGTTTCTTCAGCCCGTACTGATGTTCCCCTCGGACCAGTAGACCGTTGAACCGGGACTGATGTAACTGACAATCCCGGTTCATGTATAACCGGTACTGATGTGCCGGTATGAAAGATCATTTCTGTAGTAGTGATAGTCCATGCTCCACCATGCACCGCAATGTGATGGGTGAGCTGCTTTGTTGACTAGCGCAAATCTCAGTGCACATCGGACGGTGCAGATGATGCCTGGAAGGGCTGATGGTTGTAGAAAATGCAGTCTCGAAAGTTTATTTGAGTTAATCACGCAAGGGAAGTTGAGAGGGCCAAGTAGACGATCAAGGGCTGAACAGGTCATAGTCAACAACTGAAGAAGCTCTTATGCTATGTACTTCACTTGGAGATGTGTGCGACTGGCAAACAAATTAAATTATAGAAACCACCTATAATATTGGTGGACATGGTCACCACCAATGCATCAAAGTTAATTCAGCTAAAAAATCCTTAAAGGGCAGCCTTGCCAAGTGTTGCACTTGCAAGGAGCTCGAACTGATCATTGATGTTCGTCTGCATGTCTCTATAATCGTCTGATCAAACAAGGCGAAACAGACCAACTTCATAGCTTCCTTCTTTTTGCCGAACTCCCACACCTAGCTAAAAAATGCTGATAAAAATGAGAATTTTCTTTTTGTTAAATCCCTTAATTAAGGAGTATGGGCATATATATTCTGGATGCAGCGAGGGAAGTTGAAAGGAACAAAAGGGGGAGATGGTCACAATGACTAAAATTCAAACGGCTCATGCTCGCCTCTGCACCATTACTACCTTCTCGTAACTAGGGTGTTGCTGCCGGTCGGTACTCCGCCGCTGGCGTCCACGCTCAGATCTGCGCTCCCTCCACACTGCCCTTGCTCGCTCTGGGTCTTTGCCCCACTCTGACGGCGGGTGCCCCCGGGGTGGAGTCCTCAAGCTGAGGCGTCGTCTCTTTCAACGACCCTCTTCCCCTTGCTGCTCGCTGCCCAGATCTGTGCCTGACGCTTTCTCTGGTGGTTGGTGTGCCCTGTCTCGGGAGGTTCGGGGTGACGCTGGGGCTCTCTCTGTAGAGCTACCCACCCTTGACCGCCTCGGACGGGGCCCCTGGTTCCGAGTATGGAGGGCAAATCGGCGGCGGCACCGAGCTCTGCATCGAAGTCTCAGGCGGATGGCCTCTAGGACGCGGCGTGCCCGCCCCCAGGCGTGACCGTGGCAGACCGAGACAAAGCCAAAGCGGTGGCGGCGATGGATGCCGAGTCCGAGGGTGTTGGCCCGAATGACCGGATGGCAGAAATGATGGCCAGACTGCATCTCACCACGGCGGAAGCTAAGGCGGTTATCTTGGATGACGATGAAGAAGCTGACCTGGTCGATCCAAACCGAACGCTAGTGGGTAAGGTTCTTGCGGCCAGCATTCTTCACCTACAGACAATCTCCTCTGCTATGCGCCCGGCGTGGGGCAACCCCAAGAATTTGGTGTTCAATCCTATGGGTGACAACATGTTCTTGGCGGAATTTGGGTCCCAATTGGACAGGGATAGAGTGCTCGACTGGGAGCCGTGGATGGTTGGAAAGCACGCAATTCTACTGAAGAAGTATGATGCGAACTTCAAACCTCTACAAGTTCGCTTTGATAGAATGGCAATTTGGGCTCGTATCCTAGCTCTCCCGTACATACTGATGAATGCCCCGAGGGGGGAGGTTATTGCTAAACCTTTGGGTAGAGTCCTAAAAGTGGATGCTAATGACCGGGGTTGTTGTTTGGGGAGTTTCATGAGGGTTCGAGTTGAGATCAACGTGGAAGAACCGATTCACCGGTACGTGACAGTCTTCTCATCTCGTGACAAAACGCTGGAAAGTTATGAAGTCAAGTATGAAAGAATGCCGTTGTATTGCTTCTCATGCGGCATGCTGGGCCACTCCTTCCTGGTGTGCTCGACACCGGCTGATCGGGATGAGGATGGCAATTTACCGTATGCTGCTAAGAAAGTGTGTGTCCTGGAGGAGCCGAGTAAGAAATCGACGAGTGCTAAGTCGGGCAATGCATCGTCTTCCACGGATGCAAAAATCGATGGCTTTGATCAGCAGTCTTCTGGGGTTCGGCCAAGCCGGCGACTTCCAGGGGCCATGGCAAGAAGGTCGCTAATCCGGAAGGAGACAATGATGACGAGATCTCCTCCCCAGTGAAAGAGGTCAGCAGGGGTAGAGGTGGTGCTAGAGGAGGCCGGTCTGGACGTGGTAGGGGCCGGGGGAAAGCGGTTTGCTCGGGTCGAGAGCTCTTCCCTGTCAAGGTCTCTTCTGCAACTGTCTCTGGTCACTAGAGGAAATCGGCCAAGGGCCTTGAACTGGGCAAGGAATTGAGTGACCAGGGTGTTGACATGTCTAAGGCTCTGGTGGTCTTGACCGGGAAAGTCGACTCTCCCTCCGTGCGGCTTGATGAGGGAGAGGTTAGTGGGGGTGACTCAACCAACAAGCAAAGGGTGGTTCAACTTTGATCGGCGGATCTAGCGGAGGCTGCTGAGCAGCCCCGCCATACGCAATGAGTCTTCTTTGCTGGAACTGTCGTGGCGTGGGGTCGGACTCGACAGTTGGCGAACTTTGCTGGCTAGTGAAGTCTTACCGACCCTCCCTCCTCTTCCTCTCGGAGACAAAGATGAGGGACACTCATGTTAAGAGATTGATGTGGTATCTGGGCTTCCAAAGCTCTTTTGCCGTGAGTTGTGAGGGCCTTAGTGGGGGCCTTGCTCTTTTCTGGACGGGAGGTTGCAATGTGTCCTTAAGAGGCTACAACCAGCACTGCATCGACACATTGGTTTCTCCCAAGGATGGTGAACCTTGGCGAGTATCCTTTGTCTATGGGGAGCCAAGAAGTGAACTCCGGTCGGTGTTGTGGAACCTCCTGCGACGCCTTCGTGGACAGGGGACGGGGCCATGGCTTGTTTGTGGTGACTTTAATGAGGTTCTCACGCTGGATGAACACTTGGGTTCTAGGGGTCGATCGGAAGCTCAGATGGCACAATTTAAAAGCTGTTTGGATGACTGTGGTCTTGTTGACCTTGCTTACACTGGCCCAAAGTTTACGTGGTCTAACAAACAACAGGCCCACAACAACATCAAGGTCCGCCTTGATCGGGCGGTTGCTAATAATGACTTCGCTATTCGGTTTGACAACTGCTGGGTTCAAAACGTGGTGACAACTTCGTCGGACCACTATGATATCTCTATTGCCCTGTCCAGAAGCCGCATGCATGGGGAAAAGAGGCCCATACACTCGGGGTTCTGCTTTGAGGCGGCTTGGCTGCAGGTGAAAGACTACAGGGCGGTCGTGGAGAAGGTTTGGAAGGCCAGGGAGGTGGGCTCCTCCCCACTGCTTTCAATGTGGCAGAAGCTGCAATGTACTGGGAATTGTTTGCGTGACTGGAGCATGGTTTCCTTTGGCTCGGTTCGCAAGAAAATCCACCGGCTGGAGAATAAATTGAGACTTTTACGTGACTCTGAGGTTTCTGAATCTGTGATCTTGGAGGAACGTCGGGTGGAACAAGAATTGGGTGAGCTGTTTGAGAGGGAGGAGATTATGGCTCGTCAGAGATCCCGTGTAACTTGGCTCCCTGAGGAGGACCGCAACACGGCTTTCTTCCATGCCCAAGCCTCCGCCAGACGCTGCATCAACCGCATTAAATTGCTATTCAGATCCGACGGGTCGAGATGCTCTGACCAAGCAGGGCTCTTGGCCATGGCGAAGGACTTCTACGGCAAGCCGTTCTCCTCCGAACCTTGCGTGGTGATGGAGGAGGTTCTGGACGCTATCCCGGTTAAGGTGGATGCCCTCATGAATGAGGAGCTGTGCAAGCCCTACTCGGATGATGAGATTAAAGTGGCTCTCTTTCAAATGAGCCCTAAAAAATCACCGGAGTCTGACGCTTCTCGGCTCTCTTTTACCAATCCCATCTGGATCTCCTTAAAGATGACTTGTGCAAGGCTGTGAGGGGCTTCCTATCGTCCTCATTCCGAAGGTACACAATGCTGACCGTTTGTATAATTTCCGCCCTATTAGTTTGTGCAATGTCCTATATAAGATTGCATCAAAGGTTCTAGCCAACCGATTGAAGCTCTTTCTTCCTGAAATCACTTCGGAGTTCCAAAGTGCTTTTGTTCCTGGTCGGCTCATCACGGACAATGCTTTGGTCGCGTATGAGTGCATGCATACCATCCGCAAGCAACACAATAGGCAACCTTTCTTTGCTCTAAAGATAGACATGATGAAAGCATATGATAGGATGGAGTGGCATTATCTCTAAGGGTGTCTGGCTAAGCTTGGTTATGCAGAAGAATGGATCAACACGGTTATGCGGTGTGTTACCCAGGTGAGATATGCAGTTCGCGTCAATGGCGAGCTAACAAAACCTGTGACCCCATCCAGGGGTCTGAGACAAGGGGACCCCATCAGCCTGTACCTCTTCCTGCTCTGCACTGAGGGCCTTTCTGGCTTGCTTCTGATGAAGGAGCAACAAGGGTCTCTTAGGGGGATCAAGAATGGGAACAAGGGGCCTACAATCTCCCATCTGCTCTTTGCCGATGACAACATTTTTTTCTCTAGGAGTGATTCTAGGAGTGTTCAGGCCCTCCAGGCCACTCTTTAGTCCTACTGCAGCGCCTCTGGGCAGAAAGTGAACTTGCACAAGTAATCCATCTTCTTCGGCAAGCGCTACTCTGAGGTGACCAAAAGTGCGGTCAAGCATTGTCTGCAGGTCTAGAACGAAGCATTGCAAGACTCTTATCTTGGTTTGCCAACTGCGATTTGCAAGTCTACCATCTCCTCCTTCATGTCTTTGCCTAAGAGGGTGTGGAAAAAGATTAATGGATGGGCTGGTCAACCTCTCTCCAGGCCTGGCAAAGAGGTCATGTTGAAAGCAGTTGTTCAAGCCATCCCTAACTACGTCATGAGCTGTTTCAAACTCCCATGGGTGATTTGTAAGAAGATGAGGAAGTGTGTGATAGATCACTGGTGGGGTTCTGAAGATGGCAAGAAAAAGATGCATTGGCACTCCTGGGAATGGCTTTCCACGCCAAAATCCCATGGTGGTCTGGGCTTCAGAGATTTCCTCACCTTTAACCAAGCAATGCTGGGTAAACAAGGTTGGTGTCTTCTAACGGAGCCAAACTCCCTTTGCTCGCGGGTCCTGAAGGGAAGGTATTTTCCTGATTCCTCCTTCTGGTTGGCCCCTCAGCCGCGCTCTGCCTCTTTCACTTGGCGCAGCATCCTGTTTGGGTGGGAACTTTTGAAATCCGGGGTGAGATGGTGTGTGGGTGATGGGAAGCTGATCAAGATCTGCTCTGATTATTGGATTCCGGGTCACACTCCTGACTTGGTGAGGACTCGTGTCCCAATCCCGAATGGCGCCACGGTGGATTTCTTGTTGACCCCTAGCGGTCAATCTTGGGATGCAGATCTGATCAACAACATCTTCGAGGCGAATGTGGCCAAGGATATCGTCAACTTGCTGATTAGCCTCCATGGAGGGGATGACTTTGCTTCTTGGCCGCATGACAAAAGGGGTCTCTACTCGGTTCGCTCGGCTTACAATTTGGCCAGATCGTCTCTGTTCTTTCATGCGCAGAGCCGCAATGGTCGAGGGTTACCCTCCAACTTGGAGAGCGGCGTGAATTTGTGGAAGGCCTTGTGGAAAATTAATGCCCTGGGGAAGATGAAGATCACCCTCTAGAGGGCGATCCATGACTGTTTGCCAACGGGTTTCCAATTGAAAAGGGGCCATATCTTGGCGGAGGATGGGTGCTGCTTTTGCAATAGAGATGACCCTATTGAACATGTCCCAATCTGATGCCCTTTTGCTGGGGCAGTTTGGGATGAGTTAAAATCCAAGTTTCATCTCAATCAGCAGAAAAGTGGCTTTAGGAATATGAAAGATTGGGTCTCTAATTTCTTGGCAGACAGCTCGGCAATTCAGAAAACTATCCTAGGAGTGACCTGCTGGCATATTTGGGATGCTCGTAATGACTCCAAGAACAATGGCTCTAGGTGGCACCCGCGTCGAGTGGCACAAGGAATTATTGCTTATGTTGAATTGATCTTGCAGAACGGCTCTAATTCTTCGACAACCTCCGAGTCTGCTGCTGCCCGTCCCCAGATGTTTGGCTGGTGTCCCCCTCTAGTTGACACGTTGCTCGTCTCCACGGATGCCGCTATCTTCAGGAATGAGCAAATGGGGCTGGGCGTTTTATTTTGGGATCATAAGGGGACTGCGTACTAGCGTGCCATGAGCTGCTCCCTGGGAAGGTTAACCCCGAACTTGCTGAAGCTTTAGCTATTCGCCTGGCTCTAAAAATGGCGGCTGAAGATGGGGTTCAGAAGGTGATTTTGGCGTTTGATTGTCTCTTGGTTATCCAGCGCATCAACTCTGCTATGAGAGATCCTTCTAGAATTGGTTCAGTTATCAAAGACATTAAAAATTTACCCGTTTTAATTCCTGCCTGTTTAAGCATGTAAACCGGCTGGCAAATGTTGCTGCCCATGTCTTAGCTCATGTTGCTGAACGCTATGGTTGTTTTACCTTCCGCAATGTAATCCTAGATTGCATCCGGGAAACTCTCTGTTCTGATGTTATTTAATCTATAAAGTCTAGTTAACCTAAAAAAAAACTAGGGTGTTGCTGCAGCTAACTAATATCGTCCCTTTTTGTGCTTTATGTAGCTCTTCCTCATGTGTTAGACCTTTAGCACACTCCAAATTAAACACTTGAAGATTATTATCCAGCAACGAACGTGCATCCGGATCATAATCAGAGGTTTAGCAGAGGGGTCACAGGCATGTCTGAAAAATACGTCCAACGCTAAACTGGGCCATAATTTGGCATCAGAGCTTGGTTGTCCTTGCATTGCAACTTGCATTAATAGGTCTAAAAACTACAGCTGTGACGGTAGCTGCGTCAAGGGAGACAGCGCCGATGGCGGTTGGGCACAATGCAACCAGGGGTAGAGGAGAGCGGGTCTGGATTCCAAGGTTGATGATCGAATTTGATCCCTTTCCACTCCTGCAGCATTTCTCACCACTTCCCTGTTGTGTCTCAATCGAAAAGAACTTGTCTCCGAGGATCCCTCTCCTTGGTTTACACCAATAACAGCCGATTGAAACTATTTGATATAGTAGGAGGGATATTAAACAGAAGGTGCTGCTTGTTAGATGAATTGCTTTCATGCAGCATCAAATGAAAATATGAGTAGATAAGTTCCCGAGGTAAATGAAATGGATTCAATCCCATTTACTACGAATTTATTCTATTCTCCTCTTGAGTCTTGAAGCACACAAACAAGAGCCTTTCTTGGACCCGTTAGACGGTGGGGCCCTGTAATAGAGGGGGGAGAGGACGAGAGAGAGAGGGAAGGGATGGGTCGGTCGGGTTTTAGGTTGAATCCCAATCCACGTAGGACTAGGAGTAGGTTTAGGGTTCTCGGAATTGCACGAAAAGAGTTTTCTTTTTTTTTTTCATGAAAATAGTTTTCAACTATGAAGTAATTCGAAATAATTCTTGAGGGAGTTTTTAAAACCACGAAAAATATCCAAACATCTCCAACATTCCGAGAAAAAACCTGGAGGAGTTTTTAAACTGCATGTGAAAATTTGCAGCCAGGTGGCGAATGCACCACCTACTTCGCATGTCCGGCCAGTGAAAAGGGTGCTCAGAGTCTTCCTGCATTGTCTTGATGGCTTTGCATAGTCCTGCATGTCGGTCATGGATTAGGCACATATCAGGCCAGTCCTCCACAACTCCGCACTTCAGCTGCGTCAGGAACCATAGCCAACTCTCGTAGTTCTCACTTTCCACAAATGCAAAGGTGATAGGGAGCAGCTGATCATTTCCATCTAGGCCAACTGCCGTCATAATTGTTCCCTAGTACTTTCCAGTCAGAAATGTCCCATCCACACATAACACGGGCCTACAATGTTTTAGACCCTCCACACACACACCGAACGCAAAAAACGCCCGGTTCAAAACCCTATAACCTTCCGGGTTCACCAACGGCGAGTCTTGCACAGCGACATAGATCCCTGGGTTTCTCTCCTTGAGAAGTTGTAGCACACACGGGAGGTTGTCATAGGAGGCTTCGAAAGACCCGAATCTCATCTCCAGTGCCTTCTGTTTTGCTCTCCATGCTTTTCTATAATCTATTTCATACTTAAACCGTTGTTGCACTGTCAATATTATGTACTGAACAGCCATGTTTTTCTTCTCAACAATCTCTCTGAATAGTTTGTTTGCTATAAAAGTGGAAGTGAGATTGGGATGCTTCGCCAAGGTATTTGTTAGCACACATGTGTGGGGTTCAACGCTCGAAACTGTCAACTTCATGGCAAATCTAGACTTGCTGCCATGTATACGGAATATGCAGTCCTCTCTCTCACACCTGACTGTATATCTGGATTTATCTGTCTTTTCCACCCTGAATGGTCGCTGCATTGTCATAGACCAGACCTTAACTGCATTTTGCAAAGCAGCCTTGTCAGCATACATTTGTTTTGCCCGGACTTCATCTACGCCGTAAATGCACGACGAGCCATGACTATCATCCACTACAAGTTGCCTTGACTCTCCTCTGTTCCGTTCTTTTGGGATGACGACGCCCTCTTCATGTTCGTCGTCACTGGAACTGTCATCTGCATGCTCTTCCTTCTCCATTGCCCTTTCATCGTCATGCTCCATGGCTTCGATGATATCCTCATTAATCTCTCCAGTATCCGCAAAAAAATTTCCACCCACCCCTTCATCCTGTTGTACATCTTCCACATCCTCGTTCCTCCCGATGACAACTTGCGGCTCTTCATTCACCGCAGCACTGCATTGTCCAAATTCTTGAGCATTTCCCTGTCCAGCACTTTTTTCCCTAACCCGGGCTTGCACAAAGATAACTGCATAACAGTTACGACGCCTACATCCACCAATAAATCTGGACAGACCCATCTATGTGTTCAAATTAATCAACTGGAATTTAGGAACTTCTACACTTTTGCTCCATAGAGCCTGAATCCACACTTCATGTTCCTGTGCGTTTCAACCGAACATATTGCACATCCATAAGTAAAGTTCCTCAATTTGCAAATTTTCTGGGTCGGGATGTCTAATTATTGTGCTCCTAAATTCGCTAAGATCTATCCCATTAGGCCCTTCTCTTATGTTACCATCACCATAATATACAGTAAATCAAAACTCTGCCATAGCTGCAATACAAAAGGAACCATTCATTAATCCTATCAAAATCCTTTATGCCATGTGAAAAATATATGCTAACAGCTAATCATCCTTATTCGCTAACAAACGTAGCACTAAAGCCTAACTACAATCCTAAAATATTTTTCACTGCCAATGCTAGCACTTAACCCTAAATACAATCCCTCAGTTTTTTCCTAATCAAACTGAGACTTAAATGTATGCACAAAATATTAACCCTAATCTTCGTGTATTTTTAACTATCAACATATTTTTCATTAACGAACCTAACACTAAACCCTAATATATCAAACAAATAACTAAACCCTAATATATCAAATAAAAGATAAACTAAACCCTAACCAGCTTTACATCTATACATATTACATAAAAAATTTGCTATCCTACCATGTTTTAACAATAAAATAAACTAAATCATAATATATCAAATAATAAACTAAATCATAATATATCAAATAATAAACTAAACCTAATATATCAAATCAAATAAAAAATATGACTCACCAAATATGTGTTTTTTTTTCTCCTCTTCCTCTTCCTCCCCTCCCCTCCCCTCCCCTCCTCTCCTCTCTCCTCTCCCTCTCCCAGCGCCCGCTCCTCCCTCTCTCTTCTCTGTTCTGCTCGCGGTGCGAAATGAGGCCCGTGGTGGGGCCTCACGCGCGCGGCAGTACTGATATATGGCCAATGCCGTGTTACCGTACTGCGGCAATGCTATTGCCGCAGTGTGGTACAGCGGCAATAGCATTGCCGCAGTACGGTAACGCGGCAATACTATTGCCGCTTCACCGCAACGCGGCAATAGCTTTGCCGCGATATGGGCCCGCGGCAATAGCATTGCCGCGTTGTGGCGGCGTGGCGGAGGGGCATTTTTGCATTTGCTTGAAAAAGATGGGCATTCTCTTATTTGTGAATTTTTTTTGGGTAAAATTTTTTTTTTCTCTCAATCTTTGCATGAATTGGTGTTTTTCTTGCATCTGGTATAATCAAAATTGTACTCCTACTTGATTTTCCTGCAAGAAAACAGATCTGTGTTTAGTGCCTAACACATGGTTTTGATTCTGTTCCTACTTAATTTATCAATTCTTGTGTGAAATCTATACTACTTCTTTTCCTGCATGAAAAACGTTGATCCTTGTAAAGAATCAGATCTGTTTTTCCTAGTATTTCTGCTAAGAAAATCTAGTGTAAACTAGACAATGGTCTGTTGCTTCTAACAGACAATTATCAGATTGTTTCTATATGTGATTGTATGACTAGATCTTCTAATTCTAGTGAAGAGTACTTGGATTTACTGTTATAATGACGAATTCATGAACTTCTAAATATTTATGGACTACTTCTAGTGTTCTATTATGTGCACAAAAATGTCATTGGATGAATTTTTGATCTGATTGCTACTGTCCCCACAATAGATTCACTATTGCCTTAATAGATTCATGAACTTCTAATATTCATAACATATTTCTAGTGTTGTATTAAATAATTAGAAGTATAAATTTGAAGAATTCTTGATCTGGGATCAATAAACAAAAATTGTTTTTCCTATTGCTAACTATAGATTACTCTACTGTTATTACAAACTAAAACAAATTAGATCCTTCAATACTGTTCTTGTATAGAACATATCATTACCATGAATGATTACTAAAATTTTCAGATCTAATTTTAGTAAATCATTATGTTTCAATTTGATGCAAATATCAAATTAACTACTGTTATTGCTTAATATTACCAATTCTAGATACATACAAGTGCATAACCATGTTTACAATGGATAAAAACATCGTTTTTGCTACTGCTACACCACTAGTATTTGTATTGGCTACTTTTTTGACTTGAATTGCTATTCCAAAGATCAGACAAAGGGAAATGTATTGGATTCGAAGATCAAGGATCCAAAATGGTCGTTGGAGGCAAAACAGGGGTCGAACCTTGTCATTCAGGCCATGGCGGTGCTTTACCATCCGTCATGATGGCTGTTCCTACCCTCCGGTGTGTCCACGCCGTCATCGCCATATGCAGTGGAGAAGGGAAGAACATCATTTGCTATTGGACACTATCATCAAAGGCAACAGAGGAGGCAGCAGCGAAGGAGATTACCTTGGAGACGTTTAACTAGTTCGTCTATGGCGGAGTCTTCGTCTGTGAATGCGATGGTAACATTGCCCGCTCCTTATGGAGCGCCCACCACAGTCTCGACAGCGAATTCATCTGCTACCGACAATGGATTTACGTCGGTTGCTCCACCTCACAATCAAATAAAGAAAAAGGATGAGAACCTAGTACACCAGTGACTGACTACTACTCGTTTAGTGTTCCTGCTGGCCCAAGGGTTGGACCAGCACTTACTTCTTTCACTGCAACAGCAAGCACATCCACCATGGCGGGTTTTGCATCAAGTGCATCTCAAAGCAACGCATGGACAATGGCAGCAAGAACCCATGTCAAGCCTCTGTTTGATCCATGGACAATAAACCAGGAGGCAATCGATCGGCTTACCTCTATTCAATTGAAGAAGATCGATGATGGTGTGAAGCCAGAAGCATCCTTCCCTGGACTGCCGAAGGTGGTCATGCCATCTTCATCTGAAAAAGAAGGTACTCCCTCCTTCCCAAAATAACTGCTGTTTTAGGATTCAAAATTTGTCCCAAAATAATTGTTGTTTTAGCATTGGAAACAACCTTTTCAATTAAAGCATACTCCTCCCCACCGCACACCACATATCTCCCCACGCACGCCACATATCTCCCCATAGAAATATCGCTCCCCTCCCCACGCGCTTTGCACTCTCCTCCCCACCTCTCCCAACCGGTCACCTCCTCCTACTCTCCTCCCCACCTCTCCTCATACTTCATCGGAGCCTCCCCGTCCTCCAGGTTCCTTCCCTGAGCCCGTGAAGATGCAACTACAAGAAAAATGGTCTTATGTGACAATTAGATTACGTCACAAACAGGGGTTTATTTGTCACCGTATGCATTTCGTGACGCTCCTGTAACGAAAATACATGTCACAGAAGGTGCGTCTCTAAAGGTCTTCCATGACGAATCAGGGGAAAATGTCACAAAATTAGTGACGAACATTCTATCGTCACAAAGAATTATGACGATGCGAATCGTCATAATATAAAATAGGAAACGTCACAGGTGGATGATAGGGATGCTACCACATGGCAGAATATTGTGACGAATTTTATCGTCATAATTTATCAAAAGGCTCATGTGAATGCTAGGGCCTAATTCGGTTTTTGCTGAGACCCATTTTACAGGTGATTGATTTTGGCCCAATAATCTATCTGCCCAGCCCATTCTACCAATCATCACAATTTGAAGCCAATTTCATTCGCATACAAATATATCAAACCCAAGCATATGCAAAATAATAATATTCAGATAATGTCAACAGAAAAATATTATGCATAGAATGTTGGGTGCCCATATATTTGCATATATCAAACAGTTGACAGAATGTTTATAGGTCCAATAACTATGTTCACAGACCACAAGATAAGACCAAATAGCTCCAATAGTTCACAGTTCCAACAGCCACAAGTCGCATATTTATAAAAGAAAAACAGTCTAGCAAGCTGGTTTCTTGTGCTACAGCAGCCACAAATTAAACCAAAATAGCTCCCAACAGTTCACCAATAGCTCTAGCAGTTCACCAAAATAGATCCAACAGCTAGAAATCAAACCAAAACAGCTTCAATAGTTCACCAAAACAGCTCCAACACTTCACCAAAACAGGTCCAGCAGCCACAAGTCGTAAAATAGATCCACCGGCCACAGTTCACCAATAGTTGGAGCTACATCAAGCTGATAAGGACTCAAAAAAATTTAGGGAGCCCGATTGAGCTGACCCTGATTGAAGCTTAGTAGTTGACGAAGGAGGGCATGAGTTTCTTGTGCTGTGTTCTTCAAACTGTCAATCTCTTGTGACTGTTTTGCCATTGTAGTTTCAGATTCTTGTGCCTGCATCTTCAAGGTATCCAACTCTTGCCGCTGAGCATCAATTTACTGTCGAAGTTCTGCTGCTCCTTGCTTCTCGGTCTCTAGTTCAGACTGAAGCTCTTCTACCTGTGAGGAAACGCCACCTCTGGAGCTTTTCTTGGAGGCTAACTGCATGCCCACATTTTGCAGAAATGTACTTGATCGTGGCAGAACCTGAGAAACAACTTCAGTAGTAGACTTTGCTTGTTGTCCATCTTGTGCTGGTTCAACCATGATTGCTTCCATATCAGCCTAGAAATATAATGATTACAACTCAATCTTGCATCTTGTACTCAGATTTTATTTCAAGCGAACTTCATAAAGAAAAGACAAAAAAAGGAAACAAGTACTTACAATAGCTTTCTTTACTGTCTCGCTAAAACCACTGTTCTTGCTGCAATGCATGTCCTTAAAAAGGTCTACTGCAGTGGGCTCTACATTTTTGTATTTTTCTTGCTTCTAAAATGATGTGCAAACAATTTGAAACTATTAGCTTGAAACATGATCAGGATTTCATGAGTAGTGATCACCCACATCATTTGTTTAGTTCCTTACCACGACATGGGCCTGCGCAATGTAGCACCGAGAGCCTGTCCGCTGCTGAAACTGGACTTTCTCACGATTCAATTGGTTTTTGGTGCACTTGTCCTGCGGATGTCATATTTGTGTAAGATAGACTAATAGAAAAAGTACATACTAAAAAGACTACAGGATGCCACTTTCATGAAAATACCGTACAACATTTAGAAGCAACAATGCCCAGTATGTGCATCATTTTGATATCCTATAAACGAACCAGTTCAATATGTTCATCTATATCTGACCAAACTAAGCTGATTCTTGTTATTGTTCCTATTCGTGCTAAATTGAAGTGTTCTAAAACTCAGTTGAACAAGACTTATATAAAGTACATGACAGTAACATGCAAATAGTGGACATCAGATGTCATGAAGGAATTTCACACTTACAAAGCATCGGATTCGACTGCAACCAATTTTAGTATGGCCATAGAGAACAAAGTGAAACAAAAATAGACTAGACAATCAAATTTGAATGATGACAAAGTCATATGAAGGCCAAATTTGACTATTTGCTCATCTGGTTTCTAATGTACTACTACAGCCAACTTCATTTGAAAAATATGGCATTAGTTAGCTAAGTGCATCACTTGTTTGTGACCAATTAATGCACAGAAATGTAAAATAAACGTTTTAGGTAGATAACTGAACTAATGAAGCTATCCAGAACTGAACTAAACTGATGCAAAAAACTAAGTTCACATGTCAGTAACATATGGCACTACTGAGTTCACATTTGAATTAACACAAACTACAAGCAATACATAGGTCAGGCAACTTGAAGTTATGTCATAACTTGTGCTTTGAGTTTGACCACATCTCCACCAATTCTCTCCATTGGTCATTAGTCATACACTTGACAGGCGATGTGGTCGTGATTTGATTTGCCGGTACCCCCATAAATATATAAGTGATCCTCCACATGTGTTTGAGGTCGATGAATCTGATTCAGACATCTACGACATGGGCAAAGTATTTCTTCATTCTCACCAAAGCTTTCCCTAACAAACCTCATGAAATCGCTGACTCCATCAATATGTTCCTTGCTAAATTGTCTAGCATTTATCCAACTTCTGTCCATCTGTCAAACATTCAACTAAGAAAAAAAAGCTCATTACAGTGTACAGATAGAGATAGAGAATACACGAAATAAATTCAGCCAATTCTATAAGCCTTTAGATCCTCCCCATGTGGTTACTATGTTTGTCTTTATTTCAATTTTAGTTAGAAAAACCGATACAACAAAAGAAACAAATAATTACTTTAATCAAGACACATAGAAAATTAAGCTTGGAGTACCATGTAAAATTACAAAGCAAAAAAAAGTATTTCAGCCATACAAATGAGAAACCATATTGAACAAAAAGTGGCAGCACAATTGCACTAAAACTAAATTTGGACTATACATTCCAATTGCAATTTTAGTGGTTTACTGGTCTGCAATTTTAAATGATTGTGTTTTTGTAAAATTTTTATAGATAACTTAATGGATAGCACACACAAGAGGAACAAATACAAAATCATAATCAAAAGTGTAATATTATACTAGCTAGTTGTGAATATCTATTGTAACTTAACAACATGCACAAAATTAAATAGTTATAGTTACCTATATTATATATATATACTACTCAACAACTATAAAAATAAATAATGCTTATCTCTATCTCTATCTTTATTCACGTGTCATTACGTGTGCAGTAAAACTACTAACTAAATCGGCATTAGATATCTTCTTCACCAATCGTGCAACAACACAATCGGCAAACGAATCTGCGTCTGTCATGCATGATCAACTGCTCAACTGTCATTGTGGATTGCCACAGTAGACAGCACCGGCATGTTAGCAACTGTCTAGCCTAACTTTTGAGCTAAATGCTAATTAGCCTTTTGGTTTCAGTACGTGTTTCAAGCAGGTGTGAAAAAGACACCTACATCAACATTATAATTAGCTATCACTAGTGCCAAGGAAAAGTAAGGGGGATCAAAGGTGCAAGCGACGGCTCCTCGCTCATTTTGCTAGGAGGCTGAAGGTAATTTGCAGATGCGGAATCGCCAGACAATTCCGATTATTGCAGTTTTCCGCTAAGGCTGGACAATCGTCGGATAAGCTAAGGCAGCAATTCGATTTTTTAGTGGACGGACTATGTGGATTTGCAAATTGACAAGAGAAAATAACACCGGACTAAAGAGGATTTACTCCAACCTTGAGCAAATTAGAAGATTGCGTCACCGCCCCAGGAGTCCGCTGCCGCCATCGTCGTGGGAATCCGCCGCTGCCGCTGTAGCCACCGCCACGGGAGTTCGTCGCCGCTGCCGCGGGAGTCCGCCGCCGCACCTCTGCGCCCTCGCTGCCGCCGCCACCGCGGGAGTCCGTCGCCGTAGCTCTGCGCCGTCGCCACTGCCGCTGTAACTCTGCACTGCAGCCGCCGTAGCTCTACCCCCTCGCCGTCGCCGCAGCTCTGCGCCCTCGCCCTCGCCGCCGCATCTCTGCGCCTAGCTGCGGGTGAACCGTTTGATCTACTCCATATTTGGGGTCTGTTCTCGGGTGTGGATTATTACTCAGTGGGGAACACGTATAGATAAAATGTTGTATAGTGTTTGCTCAAACTTGTTTCATAGCTTAGTGGTTGGTCTATAGACTCCTATGTCTGATAGGTCTCCTGTTTGAATCGCGAGGCTGCCTTTTTGTGGGAGTTTTTTTTTACTCCATATGATGGCCAGCTTACTTGGTGTGATGGCCTCGGCCCAAGACAGAAATGAGACAGCGAAAGGAGAGAAATCCACGGGCCAAAAATGAAGGCCAAAAATGAAGTAGGAAGTAAAATATAAATAGCTTTTCTAATAGGTAGAAAACAGAATTAACTCATTTTTTATTGCATTGTTGCTTTTGTAAAATATAAATAGCATTCCATTATTTTATGAAAATATAACTTTGTCACAAGTGCTAACCAAACTCTTCTGACAAAAGGTGTTCTGTCACAATACTTTGGCATATTGGTCTATGACGGTTTTTATTTTGTCATACGTGCTAACCAAATTCTTATGATCAAATTATTTCGTCATAGCACTTTGCTGCACTAGTTTGTGACGTATTTTGTTTGGCGCTAGTGATGTTTTTTGTGAATTTTTTTATTCGTCACAAAATAGTATGGTTACACCCTCCTAGTTATTTCTTATGACACTTTCATTCGGAAACATCATAAATTAATGACAGATTACTTGATTGTCACAAAAAATACGTCACAGAAGACCATATTTCTTGTAGTATGGGTGGCGGCGGTGAGGACCTTGAGGGCGGCGGCCGTGGCATCCTCAAGCGCGGCGGCGGTGGAAGACTCAAGCTCGACACCTGTGGCGTCCTAAGGCGCGGTGGCTGGCCGCAGATCTATACTCGTACCGGCTGGATCCG
Source organism: Olyra latifolia (assembly GCA_036346145.1). Classification (NCBI taxonomy): domain Eukaryota; kingdom Viridiplantae; phylum Streptophyta; class Magnoliopsida; order Poales; family Poaceae; genus Olyra; species Olyra latifolia. The sequence goes on from CM070530.1 coordinate 54,498,024, forward strand.
TGTGCGCCGCTAGCAGATCGGATGAGGTGGGGTCTTATCGGTCCACCCCGACTCGGAGGATGAAGATGAAGGCCTCCAAATCGTGCCAGATTCGAAGGATGAAGGCGGCGCGGTGTCTGCGAAGGGAGCTACGCTCGGTGTATATGCGACGGGTGCTGCGGGCGAGGTGGGAGGGGACAACGGCGACCTAATCGTCCAAGACTCGGAGGATGAAGGTGGCGTGGGCATGGAGGTCCGTGCGGACAGTGATGCGAGCGAGGTGGAAGGGGATGACGGCGACCTAATCGTCCAGGACTCGGAAGATGAAGGCGGCGCAGGCATGGAGATCCGTGCGGACAGTGTTGCGGGCGAGGTGGAAGGGGACGACCTAATCGTCCAGGACTCAGAAGATGAAGGCGGCACGGGCATGGAGGTCCGTGCGGACAGTGTTGCGGGCGAGGAGCTCCCCGCAGCGGTGGTAGCAAGCTTGGAGGTGTTGCTCGCAGGCGTAGATCAAGCGTACCACACCATCTTTGTCGACATGCTAAAGATTCTCGTGCCAGCGTACTTCAAACCCTAGATTATGTTAAGTTAATTTTAACTTCTGCCTGCATTTTGGTTAAGTTATACCTATGCACTAAGTTTGCTTATATTTTGGTTTAGATGAAGCTATGCACTGAGTTTGCTTATATTTTGGTTTAGATGAAGCTATGCACTGAGTTTGGTTATATTTATGCGATGAATTGGTTCTATGTTGGTGTAGTTGAAGCTCTGCAGTGAGTTTACTTTAAGAACTGATGAAGAAGTGGTAATGAAATTTTTTTTGCTGAATAAGTGCTATGCAATCCACATAAAAAAAACATCACTGAGTCTCATTACAAGGTTAACTAGTTGGCCAACTCATCTTGAACCCTCTCATACAGCTGACGATCACAACTAAGCCTTTTAGGAAGAATCCCTAGCGCCTCTAGCGTCTCCTTGTTCATGTGAGGCACCTTGTACCTATTGCCTCCATTATCTTTAATGACTTCAATCAAACACCCCTGTAATGTCAGAAACACCCTGTTCAAAATTTGTGGATTGTAGTCATGGTATTCTTTCTCAACATTCTGTATCAGCTCTTCCATGTTTCTAGATCCAGTGCATTCATGTCTGGTGAATTAGGAGGCTGGTTCATAATGCGTATGTCAAGCCATGTAGTGCCTACAACAGCACTAAATTGAACATCATTGGTTGGCACATGAGTTCTTGCGTTGTCTTGTTGTATCCATATTGTTTTCCCAACATCTTCTAGAGGCCATTTGTTTACAATAGCCGGCAGTAGCATAGCAATCATAAATGACCTCACAGTATCACGATCCACATTGATTGGCTTTGTAACTAGAGTCCCTCTCTCTCTGTTTTTACTTCTCCTTTGGGCTGGTTCCTGCAAGTAAAGGAAACTAGTCATTCACAGCATTGAAGCATCGAAACAAATGGATTATGTAAAAAAAAAAAGTAGTGGTACCTTTCTAATAAAAGCCCACACGCCGTATCTTGCCATCAAAAGTGCAAATACCTTCACTATCAAACCTAGGCCTGGCAACAACCGATAGAAACATAACTTTCTCAATGGAATTCTTGTTGTACACTGTCCTGTATGGGTCCAGCTCATCTGGAAGCATATAAAAGGTTTTGGCTTTTTTTTGTTGTGTTGAACCACTTCTCATCTAGGTGCACAATGTTATCCATTTCAATAAACTTAGGATCATTTGGTAATGTTCTTTGGTCTAACATTGAAACACACCACCTTAGCCTCTCCTTTTTGTTTGGTTCCTTCAACATTGGCTTTAGTGAGTTTGAGTGCCGTCGTATTAGCCCTTGCATGAACAACCGATGAAGAGTGTTTTCTTTACACCATTAGCTTCAACTAGAGAGCGTATTGTACTTCTTCGATGCAATGGCACATTAGCAACTTGTCCAAGATCAACCTGAATTCTTTTGCGGCCACAGTTCTTGGACTTTCTTGATCTTACATCAACCGGAATCCCTTCAGCACGGCAGTGCTTCACTCTCTGCCAAACACGTTGTACTGTTGAAATATGTACATGAAACATCTCTGCAACAATCCTTGTATTTTTTTTTAACCTTCCCCGAGTACTTCTCTCAAGCAAAGCTGTATATACCTCTTGCCTTTGTAATTCTGTTAGATTGTTGCGCTGATTGATCTCATTTACATGTGCATGATGGTCGTCATCGTCACTTGAGTCATCCAACTCATCTTGTTCGAAGATAACGTCAACAGCATCGGCGTACACTCCATAGTCGTGTATGTCTGCCTCAAGGTCTTGCATTCCATCAGCTAGCACAAGAAAACAACAAAGGTCTATGTTTTAATTCCAGTTATAACTATATCTAAAAATATTGTTCTAGCTTATTTTCAATCTGGGATGATTCTATCTTTTCATTTCAGTTTTAACTATGGTTCTATCTAAATTTTCAATTCAGTTTTAACTATAGCTATAGAAACAAATTATTCTTGGATGATTATATGTTTTCATTCTAGTTTTAACTATATCTAAAAAAAATGGATGTATGTAACATCCCAAATTTTCAATAATGTAATTTGGCATGTTAAGTATGTTCTAAAATTTTGTAAAAATAATTTGGAGCCAATTTCAAATTAATAGTTCTAGTAGATTCTAGTATTTATTTTTCGCGCGAGTTGATGAATTCCGGTTGAACGTTAGATCTCTAAAATTCTCTAATCTCTCTAATCTCTCTCCTCGTACTACATGCATGCATGCATGCATCTCTTCCTCTCTCTCTCTCCCGTAGTGCATCCTGCATGCACCTAATCTCTCTCTCTCTCTTGTAGTGCATCTTGCATGCATGCACCTGATTTTTTTTCTCCCTTTCTTGCTGCTGCTGCAGACCTGCTACACGCAAGCATACGCTGCTTTTGCATGCTGCAGCACGCACACATGCTGCTGCTCTTGCGTGTTGCTGAAATTTTGCTGCTGCTCTTGCCCTACTGAAAATAGCAGCTGCCTTGCCCCTTTTTGCTGCACTGCAGCAGCAGTTTTGCTGCTCTTGCATGCTGCTGAATTCCTGCTGCTGCTCTTGCGTGTTGCTGAAATTTTGCTGCTCTGCGTGTGCAGCATTTTGCACTTCTCCTCTGCATGCTTGTATGCTGATGCACGGCTGCTGCATGCATGAGCTGCTGCTGCACGCAAGCTGAAAAACAGCGGCTACTTTGCATTGCCGCCGCACGCAAGCTTCGCTTTCATGCCCCGACCTATCCGATCGACACTCGCCGTCGTGCGTTATATTAGAACCACCGCGGTTCTATTTTTCGCCGCCCCGTTTGGCCGCGCCTTCTCGTCGCCACCGGCTTCGGTCGGTACCGTCAGTTCTTTTCGTGCCACCGCGCCCCGGCTTCTCCTCTCATATTCTGGGTTTGGACGCAGGACGCTGGACCGCCTCGCCGCTGCGTTGCGTCGGTCTTCCGGTGCTCGACCCATTCGGGGCTGTGCGAAAACCCCTGAACCCTGGTGAGCACCTTGCCCTTTTCGGGTAGCTCACATCCTTTTAGCCGAGCTATCCTCGCTTAATTTAAACCCGTGTTATTTATTAAAGATTCAGTCAGCTTGTAGTTTTAAGGCTAGTCTGTCAGTTCATCTTTGTATCGGGGTTTTCTTTTAAAAGAAAAAAAATATATATATAGCAAAATAATTTTTAAAATAATAATAATGTTATTATTATTTGTACTGGTAGCCTGATTGTACTGTGCTTGGTTTGTTTGGCATATTCGGCGTATCTTGTGATCGTTCTGTCGAAGGAGGACGCACCGCGAGGGCACCACCACCGAGGCGCATCACGCCAGTTCGAAACTCAAAGCGTGTCCTTTGACGATATTGTCTATAGCCAGTTTTCATTAAAATATTTTATTAGGAATTTATAAATATGCATGCTAATTTTAAAATATTAAAACTAGTTGAATAGTGACTAGCTAGACCTACTTATCAGTATTACTATAACAACCAATTATTATAAAACTAGGTGTAGCTAGATTAATTGTTATCTACTTTCCATTGGACTTAGGTTGTTTAAAATAAAATGCCCACAAAAATAAATCATGTTATAGTTCATGTTTACTGGAAATGTCTTTATGAACTTGTTTGGAAAATAGGCATCGGAGGGACACGATGCCGGGTATGGGTATGCTTATTCCTCTCCCCCTCAAATATTCCGACTAGGAGGAACTTTCAGCCAGTGGGTGCTTGCATGCACCGTGTTGGTGTTTTCTAACACCGCGGATTTTGTAAATCGGGCTTAGAAACTGTTCCCTCCTAATCTAAGGACTGTTCATCCTATGAACCTACGAGCCTAGCCTTTTAGCACAACTTCGGGTCCTGGTATGGGACAGGCCTGTATCCTGGTCCTCTGGCTCTGTTGCGACCCCCTGGTGGGAAGCAATCGAGCCGGAACCCGGGGACTGTGTGGCTGAACGCTTCGGCAGGAAGCCTCCCGAGGGTAAAGTGTACCCCCTCTGCAGAGTTAAAACTGTCATGATAGCCGTGCTCACGGTCATGAGCGCGCGAACCGAGTGTTCATATGGTAGCCACTTCTTTTATAAAATTGGGGTTTCTTCTAAAATAATTTGGCAAAGGACCGCCATTCCATATTTTACTATTGGGACCAGTCGTGAGATGAATATGGTTCCGAACCTAGTACGATGACGGATGGCTAGCACAGTCCCATTGGCCGAATGACCAAGCCAGAGAGCATAGGTCGCCAGGGGTCGATCGGAACAGTTCCGTCTGGCCGAATGACTGAGCTAGACAAGATTGGAGCCCCCTAAAAAATGGTGTTATTAAAACCGCATTTTAAACTCACTAGGAAAAATTGTTCAAGGCTTTTCTGCAAAATACCAAAGCCACCTTGTACTGAGCTATCATATCATTTCACATCCTTTCCCCTGCTGAGTATTAGTACTCATCCCTGTTTTCTCCCTCTCTTTTAAAATTTCAAAAGGTGAAGGGACGGGATTCGACTCCGAGACGGATGATGGGGACTATGACGAGTCAGACTACGAGGAGTCTTCGAAGGAGTGAAGCTTAGGGTCCGTTCCTACAGTCAAGATGCCTGTGGGATTCTGTATCGAAGAATAGCTGTATTATGGGTTTAGCCTATGTTCTCCGCTGTGTACTCTGTGGTTCAGCCTGCGTGCTGACTTGTATGTAAAATAATGGGAACGAGTTCCCCGACCATATACCTTGTATAATTATGGCAATGTTTAACTCTGTTGGCAACTGTGTATACTAGCGATGATTCTTGCGACTAGTACAGGATGCACAGGAAGGGTTTGGTCTTTTATGGCCGGGTCTCGACAGAAGTGGTATCAGAGCCACCTTGCTCTAGGGCGAACCCTTAGAAGACCTCCTTAACGCCTCCGTCTCTATATAAACCTATGTTCGGAAAAACTCTCCTTACCCGTTTTTACTCGACTCTCCTCTAACTCTCCTTCTTGGTTGTGTAGATGCTGACGTTCGCTTCAGGTTTGGGTGTGAGCTATGGCGGTTTTGTTCGCCAGCTGCTCCTCATGCTCAGTGCCCTAGGGATCCAGGACCCCATTTTTCACGGCGCCACCACCACTCGTGGAGGATGCCTTTGCAGGATGGTTGGCGTGACCATCTTTGCACAGGGACTTTGCCGTTCGCAAGGACCCGCGCTTGATGCCACGCGCACCCAAAGCTCGAGCGCCATCCAGGATGCTGCCCGGCTTGCCCTCCTGCGACTCCGCAGCATCTTCACCAAGCAGTTGAGTCGCACGACGTTCCGCTATTTCCCCGCTCGAGTGCCGCATGAGCGGTACAGCCATGCTCGCTCGGCCGAGAGCGAGGCTGACCCTACCATCTATCACCTCGCCGAGATGGTCCAAGCACTTGACGATGCCTACGTCAACTCACTGAAGGAGATCGACACCGCCTACCAGACCGTGGCCACCTTGGCCGGGGTCGAGAAGGAGAACCGAGAGCTCAAGAAGCGTGATTCGCACCACCTCATGGAGAAGGCTGTCCTTCGCAAGAAGATCCGCCTCCTCGCACGGCAGAACCAACGCCTCCGTGACCATCCCACTGCCGTATCTAGCCCCACCACTACTGCTGCCGCACCTGCTCGTGCCCTTGATGCTTCTCCAGTCGTACCCACCATCACCTCACTCCCCATTGCTACCATGCCTGCTCCCGACCCACCAATTCCACAAGAGGATCCGCCCCTAGAAGGCATTCCTGCACTCGCTCCCACTCGTGCCTTCCAGGACATAGCCGAGTTGCCATTGTCTCCACTATCCCTTCCTCTTTCACCCGATCCTCGGCTAAGTTACCCTTCGGGAATCCGAGCTCCACCTCCCAGTGTGGACCGCAATAGCACTCAGTCCATGGTCTCATTACCCCCTCTGGGCGGTTGGGTGCCCCTGTTGCCCATCGAAGAAGAAGACGATGAACCCGAGGATGTCCTTGCCTACGAGACCGACTTCGATGAGTTCTAGAGTGTGGGTTGTGCCCACGTGGATCATAGTTAGCTGTTGTGTGCCGGCCGACCGTATCAATAGATGTGATACGGCATGCCCTGCATGTATCCCATGAGTGCTGCATTAGTGTGATGCTGGCTTAAAAAAAAAAGAAGAGAGTTTTTCTCGAGCACCCGGGCTCACCTCGCCATCATTCGCCTCGGGAGGATTCACCAAAGCGTGCTGCACCAGCCCCCTTTTCGCTGCTTTCCCGCACGGGACGAGCACGCCGACGGGACGCCACTATATTTCACCTCGCATCGCTAGTGCGCGCACCGGGTGACGCATTTGCCAACCTCTGCGCCGAGCTCTGCTGCCTCACCGGCGATGGGGAAGACGACCCGGAGCAGATCCCCAATCCCGGCCTCCACTCCCAGCGAGCTCCAGCTGTTCCTCGAGGAGATGAGGAATGCCCCCATTCCGTGGTGGGTTCCTATTGCTGCATTCGCCGCCCTTGTCGCCTAGATTCTATTCTTCCTTCCCCGTTAGTGCGTCTGTAGTAGCGTGTGTGTGTGTTTGCTTCAGGATTTGCAGTCCCGAAGTTGTATCTTGGTTGGATATGTGGTTGTCAGTGTGATATCCCCTGTAACCGTATTTTCTAATAAGTGGTTCAGCAAGTTCTTTGGTTGAACCCCAATAATTAATTTTACGTGTGTGCTATGGAAAATTTTATACATGCATTGGGATGTTATTCTCCTCCTTTAGTTTATCTAGTTCTCACTCCTGCTCTCTCTCCCCAGATGGTTATCACCCGACGTGTTGGTCGCCGCACTGCTGGACGTGGCCGTGGTCGCGGTCGTGGTTTGAGGCGCGCATTGATTCCCCGCGAGCAACCCCAGAACTTGCCTGCTGATCCTCCTCAGTTGCCACCCACGGTGAGCGATTCGATTGGAGCTCCTCCCGACTCCGCCTCGGCCACCACCTCAGCCAGTTGTGCCACCACAGCAGAATCCACCACCTCCACCTCAGGAAGAGCCAACACTCCGCCAGATTATGCAAATGCAACTCCAGTTGATGCAAGAGATGGCAAGGAACCGGGTACCTCCACCTGCTCCAGTTCAGGCACCTGCCCTGCAGCCACTTCCGATGCATCACAACACTAAGCTGTCAGACTTCCTCCGAACCAAACCTTGGGAATTTGCTGGAGAACTTGACCCTATCATAGCAGAAGATTGGCTTTCCTAGCTCAGTGTGGGGAACGTGAAAGTGTGATGTATGCTGCGCATCACCTGACTGGGACAGCTGCCAAATGGTGGGACAATTATTGTGATAATCATCCCAATCCTCAGGACATTGAGTGGGCTGAATTTGTGGAAGCTTTTGAGGCTACATTTGTTCCTAGAGGAGTCAAGGATATGAAAAGAAGGGAATTTCAGAACTTGAAGCAAGGCAATATGAGCTTGAGTGAATACCTCACCAAGTTCACCCAGCTGTCTCGCTATGCGCCCAGGGAAATTGAGACAAAAGAAGATAAAATCTTGTACTTTATGGAAGGTATGGACCCAGAAATTCGGCGTGGAATTTCCTCAGTAGAGTATGAGACCTTTCAGCAAATGTTTGATAGGGCCATTGTGCAAGAGCATGTTGAGTGCCTGTGTGTTACTGCTAAGAAGCGCAAAAAGGCTCAAAAGGACAGTCACAGGGCAGAAAGTTCTAAGCATCACTTTAAGCGCCGTCGGGAGCACAAGTCTTTTGCTCTAGGCAGAAGCCGCACTCAGTGGTTGAACCCACGTCCTTTGGCTCAAGCTCCTCACCAGTCAACATCTGCTCAGCCTCCCAAGGACATGTCTACTGTCAGGTGTTTCTCCTGCAATCAGATGGGCCACTATGCCAACAAGTGTCCATCCAAGAACATGGCCTTGGTACCAGTCAAGACTGAGTTCGCCCCTACGTCCACCCTTCACTTGTCGCGACGCGCGCCTCCACACGCCGGTGCTACCCACGCTGTTGGAAAAGGACGTGTTAATCATGTTGTTTGAGAAGACGCCAAACAGATCCTGCGCCATGGGTAAGTTTTTGGTTAATTCAGTACCTGCCACTACTCTTTTTGATTCTGGTGCAACGCACTCATTCATCACTGAAACTTTTGTTGCAAAGCATGGGTTAAAAGTGGGTGCACTAGAGAAAGCTATGGTCATTCAGTCTCCCGGGAAAACCATGCATACAGCATTGATTTGTCTCGCGGTTGACATAAGGATACAAGGTAGTAAATTCCTGGCTGACCTAGTGGTTATAGATTCTACAGGAATCGAGGTGATCTTAGGCATGGACTGGCTAGCTAAGTATAAAGGGCAAATAGATTGTGCCCATAAGAGAGTCAGATTGATGAATCAGGATGGGCAGGAGATTATGATTACCTCTAGCACTCCTACTAAAGATCTTATCCTTCTGCACAAGTTGGAAGCAAATACATTGGATTCCATTCCTGTGGTTAAAGAATATCCTGATGTGTTCCCAGAAGAACTGCCAGGAATGCCACTTGATCGGGACATCGAGTTTGTCATAGACTTAGCTCCTGGGACAGCCCCTATATCTCAGAGGCCGTATAGGCTATCTGCCAATCTGTTGGCTGAGTTGAAGTCTCAAATAGAAGAGTTGCAAGAGAAAGGTTTTATCAGGACTAGTGTTCCACCTTGGGGAGCTCCAGTAATTTTTGTAAAAAAGAAGGATAACACATTGAGGATGTGTGTGGATTACCGGTCCTTGAATGAAGTCATTATTAAAAATAAATATTCTCTCCCCAGAATTGATGATCTTTTTGACCAGTTGAAGGGAGCCTGTGTCTTTTCCAAAATTGATTTAAAGTCAGGATATCACCAGATAAAAATCAGGGAGTCTGATATACCCAAGACAGCCTTCACCACTCGTTACGGGTTGTACGAGTTCACTGTCATGTCCTTTGGACTGACCAATGCACCTCCCTATTTTATGAACCTCATGAACATGGTCTTTATGGAATATTTAGACAAGTTTGTAGTGGTGTTCATTGATGATATCCTTATATACTCCAAGACAGAAGAAGAGCATGAGCACCATCTTCGATTGGTTCTGCAAAGGTTAAGGGAACACCAGTTGTATGCCAAGTTCAGCAAGTGTGAATTCTGGATGGGAGAAGTGTTGTTTCTCGGTCATGTCATCTCGGCAGGAGGTGTAGCTGTTGACCCCGCGAAGGTCGAGGCCGTGGCCAGTTGGAAACCGCCTCGGACTGTGACCCAGGTCCGTAGTTTTCTTGGGATGGCTGGATATTACCGTCGATTTATCCCAGATTTTTCCAAGAGAGCCAAACTCTTGACTACACTAATGAAAAACGAAAAGAAGTTTGAATGGACATCGGCTTGTGAAGCAAGTTTTCAAGATTTGAAAAAGAAACTCACCACAGCTCCAGTTTTAACACTGCTAGATATTCATAAGGATTTTGAAATCTTTTGTGATGCCTCACGGCAAGGTCTTGGCTGTGTATTAATGCAAGAAGGGAGAGTAGTGGCGTATGCTTCGCGCCAATTAAAGCCACATGAGCTGAACTATCCTACTCATGATTTAGAGTTGGCTGCAGTTGTTCACGCCTCGAAGATTTGGAGACATTACCTTATTGGCAATAGGACGGAGATATACACTGACCACAAGAGTCTCAAGTATATTTTTACTCAGCCTGATTTGAATCTGAGGCAAAGACGCTGGTTGGAATTAATTAAGGATTATGACACCGGTATTCACTACCATCCCGGTAAAGCCAATGTGGTGGCAGATGCCCTTGGCCGTAAGATGTACTGCAATTCGCTATCACTGCTTGAAGCTCAACTTGCCCTCCGGGAAGAATTTGCCAAGTTGAATTTGGGAATAAGAGAGTATGGCTCATTAAATGCTATGGAATTGCAACCCACCTTGCTCAGCCAGATCAAGGAAGCTCGAAGCGATGCAGAGGTTCAGCAAAGAAGGACCGGATTTTGAAAGGAAAGGCACTGGTTTTCTACCGATGCGTATGGGTATTGTGGTTTGGGAAAAGGATTTTTGTACCCAACAAAAGAGAGATCAAAAATATCATTCTCAAGGAAGCGCATGATACCCTTACCTCTATACATCCAGGAAGCACCAAGATGTACTTGGACCTAAAAAGTACGTACTGGTGGACGGGTATTAAGAGAGAAATTGCAGAGTATGTGGCAAAGTGTGATATATGTCGAAGAGTCAAAGCAGAACATCAACGTCCAGCTGGTTTGCTGCAGCCGTTAGAGGTACCTGAATGGAAATGGGAAGAGGTAGGCATGGATTTTATAACTGGATTACCCCGGACCCAAGCAGGTTTTGACTCGATCTGGGTGATAGTGGACCGGCTCACTAAAGTGGCCCACTTCATACCAGTTCGAACCACCTATACCGGAGATAAGCTAGCCGAGTTATACATGAACCATATAGTCTGTCTGAATGGAGTACCCAAGAAGATTGTATCAGATCGAGGTACACAGTTCACATCCAAATTTTGGCAGAAGTTGCATGGTTTGTTAGGAACGCAGCTTAATTTTAGCACTGCCTACCACCCTCAAACCGATGGTCAGACAGAGCGAGTTAATCAAATTTTGGAAGACATGTTGAGGGCTTGTGTGTTGGCGAACAAGACTGGTTGGGATAAACAACTGCCTTATGCTGAGTTTGCGGTTACCAAGCTAGCCTTCAGATGGCACCGTTCGAAGCCTTGTATAGCAAGAAGTGTCGAACACCTCTGTATTGGCAAGAAACTGGAGAAAGTAAAGTGTTTGGACTGGATTTACTAAGAGAAGCCGAGGAATAGGTTCGTATGATCCAGCAGAGACTTAGAGCAACCAGATCTAAGCGTAAGAGCTATGCGAACAAGCGTCAGAGGGAACTCAAGTTCGGAGTTGGTGATTTTGTCTATCTGAAGGTATCTCCACTCAAGGGTATGAAGAGATTCCGCGTCAGTGGCAAATTGGCTCCGCAGTATATTGGTCCATTTCAAGTTACTGCTAGAAGGGGGGAAGTAGCTTATCGTCTCGAGTTACCTGGCAGTCTAGCAGATGTACACAATGTTTTCCATGTATCCCAATTAAAGAAATGTCTTCGGGTACCAGAAGAACAAATGCCAATGAAAGAACTAGACCTGCAACCAGATTTATCCTATAACGAATACCCTGTCAGAATTTTGGATGTGGCAGTTCGGAAAACCCGGAACAAGACCATTCAGTTTTGCCGTGTCCAGTGGAGCAACCACACCGAGGCAGAAGCTACCTGGGAGCACGAGGAAGATCTTTGCACTGAGTTCCCGGATTTGTTTCCCGGAGATTAGGAATCTCGGGGATGAGATTCTCTTAAGGGGGGAGGTTTGTAACATCCCAAATATTCAATAATGTAATTTGGCATGTTAAGTATGTTCTAAAATTTTGTAAAAATAATTTGGAGCCAATTTCAAATTAATAGTTCTAATAGATTCTAGTATTTATTTTTCGCGCGAGTTGATGAACTCCAGTTGAACGTTAGATCTCTAAAATTCTCTAGTCTCTCTCCCCATACTAGTTGCATGCATGCATGCATCTCTTCCTCTCTCTCTCTCTCTCCCGTAGTGCATCCTGCATGCACCTAATTTCTCTCTCTCTCTTGTAGTGCATCTTGCATGCATGCACCTCATTTTTTTTCTCCCTTTCTTGCTGCTGCTGCAGACCTGCTACACGCAAGCATCTGCTGCTTTGCATGTTGCAAAGACACACACATGCTGCTGCTCTTGCGTGTTGCTGAAATTTTGTCTGCTGCTCTTGCCCTACTGAAAATAGTAGCTGCCTTGCCCTTTTTTGCTGCTTCAGTAGCAGCAGTTTTGCTGCTCTTGCATGCTGCTGAATTCCTCTTCTGCTCTTGCGTGTTGCTGAAATTTTGTCGCTCTGCGTGTGCAGCATTTTGCACTCTCCTCTGCATGCTTGTATGTTGATGCACTTGCTTGCATGCATGAGCTGCTGCTGCACGCAAGCTGAAAAACAGCGGCTACTTTGCATTGCCGCCGCACGCAAGATTCGCTTTCATGCCCCGACCTATCCGATCGACACTCGCCGTCATGCGTTATATTAGAACCACCGCGGTTCTATTTTTCGCCGCGCCGTTTGGCCGCGCCTTCTCGTCGCCACCGGTTTCGGTCGGTACCGTCAGTTCTTTTGGTGCCACCGCGCCCCGGCTTGTCCTCTCATATTCTGGGTTTGCACGCTGGACGCTGGACCGCCTCGGCGCTGCGTTGCGTCGGTCTTCCGGTGCTCGACCCATTCGGGGCTGTGCGAAAACCCCTGAACCCCGGTGAGCACCTTGCCCTTTTCGGGTAGCTCACATCCTTTTAGCCGAGCTATCCCCGCTTAATTTAAACCCGTGTTATTTATTAAAGATTTGGTCAGCTTGTAGTTTTAGGGCTAGTCTGTCAGTTCATCTTCGCATCGAGGTTTTCTTTTAAAAGAAAAAAAATAATAATAATATATGTATAGCAAAACCATTTTTAAAATAATAATAATGTTATTATTATTTGTACTGGTAGCCTGATTGTACTGTGCTTGGTTTGTTTGGCATATTCGCGCGTGCGTGGTCGTTTCTGTCAGAAGGAGGACGCACCGCGGAGGGCACCACCACCGAGGAGTACCGCTACTGTGTTCCCAAACTCAAGGCGAGTCCTTTGACGATATTGTCTACACTGTTTTCATTAAAATATTTTATTAGGAATTTATAATATGCATGCTAGTTTTAAAATATTAAAACTAGTTGAATAGTGACTAGCTAGACCTACTTATCAAGATTAATATAACAACCAATTATTATAAAACTAGGTGTAGCTAGATTAATTGTTATCTACTTTCCATTGGACTTAGGTTATTTAAAATAAAATGCCATAAAAATAAATCATGTTATAGTTCATGTTTCTTTGGAAATGTCTTTATGAACTTGTTTGGAAAATAGGCATCGGAGGGACACGATGCCGGGTATGGGTATGCTTATTCCTCTCCCCCTCAAATATTCCGACTAGGAGGAACTTTCAGCCAGTGGGTGCTTGCATGCACCGTGTTGGTGTTTTCTAACACTGCGGATTTTGTAAATCGAGGCTTAGAAACTGTTCCCTCTTAGTCTAAGGACTGTTCATCCTATGAACCTACGAGCCTAGCCTTTTAGGACAACCTCGGGTCCTGGTATGGGACAGGCCTGTTTCCCGGTCCTCTGGCTCTGTTGCGACCCCCTGGCGGGAAGCAATCGAGCCAGAACCCGAGGACTGTGTGGCTGAACGCTTCGGCAGGAAGCCTCCCGAGGGTAAAGTGTACCCCCTCTGCAGAGTTAAAACTGTCATGACCGCCATGCTCACGGTCATGAGCGCGCGAAGCGAGTATTCATATGGTAGCCACTTCTTTTATAAAATTGGGGTTTCTTCTAAAGTAATTTGGCAAAGGACCGCCATTCCATATTTTACTATTGGGACCAGTCGTGAGATAAATATGGTTCCGAACCTAGTACGACGACAGATGGCTAGAACAGTCCCATTGGCCGAATGACCAAGCCAGGGAGCATAGTTCGCCAGGGGTCGATCGGAACAGTTCCGTCTGGCCGAATGACTGAGCTAGACAAGATTGGAGCCCCCTGAAAAATGGTGTTATTAAAACCGCATTTTAAACTCACTAGGAAAAATTGTTCAAGGCTTTTCTGCAAAATACCAAAGCCACCTTGTACTGAGCTATCATATCATTTCACATCCTTTCCCCTGCTGAGTATTAGTACTCATCCCTGTTTTCTCCCCCTCTTTTAAAATTTCAAAAGGTGAAGGGACGGGATTCGACTCCGAGACGGATGATGGGGACTACGACGAGTCAGACTACGAGGAGTCTTCGGAGGAGTGAAGCTTAGGGTCCGTTCCTACAGTCAAGATGCCTGTGGGATTCTGTATCGAAGAATAGCTGTATTATGGGTTTAGCCTATGTTCTCTGCTGTGTACTCCGTAGTTCAGCCTGCGTGCTGACTTGTATGTAAAATAATGGAGACGAGTTCCCCGACCATGTACCTTGTATAATTATGGCAATGTATCACTCTGTTGGCAACTATATGTACTAGCAATGATTCTTGGGACTAGTACAGGATGTACAGGAAGGGTTCGGTCTTTTATGGCAGGGTCTCGGCAATGTATGATGATTATATCTTTTTCATTCTAGTTTTAACCAAACATACAAGGATATGCAAAACCTGGATCTTGTTCTCCATCTTCAGCATCATCTATAGGATATGCTTCTTCCACAGCTGAACCATTGAGATCAGGTAATACATCTTCTTCCTCTGGTACATGCAAACTTGGATGTTAGCCTTACATGAGTTCAAACCTGGATGTTAGCGTTACACATGAAGAAAGACATACCTGGATGATCCTCTTGCCTTCTTTCATCTTCTTCTTCGCAAGCAACTGCTACATTTAGATCAGGTATGTCCTCTCCTTGTCCATCTGCTTGTGGAGGCAAGTTCAAATCCAAGGGCATAACTTTAGTTTTCTTTGGTCAATGTAGGAGATGGAGTGGGGAAGTGATGGGCAGAATAGGCGCACCAATTTGGGGCACACTATACAGTGCAGTGGCGGCAATTTTTCTGTAGGAATGTAAAAGACGCCACTGTTTTGATTTGTTTCCCGCTAACCCCTGTAATGGCAATACTGTTCTGATTTCTTTGGCGCTAATGAAATATTGGAGTGGTGACACAGTTTTGATTTTTTTGGCGCTAATGAAATACTGGGGTGGCACCACTATTCTCTTTTTGATGCTACTGTTCTCTTTTTGGCGCTACTGTTCTTTTTTTGGCGCCACTGTTCTAGCCACAAAAAATCCTGGCGAGGCTTCAAAAAAGATGGTTCTGCATGCAAAAGTCAGGGGTACATGTGTCTTTACCCAACACCACTAATTTGGCTAAGAATCTCTAAAACAGCAGTTATTTTGGGACGGAGGGAGTACAAGGTCTCACCTTCCAGATCTCAACTTGGCAATAAAGGAGGAGGAATAGAAATACCTGGCCTGGGGTCGGTGGAGTTTCCTTCTGGTTGTCCTAAATCCGATGAATATATTCCATTACTCCTGCTCTCCATCTGCGACAAGGAAACCAAGTGGGATAAGAAGGCGGTGCCTCTGACAGTGTTTTAAAAGGCGCTAGGCGCCTAGTCGGGTGGCCAACGGACGCCTAGCGCCTAGGAGGCCGCTAGGTGGACCTAGGCGGACTAGGCAGGCGCTAGGCGCCTAGCGCCTAGGCGGCTGACTTTCAAAACACTGGCCTCTGACCTCACTTGGATGTGCCAAGCAAACGTCCACAACAGACAAGGCCGAGGTGGCGGCGCTCACCTCGTCGCACCTGGCAAAGATCGTGGTGCCGCAAGGACTGAGGCCGGGGATGACCTCGGCGACACGCTCATGGCCACCAGGCTGTGGTTGCTTCTCCACATCTTCGATGTATGCTCCAAAGGCGGCATCCGCATCGGCCACTACCTGGGCAGCAGCATCAGTGGGGACGACGGTGGCCCGGTGTGCCAGACTCCAGGCGACGGCGGCGGCGCCCGCCCACCGAGCAGCAGCGGTGCCTGGCCCCGAATCGAAGGCGGCGACGGCATCCCCGCGCCTTGGCAACGCGGCGGCGGTGACCCTGCCCCTCGGCAAGATGGCGGCAGCGTCCCGCGCCTCGGCAACTCGTGCCTTGATCTCCCGGAGACAGCTCAAATCGATGGAGAAGCCACGAGCACGAGCTCCGGCCACCGCCCATAGGGGATGAACCTAGAAAACTTAGAGCTGTTTTTTTCGGCGATTGTGGTTGTGTTTGCTTATAAGCTGAAAATTTGTAGTTTCTCGATAAGGACATTCGAGGGATAAAAAATTATAGAAAAAGTGGTTTTAAGAGTTTTGAGAAGAAATTGTAAGACCTATAAAAATTGGTTACTAAACGTCAAAGTTTGGCTTGTACGAAAATAAATTTTCAGCTCATAAGCAAACGCTGAAAGAAACAAGCTCCTAATCTCTAAGTGAGATGTAGGGAATTTGGGGATTGAATCGAGCAGCAGCTTCTGGATAAGGAATGGCCATCTTGCGATTTAGTCCTCGGAGTCCCTGGCAATTGCAATCAAGTCCCTAGTTTATTATTATGGCAGTAGCACTACTAGTAGTTGTGTGTACATATTATTTTTTGGTTAATTCCTCGTACTATGTGGTATTTAGCATGTCGAATTGTATCATGTGTACAGTGTATATGCATTATACCTCCTGGACTTAAGGATAATGTAGTGTATTACATGTATATATGTGTTCATGTATATGTAAGCACTTTATATTGTATTATGGAAATGCAATAATATGTTATTATGAATTAAAATTTTCTATCTGTTTTATAGCACTTATTAAATATGTTCATGTATATGGAAATTTTCTATATATGTTTTCTGCATTAATTGATTTTATTTAAGTATTATTGGGTTGAATAATTAGCAGAAATTATAGAAAAATGCTAGAAAATTCTGATAACACTGCTACAGAACTGGGCATTACTACCGGCCCATCACTACCGGTTGGATATCAACCCGTAGTGATGATTGCATCACTACCGGTTCAACGGCTACAAGGGCATCCAAGGCCAGGGCTGGGTTGGAGAGGGTTGTTTTACGATCGGTTGCAGCCACAAACCGGTAGTGAAACTTCCACTGCCGGTTTGTATCACAAACCGGTAGGCGATGATTGCGGTCCCAACCGGTTGGTTATATCAACCGGTAGTAGATCACATGGGTCTCCCCGCGCAGCGATTTAAACAGTAGTCTTCCTCCGGTTGGTATCACCAACCGGTAGTAGATCACTGGGGTCTCTTTGCCCCGCGATTTAAACAGTCGTCTTCCTCTACTTTCACAGCTGTCGCCCATGAACAGAGAAGGGAGGGAGGTGCTGTCCGTGGCGATTTTTGAAATTTGAGGGGAGGTGCTGCCCAAAATTTTCAAATTTTGGTGATTTTACTCCAATCCAAGTGCTTGAAGGTTAGCAACATCAACCTCACTTTATATAGCGTTAGATGTATACCTCTTTGCTTTCGATTTGGAGGAAATGTGGTTTTTTTCATGATTCATGAAAGCTTTTGAATCTAGATTCAATCCAAGTGCTAGCCGTGGCAATTTTTGAAATTTGAGGGGAGGTGCTGTCCAAATTTTTCAAAATTTGGTGATTTTACTCCAATCCAAGTGCTTAAAGGTTAGTAACATCATCCTCACTTCATATATCTAGCTCACCTCATTTTTGAAGTAGATTGCTAAAAACTTGTTATGTATATTTGGAGTTTACTTAGATTAAATTCGGAATTGTAGTTCACATGATCGATGAAGGATTTTGAATATAGAGCTAGCTCGATCATTTTTCGAAGTAAATTGCAAATAATTAAAAATTTTGGTGATTTTACTCCAATCTAGAGCTAGCTCGATCATAATTTAATTGATTAATTTATGTGCATGGTAAATTAATGTAGGTTTTGAGGTTATAAAAATTGATAAATCATCATGTGAAAATTAGTTAAAAATTAGCTTGCTACATCCTATTGTAGATGGATCGGCAATGGATGTACAACACGGACCGACGCTCGAAGGAGTACATTGAGGGTGTGTAAGCTTTTATCGGTCTTGATATGTTGCGTACAAGCCGTCGGGCTTTATATGTTGTCCATGCAGACTGCAGGAATGAGAAGGAGTATTCAAACTCAAGGCCCCTTCACAGCCATTTGCTCCAAAGAGGTTTCATGCCTAACTATATCTATTGGACCAAGCACGGTGAAGAAGGGATTATACAGGAAGACAGTGAAGAAGAAGAGGGAGACAGTGTAAACCTGGACGCAGCCCAATACGGTTCAATGGCAGATACATTGGGAGAGTTTGATGGGGATGATTTAGATCAGATGCTGCGTGATGGTGAGGGAGATTACACCGATGAAAGACAATTCCAAAAGTTTCAACGCCTGTTAGAGGATCACAGAACACTCTTGTACCCAGACTGCGAGCAGGGCCACAAAAAGTTGCGTACCATACTTGACTTGCTGCAATGGAAAGCGACAAATGGTTTGTCCGATAAGGGATTCAACGAGTTGCTATGTCTCATTAAGAGGTTGCTTCCAAAGGATAACACGCTGCCTGAAAGTACTTACGAAGCCAAGAAAGTTGTCTATCCTTTGGGATTGGAAGTATAGAAAATACATGCATGCCCTAATGACTGTATCCTTTATCATAGGGGGTATGAGGATTTGGATGCTTGTCTAGTGTGCCAAGCATCACGGTATAAGATCAAGCGTGATGACCCAGGGGCGGTAAAGGGGGAGCCCAAGAAGAAGAGTCCCCCCGCTAAGGTGGTGTGGTATTTCCCTATAATTCCCCGGTTGAAACGTTTGTTTGCGAACAAAGCGCATGCCCAAATGTTGTGTTGGCACAAAGAAACGCGAAAGGATGACGGAATGCTAAGACACCCCGCTGATGGCTCCCAATGGAGGAAGGTCGATAGGACATTCCCTGACTTTGCAGAGGAAGTGAGGAACATAAGGTTTGGCTTGAGTACGGATGGGATGAATCCTTGTGGCGAGATGAGCAGCAGTCATAGCACTTGGCCTGTGACTCTATGTATCTACAACCTTCCTCTATGGCTGTGTATGAAGCGAAAGTACATTATGATGCCGTTGCTTATCCAAAGCCCCAAGCAACCTGGAAACGACATTGATGTGTATCTTAAACCATTGGTGGAAGATCTACTAACAATGTGGAATGATGGTGTACGAGTATGGGATGAGTACAAACGAGAACACTTCACCCTACGCGCCATGTTATTTGTAACCATCAATGACTGGCCTGCACTTGGCAACCTAGCAGGCCTGACTATCAAAGGATATAAAGCCTGCATCCAGTGCTTAGATGATACTAACAGCATGTACCTGAAAAACTGTCGAAAGGTTGTGTACATGGGCCACCGTAGGTTTCTTCATACAAATCACCCGTTACGGAAGAAAGATAAGAATTTTAACGGGAAAGCAAACCATCGTACTAAGCCTGCGCATCGTAATGGGACACGGGTATTCGCTATGGTAAAGGATCTGAAAGTAGTTTTTGGAAAGGGTACTGGTAGCAAACCTATCACGAGTGAAGATGGCAAGGCACCCATGTGGAAGAAGAAGTCAATTTTTTGGGACCTACCTTATTGGAAACTCTTAGAGATCCGTCACTCAATTGACGTCATGCACCTAGTGAAGAATGTTTGCGTCAACCTGCTAGGCTTCCTAGATATGTATGGCAAATCGAAAGATATACTTCAAGCACGAAAAGACCTAAAACAATTGGAGTTGCACCGGAATCAGCCTTGGGTCCTTACAACAACGCCTGCGGCTACCATGTCAGGGATCACGTGCCCATTAGCCTAAGAAAATGGAGTGGCAAACGAGATGACAACGACGTGGTCTCTGACGATATCAAGAACATGCTCTGGGCTGATATGAAAGAGACGTTCACCTTCCCACCCGGGTCTAAAGAGCTGGTGAAGAAATACACTTTGAAGAAATTGGCCATCCATTTCCAGACTTGGAAGAAGTATCTGAACTCCACCTCGTGCGTAAGGGTTGACGCTCGACTTTAATACTTTGCCAAAATTGGCGGATCACTGGGATGCTTTTGTGGAGTACAAGCAATCGGAACAAGGTCAATCTATGAGTGCAAAGAACAAGGTTAATGCAGCGAAGAAGCGATACCACCACCACCTTGGCACTGGTGGTTACGTCAAGAAGATATCACAATGGAAGAAGAGGGAACAAGCACTGATGGACAGAGGTATAACACCCATAATGCACGACTGGCATGAACGATCGAAAAAATTGGTACTTTGCCCACGGGGGAAGCCTTGCAGATGACGGTAGCTTGGTGTATTCAGAGGAAGTGCAGGAAGTGGCCACTAGACTTGTAGACCCCCTCGAACAGTCTTCCCAAGGCTCATTCAGGCCAGATAGGGAGAAGGACGAGCTAACCATGGCCCTGCAAAACCCCGAGCACCCTGGACGAACACGCGGTGTTGGCGTGGTTCCATGGAAGTACGGCTTCGCTGAGTACAGCGACAGTTATAGGAGTCGGCAAAGAAGCAAAGCCCAAGAAGAACAAATGTACCGTGCATTGGAAGAACGGCTTAATGCAACACAGCACGATAAGCGAAGAAGTTAAGCGACAAGTGCAGCTAGCCATTAGCCACCGCAGAACCGCTTAGTAATCCCGACGTCATCGGCCCCTCTCGAGACGGAGCATTGCGCTTCCACCGGGCTCCTCAAGTGGACTTGGGCCATTATCCGTGGATGACATCACGACACGCCATTCGTGTGAGCTGCATATTGAAGCACGTAACTGTCCTCAAGGCGGCTTATGCCATGGCATTCCCGTGGGCCGGGCCAGCTCTTTCAATGCAATGAGATACCGCGGCAACTCTAAGGTCGATTGTGGAGCAGTCTGCGAAGGATATGAGGACCTTGACCTCGACATTCACGGAGATGACGGGCTACCAAGCTTGGGGAGGCCCTACACAAGATATCTTGTGGCAAGCGCTATATTATATTTCAAGGTAACCAGAGGTGTCCACTCCGCCGAGGACCTCTCGCACCCAGATCCTATGCTTGTTAGAAGTCCAACTCCACCACCACCTCCACGCAAGAAGATGGCGGTGACAAGAAGCCCGACTCCTCCACCACCCCTAGCGCCTAAACATAAGCCGCTTCACCTAAGAAATTGGGCCCACAACAGAGTCCACCAATGAAAGAAAGAAGTCGGCCCCGGTTAAAGCCGGCCCAATGAAGAAGTTGGCTCCACAAAAGGAGAGGTCTACCCGAGCTAAAAAGTCAGCTTCATCTAAGAAGCCGTACGACCTAACTCCCGTGGAGACGAGAAAGGAAGTTCAAGCAAGTGTAACTGCACACTTCAAACGTCCGGAGCCTAAGAAGACGGTTCCAATCGATGTTGCAGTGAAAACATTTTTCACGACATCGTGGGCGGAGCCGAAGAAGTTGCTGTCAGACTACGAACGCACACTAAGTAAGGCAAAAAAGAAGCAGTCGCAATCCCTAGCGGATTTGCAGATGCAACAGTTCATAGCAGAAACTGGACTGACGGAAGATCAGATTCGTGGAGTTGGTGAGGTTGAAGCGGCACCTGTTCGATGGCCATTTAAGTTGGGTGAGCCATTAGTTCGACCTGATGAGGTGCCATTCTTATCAACGAAAATGCGGCAATTGCACGAATGGTACTTGCGGGAGTCAAAGGATGGCAGAACAATGTTTGCCGCCAAATTCAAACAAGAGGATTTCTTTCGCGGCGACGGCCTCGCATGGATTGATTTCGACAATATTTACCAAATGTACTAGCGAGACGCCCTCGACGTGTCCTTGATGGGTTGCTAGACTCTGTAAGTGTCTTATTTGTAAAATTCACCATGTGCATCTTTAATTAAATTGAAAGTGTAACTAATTTCTTTTTATGCAGAATGGAGATACAAAATTGTAGAAACATGTCTATTTACAATATAGGTTACATCGATCCAATAGTTGTAAATGAATCAACCGCTACGGACAAAGCAAAAAAAACCGAGAACAATATCCTCAATGCTCTCCTTGGACAATACTATAAAAACTTTATACTTCTACCCTACAACTTTGGGTACGTGTTTTCGTATCTTCTCGTTCTAAATTTTTTTCACATGACAAGAAGTTAGGACTAATTACCTATGTTGACATATGCGCAGGTTTCACTGGGTTCTTCTTGCTATCTACTTAGATCGCAGCCAGATCATTATTTTTGACTCACAAAAGAGGCCCGTACAAAATTTGGAAAAAATCATACGCTTGCTTCACAGGTAATATTGTTCCTTTCATTATTACTCTAGTAATATTTATTTCGAGTGAGTCGAACTCTAATAACTACTATCCGTAATCACGCGCAGTGCATTTGCAAGTTTCCGTGCACAGAAAGGTGGTCAATTCAAGGAGACACTTCATGTTATAACCGATTTTCCAGTACGTAGCGAATATTCATGTGTCGTACCACTTTTTCAAGCCAATAATGATTTTCACCTTTCCATGCCAATAATATTTTTCAACTCTTCTCACCGTAGTGTATGAGGCAGGAGTCAGGAAATAACTTATGTGGCTACTATGTATGTGAGTTCATGCGGTATTTCACTATCAACCACAATCAGATGCAAATTACCGAATGGGTATGTAGATACTTATCGATTCGTAATTCTCACTTCGTACACACCAAAGTTTATGGATTGATTAATTTTTTCACTTCACCTAATGACAGCTCACCAATTCTGAGAAAGGCATACTCTCGCCGCACCGAGTCAACGTAATCCAAGAACAACTCACCAGTTTCCTTGTTGATGAGGTCATATCTCCAAAGGACGCGTTCCACGAACATGCGTACAGAACGTGCCCAACGATAAGGACTAGCGAACTCACGGGCTCAACCTCGGTTTCAAAAAGCGATGGACGAAAAAAATGAACTATTGTATTTTGAATTGTAAACTTGAGTTCCCTCGTGTACTTGATGTGAATATGTGTTAAATTAGCTTGATGTGAATATTATTTGAATGTGAATATGTACTTTGTTGAAGTAATTAATGTTGTGAATAAATTTGTTGTGTTGTGAATGAATTATGTGTGCATTTTGAAAACTGATATGCAAATCTATGAATTAAGAATCTGATTGAAATGTGCATTGCAATTAAACCTGAATTGAAAGTAATTTGGTGGCCTGTTGTCGGATGGGTAACAGAGTCTCTACTACCGGTTTGTAATACAAACTGGTAGTGAATCCCTAATTCTACTACCGGTTTGTAATACAAACCAGTAGTGAATCCATAGATCTACTACCGGTTTATAATATAAACCGGTAGTGAATTTGCTGTTGGCGCCAAAGAAATCTCCTTTTCTGGCAAGGTGTACTATCGGTTGGTGATACAAACCGGTAGTAGATATGCTGCAGCGCCATACGTGCGCTCCCTTTTCTGGCAAGCTCTATCGGGTAGATCAACCAGTAGTGCAACCCCGTGGGCATCACTCCCGGATGCCTACAGCCGGTTCCAAAACCGGTACTAGAGCCGGTTTGGAACCGGTAGTGTAGGTCCCATGCTCAGTGGTGTAAATGATAGAAAATTATGGGAATCTATATAGACTTTATTCTACTGTTTTTTTACACTTAAACCATGCATTTATTTTTCTTTGGAAGTAAAATAATGATGGAAATTGCATGATAAAATATGTAGGACATGGCTGTAATCAATAAAAAAAATCTCCCTATCTTGCTCTAGATGGTAGCAACTATCTTACATGGGCCCTAGATACAAAAATAGTCCTAACTGCATGTAATCTCATTACGACTATTTCTAACCGTGTGGATGGTGTTGCACCTATTCCCAATGTTTCTAAATGTAAGGCAATACATTTTATTAGGCATCACTTACACCCTGACTTAAAGGCTGAGTATATGATGGAGCAGGATCCATTAACTCTTTGGAAATCTTTAAAAGAGCGGTATGATCAACAAAAGTCGGTCATATTACCTGAGCCTCAGAGAGAGTGGTCTTTATTACGCTTTCAGGACTTTAAGTCTGTGGTTGACTATAACTAACTCTGCCGTTCATAAGATCAACTCTCAACTGAAATTTTGTGATAAAGAGGTTTCTGAAGAGGATATGATAGAGAAGACTTTGTCTACTTTTCACCCAACTATGCGAGTACTGCAACAGCAGTATAGATAACAAAAGTATACTAAGTATTCAAAGTTGATCTATACTTTGCTACAGGCTGAGAAGCATGATCAGCTTCTAATGAAGAATCACAATGCCCATCCAACTAGGACAAAGGATACGCCTGAAGCTCATGCAAATACTCATAAGCCAAATAATGGTGGTAATAAGAACAAAACTGCAACAACAAAGGTAAAGGGAATAAGGTCTATAACAAAGGGAAAGGCAAGAAAAAGTTGTTTGAAAAGGGGAAATTCAAGAAGAACAACACCATTGACAAGTCTAAACCTTGTGTTTAAATGTGGTGTTAAAGGGCATTGGGCTTGTGAATGCCACATTTCAAAGCACTTGGTGGAATTATATCTCAAATCAGTTGGGAAAGGCAAGAATAATAAAGATAACAGGGAGAGGACGAAAACCCACTGTGCTCCCACCGGAACACTTTGGGAGGGGTAGGTTCAACGGGACCAAATACCTCCCTTTTATTAAGCGAGCTTAACTCAGTCTCTATTGCTTTCTTCCATTTGACCCAATCTGAGCGCCGCATGCACTCTACCATGGACTTGGGTTTTGGATCCAGTTGAAGGGTTTTAGCAATCTTTGAGGCAAAATTTATGTTGACAATTGTAGCATCTCTCTTATACAATTCTCCTGAAATTATATAATTAGTGGAATGTTCCTCATTTATACCTTCAGATCCTTCATGATTTCCCAAAACAATAGGATCTAAGGGTTCCGATGTCCTAGCCTCTAAATTTGTGCGCACATTTATGCTAGGATTAATATATATGTGATGTTCATCTACAGTGACCTTCTCAATCTCTTGTTGAGTTCCTATCACTGTTTCTACTGATTTATTAGGTCTCATATCTTTCACGATCTTTTGTTTCTGCGGACGTCTCCGTGAAACTGAATCTCGTGTGACCAAAGGTCTCCCCCTCTTTATACATTAGGGGCCAGAGTGGTTTTCATAGGTACCTCCACTCTTTCCGGTGCATTTACTACTGGTATATAAGATCTTGTAACACCTTTATGATCAGTAAAAGCATCTGGTAGATTATTTGCAATCTGTTGCAAATCTTTAATTCTCTGAACCTCTTGTTCAGACTCACTAGTACGTGGGTCTAATGACTAAATGCCTGTGGCATTCCAATCTATTTCTCGGCATTCTTCACTGTGGTACTTATCTCCCCTAATGCCGGGAAATTATCCTCATCAAAAATACAGTCACCGTACCTAGCCGTGTACAGACCCCTTGTCTATGGCTCGAGATATTTAATAATTCATGGAGAATTATACCCCACATATATCCCCATTTTCCTATGAGACCCATTTGTGTACGCTGTGGTGGTGAAATTGGCACGTATACGACGCAACCAAATTTACGCAGATGGACAATACTTAGTTCATTCCCACCTTCTAATTGCAATGGTGAAATCGTATGATATGCAATTGGTCTAAGTTGTAATAAGGCTACAACATGCAATATTGCATGACCCCAACAACTTGTTGGAAAGTTACAATTTTGTAAAAGAGGTCTAGCAATGATTTTTATCCTCTTTATTAATGATTCTGCTAGTCCACTCTATGTATGTACATAAGGCACCGAATGCTCGACGTCTATGCCTAATGTCATACAATAGTCATTAAATGATCTTGAAGAGAACACAGCCGCATTATCCAAACAAATGGATTTTATACTATTACCAGGATGATTAGCTCTCAATTTCATAATCTGAGCAATTAATTTGGCAAACGCATGGTTCCTTGTAGATAACAAACATACATTGGACCATTTTATAGAAGCATCTATTAATACCATATAGTATCTAAATGGACCTGACAATGGTTGAATAGGTCCACATATGTCACCTTGAATTCTTTCCAAAAAAATTCAGCGGTTCATTCTTAACTTTAAGATTTGAAGGCCTTATGATTAACTTTCCTTTAGCACATGCCGTGCATGTGAAATTTTTAGATTTTGGAAAATCTGAAGTTTTAATATTATGACCAGCAGAATTATTAATAATTTTTCTCATCATACCTAAACTTGGATGTCCTAGACAATCATGCCGGATCTTAAAGAAGTCTAGATTTTTAAAAATAGTTTTCATCGAAACATGTGGTTCAGATTTGATGTATGTATAGTACAACCCAGATGATAAGGAAGGAAGTTTCTCTAGCACTTGTTTTTCATATCCAATATGTTTAGTCAAGAGTAGGTACTCATTACCATTCTCACACATAGTCTCCATATGGAAACCATTCATACGGATATCCTTAAAACTCAATATAGTACGTTTTGAATCAGGATATAACAAAGCATCCTTAAGTTCAATAAACAGTACCCATAGGGAGAACTATTGTTGCTCTACTAGAGCCATCAATGAGAGCATAATTACCAACGATGGTCATGATATTTTCATTTTTCTTCACAAGATTTTGGAAATACTTAGTTTCCCTCAAAATAGTGTAGGTAATATAACTATCCACTAAACAAGTTTCTTCGAAATTCTATAATACATAGTATTATAAAATTCACCAAGAATCAAACTCAATTATAGAATAAAACATACCTATATAAATATATATATATATATAACATCCCCATTTTTAAAAAATCTAAAATGCATGAACATGGCATATAGTTTGAGGCATCTCAATAAGAACATCATCAAAAATTAAAAGGCATTTTTGAAAAATGTGCATGTTACTATTTTTAATTTTCCTAAAAACCTAATTAAGGGTTTAACTTTTAAAATATCTAAATTCAAAATGTTTAATTGCTAAAACCTAGCTTAGAAATTTATTAATTAATAATTCTATTGTAAGTTAGAACAACAGCAAAATCTAAATTTCAATTAAGTAAAATTTAACATCAAATTAAGTTAGCTAAAATTTAGCAAGTATCAATTTCAAAAATAAGCCTTATCCCTAACCCCCTCTCTCTCTTCCCTCACTCTATGACAAGTGGGTCCCACTTGTCATCCTCTCCCTCCTAATTGGGATTTCCTTTTTCTCTTGGCCCTTCCCTTTTTAGGGCCTTCCCAAATTGGCCTTTCCCTTTTTGCCTAATTCCCTTTCTGCCCCCTACCCTGTCTAACCCACCCCTCATGAATACTCCTCCCTTCTTCCCTCTCACTACCACTTCCTACATCTACAAGCACACGCCCCTTCTAGCCGATTCCTTCCACCACCTTCCTCCACTCACCTCCCTTACCCCATTTCACTAGGTCGTCGCCGTCTCCGTCGTCGAAGCACGCGGAGCGCCGCTGCCGAAGCCGTCTCGCCCCTGCACGCCGTCGAGGCGTTGTAAGTATCAAGCTCCCATGGTCTTCAAAAAATTGTTTTGGTGATTGATGCGTTTTATTCTCAAATGGGAAAATCTCCATTTTCATGGACCCCTCAAGCATTGTTCTTCTGATGTCGATGACTCTCAAGAATAAGGATCTTTTATTCATAGTTCTTTTAAATTCTTGGGTGAGTTGTTGGCTTAATTTAGATGCTACGGTGATTTCTTCTCTTTGGCTGCAGGGTTCTCCAGAGCACAACCATCATGTTCCCTACTCTATCTTTCCTCTGTGCGGTGGTCCCTAGGGCTAGCAGGTGTGTCTGGTACTTGTCTAGGGAGTTTGTAAATCGCCGTTCGTCGACGTGGAGTGTTTAGAGAGGTTGCAGAGTCGGTTCTCCCCCTCTATGTGTGTTTCTATAGGTTTTCCCCCTAATCTTCTAGTTTGTGCTGCATAGAAGTGTTGTAGGGTTGCTGAGGCTCTGGGCCTTGTGGGCATAGGAGGGGCCGAACAGTCCGGCCTAGGTGGCTTGGTTTGCAGTTTCGGCCAGGGATGTTGTGCCGTGGGCCAGATAGTCCGGCCTTGGGGCCCGGACAGTCCGGCCTAGGAGGCTTCGCCAAGGTTTTGGCATGGTTTCGACAGGGATGCTTTGCGGTTCTCCGGACTATCCGGGGTGGACTGTCCGGCCTAGGTGAAAGTCCCCCTGTCAAGTTGAGTGTCTGTCCGTGGTTTGTGCAGGGAAGTTTTGCCCTGGCCAGGACCGTTAGGGCGGACTGTCCGGACTGAGTGTCCGGGGTCAGTCTGACCGTGGGTTCTTGGTGGAGATCGAGATCTGGTTGCCGGACTGTCCGGCCTGGGGGGCCAGACTGTCCGGGCTGTGAATGTATCTGGTCGGTTCGGTTCGTTCTCGAGTGCTCCAGGTGAGTGGGGTATTTAAGCACCTGTTCCCCACAGGGGACGGGTGAGAGACTCGGGCTCAAACCTTATCCTTGCTCTAGGTCCAAGTGCTCTCCCATGGTGGCTAGGGTTTAGGCCCCCATGTGTGTGTGAGTGGTGTTGGTGAAGGGTGTGCTTCTCCAGTTGTGTTCTTCAGGATCCTGTCGCCGACGTGAAGGACTTCACCGATTCATCTTCGTCAAGCCATCGTGTGTCGGTGATAGGGTTTGCCCACCGTGTGTCGGTGGAGAGACCTCCCATCGTGTGTTGGTGCCGGAGGTGAGCCACCGTGTGTCGGTGGAGGTGTTGGCTTGAGGAGCTCGCCAAGGTGCTTGTGGGAGCTCTCAAGCGCTTGTGAAAGATTTGGAGCCCATCTTGCCGCTTGGTGAAGGGTTACCGCGAGTGGAAGCGAGGCGGAAGGGTCGAGAGGGAGCCGGTCTTTGTTTGTCAAGGACTTGCCTCAACGGGGAGTAGGAGTTCGTTTCCGAACCTCGGGAATGAAATATCCTGTCCACATTTACTTTTCCCGCAATTTACTTTCTGCAAGAATTTATCTTTTGTGTGGTGTGCACGTACTAATGGTAGATTGACTTTAGGGTGGATAGCTAAGCGGTTCCCTAAACTTTGCTTAAGTAGTCACTCGAAATAAAAAATAAAATTTGGTCCAATTCACCCCCCCTCTTGGCCTTCGATCCGCTACAAGTGGTATCAAAGCATCAGGGTCTCCGTGTGAGCTTCATTGCTCGGAGATGGCCACTGACAGGGCTAATAGTGTTTCTGCCAGTAGGATCCCTTTGTTCAATGGTACAAACTTACCATCCTGGAAGATACGCATGAGGTGCTATCTCCAGTCTCTAGGTTATGAGGTGTGGAAAGCAACAGAAAACCCACTGGGTGTTGTGATAGACAAGGAGACGGGTCTTAGTGCGGAGGATATTAAGTTGCTTGACAATGATGCTAAGGCGATCAACGCTCTATTCTCAGGCTTGAGTATGGAGATGTTTGATCGTGTTAGTAATCTCACTTCTGCAAACTCTGTGTGGACCACTCTAGCTGAGATTCATGAGGGCACTACTGCTGTTAAGGAAGAGAAGTTAGTGGTTGTTAAGGAGAGATTTGATCAATTTAAAATGCTTCTCAATGAATCTGCAAATGATATGTTCACTCGTTTGAACCCTATTGTCAATGAGCTCAAGGGGCTCGACTCTCCTCTGCCAGATATTGATGTTTGCAGGAAGATGATACGGGTGCTGCCGAAGGAGTATTGAGACCTCGTCACATATCTCTCAAACAGTGGAGATCTGAAGAAGCTGACTCCTACCGAGCTGCTTGGGAGGCTAGCAGCTCATGAGATGTTGATCAGTGGAGGAGAGGATCCCAATGCAAAGAAGAAGGACAAGGTGGTGGCCCTCAAGGCAAAGGTCAGTGGAGCTGACACTGCAGAGAGTGAGGATGAGTCTAGTGAAGATGAAGCTGGAGGTGATGCCAAGGAGCTGGCATTACTCATGAGACGAGTTGGCAAACTAATGGGCAGGTTCAGTTTCAGAGATCAAAAGAGAAGGAACCCAAGTAGCTCTAGCTCCAACAAGAACCCTTTTGCATCCATCAGGTGCTATGAGTGCAATGAGAGAGGTCACATAGCCTCTATGTGTGACAAGAAGAGAGGCAAGGACAAGTCAAAGGCAAAAGAGGACAGTGATAGTGAGAAGTCAAAACACAAGGAAAAGGAAAAGAAGAAATTCATTCGCAAGTCTGGGTTCAAGAGGTTTAACAAGCGGGGCAAGAGGCAAGCTTTTGTTGGCGAGTGGGTGACAGATGAAGATAGCTCAAGCGACTCCTCTTCATCCAGCTCAAGTGAAGATCATGATTCAAGGGCCAAGGGACTTGCTGGACTAGCGATCGCTGAGTCTACACCACCTCCACCAATCTTCACACCAAAGTGCCTTATGGCTCTTTCTGATGATCAGGTGTGTGATCCAGATTCCACTCATCTTGAATTTGCTGAGTTGATAAATGACATGTCACTTGCTTTACAAAAAGAAAATTCTAAAAACAAATCTCTGAAAAAGGCCCTAGATAACATAGATCGCCAAATTTGATTACATTCTTTGCTAAATTTGAATGCCTAAAGAGTGATCACAGTGTGCTTCTAGAGTCTCATCAGGATTTTGTTGAGAAATGTAAGATTTTGGAAATTGAACGTGATGCTTTGCAAGAATTAGTAGATGATATTGTCTCAGTGCATGAATCTCTTAAGCATGACCATGAACTGTTGCTTGCTAAGTCAGTTTCCTCTGAAAAATTTCATGCTGCCACTTCTTGTGATGATTTAATTGACGTCACATTGATTGCTTCTAGCTCTAGCGGTACTTCTAGCATTGCTACTATGTGTGATCCTAATAACTGTAGGAATGCCTTAGCTGCTAGAGAACTAGCCATTGAAAATGCTGATCTTAAGGCTAAGCTGCAAAAATTTGATAAGGGTCTTGGGAAGTGCTTTGAGGGGAGTCTTACTCTGGATAAGATGCTCAGGGACCAGAGGAACCTCACCGACAAGGGAGGTTTGGGTTTCATTTCTAAAAAGAAATCCAAGAAGAAAAAGAAGAAGAGAGGTCCTCAAGCATTTGTCATGTAGCAGGGCACCCATTATGCCTATCCCAGAAAAGATAACAATGTGGGTAACCATAGGAGAAACTATCCCTATCACAACTTGCACACTAAGGGTTATGTCTATGGGAATCACAATGGGCACTTCACTTGGCAGGGTCCTCCTCAAGGACACATCACCCATGGTAGACAATACCCTCCTAGAAGGCAAATTTGGAACACTCACAATAACACTCACCATCACAGAGCATCTCAACCCAAGTTCAGGACAGTGTATGTCAGGAAGTCTAACATTATAGTGGGTGACTATCTGCTGAAGAAAAATGCGTATGGTCGGGTGATTGCTAGGTTCATAGGGCCACCTGAGAATTTTCAGAACAAGAGACAAATCTGGGTGCTTAAGTCCTTGCTCACTGACTCTTTCGCTATTGATCGCCTGAACGCTAACCCTCGGGGACCCAATGTGGTTTGGGTTCCTGAGTCACAGAAATAATTCCTCTCTTGTGACAGGTGAACTACCGGAGCGGAGGACGCCATTGGGTCATCGACAGTGGCTGCACGCAGCATATGACAGGCAATCCCTGGTTGTTCACCTTCCTGGAGGATGAAGGTGCCCTCCAGAACAAGATCACCTTCGGCGACAATAGAAAGAGCAAAGTGTTTGGTAAGGGACGGGTAGCTATCACTTCTGACCATTCCATTGATAACGTTCTTCTGGTTGAATCATTGAATTTCAATTTGCTCTCCGTAGCCCAGATATGTGATTTGGGGTTCCATTGTCAGTTTTCATCTCAGGGGGTCTCAGTCTTTGATGAAAATGAGAATTTGATTTTGAAAGGGTTTCGATTTCAGAATCTCTATCTTGTGGATTTCAATTCGAATACCTCATGCATCTCGACTTGTCTCGTCGCCAAAGTTTCACACAGTTGGCTTTGGCATAGACGTCTTGGGCATGTGGGTATGTTCAATTTGAAAAAGCTTTTCAAAAAGGAGTTGGTGCTTGGCTTGCGGGATGTGAAGTTTGAGAAGGACAAGCTTTGCAGTGCCTGTCAGGCAGGCAAACAAGTGGCAAATTCACACCCCGTAAAGAGTTTCATGTCCACCACTCGCCCCCTGGAGCTCTTGCATATGGATCTTTTCGGTCCAACCACATATGTGAGCATAGGAGGAAATCTGTTTTGCTTGGTGATAGTGGATGATTTCTCCCGCTTCACCTGGGTTTTCTTTTTGCCTGACAAAACTCCTGTTGGAGATGTTTTCAAAAAGTTTGCAAAAAGGGCCCAAAATGAATTTGAGTCCCTCGTCAAAAGGGTGAGAAGTGACAATGGATCGGAGTTCTTGAATACTAATGTGGAAAGCTACTGTGATGAGTTTGGAATAGGTCACCGGTTCTCTGCTACCTACACTCCATAGTAGAACGGTGTGGTTGAGAGGAAAAACCGCACCTTGATTGAGATGGCAAGGACAATGCTGGATGAGTACAAGACCTCAGATGTGTTCTGGGCTGAAGCCATCAACACTGCTTGTCACTGTGTCAACCGCCTATACTTGCACAGGTTACTGAAGAAGACCCCATATGAGCTGCTTATTGGGAGACGTCCCAATATCTCATACTTCAGGGTATTTGGGTGCAAGGTGTACATTTACAAGAAGAGACAACATCTAGGAAAATTTCAGAGTCGAGTTGACATTGGTATTCTGCTTGGATACTCTGCTCAGTCAAAGGGTTACTGGGTGTTCAATCACTCTTCTGGTTTGGTGGAAGAGACCTGTGAGGTGAAGTTTGATGAGTCAAATGGGTCTCAGGGACAGCATGACAACCTAGAGGATGTGGGTGATGAGCCGCTAGCTAGGGCAGTTGAGGAAATGAACATTGGTGATGTGAGGCCAGTCATTGTATCTAAGGAGAACGAGCCATAGTCACTTTCTCCTTCGCTTGTTCCAATGGCAGACTCAGGGGAGCTTAGTCTCCAAAGGCTGGTTCTGGTGGAGTATCAACTTCAGAGACAGTGGCTGAGGAAGTGGAAGCAACTCCACAGCTGATCAGAACCCATCACACAATCGCCAGAGATCATCCAGTCAATCAGGTCATTGGTGACTTAACCCAGGGTGTTCAAACAAGGTCAAGAGCTACCAACTTTTGTGAGCATCATGCTTTTGTTTCTGAGATGGAGCCTAAGAAAGTGGAAGAGGCACAGACTGATCCTGACTAGGTCAATGCCATGCATGAGGAAATCAACAACTTTGAGAGGAATAAGGTCTGGACACTGGTCAAGAGGCCAAGCAATCAAAATGTTATTGGCACCAAATGGGTTTTCAAGAACAAGCAGAATGAGCATGGAGTGGTGGTGCGCAACAAGGCTCGCTTAGTGGCTCAGGGGTTCACTCAAGTTAAGGGCTTGGACTACGGTGAGACCTACACTCCTGTGGCCCGCCTGGAGGCAATCAGGCTGCTCTTGGTGTTTGCATCATGTCACAACATCAAGCTCTATCAAATGGACGCGAAGAGTGCTTTCCTAAATGGCCTTATTGGAGAGTTGGTGTACGTCGAGCAGCCCCTTGGTTTTGAGGACCCCAAGTATGCAGACCATGTGTACAAGCTTTCAAAGGCACTGTATGGGCTCAAGCAGGCTCCCAGGGCTTGGTATGAAAGGCTGCGGGACTTCCTGCTTCAGAAGGACTTCAAAATTGGGAGGATCGACTCAACCTTGTTCACAAAGATGGTTGATGGAGATCTCTTCTTATGCCAAGTGTACGTGGATGACATCATCTTTGGGTGTTCAAATGAAGCATTCTGTAGGGAGTTCAGTGATATGATGGCCAGAGAATTTGAAATGTCAATGATGGGCGAGCTCAGTTTCTTTCTAGGGTTTCAGATCAAGCAGCTCAAGACTGGTACATTCATTTCTCAGGAGAAGTACATTCAAGATTTGCTCAAGCGGTTTGATCTGCACAATTGTAAGCCTATCAAGACTCCCATGGCGACGAATGGTCATTTGGACCTCGACAAAAGAGGTACCCCGGTCGATCTCAAGTTTTATCATTCTATGATTGGTGTATTGCTCTATCTCACTGCTTCTAGGTCTAATATCATGTTTAGCGTCTGCATGTGTGCTAGGTTTCAGGCTTTCCCTAGAGAAATGCATTTATCTGCTGTGAAAAGAATTTTCAGATATCTCAAAAACTCACCTAGTGTAGGGATTTGGTACCGAAGGGTCTTGCAGTTTGAGCTTCGGGGTATTGAGACTCGATTCGCGGATGCAAGATTGACCGCAAGAGCACTTCTGGGGCCTGTCACTTTCTGGGACGGTGTCTAGTGTCGTGGTCTTCGAAGAAGCAAAACTCCGTGGTGCTATCAACCACAGAAACGGAGTATATAGCGGCAGGGAGTTGTTGCGCTCAGATCCTTTACTTGACACAGTCTTTGCTTGATTATGGAATAAAATTTGACCACGTGCCTCTTCTGTGTGATAATGAGAGTGCGGTGAAGATTGCCAACAATCCGGTCCAACATTCACGCACCAAGCATATTGACATCCGCCATCACTTCCTTCGGGATCATGTGGCGAAGGGTGACATTGTGCTTGAGCACGTGCGGACGGAGGACCAACTTGCTGACATCTTCACTAAACTATTGGATGAGGCACACTTTTGCAAATTAAGAAATAAACTTAACATACTAGACAAGTCAAATGTTCTTCGAGTGATTGCCTGTGTTTCTTGTATATTCCTTTGCTTCTGGTGGTACTGGTTTTTAGTTTGGGAGTATTTGGTGGAGCTTTGCCTGTTATACCTGTTTCAAATAATGCTGTAGTGTCCCCATATGTTTCTGAGAGCTTTTTATCATGATATGTGTCACTTGCTCAATATCTGCTTAATTTAAATCTGTTTGCTCAATGGAAACTTGGTGCATGCACTAGGTGTTCTATTGCTTTTAGTTTCACCTGTGTCGCTCTACTTCTTAGGTTAACCATGTGCTTCTAGCCTGGATTAAGCTATCTATTTACGCGTGTCTTCTGCCCTGCTAAAATAAGCAATTTTATGAAAAATATGCAAAATAAGATCAAAATTCGACCATTCCTGTCTCACCAATCCTCCTCGATGAGATGGATATTGAATATCAGGAAGAATCTGACGGTGATGAATTAGAGGCTGACATGAGTGAATTTGAGGAGGAGGAAGAAGAAGTGATCCCCACTGGTCCTCGGGGTCAGGCTAGAGCCTTTGCTAGTTATGGTATACAGGAGAAGGACTTGACTCAATGGGAGGATAAATTTATTCGACAACTTATTGAGTCCAGTTCAAACAATGGTTCCTAGGCCACCTCATTTGCCGAGGATATCTTCAGATATAGAGTTCACAAGGACATTTATAATGGCTATCTTCAGCGATATCAAGCCACCAAGAAATCTGTTTTTTCTCCTCAGTATGTAAAATGGGAGCGAGTTGCTCAAGCTACACAGTCTACTGAGATCATTGATGGCTGCTCTGCAACAACGGGTTTGGTTGAGCTTCTATCTGCACAACTCCCATTTGATCCTAGGTCAATCATGGAAGTATATGCCACAATGTGGGTCGCTAGGGATCGCTCCAGGGTTTCTTTCACTTATGGTGGCTCACACTATTCTTTTCATCAAGGCGACCTGGAGCAAGTCTTCAACCTCAGTGCCACTGGTGTAAAAGTTCATCAATTTTTTTTCGATGGAAAATGGGCTACTGAAGGTATAGCTCCTGATCCTGACACAATTCGCTCTTTGTACAAGAATGCAAATGATCCTACCTTCAACCCCAGCAAGACTGTATTTCTGCGCAACATTCCGGCAGTACTCGAGGGCAATCTCAGAAGATCTATTATCAACAGGAGTGGCTACAGAGAGAGGTTCCTTCCTATTATGCAATGGACATGTCATTATATTCTGTCTCGCGCTCCTATAAACTTGCCTGATCTTCTTGTTGGCGATATGGAGGAAGGAATCATGCGTGGTTTTCACAAGGAGCTACCTCTGGGACACGTTCTATGCTACTATCTGGCACAGAAGCAGATTGTTTGTGAATCTGTGTTCACATATCAAATGAATGTGTATCAAATGGTCATTCCAAAACCTGGAGGTAAGCGAAAAGCTTAGAGACTGGCAGGAGATGATCAATATGCTGGTCCTCTTCTTCTTTGTGATGC
Source organism: Olyra latifolia (assembly GCA_036346145.1). Taxonomy (NCBI): domain Eukaryota; kingdom Viridiplantae; phylum Streptophyta; class Magnoliopsida; order Poales; family Poaceae; genus Olyra; species Olyra latifolia. The sequence goes on from CM070530.1 coordinate 54,534,333, forward strand.
TCTGGTGTCGGTCTTTGGTGTTCGCTTTAAGCGAGATCCTCGGGCACCCCTGCAGTGCCTCCACCTCGATGCTTTGAGTTTAATAATTTCTTTCAGCGCTTTGATGACTTTGTTGGGACTCAGACAACCAGGCATGATCAATATGTGGACTGGCATAATGAGGCTAATGATAGGTTCAATCAATACGACAGATGGCACAATGAAGCTGTTGGGTGGCACAATCAGGCCATGTCTTGGAAGGGACAAATGAACAGTCAGATGGATGCTCTGCGTGCTTAGAATGTGGATCACACAAGTCGGTTGAATGATCTCTATTCTTCTATTGAGTACTTGGGTGATCAATTCTTCAATATGGGCATTGAAGACCAGTCTCAGTATCCTTCGCAGGCAGAAGTATATGCTTCATTGGCTCCAATAGATTTTGCTTCTTCAGCTGGTGCTTCATCTTCACAGGCTGAGCCAGACGCTGCATCCACTGCACCCACCTCTTCTGCACCTGGCACTCTGTCACCTCCCAGAAAGTCCATCTCCAAGAATCTCACCACCTACTTCCGTCGTCGTTTCTCCAAGAAGTGACTCTTCTCCGGCGTTAGTAGTGTAGGCCCCTTTTGGTCCTTGATGCCAAAGGGGGAGTGTTTTCCGGATATCTATCTCTTGGTGTTCTTGCTGATTTGTTGGACTTTTCTGCTTTGTTGTTGAACTGCTGTTGATACTCTGCTGTTGTGCTTTAACTGTGTATGCACTGATCTAGGAGGAGCTATGTCTTGGAGTGCATTGTATTTATTCGCACTGCTTATGGCCTATCTTGATACATCCACCTTTTTGGAACTAACCCTTGCGCCAGAGGATTTCCCTGAGATAGATTTGCAGGTGTTGGCATCAATCACCAAAAAGGGGGAGATTGTAAGTATCAAGCTCCCATGGTCTTCAAAAAATTGTTTTGGTGATTGATGCGTTTTATTCTCAAATGGGGAAATCTCGGTTTTTATGGACCCCTCAAGCATTGTTCTTCTGATGTCGATGACTCTCAAGAATAAGGATCTTTTATTCATAGTTCTTTTAAATTCTTGGGTGAGTTGTTGGCTTAATTTAGATGCTAAGGTGATTTCTTCTCTTTGGCTGCAGGGTTCCCCAGAGCACAACCATCGTGTTCCCTACTCTATCTTTTCTCTGTGCGGTGGTCCCTAGGGCTAGCAGGTGTGTCTGGTACTTGTCTAGGGAGTTCGTAAATCGCCCTTCGTCGGCGTGGAGTGTTTACAGAGGTTGCAGAGTCGGTTCTCCCCCTCTATATGTGTTTCTATAGGTTTCCCCCTAATCTTCTAGTTTGTGCTACATAGAAGTGTTGTAGGGTTGCTGAGGCTCTAGGCCGTGTGGGCATAGGAGGGGCCGGACAGTCCGGCCTAGGTGGCTTGGTTTGCAGTTTCGGCTAGGGATGTTGTCTTGAGTAAATTGGACAGATCCGGCGTTGGGGCCGACAGTCCGGCCTAGAAACTCATAAAGGTTTTGGCATGGTTTCGACAGGGATGCTTTGCGGTTCTCCGGACTGTCCGGCCCAGGTGAAAGTCCCCCTGTTGAGTTCAGTGTCTGTCCGTGGTTCGTGCAGGGAAGTTTTTCATTGGCCCGGACCGTTAGGGCGGACTGTCCGGGCAGAGTGTCCGGGGTGAGTCTGACCGTGGGTTCTTGGTGGAGATCAAGATCTGGTTCTTGGGGACTGTCCGACTGAAAGCGATGTCCGGCCGTGAGTGTATCTGGTCGGTTCGGTTCGTTCTCGAGTGCTCCAGGTGAGTGGGGTATTTAAGCACCTGTTCCCCACAGGGGACGGGTGAGAGACCTGGGTTCAAACCTTATCCTTGCTCAAGGTCCAAGTGCTCTCCCATAGTGGCTAGGGTTTAGGCCCCCATGTGTGTGTGAGTGGTGTTGGTGAAGGGTGTGCTTCTCCAGTTGTGTTCTTCGGGATCCCGTCGCCGACGTGAAGGACTTCACTGATTCATCTTCGTCAAGCCATCATGTGTCGGTGATAGGGTTTGCCCACCGTGTGTCGATGGAGAGACCTCCCACCGTGTATTGGTGCCGGAGGTGAGCCACCGTGTGTCGGTGGAGGTGTTGGCTTGAGGAGCTCGCCAAGGTGCTTGTGGGAGCTCTCAAGCGCTTGTGAAAGGTTTGGAGCCCATCTTGCCGCTTGGTGAAGATTTACCGCGAGTGGAAGCGAGGCGGAAGGCTCGAGAGGGAGCCGGTCTTTGTTTGTCAAGGACTTGCCTCAACGGGGAGTAGGAGTTCGTCTCCGAACCTCAGGAAAAAATATCCTGTCCACATTTACTTTTCTCGCAATTTACTTTCTGCAAGAATTTATCTTTTGTGTGACGTGCACGTACTAATGGTGGATTGACTTTAGGGTGGATAGCTAAGTGGTTCCCTAAACTTTGCTTAAGTAGTCACTCGAAATAAAAAATAAAATTTGGTCTAATTCACCCCCCTCTTCGCCTTCGATCCGCTACAAGCGTTTCCGTCGATAATCATCCCCCTAGCCCCTTCTCCCTCCCTAGGTCCCTCCTAACTCCTCCCCACTACCGGCGTCGCTCCACCCTTGCCGGAGCTACCCGCTGCTGTGCACCTCCCGCCGTCTCACCTTGGCCACGTCGCCGCGTCGCCTCGGCCATGCTCGTCCCGAGCTCGAGTCTCCCCGACACTCCTCGTCCTCTCCCCTTGCTTATCAACCGCGCCGCCAAGCTCTTCGCGCCGCCATTCGGCCGGCCAACAGCACACCGTCGCCTCCCGCCGCCCAGCCCACCGCCAAGCTCGCTGCCGGCCTCCCCCTCACCGCCCAACCCCACCCCCGGCCTCACCTACCTCTCCTCTCTCCATCCCCCTACCTTCCCACCGCCGGCGAGCCGCCGCTCGCCGGAATCGGCTACGCCTGAGCCACCTCCGTCGTTGCCCCTGCTCCAGTGGTAGGCAATTTGGCCCCTTTGTCGACCTCCCTCCCACCACGCCAACCGGTGTCCCGCCATTGAACTAGGCGTCTTGCGTTGCAAACTCCCTTGGCCGGCCGGGCCGCCTGCCGCTCTCCCATCCGCCACGCTTCTTCTGGGCCATACGCCGTGGCATTGAATGTCTGCTTCGTGTGGGCGCATGTCCGCCCGTGTATTTCATGTCCGTGTCGTGCCAAGTCGCCGCCTTAGGCCGAAGCCGAAAGCGTGACCAACCCGGCTCGGTTTGCCTTTTTCCAATTAATTTTTAGGCAGAAAATTTATAAATTTTATATCTTTAAAAATATAAATCCCAATTTAGTGAAATAAATTTCTAAAAACCCATAAAATGTGAACTTTAATTTAAAAATACTTTTTGCATAAATTATTAATATTAACATAATCTATATAATTTTTCTAAATATAAAATGACACTTAATACTATGCTACTTATTATATATAGTCAAAATGAAATTTTAAATTTTAAAGTATGTTAATAAGATAAAAATAATGTTAATTATTTATCTCATGTTTAATTTATTTTCGTATTTCTACAAGAAAACAATTTGTCTAATCATTTTTAATGAAGTATGCCATTTTAAAATAAAATTAGTTTCTAAAAATCTTAAAATAAATGAAAGCATGGTTTTATCATATTCATGCATACGCATTCATTTCTGCATGCATAATTTTATTTTATTCGTTATTTTAAATGTGTGTTGTTTTTCGTCGTTGGACTCGATCGGATCCGTGCCCGAACACGAAGATCAAGCCGGGCAGGAATACAACTTCAGCCAAGGCAAGTCATTGTTGACATTTTCCCAATTACCTTCGACCATATTGAAACCTAGTTTTACAAATGTTTTATTAGAAGTTTATTAAATGTGCATGGCTATGTTGAGTAACCACTGTCATATTGGTAGGAATTTTAGTTAAGAACCTAATACACTTTAATTATGTCGTTAATCCTAATTTTTGATAACCTTAGACTAATTAATCCGTAATTACCTGTCAACCCTTGATTAGCTTAATTAATCTTGCTTAGTCATGCTACTAGTCATTATTAGATGATTACCACATGATGAACACTTCACCCCTGGTTTAATATCTGTTTTAATTCAAAAGTATCTCTCTGTATGCAAAGTGCTTGTTTGATCAGCAGTAGGAGGGTGCTACTATGGGAAAATTGTTAGTGCCAGATGGCGGGTATGTCACCTGGGGGTTTTTGGAAATGTTTACAAAATTTGATTAGGGTGGACGGATTGATTGGCTGGTGCAGTAAGCACGAGACTTGGGTCTAGTGTGGGAACCACCCCAATCCCTAAGGACTGCGACCTTGTGGTTGTCAAGACTAAGTACAACAGTGCGACCATGAGTTCTTGTATGGGCGGGCCCTGGCTGAGTAGCCTTCTAACTCTTAGTTTGGACATCCCATGTGGTGGAGTAGGCGCAAAGCATTCGCGAACCTACCGGGCTCAAGAGGGGGTTTCAGCCAACTGGAGATACCAGCGGTGCGGTGGAAACTTTAGAGGGGATGCCAAGCTAGGAGTGAGATTGTCAAAGGCCTTGTGGTGATCATTTTTCTTTGGGTGATTCCTAGGAAAACCACCTCTCATGGGTAAAGCGTGCGACCTCTGCAGAGTGTACAACTTTCTAGAAAGTCGTGTCCATAGTCAAGGGCGGACGACAGTGGCGCTGCCACAATGGTAGTTTTCTCCCCTCTCTTTCTCAGTGTTTTAAAGAAGAAAACCGGCAGGTGTCGTGTTTTGTTTTGAGAGCCTACGATGGTTAGCCGTGAGGAGATGATCTTCGGTGGTTTAGCTGACGTGTGGTATTATACATACGGTGGTTAGCCGTCGAGAGTCGATGGTCCTTCGGTGGATTAGTCGTAAGGAAAATATTTTGGATAAAAACCATGATTTGTATCATGAGCCAGCCTTCGGGTATGAGCCAGCTGGGGCCGGATGATTTTAGATGTTTTATCAATTGATCTGATTACTTCACTTCTTTCCTAAATTGTTTTAAAAATCTTAGTCAAACTATTTAAAAATTTTCTTTCCGCAACTAAGCCCTACCTTTCCCTTGTCTAAACCATGCATGTGCATATGTCAATTGACTTGCGAGTATTTGCACCAATACTCACCCTCGCGCTTCTTTGTCGGGCTGCGCATTCGATCTTGCGAGTCGGCACCATTGCGACCCGAAGATGGAGACCCCGGCCTACATCTTTGCCTCACGAGTCGGGGCGAGTACCCGGCGCCAGTGCGTTCCTCCAAATTTTGCTGTCGGGATTATTTTGCTTTACCACTTTTGGAGTTATAGTTGTAAAAATTAGACTTCCACTTTTGTAAGGCCTTCGAGCCAGACTTTTGTAACCATGCCGCTGGGCGCACTCTCATGTAATATGCAATATGTAAATTAATCGTTATGGTTGTGATCCAAATTCTGTTATCTGTGTGTGCTAGCTACTGATCCAGGGACTAGCACAAGTAAAGCACAGGTGGGACCCACCTCCGCCAGGGTGGTCCCGACAATATATATATATATATATATATATATATATATATAATATCCATATATTATATGTTTGATAATATTACAATGTATGTGCTTTTACATAAGTCACATCAATAGACCTATACAATTTATTCTACTTATTACACCAATTGAATATGTAGCATACTAATACAATATACATGGTCTGATATTTACATATAACAGGGTAGCAATGAGACCACTAAGTCCAAATACACAATTGTGCTTTGTAGCAATAGATAAGGAGATTACATGGTATCTCCATGCACATCTTGTGTTTCATACTCCACGAGCATGTTATCTGGAATTTCCTTGTTTACTTCGTCCTCATCAAGAACCAATCCTGAGTTCTCACCACTTCGTTTCGCCGAACCTATGGTACCTTCCCCCCGAGAAGCAAAGTGAGTTTCCATCTCCTCCCGGTTATCTTTATTATTCTTGCCTTTCCCAACTGAATTGAGATATAATTCCACCACGTGCTTTGGAGTGCGGCATTCACGGGCCCAATGCCCTTTAACACCACATTTAAAACAAGGTTTGGACTTGTCAATGGTGTTGTTCTTCTTGAATTTCCCCTTTTCAAACATCTTTTTCTTGCCTTTCCCTTTGTTATAAACCTTATTCCCTTTACCCTTGTTGTGGTAGTTTTTCTTCTTATTACCACCATTATTTGGCTTACGAGTATTTGCATGAGCTTCAGGCGTACCCTTTGTCCCAGTTGGACGGGCATTGTGATTCTTCATTAGAAGCTGATCATGCTTCTCAGCCTGTAGCAAAGTATAGATCAATTTTGAATACTTAGTATAATTTTGACTGCTGTTGCAGTACTCGCATAGTTGGGTAAAAAGTAGACAGAGTCTTCTCTATCATATCCAAGAGAAACGAAAACAACCATGTGGTGAGGTACAAGGCGAGGCTTGTACCACAGGGTTTTACGCGGAGACCCGGTATCGATTATGATGAAACTTACTCTCCTATGATAAATGGAATTACATTCAAAAACTTAATATCATTGGCAGTTAATATGGATTTATCTATGCAGTTAATGGATTTATCTATGCAGTTAATGGATGTGGTGACCACATATTTATATGGATCACTTGATTCGGATATTTATATGAAAGTCCCTGAAGGAGTTAAAATTCTGAATAATAAAACAAATCGCAACATGTATTGTGTTAAGTTGAATAAATCACTTTATGGATTAAAACAATCGGGAAGGATGTGGTACAACCGATTGAGTGAATTCCTTTTGGAAAAGGGATACACTAACAGTGAGGATAATCCTTGTGTGTTCACTAAGTAATCCTAGAATGGATTTTGTATTATCTCAGTCTATGTTGATGATTTAAATATTATAGGAACCACCGAGGATATAAAGGAAGCTAATACTCACCTTATGACGGAGTTTGAAATGAAAAATTTGGGTAAAACCAAATTCTGCTTAGGTTTGCATCTTGAGCATCTCCTGGATAGGATAATGTTACACCAGCCTACATATACCCAAAAGATTTTGGAGAAATTTAATATGGATAAGACTTATCCATTGAAAACCCCTATGGTCGTTAGATTACTTGATTTGAATAAAGACTCATTTGCACCAAGGAGGGAAAATGAGGAGACATTGGGACCTGAGTTTCCATACCTTAGTGCTATAGGTGCATTAATGTATCTTGCGAATTGCACCAGGCCTGATATCGCATTCGCAGTAAACCTCCTGGCTAGATATAGTGCAGCTCCAACAAAAAGGCATTGGACCGGAGTTAAAACTATATTCAGATACCTCCAAGGTACAAAAGATCGTGGCCTATTCTTTAAGAATAACCAAGAAATGACCATAGTAGGATATACTGATGCTGGCTATTTATCAGATCCCCATAGTGCTAAATCTAAACTAGATTTGTTTTTCTGTATGGCGGAACGGGTTTTTCATGGAAGTCTAGTAAGCGGACTTTAGTAGCTACATCCACTAATCATTATGAATAATTGCACTTTATGAGACATCACGACAATGTGTTTGGCTTCGGAGAATGATTAATAATATATAGAAATCTTGTGGTATTAACACCATTGATACCCCACCATTATCTATAAAGATAATGCAGCTTGCATGATACAAATGCAACAAGGATACATTAAGAGTAATATTACAGAGCATATTGATATGCTGCTAAATTTTTCTATCCCATGAATTTCAGAAGAATGGAGAGATAGAAATATTGCAAACGAAGTCTTGTGAAAACTTAGCTGATTTATTCACTAAGTCTCTACCTAATTCCACATTTCAGAAATGTGTTCATGGTATTGGTATGAGAAGACTTCGAGAGTTGCAAGGTTCAGGGGGAGTAAACCTTTGATTTATAAGCCTCTTGCATTACATTAATATTATATTGCACTCTTTTTCCTTAATGAGTTTTTTATTTATATGTTTTCTCATTGATAAGGTTTTAATGAGGCAATATATGTGATAATATAAACATATACATTCTTTTCTTCGTTTATTTTTCCCAATGAGTTTTTGGAGGGAGTTTTTAAAGAGACACATGATTATTTCCCGAAATTTTGGTTCGTGACACCTGAGTCTGGCACCTCCACACCTGCGCCGCCGCTGAACATCTTAACTGTTGTGAAATAATACACGTGTGTGTATGGGCAAATTAATAAGATACTAACTGCTATGCAGTTATAAATGCTGAGCAGTTAATTAACTTCTGGAGGAGATTAATCACAGATTAATGAAAAATGTAATTAGGGAAAAAGGCAGCAGTCACTGCCCTTTAATGCTACGGTTGTAACTGCCTCCTTGAGGCTTCACTATTGTAATATGTATAAGGGATTACTCCCGTAGATGTACTCTCTCACTTTTTGGCAATAAAGAACATACACTTTACATTTTCTGTTTTTCTACATTTTGCAATGAAATGAGATGAACAATCAAGATAGTTCAAGATTAACCACGGAATTCCAATCTAACTCTGCTGAGAACCACATTTTACTGATCCTTCAAGGCTCATAACATTGAGAACGACCACCTCACGCTTGCCTTCATGAATGACCTCCTGATGCACTGTTAGAAATCATTGAGATACGAGATCGAGAACGACATAGGAGACACGGTGTGCGGTAGAGTAGTTTGGCTTTTGCCAACTGCGGGGAAATGACTATGTGCGCTCCTCCCCATCAATGCACCATACTTGCTAGCTACCACAGGTCTTGGCCACATGGCCGGCCGTTGACCCTCTGCCTGCCTATGCGGCTATCATTGTCTTTACCCAGTTAGTATGGTAAGGATCGAGGATATAAAGTCCAATTCAAACTGTTAATCCTATCCGCCTATTATAACAACTCAGAGTCTTGTAACCACCTTGAGAAACATATTCGACACAAACTCTATCAAACTCCATCTTGACGAATATGGCCGCCACTCGAAGTTGCCGAACCCATGTACCTGAACTCTGGTTCCTACCTTCTAGAACAATCACCACTTAACTCCTGCTCCAGCTCCGCGACTCCACCTACAACAGTACCCCATTGCACCTGCTTGAACAAACACAAACCATTCTCTCCCTAATCGCGACAGTCTAACCGAGTGAAATTAGATTCTCCATCGCCTTTACCAAACGCCTTTTCACATGCACTGCGAAGGAGTTTTTATGAATAATTATTCACTTGTATGCAATGATATTCACTTATATAAAGTTGCACACTAGTCTAGATCTAAAGACTATTGTAGCATTTATAGGAGTTCTCAGTTGAGATAATTGTGGGCCGACATCATGGCACTCCGCTTTACCTGATTTGAGATGCCTTTGGACACTTTGGGATGCTCGCTACTAGGGAATGGGCCTTCCATACCGTCGCCATTAATCCTGGTTTGGCACCAACCCGGACTAAAGCCCCGAGGACTAAAGGTAGGGCTTTAGTCCCAGTTCGTGTTATAAACCGGAATTGATTCCTTGTTTCAGGATAGTTCAAAAGGAATGCATATCCTAGTCATATTTGAACGTGTGGATGGGTGAGTTGGTTAGAAGGGTGAGTGGGAGTCACGAGGTCCTAGGTTCGAGTCCCGCGGGAGCCATATATCCGCGATATATTTTTAAATATTTATAGCACCATCAGCCCGGGTTAAAAGGAACCAGGACTGTTGCCTCTTAAGCATTAGTTCTGGATCTGGCTATCCCGGTTGGGGAACCAGAATTGAAGCTGGTTCCCAACCGGGATAGATGCTTCTTTCCCTAGTATTGGCTTATCCAGCACGGTTCATTAGAATTGTTGGCTTTGATCAAGTATTTTGCATGTGTATAACCAGATTACCACAGTCATATTGATAATTCGTCGTCACATTGTTTCCATACTGTAAAACATCAGCTATAGTTTCGACCCAGCCGCTGGCAAATTAGCAAAACTAGTTTCAGTAGACATCAAACCCTTTAGTCTCATTCCATTAAGTTCATCGGTGCATGCTAACGCACGGGAGAGCAGGTCTCCGGAACCGCAGTTCAAACTAAAAGTTGTTGCCATCTAGCCAGGGAGGGAGAGTAATCTTGCCATTGTATGCATCTAAAACAGAGATCAAGATCGGAGGCCATGCTTTTGGGGCACCTAGTGAAGCTTCAGCATGCTAGCACACGGGAGAACAGGTCTTCGGAACCACAGTTCAAACTAAAAGTTGTTGCCATCTAGCCAGGAAGGGAGAATAATCTTGCCATTGTATGCATCTAAAACAGAGATCAAGATCGGAGGCCATGCTTTTGGGGAACCTAGTGAAGCTTCAGCATCTACACACCTACGGGAGAGGGGGATATACTGCCGAGGAGTTCTTCCATGGGTTGACAAAAGATCGATGTTTCCAAGCTCCCAATGACCATTATTGTGCCAAGGGAATTGATATCATGTCGACATAGACCACTGCACTGAGCTATCATGCTACTGTCGACGGTTTTTGACTTATGTTGCATTGTAGCTATGTTCAAAAGCACATTAACCCATTGAAAGACCAAGAAGCTAATCGTAAAGATCAAAAAGCTAATAGGAGGGATCAAGAAACTAATCGAAGACGCGGGCATTCATTCGAACATCAATGAGAAAATGGAAAGATGCAATAGACAAGCTACACACCGTGATCTATGCCATGATTATACAAGGTCTAGATTATAAAGGTGTTGATTAATTAAACACAAGCTAGAGTCCTTACAACTATAATAAAGAAAATAAAAGTCAAAAGATCTACACTATTGATTATTATAATGAGTCGATAGTATAAAAGCTTAAATTAAAAGCAAGGGTTTTTATCAACTACAATAAATAAAAATAATTTGAAATTCAAAATAAAAAGGTAAAAAGAGTTAATATCAACTACAAGGCTAGAAAAGAGTCCATGTCAACCGCAATAAAAAAATCCATTGGAATTCATAATGAAAGCAATACAAAATTATTACATATCAATTACTCTCTCCGTTTTAGTTTATTTGTTATTCCAGCAAATTTCTGACTAAATAAGAAGCTATGGCAAGTTACAATTTTACCCTCATTAATTACATGATTTAATTACTCCTGGCCGGATTGCCTCCCCAATGCCATTAATTGCTGTCATTTGATGAGGGGTAGGGAGGGAAGTCACCTCTAAAAATACCTTGGAATGTGAGAATGACAAATATGTTGATAAAAAAATTTGAATGCTAGATTAACAAATAAACTGAAACGGAGAGAGTATAAGACTAGAAAAGTGTCCATGTCAGCCGCAATAAATAATCAACTGAAATTTGAAAAACAATTACTACAAAACGAGTCCATATCAACTACAATAATAAAAATATTCTATGTCAACCACAATAAAAACAACTTAATTTTGGAATTGGAAAAGTTCCTCGTCAACAACATCGGAAAAGGTAAAAACATCTCTGATAAAAAATAATAGACAATATACCATATCAACTATAGTCCATAAGACTAAAAATGAGTTGTCATAAAAAATAAAAAATTTGAGTTAAAAATAATAACGAAGATTCTATATCAAAGATAAGACTTAACACAAATCTAGTCGCGCAAATGCGCGGTTCACCTTGCTCGTTATTCTATGCAAATCTTGTAGCAACAAAGAAATGAAGCATACATATAAAGACTAGTGATATAAAAATCTTCGATTAAGCAGGTGACGGGAAAAACAAAAGATGCATGCTACTCAAAAGAAGTCGATCGATCGATCAGTATCTGTGAACGTAGACCCCAAGTGCCTCGAGGCACGACCCCGCGCACCCAAAGAAGCCGACGATGCAGCCATCTCTCTCCGCCGGAGCGCTGAACGGAGTTGCTCCTGCTTGTCCGAAAGGTCCGTAGCCACGGGCATGGTTCGTGGCGAATGAAAGCGACGCGACGACGCTCGGTGCTTCGCCGGATTTGCCCCATGGCCCAATCTTGGTCAGTCCACCCTCGTGCGAGCAAACCAGCTGAGTATTTAAAAAAACCACACAAGGAAAAAAAGATAAATTAAAGATATACTACAAAAAAAAAAGTAAGACAACTATGTTAACATGTAGTGTATTGCGGTGTGGAACTTCACGATGCTTGACAATATATTCTCGCTTAGAACCGTATCACCGTATGTTGTTAGAATGGTATAGCATTTTAGATAGCATGTAGTTGGCAATTCGCATAGTACCTCTTGTTCCATCGCTTCCGGTTCAGGGTTGAGATAGAAACCGATGGCATGAATATATGACTCTGCGCCCGAAAAAGCCAACAATGGTACCATTGCTCCACACTGGGATTTGGAAAGGAGTTCCTCCGCCATTTCGAATGGTCCATAGCTACGTGCATTGGTAACTAATGTAATCGATGTAAACGTCGCCTATTGCATGGGCATATGGACGGTTGTGCCATAAACGCCGTTAGGAATTCGAGGGAAACTTCGAACTGCAAGGGGTTAAAAGGGAAACGATTATTGGGGTATCTCACCGTGCATCCTCGTCTTAAATCTGAGAGCATGAGTAACACGACAACCCAAAATATGTTTATGGTGTCTATTTTTATGCCTATCTAGTTTCCATCACCATTCATTACTAATTTACTTTTAAATATTGCAAATTTGGACATGCTTTGATTACTACAGACAAATCAGTTCATTTCAGCTTTTTTGAACGAAGGCAAGGGCCAAGGGGCACCTGGCATCCGTGGAAGTTTACCACCTAGCTCACCATTACTACAGGTAAATGGTTGCATGATTGAAAAAGCTAGATTTCAAAAGCTTTGCGTAGCTAAAACATTTGGTTCAAAAAACTTTTGAAAGCTTTAGGAAGCAATATATTTTAGGAACTTTGGAAACAGATTCGGGATTATGACCAAATGATTTTGTGAGTAGACGCCGTACGCTCTAATTTTCTTTGTCCTATTCTTGAAGAGACGACGTTCACTCACCGTATCAACACTTCCACCGGGACCGCCCCACGGACCCACGGTATGCGTCTGCCCATTGTGATCACAATACGAAAATGCAAGTGCATTGATGACGATGCCACTGTAAATTGTCACACTCTTGAGTCGGGTAGGGGCCACCACGATGTCAAGCTCCTTCCCTCCAGTTCCACCCCATGGTCCAATCTTGGCAAGCCCAGCCTAAAAAAAATTGTCAGGAAGAGTAATAAAATAAACAATTTTTTACCTGATATATTTTTAATTTCCATGATATATATATATATATAATAACCTTTGTTTCCTGCTTAGGCTTCACATATATACCAAACGCGTCCATGTACCACCCTGCACGCACAAAAAAGCCTACAATGCTACCATTGCTCCCTGCTGCCACTGGGATGTGGAAAGGAGTCCCTTTTTCTTCTCCAAAAGGTCCATGGCTACCGGCATTAGTGATGAAAGTAAGCGATTTTATGGCGCCCGCTGGTGCCGCACGAAATGGACCAATTGTTCCACAAACTTCCGTTACAAACTCTGAAGGACCAAACTTAATCTGCGAAGGAAGAACATCGTTATATCGGAAGCAACTTATTTGTGCAGAGACAAATATAAAAGAGACTACGATAATAGGTGACGACCTACCTCCGACACAGATTATCAATGTCGGTCGAAATCATGGAAGATCCCTTTAGTTCACAAATACTCGTCGTTTTAGGCATTACGGTCTCCAATATGTAACTTTAACCATTAAAAAACTACTGCAGTTTATTTATTAAATGCGCAAAAAATATAACATTATGAATGTTTTTTAAGAGAATATATCCATACGATTTATATATGCCCAATCTAAATAGTTAATAATATATTTGTACATGAAATTTTGTAAGTTTTACTTAGAACATACCCGTCAAGAATATATTTGTACATAAAATTTTGTAAGTTTGACTTAGAACATACCCAAAACGACAATTATTTGTGAACGGAGGGAGTTTTATTATATAACATATCACATGCACATTAATTATATTGTAATGTTGTGTGTTGTTTTAGTATATTACTCCATCCAATTATGTGATATATGACGTTTTAGATATTGACACGATCTCCAAAATACGGCTTTAACTAGTACATTTTGTTATAATATATTTGTAAAACGTATCAAAAATATACCGTTCTAAAACTACATTTTGAGACAAATCTACTCATATCATTTTCAAATATCTAAACTCAACTCAAAAGAAATAATTTGTAGTCAAAGTTTTTAATTATTGAATTAAGACAACTCCAAAGCGTCATTAATTAGATAACTAGAGGAGTAATATCCCCAAGTATCAATGTCGGTTCCAAAACTAACATAAGTAAGGGTTCAGGAACCAATATTGATGTCATGTCCTATAGCACTAATACTACAAACACATGTAAACTAACTTTTGGTTAAGATCGATTAATTCATACTCACCACATATACATGTAAGCTTTGCTTGTATTTATAACTAACGGCTAAGATTCATTCACACTCACCACATGACGATAGCTCCCGTGCCTTTCAGGTCCAGAACCGCCCCATGGACCTGCTGTGTGTTGGTTCCCATAACAGTCGTAATAGGAAAACTCAAGTGAATAGATAGCCTTGCCACTGCCTACTGTCAAGCTTTCAAGGCGATGCGGTAACACCTCGATATCATTGTAACCCCCACCAGCTCCTCCCCACTGCCCAATCTTGGCAATCCTAGCCTAAGTAAAATAGTAACGACAAATTAGAAGAAAAATTACATTAAAATCATCATTGTAGCAAGAATCAATCATTAATTATCTGTATCGCCGGCCGATGAACACTAACTAATCTAAACTATAGCAGACAATATTAAATATTATTAGTAGAAAAAAGGAGTAACATGCCATAAATTCCTACGTAAAAATCGATCTGCAAGGATAATATCCGTGTTGTATCGCGCGCCAATGACTCCCTGTACGCAGCTCTAGAAGATATATACTGTTAACTAAGAACAGCTAACTTGAGGAGGTAAAGGATTATAACCAAAACAAAAGGTTCTCATTAGGTGAGAAGATTATGTCATGTTGTATGTACCTGATCTGAGGATGCTGAACCAATGGTTTCTGTCTGTTTCAACTCTCGGATGATATCACTCACCGTCGGTCTCTTGTCTCTGTCAACCTCCACGCACTTTAGTGCAATTTCTATGCATTTCTTCACTTGATGGCTATCTTCTTCCTGTGATGATGCATGCATTGGCGTTGCCCATATCCTATCCCTCCAATTCCTGTGTACCTGGAAAATAGGAATACAAGGCCATAGTTGATGGAAAATAATGAGAGATACCAAATTGTAATCCATAATATTTGTCCAAACGAAAATTGTTCTTGCCGTAGATCGAGGAATGACTTTTCTTACGAGCTCAATAAATTCTTGGGTAGACTTTTGATCAGCATATGTGGAGTAGCCATTAGGTCCTGTCATTATCTGTATGATTATGACACCTAGGCTGAATACATCATATTTGTTTGAGATTTGACGTTTTGATATGTACTCTGGTGGCATGTAGTACCTGCATATATATGCATGGTATCATCAATTAATGTTACGAAAAGAAAAATACTTTAGCTCGAAGAAATTAATAACGTGCATTTAATTAATTGATTGGTTTAACAAAAAAAATTACATGACGCATTCCTTACTCTGTGCCTATGCAATTTTTTGTAATATGGGTTTGTTTTCCACCGAAGAGCCTCGATAACCCAAAATCTGCAATTTTTGGCACCATGTTTTTATCTATTAGTATATTGTCTGGTTTTAGGTCAAGATGAAATATGGATTGTTTCAATCCATGAAGATGATTTAAACCCTCGCAAATCCCCTTAATTATTTTGTAGCGTGTGCGCCAATCATGCCCAGAAGATTCTTCTGCAAAAGTGGACAAAGATATCATGTGTGTGTGTATCTATATATGATAAAATTGTAAAGTACCATATCTTACCATACAAATGCTTATCAAGGCTTCCGCCCTGCAGGTACTCCAAACAAAGAACCCTGTCTACCACTTTAGCTAAAATATGTTCTCCGTTGTCATAGAAAAATTTATGCCTTGTTTCGTAGCAGTAGCCAATTAACCGAATGATATTTTGATGCTTGACCTTTGTGAGGTTGTTGAATTCATTCTTGAACTGCATGTCGTCAAATCCAGGCATGTGATAAAGTTTCTTGACTGCAATCTCTTTTCCGTTTCTATCCACTCCCTGTTTGATGTATTAGAGATTGATTCTTTTTTCTCACGGCAGTATCATTTCTTAATTTAAAAGAACGTAAGTATCGAGTTACTTGTACCTTGTACACTTCTCCGTATCCGCCGGTTCCAAGTTTTCGCCCTTCTGAAAATTCATCTGTAATATCTTCTATAAATACTGACGGTAGATCACTTGGTCTCATACTTGAACGGCTTAGCTTGGAGATGCTAGTTTCACCCCCTTTCTGCTAGATAAAAGGAAAACTTTTTATTCCATAGAAAAAGGAAAACCATTCATCTTTGTCTTTACAACTAAAAAGCCTCTTGTAGTACACTCTGCGAGATAAGAGTTTATGGCGGCTCATTCAAAGCGGTTCACTTCGCCCGCTTGTAGTTTGAGAACATAAGCGGTTCGAAACCAACGGACTGGAGGGCAAGATGAGGCGCATGCAAGCGGTTCGTAATAAGAACCGCTTGCGAATCCATCTTGTGCATGCGATTCCTATTACGAACCGCTTGCAATATTCTACAAGCGGTTCGTAATAGGAACCGCCTGCAGAATAGGGGATTCACATGCGGTTCTTATTACGAACCGCTTGCAATGAGCTCCCCTCCCGCTCTCCACATTTAAACTCTGTCTTCCTCAGCGAGCTCGCACACAGGACAAAGCTGCTGTTCATGGTGGGCCAAGCTCTGTTCATAGGGGAGGTGCTGCCAAATTTTTAATTGAAGATTTGTGGTTCAAATTAACTGTTTGAAAGGTTAGTAACATGTTGTACACATCCTTCTCCTATAGATATTGATGTTTTCTATGCATTGGATGTTGAGAAATTTTGTTAATACATGGAAAGGTGTTTATTTTGCTATATCCACTTTAGAACTTTTAAGGCTCTTAGATCCAAATTTATTGTTTAAAAGGTGACTAGCATCTTGTACATATTCATCTCTTCTATATATTGATTTTTTTTATGCATTGTATGATGAGAAATCTTATTTCATAAGGTGCTATGGTAGCTTTAAATGTTTGAAATGCAAAAAATTGGTTGGTAGATCTATACATATTAAATGAAAGAAAGTAAATATTTTGTGGTAGGTAATAAAAGTAATTATAACTAATAGACGTAGTTAGCATTATTTCAAAATTGTAATAGATGTTTGTATTTTTTGTTGCTATAGATGAATCGACAATGGATGTACAATGCGGATCGTCGGTCAAGAGAGTTCGAGGATGGTGTGAAGGCTTTTCTCGATGGCCAATGCATTATTGCCTCGAGGAAGCTTCATACCTTGTCCATGCGTGGACGCAAGAACGCGAAGGAGCACTCGAAGGATGGTTGATTCTGAACCATTTGGTCATGAGAGGTTTCATGCCAAACTATATCTGTTGGACAAACCACGGCGAAGTAGAGGAGATTCTAGAGGAAGACTATGAAGAATACGAAGAAGACGAAGAAGAGGTTGACGAAGTGAACACTCAATTTGGGTCTGTGGAAGATGCACTTGGCGAGTTTGGTGACGATGAGCTAGACCAGATGCTCCGTGACGGAGAGGAAGAGTTCACGGAGGAAAGACAGTATAGGAAGTATCAGCGCATGGTAGAGGACCACAAAACTCCTTTGTACCCAGATTGTGGGCAGGGCCTAAAAAAGCTCCGTACTACACTGGAACTAATGAAATGGAAGGCCACAAACGGTGTATCGGACAAGGGATTCGATGAGTTATTAACACTCGTGAAGAAGTTGCTTCTGGAAGGTAACATTCTACTGGAATCTACTTACGAATCGAAGCGAGTCCTCTGCCCATTAGGATTGCAAGTACAGAAGATACACGCATGCCCTAATGATTGTATCTGTATCGCAATGAGTATGCCGATCTGGAGGTTTGTCGGTGTCGCGAAAAATCACGGTATAAGGTGCGGCTGATGACCAGTGAAGTGGATGGGAAGCGTCGAAGAAGAACTCCACCAAAGTGTTGTGGTATTTTCGTGATCCCGGGTTGAAGCGTATGTTTGCTAACGAATGTCATGCGAAGATGATGCGTTGGCACAAAGAAGAGCGTAAGGAAGATGGGATGCTTAGACACCTGCGGATGGCTCTCATCGGAGAAAAGTCGTCGGACTTACGGGACTTTGCAAAAGAGGTGAGAAACATAAGGTTTGGGCTTAGCACGGATGGGATGAATCCTTTCGGCGAGTTGAGCAGCATCCATAGCACCTGGCCTGTGATGTTGTGCATCTATAACATTCCTCCATGGCTCTGCATAAAGCGAAAGTACATCATGATGCCACTGTTGATCGAAGGACCCAAGCAACCTGGAAATGACATCGATGTTTACCTATAACCATTGGTTGAAGACCGTGCGAAGTTGTGGGAGGATGGTGTACGGGTTTGGGATGAGTCTGAAGAGAGAGTATTCGGTCTGCAGCGCAATGTTGTTTGTAACAATCAACGATTGGCTGCTCATGATAATCTATCCGGACAAAGCGTCAAAGGGTTTAAAGCTCGCACCGGTGCTTGGATGAAGCGGATTGCATGTACCTGAAAAACTCTCGAAAGTGTGTGTACATGGGCCATCGCAGGTTTTTAGGTAGTAGTCATGCATTGCGGTGGTAAGGCAGAAAATTCAACGGACAACAAGAAACCTGTGGCAAGCCTCAGCATCGTAATGGCCGACTAGTTTTTGCTATGGTACAAGATCTAAAAGTAGTATTTGGAAAGGGTTCTGGAAGCATGCATGTACCGAACGAGGATGGTCAGGCACCAATGTGGAAGAAGAAGTCAATATTTTGGGACCTGCCGTATTGGGAAGTGCTGGAGGTTCGTCACTCACTGGACTTCATGCATATCATTAAGAATGTGTGTCTAAACCTGTTAGGGTACATAGATATGTATGGGAAATCAAAAGATACCCTCTAAGCGAGGAAGGATCTTGAAGAAATGAAGTTGAAAAATGACTTACATCCAAAAAATAAAGAAGGGACAGAACAACTATACCTACATCTTGCGAGCTACACTTTAAGCAAAGAAGAGAAAAAAGCATGATAGAGTGCCTAAACAGTGTGAAGGTCCCTTCCGGATACTCCTCGAATGTAAGGAGACTCGTAAACACGAAAGAGAACAAACTCCAAGGCTTGAAATCTCATGATTGTCTTGTGATGATGACACAGTTGCTCCCAGTGGCTATCAGAGGTATACTGCCGGAGTGGGTTCGGGGTACAATCACAAAGTTGTATTCATTTTTCAACTCCATATCACAGAAGGTTATCGATCCAAATAAACTAAATAAGTTGCAGGATGATGTGATTCAAAGCTTGGTTAGTCTCGAGATGATCTTTCCTCCTGCATTCTTTGATATCATGGTTCTTCTCACTGTTCACCTTGTGAAGGAGATAGGTATTCTCGGACCCGTGTATCTGCACAACATGTTCCCTTTTGAGAGGTACATGAGCATCCTCAAGAAGTACGTCCGGAACCGTTCTCGTCCGGAAGGCTGCATTGCCGAGGGCTACGTGACAGAGGAGGTGATCGAGTTTTGTGTTGATTACATAAGTGATCTTGATCCTATCGGTGTCCCCATATCATGCCACGAGGGGAGGCTGTAGGGGAAAGGCACACTAGGAAGGAAAGCAGTTGTATGCAATGATCTTAATGCATTTAAGCAAGCACATTTCACGGTTCTAAAGCAATCAACTATCATCGGCCCCTATATCCTTCAACATAAGAGGTCCCTACAATAGCACTTCGGAAAAAGACAGATGGTGGGATAGATTTGAAGCAAATGGAAACTTTTGGAAGTTGGCTACAAACCTACATCCTTGAAGGGGTCAAGCGATGAAATCTTGCAGCGGTTGGCCCGTGGACCATCACAAGAAATCATGACATTTCGAGTGCGATATCATGATTACACATTCTACACGATTCGGGATAACAAGAGCACCAACCAGAACAACGGTGTCCGTATAGACGCCTTAGACAACAACGGCAGGGTGGACACATATTATGGTTTCATAGAAGAAATATGGGAGCTCGACTATGGACCATTGTTGAAGGTCTCTCTATTTAAGTGCCAATGGGTGAAGCTGACTCCAACCGGCGTGAAGGTCGACAAATACGGCATGACAACCGTGGATCTCAAACAAGTCGGCTATAGGCGCAAACCGTTTGTTCTAGCTCAAGCTGTGCACCATGTATTCTATGTGATGGACATGAACTCAAGAAAATCAAAGAAGCAAAAGGACAAGACGCAGATCAAACCGAAGCGATACGTGGCTCTCCAAGGCAAACGAAGGATTGTTGGAGTTGAAGGCGTCACCGATGAGGAAGAGTATGGCCAGTTCGACGAGCTACCTCCTTTTGCGGTTGATGTGGACATAACCGTCCTGAATGACACAGACGTCGATGATCCTTACATACGCCTCGATCATAATGAAGGAACGATTGTAAAGGCTAATATTGCCCCTACTTAACGTGTACAACTTCTGTTAAAAATACGCATATTGGACTTGTGTTATTTCTTTAATGTTATTTATAGATAAAACAAATTTACAAAAGAGAAGAAAAGAGATAAAACAAATTTATAAAAGAAAAGAAGGAGATAAAACAAATTTATAAAAGAGAAAAAGGAGAAAACAAATTTATACAAATAAGAAAGAGATAAAACAAATTTATAAAAGAGAAGAAGGAGATAAAACAAATTTACAAAAGAAAAGAAATAGATCAAACAAATTTACAAAAGATAAGAAATAGATAAAGCAAATTTATAAAAGAAAAGAAATTGATAAAACAGATTAATTTATAAAAGAAAACAAATTGATAAAACAAAAGAAAGAGATAAAACAAATCTAGAAAAGAAAAGAAAGAGATAAAACAAATTAATAAAAGAAAAGATTTAGAAAACCAAAAAAAATTTGGGCAAGGGGGCGCAAGGGGGGCTCGAACCCATGAGCAGCACGGTGAGCCCGCGCCTAAACGCCGCTCTCTAGCCAGGGGGGAGGAATGTTACATCTCAACAAAGACAGGGCACGACGTCCTTTTCAATATGACTAACCTCCGCAAGCGGTTCGTACTACCAACCGCTTGTAGAAGGGGTTCCCGCCGCCTAAAATGGCCTGTGCAAGCGGTTGGTACTACTTAACCGCTTGCGAGACCGACCTCATAAGTGGTTGCTATCTGAACCGCTTGCGAGATGACCTCATAGCGATTAGTACTACCAACCGCTTGTAGAAGGGGTTCCGCCGCCCGCCTAAAATGGCTCTTTGCAAGTGGTTCGTAATGCGAACCGCTTGCGAGATCGACCTCATAGCGGTTGGTACTACTAACCGCTTGTAGGATACCTCATGGCGGTTGGTACTCTGAACGCTTGCGGAGGCCCTTTACCTTATATCGTACCTTGCACACCCAAATTTTTCTAAGTCCCAGAACCGCGTGCCTGCTCGACTCACATCGCTGCCGCTGCAACCAACACCGCCGTCCTCGTCGCCTCCGACGGCGCGGCCTCCTCCTCGTCTCCTCCGACAACGCGCGCATGCCGCCACACCGGAGGGCCTAGGTTCCGCTCTCGCATGCTCCCCTCCTCCTCTGTTTGTTGCTGCCTACAGGGTGTTCGATGAAATGTCCCAAAGGGGACAGAGAGGGAAGGCACGGGGATGGCCGGCTTGGGCTGCGGCGAGGGGCAAGGCGACGCGGGGGAGATCTCTGGCCGTGATTCTGGATCGAGGAGTGGTTGCGCCGGTGAGGTGGAGGCCGGCCGGGGTGGCTGCAGCCCACCTGCTCATGGAATTGCCTACATGGGCAGAGAAAGGGAGGGACTGCAATATGGGTCCCACAATGGGTCAGCATTGGTCAACACTAGATTCAAACTGCTAATTAGGGTCCAAACTAATTTCAGGGGTTTTTGTGGGATTTTTAGGGTGATATTCAAGTATATTTTATTCATACACTTCTTTATTGTTCTTATGTCTTCTATATAGATACATATATATATATGTATGTGAAATCTCTCCATTTAATTGTGTAGGTATATATATATACATGTAAGCCTAGGTAAAATGCCTTAAGGTTGATGGTATGCGCTTTTATGAATTTGACCAATTTTGCCATCTAGCACGGCGAAAGCACAATTTTACGTCTCTGATTACCCAAACCGTAGCGACTCCAAGCTTGGTCGAGCCCAACCAAGCCGGTCTCTACCGAGTTGACTTAAAGACATACCCATAAATCTCTCTTGAGCATCCGTAGCAGCACTCTATAACACTCTATTTATAAAACCAAGTAAAATTATAATGAAATTGTAAGCTTAATGCCATAAAACAATTATTTCTCCCTTGATGGTATATCTTTGTCCATGATGATAAGAATCTTGGCACTGGATGAGATCTGTGAGCAAATTTTAAGTATTCGATTGCCTCAAACATCTCACTTCCATCTATTTGTCACTCTAAAGTATTATAGTTCCTTATTATGCCATTTGGGTCCATTAAACTCAATTAACATATCACTTAATGAAATGTACTCATGCTATCTTTTGGTTTGGTCTTTGAGATAGATTGTTAAAGTAATTGTTTTTATTCTATAGATCGCAAAATTAGGGTTTGGGTCCATGACGACACCAAGGCGTGGTGACCGGTTTCGATGACCAGAGAACTTGATGTTTGAGACCATCGCATTGTCTACACTCATAAGTGGGCATGTCGATCGACCGTGCGCTCGGTAGGTCGGTGTCGATCTGACCGTAGCGCTCGGCCGTGAAATTGTCGATGAAATTTGCTACGGCGAGGACAATGAGAATACCGTGGGCGACTCGAGGTATATATCAAGTAGGTATGTTCATTAATATAAGTTAATTCAGACATAACACGCGTTCTCATTTATATCCTATATGTTTTTGTATCAAGGCGGTACATCGACCACTGCAAAGTCCGTTCAGCGAAGACCTAACAAGAAGCTGAAGTCCAAGCATGTGATCACCAAAATCGGCAACGACGGTAGTCTAATAGCCCGATCTCAAAGACTTGCACCGTTCAACAACGCAATAGGATCTTGCGTTAGGGATCATGTGCCAATCAAGCATCAAGACATGGCCCAAAGTTCTGCACCTACCAAGGATCTCATATGGAGCGATATCAAGGCAAATTTTAGATTTCGGATGGTGTCGAAGCGAAGGTGAAGGCATGGGCTTCAAGAAGATGGCAACTTCATTTCAGCGAAGGAAGTCGAAGCTCACCCACGATTACATCGACAAGGAACAAGGCGGACTTCAATAAGTTTGCTAAGCTTGCGGATCATTGGGAAGAATTCGAGAACTTCAAGTCATGCGAAGAAGGCAAAGCCGCAAGGCAGAAGAATAGGGAGAATGCGCTCAAGAAGAAATACCACCACCATCTCGGGAGCCCTGGCTACGTTAGGGCTGCACCAAAATGGGACAAGCGAGAAGAGGAGCTGAAAGGCAAGAATATTGTGCCCGAATGCGATGGTTGGGATGACCGCATGCGCAATTACATCATGGCTCATGGGGCCAACTCAAGGATGACGGCGTGGTGGTGGAAGCGGACTTGCAAGGCGTTCGTCGGAGGATTGATGAAGGCATCGAAA
Source organism: Olyra latifolia (assembly GCA_036346145.1). Lineage (NCBI taxonomy): Eukaryota > Viridiplantae > Streptophyta > Magnoliopsida > Poales > Poaceae > Olyra > Olyra latifolia. The sequence goes on from CM070530.1 coordinate 54,558,075, forward strand.
ATATCCGGTCGGGCTCCTTGGTGATGGCGAGCGAGAATGACCTACTCACATATGCCCTCCAAAACAAGGAGCACCGGGACGGACAAGAGGTTTTGGGAAGAGGCCGTGGAGGCTCGGCTTTGCGGCGATGCCGCAGACATCTGAGAGCTGGAGAGAAACAAGAGAAGAGAAGCTTCCAGAGTGGCTCGATTGGAGGCGCAGCTCAAAGCCCACGAGGAAAACGTCGATCAGCTGGTTACGCGCAAGATCGCCGAAGCAGTGAGCCAGGCACTTCAGGGGGCAGCAGTACTTCCGGTCAATGTTCAGGGGCAGCCGGACGCCGTGATAAGTCCGTCCACGCGACGGAGCAGCTGCGCGTCGGCCGTGACCCCAAAGATGATCTGCTAGCTCGTTATCCAGTGGACAGCATTACGGTTCGCCGCCCCTGCGAGCTACACGTCGAGATGAGAAATATCTCCTTTAAGGTGGCTTATGGCATGGCGTATCCGGTGGAGGCGGGCCAGAGGTTCCACTGCATTGATATACCACCGGGTTACTCCAAGGTCACGGTGGATGAGGTGGTCGACGGCTTCGGGGATCTAACGCTAGACAATCCTACGGGCGATGATGTGACCAGCCTTGGACAGGCCCTCGACGGCTCATTCATTCTCTGGCGGAAAAGTACATTATATTTCCAGCTGTCGTGGAGGCGAAATCACCGGTAGGAGAGGCCTCGGAGTTGGAGCATCTTTGCGGGCCAAGCTTGTCTCCTACAACGAACGCGCGCCGCCGCTCGGCGTCGCCGCCGCCACCTCTGACTCCACAGAAAAGCCCGTCTCCGCCGCCACCGCCGCAAAGCAAGAAGAACCATCCAAGGGCAACCACATCTCCAGCATCTCCCTCGAGAAAGAAGCTCACTGTCCGGCGGCGGCATCTCCTACCACGACGTCGGGATCGGTAGAGGAGAAAGGGAAAGGAGCAGTTAAGCTTGCATATGACATGACTCCCGAGGAGCTGGAGGCAGCAGCAAAGGCTGATGTGGCTAGGCAATTCGCACCAAAGAAACCAGAGCCGAAGCTGAAAATTGATCCAACATATCTCCGACAGTTAGTTGGCGGTACGGCGCCACCTCCAGTGCTGACCAACTACGAAAGGACAATAGTGAAGAGCAAGACAAATGCTACTAGAAGTCGGAGGGCGGCCTAGAAAAAAAAGAACAATGCAGGAGATGAGGACAGCACTGTCGATCCAGAGATGGTGCGGAAATTCATGGAAGAGGCAGGGCTCGATACCGAAGGAGCAGCTCTGGGAATGACGGATAATCTTCCAATGGCACCGATCAGATGGAAGTATCAACTGGGCCAACCACTGGTGGACCCAACTGAGATAGATGCTCTGCCTACCAAGATGCGACAGATGCATATCTGGTACATGAAACAGGCCATGAAAGGAACAACTATGTTTCCCTTAGTTTTGAAAGACGAGCACTTGCACCGCGGGGACAACACAGAAATATGGCTGGAATTTGAAGACTTGTACAATATATACCACAAAGACGCCGTCAACGTGTCTTTCATGAGCTGCTGGTGCCTGTAAGTGTCTCGAGCTCCTAAGTTTACACCGTTATTTACTCTCGTACCATAAATTTGGACTCCAACTAACTAAGTTATATATCCCTCACGTAGATCGGAGATGCAACGGCTTGCTAAAGACGGCATGTCGCATAAGTATGGCTTCATCGATCCATCGATTATCAACGACAAAGTGTATTCATACCCCCCTCAAAGAAAGAATTTCAAGGAATACATTCTCCATGCAATGCTCGAACAACACGACAAGCTGTACATATTCCTGCCCTTCAACTACGAGTATGTGTTCTCACAATCCTTTTCTTCCTCTATATACTTCTTAAGACAATGATATGTAGTATATATGACCAGCTATTTACATATATGTTGCAATATGTGTCAATATCTTTCACTGGATCATTCTCGTCATCGAGCTTGGCAATGGAATTATTAGAGTGCAAAACTCAAGAAGGAAGCCTAAGGCAGGATACCAATGGATCATTAACATCCTAAGCGCGTACGTACGGAGTTCAAGAAGAAGCAAAAGGAAAATTCAAGAAAGAATTCGATGTCCGCTAGCGATTGAGTACGTACTACAAAGACGTATATTATTATTATATGTGCGTCTTATCAATTTGTCATCTAAATATTTAATTTGTTTATTCTTATGAAATCCTCGGCCCCAATGAAGGTTAGTCACCGGACATTGAAACAACTTGTGTGGCTACTATGTGTTCCACTACATGCAAAATTTTCTCCACGGCGATGTTCTCACTAATTTTTTTGAAGAGGTTCGTGTGTGCTACTGAACCAGTTAGCTAGCTAGAATAACATACGCTTTAATTACAAGCATATATATGTTCCGATATTTAATTATTTACTTATCGCTTTATTAATTGCCAGCCCAACACCGATCGCGACGTTGCAGTACTGCCATCTCACCGGGTGCTCGCACTTCAAGAACAACTCATCGGTTTCGTTGTCGACAAGATCGTAAACCCTCAAGGCGCGTTCCACCACATGAGGGGTAACGGTTCTCCTTCCTTTAACACCGCCGAACTGGCGGCGATATCTACCACCTCGTCGAGCAAGGCCGAGAAGAGTGACGCGGCGAAGAAATTAACTCGATAGACAATTTTCGGTCATTCAAACTGTTTGTAAACGTCGTGTACGTGCGTGCACTCGTTATCACATGTAACATGTATATATATACTTGTGGATTTTTGACAATGTTAATATACTTGTGAATGTTTGTTCAGCTTGTGATGATTATGTCAACATGTGTACGCATATATATATTAAATTACGACAAAAAGCCTCTTCTAGTATTTAGTTTTATTATTTCAAACAATATCGACAAACACCCTATAAAACCATTTTGAAATGGATTCTCCGGTGGAGATTGCTTCTCTCCAAGTGGTTCGGAATTGGAACCGCTTGCAGAGAAATACCTCCGCAAGCGGTTCCAATTACAAACCGCTTGCAGAGCTATCCTACGTGGCAGCCCACTCGCGCGCCCAGAGAGCTACACAGCCGGTTCGTTAGGCCTGTACAAGCGGTTGAGGGAACCGCGTGTGATACCAGCCAGGTATCACACAGGTATCACACGCGGTTTCGTACAAGCGGTTCAAAAAACGCTTGTACATGTTCTTATGAACCGCTTGTGATGTTCCGTTCTGCAGTAGTGAGCGTAATTTACTCAAGTCTCTATCAACTGTATTCTACTCTTACACACTGCCGTGACGCTGCAGCCCGTCCCTCTCATATGTTGGCGCCACCTTTTACCTTCTCGCCATTGGGATCGTACTCCCTCCGATCCTCCCATCTTCATCTATGACGAGCTAGCTAGCTCAAGTTTTGGCCTAGCCCAAAGTCAAACACTATTTTAATTTCTTACGTAGTGCGCTGCTGGGAGACAAGGAACATTTTGAATTTGATTTCATCGTACGAATTAAAACATGGTGAATATCTGTCATCCACAAACCTTAATTGATGACGAGTGACGAGCTGGGCATTAATCTGTGCAAACCTCAAGGACTTCGTATTTCCTTTCATCACATCATGTGATTCCGTTTATTGCTAGGACCATCATTAATTAATACTCTCCACCACTTTACTATGTGGTGGAGAGTATGTGGAAAAACTGGAAACCTCTCCACCACTTTACTATGGCTATGTATGTCTTGCAACCAAAACTTAATTCTATTTTTAAGGAAAATATGATTCTACTAGCTATAGAACTTACTTTTGGTTGTCATTTGTGTTATGTCAAGGTGCGGAACCTTGTGTTTGAATGCTCATATTTATGTTGTCTTAGATTGTTGATGAATATTTGGAGAACAAAATAAAGAAGGAAGAGAGGAGTCTGCCTATGTTTTATTCATATTGGCCAATATTTTCATCGACCAAACTGGCTAGGCCGATGAAAATTTCTGCCCGCACAAGACCACACACCATGTGGCTTGAGTGGCCGGCTATTATACGCCGGCCTAGCCATCCTGGCCAATGGAAATGGTTGTCCTTGTGTTGATACAGCTAGTTTTCGTTGGCTTTATCTGATCAGACTACCAAGTATAATGTAAAAAGATTTAGATTTTCTACGCAGGCACACCCCGCAAGCCTTTTTCATCTATTAAGTTGGACAACTCAATGATTTTTTTTTAGAAAAGGGCAGAAGAGCTGCTATCTATTAAATTAGAAGGAGTTTGGTGGGGTGAGGGTGGGGAGGGAGATTAGGCCCCTCCCTCTGTGGGGGCACCAAAAGAAATTAATCAATTACAAAATGGGTTGATGCCGCCTTCGGAAGGTGCATGTCACCAACAAGCAAATCAAAAAAGAGGCAAAGTATATATAAGTTTTGCATCAAGTCCTTCAAGACATATATAATTGTAAAAAAGATCATTTTTCACACATCTCCTTGTATCCGCAACACTGAAGAGTACACCCACCCCACCTTTAAGTTTAACATTAGAAAAATACAAAAGTAGATCAAAAGTCATATGAATATTGCAAATAACAAAAATGTTTGGATTTTTAAAATTTTGCTTGTAGATTAAAAAGAAAAAGTACAACAAATTACTTTTGTTCTTTTAAACTGATGTCACATAGCAATGGCACTCCAAGAAATCCGAGTCGGAGTGGCATAAAAAGGTTGAGTGGAAATACAATTCAGCTCTACTAGAAGGGCACCCGAGTGCATATATATTTTTAGCTAGTCCGAACTCAATCTCTTGAGCCTTGTTTGGAAACATTAATTTCGGCCGGGATCCCCATGGAATGGTAGGGATTTTGAACTAAACTATCTCCATTCCATGGGGATCCTACCGAGAATGAGTGGTTCCCAAGCAAACCATTAAGCCAAAAAATTTCGACCACAACACAACCAACACGATGACTCAGAAGTACTATAAAAACCCTCATGCTTGAACCCCCCCACCCACCCAACCATGGCCCACACATACACACAACCATGACATGAGTTTTTTTGCGGTCCATGCCTTGAGATACTAAATAATGATAGTCATTGAATCTAGTTTGATGAACGGCTATGATTAAAGTTTCGTAAGGTACCAGGAGATACTAGGAGGTACCAAGAGATACCTTGAGAACCAAATGTTTATATTCATTGGATCTAATCTAATAGACGACTTGGATTTGAAGTATTTCAAGATACCATGGATTGTAAAATAGCTCCCATGACATACGGTTCATCTAAAAACCATTTCTAGCAGAGAACTGATAAAGATGAATCCAATCCTATTTGCATCGCGCGTGTGATAATTTTCTTTAGAGTACGAGGAAGAAGCGTTTACGTGAACGATTATGCATGCATACACATGCGAGTGCACCAATGCTTCTCACTCTGGTGATAACGACATGACAGGTAAGTTTTAAAAACCCATGAAAAAATATCTCAAAAATGCATGAAAAGCAAGATTTTGAAGTCTCGAAAATAGTTACCTATGGTAAAGTTAATCTTATTTAGCTGTGAAAAAAGAAATAACAAACTATTTGCACGGGAGAGAACATGCCCGGCCGGACCCCATCGCCTCTCAATCTTATTATTTTAAAAAGGTGGAGAATTAGTTAACAAGTAGTAACACAAGCCTTAGTTTTCACGAATTTCCAATAGTTAGCATGCATGTCTCTCACATAGTATTCGTCTTCCATGCATGGAACTCTCAAGAGCATGAATGCAGTAAGAAATTCAGATACAGATATATCTGCCTGCGTAGGCAAAAAAACATCAAGCAGCTGCATGCAGGATGATGTTGGAGAGTATATCTGTATGCAAATTGTAAAGAAGTCTCACCGGAGAAGCCTTTTCGTACGTACGTCGGAGATCGAGAAGATGATGCTGCAAAAAGCTAAGGGACGTGCTACGTCGAGCCAGGAAATTAACAGGGAGACAGCTGTGCAGGGAGAGGGATTCCAATTGTGAGCTCAACCGACGATGGAAAAGCCCAGTGGTCTATAAATATTACTCTACTTCAGGGATCGGTATCCACGCGACGTTACTCACTACCAGCGAACCAGGTACTACAACCGGTTCGAAACAGGTTTTATAACCGGTTTTGGAACCGGTTGTAGGCAACCGCGAGTGATACCCTCCGGGTAACACTTGCGGTTCCCCCAACCGCTTGTTGTAGGACACCACAAGCGGTTCGGAAGGCTCCCTGGCAGGCTGGTGGAGGCGCCACATGGGAGCTCTCTACAAGCGGTTCGTATTACGAACCGCTTGTGGAGACCCTCTCAGCCAGCGAGGGGAGGCGCCACGTGTGCCTTCTCCACAAGCGGTTGGACTTACGAACCGCTTGTGGAGAGCCTCGTAGGCGCATCCTCGCCACGTGTGCCCTCTCCTGGCGGTTGGACATACGAACCGCTTGTGGAGAGCCTCGTAAGCAGCAAGAGAGCGCCACGTGTGGCCTCTCCAGAAGCGGTTGGAGTTACCAACCGCTTGTGGAGAGGCCGAGTGTAAATTATATTCAATATAGAATATGTTACGAGGGAGGTTTTCAATATGAAGTTTGATAATAAAATTAAATACAACTACAATATTTTTCACAATTAAAAATATAATATGATGTGTACTCGATCATTCACACAACCACAATTAAGTTCATTTACACAATAATACTGAATGAATTAAAAATATGTACATACATGAAATAGGGAGCACATGCACTTGATCGAAGCAATGTTTATACATTTCAAGAGTACAAGGGTGAATCTTGAGGTCATTTGTTGCTGCATCGCTATGTGTGGCCTTCGATGATTCCGATATTTCACCTGTCCTAGAGAAGGACAATCTCTCCATCCTTTGTGTGGAACTCGCCTTTGGTTGATATAATCTAAATCGACAATGAAGCCGATAAGTTGTTCTTGGATTCTGCAACCCGATGAGGCGGGATCACACCTTGCACATCGAGGTAAGGCTGCCAAAATAGGAAATAAATAACTCTATGAACATGTAAATTGTAAGTACTAAGAAATTGAGATGCATCATTAATTTCGATGCATCATTACTTTGGTATTTTTGACATACACGCACCTCGTCGTCTATTTTGGGCACATCGCCGTGGCAAAGATTTTGCATGTAGTGGCACACATAATAGCCACATAAGTTGTTTCTAGCTGTTTGTTGTATAACCTATGATGAAATTTAAAAAGAATACAAGTATTGAGATGAAAAACTATCAATAAAGAATATGAATTAATTAGTATGCTTTATTACGTACTCGAGTGCTTAATTGAATTTGTGAATTAGTTCTTCAAAGCTCCTTTATGCTTCTTTGAACTTTTGAATGCCCTGTGATGCGTTAATACATGAATAGTAATTATTAGAGTTTGAATTAATTAAATAGCTAGGCATTTCAATAGAATAAGGAAACCATCTTATAAAATAATATATACCATACCGATTTAGCGCGTCAATGATATATTGATATTTTTCCTGTGGTTTCCTTTTTGAGTCTTGAACAATGATCTTGCTATTATCAAGCATGATAACAAGAAGGACCCAGTGAAACCTATTAATATATTCAACATATATATGTAATTAGTCATATTATGTATGCTTTAAAAAGTTAGGAATGAGAGGTTGTGAGGAGCGGATATATCGTACTTTCGAAGTTGAAGGGCAAAAGTATGTATGGTTTGTAGTCTTTGTGCTAAGAGTGCATCCGAATGTACTCCTCAACAACCTTTGGGTTGTATCCGATGACGACCTCGTTGACAATCTCGGGTCTATGAAGCCGATGTTGAAATTACCCGTCTTCTCAATCGTTGTATCTCCATTCTACATAGAAATGGAAAAACTATTAGAGTTGCAACTTTACGATGCGAGGAAGCACATGGTAAACTTATTAGCGACACTTACAGACACCGGCTGCTCATGAGAGACACGTTGATGGCGTCTGATGGTAAAAGCGGTAGACGCGTCTTGAATTCTAGCCATATTTGGTTGTCCCCGCGATAGAAATGTTCGTTTGTGATACGGAGGAACATATTTCTTTCTTGAGCGGACTCTACCATGTACCATTCATGAAATTGCGCATCTTGGTTGGTAAATCCTTTATGGTTTTAGGGTTAACCAACTCCGGCCCAACTTATATTGCCATCTCACTTACGCCATTGGGATATCATCTGTTAATCCAAGAGCTTCAATTTGCAGAACCGAGGTTTGCCTCTTTCATGAATTGTTCAAGTGTTCTTACTCTTTCTTCTTCTTTCTTGCCTCTGCCTTAGCCCGTTTAGACTTACGTGTAGCCTTTACTATTGTCCGGTCGTGGTCTCGGCGTCAGTGGCGATGGCGCTGCATGGGATGTCGCGAAGTGTTTTGAAGCTTTTCGATCAATTGCTTGCTTGTGGCGCACCTTAGGTGCGAAGTGGGCAACAACCTGCGGCAACAACTTTGCTTGTCTCCTCTTGCGTCATATCATATGCCCTTTTTGAAGGTTCCTTTGACCTTGTTGATCGGTTGGATGGGCCTTACGGGAGGAGGATGGCTCCTTCTTATTTGAAGCTTCTTCGCGGAGGAGATGGTGGGCGTGCTTTTCCTTGGGGGTTCGTTTTTGTTGGAGGTCTTTGGTGGAGTTGGGCTTCTCGTGGAGCGGTGGTGGAGCAGAGTACTCTGTATTGGCGGCGAGGCATTGCGTGGAGGTGACATTGGAGGAGGCATGGTTTGTCGTTGTGGAGGCGAGCTTCCTCCACCGGCTCAATTGCTCGATGTCTCGCGGTGGAGATGACACCTCCACGCCATCTGCAAACATGATGTACCGTTTTAGCAGAGGATGATACCGTGGAGGGCTGTCCAAGCTTGGCCACCTCATCGCCTCCAGCAATATCGAGCATAAGATCTTCAAATCCGCTTAACACCTCCTCCACGGCGACTTTCGAGTAACCGGGGTATCTCATTGCAATGAAATGTCGGCCCGGCTCTCTTGGGAGCGCCATGCCGTAAGCCACCTTTATAGAGAGGTTTCGCGCTGGACATGTAGCTCACATCGGCGGCGAACCTTGATGTCGCCCATCGAAAATGGCCGAGGTCATCCCCATCAGTGCCGCGGTGGGCGATTGCACTGCTCCGCCCATGCAGAGGCTCGCGGCCGATCATGGCATCTGGCGGTTGCTCGGACTGTTCCTGAAGCTTGCTAAGGGCTATCTGCACTTGTTGAGCAACTATGTCGCCGATGCTAGCCTGGGTAGCTCTTAGCTCCCTTTCCAATTGGCTGTATTTGTATAGCTCTCTGGTTTTGCTTCTTGCTCGGCTCCTGTACGTTTGGGAATCCTTTGCGAATCCGTACTTCCATGGCGTCGACGAACCAATACCTCTTGTCCGTCCCGGGTGCTCCGGGTTTTGGAGGGCATGTGTCACTCGTCATTCTCCTATCATCACTAAGGAACTGGACCGAGATCATTGAGCGGCTTATGCGATCCTTTGCCAACATCCTGCACTCCGGTGCCATCACCAAGCTGCCATCATCTGCAAGGGCCCCCGTGAGCCATGAACCAATTTCGCGGCGAAATTCGGTCAGCGATGGCAGTGGTGCATTCTTGGCCAATAATTCTTCCTCCGCTTCTCCCATTTCGGTATAGCATTGATGTAACCACCGGGCCGAGATGGTGGTGGTACTTCTTCTTCGTGCATTTATCTTGTTCTTTTGGCTCGCGGCTTGGCCTTGGTGACAACTTGTATTCCTCAAACGCTTCCGGTGATCGGCCACTTAGGAAATAGATTGAAGTCGGGCCTTTCACCTTTCTCGCACATACTTGGCATTTAGAGACGTCTTCCAAGACTGAAATCGGTTGCCATCTTTTTCAAAGTGTATTTCTTTACTTTGTCTTGAACCCTTGAAATTTGAAATTGTCCTTAATATCATCCACAATAGCTCCTTGGTAGCTTGAGGACTTCACCCATTCTGGATGCTAATTGGGGCGTGGTCCTTACATGGAAACCACAAGCGTTGTTGAATGGCCCAATTCTTTGAAAGAGGGCAATCGGCATCCGTCGGAATTAACATCGGTAAATACATGCTTTGCCGACGGCTTCTTGTTAGGTCCTCGCTTCGATTGGTTGCTCGATGTACCCTGCTTAAATTACAGAAAAATATGAGTGTGTTTAGATTGCTCGAAAGGCGGCGTGTACCAGGGCATTATTGTGGCATTACCTCGCTGGCCCCAGTGTCCACGGCATCACCGGAACACAAGGTAGTAGCATTACCGTCGCCTTGGTTCACAGCCTCATCGGCAGCAGCGTTAGCGTCACCTTCGTCGTATTCTCTGATGCTACCCTCCGCGATCGAGTCTAGCATGAACAGATTCTCATCGAAAATATCGTTGGCATTGCCTGGTTGCTCCATCTATATATCATAATTGCGAAACAATGTTAAATTAGTATCGCAACTTATGCACATGATAAAAAGAAAGGATAGATAAAAGAAGGATTAGCCAATGCTTTGCAGATCAGGCCACTAATCTCTCATCCAAGTCATGCCGTATTCGTGTGAAATTTGATGGTTTTTTTCGTTGTGAGATACTACCTGCGGTTTTAAAACTTACGTGATGTCTATTGACACGGTTTTTGAAATACAACTTTGATCACTAATTATATTTGTACTTTTTGGATAAACGGCATAAAATATGATATTATAGAAGTGCTTCTCGAAACGAATCTATATGTATGGTCCAAAGTGCTCCCTATCTCTCTCTAAATCTCTCCCTATCTCTCTCTAGCTCCCTCCCTATCTCTCCCTAGCTCTCTCTCTCTAGCTCCCTCCCTATCTCTCTCTAGCTCTCTCCCTATCTAGCTCCCTCCCTATCTCTCCCTATCTCTCTCTAGCTCCCTCCCTATCTCTCCCTATCTCTCTCTAGCTCTCTCTCTCTCTAGCTCCCTCCCTATCTCTCTCTAGCTCCCTCCCTATCCCTCCCTATCTCTCTCTAGCTCTCTCCCTATCTCTCTCTAGCTCTCTCTCTCTCTAGCTCCCTCCCTATCTCTCCCTATCTCTCTCTAGCTCCCTCCCTATCTCTCACTATCTCTCTCTAGCTCTCTCTCTAGCTCCCTCCCTATCTCTCCCTATCTCTCTCTAGCTCCCTCCCTATCTCTCCCTCTCTCTCTAGCTCTCTCTCTCTCTAGCTCCCTCCCTATCTCTCTCTAGCTCCCTCCCTATCCCTCCCTATCTCTCTCTAGCTCTCTCCCTATCTCTCTCTAGCTCTCTCTCTCTCTAGCTCCCTCCCTATCTCTCCCTATCTCTCTCTAGCTCCCTCCCTATCTCTCCCTATCTCTCTCTAGCTCCCTCCCTATCTCTCCCTATCTCTCTCTAGCTCTCTCTCTCTAGCTCCCTCCCTATCTCTCTCTAGCTCCCTCCCTATCTCTCCCTATCTCTCTCTAGCTCCCTCCCTATCTCTCCCTATCTCTCTCTAGCTCTCTTTCTCTAGCTCCCTCCCTATCTCTCCCTATCTCTCTCTAGCTCCCTCCCTATCTCTCTCTAGCTCTCTCTCTCTCTCAGTTTCTCTCAGCTTCCCGTTGGGACGTTTCATCGAACACCCTGCGTGCACACATGAAACAGAGGCAGTCTGGCGTGGGCGTGGGCAACCTAGGTCCTCCGGGGATTGGGGCGCGGGCCTTGTCGAGAGGTCGACGGCGCGATGGAGGTCCGACGGTGAGGCGACGACGGCGGCAGCAAGACGGCGGTGGCGAGGCGTCGGCGAGAGCAGCGCAAGACGGCGGTGAAGAGCCGGCGAGCGCGGCGTGGGATCTCGGCAGACAGAATCTGGCGGCGAGCGCGCAGCAGTGGAGGCGGCGTCGGCGCGGGGGGCTCGGCGGAGATCTGGCGGAGCGACAGAGGAGTCTGTGTAGAGACGGCTCGGGACTTAGAAAAATTTTGGGGAGATGTAAGCCTTGAGAAGACGAGCTGAAATATATAGGATAGACCCTCTAGAAGCGGTTAAGTAAGCGAACCCTTGTAGAAGTGACCTCTACAAGCGGTTCGTAGTCCGAACCCCTTGTAGAGGTCACTTCTAAGGGGTTCAATATCTGAACCGCTTGTAGAAGGGCTATCAAGATTGTCTTCTTGGCGCTTGTTTGGTCCCTTCTACAAGGGGTTAGTATTCTGAACCGCTTGTAGAGGTTCCTTCTACAAGGCGTTTGTATTACAAACCGCTTGAGAGTCTCTTCTACAAGGGGTTCAGTATTACAAACCGCTTGTAGAGCGCTATCAGATTGTCTTGCGCGCTTCTGTTTGGTCCCTTCTAGAAGGGATTAGTATTCTGAACCGCTTGAGGTTCCTTCTACAAGGCGTTTGTATTACAAACCGCTTGTGAGGTCTCTTCTACAAGGGTTCAGTGTTACAAACCGCTTGTAGAGGGCTATCCAGATTGTCTTCTGCGCTTCTATTTGGTCCCTTTCTAGAAGGGGTTCAGTATTCTGAACCGCTTGTAGAGGTTCCTTCTACAAGGGGTTAAGTAATACAAACCGCTTGTAGAGGTTACCTTCAAGCGGTTTGTATTACCAACCGCTTCTAGAGGGCTTTTCTCCTTTTTATTTAACCGACTTTTGAGATGTTTAAAATTTCAAGATTATACATTTCATATTTCAAAGATAATGTTTAAATTTTTAGTACTTGTGTTTCATATTTTTTAAAATGTTTAAAATTTCATAATTGTGTTTCATATTTTTTAAAATGTTTAAAATTTCAAGATACTTGTGTTTCATATTTTTAAAAATGTTTAAAATTTCAAGACTTGTGTTTCATATTTTTTAAAAATGTTTAAAATTTCATACTTGTGTTTCATATTTTTAAAAATGTATAAAATTTCATTGCTTAATTTCTATATGTATGCTTCAAATATACAAGTTTCATACAGAGCACATCTTAACTAGTAACATACTTTGTCTTTACAAGTGTGCCTTCGTTATGATCATAGGCGTATATCACGAACATCGACATCTGTGTCATTCAGGACACTTATGTCGACATCCACCGCAAAAGGAGGGAGCTCGTCGAATCGACTATACTCTTCCTCGTCTGTGGCGTCCTCAACTCCGACAATCCTTCGTTTGCCTTGAAGAACCACGTGTCGCTTTGGCTTGTCATACGCTTCTTAGGTTTGGTTGACATGTCCATTACGTGAAGACTTGTTCGACATCATTGGCGAAAACGAATGGTTCGCGCCTATAGCCTACTTGTGTGAGGTCTACGGTTGTCATGCCATATTTGTCGATCTTCACGCTTGAACTCGGTTTAACCCATTGGCACTTGAATAGAGGACCTTCAAAGGTCCATAGTCAAGCTCCCATATCTCTTCTATGAAACCATAATATGTGTCCACCTTGCGGTGTTGTCATGGCGTCTATACGGACGCCATTGTTCTGTTCGTGCTCATCTTATCCTCGGATTTCGTGTAAAATGTGTAACCATTTATCTCGTACCCTTGAATGTCACGATTTCACTAGATGGTCCCCGAGCCAGCGCTGTTACAAGCTGTTCATTGTCGACCCTTCGAAAGGATGTAGTTTTGTAACCAAGTGCGAATGAATCCATGTGCCTCGGTGTTATCCAATCCTCGACCTTCACAGGAATTCGCGGCATAGAATACTCTTGTCTTTGAAGGACATAAGGGCCACTACAGATGGGTGTTTGAGAACCGTGAAATGTGCTTGTTTAAAAGTAAGAAGATCTTTGCATGCAAGTGCTTTCCGACCTAGTGTCCCTTTCCCGGAGCCTCCCTCATGGCGTGATATAGGGACACCAATCGGATTTAGATCATTAATGTAATCCACAGAACTCAATCACCTCCTCTGTGCCATACCCTCGGCTATGCATCCTTCCCGACGAGATCGATTCACGGACATACCTCTTTAGGACACTCATGTACCTCTCGAAAGGAAACATGTTGTGTAGAAACACGGTCCGAGAATACCTATCTCCTTGACAATATGAGCAAGTGAGATGAACCATAATATCAAAGAATGCAGGAGAAAAGATCATCTCAAGGCTAACCACACTTTGTACCACGTCATCCTGCAGCTTACTTAGTTTATACGGATCAATAACCTTTTGCGAAACCGCATTGAAAAAGGAACACAGCTTTGTGATTGTCCCCGGACCCACTCGGCAAAATACCTCTCACGACCATCGGGAGCAAGCGTATCATCAACACAAGACAGTCATGGGATTTCGGTGGGCGATTTTATTCTCTTTCATGTTTATGAGTCTCTTTACATTCGAGGAGTATCCGGAAGGACCTTCACACTTTGTTCAAGCACTCTATCATGCTTTTTTCTCTTTTTTGCTTAGAGTGTAGCTCGCAGGATGTAGATAATGTTGTCCTTTGCCTGTCTTTTATGGATGTAGATCGTTCCTCAGTTCCAAATGTTTTAGATCCCTCCGACCTTGCAGTGTATCTTTCGATTTGCCGTACATATCTAAGTATCCTAACAGGTTCACGCAAACATTCTTCGTGATGTGCATGAAGTCAAGTGAGTGACGGACCTCCAAAACTTCCCAATAAGGCAAGTCCCAAAATATTGACTTCTTCTTCCACATGGGTGCTTGACCTTCCTCATTCGGTATAGATTTTCTCCCAGGACCCTTTCCAAAAACTACTTTCAGATCCTTGACCATAGCAAACACACGCGGCCCACTTCGATGCTCAGGCTTAGCACGAAGGTCTGGTTTCTGTTAAAATTCCTGCCTCTCTTCCGCATCGGATGCCTTGTAAGAAGAAACCTACGGTGGCCCATGTACACAACCTTCCGAGAGTTTTGAGGTACATGCTTTGTCCGTTTCATCTAAGCCTTGCCGCAGCTCTATATCCTTTATAGTTAGGCGGACAGGTTACCAAGCGCAGCCGGTCATTGATGGTAACAAACGGCAATGCACGTGGGGTGAAATATTGTCTTTGTGCTCATCCCATACCCGTACACCATCCTCCCACAATGTTACGAGATCTTCAACCAATGGTTTCAGATAGACATCGATGTCGTTCCCGGGTTGCTTGGGCCCTTGGATCAACAACGGCATCAATATGTACTTCCGCTTCATGCACAACCAAGGAGGAATGTTATAGATACATAGTGTAACAGGCCAGGTGCTATGGCTGCTGCTCAACTCGCCGAACAGTTCATACCATCCGTACTCAACCCAAACCTTATGTTTCTCGCCTCATCCGCAAAGTCGGGTATGTTCGATCGACTTTCCTCCACCGGGAGCCATCGGTGGATGTCTAAGCATCCCGTCGTCCTTACGCTCTTCTTTGTGCCAACGCATCATCTGGGCATGCGCTTTGTTAGCAAACAGGCGCTTCAATCGGGGGATGACAGGGAAATACCACACCACCTTAGCGGGAGGTCTCTTCTTCATCGCTCCCCATCTATTTCACAGGTCGTCACGCTTCATCTTGTAACGCGATTCTTTGCACATTGGACAAACATCAAAATCCTCGTACTCATTGCGTCTGAGGATACAATCGTTAGGACATGCGTGTATCTTCAGTACTTCTAATCCCAAAGGACATCGACTTGCTTGGCTTCATATGTAGATTCAGCAGAGTGTTATCTTCCGGAAGCAACTTCTTTATGAGTGATAACAACTCATCGAATCCCTTATCCGAGACACCATTCGTGGCCTTCCATTGCATTAGTTCTAGTGTGGTGCGACTTTTGTGGCCACCGCCCAGTTTGGGTACAAAGGAGTCTGTGGTCCTCTAACATCTTGTTGGAACTTGTCGAATTGTCTTTCATCTGTGTAGTCTCCTCTCCGTCACGCAAAGATCTGGTCCAAATCATCATCACCAAACTCTCCGAGTGTATCTTCCACAGAACAGTATTGCCTGGCGTCTGGGATACTGTTCAATCCCTCTTCTTCTTCCTCGTCGTCTTCATCATCTACCTGGCTAATCCCCTCAACTTCGCCATGGTTGGTCCAACAGGTATAGTTTGACATGAATCCTCTCATGATCAAATGGTTCATAACCTGCCATCGGTGGGAGTGCTCCTTCTCATTCCTGCAGTCTACACACGGACAACATATGTAGCTGCCTGCAGGCAAGAAGGCAACGGCCGCATCCAGAAAACCCTGCACGCCATCAATGAACTCTCTGGAGCGACGGTCCGTATTGTACATCCATTGCCGGTTCATCTACACCAAGTTATATTTTATTAAAAAAATTTAGTTACATTTCAAAATCTAAAGCTCACAAGCACTTAGATCTACCTTTCTAATTACTTTTTGTTCTTCTTCAGTCTACAATTAAAGACAATATTTTTTTGCTGCAACAAAAAAATCCACCTACACTAATTCTTTTTTGTCCTTCTACATTTATTGAACTAAAACTAACTAATTGTTACATTTTTAAAATTATTTCTTATCCTTCTACAATTTTGAACCTATTTATTTTTCCCTTTCTACCTTTGTAATTTTTTTATCTTTATACATTTTTAACTAAACCTAACTAAAATTTTTTTACCCTTCACATTTATTGCACAGTCTAACCGAGTGAAATTAGATTCTCCATCGCCTGTACCAAACGCCTTTTCACATGCGCTGCGAAGGAGTTTTTATGAATAATTATTCACTTGTATGCAATGATATTCACTTATATAAAGTTGCACACTAGTCTAGATCTAGAGACTATTGTAGCATTTATAGGAGTTCTCAGTTGAGATAATTGTGGGCTGGCATCTTGGCACTCCGCTTTACCTGATTTGAGATGCCTTTGGACACTTTGGGATGCTCACTACTAGGGAATGGGCCTTCCATACCGGCGCCATTAATCCTGGTTTGGCACCAACCTGGACTAAAGCCCCGGTTGGGCCGCGGGACACCTTTTAGTGCTAGTTGGTAGCACCAACCGGGACTAATGAGCATCCATGCATCAGTCCCGGTTGGTGTTACCAACCAGGACTAAAGGTAGGGCTTTAGTCCCAGTTCGTGTTATAAACCGGGATTGATTCCTTGTTTCAGGATAGTTCAAAAGGAATGCATATCCTAATTATATTTGAACATGTGGATAGGTGAGTTGGTTAGAAGGGTAAGTGGGAGTCACGAGGTCCCAGGTTCGAGTCCCGCGGGAGCTATATATCCGTGATATATTTTTAAATATTTCTAGCCATCAGCCCAGGTTAAAGGGAACCAGGACTGTTGCCTCTTAGGCATTAGTACGTTCTGAATCTGGCTATCCAGGTTGAGGAACCGGGATTAAAGCCGGTTCTCAACTGGGATAGATGCTTCTTTCCCTAGTAGTGGCTTATCCACCACGGTTCATTAGAATTGATGGCTTTGATCAAGTATTTTGCATGTGTATAACCAGATTACCAGTCACATTGATAATTCGTCGTCACATTGTTTCCGTACTGGAAAACATCAGCTGCAGTTTCGACCCAACCGCTGGCAAATTAGCAAAACTAGTTTCAGTAGACATCAAACCCTTTAGTCTCATTCCATTAAGTTCATCGGTGCATGCCAGCGTACGGGAGAGCAGGTCTTCGGAACCGTAGTTCAAACTAAAAGTTGTTACCATCTAGCCAGGGAGGGAGAGTAATCTTGCCATTGTATGCATCTAAAACAGAGATCAAGATCGGAGGCCATGCTTTTGGGGCATCTAGTTAAGCTTCAGCATCTACACACCTACGGGAGAGGGGGATATATATACTGCCGAGGAGTTCTTCCATGGGTTGACAAAAGATCGATGTTTCCAAGCTCCCAATGACCATTATTTTGCCAAGGGAATTGATATCATGTCGACATAGACCACTGCACTGAGCTACCATGCTACCGTCGACGGTTTTTGACTTATGTTGCATTGTATAGCTATGTTCAAAAGCACATTAACCCATTGAAAGACCAAGAAGCTAATCGTAAAGATCAAAAAGCTAATAGGAGGGATCAAGAAACTAATCGAAGGCGCGGGCATTCATTCGAACATCAATGAGAAAATGGAAAGATGCAATAGACAAGCTACAGGCCGTGATCTATGCCATGATTATACAAGGTCTATATAAAGGTGTTGATTAATTAAACACAAGCTAGAGTCCTTACAACTATAATAAAGAAAATAAAAGTCAAAAGATCTACACTATTGATTATTATAATGAGCCGATAGTATAAAAGCTTAAATTAAAAGCAAGGTTCTTATCAAGTACAATAAATAAAAATAATTTGAAATTCAAAATAAAAAGGTAAAAAGAGTTAATATCAACTGCAAGACTAGAAAAGAGTCCATGTCAACCGCAATAAAAAATCCATTGAAATTCATAATTAAAGCAATACAAAATTATTACATATCAATTACTCTCTCCGTTTTAGTTTATTTGTTATTCTAGCAAATTTCAGACTAAATAAGAAGCTATGGCAATTTACAATTTTACCCTCATTAATTATATGATTTAATTACACCCGGCCTGATTGCCTCCCCAATGCCATTAATTGCTGTCATTTGATGAGGGGTAGGGAGGGAAGTCACCTCTAAAAATACCTTGGAATTTGAGAATGACAAATATGTTGATAAAAAATTTGAACGCTAGAATAACAAATAAACTGAAACGGAGAGAGTATAAGACTAGAAAAGTGTCCATGTCAGCCGCAATAAATAATCAACTGAAATTTAAAATACAATTAATACAAAACGAGTCCATATCAACTACAATAATAAAAATATTCTATGTCAACCACAATAAAAATAACTTAATTTTGGAATTAGAAAAGTTCCTCATCAACAAACATCGGAAAAGGTAAAAACATATCTGATAAAAAATAATAGACAATATACCATATCAACTATAAGTCCATAAGACTAAAAATGAGTTGTCATAAAAAATAAAAAATTTGAGTTAAAAATAATAATGAAGATTCTATATCAAAGATAGGACTTAACACAAATCTAACCACGCAAATACGCGGGTCACCTTGCTCGTTATTCTATGCAAATCTTGTAGCAACAAAGAAATGAAGCATACATATAGAGACTAGTGATATAAAATTCTTCGATTAAGCAGGTGACGGGAAAAACAAAAGATGCATGCCAGCTACTCAAAAGAAGTCGATCGATCGATCAGTATCTGTGAACGTAGACCCCAAGTGCCTCAAGGCACGACCCCGCGCACCCAAAGAAGCCGACGATGCAGCCATCTCTCTCCGCCGGAGCGCTGAACGGAGTTGCTCCAGCTCGTCCGAAAGGTCCGTAGCCACGGGCATGGTTCGTGGCGAATGAAAGCGACGCGACGACGCTCGGTGATTCGCCGGATGGACCGAGCGTGCCAGAAACTCCTTGCAGACACTCCAAAGGCTCGAACTGAATCTACAAGATAGGGAAAAAAAAAGAGAAAAGGAGCGATCAGTTAACCTTTGCAGGGAGATACACCGTGGGCGTACGTGGGTATGGCGCCGTAAGAATTTGCAGGAGATTATTCTATGTCCGATAGATAGGCTCGATCGATAGATTGCGTGTTTAAGTATAAAAAAATCACATCAATCACGGTAAATGATCTAGATTATAAATGATCGATAGATTGCCATTCAGCTCACCCTATAAGTATTCCCCGTGGGAGTGCCCCATGGACCAGCAGTGTGCCTCTTCCCACTATAGTCGATGTACGAAAATTCAAGTGAATTGATGACGTCGCCCCAGCTAATCGTCACGCTTTCCAGACGGTAGGGTTCCAGGGTGTTGATGTCGATGTCCCAAGCATTTCCTCTGGATTTGCCCCATGGCCCAATCTTGGTCAGTCCACCCTCGTGCGAGCAAACCAGCTGAGTATTTAAAAAAACCACACAAGGAAAAAAAGATAAATTAAAGATATACTACAAAAAAAAAAGTAAGACAACTATGTTAACATGTAGTGTATTGCGGTGTGGAACTTCACGATGCTTGACAATATATTCTCGCTTAGAACCGTATCACCGTATGTTGTTAGAATGGTATAGCATTTTAGATAGCATGTAGTTGGCAATTCGCATAGTACCTCTTGTTCCATCGCTTCCGGTTCAGGGTTGAGATAGAAACCGATGGCATGAATATATGACTCTGCACGCCCGAAAAAGCCAACAATGGTACCATTGCTCCACACTGGGATTTGGAAAGGAGTTCCTCCGCCATTTCCGAATGGTCCATAGCTACGTGCATTGGTAACTAATGTAATCGATGTAAGAACGTCGCCTATTGCATGGGCATATGGACCGGTTGTGCCATAAACCGCCGTTAGGAATTCCGAGGGGGGAAACTCGAACTGCAAGGGGGTAAAAGGGAAACGATTATTGGGGTATCTCACCGTGCATCCTCGTCTTAAATCTGAGAGCATGAGTAACACGACAACCCAAAATATGTTTATGGTGTCTATTTTTATGCCTATCTAGTTTCCATCACCATTCATTACTAATTTACTTTTAAATATTGCAAATTTGGACATGCTTTGATTACTACAGACAAATCAGTTCATTTCAGCTTTTTTGAACGAAGGCAAGGGCCAAGGGGCACCTGGCATCCGTGGAAGTTTACCACCTAGCTCACCATTACTACAGGTAAATGGTTGCATGATTGAAAAAGCTAGATTTCAAAAGCTTTGCGTAGCTAAAACATTTGGTTCAAAAAACTTTTGAAAGCTTTAGGAAGCAATATATTTTAGGAACTTTGGAAACAGATTCGGGATTATGACCAAATGATTTTGTGAGTAGACGCCGTACGCTCTAATTTTCTTTGTCCTATTCTTGAAGAGACGACGTTCACTCACCGTATCAACACTTCCACCGGGACCGCCCCACGGACCCACGGTATGCGTCTGCCCATTGTGATCACAATACGAAAATGCAAGTGCATTGATGACGATGCCACTGTAAATTGTCACACTCTTGAGTCGGGTAGGGGCCACCACGATGTCAAGCTCCTTCCTCCAGTTCCACCCCATGGTCCAATCTTGGCAAGCCCAGCCTAAAAAAAATTGTCAGGAAGAGTAATAAAATAAACAATTTTTTACCTGATATACTTTTTAATTTCCATGATATATATATATATATTTAATAACCTTTGTTTCCTGCTTAGGCTTCACATATATACCAAACGCGTCCATGTACCACCCTGCACGCAAAAAAGCCTACAATGCTACCATTGCTCCCTGCTGCCACTGGGATGTGGAAAGGAGTCCCTTTTTCTTCTCCAAAAGGTCCATGGCTACCGGCATTAGTGATGAAAGTAAGCGATTTTATGGCGCCCGCTGGTGCCGCACGAAATGGACCAATTGTTCCACAAACTTCCGTTACAAACTCTGAAGGACCAAACTTAATCTGCGAAGGAAGAACATCGTTATATCGGAAGCAACTTATTTGTGCAGAGACAAATATAAAAGAGACTACGATAATAGGTGACGACCTACCTCCGACACAGATTATCAATGTCGGTCGAAATCATGGAAGATCCCTTTAGTTCACAAATACTCGTCGTTTTAGGCATTACGGTCTCCAATATGTAACTTTAACCATTAAAAAACTACTGCAGTTTATTTATTAAATGCGCAAAAAATATAACATTATGAATGTTTTTTAAGAGAATATATCCATACGATTTATATATGCCCAATCTAAATAGTTAATAATATATTTGTACATGAAATTTTGTAAGTTTTACTTAGAACATACCCGTCAAGAATATATTTGTACATAAAATTTTGTAAGTTTGACTTAGAACATACCCAAAACGACAATTATTTGTGAACGGAGGGAGTTTTATTATATAACATATCACATGCACATTAATTATATTGTAATGTTGTGTGTTGTTTTAGTATATTACTCCATCCAATTATGTGATATATGACGTTTTAGATATTGACACGATCTCCAAAATACGGCTTTAACTAGTACATTTTGTTATAATATATTTGTAAAACGTATCAAAAATATACCGTTCTAAAACTACATTTTGAGACAAATCTACTCATATCATTTTCAAATATCTAAACTCAACTCAAAAGAAATAATTTGTAGTCAAAGTTTTTAATTATTGAATTAAGACAACTCCAAAGCGTCATTAATTAGATAACTAGAGGAGTAATATCCCCAAGTATCAATGTCGGTTCCAAAACTAACATAAGTAAGGGTTCAGGAACCAATATTGATGTCATGTCCTATAGCACTAATACTACAAACACATGTAAACTAACTTTTGGTTAAGATCGATTAATTCATACTCACCACATATACATGTAAGCTTTGCTTGTATTTATAACTAACGGCTAAGATTCATTCACACTCACCACATGACGATAGCTCCCGTGCCTTTCAGGTCCAGAACCGCCCCATGGACCTGCTGTGTGTTGGTTCCCATAACAGTCGTAATAGGAAAACTCAAGTGAATAGATAGCCTTGCCACTGCCTACTGTCAAGCTTTCAAGGCGATGCGGTAACACCTCGATATCATTGTAACCCCCACCAGCTCCTCCCCACTGCCCAATCTTGGCAATCCTAGCCTAAGTAAAATAGTAACGACAAATTAGAAGAAAAATTACATTAAAATCATCATTGTAGCAAGAATCAATCATTAATTATCTGTATCGCCGGCCGATGAACACTAACTAATCTAAACTATAGCA
Source organism: Olyra latifolia (assembly GCA_036346145.1). Lineage (NCBI taxonomy): Eukaryota > Viridiplantae > Streptophyta > Magnoliopsida > Poales > Poaceae > Olyra > Olyra latifolia. Next base: position 54,580,701 of record CM070530.1, read on the forward strand.
GACAATATTAAATATTATTAGTAGAAAAAGGAGTAACATGCCATAAATTCCTACGTAAAAATCGATCTGCAAGGATAATATCCGTGTTGTATCGCGCGCCAATGACTCCCTGTACGCAGCTCTAGAAGATATATACTGTTAACTAAGAACAGCTAACTTGAGGAGGTAAAGGATTATAACCAAAACAAAAGGTTCTCATTAGGTGAGAAGATTATGTCATGTTGTATGTACCTGATCTGAGGATGCTGAACCAATGGTTTCTGTCTGTTTCAACTCTCGGATGATATCACTCACCGTCGGTCTCTTGTCTCTGTCAACCTCCACGCACTTTAGTGCAATTTCTATGCATTTCTTCACTTGATGGCTATCTTCTTCCTGTGATGATGCATGCATTGGCGTTGCCCATATCCTATCCCTCCAATTCCTGTGTACCTGGAAAATAGGGAATACAAGGCCATAGTTGATGGAAAATAATGAGAGATACCAAATTGTAATCCATAATATTTGTCCAAACGAAAATTGTTCTTGCCGTAGATCGAGGAATGACTTTTCTTACGAGCTCAATAAATTCTTGGGTAGACTTTTGATCAGCATATGTGGAGTAGCCATTAGGTCCTGTCATTATCTGTATGATTATGACACCTAGGCTGAATACATCATATTTGTTTGAGATTTGACGTTTTGATATGTACTCTGGTGGCATGTAGTACCTGCATATATATGCATGGTATCATCAATTAATGTTACGAAAAGAAAAATACTTTAGCTCGAAGAAATTAATAACGTGCATTTAATTAATTGATTGGTTTAACAAAAAAAATTACATGACGCATTCCTTACTCTGTGCCTATGCAATTTTTTGTAATATGGGTTTGTTTTCCACCGAAGAGCCTCGATAACCCAAAATCTGCAATTTTTGGCACCATGTTTTTATCTATTAGTATATTGTCTGGTTTTAGGTCAAGATGAAATATGGATTGTTTCAATCCATGAAGATGATTTAAACCCTCGCAAATCCCCTTAATTATTTTGTAGCGTGTGCGCCAATCATGCCCAGAAGATTCTTCTGCAAAAGTGGACAAAGATATCATGTGTGTGTGTATCTATATATGATAAAATTGTAAAGTACCATATCTTACCATACAAATGCTTATCAAGGCTTCCGCCCTGCAGGTACTCCAAACAAAGAACCCTGTCTACCACTTTAGCTAAAATATGTTCTCCGTTGTCATAGAAAAATTTATGCCTTGTTTCGTAGCAGTAGCCAATTAACCGAATGATATTTTGATGCTTGACCTTTGTGAGGTTGTTGAATTCATTCTTGAACTGCATGTCGTCAAATCCAGGCATGTGATAAAGTTTCTTGACTGCAATCTCTTTTCCGTTTCTATCCACTCCCTGTTTGATGTATTAGAGATTGATTCTTTTTTCTCACGGCAGTATCATTTCTTAATTTAAAAGAACGTAAGTATCGAGTTACTTGTACCTTGTACACTTCTCCGTATCCGCCGGTTCCAAGTTTTCGCCCTTCTGAAAATTCATCTGTAATATCTTCTATAAATACTGACGGTAGATCACTTGGTCTCATACTTGAACGGCTTAGCTTGGAGATGCTAGTTTCACCCCCTTTCTGCTAGATAAAAGGAAAACTTTTTATTCCATAGAAAAAGGAAAACCATTCATCTTTGTCTTTACAACTAAAAAGCCTCTTGTAGTACACTACTGCAGATAAGAGTTTATGGCGGCCATTACTGGCGGTTCACCGGCCGCTTGTAGTTTGAGAACATAAGCGGTTCGAAACCAACGGACTGGAGGGCAAGATGAGGGGCGCACTGCAAGCGGTTCGTAATAAGAACCGCTTGCGAATCCCGTACTGTGCATGCGATTCCTATTACGAACCGCTTGCAATATTCTACAAGCGGTTCGTAATAGGAACCGCCTGCAGAATAGGGGATTCACATGCGGTTCTTATTACGAACCGCTTGCAATGAGCTCCCCTCCCGCTCTCCACATTTAAACTCTGTCTTCCTCAGCGAGCTCGCACACAGGACAAAGCTGCTGTTCATGGTGGGCCAAGCTCTGTTCATAGGGGAGGTGCTGCCAAATTTTTAATTGAAGATTTGTGGTTCAAATTAACTGTTTGAAAGGTTAGTAACATGTTGTACACATCCTTCTCCTATAGATATTGATATTTTCTATGCATTGGATGTTGAGAAATTTTGTTAATACATGGAAAGGTGTTTATTTTGCTATATCCACTTTAGAACTTTTAAGGCTCTTAGATCCAAATTTATTGTTTAAAAGGTGACTAGCATCTTGTACATATTCATCTCTTCTATATATTGATTTTTTTTATGCATTGTATGATGAGAAATCTTATTTCATAAGGTGCTATGGTAGCTTTAAATGTTTGAAATGCAAAAAATTGGTTGGTAGATCTATACATATTAAATGAAAGAAAGTAAATATTTTGTGGTAGGTAATAAAAGTAATTATAACTAATAGACGTAGTTAGCATTATTTCAAAATTGTAATAGATGTTTGTATTTTTTTGTTGCTATAGATGAATCGACAATGGATGTACAATGCGGATCGTCGGTCAAGAGAGTTCAGGGATGGTGTGAAGGCTTTTCTCGATGCGGCCAATGCATTATTGCCTCCAGGAAGCTTCATACCTTGTCCATGCGTAGACTGCAAGAACGAGAAGGAGCACTCCGAAGGATGGTTGGTTACGAACCATTTGGTCATGAGAGGTTTCATGCCAAACTATATCTGTTGGACAAACCACGGCGAAGTAGAGGAGATTCTAGAGGAAGACTATGAAGAATACGAAGAAGACGAAGAAGAGGTTGACGAAGTGAACACTCAATTTGGGTCTGTGGAAGATGCACTTGGCGAGTTTGGCTAAAATACGTTCTCCGTTGTCATAGAAAAATTTATGCCTTGTTTCGTAGCAGTAGCCAATTAACCGAATGATATTTTGATGCTTGACCTTTGTGAGGTTGTTGAATTCATTCTTGAACTGCATGTCGTCAAATCCAGGCATGTGATAAAGTTTCTTGACTGCAATCTCTTTTCCGTTTCTATCCACTCCCTGTTTGATGTATTAGAGATTGATTCTTTTTTCTCACGGCAGTATCATTTCTTAATTTAAAAGAACGTAAGTATCGAGTTACTTGTACCTTGTACACTTCTCCGTATCCGCCGGTTCCAAGTTTTCGCCCTTCTGAAAATCCATCTGTAATATCTTCTATAAATACTGACGGTAGATCACTTGGTCTCATACTTGAACGGCTTAGCTTCTCCAAACTATTATGGAGATGCTAGTTTCACCCCCTTTCTGCTAGATAAAAGGAAAACTTTTTATTCCATAGAAAAAGGAAAACCTTTCATCTTTGTCTTTACAACTAAAAAGCCTCTTGCAGTAACTAGTGGGTGATGATTGGTGCGAGTCATTTTCAATAAAATTTTCCACCTCATGCGCATGTCATCCTATAAAGACTCCGTCGCTAATAATACCCACTAGATAATCATACCACCCCACAATCAACAAGTTATATACCCACTATTTGTCATCCCATACAATATAATTAATCCTCCTCTATTCCTCCTCGAGTAAATTACACCGTAGGTCCCCAAACTTGTCACACCATTTCACTTAGGTCCCAAGCTTATGAAACCAGATGTTCGGGTCCCCGAACTTGCGAAACCGTTTCACCTGGGTCCAAGGGAATATATAGATGGCAGTTTTGATGACGTGGATCGCCACTTCACATGCCATGTGGCCTAATCTTGCCACGTGTGGCCCATGTGGCATTTTTATTTCTATATTTTCTAATAATAAGGCGGGCCCACATGTCATACTCATTCCATATCCTTCCTCTCTCTCCTCTACCCCTCTCCTTCTACCTCGAGGCAGAGGCCACTACCAGTGGCAGCGGGCATGGCGGAGAAGGTACCGCGCACAGGGAAAAGGGGTGGCTGCCGGCCCGTCGCTATTGAGCCCCGCCGGAGCACCTCCGATGCCATCGCTCGGCGAGGCTTCGGCCACCGGCCACCCGCTTCGCCATGACGCCGCGTTCACGCCCCCGCCAAGCTGCCGCGCTTGCCATCCTCATAGAAAGGGAGAAGAGAAGCGTGGGAGGGCAAGAGAAGCACGGCTCAGCCTCGATGTAGCATACGTCGTCAATGTCGATCTCCATCTCGACGACGTGGTGGTGCACGAGACCGCGGTGAAGTCGGATGGGGAGATCCGGCCGCCAGGAAAGACAAGCCATGGATGGGGACAAAGGTGAGAGGGCGAGAGGGAGGGGAAGCACTACCCTCACTGGCGGGCTTGCCGCTGCCGCTGCCGGAGCCCTCGTTGCCGGCCGCGTCTTCCTCTCTCTCTCTCTCTCATCCCTCCTCATTTCTTTCCCTCTCTCATTTCTTTCTCTTTTGCCCATGTTGCTCTGCCCCCTCTTCGCCAGATCGTGCTGCTCCTCTTCTTGACCGCCGTCGTCACGAAAACCCCCGTGCCAGAGCTCTACCTCTCCCAGATCCAGCAAGGAGGGAGAGGAAGCGGCGGGTGGCTGTGGAAGAGAAAGGGGGGCGGTGGCGGCTGACGGCGAGGCAGATGAAGCGTCGGTGGTTGTGGGGGGGAGAAGGGGAGGAGGAGGTGGCCAACGGCGAGGTGCCTTGCCAGCTAGGTGTTAGCACGAGCCGGTGGCGGGGTTTGGATGGGGAGAGCGAGGTAAGCAAAGGAAGAGAGGAGAGAAGAAGATAAAGAGAGGAGAGAGAGTTGGGGGTATGACATGTGGGGCCTATTTGAAATTAAAAGAGAAGAAAAGAAAATAAAGTCACATGGCACTTTACTGAATAAAATGGGCTGATGTGGCAGTCCACCTCAGCAAAACCACCCTACACATACCATCCTTGGATCTGATTGAAACAGAGAGACAAGTTCGAGGACTCAAATACCTAGTTTCTAAAGTTTGGGACCTAAGTAGAATATCAGGACAAGTTCGAGGACCTACAGCGTAATTTACTCAAGTCTCTATCAACCGTATTCTACTCTTACGCACCGCCGTGACGCTGCAGCCCGTCCCTCTTGTATGTTGGCGCCACCTTTTACCTTCTCGCCATTGGGATCGTACTCCCTCCGATCCTCCCATCTTCATCTATGACGAGCTAGCTAGCTCAAGTTTTGGCCTAGCCCAAAGTCAAACACTATTTTAATTTCTTACGTACTCTAGTGCGCTGCTGGGAGACAAGGAACACTTTGAATTTGATTTCATCGTACGAATTAAAACATGGTGAATATCTGTCATCCACAAATTAACCTTAATTGATGACGAGTGACGAGCTGGGTATTAATCTGTGCAAACCTCGAGGACTTCGTATTTCCTTTCATCACATCATGTGATTCCGTTTGTTGCTAGGACCATCATTAATTAATACTCTCCACCACTTTACTATGTGGTGGAGAGTATGTGGAAAAACTGGAAACCTCTCCACCACTTCACTATGGCTATGTATGTCTTGCAACCAAAACTTAATTCTATTTTTAAGGAAATATGATTCTACTAGCTATAGAACTTACTTTTGGTTGTCATTTGTGTTATGTCAAGGTGCGGAACCTTGTGTTTGAATGCTCATATTTATGTTGTCTTAGATTGTTGATGAATATTTGGAGAACAAAATAAAGAAGGAAGAGAGGAGTCTGCCTATGTTTTATTCATATTGGCCAATATTTTCATCGACCAAACTGGCTAGGCCGATGAAAATTTCTGCCCGCACAAGACCACACACCATGTGGCTTGAGTGGCCGGCTATTATACGTCGGCCTAGCCATCCTGGCCAATGAAAATGGTTGTCCTTTTGTTGATACAACTAGTTTTCGTTGGCTTTATCTGATCAGACTACCAAGTATAATATAAAAAGATTTAGATTTTCTACGCAGGCACACCCCACAAGCCTTTTTCATCTATTAAGTTGGACAACTCAATGATTTTTTTTAGAAAAGGGCAGAAGAGCTGCCATCTATTAAATTAGAAGGAGTTTAGTGGGGTGAGGGTGGGGGAGGGGAATTAGGCCCCTCCCTCGGTGGGGCACCAAAAGAAATTAATCGATTACAAAATGGGTTGATGCCACCTTGGGAAGGTGCATCGCAAATCAAAAAAGAGGCAAAGTATATATAAGTTTTGCATCAAGTCCTTCAAGACATATATAATTGTAAAAAAATCATTTTTCACGCATCTCCTTGTATCCGCAACACTGAAGAGTACACCCACCCCACCTTTAAGTTTAACATTAGAAAAATACAAAAGTAGATCAAAAGTAATTTGAATATTGCAAATAACAAAAATGTTTGGATTTTTAAAATTTTGCGTATAGATTAAAAAGAAAAACTACAACAAATTACTTTTGTTCTTTTAAACTGATGTCACATAGCAATGGCACTCCAAGAAATCCGAGTTGGAGTGGCATAAAAAGGTTGACCGCAAATACAATTAAGCTCTACTAGAAGGGCACCTGAGTGCATATATATTTTTAGCTAGTCCGAAGTCAATCTCTTAAGCCTTGTTTGGAAACATTAATTCCAGCCGGGATCCCTATGGAATGGTAGGGATTTTGAACTAAATTATCTCCATTCCATGGGGATCCTACCGAGAATGAGTGGTTCCTAAGCAAATCCTTAAGCCAAAAAATTTCGACCACAACACAACCAACATGATGACCCAGAAGTACTATAGAAACCCTCATGCTTGAACCCCCCACCCACCCACCCATGGCCCACACATACACACAACCATGACATGAGTTTTTTTTGCGGTCCATGCCTTGAGGTACTAAATAATGATAGTCATTGAATCTAGTTTGATGAACAGCTATGATTAAAGTACCATAAGGTACCAGGAGATACTGGGAGGTTTCAAGAGGTACCTTGAGAACCAAATGTTTATATTCATTGGATCTAATCTAACAGACGACTTGGATTTGAAGTATTTCAAGATACCATGGATTGTAAAATAGCTCCCATGACATACGGTTCATCTAAAAACCATTTCTACTAGAGAACTGATAAAGATGAATCCAATCCTATTTGCATCGCGCGTGTGATAATTTTCTTTAGAGTACGAGGAAGAAGCGTTTACGTGAACGATTATGCATGCATACACATGCGAGTGCACCAATGCTTCTCACTCTGGTGATAACGACATGACAGGTAAGTTTTAAAAACCCATGAAAAATATCTCAAAAATGCATGAAAAGCAAGATTTTGAAGTCTCGAAAATAGTTACCTATAGTAAAGTTAATCTTATTTAGCTGTGCAAAAAAAAAAAACAATAACAAACCATTTGCACGGGAGAGAGATTACATGCCCGGCCGGACCCCATCGCCTCTCAATCTTATTATTTAAAAAAGGTGGAGAAATAGTTAACAAGTAGTAACACAAGCCTTAGTTTTCACGAATTTCCAATATTTAGCATGCATGTCTCTCACATAATATTCGTCTTCCATGCATGGAACTCTCAAGAGCATGCAGTAAGAAATTCAGATACAGAGATATCTGCCTGCGTAGGTAAAAAAACATCAAGCAGCTGCAGGATGATGTTGGAGAGTATATCTGTTTGCAAATTGTAAAGAAGTCTCACCGGAGAAGCCTTTTCGTACGTCGGAGATCGAGAAGTTGATGCTGCAAAAAGCTAAGGGACGTGCTACGTCGAGGCAGGAAATTAACAGGGAGACAGCTGCAGGGAGAGGGATTCCAATTGTGAGCTCAACCGACGATGGAAAAGCCCAGTGGTCTATAAATATTACTCTACTTCAGGGATCGGTATCTTACGTAAGTATTGCCTGACTTTGTCCAGCTTTTTGGTTTGAGTCCTGACTCCATCCAGGACTAACTAGTCCATCGACTGACGGACGATCGCGATGTGCGACGATTTTGAAGGAATGACTTGATGACGGAAGTTGACTTGAGGCTTGGTTATAACGGCGCAAGTTGGTCTAGAGTGAGTTCATTCGATGACTTAAACCAAACAGCAACAACAGGTTTGGTGTTTGGATCGGATGGTCCTCGGACCATCCCATCTGCCAAACCAAACACGCCGTAGTGTGCACGCTATTGTCTGAGTCTTGCCGCGTAAGTAAAGACCGAATCACCCAACGGAGACGAGACACGAAGCGAAGTCATTCCACGGTTCGACGACAGGTCTGCGACGGCGACCGATGCCTCCCTATCGGAAACACGCGGATTAATTGCAAGCCTAGTACGTATACACTCTAAAAAAAATCTGCTATACTGTAAATTAAGTACTATGCTGCTACGGTGTTTTACAATTTCCAACAAACCCTAAAGCCAAAAAACTCTCACTCATGTGCTACAGTGTTTTAATTTACAGGGAACGGTGCTTTAGAGGGGCACTTGGGCTTATCCTTACGCTACGACAGGTCTGCACTCTCTAGCCTCGCTAGGTCCTCCGTCTTCCACAGCTCCATTGCTGGTCTGGTTAATTACTTCCTCCCCTGTTTTACATGGTACCTCCTCCGGTCATAAAAATCTAACACTGGTGAATTTTTTATTGGCTTTGAGTATAATATATAATAATCATATAAGATTATAGAAGTAATTTTTAAGAAAAATCTACACATATGATCTTTTATGTTTTGAAATTAAATGATTCAAAAACAATTAACAATCAAAGATTCAAAAGCTCTATCGAATTTTAGTCAAAACATCAAGTTTTTGTGACAGGATGGAGTACATTCGTTCAAATCCTACCTTCATTAACTATGCTTGGCACAATGTTAGTACCTATACAAGTAAGAGCATTCCTAACAGCGAGTTGTAAATCACCGGTAGAAGATGTAAATCACTGCAAAGCGTTATTTAACAAAAGGATAGAAGAACTGCCAAAGCGTTTTTTAACAAAAGGATACAAGAATTGCCAACTATTAATTGTAAGGAAAAAAGTACATGGTTGGGTGTAGTCTCCCTCCCAAAAAAACCAAGGGCATTTGACGCCACCCAAGGGCATTGGTCATCTATCTAAAATGCAATGGAGGAGCACGGAAGCCGGGCACTCATACTAACGGAAGATCACATTGTTGTGTTATAGTCATAGGTGCCACATGGTCCCAATGATGATGTAGTTGGTTCCGGAGGAAGCATTGGATACATGGATGCCTTCCAGCCACCGACGTGAGAAGGAATTTTTGTGCAACCAATTGTTGGGTAGGTTGGATATGCTGAGCCTAGTAGCCAAACTTAACCAAACCCGTGAGTTGAAGTTGTACTACATGAAGAGGTGCTATGGCCTCTATGGTCCCATATTTCAGTGATAAGTAGCTATACGTCTCACGTAACGATATGGTTATGCACAGGGGCGAAGCTTCTCAAGGGCCAACATGGCCCTGCCCCCTTGCAAAATATTTTTCCATAAATATCTGTATGAATATACCTCAAATTAGCAAGAATTCATGCACAATTTGTTCATATGGCCGCCTCAACATTTCATCCCCTAGCATTGGCACCCTCTCAATTTAACTCCAAGCTCCCCTACTGGTGATGCATCGGTAATATTAGTGCTTTAAACGAATAAAACTAAACACAAATGGCCTTTCGAGCGTGTTAATATAGAAAATTGATTTAACCGGATCAACGGTGGTTTCAATTAACTGAAGTGTCATATACGTGACATTATTACTTCGTATAGAAGTTTCTATATCTTTAACGAGCAATATATCAAATTCTTGAGTTTCCTCCACGTTTCATTTCAATAAATTAATGTCCACAAGTCGTTGGCCACCTGCCGAAGATTCATCGTACTTTACAGAGGTGACGTGGTGCAGTGACTCTTGCTCCTGTCGGATTGACTCTCGTCGACGGCTTCTGCAGGACTCCCGTGGGCCGTGGCGCCGCGCCGGAGATGCGAAGCGAAACCGTGTCGTGTAGAGAGACCCAAGGGAGACGATCGAACACGCGAAGCAAGTCCCTCCACCTCCAGAATTTTATTTTTTATATTTAATTTTTTTCCAAAATAAATAAATGGTATTCAATTTTAAAAAAATAAATAAATAGACTCCCGTCGCCAGCCCGTTGGGCGAGAAGTTCGAACCGTCCATCGGTCGGACGAGATTTTAAAAATCCGCCCGATAAATGGGCGGGCTTTGCTCGCGCCGGCCCGCACGGGCGGTGGGCCAAATACCGCCCGACGGGAGGGCGATCTAAATAAACCGCCCGCTGAACGGGCGAGTTTTGGAGGCCCAAAAAAATCCGCCAGCCCAACGGGCGATATTTGAAATCCGCCCGTCAGCAGGCGAAATTTAACCTTGAATGCGAGGCGGAGAGAAGCGAGAGAGAAGAAAAACACAAGGCTAGAAAACCTTATTTTCAACAGAATGTCCTTTGTCCAAACGGTGGAGAATATCTTTGCCTTGTCATTCCTCGTGAAAGATGGCAGAGCGGGAATCAATATGAATGATGACGGTCATCACATTGTCTGTAAACACTTTACTTTATTACTCTTTTGTTACTGATATAATGTATGTTCAATTATTTACTGTGATATGTCCCGATGTTATTCTGCTAGTTGTCAATTTAGAATAAACCTTCTTCCAGTAAAACAGAATAACATCGGACATATTACAGTGAATAATTGAACATACATTATATCAGAAACAAAAGAGTAATAAAGTAAAGTGCTTACAGACAATGTGATGACCGCTGCCATTCATATTGATTCCCGCCTCGCCATCTTTCACGAAATGACAAGGCAAAGATATTCTCCACCGTTGGGCAAAGGACATTCTGCTGAAAACAAGGTTTTAGCCTTATGCTTTTCTCTCTCGCCTCGCCTCTTCGCTTCAAAATGGCAACAAGAATCGCCGCCTTAAACGCCCAAATTTCGTGACGTTGGACGGGTTTATACGCCTTGGCGGGCGGATTTTTTTGGGCCTCCAAAACTGGCCCGTTCAGCAAGCGGTTTATTTAGATTGCCCTCCCGTCGGACGGTATTTGGCGCACCGCCCGTGCGGGCCGGCGCGAGCAAAGCCCGCCCATTTGTCGGGCGGATTTTTAAAATCTCGCCCGACCGACGGGCGGTTCGAACTTCTCGCCCAACGGGCTGGCGATGGGAGTCTATTTATTTATTTTTTAAAAATTAAATACCATTTATTTATTTCGAAAAAAATTAAATATAAAAAAAATAAAATTCCCACCTCCACATAGTGTTAGCCGGGCCTGGGCCCGTCGTGTTTCGGGCCGACGAAAAACGGGCTAGCATGGCTTGGTCACCACCTCGGGCCGTGCCGAACTGGCATTGGCAGGTCTTTTGAACGCCCAGCATGGCCCGAAGTTACCCAAATAAAAACTTGTCTATACGAAAAAGTTGCATCTCGAAATTCTCTACAACTTTCATGTAGAACAAAAATTTATACAAGGACAGGAATACCTCGAAAAATATAGATTATTGCAGCTAGTAGTGTTGGTCAACAATACGTAGCACACTTAACATTTTATTAAAAATTCATACGTTGCTCAAATGAAAAATTTATCCACATGGAAAAGACGCGTCTCGAAATTCTATACAACTTTCATGAAAAACACAAATTCATCTGAGCATGAGAAGACCACAAAAACACTGTTTTTTACTCGTGCTGCAGTTCGAGCCGTGCCGGCCTTAACACAGCCCGTGCAATTGGGCCAGGCTAGGTAGGGATGGAAATGAGCCAAGCCTGGCTTGCTCAAGCTCGGTCAGAAACGAGCCGAGCCGAGCTCGGTCAGAAATGAGTTGAACCTAGCTCGGCTCGCTACTTTGGCGAGCCCAAAAAACAGGCTCGACTTGAGCCAACTTTGGTCTCCGAGCTGAGCCATGAGCTTTTTTTTTTCCAACCCTGGGGCTAGGCAGCCTGACGTGCCTAGTTTCTATGCATGGCCCGACAAGATTGCTTTCGTGTCGTGCCGTGCTTCGGCCGACCTTTTTGGGGCCATGCTCGTCCCGGTCTGACCCAAACTCCTAGCACTACCTCCATGTACGGGAGCACGATAGGTTTGAGGTCTGTAGCCTCGCACGCTACCGGACGACGGAAAAACGTGGAATGCCACGACTGTTCTGCAGCCTCGCTGGCTCTCCCGGGCCTGTCTTCTTGATATATAGTTCCACCGCTGGTTACTTCCTAGTATTTCGATGCCTTTACTTGGTACTAGCTGGGCATGCGCGCGTGGGCACCTGGATGAAGACCATCCTCTTAAAAAAAATTATATCCTTTGGTGTCTATCTTGAAAAGAAATAGCGAAAACACCAAGAAACATGTAACCTACAAGAAGAAGGCATCTACAAAACCACATGGACAGCAGGACTAGACGTACTACAGATGTGGTATTTGGGGATACTGGTCAAAAATTTGCCGTGAACCTAAATGCGTCGTCTATTCCTACCAAGCCAAAAATAAGGACAAGGGCAAAGCACCAGCAGAAGCACACTTTTCCATGGCAGGCAATGATGATGCCATGGAGGAGGATACTCTAGCAGCAATATCCCCTTTTTTCTTGACCTCGCGGGAGCAGCCAAAATAATAGCCGAAGAAGAGAAGACTTCTGCAGATGACATAAAGGCAAAAGTGAATGTCTATTTTGCAGACTCTATTTAGTGCATGAACCTTACTATTTGCATTTTATTATAGTAGTGATTTGCTAAAACATTGAATATTGGCTTGTAAGCTCTAGAAGAGCAAATTTTAAGTTCTCATGGTTTAGTCATGCAATTTATTTCAGCATTATATTATTTCAAGCAATGTTTGCCACCTCCTGATTAAAATTGCATTGTATTTCTTTAGAATTTATGTAGCACCCAATGGAGGATATATGCATTGTTGATAGTGACACAACAAACACCATCTTAAGAGAGACTAAGTACTTCCAGTCAATCACGAGGAACACTGGTAGTATTACAACAATCACAAGCAGCGATTCATGTATAATTGGTTTCGGAAGAGCCACAATTATAGTACTAATGGGTACTATACTAGTAATCGAAGAAGTTTTATTGTACCTTGAATGCACTAGAACTCTCCTAAATTTCAAAGACATTCGTGCAAATGGTTTTCACGTAGTAACCAATGAAGAAAATGGTAAAGAATACCTATGCATAGTGAAGCATGCCGAATATAAGAAGATGGTCTTAGAAAAATTTCCCTCATATGAATCTGGGTTATACTATATAAGAATCCATGCACTGGCAGTGTATACTTCCTTGGAAACGGTCTTTAGAAGCTCTGAATTATTTTCTCTATGGCATTATAGATTAGGCCACCCTGGTCTTAGAATGATAAGGAATATAATTAACAACTCGCAAGGCCATAATATCAATGTTAAAAATTTTCCGAATTATGAAGATTTTGTATGCCCTGCATGTGCCACCGGGAAATTAATAACTACGCAATCTATTATGAAAGTGAAAGATGAAATCCCCACATTCTTGGAATGCATCCAGGGGATATTTGCGGTCCAATACAGCCCCTGTCAGGGCATTTTTGGTACTTAATGGTGCTTATTGATGCTGTCGGCGACTGGGAGGCGAGCCTCCGCAGCGCCAATGAGCAAGGAAAAGAGGGTGCGAGGCACGAAGGCAGCCCTGTCCCGGGCGCTGCCGAAGGAAAAGACCTTAGTCCTGACGCGGCTGGCGCGTTAGGACCGGATCGTTGGGTGTGATGACACGAGTATTTTTATCCTGGTTCAGGCCTCCACTGTGGGGTAACAGCTCTACGTCCAATCTTCGTTTAATGCAGAGCTTAAACGAGTACAAGGGGGTGAAGTCCGGGCTTTGGGAAGCCGGGCCAGTCTGATAAGTGCTCAAGGCACTGCGTGTGTGTGCTCCTACAGTTACCTGGGTGCGGAGAACTACCGCCGGGAACTAGAGCTCCTACGAGAGTGCAAGTGCTCCTGTTCTATAGTAACTATTCTCCAAGTGAGCTATGTGTATATCGAAGTGAGAGTGTCCATTGTTGTGGCCTGTGCGCCCCTTTTATAGGCGCCCCCCGGCCACTGTAGCCTGTGCTGGTCCGTTGAATTAGTCGTTGCCTTTTTTCCATGCCGGTAGCGTGCCGAATCCGCCGAGTAATCGAGTGCAATCCTCCGATCACTGTGCCGGACCGCTACCGGTCAGCATGCGTCTTTGCCCATGCGGGCGGTTGTGAGACCCACCGCCTACCGTCGAAAAAGCCGCCGCCAGCGCCTTGGTGCAGTCGCGCGCATTTAATTCTTGATGACTCTGGGAACCCGAAGCGTATCCTGTCCTCGGCGCGTGATGATTTGCCTTGGGTCATGTTCCTTTGTACTTCAGAAGCCCGGAGGAAGCAAGAGGCCCGAGCTTCCGAGGCGGGGAAGCTCGGGCTCGAGCTTGCCAAGCTCGGGCGCGAGCTTGCTAGCCCCGAGCTTGCCTCCTGTGGGGCTGCGAGTAAGTAAGTGGGCCGAACCTTCATGGGCCACATACTTTCCCCAACATCTAGTCCCCGAGCCTCGAGCGGGACGGTGACGTGCCGCTCAGAGGTTTATCTGGTAACCGCCGGGCGGTAAGCTTGCTTTTGGCAAACCCACACCGGCAGGAATCCCAAATCGGCGCGATTCTGTATCCGCTCCCTTCCCCTCGGGTTCCACGCTTCCCGGCGGATAGGTGACGGCTCCTCTCCCCTTGCCGGTTTATATCAGGTGGTTTCTCTTTCCCCCGTCTCTTCTTATGCCCTTTTGTACTACTCGTGTTCCTTCGCCTTCTTTCTTCCTCCGCTTCTCCGCCATCTCTCTCCTCCGATCCTCCTCTTCCCGATGGCGCCCTTTACGCGGAGCCTCCTTACCGAGGACGACCTGAAGGGGTTGGAGGCCGCCGGTTTCATCGAGGTCGGCGGGTGGAGGGCGGTCGGAAGAGAGGCGGTCCCTGCGCCCAAGAGCAAAGAGTTTGTTTGCTTCGAGCTCTTCGCGATTCATGGGCTCCGGGTCTCGGAGTCCGATTTTGTCGACTCCGTCCTGGCCCAATGCGGGATCGAGTTGGTGAACCTCAACCCCAACTCGATCCTGTTCCTGACGATCTTCGCGCACCTCTGCGAAGCGTTCGTCGGGGTGGAGCCAACGGTCGATCTCCTCCTCCACTTCTCTGGTGACCACGACCGAGCGGACACAATCGGGCGAGTGCGCATACTTCAAGCTCCGCCGCGACATGAAGTCCTCAAACCCGGCGTTCAGAGTCAAGGAGAACGTCGGGGGGTGGGCGTCGCGGTGGTATTACGCCGAAAGCCCGACAACCGCCGATCTGGTTCGCCATGCGAGCCACAGGAAAATGACGATGCCTCGGCCCACGCTGGAGCCGGCGGAGGTAGCCCTGGCGGCCAAAATTTGGGATTTGGCCGGCCGTGGGCTCAATGGCTTCGACGTCGTTGCCGACTTCACCAGGCACCGGGTGAGCCCGCTGAGGAAGCGGGTTTGCCCTTTCTTCGAGATTCGCGGGTGGGATGATCTTTCCCGTGAAGGCACTTCCCGTAAGTCTTCCTTCTTGACCTTGTAGCTTTTTGTCCGAGCTTTCCTTCGAACGCGTTTGTAACGTTCCCCCCCTGTTTCCTCTGTAGCCTTACCCCAGGACGATGTGACCCGGGTCGTGGGGCTCCTTCTGCCCGCGAATCACAACCAACCATCTGGCTCGGGCGTCCGCAATGTCCTGGATGAGGTACGTGCTTCCGCGGGCTTAGGTGCCCCTGGAGCAGTTTTTCTTATGTACGTGAGCTGACGCCCACGGCCTATTTTTCGTAGGGGGAGCGAGAGCGGGAGCCGGGCTTGCCGCACCCGCGTCGGCGGCGGTTTCGGGGGCCGCCAATCCGTCGGCTGGTGGCGACGCGAGCTTGGCCCCGGCGCGGAAAGGACAGGCCACTCCCCAGCGACAGCCTGGGAAGAAACCGGCCGATGGCTTCACGGGTAAGGCCGCCCGCGTATGGCGGCAGACGCCCTGTGCTAGCAAATCCATCTCCGACCCGGCCCGGGCTGGAGGTCCCTGGGCTCGAGGTTCGGTTGATGCGCGGGATACCCAGCCGGCGCCGAAGAGGCGTCGGTTGGTGCTGGACGCTGACGATTCGGACGATGAGATGAGCGAGGCGGCCGTCGCAGCCGCACGTAAGTCGCTTGTGCATGCCGGCCTCTCCCGTCTCTTTTCTTTGTTGATTATGGTCCCTGGGCCGATCATGCTCTGATTCTCCTTTGTTTTTCAGTCTCGCTGTCCCCCCAAGAGGGGGAGCTCATTCCGGCACAGCCGGAGGCAGTCGCCCGGGAGAATGAACCTGTCAAGGGCAAACCCGGGCTCCGGGGTTCGAGGCCCTTCGTCCTCCCGCTGGTAGCGCACAAGGACGTGCGCCCCCAGGCCACACTCGTGAAGGTGGAGACCTATCATGGCACCGAGCGCCTGGCGCCAATTCGCATTGAGGGGCAAACTTCGACCGAGTGGCGCCCGATCGACATTCGCGGCATTCGGGAGCTTTTCGATAGGAGCAACATACCTGTCCCTCCGCTGGACGCGAGCGACACTCTTCTTCTTGGCTGAGACTGGCCCGTTCGGGTCATCACAGCCGTGAGCATCGTTCCGGTGCGGCTGTGGAGTGTGGCTCCGTTGACCGTCTCGGGATGGATCTCGGCGACGCCAGCGTGGATTGAGCACTACCTCGGGATCGTCACATGGAGCCGGCAAGACGCCGTTCGGCTCCGACCAGTCCCTGGCCAGACGCTTGAGGAATGGTTGGCGAATCGACTGGGGAGAGCACCTCCGGTGGATGCTGACGCCTTGATGACTTCCCGCCGAGCCGTGTCTCCATCTTTGTTGATCTTCTTAGAGCTCGTGGGGAATCGGCCTTGCCGACAGAGGCTTCGCGAGGTCGCGGAGGAGATCGCCGAGTCGGCGGGAGGCTGGTCGTGCTTCTTTGGGAGGTGGCCGAGGGCCAGCGGCTCGGGCGACAGCTCGGGCCGCCAGGTCGCGGTGCTCCCCTTGCCCAGGGGTGCTCGGTACGATGTCGCGGCCGTGGCGGTCGCCAAGCGAGTAAGTGCCTCCGGGCTTGGTTTTCGTTGTCTTGTGTTCTCCTTACTTCGGTCCTCCTTTTCCTTAGTCTATCCTCTGGGTGCAGATTTACCGCGAACTTGTCGGCATGGCTTGCTCGTTTGAGGCTAAGCACGATGCGAACAAGAGGCCTATGATCGGAAGCGTCTTGGTGGCAACGGAAGCCAACGCCGCATGCGCCGAAGCTTGAGGAAGCTTCGTTCGAGCTCGATCGAGCGATAGTTCGGAGGCTCGAGCATGGCGGCCGGGCGCCTTAGCCGTGGCGCAGGAGGACGCTAAGGAGGTTTCTTGCCGGTCGCTGGAGGCCCTTAAGGCCGAACGCGACCGCTCCCTTGAGCTCGAGGAACGCCTCCGGTCAGTGGAAGCGTGCCGTGTTGCTGAGGTCGCTCGTGCAGTGGAGGAGCGCGACCTCCTTGCCGCGGAGCTTTCTGTCGGGACCCGGCCATAAAAGTCCGGACCCTTCCTGTGCATCCTGTACTAGTCCCAAGAATCATCGCTAGTACACACAGTTGCCAACAGAGTGATACATTGCCATAATTATACAAGGTACATAGTCGGGAACTCATCCCAATTATTTTACATACAAGTCAAGACGCAGTTTGAACCACAGAGTACACAATGGGAAACATAGGCTAAACCCATAATGACTACTCCTCGTCTGAGAATCCCACAGGCAATCTTGGTCAGAGAGCGGACCCTAAGCTTCACTCCTCAAGACTCCTCGTAGTCGACTCGTCATAGTCCCCATCATCCGTCTCGAGTCGAATCTGTCTCTTCACCTTTTGAAATTTTAAAGAGGGAGAGAAGCGAGGATGAGTACTAATACTCAGCGAGGGAAAGGATGTGAAATGATATGATAGCTCTGTACAAAGGTGGCTTTGGTATTTTGCGAAAAAGCCTGAACAATTTTTCCTAATGAGTTTAAAAGCGGTTTTGATAACATCATTTTTCAGGGCTCCAATCTTGTCTAGCTCGATCATTCGACCGAGCGGAATCTATTCGATCGACCCCTGGCGAACTATGCTCCCTAGCTCGGTCATTCGGCCAATGGGACTGTTCTAGCCATCCGTCGTCGTACTAAGTTCGAACCATATTAGTCTCACGACCGGGTTCCAATAGTAAAATCTGGAATGGCGGTCCTTTGCCAAATTATTTTAGAAGAAACCCGATTTTTATAAAAGAAGTGGCTACCATATGAACACTAAACCGGCGCGCTCATGACCGTGAAACACGGTACTCATAGACAGCTTTTAACTCTGCGAGAGGGTACACTTTACCCTCGGGAGGCTTCCCCAGGCGTTCAGCCACATTATCCCGAGTTCGACTTGATTGCTACCCGCCAGAGGTCGCAACAGAGCGAAGACCGGAAGCAGGCTGTCCCATTCCAGGACCGAGATTGTACTAAAGGCTAGGCTCGTGAGGTTCATAGGATGAATAGTCCTTAGACTAGGAGGAACAGTTTTTAAGCCCGATTTACAAAATCGCGGTGTTAGAAAACACCAACACGGTGCATGCAAGCACCCTCTTGGTGAAAGTTCCTCCTAGTCGGAATATTTGAGGGAGAGGAATAAGAATACCGTGCAGGCATCGTGTCCCTCCGATGCCTATTTTCCAAACAAGTTCATAAAGACATTTCCAGTAAACATGAACTATAACATGATTTATTTTTGCGGGCATTTTATTTTAAACAACCTAAGTCCAATGGAAAGTAGATAACAATTATTCTAGCTACACCTAGTTTTATAATAATTGGTTGTTATAGCAATACTGTTAAGTAGGTCTAGCTAGTCACTATTCAACTAGTTTTAATATTTTAAAACTAGCATGCATATTTATAAATTCCTAATAAAATATTTTAATGAAAACAGGCTATAGACAATATGCGTCAAAGGACCTGCCTTGAGTTTCAGAAACCTGGTAGCGGTACTCCTCGGCGGTGGTGCCCTCCGCGGTGCGTCCTCCTTCTGACGGAAACAACCGCGCATGCGCGAACATGCCAAACAAGCCAAGCACAGTACAATCAGGCTACCAGTACAACTAATGATATTATTATTATTATTTTAAAATGGTTTTGCTATATATTTATTTTATTTTATTATATTATATTATTATTATTATTTTTAAAGGAAAACCCGATCTGAAGAAGAACTGACAGACTAGCTCTAAAACTACGAGCTGACTGAATCTTTAATAAATGACCCGGTTTTAAATTAAGCGGGGATAGCTCGGCAAAAAGGAGGTGAGCTACTCGAGAAGGGCAAGATGCTCACCGGGGTTCAGGGGTTTTCGCACAGCCCCGAACAGGTCAAGCACCGGAAGACCGACGCAATGCGGCGGCGAGGCAGTCCACGTCCTGCGGCCAAACCCAGAACATGAGTGGAGAAGCCGGGGCGTGGTGGCGCGAAAA
This sequence comes from Olyra latifolia, assembly GCA_036346145.1. Lineage (NCBI taxonomy): Eukaryota > Viridiplantae > Streptophyta > Magnoliopsida > Poales > Poaceae > Olyra > Olyra latifolia. The sequence goes on from CM070530.1 coordinate 54,600,177, forward strand.
GAACTGGCGGTACTGACCGAAGCCGATGGCGATGAGAAGGCGCGGCAAAAAAATAGGACCTCGGTGGTTCTAATATAACGCTACGACGGCGTCAATCGACTTGAGCACGGGACATGGGCGAAGTTTGCGTGCGGCGGCAAAACCGGCAGCTCTTGTTTTTTTTTTTTTTAGCTCGCGTGTGGCATGCATCGTGGCGTGCAAGAATTAACAAGGGCGCCCGGTGCGACAAAACAAACTTTCTGCGTCTGCGAAGCAAAAGGCTGCCGCGGCGTCGCGACAAAAGCGTCTGTGATAGAAGTCAAGGCGAAATGTTGCTGTGTATCGTCTTGCAGCGACATGCAAAGGCGATGTCCGTCAGCGATTTCATGCGTGTAGCAGCATGCAAAGGCAGCTTGTGGGCAGCAGCATTTCATGCGTGTAGCAGCATGCAAAGGCAGCTTGTGTGCAGCAGCAAGCACAAGTTCAGTATGTGATAGAGGGAGAGAGAGAAAAATCCTGCTGGCTTGCAAGGTGCAGTACGTGAGTGAGTGAGAGAGAGAGAGAGAGAGAGAGAGAAAGTACATGCATGCATGCATGTAGTACGTGAAGAGAGATTAGAGATTAGAGATGTTAGAGATGTTAGAGATTAGGGAGAGATTAACAGCATGCAAGACGGTACGGGAGAGATTAGAGAATTATAGAGACTTAAAGTTCAGCCAGAGTTCATCAACTCGCGCGGAAAAGGAATACTAGAATCTACTAGAACTATTAATTTAAAATTGGCTCCAAATTATCTTAACAAAAATTTTAAAACATACTTAACATGCCAAATTACATTATTAAAAATTTTGGGATGTTACAAACCTCCCCCCCTTAAGAGAATCTCGTCCCCGAGATTCCTAATCTCTGGGAAATAATTCCGGGAACTCAGCGCAAAGGTCTTCCTCGCGCTCCCAGGTAGCCTCTGCCTCGGTGTGGTTGCTCCACTGGATACGGCAAAACTGAATGGTCTTGTTCCGGGTTTTTCGAACTGCAACATCCAAAATTCTGACAGGGTATTCCTTATAGGATAAATCTGGTTGTAGGTCTAGTTCTTCCATTGGCATTTGTTCTTCTGGTACCCGAAGACATTTCTTCAACTGGGATACATGGAAAACATTGTGCACATCTGCTAGACTGTCAGGTAACTCGAGACGATAAGCTACTTCCCCTCTTCTAGCAGTAACTTGAAATGGACCAATATATCGTGGAGCCAATTTGCCATCGACGCTAAATCTCTTCATACCCTTGAGTGGAGATACCTTCAGATAGACAAAATCACCAACTCCGAACTTGAGTTCCCTCTGACGGTTATCTGCATAGCTCTTACGCCTAGATGTCTTTGCTCTAAGTCTCTATGGATCATCTGAACCTGTTCCTCGGCTTCTCTTAGTAAATCCAGTCCAAACACTTTACTTTCTCCGGTTTCTTGCCAATCTGAGAGGAGTTCGACACTTCTGCCGTACAAGGCTTGAATGGTGCCATCTCAAGGCTAGCTTAGTAGCTTGTTGTTGTAAGCAAACTCAAAGATAAAGGCATTTGTTTATCCCAACCAGTCTTGTTAGCCAACACACAAGCCCTCAACATGTCTTCCAAAATTTGATTAACTTCGCTCTGTCGACCATCGGTTTGAGGGTGGTAAGCGATCTGAAATTAAACTGCGTTCCCAACAAACCATGCAATTTCTGCCAAAATTTGGATGTGAACTGTGTACCTCGATCTGATACAATCTTCTTGGGTACTCCATGCAGACAGACTATACGGTTCATGTATAACTCAGCTAGCTTATCTCCGGTGTAGGTGGTTCGGCTGGTATGAAGTGGGCCACTTTAGTGAGCCGGTCCACTATCACCCAGATCGAGTCAAAACCTACTTGAGTCCGGGGTAGTCCAGTTATAAAATCCATGCCTACCTCTTCCCATTTCCATTCAGGTACCTCTAACGGCTGCAGCAAACCAGCTGGACGTTGATGTTCTGCTTTGACTCTTTGACATATATCACACTTAGCCACATACTCTGCAATTTCTCTCTTAATACCGTCCCACGATGACGTGCTTTTCAAATCCAAGTACATCTTGGTGCTCCCTGGGTGTATAGAGGTAAGGGTATCATGCGCTTCCTTGAGAATGATATTTTTAATTTCTCTTTTGTTGGGTACAAAAATCCTTTTCCCAAACCACAATACTCCTTCTACATCGGTAGAAAACCCAGGTGCCTTTTCTTTCAAAATCCGGTCCTTCACCACCTGAACTTCTGCATCCTGCTTCTGAGCTTCCTTGATCTGGCTGAGCAAGGTGGGTTGGAATTCCATAGCATTTAATGAGCCATACTCTCTTATTCCCAAATTCAACTTGGCAAATTCTTCCTGGAGGGCAAGTTGAGCTTCAAGCAGTGATAGTGAATTGCAGTACATCTTACGACCGAGGGCATCTGCCACCACATTGGCTTTACCAGATGGTAGTGAATACCGTGTCATAATCCTTAATTAATTCCAACCAGCGTCTTTGCCTCAGATTCAAATCGAGTGAGTAAAAATATACTTGAGACTCTTGTGATCGGTGTATATCTCGGTCCTATTGCCAATAAGGTAATGTCTCCAAATCTTCAAAGCGTGAACAAGCTGCGACCAACTCTAAATCATGAGTGGGATAGTTCAGCTCATGTGGCTTTAATTGGCCTTGAAGCATACGCCACCACTTTTCCTTCTTGCATTAATACACGACAAGACCTTGCCGTGAGGCATCTAAAAGATTTCAAAGTCCTTATGAATATCTGGCGGTGTTAAAAGCTGGAGCTGTGGTGAGTTTCTTTTCAAATCAAAACTTGCTTCACAAGCGGTGTCCATTCAAACTTCTTTTCCTTTTTCATTAGTGTTGTCAAGGGTTTGGCTCTCTTGGAAAAATCTGGGATAAACCGACGATAATATCCAGCCATCCCAAGAAAACTACGGACCTGGGTCACAGTCCGAGGCGGTTTCCAGCTGGTCACGGCCTCGACCTTCGCGGGGTCAACCGCTACACCTCCTGCCGAGATGACATGACCGAGAAACAACACTTCTCCCATCCAGAACTCACACTTGCTGAACTTGGCATACAACTGGTGTTCCCTTAACCTTTGCAGAACCAATCGAAGATGGTGCTCATGCTCTTCATCTGTCTTGGAGTATATAAGGATATCATCAATGAACACTACTACAAACTTGTCCAAATAATCCATAAAGACCTTGTTCATGAGGTTCATAAAATAGGGAGGTGCATTGGTCAGTCCAAAGGACATGACGGTGAACTCGTACAACCCGTAACGAGTGGTGAAGGCTGTCTTGGGTATATCAGACTCCCTGATTTTTATCTGGTGATATCCTGACCTTAAATCAATTTTTGAAAATACACAGGCTCCTTTAGCGGTCAAAAGATCATCAATTCAGGGAGAGGATATTTATTTTTAATAGTGACTTCATTTAAGGACCGGTAATCCACACACATCCTCAATGTGTTATCCTTCTTTTTTACAAAAATTCCTGGAGCTCCCCAAGGTGAAACACTAGGCCTGATAAAACCTTTCTCTTGCAACTCTTCTATTTGAGACTTCAACTCACCAACAGATTGGCGAGATAGCCTATCTGACCTCTCGAGATAAAGGGGCTGTCCCAGAGCTAAGTCTATGACAAACTCGATGTCGGTCGGTGGCATTCTGGCGATTCTTACAGGAACACATCGGGATATTCTTTAACCACGTGAATGGAATCCAAGGCATTTGCTTCCAACTTGTGCAGAAGGATAAGATCTCTAGTAGGAGTGCTAGAGGTAATCATAATTTCCTGCCCATCCTGATTCACCAAACTGACTCTCTTATGGGCACAATCTATCTGCCCTTTATACTTAGCTAGCCACTCCATGCCTAAGATCACCTCGATTCCTGTAGAATCTATAACCACTAGGTCGACCAGAATTTACTACCTTGTATCCTTATGTCAACCAGGACAAATCAATCTTTGTATGCATGGTTTTCCGGGAGACCTGAATGACCATAGCTTTCTCTAGTGCTCCACTTTTAACCCATGCTTTGCAACAAAAGTTTGATGATGAATGAGTGCGTTGCACGAGAATCAAAAAGCGCATGGCAGTCTTGAATTAACCAAAAACTTACCCATGATCGCCTTTGGGGTCTGTTGGCGTCTTCTGCGATAACATGATTAACACGCCCTTTTCCAACAGCGTGGGTAGCACCGGCGTGTGGAGGAGCACAGCGTCGCGACCAGCAGCAGTGGGCGTGGGGCGAACTTCGGTCTTAGCGAGCACGGGGCCATGTTCTTGGATGGACACTTGTTGGCATAGTGGCCCATCTGGTTGCAGGAGAAACACCTGACAGTAGACATGTCCTTGGGAGGCTGAGCAGGTGCTGACTGGTGAGGAGCTTGAGCCAGAGGACGTGGGTTCAACCACTGAGTGCGGCTTCTGCACTGGAGCAAAGACTTGTGCTCGGTGGCGCTTAAAGTGATGCCTAGAACTTTACGCCTGTGGATCGTCCTTTTGAGCCTTTTTGCGTTTCTTAGCAGTAACACACAGGCCCTCAACATGCTCTTGCACAATGGCCCTATCAAACATCTGCTGAAAGGTCTCATACTCCACTGAGGAAATTCCACGCCGAATTTCTGGGTTCATACCTTCCATAAAGTACCAGATTTTATCTTCTTCTGCCTCAATTTCCCTAGGTGCATAGCGAGGCAATTTGGGTGAACTTGGTGAGGTATTCACTCAAGCTCATACTGCCTTGCTTCAAGTTCTGAAATTCCCTTCTTTTCATATCCTTGACTCCTCTGGGAACAAATGTAGCCTCAAATGCTTCCACAAATTCAGCCCACTCAATGTCCTGAGGATTGGGATGATTATCACAATAATTGTCCCACCATTTGGCAGCTGTCCCAGTCAGGTGATGTGCAGCATACATCACACTTTCACGTTCCCCACACTGAGCTAAGATGAGTCTCTTTTCTGTTTCAGAAAGCCAGTCTTCTGCTATGATAGGGTCAAGTTCTTGACAAATTCCCAAGGTTTGGTGCGGAGGAAGTCGGCAGCTTAGTGTTGTGATGCATTGGAAATGGTCTGCAGGCGGTGCTGGACTGCAGCAGTGGAGGTACCGGTTCCTTGCCATCTCTTGCATCAAGCGGAGTTGCATTTGCATAATCTGGCGGAGTGTTGGCTCTTCCTGAGGTGGAGGTGGTGGATTCTGCTGTGGTGGTACAACTGGCTGAGGTGGCTGCTGAGGCGGAGCTGCCGGAGGAGCTCAAATCGAACTGCTCACCAGGCCGCAACCGAGGAGGATCAGCGAGCAAGTTCAGGGCTGCTCATGGGGAATCAACGCCGTCTCAAACCACGACCATGCCACGGCCACGTCCAGCGATCTGGCGACCAACACGTCGGGTGATAACCATCACGGGAGAGAGAGCAGAGTGAGAACTAGATAAACTAAAGGAGGAGAATAACATCCCAATGCATGTATAAAATTTTCCATAGCACACACGTGAAATTAATTATTGGGGGTTCAACCAAAGAACTTGCTGAGCCACTTATTAGAAAATCACGGTTCTGAGGGATATCACTGCGACAACCACATATCCAACAAGATACAACCGGGACTACAAATCTCAAGCAAACACACACACACGCGCTACTCTGAGGCGCACTAACGGGAAGGAAGAATAGAATCCAGGCGACAAGGGCGGCGAATGCAAAGAACAGAACCCACCACGGAATGGGGGCATTCCGCATCTCGTCGAGCAATTTGGAGCTCGGCGGGAGGCGGAGGCGGGCTTGAGGATCTGCTCGGGTCGTCTTCCCCATTGCCGATGGGCGGCAGAGCTTCGGCGGAGGTTGGCGAATCGTCATCCGGTGGGCGCACTAGCGACACGAGGTGAGATATAGTGGCGTCCGTCGGCGTGCTCGTCCCGCTGCTGAAAGCAGCCAGCGAGCGGGCCGTGCAAAGCGCTTTGGCAAATCCTCCCGAGGCGGATGATGGCAAGGTGGGCCGAGTGCTAGAAAACCTCTCTTCTTTTTTTTTTTTTTTTTTTTTTTTTTACAAGCGGCATCACAATAATACATCACTCATGGGATACATGCGGGGCATGCCGTATCACATCTATTGATCTGGTTGGCGACACACAACAGACTAACTTCGATCCACGTGGGCACAACCCACACTCTAGAACTCATCAAAATCGGTCTCGTGAGGCAAGGACATCCTCTGGTTCATCGTCTTCTTGGTGGGCAGGGGGCACCCAACCGCATAAAGGGGTAATGAGACCATGGGTGAGTGCTATTGAGGTCCAAACTAGGAGGTGGAGCTCGGATTCGGAAGGGTAACCGCCGAGGATCGGGAGAAAGAGGAAGGATAAGCGGAAACAGTGGCAACTCGGCTGTGTTCTGGAAGGCACGAGTAGGCGCGGGCACAGGAATGCCTTCTAGGGGCGGACTCTCTTGTGGAATTGGTGGGTCGGGAGCAGGCATGGTAGCAATGGGGAGTGAGGTGATAGTGGGTACGACTGGAGAAACATCGGGGGCCTTGGCGAGTGCGGCGGCGATAGTGGTGGTGCTAGATCTGGCGATGGGGCGATCACGAGGCGCCGGTTCTGCCGTGTGAGAAGACGGATCTTTTGCGAAGGCGGCCTTCTCCATGAGGTGATCACGAATCACGCTTCTTGAGCTCTCGGTTCTCCTTCTCGACCCGGCCAAGATGGCCCGCGATGCAGCGGCGGTGTCGATCTCCTTCAATGAGTTCACGTAGGCGTCGTCGAGTGCTTGGACCATCTCGGCGAGATGATAGATGGTAAGGTCACCTCGCTTTCGGCCGAAACGAGCATGGTTGTACCGCTCATGCGGCACTCGGCGGGAAATGGCGAACGCCGTGCGACTCAACCGCTGGTGAAGATGCTCTGGTCGCGGGAGGGCAAGCCGGGCGGCATCTGGATGGCGTCCGAAACCTTTGAAATGTGCGCGTGGCACTGAAGCGCGTGGGTCCTTGCGAACGGCAAAGTCCCTGTGCAATGACGGTCACGCCAACCATCCAGCAATGGCGTCCTCCACGAGTGGTGGTGGCGCCGTGAAAAATGGGGTCTTGAATCCCCAGGGCACTGAGCATGAGGAGTAGCTGGCGCACAAAACCGCCATAGCTCACACCCAAACTTGAAGCGAACGTTGGCATCTACACAACCAAGAAGGAGAGTTAGAGGAGAGTCGAGTAAAAAGGGGTAAGGGAAGTTTTTCCGAACATAGGTTTATATAGAAATGGAGGCCTTAAGGAGGTCTTCTAAGGGTTCGCCCTAGAGCAAGGTGGCTCGATACCATACATCGGGACCCGCCATAAAAGTCCGGACCCTTCTGTGCATCTGTACTAGTCCCAAGAATCATCGCTAGTACACACACAGCCAACAGTGATACATTGCCATAATTATACAAGGTACATAGTCGGGGAACTCATCCCAATTATTTTACATACAAGTCAAGACGCAGTTTGAACCACAGAGTACACAATGGAAACATAGGCTAAACCCATATCTGACTACTCCTCGTCTGAGAATCCCACAGCAATCTTGGTCAGAGCACGACCCTAAGCTTCACTCCTCCAAGACTCCTCGTGAGTCGACTCGTCATAGTCCCCATCATCCGTCTCGGTCGAATCTGTCTCTTCACCTTTTGAAATTTTAAAAGAGGAGAAAAACAGGATGAGTACTAATACTCAGCGGGGAAAGGATGTGAAATGATATGATAGCTCTGTACAAAAGGTGGCTTTGGTATTTTGCGTAAAAGCCCCTGAATAATTTTTCCTAATGAGTTTAAAACGCGGTTTTGATAACATCATTTTTCAGGGCTCCAATCTTGTCTAGCTCGATCATTCGGCGAGACGGGCTGTTCGATCGACCCTGGCGAACTATGCTCCCTAGCTCGGTCATTCGCCAATGGAATTTATTCTAGCCATCCGTCGTCGTACTAAGTTCGGAACCATATTAAATCTCACGACGGTTCCAATAGTAAAATCTGGAATGGCGGTCCTTTGCCAAATTATTTTAGAAGAAACCCGATTTTTATAAAAGAAGTGGCTACCATATGAACACTAAACCAAGGCGCTCATGACCGTGAAACACGGTGTCATGACAGTTTTAACTCTGCGAGGGGGTACACTTTACCCTCGGGAGGCTTCCCGCCAAGCGTTCACCACACAGCCCCCGAGTTCGACTTGATTGCTACCCGCCAGAGGTCGCAACAGAGCGAAGACCGAAGCAGCCTGTCCCATTCCAGGACCGAGATTGTACTAAAGGCTAGGCTCGTAGGTTCATAGGATGAGCAGTCCTTAGACTAGGAGGAACAGTTTTAAGCCCGATTTACAAAATCCAGCGGTGTTAGAAAACACCAACACGGTGCATGCAAGCACCCTCTTGGTGAAAGTTCCTCCTAGTCGGAATATTTGAGGGGAGAGGAATAAGAATACCCATGCAGGCATCGTGTCCCTCCGATGCCTATTTTCCAAACAAGTTCATAAAGACATTTCCGAAGAAACATGAACTATAACATGATTTATTTTTATGGGCATTTTATTTTAAACAACCTAAGTCCAATGGAAAGTAGATAACAATTATTCTAGCTACACCTAGTTTTATAATAATTGGTTGTTATAGCAATCTTGTTAAGTAGGTCTAGCTAGTCACTATTCAACTAGTTTTAATATTTTAAAACTAGCATGCATATTATAAATTCCTAATAAAATATTTTAATGAAAACAGGCTATAGACAATATCGTCAAAGGACACGCTTGAGTTTGAAAACCAGTAGCGGTACTCCTCGGCGGTGGTGCCCTCATGGTCGCGCCCTCCTTCGACGGAAACAACACAAGCGCATCTTGTGAACATGCCAAACAAGCCAAGCACAGTACAATCAGGCTACGAGTACAACTAATGATATTATTATTATTATTTTAAAATGGTTTTGCTATATATTTATTTTATTTTATTATATTATATTATTATTATTATTTTTAAAGGAAAACCCCGATGCGAAGAAGAACTGACAGACTAGCTCTAAAACTACGAAATGATCAATCTTTAATAAATGACCGGTTTTAAATTAAGCGGGGATAGCTAAACAAAAAGGAGGTGAGCTACTCGAGAAGGGCAAGATGCTCACCGGGGTTCGGGGTTTCGCCTGACCCGAACAGGTCAAGCACCGGAAGACCGACGCAATCTTGTGCGGCGAGGCGATCCGTCCGCGGCCAAACCTGAACATGAGTGGAGAAGCCGGGCGTGGTGGCGCGAAAAGAATCGGGCGGTCTTGACCGGCCGATGGCGGCGATGAGAAGGCGCTGCAAAAAAATAGGACCTCGGTGGTTCTAATATAACGCGACGGCGTCAATCGACTTGAGCACGGGACATGGAAGCGAAGTTTGCGTCAAGCAGAAGAACCGCACGGCAGCTCTTGTTTTTTTTTTTTTTTTTTTAGCTCGCGTGTGGCATGCATGCGCGCGTGCAAGAATTAACAAGGGCTGCCCAGTGCAAAAAACAAGCTCTTGCGTGGAGGCAAGGTAGCTTGCGCAGCGCGTCAAAGACAAAAGCGTCTGCGATAGAAGTCGGCGGCGGCTTTGTGTATATCGCAGCGGCATGCAAAGCGATGTCCGTCTGGCAGACATTTCATGCGTGTAGCAGCATGCAAAGGCAGCTTGTGGGCAGCAGCATTTCATGCGTGTAGCGACATGCAAAGGCAGCTTGTGTGCAGCAGCAAGCACAAGTTCAGTATGTGATAGAGGAGAGAGAAAATCCTGGCGGCTTGCAAGGTGCGATGCGTGAGTGAGTGAGAGAGAGAGAGAGAGAGAGAGAGAGAGAGAAGAAGTACATGCATGCATGCATGTAGTGCGTGAAGAGAGATTAGAGATTAGAGATGTTAGAGATGTTAGAGATTAGGAGAGATTAACAAAGATGCAAGGCAGTGCGGGAGATTAGAAATTATAGAGACTTAAAGTTCAGCGAGTTCATCAACTCATGCGGAAAAGGAATACTAGAATCTACTAGAACTATTAATTTAAAATTGGCTCCAAATTATCTTAACAAAAATTTTAAAACATACTTAACATGCCAAATTACATTATTAAAAATTTTGGGATGTTACACTTTCCTGCATTTAAATTTGCTACAACCGCCACGTAGGGTCTGCTGAAGACCCACCGAACACCATCACGGGACCGGAGGTCGCCATGAAGCCTTCTGGTCAAGATCAGATGCCGGGCAAAAGAAGGAGCTCCTCGATCTTGAGGGCCAACATGAGCGATTCTTGGCGAGCCGGAAGCTCGGTGCGGCTTAAGCCGTAGGCCCTTTTTCTTTTTGTTTCTTTTCCTTTTTTGTTGGGCGATAATCCGGCCTGCTCTTGTAATACCCTTTATTAATGCAGTGGACTTGATTGGACTTCTTTGCTTCGTCACTTCTTCTTGGAATGCCGATCGTCGTCTTGACTGCTTGCGCCAGGTCCCAAGAGATATTCGCGTTCAGTCTTGGAAACAGTTCCACGTCGGAACTACTTCCCGACGCCATTACTCCTGGGATCGCTTGGGCTTCCGAATCCTGGCTATAAAAAGAGACCAATGTGACGGTCACTTCTTACTCCAAACTCCTTTCTTCCGTACCTTGCTCTCCTGCTTCTATGGCTTGTGATCCAGAGTTGGCGGAGCTTTGGGCTGACTTCGACCTCGCCATGGCCGAGGTTGCGGAGCCGAGGTTGCGGAGGAGGAGGCGCGCGCCCGTGACGTCGCCAGGGTCGAAGCGCTGGTTGAAGTCGTCCCGCTGCCAGCGAGGGCCTTTGATCCGCTCGTGGAGGCGCTGCGGCGCCGTTCCCATAATCTTTCTTCTTGCCGCGGCATTAGTCGAGGCTGCCCCGGCGCTTGCCGAAGTGGCCGACGCCATCGCCGGGTTTCTGGGGCCCTTCTGCTGGGACTAAGTGTAGCCGGCTTGTAAGCCATTGCAGAAACTTTTTTAATAAAGTTGTTTGTGGTTGTCGCCGCTTCTGTTTTCTGTTGTTTTTTCTGCATGCAAACGAACGCTAGTAGTCATGTAGGCAAGAAATGGTTGAAAACATAGTAAAGTCCTTCCGATCCTAGCCCCCGAGCCATGTCCGTGCTTCTAAGGAGAAGCTCGGGCGTGGCTTAGAGTAGATCGGAAGTCTTTTGATTGGGAATCTGATCTTGAAAAATTGACTTTTTAAGAAACCGACCCTTGGAAAAAATCGACCCTTAAAAAATGGACCCCAGCCCCCAAGCCATGTCGTGCTTCTGAGGAGAAGCCCGGGCGTGGTTTTAGAGAAGATCAATTTTTTAGAAATCGACCCTAGTCCCCGAGCCATGTCCGAAGCTTAGGGAAGCCCCAGGCGTGGCTTTAGAAAGATCAATTTTTTAAAATCGGCCCTAGTCCTCGAGCCATGTCCGAAGCTTACGAGGGAAGCCGGGCGTGGCTTTAGAAAGATCAATTTTAAAAATCGACCCTAGTCCTCGAGCCATGTCCGTGCTTCCGAGGAGAAGCCGGGCGTGGCTGGAAAAGATCAATTTTGAAAAATCGACACTAGTCCTCGAGCCATGTCCGAAGCCGAGGAGAAGCCCGGCGTGGCTGGAGAAGATCAATTTTTGAAAAATCGACACTAGTCCCCGAGCCATGTCCGAGCTTCTGAGGAGAAGCCCGGGCGTGGCTTTGGAGAAGATCAATTTTTGAAAAATCGATCCTAGTCCCCGAGCCAAGTCCGAGCTTCTGAGGAGAAGCCCGGGCGTGGCTTTGGAGAAGATCAATTTTTCAAAAATCGACCCTGGTCCCCGAGACATTTCCGAGCTTCTGAGGGGAAGCCCGGGCGTGGCTTAGAGAGACCGTATCCCTGAGACAGAGCTTGTGGCCCTTGCTCTTTTAAGGAGCGGAGTGCTGGACACTAGAGTTATCCCGGGCTGTGACAATTTTTATGCGAGCTTATAATATAGGGCCGGAAAGCGTGTGCCCGCGTGGGATCTTGTGTGGTGTGATGGATATCGGCTTACTTGTGTGCAAGGGGGTCCCGGGGGTTAGCCTCTGCATGGCCGCTATTCTGCCGATGTGAGCTGAGATAGCCCGGGCTTTTTAAGCTCGCTCATGGATTTGAGTCACCGGGGTTAGGTTGGGGCTATTTAGGGTTTAAATAGATAGGCAGGATAGGAGAGAAATGAGGAAGAAAAAGAGACTTACGACCTTTGCTCAGGCGTAGAACCTTCGGAATTGAGCGATGTTCCAGGAGCTGTTGAGGGTTCGGCCATCCGGCATGGCAGTTCTGACCCGGGCGTCTGGTGATCTGACCGTGTACGGACCTTCCCATCTTGGGGTGAGCTTGTTGGCGTGAGCGAGTTCTAAACTTCGTCTTAGAACCAGTCGCCTACTGCGGTCCGGTGCATGCCTTTTAGTCTGCGTGCCTCTGCGAGGATTCTTTGGTATCTTGCCACTCATGATGGCGCTTGCTTTCATGGCGGACTCGGATAGGTCAAGATCTAGCAGTCGCTCCTTGTCGTTGTCGATCTCATCTGCAAAATCAACGCGGGCTGAGCCAAGTCTTAGCTCTGCGGGTAAGACCGCCTCCGAGCCGTATACAAGCCTGAACGGGGTTTCGCCAGTAGCCCGGTTAGAGGTTGTCCGGGCTGCCCAAAGCACGGAGGGTAGTTCTTCTACCCAGTTGTGACATTGCTCAGCGAGAGCGTCGTACACTCGGCGCTTGACGCCCTGCATGATCTGCCCATTCGCGCGTTCGGCTGCACCGTTACTCTGTGGGTGAGCTACCGAAGCTAGGACGACCTTCATGCCGAGCTCTTCGCAGTAGTCCTGGAACAGCTCGCTTGTGAACTGCGTCCCGTTATCAGCGATCAGTTACTCGGGACACCAAACCTGGTCACGATATTGTTCCTAAGGAACCTCTTGGTCGTCTGGGCGGATATGCTCGACACAGGTTCAGCTTCGATCCACTTAGTGAAAGTGTCGATGGCGACGAACAAGTGTGTGCAGCCCTTTAGGCCTCTAGGAACGGATCGAGTATGTCCATCCCCATGTTGAGAATGGCGAGTTAGCGGGATAGTCTGCGGCTCATCGCTGGCCGGTGGGATACTCGGGCATGATATTGGCGGTGGGCGGCGTTTTCTTGGCTCTCTTCGTCGGTCAACGCATTGGCGATGAGTACCCATCGCGAAAGGCTTTTTCCACTGGGTTACGAAGAGGCATGGGCCCCGCAAATCCGTCGTGGATGTCTTGGAGGAGAAATTTGCCTTCCTCTGGGTCACGCACTTACAAAATCGCCGTTAGAACCCTTCGGTACAACAAGCCCCGAGTGTCGGTAAGGTCGGGCTTGTCTTTGGAGCCGGATTTCTCGGTTGTGTCTGTGGCGGTGTCCCATCGTCAAGAATGGGACGAATGGCGTCATCTGTGTGTCGCGCCGCTCTAGGAAAAAAACGGTACGGTCGTTTGGGTCGAGCAACCGTCTTCTCGGGGCCTCTTCTCCGAGGAATAGAGGGCTTTAGTAGGTCTTTGCATGAGCACCCCGGGGCGGTTTCTTGTGAGAGCCAAGCCATGAGCTTATCGGCCAGGCTATTAGCTTGATCTGGGAACGAGCATACTTGAAGTTCGTGAAGTGCTTCTCCAACTTTCTCTTACGCCAAGTATCGCGCCATTGAGTCGTCGCAACACCGAAACTCCTTGTTTACTTGGCAGACGACCAACTTCAATCCCCTCGTTGAGTAAGCTAATGCCGTGCGTAGTGCATGCTCGTAGGCGGCTAGGAGGTCTTCGTACTCCACAAAGATTGTTCGTTATGGAAAATGGAGTCAGACTATATCTTGAATTTGTTCTCCTTGGAAATGAGAACAAACCCGCACTGGTCGCTCGAATTGGCGCGACCCATCGAAGAACATGGTCAGTCGCTTCTTGGCTAGCGAGCAGGCGAGCCTCCCAAGGGTCGGCGGGCCGTCCATTCAGCCAAGAAGTCGGCTCGATTTGGGATTTGATCATTGTTCGAGTCTGAACTTGATGTCAAATTCACCAAGCTCGATTGCCCACTTCAGCGACCCTCCCATTCGCGTCGGGTTCGAATGATGTCCTTTAACGGAAACTCGTTGGGACCGTAATTGGATGGGTTTGGAAATAGTGGCCTTAACTTCGCGAGGCCATAAGCAAAGCGTGCAAAAGCTTCAACCTCGGTACCGCTCCTTAGGCCCGTGAAGTACCTTGCTTATGTAGTAGGCGGGTTGTTGCTTGCCTTCGCGTTAATTTCGCTAGTACAAGACTTACAACCCGGTGAGGCAACCGCCAAATAGAGGAGTAGAGCTTCCCGAGCTCTGGCGTGGCTAAGGCGGAGGCGTGGGCGTGGCGCTTAGCTCGCTAAAAGCGGCCTCGGCTTCTTCCATCCATTCGAAACCATCGTGCTTACGCAGATCTTCTGAAAGGTGCCTTTGCGCCGCCGAGACGAGATATGAATCTGCTGAGAGCCGCCATCCGCCCAGTGAGGGCTTGCACCTCCTTGGTGCAGGTTGGCGACCTCATATTCTCGATGGCCTCTATTTTCTCGGGGTTTGCTCCGATACTTGCCTTCCCTATCACAGCCAAGCAACATCCCAGACCGGACACCAAAGACACATTTTTCAGGATTCAGCTTAACCCGATGCTTTCTAAGATTAGCAAAAGTTTCCTGAAGATCGGTCACATGGTCCCGTGGGACTTTGCTTTTTACAACAACATCGTCTACATAAACCTCTACGTTGCGCCCTATCTGATCAGGGACCGTCTTCTGCATTAGTCGCTGGAACGTGGCTCCCGCGTTCTTTAGGCCAAAGGACGTGGTCGTGTAGCAGAAGGTACCAAAAGGTGTTCTGGCGATCTTCTCTTCGTTCTCCTTGCCGCGATCTGGTGATACTTAGGAGTAGGCGTCGAGAAGCTCATGAGCGCCGAGTCATTATTCGTCGACGATTGGTCTATCGCGGCGGGGAAATGTCCTTAGGACGGCGGCGTTGAGGTCGCGATGGTCGACGCACATTCGCCATTTCCCGCCCTTCCTCTTGACGACGACCAGATTAGCTAGCCAGTCGGAATGTTCGACTTCTCGGATGAAGCCGGCTTGGAGGAGCTTGCCAAGTTGCTCCTGGATGATGTCGGCCTTTCATTTTAGGAAGCGCCGTAGGGCTGTCTCGCCGAGCTTTTGTCGGTGAGCAGCTAGCCTGTGCTCGATGACCTTCCTTGGGACCCCGGGCATGTCGGACGGTTCCCACGCGAACACGTCTGCGTTAGCCCGGAGGAAGGTTGACCCCTACGTGGACGACCTTGGCCGGGTTGTCCTCGGAGAGGGATCGCTTAGTGGGCTCCTGCGGTGCAGGCCACTTTAGAAGCGGATCGTTGGCTGTTCGGCCTTCGCCGCCACGCCGGGAGCTGTCCGACCATAGCCAAGGCGCTCTCGTCCGAGCCATTGCGGCCTTGTGGCTGCCCTTGATCGTGATGACCCGTGAGGCCGGCATCTTCGTGCGATGGTAGCCGTGGTGGGTGGCGCCATGAATTTGGATCTGGCAGGCGTCCAAGGATGGCGTTATCGGGGGCTCGAGTCCACCACCTCGAAGGTGGCGTACTCCGTCCGGAAGTTCAGGGGTCCCAAACGTCATGGGCGACGGTTTGCCCGATCGGTCAGGGGCGACCGGGGACAATGCCGTGGAAGGGGATGGCTATGTCCTCGATCTTGGACCGCGGGACCTGCATCTGCTCAAGAACTTGAGCAGTAACGATGTCCAGGGAGCTCCCTCCATCTACCAACACGCGATTGACTCGTGTGTTGCTGATGGTGGGACAGAGCACCAGCGGTAAGCGCTGGGGCCTGGTCATTCCGGGGGGACAATCATCCCCAGAGAAGGTGATCAACTGGTGGGACCACCGCAGGGGTGCGTCCTCGGGCTTGCCCTTCTCGAGGTGGTAAACCTCCCGGGCAGCGGCCTTAAGCTCGCGTCGCGAGCTATAGGCAGAAGCGCCGCCGAAGATCACGGCGACGTGTGCGCGAGTTACCTGGAAGGTGTCGCCATGGGCGCCCTGAGGCGCTCGGTCGTCCGGCACCCCTTCATCGGGGAGCTCGGGCATGGGCCCGCGCCCGGCGTAGAAGTCCTCCAACCGCGCGGCCCACGTCCTGCAGTTACGTAGGTCATGGCTGTCAGACGCCGATGGAGAAGGCGATGAGCGGTTGTTGGAGGTTAGCCTCGGCTGGTCGAGGCCGAGGCCGGGAGCTCACCTGCCTCCCCCGCGCCGGCCGTTCCATCCACCAGCGGGCGGGTAGCCTGCGAGGCAACGCCAGAGGAGTGGGCCTCTCGGGCTCTACCGCTGCGACGTAGGCGGGGGCGGCAGGCTCCTTCTTCTTCTTCTTCTTCTTCTTCTCGGCTTCACCCTTCTTGGCATCCGTGCCAGTCTGGGCCGCCGCCTTCTCCTCCGTCCTCCCTCTCTTGCGCTCCACCGCCTTGGAGGCGTTGATGTATCCTTTCGCAGCACGAAATAAATCGGCTGTGGTGTGAACCGGATGGAGCTCAAGGTCCTCGGTGAAACGGGTATTCCGCACTCCCTCTTTGAAGGCCTCAACGATGGCCTTGTCGGAGATCGACGGAATGGTGTTGCGCACCTGGACGAACCTGCGGACGTAGTCCTGCAGGCCCTCTTCCGCCCTTTGGACCACAAGCTTGAGGTCCTGGGGCTTTCCAGGGCACGCATAGTTTGTCGGGCGCCTCTGCAACTTGTTCCCAGTGCGTGTCAACCTCGGCGTTGGTTGAACAGCCAGGTTCGGGCCATTCTCTCCAAAACGGTAGGGAAGTAGTTGACCATTACGGCCTCGTTATCGCCTGCGGCCAGGATGGCGGTAGTATAAACAGCGAAATATTCGTCGGGGTTCTTACTCCCGTCGAACTTCTCGATGCTCCCGGGCTTGAACTTGTGAGGCCATGGGGCCTCGCGCAAAGCTCGTGAGAAGGCTGGGCATCCAGGCGGCCCGTTGTTTCAATGAAGTCCGCCACCGGAAGCGGCTTCGGCGGAAAAGACTCCACCAGGTGCGCGCCGAGGCGCCGTTATTGTGGACGTGGATGCCTGCCGGCGCGACCAAATGCTCTGGCCACGCCGCCTCGAGGAGCCACTGGTGTGTGACTGGGCTTGGAGGTGCTCGCCGAGATCCCCAGCGAGATCTTCCAGGCCGTCAGCAACCGCGGCGCCTAGGTCAGCTATGGTGAACCCTTGTGGGTCCTTCTCCAAGTCACGCATGACCTGGGCAATTGCCTTAACCCTTTGCTGATTGCGCAGCACTGGGTTGGTGACGGTAGTGGTGGGCGAATGTGCGCGTGTAGCGCCTTGTGGTGTCGGGCAGCGAAGCTGCGACGGATATCCGCCAGGGTTCGCCCAACCGACCCAGCAAAGAGGCTCCGAGCGGCCTCACGCCGCTGGTGCTCTCCGCTTAGGTCGGTACGTGGCTGGTGCGGGGTCGCCCCGCCTAATGTCGCAAAGACATGACGTGAGGCAGGCCCCCGCGAAGAGACATGTCGGTGTATGCCCACACGGGCGGTGCAGCGCCGCACCCTCAACCGCCATGGGCTCACGCCGGTCCGCCGCCAGCCTCGATGGGCGGGGCGCCGATTCTTGTGCAGAGATCGTCCTCCTCTTCGGACATGGCCGTGAATGCGCGCGGTTCGTCGATATCTGACCGGGCGGCGGTGCCTCCAGATCCTCCATGAGGTTTTCGCGACGTGGTCGGCGAAGTCTTGGCAAAGCCGGCGCGACAACTACTCCCGAGACGGCCGTTGCCTCCACCTCCATCTCGTCGGACTGAGCTCCGGCGAGGAAACCAGCCTGCCACTCCTCATACGACTCGTCGACGTCGTCGAGATCGTCGTGATCGTCGTAGTTGAGGTCCACGGTATCAATGTCGTCGTAAGACAACAAGGCCATCCTCGACTCGATCGAGGGGAGAAGACCGCAATCGGGCCCCACGGTGGGCGCCAGCTGTCGGTGACTGGGAGGCGAGCCTCCGCAGCGCCAATGAGCAAGGAAAAGAGGCTGCGAGGCCCGAAGGCGGCCCTGTCCCCGGGACCGAGGCCCGGCCTTGTGGCCGGGCACTGCCGAAGGAAAAGACCTTAGTCCCGACGCGGCTGGCGCGTCAGGACCGGATCGTTGGGTGTGATGACACGAATATTTTTATCCTGGTTCAGGCCTCCACTGCGGGATAACAGCCCTACGTCCAGTCTTTGTTTAATGCCGAGCTTAAACGAGTACAAGGGGGTGAAGTCCGGGCTTTGGGAAGCCCGGCCGAAAGATAAGTGCTCAAGGCACTTTGCGTGTGTGTGCTCCTCAGATTACACAGGTGCGGAGAACTACCGCAGGAACTAGAGCTCTACGAGTGCAAGTGCTCTGTTCTCTGATAGCTATTCTCCAAGTGAGCTGTGTGTATATCGAAGTGAGAGTGTCCGTTGTTGTGGCCTGTGCACCCCTTTTATAGGCGCCCCCCGGCCACTGTAGCCTGTGCTGGTCCGTTGAATTAGTCGTTGCCTTTTTCTCATGCCGGTAGCGTGCCGAATCCGCCGGGTGATCGAGTGTAATCCTCCGATCAATGCGCCGGACCGCTACCGGTCAGCATGCGTCTTTGCCCATGCGGGCGGTTGACGGGACCGGCCACCTACCCGTCGAAAGTCGCCGCCAGCGCCTTGGTGCAGTCTTGGCGTATTTAATTCTTGATGACTCGGGAACCCGGCGTATCCCGCCTCGGCGTGATGATTTGCCTTGGGTCTGTTCCTTTGTACTTGAAGCCGGGGAAGCAAGAGGCCCGAGCTTCGAGGCGGGAAGCTTCGGGCTCGAGCTTGCTGCTTCGGCGCGAGCTTCTTGGCCCGAGCTTGCCTCCTGTGGGGCCGCGGGTAAGTAAGTGGGCCGAACCTTCATGGGCCACATACTTTCCCCAACAGATGCGTTCTCGAAATTCTCGCATGTATGCCTATTGTCTACTAGAAACCATGCTTTTGTAAAACTGATCTCGCAGATCATTCGAATTAAGAATACTTTATCTGATCATTGTGTAAAGTCTATTCGAATGGACAATGCTAGTGAATTTACTTCTAAAGCTTTCGATGATTATTGCGCAGCCATGGGAATTGCAGTCGAGCACTCAGTACCACATGTCCATACACAAAATGAATTAGTAGAGGCATTGATTAAAAGAATCAAATTCATTGCCTGACTGCTTTTGCAGAGTTGTAACTTACCAAACACATGCTGGAGACACACAGTCTTGCATGCAGCAACGCTCATCAATTTTAAACCATCAGCCTACAACATCCGATCACCAATGCAACTAGTGCAAGGGGTCATACCGAAAATTATTTATCTTAGAAAATTTGGATGCATGGTATACCTATACCACCTTCACAGCGGAATGCTATGGGCCCTCTCTGCAAATCTGGAATATATGTTAGTTATGAGAGTGCATCCATAATTAGGTATTTGTAACCCACGATTGGAAATTTGCATACAACCCGGTTCGCTGATTGCATCTTTAACGAGGATCTTTTCCCGTCACTAGGGGGAGGAAATCGACCTTTGGATGAAAAATACCGAGAAATCATATGGCATTCCACTAGGATCCCCGCACATGACCCTCGCACTATTGAAGCAAATCAAGAAGTCCAGAAGATAATTGATTTGCAGAACTTAGCAAATGAACTGTCTAATCATTTTTGTGATATGAAGGGTGTGGTTAAGTCGCATGTACCTGCTCAAAATGCACCAGAGAGGGTTGAAATACCAAAGAAACTAGAAAATATCTCTAATCCAGCTCAGAGGCCTCAGAACAAAAGAGCGAGAACTCTGGCTTCTTAAACCCGAAGTACCCGGAGACGTCTGGGAAAGTGGGCAAGATGATTTACCATAACCAATCACAAAGATGCCCCAGAACAAGAAGGGGAGTCAGTTGAGATCTAGCACTGGAAAGGAACCTAAGAAGAAAGGAATTCCAGATCTGAATCTTCCATTAATGGAAGTCGCCAAAAAAAACGTGTGAGCACACATAGGCGATGGAAAACTAAAGGAAGTCGCTCCCGTGAAAGGAAATAGCGGCGAAGAGCAAGCAGAAGTGCATGAAGCACCCCATGACGAAATGTCTATTAATTATGTATTAACAGGAGAATCTTTGAATAGAGAACAACCAATGTGGATATGCATTTTGCAAAGAAAATTGCCATGATCATTGATCATGATCTTGAACCAGCATCATTAGCAGAATGCAAGAAAAGGCTGGACTAGGAAGAATGGAAAAAGGCAATTCTGATGAATTAATCTCTCCGAACAAAAGAGAGGTGTTTGGGCCTGTATGCCGCACGCCTCCCTATATTCACCCTGTAGGTTACAAATAGGTTTTTTTGGAAGAAAAATAAGAATAATGAAGTCATACGGTACAAAGCATGGCTTGTTGCATAATGTTTCACTCAACGTCCAGAAGTTGATTACGAAGAAACCTACTCCCGGTCATGCGCAGAATTAACTTTAAGTATCTCATCTCAATGGCAATCAATTTAAGTTTGAAAATGAAGTTGATGGATGTTGTTACAACATGTTTGTATGGAAACTTGGATTCAGATATCTACATGAAAGTAATAGAAGGTATTCCTATCCCGAACCAAGACAGAGCAAATAGAAACGTATACAACGTGAAGTTGGAAAATCGCTGTATGGACTCAAGCAATCAGGAAGAATGTGGTATAAACGTGAATTTCTATGTGAGAAAGGCTACACAAACAGTGAAGACTGTCCCTGTGTCTTCTTCTAGCGGTGCCAGAATGGGTTCTACATAATTTTTGTTCAGTGGCGAAGCTAGCACTGGGGCGCACTGGGGCGTGCGCCCTTGCTCCAAATCGCGGCAAGAAGTAAGCCCAACAAGTCAATTACACACAAAGCCCATTAGCCCAAATCGAGTCCCCCTAAATCCCCATTCCCAATCCACCAAATCCCTAGCTCAAATTAAATCCCTAGTATACAAACCGGCGGCTTGGCGACGCGGCGACTCGACGGTGGCTAGTGGTGACGGCCGTGACTCGGCAGCCAGCAGCAGCCGTAGCCTCCACGCCGCGAGCCGACCACCAAGGCCACGCCCAAGCACAGCGGCGCAGGCGCACAGACGCTCGCTGGCTTCACTGCTGCAGCGGCGCCGGCGCTCGCTGCCCAGCGCAGAGCATCGGCCGGGCTGCCAACCAGTCGCTGTCTCGCTGAGGCGCATGAGCCGTGGCAGCCGGACAGCCGGACACGGGACGGGACGGGACACGGCGGACAGGACACTGAGGATAGAAACAGTGCTGGCCACGAGTGGCTGTGGCTGAGGAGGAGTGAGGACGGACTGAGCTAGGTGAGTCCGTGACCGTGAGTGCTAGATGCACTAATATATTTGCTTAGTTGCTTTGCTTTATAATTTATAGATGGTATCATGGTAATTTGATTAATAATTATAATGTATAAATTAAGATATGTAAATGTAATTTGATTCGTTGATTGATTTTACATTGTCTCATTGACTATTTGACTAGATGGATAAACGAACATTGTATTCCTATTTTTTGAAAAATGTAAGTTCAAGTAACCCCACAACTAATGAGAGCGCGACTCAACCAAAGAAGCCTCGAATTGAAGATTTTAATCCAAATGATAAATTTGGTTTTCATTAGTAATTGAAATCTACATTTGGAATGATTTTGCCATGTTTTCGACGGTTGAAATGTTTAACTTAGGCCGCCCTCTAATTTAGTTCTAGCTTCACCACTGTTTCTGTTTATGTAGATGATTTAAACATCATTGAGACAAGTGAAGAAGTAGAAGGTGCAAGTTCATACTTGAAGTCTGAATTTGAAATAGAAGACTTAGGCAAAACCAAGTATTGTTTACGCCTGCAGCTTGAACATGTCGAGAGGGATTTTAGTGCACCAATCATCCTACACTCAGAAGGTGCTCGAGAAATTTGGATTTGAGAAGGCATACCCCACTAAAACCCCTATGGTTGAAACGTCATTGAAAGCAGACCAAGACCCGTATAGGCCTAAAGAAAAGAGGGAGGAAATCCTAAGATCGGAGTTCCCGTATCTGAGTGCAATTGGAGCACTCATGTATCTTGTGAACAGCACTAGGCCAGACATTTCATTTGCCATTAACCTGTTAGCTAGATACAGTGTGGAACCCACCAAAAAGCATTGGAAAGGAGTCAAAGAAATCTTCCGTTACCTCCAAGGAAGCAAGGATCTTGGTTTGTTTTATGGAAAAAATCAAGACATGAACCTAGTTGGATATGCCGATGCAGGGTACTTGTTTGACCCACATACAGGCAAATCTCAAACCGGGTATGTATTTCTTTGTGGTGGAACAACAATACCATGGAAGTCGACTAAGCAGACTCTTGTCACAATGTCGATGAACCACTCAAAAATCATCGCATTGTATGAAGCCTCCCGTGAATGCGCATAGCTTCGAAGAATGGTTCACCACATCCAGAAGTCATGTGGCTTGAACATTGAGCAAACCCCTACTATCATTTATGAAGACAATGCAACTTGTGTTGCTCAAATGCAGATGGGCTATGTGAAAAGCAACCTTACGAAGCATATTAACTTCAAGTTCTTTTATGCTCATGAATTACCTAAGACGAAGGAAGTCAAGATCATGCACACTAAGTCATGTGAGAATTTCACAGATTTATTTACTGTCACTCCCTGCATCTACATTCAAAAATGCATTAAAGGAATCGGGATGATGAGACTTAGAGAAGTGCAGATTTCAGAAGAAGAATCTTCACATACTCCTAGATAAATCTTGCACATAAAGTACAAGTACCCAATATTATTCTTGCAGATTATTTTTGAATTTGGGTGGATTGTACTCTTTTTTCCTTGGTGAGTTTTCATGGAAGTTTCTCACATAAGGTTTTAATGAGGCAATTCATGCAACACAACAAGCGTATGCTATGTGCTCTTTCTCTAAGTATTTTTTTCACTGGGTTTTTATGGAGTTTTTGAGGCATATGCATCTCGCGGCAAAGGCCCAAGGGGGAGTGTTAGGAAACTCTTATTGGGCCAAGGAGGCCCACGTGGCCCGTTTGCCGAAACCCTAGACTAGACTATAAAATGAGAAGGATTCCCTGTTGTCAAGAAGATAAATGAATAAGAAAACATCGACCCCTTCCACCACCTCTCTGTCTCTCTACTTTTGCATCTATTAAGGAGCCCCTAGACTACACCTGGTAGCAAGGACTTCTTAACAACAACTATAGACCAGATCATGCCTGTTTCCATCGGAGACGGGATTAACAAGGAAATGAAAGGAAATATGGGTTTGCTTTCAGTCATGATTGTTTGGAACCGGGTTGGGGTAATAGACACGGATACGATTAGTTTCTTTTATACTCTGGGCTAAAAAGGGAACTTAACGAGCAAAGGTCTTGGATAAACAAATGGCAAAAAAAAGGAAGAGACTACCGGACGGTATACCATCGGAAGCCAATTCTACGGTATAGCTTTACCAGTGCTTCCACACGTAGCTACGTGTCCCCGCTTTCCTACCCAAGTGTGTCCTGTGCTCGCTCGCGTCTCGTCGTGTGCTCGCGCGCATCTCCAACTCCGGCACAAATTAAGCACCGTGTCCCGTAATTAGGTGGACGAGTTGCATCATGCACTAGCTTATTTTTACCGAGGCTAACATGGAGCAAGTTGCATACAAGCAAGTTGTTTGATTAAAAAAATATGGGAATCAACTACAGGACATCGTCCAGATCCTGTACGACGGTACAGCCAGTGAACAAAAGAATCGTGACTACACATATCCTTGTCCTGTGTTTCTGCCTTCCCGCGTGTTTCCGCCGTACGCGCCCGTCATTCTCCTGTGTGTCCCGTGCTCCCCACATTCCTGCCGTACGTGCACATCTCCCTCCCGTGTGTCCTAGCTCCTGACATGTGCACATTGACTGGCATGCATGCGGTTTTCACGTGTGCGCTCCTACGACGTCATTTGGGATAAGATTGGATTAGATCAAAAGTCGTAATTAGAGGATAAGATGTTGGTCATGCATGGCATCGATTGATCCTTTAGTCTAGGGTTGTGTGACATGACTTAGGTACAACACTCAAGTATCAAGGCCGCAACAACACTTAAGACCTTCACTAGGGGCTTCCTCTTCATTCCCCCGTTCCTATCGCGTTCCCTTCGTGGCTACAATAGATTCCCTTCGCCGTTCCTTTTCGATAGGGATTTTTTATCCTCTCTCTCCCTTTGTCACTTGGACCTCATCCATCTCTAACTGTTTCTGCTGAATAGGACAAAATAAATGTGAACCATAGGTGAATCAGTTTGAGTGAATGAGTATGAACCACAGATGAACAAGTGTGTGAACTATAGGTGAACTAGTGAATCATGGGTGAACAATGGGTGAATCATGGGTGAACCATGGTGTGAATCAGGGTAAACCAGTGGTGAAACATGGGTGAATCAAGGTGAACCAGGGGTGAAATGGTGTGTTTCAAGGTGTACCATTCATGGTGTGTCATGGCTACGGTATAGAATAGGACAAAATAAATGTGAATTATAGGTGAATCAGTTTAGATGAATCAGTGTGAACCATGAGTGAACTAGAGTGAACCATGGGTGAACCATTGTGGGTGAACTATAGGTGAACCAGTGAATCATGGGTGAACCACGTGTGAATCATGATGAACCAGGGGTAAACCATGAGTGAATCACGAGTGAATCAGGGGGAAAGAACTTGGGATAAAGGTGAACCATGTTTGTGAACAATACAGTGTCAGGTGAACCATGGTGTGTCAAGGGTGAACCATATTTGTAAACCATAATGCGTCGAGATGAACTATGGTCTCAAGTGTGAACCATGGTATGTCGAGAGGTGAATCGTGGTGTCTCAGTATGAACCATGATGTCTCTGGTTGAACTATTTTTATCATTTTCTTACGCCATGGTGTCTTAGGTATGTGTGTTGGGGTGAACCATGTTTGTGAACCATAATATGTCGGATGAACCGCGGTGTCTCAGGTGTAAACCATGGTGTGTTGAGAGATGAACCGTGGTGTCTCAGGTATGACACATGGTGTGTCGAGAGGCGAATCGTGGTGTCTCATATGTGAACTATGATGTCTCGAGCTGAACCATTTTTGTCATATGCATACACCATGGTGTCTCAGGTGTGTGTGTGTCGAGGTGAACCACGTTTGTGAATCATAATGTGTCGGGTAAACCATGGTGTGCACTAGGTATGCTCTTCTAAGATTTTAGAAAATAATTTCGTTGCATTTAGACTTCATATGAAAATGATACGAATTTTGCAATAGTGAAACGGATATGT
This sequence comes from Olyra latifolia, assembly GCA_036346145.1. Classification (NCBI taxonomy): domain Eukaryota; kingdom Viridiplantae; phylum Streptophyta; class Magnoliopsida; order Poales; family Poaceae; genus Olyra; species Olyra latifolia. Next base: position 54,625,592 of record CM070530.1, read on the forward strand.
ACAAACAATAGTTTGCTTACTAGTTACATGCATCAGTTTGCAAAATAAAAGAAATGCATGGAAGTGTTTGGTCCACCTTCACGCACGGCCCAAAGCAAAGGCGACCGATGCGAGCGTAGCAGGCAAACGAGCGAAACGCGCAGAGCTACTAGTCTTATCGTTTATTTGCGCCGTCGAGGGGATGGGCGACGGTATAGCGTGCGGTAGTACTTACCAAAAAAGGTACTAGCTAGCTCACCGAGTTTGCTTCAATACACATCTTTTAAATAGTTTATATGGGAATACATACCAAGTTACCAACTTATAAAAAGTAATCAAATTAAAGAGAAGATATATGTTATGCATATTTGCTTCTACAGTTCCACCTAATATTAACCTGTCCATATTTCCAACAGTGCATACTGCAAATATAGTGGCTATGCTGAGACCCCTGACAATTTGTGGGTTCACTAAAAGACACTACAAATTGGGTGCATTTATTAGCAGAACACTTGGGTTCTCCAAAAAAATTCAAAACAAATAGAAAACAAATAAAAAACTAAAAAGGTCTTGAGCTGGCAAAGACATTTGTATTTAGTACCTCAATTTATACACTCCATGGTTTATCATTTCAATCGCCAAAATCAAATGAACTACTAACCAAGCAAAACAAATTCAAAAATATATCAAAATGATCGGAAAAAATCTCAATTTTTTTGAGGTGCCAACTACGCGTGTGTTCATCCCCTTCGCCGGAGTTAGGGAAGTGATGGGACCTTTTCTCGTCATGAAGCTTTAAGTTTTAGCAAGATCTAGTTGTTTAGGGTTAGGGTTTGCTGTCTGTTTTGTCCTTCATAGCGACGTCAATGATGGAACAGCTTGGTATGGTGATAAGACACCTTCTTCAATTTATCGGCGTGATGGTTGCTTTCAGCGACCTCCTCGATGACGTTTTTAGTAGGGTTGATATCTGTGGTTCTCGATCTGTTCGTGCACTATTGGGATTTGTCTCCCTACGTGGTGAGAGTTTTGTGCCAGGTTGCTGTACAGAGTTCCTTTGCATGACAACATCGGATGCTTTTACCGGTCTGCAGATATGGTTGACGGAAGTAAATTAGAGAACAACGGTGGAGAAGTTAGATTAGTGTGTTCATGCATTATCTCTGATAAAGAAAAAATATGTCTTTCAGAATGTACATAAAATTCCTAGTATCATATTATTAGTGCAAGCATTGTACCATGCATGCTACAAATGTTTGTTCCGGACGAGAGGAATGCATGTTGATCTTAATACTGATTCTTGTAGGTATTGCTTCTATAAATAGAGTTGTCTTGTAATAGTTTTTCCTATGGTTATTACCCTTTGGTTAATGATCTAATGAAAATTATATTATTTAAAAAAAGCTTGCCTGCCTACCAAAATAAGGTATCATTTTAGTTGGAAAAAAGAGGTATCATTATTTAATGCTAACCACTTTAAATTAAAATACGTTAATAAAAGCGATTTTCGAAGCCAGCTAGCCTTGTTTTACCTAGCTAGTGGCCCAAGATTGTCAAGTTCGAGCTATGTGGCCCCATGTTGATTTGGTAATTAACCTAGCTCTTTCCTAATGATTTGGTTATTTATGGAATTGGAAATGCGATTATAAATGTTGTAGGGGCAACCACCCCATCTCCGGGAAAGATGGATGTCCACGAAGATGTTGAAAGGGTCCTTCGTAAGGGTGTTAACCCGAAGGGGTAATTGGAGAAGCGCGCCTAAGATAAAGACCTCAAGACCCCTTGGGTTGTGAGCCGAGGACTTAGACACGCGTGAAGGGTCAGGCGTTCCGAGCACTACTACAGAATATGCTTTATGGGACGGTTTTTTTGAGTTATTTGATACGGTTTTGAAATGACTTTTAGATGGCCCGTCTCAAATGACATCATTCATATAAGATGGTTTAAAAGCGTCGCATATGAGTGAATATAAGAGACGATTCTACATATGGAACCGTCTTATATGTCTTACCATAAGAGTCACCTCCATATTGTAAACCGTCTCATATGCATTAGCATATAGAACGGTTTATGTGTGCAACCGTCTTATCTATCCGTACGTAGGCGACACCTTCATCTCGTAAAGTGTCTCATATGTGTTGAGAATATAAGATGGTTTATATATTCAAACGTATCATCTATCATGACAAAAAAGAACCTTATGTGCATTTATAAAACGTCTTATATTACATCCAGCCGTCCCAAATAGGAGGGTTATATGGTATTTTTTTTGTACAATCATCCATTACAAAACTTCACAACATATGAAACAAATATGAAATTGCACATTTGTTTCCATAGATTTACATATATAATAATAGTTCATTTAGTCCAAACAATCTGTCTTACATTTAAAAGATAACTAACATAGAAATACCACAAGTCATGCTGCAAAGCTATAATATAGCAACACAAAAAAAGAAGCCATGTAGACATAGTTATTGATAGCACAATAGATTTATTAATAACATCCATATTCTATCTATCTCTGGCCCTGTTACAAATGTCCACTTGTCTCTCAATTTGCACTTTCCAAAAAGATTTGTGCTTGAGCTAACTCTTGATATGGCTACAAGATTCAACAAAAGCAATGTAAGAAAAAAAAAGGTAATAGTTACATCAATACAAGTGGTTTATGAAGACAAGTAATATTTCCCATATTCATTATAGTTATTATAAAGCAGCATCTAACATCTTGCAAATCATGCATCACATATTCAATTTATATGAAACCAAAAGGTCGACCACCACTTGAGTGATATTAATATAACATGCATTGTGGTTATTCAACGAAAAGTGCAACAGGCAAACCATGCACAACTTAGAGATTCATTATGTTGGGTAAATATATACCAGTCGGCTCTAAATGTATATTGCTCCATGAACCCTGCATGACCCACTACTTTGTACCACCTCTGTCATAAAAAACTGAAGCAGGCGCTCTCGTACATCCGCTATCTCCTCGGGTAAAATTGGACTAGTTGCAAATCCAATGCGACCCTTTGAAAATACACAAAGAATAAGGTTTACATACATCATAAAATATTCAAAGATACACGTATGTTAAGCGTAATCTGAAATAAATCAGTACATACCTTGGGATATCGAACACGGTCCAAACTTAACTGCTCTGCAAAGGAAAGCATGTGGCGCATGACATATTGAGCACAAAGAGAACTACCTGATGTCTGATTGTGTGCCTAAAAAAGAGTAATTGGTCAGATACTCCAGGTGAAATCTACTTAAAAATTAAAGAACATAAGGTCGTAAATATTAGTTTTTTTGTAATTACTTGAAAGTTATTCCACAATACCACACCGTCATGAGCAACATCATGATGCCCTTTTTGTTCAACATAACTTAAGAAAGGGTGATTTACCTGTTCTCACAAATTTCTTGTTCAGTCTGTATTTGAATTCCCTCCATGCATGGCCTGCATTAAGAGCATTATATGTGTAAGATGAAAAATATGGAAGGCATATAGGATCACATATGTATGAAACAAGATTTTTTTTCTTACCAATCATTTTCATGATTAGCTTCTAGTAAAAAAATAAGGTCAACTCAAAAGGATTACAATTAGCAAAAAGAAACATTAACTAGCATAGCTATCAGCTATTTTTGCAGTGTATCTTCTCATGCTACATTTTGCAGTGTATCTGTTCACAAGGGTTGCAGCATAAACATATGGACTTGATTGCATACTAAGATTTCACTATAGTATTCAATATAGTATTCATAAGTTTGTAGTTAAATTGGGTTAGATCACCATGAACATACCATCAATAATTAATCTAAATGCAGCAGCAGTACAATAAGTTCAATAGGCCGCTGGCCAACAGCAGATGCAGCAGCAGTACAATAAGTTCAATAGGCCGCTGGCCAACAGCAGATGCAATGTTTACTGCTGCACAGGCATCTTCAAACTCACAAATGGTAACATAACACCTTTCTTTTGCTAATATTATATAGTTTGTATTTTTTTCTAAAAGGATAGACTGTTTATGGACAATTGGACATGCATTCATGAACTTGTGAAGAAAAATAGTTTGTGTAATCCTGTAGTTGGTTAAACTTGCCCTTTTTTTGCACTTTAGATGGCAAATATACCTGGGACAATGCAATCACAGTCAATTGTATCGCAAATGCAGGTCACAAATGCAGGTCAGTGCTTTTCTTGTTTTGCTATCTATTATCTCCCAAATTTTCAGTGTCATTGGACTTACTGCATTTATTTAAAAAACATAGTGTAGTGTGTATGGAATGATCATTGCAATCACTAGACTATTGCACATTTGCACAAGTGTACTCTTTACGCAATAAAATTTTAAAAGAAGCCTTTGTTACTGCAATGGACTAGAGAAATTGCAAATTCCACCTCTCAAGCATTTCATCGAGCACCAGACAGGCACACTCAAATCAGCCGTGGCTGCCTGCTGCTTCTTACTAATCTGCATCCTCTCCCTCTCGATCTCTCAATCGGTGCTCCCTTTCTCTCCATGAATCAGCTGTGCACAGAGAACAAAACAGAGACACCTCACCTTGAACCGTTGGCCATGGGCTGCTACATTAATGCTACCCTAAAAAACCAGCCCTTTGCCAGCAGCCATAGCATCAGCGAGCCTTCTGCTCAACAGCTGCTTCAGACCATCGGTAGCACACCAAATCAGGCGTGCCCCTGGTGCTGCTGTGCGCCATGGACCAAGGCTGCAGGCCACCTTGGCTCAGCTGCCCACACGCAGCATCCAGTGCTGCTCACAACGGTGCCAGGCCAAGCCATAGCCGACTGTGCCATGGTGCTAGGCCAACGCCTCCCCTCACTCTCTCTTTCAAATCCCATCTCTCTCCCTCTTGGATGCCTTTGGATCGGTGGAGGAATTTCATGGCCGGCCATGCTTGCCCGTGAGTGAAGAAATTCACCTGATTTGAGAGATTGAGAGAGAGGGGCTCGGCGACATCTTCCCAAAGGCGTAGTTTTCCTGCATAGCAACGGCCAGCCACGGCTCCACCGTCGCCGCCGCGCCCAGCTGCTCTTTGCGCCGCGACGCCTCCCCGCTGCGCAGCACGGTCGCCGCCCGCTAGTCGCCGACGCCCCAACTGGCCACCGACCCGCCGCCTCCTTCCCGCCCTTGGCTACTAGCTCCCAGCCAGTCGCCGCCTCTCTCTCTCTCCTCCTCCCTCTCTCTTACCACGATCTCCTTTCTGTCTCCTTCCCTTTCTCTTCCCACCTTGATCCCTAACCATGCCTCGGCGCAGTGGCTGTGCACGCCGAGGAACTGCGGATTGACTAGCTAGTTAAACCAGTTTAGAGAGGAGCACAAGCGTGTGGTTACCTGCTGCAGGCACCGCCGAACAGACGGAGATTGAGGCGATGGAGAGGACCTGAGAGCGGAGAGGATTTCAGGACGGCAGATTGAGGAGGCGCGCCGCCTCTCGGGGCAGATTGCTCTAGGTGGTTGGCGCGAAACGTGGGCGTCATGGTTTCTCACGCGCGGAAAAGGGATGCTTGAATTTTTAGTGCACGGTCTGATTCTTGACAATTTTTTTTTAATTTTAGGTAAACTTTATTCCAAATAAAAATGTTAAAAATATTTTTTGATATTTGAGAAGAACCGTTCAAAGCCTCGAAGAAATACTATAAAATTTCAAATATTAGTGTTCACCGATTAATTCTGATTAATCTCCGACTAATCCAATTAATCTTCAATGCAAGCTGACCATATAAATATGCCAGATACAAGTCGCGGGTACTTACCAATTATCTCAACATGTCCTATACAATATTGTAGTTATAGCAAATATTATGTTCAAAGTGTTTTTTTATCAGAACCGTCGCATATAAACAGCTGTTTATTACCATAAGAGACAGTTCTGGGTTAAGTAGGCTACCGTCTTAAAATAGCGTCTTATATTTCTCATTCTGTAGCAGTGCTTATATAAGTCGTTTCTTAATTTCAACCACCACAAATGTATCAATCATATAAGATGGTTATAATTTGAAAACGTCTTTTTTCTTATATAAGTCAGTTCTTCATTTCAACCGTCCCATATGCATAAATTATATAAGACGGTTACGATTTGAAAAATGTCTTATTCATTATATAAGTCGGTTCTTAATTTTAACCGTCCCAAATGCATAAATCATATAAGACGGTTATGATTTGAAAACGTCTTTTTTCTAATTTTTGCCACAATAAGAGACACTTCTGGTTTAAGAAGACTGAAACCGTCTCATGTTATGCGTCTTATATTACATGTTCCGTAGTAGTGGAGGCAATTGAGCGATGAGAGCCCTCGGACTCCTACCGAAGGGTATAAGGGAGGAGCGAGGTCGAACCGAGAAATTACCGAAGATCCTTTGGGGAGACTGAGCCTGGTATCTTCGACAAGTCTCGGGCCAGGGGACGAAGACTCCATGACAGCCCCTGACAAGGATGAACCGGATCAACCACCTTGTCAGAATGTGCCCCCTCGAGGGTAGGATAGGGATTAGCAAAGCTTGGATTGTAAGAAAGCTAGTCTAACGGTTGATCGCAAGATCAACGATTCTGGGGCCAGGGCAATTTGAGTGTTTTCCATAGACCGAGGCAATTTGGGTGTTTCCCATACATGTGAACCCGGACTCGACGGTTGTATAAATTGATAAGTTCATCAATGAGAAGGGCAGAGAATTCTGATTGCACATTTTGCACACTGGTCCTATTCATCTAGCGTCCGCTTTTTCCCACAGTATCTCTCGGCGTCCTCTCTAGCATCGGGGAGGGGCGCCGTACCTCACCTCGTCGGCGGATGGGGGTCTCCGTGTTCACGCTCTTGCACGGTGTCGTCGGGAACTCCCGCCGACGGTGAGGTACGGCGCCCCTCCCCGGTGCTAGAGAGGACGCCGCGAGATATAGTGGTTTAGAAAGCGGACAATAGATGAATAGAACCAATATGCGAAAAATGTGTGATCAGAATGCTTATGTCTCTTTCATTGACGAGCTTATTAATTTATACAATTCTAGGGTCTGGGTTTACATGCATGGGAAATACCCAATTTACCCCGGCCCAAGGGAAACACCTAGATTGCCCTGATCCCTGAGTCGTTGATCTCGCGATCAACGGCTAGACTAGCTTTCTTACAATCCAAGCTTTTCTAATCCCTAATGTATCCTTGTGGAGGTAGATCCTGATAAGGTTGTTGATCTAATCTGTCCTTGTCAGGGGCTGTCACGGAGTCTTCGTCCCCTGGCCCGAAACTTGTCGATCAATCTCGGTATCCCCGAAGGGTCTTCGCGAGTTCCTCAGTGAGATGTCGCCCCTCAGCTACACTCTTCAGTAGGGGTCGAGGATCCTCATTGCTCAAAGCTCCCCTTGGAATGCTTGACCCTTCGCGTCCATTTCCCAACCCCTCACGTGTGTCTGAGTCCTTGGCTCGCAACCCAAGGGGTCTTGAAGTCATCTTGAACACGCTTCTCCACTTACTCCTTCGGGTTAAAATCTTCATGAAGGACTCTTACCGCATCTTCGTGGACATCCACCTTTCCCGGAGATGGGGTGGTTGCCCCTACAACAGAAGCCCCTTACGGTCACGTCACCACCTCGCCGTGGTGCCTGGCCGGAATATCCAGCTCCCCCCTTCTCCACGCCGAGGTGGTTTTCCTGAAGATGCTTTGTCCTTTCTGTTTGTGATGATATCTTCACCCGCTGATGTGACTTGGACTTGACGTCCTGACCGTCAGTAGCCTCGAAGTCCTCGCATCGATCCTGGCCACTGATCGTCACACGTGTCGCGTTGATCCGTAGGCGTCCCATGGATTTTCCTTTTGTTTTTTGATTTTTTCTTTTTGCAACTCCTCGGTTTCCTCATGGCGCATCGTCGCCGTTGGTGTGGACACGCGGCGTTCATCCGTATCCGACTGTCATCGATATAAGGGGCCGCGCCACTGTCTTCTTCCTCACTTGCGCTTGCTTCAAACTCAACCTCCCGCCGCCCAGTGCTCTCGCTCTTACGCCCTTCTTTCGCCGCTGCCAGTTCGCTGCCTCTGCCGCGCCATCAGTGGGTCGTCGCAGTGGGTTCGTCGTCGACCTCCCGTCACCCTTCGACACTTGCTGGTACGCCACTCTCGCCGGCGTCGTTTCTCTTTAGTTCGAGGTATGGAGGTTCAGGGTATGTCGGGTTTGGCGCCGGCGAGTTCGCCGTCGAGGTTTTTGTAGCGGCGAGTTGGTTGCACCGCCGTTCACACGTTGATCCCGCCCCTCTCTCTTTTTGAAAAGTCGGTACGGGATTTTACAAAATCACGCGTTCCAAACACTTCTGAGATGGTTGTGTGCGTTGCCTTTTCTTTTTTATTATTATTGTAATGTTCCAGAAGGGTTGCTTTTCGAGAGAGCTGACGTTGTCTTTTATTTTTTGAATTCCTCGGAACCTTTTGATGGCCCCGAAGATGATCTTAAGTGCTGTGGACCTCTCGTGGCTGTCCTGGGAGCTGGGGAAGTCGAGGATGACGCCAGACATGCTCGCGAAGGTGGCGGACTGCTTCGCTGCGACCGAGGCAGATTTCTGGCTCCCAGGGCAAGAGACGACTCCTCGGCCGAATGACGACGAGGCGGTCGTCTTCAACTCGCAGGTGAAGGCGGGTCTTCGGATACCGTGCACCCGCCTCGTCGGGGAGGTGCTCGAGCTATACGGACCACGGCTCGTGCATCTCTCCCCGAACGCCGTGGCTTGGCTTGCGGTGTATGAGTGGGCGCTCCGAAGCCATGGTGCACAACCAAGCGCCCGACTCTTCGGGTTCCTCCATGAAGCTAGGTGGCAGGGGAAGACAAGCGGCAGCGCCTTTGGGTGTCTAAATTTTGTCGTGAAGTCGGCGCACATTGCGGATTTTCCATCCCTGGCCACCAAGAAGAAGTGGGACGGGGCGGCTGGGCTGAGCTGGAAGCTGTTTTGGTTTTACCAAAAGGTGGTGCAGCAGACTCTCCACTGAGGTACACCCCGGGGGCGGCCAACTGCGTCAAGTTCCCGGTGGAGAAGCTGTCGGCTCCGAAGAGGCGCAACGGCTCCTACTTCAGAAGATCAGCAAGCGCTTCTCCATGCGCTGCCTCTCCGAGGAGTTCTTCGTGGCCTAGGTGGGGCCGCGGATGCGCAGCTGGGAGCAGTGCGTTATCGTCGGTGAGGGAGGCGACCACCTCACTCTGAGTGATGAGGATCACCGACCTCAGAAGCTCGAGTCGGCCGTGGAGAGGGCCGAGGGGATGTTCGGGCCGCTTCGTACCGACGAAGTCGCGCGGGCCCGCGAAGCTGGGGTGGGCGCCCGCGTCAACCGTATCCTCGGGACGGTTTCTCCCTAGGCGGAGCTTGAGCTAAAGAGGGGCGGGAAGAGGAAGGCTACTGATGGCTGCCGCGGGCCCCTCAAAACGGCCCCGTGGTGAGTATTTTTCTATTCCTCCCATACCTCTTCGGTTTGTTGTTTCTAACTTTGATTTTTCAAATCAGAAGCCGCCAGCGCGGAGGATGAGGAAGAAGGCGATGAGGAGGTCGAAGACGAAGAGCTCTTGGCTGAGGGCGATCGCACCTCGCCAGACGCGAAGAGCGCGGCCAGTGGTGGTAATGACGATGCAATGGATGTCCTTGTCAGCAAGACTCCTTTAGGGCTGTTGGATCCCGAACACGGCTCCAACGAGCTTCAGGATAGCCATGGAGCGGGGTCTCTTCCTTCGGGTCGGGGCCCTATGACTCCCGAAGGAGCCTCCGTTGATGTCGCTACGGAGGCCGAAGGCTATACCGCCAGCTTCGTTGTTGATACGGAGCTCTGGCTGGTTGACTCCCCTTCCGCCGAAGGTTTGTTACTATACCTTGGTACACTTCTTGTGTTGTTAGTTTTTTTTCTTATGCTTAGTTTCTTGTAGAGGGGGTTAACGAGGAGCCGCCTTCGGTGCCCATCTCGGGAGCCGTCGGTGTCAGTACTGCTACTGATGCCATTTTGGTGTTAGGGGCGACAACCGCCGTGGAGAGGGCGTCTTTGTCGACTACCCCGACCGCACCTGGCGTCTCTGGTCCTGCTTTACCGGCTATGGTGCAGGGAGGAGTCCCGCAAGCTTCTACTCATACTCCCGGCGCCACATCCTCGGCAGCGGCGACGACTATTGATGGAGGAGCTTCGCATGCGACCCCCCTCGCACCTAGCGCCGCCGCTGCCTCCGATGGATTTTATCTGGAGCCCGCTGTTCTCCTTCACGACGAACATGTGGAGGCTATCCTCGGGGGGTGCCTTCGGCAATCCTCGATCTCTGCGAGACGTTCCCTCTGCTGTAGAACATGCGCAGCGTCGAGTTATGCCTTGCCTCGGTAAATTTTTTTTGTTTGTCTTCGTGTTACTTATGTTTGTATTGAACTCTGCAGAGCTTGGCTTGGAATCGTGCCGCGTCGGATCAAGTTGTGGGCCTCTCGGAGAAGTGCACTGTTCTTGAGGGTCGTGTCACGACCCTTGACCAGGAGAACCGCACCCTTCGAGAGGTTAGCATGAAGGAGAAGGACCAGGCGGAGCAACATGCGAAGGCCACCGAAGAGACTTTGGCTGAGCTCTGTGCTGAAGTCGAGGCTCAACGAGCTGAACTCGAATCGTCGCGTACGGAGTGCAACAGGCTGTGCGACGATCCGAAGAAGGGGGTCGCGGAGCTTGGGACTCTTCGGGGTTCCGTGGCGAAGGCGAAGCAACAACAGGAGGCACTCCAGGAAGAGCTCCTATCTTTGAGCCAGGCCTTTGCCAAGGAGATGAGCAGGCTAGGGACTATTTCCGTGAGCATTCCTCCGAGGAGCCCGGCTCTAGCCCTCAAGTACTTGAAGGAGGCGATTGGGACCTTGGTGGAGGGGTCCTTATGCTATGGCTCGGACTGCACCGTCAGCTCAATCTTCGCATTTACATCAATGCTAAAGAGCGTTGGGTGCACACATTTTGCAAGAGGCTCCTCCCCAAGTGTTTCCTATCCTTCGGTATTCAACCCCAGCTTCTTCGACCGGGACTCCCGCCAGGTTGTTCGGGACTTCATGTTGAAGTTCTGGCGAGCTGGCGGTCATGCGTTCTGTCGTGCTTTCAAGGCCAATGCGAAGAAGAAGACTCCTGCGGTCGCTGTGGTTGGTTCACCTGTGCCCCTAAAGATAGCAGAGCCCAGGGTGCCGACCGAGGATTCTCCGGCAGTTTCCACTCCCCAGGATCCCAAAGGTCCTGTATATCCGAAGGGCAAAAAGCCAGTGGAGTAGGATTGTAATAGCTTTAGGATTGTAATATTTTGCTGGTGTAATATAAGATCTTTTGTTTACTTCTTGTTCCGAAGTTGTCCTATATCGTGAGTGATCTTATGTCTTCATGATGTTTTCTTTTCATTTGGCGTTAGTCCTTCGCTTCGCTCCATCTTATATATTACACGATCGATGCGTGATAGCGTAGTCGGTGTTCGCGAAGACCCGTGGCTCGCGACGTCTCCTTGTTTGGGTTCTTGGCCTGAGGGCTTGTAGACTCGCGCCAGTCCCTTAATCGTATAATTAGCGAACGCGCAATCGAATTAGCGTATTGGCGTTCGCGAAGGCTTATGGCCCGTGAAGACTTTTCGGGTGCTTGGCGCGAGCGCTCGTGGCCTCATGCTAGCCTTTTTGCGTATTTAGCGTTTTTCGCGTTTGCGAAGGCTCGTGGCCCGCAAAGGGATTTTCGGGTCCTTGGCGCGAGAGCTCATAGCCTCGTGCCAGCCCCTTAGAGCTTTTTGCGTATTTGATGATCGCGAAGGCTTATGGCCCGCGAAAGCTCTTTTTCGGGGGCTTAGCACGAGCGCTCTTGGCCTCGCGCCAGCCCCTTGGCGCTTTTTAGCGTATTTGGCGTTCGCGAAGACTCGTGGCCTGCGAAGGCTCTTTTTCGAGTGCTTGGTGCGAGCGCTCTTGGCCTCAAGCCAGCCCCTTGGTGCTTTTTAGCGTATTTGGTGTTCGCGAAGGCTCGTGGCCCGCGAAGGCTCTTTTTGGGGGTGCTTGGCGTGAGTGCTCGTGGCCTCTCGCCAGCCCTTGGCACTCTTAGCGCATTACACGTTTGCGAAGGCTCGTGGTCCGCAAAGGTTATTTTTCGGGTACTTGGCACGAGTGCTCTTGGCCTCGCGCCAGCCCCTTAGTCGGGTTGAAGTGTCTTCTCGGGAACGTTCTTCTCTTTTTCATTTCATTTCAAATTACATCTTGGCAGTTACATTCCCGTAGGATTTCTCCGGTCGCAGCCGGTTTTGGGTGTCTGAGCATCGTTAAGAACTCCGCTCGTAAAACCCGCTAGGAAAAACCAAGTCGGAAAAAAGAGTACTCAACGCTTCTTCATTGCCTCATGGGTAATACTTGATCAGGCTCTTCGCGTTCCAGGTGTTTGGGACCGAAGAGCCGTCGAGATTGGAGAGTTGGAACGATCCTTGTCTTGTTTGTTTGTTCACGATAAAGGGTTTGTCCCATGTGAGCTCTAGTTTGGATGGTCGTTGTGGCATTTTCCGAAGAACCATGTCCCCTTCTTGGATCTCCCGTGGTCTTACGCGCTTATAGTAGGTTCTGCTCATTAACTCATTATACATCTCTAAGGCCTGTTTTGCTTTAAGCCTGTCTTCTTCGAAAGTGTCGGTCGGCGGTTGATCACTGATCTTAGCTCCACCTGTTATGAACCGAAGGGTCTTCGCTTGGATCTCAGCCGGTGTTACTGCCTCTTCACCATACACCAGCCTGAAAGGTGAATATCCCGTTGGTCTTGTGGGCGTCGTGCGAATTGCCCACAGCGTCTTCTCCAGTTTTTTTGGCCATTTTCCTTTTGCTTCATCTACCAATCTTCTTTTTAGTGATTTCATGATGTTCTGATTTGCCCGTTCAACGGCACCGTTCGCTTGTGGGTGTCCCACGGAAGCATAGCATATTTTTATACCGAGGTCTTCGCAGAATGACTTAAATCTTGACGAGATGAATTGTGATCTATTATCAGCCACTACTTCTTGTGGTATGCCAAACTTGTATATCATATTTTTCCAAAAGAAATGCTGGGTCTTCGCAGCTGTGATGCTCGTCAATGGTTCTGCTTCAATCCATTTGGTGAAGTAGTCGATTGCGATAATGATCCACTTAAATCCTCCTGAAACCTGCTTGAGCTCCCCCACGATATCAATCCCCCACCTTGCGAAGGGACACACTAGAGGTGAGGGTTGTAGGTTTGTTGGCGGAGCCTTCGGGGGGTTTGTCATCCACTGATATCCTCGGCATCTTTTTACGAATTCTTCTGCGTCGCTATTGGCCGTTGGCCAATATATTCTCATACGTAACACCTTCACTGCGAGGGCCCTTGGGCTTTGGTGCGAGCCGCAGATTCCTGCGTGCACTTCTGCCAGCGCTTCATTTCACACCTCATCCACGGCATGCCAATTCCCGATTTGTAGAGTAGGCCATCCATCATGGTATACGTTCTTGCACGTTGCTTTGTTGTGTGCGCATTTCTACTATCCTCGGGTAATTCACTATCCCGAAGATATTTGACGATGATTGTTCGCCAATCTTCTTCCATGGATCTTGCTATGAGTTGTACTTCAGGGCATATAGATTCTCGTGATATTGCTTCGTAAAACACCCCATCGGCTATTCTTGTAAAGTATGCTGCTGCCTTGGCCAGCTCGTCGGCTCTCATGTTTTCCCCTCTTGGTATTGTTTTCACGAAGATCCCCATAAAATGCTTTTCTATTGCTCTTACTGCCTCCAAATATTTTACCATCTCAGTGTCTTTTACTTGAAAGTCCTTTGTTATATGCCCTTCTATTAACTTTGAGTCAGTGTAAATGACGACCCTCTTTCCTCCGAGAGATTTTGCTTTTCGAAGACCCAACAAAAGTCCGTCGTATTCAGCCGCGTTATTTGTTGTCTTGAAATTTAACCTGAGTGAATACTCCGTGATTTGCCCTTCGGGGTCGGTTACAATTGCTAATGCTCCTGCCCCTTCTGCTGTGAAAGAACCATCAGATTTTATACTCCACAAAGAGGGTAGTGCTGCGCCCTCTTCTGAAACCTCGGCCGACCATTCAGAGATGAAGTCGGCTAGTGCTTGAGCTTTAATGGCCATCCTTGGTTCGAAGGTGATGTCGAAGGGCGCTAACTCTGCGGTCCACTTCGCGATTCTTGACGTGGCGTCTTTGTTTTCAAATATAGACCTTAGAGGGTATGCTGTGGGCACCATTATCTTGAACTCTTGGAAGTAGTGCCATAATTTTTTGGATGCCATAAGTAATGCATAAGCTATCTTCTCCAGCTCAATATAGTTTCTTCTTGCTCCTTCCAATGATTCTGATACATAGTATACTGGCATTTGTCCCCCTTCGGCTTCATCCTTTACAAGGACTGCGTTGACCACGAAGTGGCTGGCTGCCAGATATAAGGTTAGGTGTGTCGCCCCGTTCGGACTGACGAGTCTTGGCAGTTGATGAAGATACTCCTTCAGTCTTGCTAAGGCATCCTTGCATTAAGGTCCCCACTCAAAGGGTGCTGTTCCTTTAATTGTGCTGAAGAAGTGCTTATGTTTTTCTGCGAACTTCGCCAGAAATCTCCCTAGGGCGGCCAGCTTTCCCAGGAGGCTCTGTGCTTGTTTCTTGTTTTCGGGATCTTTCATGCATTGAATTGCATCGATCTTCTCCTTGTTAACTTCTATTCCTCGGTGCGATACCAGAAATCCAAGCAACTTTCCTGTTTCCACTACAAAGGCGCACTTCATTGGGTTCAATTTTATACCCTCTTCTCTCAAGCTTGCGAAGGTTTCTCGAATATCCTCGCCGTGGTCCCTCCTTTGCTTGCTTTTGACGACAATGTCGTCGACGTACGCCTCCACGTTCTTTCCCATTTGATTTGCTAAGACCTTTGCGATGAGTCATGCAAAAGTTGCGCCTGCGTTTCTTAGGCCAAAAGGCATTCTTTGGAAGCAGTACGTGCCGAAGGGGGTTATGAATGCCGTCTTCTCTTCGTTTTCTTTTCTCATATATCCTGAGTAGGCATCCAAGAAGCTCATTAGTTAACAGCCTGCCGTTGCGTCAACCAGCTGATTAATCCACGGTAGAGGGAAATCATTTTTTGGGCATGCTTTGTTAAGATTTGTGAGATCAACGCAGAGTCTCCAGGTGCCGTTTGACTTCTTCACCATTACTACATTTGCGAGCCACTCAGGGTACGTAACTTCTCGAATGACATGAGCTTGACGCAATTTTTCCACCTCTATCTTCGCTGCTTCCTTTCTATCGGGCCCTATTTTTCTGAGTTTTTGTTTTATTGGTTTTACATCCACTTTTACGTTTAGTGCATGCTCGATTGTTTCTCTAGGGACCCCCTTTGACTCTCCCGGCACCCACGCAAAGATGTCACTATTTTGCCGAAGCAAGTTGACGACGTTTACTTCTTCTTCTTCAGAAAGGAAGGATCCGATGGACACTGTCTTCTCTTCATTTTCTGGAAATAATCGTATCTTCTTCGTTTCACTCTCCGATTTGACCTGGGGCTTGTAACCCTTTGGTCTGTACTGGGGGTCGATCCTCTCCGTAGTTTGGACTGGCTTGAGCTTTGGTATGCCTTCGAGTTCATTTTTTCTCGCTGATTGTTGGTTTCCTCGAATGGTAATAACTCCCCCTTCGGTAGGCATTTTCATGCACATGTAGCTGTGATGTATAATTGCCCCGAAGGTGTTGATGATTCTTCTTCCAAAGATGGCGTTATAGCGGTACTCCATGTCAACAACATCAAAGCATATGCTCTTTGTTATCTTCCTTTTGCCTTCATGAAAAGTTACAGGTAGCGATATTTGGCCTATAGCAACCACTGACTCTCCTCCGAACCCTATGAGTGGCATGTGCGATGGTGTCAGTCTGTCTTCTGGTATATTGAGTTGCTTGAATGCGCTGACGAAAATGATATCTGCTGAGCTTCCTCCATACACTATCATCCTTTGGACATCATAGTCTGCAATTTCTGTTGTGATCACAAAGGGACACCTCGTGGATGAACTCCTTTCTCTTTCTGTTCGATGGGAGGTTCATCGAGGATCCTCCAGTGATGACATGGATAACCCTTCGATTTTGCTGTTCAACATTGTGAACCCTCTCGGGAGATTTGCGGTACTGATCCCTCGGTCGCTGGTCTTGCCTTCATTGTCGTTTCTGGTTTTGGTAGTTCTCGCGTTGTGCTTTAACATCTCTGCATTCCTTGGTTGTATGCGAGTAGTTTTCTCCATGTACCGCGCAATATTTCTTCTCCTTGTCCTGATTGCCTTCTCGGAATCTATCATTCCTGTGGTAATTCTCCCTTCAGTAATTGTCGTTTTTTCGATCGTCACCTCTTCTCGTGCTATCTTTCGATGGTTGTACTCGTCCCTTTGGGAGTTGTAATCCCTTCGGGAATAATCTCCCCTTCTATTGTTGTCGATAGGTCTTTGCTCATCTGTTTTAGACTCTATGTTGCTTAATCTTTTGTTGTTTTGATGTCTCCTGTTCTTGTTTTTGAATTGCTCTCCTTGTGGCCATCGCAGTCCTTGTGTGTATTTAGCTGGCCTTGCCTTCTCAAGTTTTCCTCTTCACCTTTTGCATACCCCTCAACCTCGTCATAGAGGAGCGCAGCTGTTTACGGTGGGTCTTGAGTCAACTTGTGCAGAAGGGGTCCCGGTTGAAGCCCTCTTCGGAATGCATTGATTACCGAGGAGTCTGATACATCTCTTATCTGGCATCGTACAGCAGCGAACCTTTTGTAGTAGTCTCTTGTGCTTTCTTTCTTGCCTTGTTCCTGGCCGACGAGGTCCCCTTCTACCATCCTTTGGATATAATTGCCTTGAAAGTTATTGGCGAAGGCGTCTTTGAGTTGACTCCACAAATGTATGGATCCTCAAGACAGCGAAGTGTACCATGAGAGCGCGGTTCCCTTCAGTGTTAACAACAAGCTCTTTGTCTTGATATCATCATCTCCGCCAGCTGCTTCTACCGTCGTGTCATATACATCTAAGAATTCATTTGGGTCGGTATCTCTAGAGAACATGAATACATTTGGCATTTTGAATCCTTCGGGCCATTTTTTGCCGCGAAGGTATGCACTTAGAGGTGCTTCGCTTGCCTTCTTCGGCTGTGCCGTCGTTACGGTCGGCCGAAATTGCTCATGATTTTCCTCCGAGTATGGGATCCTTCGGGGCACATACTGCTGTTGGGGTTGCATTGTCACGAGCTCTCTTCGGAGCAGATTGATTTGTTCCTCCAACAGTCGCTTTCTATCTTGCAAGATGTCCTCGGCAGATGGGGGGTCTCCATGTTGACGTTCTTGCATAGGATGGGTGGGTGGGTTTTGCTGCGTTTCATCTCTGGTGATTCTGCTGGGTCCTGGCTCGTCGAGTCTACCACCGCCCACGCCCGGGACACCTTGGCTTTGGTTCCTCCGGCCCTGCAGGTTGGTGTGGGGGGCTCTTGGGATGCTTCCGCCAAGTCCTTGCACCGACGCGCCTTCCCGCCGCCGTTCAGTCGTTGGCGCGGCGGTGATCGCCCTTTGGGCTGCTTCCTCCGTCGTCTCGCCGATGACATCTTGTTCGTTCTGGTCTTGCCACTCCCACCCTGCGCCTGCTCCACCGTGCCCCGGTTCCGGCGGCCCGTCGCCTCTGGCTGCTGCTGCGCACCTCCTTGGTCTGGCCATCACTGCAACACTCGCCTCTTCCCCACGGATGGCGCCAATTGTTGTCGCCGGGAGTCCCCACCGACGAGGTGAGGTACGGTGCCCCTCCCCGGTGCTGGAGAGGACGCCGAGAGATACTGTGGAAAAAAGCGGATGCTAGATGAATAGGACCAGTGTGCAAAATGTGCAATCAGAATTCTCTGCCCTTCTCATTGATGAACTTATCAATTTATACAACCGTAGGGTCCGGGTTCACATGTATGGGAAACACCCAAATTGCCCTGGCCTATGTGAAACACCCAAATTGCCCCGGCCCCAGAATCGTTGATCTTGCGATCAACCGTTAGACTAGCGTTCTTACAATCTAAGCTTTGCTAATTCCTATCCTACCCTCGAGGGGCACCTTCGGACAAAGTGGTTGATCCGGTCCATCCTTGTCAAGGGCTGTTGCGGAGTCTTCGTCCCCTGGCCCGAGACTTGTCGAAGATACCAGGCTTAGTCTCCCCAAAGGATCTTCGCTAATTCCTCGGTGGGACCTCGCTCCTCCCTTATACCCTTCGGTAGGAGTCCCGAGGGCTCTCATCGCTCGGTTGCCTCGGAATGCCTGACCCTTCACGCGTGTCTGAGTCCTCGGCTCACAACCCAAGGGGTTGTGAGGTCTTTATCTTAGGCGCGCTTCTCCAATATCCCTTCGGGTTAACACCCTTACGAAGGACCCTTTCAGCATCTTCGTGGACATCCACCTTTCTCGGAGATGGGGTGGTTGCCCTACAACAATAAATACTACAATTACTTATTGCATCCATCAATCCTATTATCTCCAATTCCTTTTTTCAGTCGTACTGCCTACTTGCTATATAGTATTGTATTTCATCTTGTTTAGCACCCTTGTAATACGAGTACTCACCCATATGCTGCCTTCAACGCAATTATTAAAAATTATGCGTTGTACATGAAAGTTGTAGATAATTTCAAGGTGCATCTTTTTCGTGTTGTGACCTTTTTCATTTGAGCAACAGATGAATTTATAAAAAATATTTTGTGCATTGGTGTGCTAAGTGGAAAGTTGAAAAGGTGTTTTTCGGTTCCAGTTCATGGATTGCATACATATATGTTTGAACTCATGATATTGGACTAACATGCAGGTTAGAGAGATAAGAACATATTTTGTATTGTGGAAAATGGTTTGGTCTTTGTGGACGCAGGCTTAGAGACAACCGTGGTCGGCGACAGTACCGGAACTAGGTCAGTGGATCGAGGTCCAGAACGGTGATGAATGTTGTAGGACGGATGGGCTCAAGCTTGGGGCTCATGAGGACGCTATGGAGATGGACTTGAGGTGGCTCAAATGTTTTGGTTCAGGTTGGAGGCCCGAAGGCATGAAAATGGAGTGGTCAAGTCCGACAGATGAAGGCTTGTTGTATCGAGTTGATCAGGTTTTGTGTAGAACATATGTATGGCATATGTGGCCCATATTTGGCTGAGTGTTGTGTGGGTTTAGGCCCATATAAGTGGCTGGCTGAGTGAGTGAATCATAGCCCTTGATTTCGTCGCTTAGGGTTGAGACAACAAATCAAGAGTTGTGGTTTACCTAGTGGCCCTATAAAAGAAGGGGTAGGTGGAAGGGCTGCCTCCACCAAGTCTTAGGCAAAAGTTTGGGTATTGTATTATGCTCATTTGAATTTTGCCCACCTAGGTGTGGCTGTGGAAAAAACCCTCTCAAGCAATACAAACTAGTTTCTCCAAAACTATGGCTTTGTTCTTGTCTTGTTCTTGTGTTTGATCTTGTTTCTTTGATGTTTTTTGTTACAATTTGTTTATTTGCCTCACCTTCTTCTAAATATTGCTGATCCATTATATCTTGAGGTTGCTCATATCATCTTAGGGCTTTAGCAACCTATGGGAGGTTAGAGATCAAGTTCTTCCATTTATTGCTTTTTTTGGAAGAAAGATGTTCTTGCGCAGCCTGTAGTGTAGGATTTTTAGAAAAATCTAAAAAAACCTTTTATGAGTTCTTCCAGTGGGAAAGTTGCCTTACTTCCATATCCATATGTGGAAAAATTTTGAAGTTGTTTGGGCAAATCCTTTGGGAGCTATGAGGTGAATACAGAGTTCCAAATTTTCTGTGCAAAATTCCTGGCAGACTGTGGTGCGAGGATTTTCATTTTTTTTCTGCAAGGAGTTTTGAGCCGAAATTTGGTGGGTTGTTGCATGATTCATTCATCTACTTGGAGAAAAATCCACGAAATTTTTGGATACTCAGAAAAGTAGCAACAACCCCTAGTCTCAAAACAACTTTCTGTTGGAAACCACTTTCGCTTTTTCTAAAGCACATTTGGTTGTTGGACTGTTTCATCTTGTGCCTAACCTCTTTTGACTTTATGCGCTTTTATTTGAATCCTCAAACAATCAGAAATGTGGCTGTAAAATCCTCATATACTAGCATGGATTTTATCTGTGCATATTTGAGGTACACAGTGTTGAGTATTCTTGTTTTTAGAGAATTGGTGGGCTCGAGGAGCACCAGTTCGAAAAAATCTTCAAAACTTCCATTCACCTTGATCTGGTTGCTATAGCTGTGCTTTCAGCTGTATTGAGTGTGATATTGTTGCTGACGATTTCGTGGTTCAGTTGTTGGGCGGTCTATATGAAAAAAAAAATAAATGTTCATGTTTATTTACATTACGGTCTTTATCTCATCTATGTCAGTCTCTCTTTAAAAACCCTTTAATGAGACGTGAGACTTTGGGAGACATGATTGACTATTCTTATACTGTTCCTGATACTGATGAATGACGCGGCAACTTGTCGCAAGTAATTGCGGCGTGCTTGTGTAGTGTGTCCTTATTCAGGGTATCGATCGTTTTAGAGGAAATGGTCCTCATCACAGATTAATCCTTATTCATTCGTTGCCAGTGTTGGGCTATTCTTTCTAGGTTTTGGTAATTGTTAACCGGAGGAAAATAAAATCAATCCATAAACGGCGAGAGTACGACTGTATGAGAGCAGGGTTCGTAAACCCACAGGAAACCGGCAAAAACCGGCGGTTTCCCGCTAAGCCGGTGCAGTCCGGCTTCGGAAACCGTCGGTTTTTGCTCGGCCCAACTCGAAAATTCAAATTTGAATTTAAAAAAATTAGAAAAATTAAAAAAATTAGGACTTTTATAGAACAACTTGTACAAAGCAAGATTTCAAATTTACATCGTTTTCATACTCAAAATTCAAATCAAAGATGTGGTGAAACTTTTGTTGTGTTGAAAAAAAAGAATTTTTCATAATGGGTTAAGTGGGCCAGATCTAGGGGCATTGCAGGCTAAAATTGGGCTGCAAATGCAGCCCAATTTTGCTGCCCCTGTGAAATTACAAAAAAGCCCCTGATAGATGCTTTTGGTCCCCCTACCGATCCCCTTTGCCTTGCACTCCTCTTCTGCCTTCCCGCAACCAGGCCGTACCCTGCTCGCCGCCCCGCCGCCATAGCCGCCAAATCCCGGCCAGCCCGCGGCTTGCCCGCCGCCGAAACCGTCGAAACCGATAGATCCAGCTGCTAGCCGCCGGCTTGGAGGCGAGTAGCCAAGGCCGAGCCCGAGCGCAGCAGCCGGCGGTTCCAGGCGGCTATCCGAAGGCAAGCGGCTTCGGCGGGTTCGACGGAAACCGTGGTGGGCCGCTCGCCGTCGCCACCGCTATGCGACACGACCAAAACTAGCGGCTTGGTGGCCAAAGCCGGCGGTTTTTGAGCAAATAGCCACGGCTAATCGGGTAAATCGTCGGTTCAGTTCATTTTTAATGTGAATATACCACTTTGATGTATGTAGTGTATACTATGTAATATGTATGCGCATTTGGTTCATGTGGGGGCTAGGGAGTGATGTCGGACCGACCGGTCGATGAGGTGTGGAATCACGGGACTACAGTTGGCAAGGGGTTCACACGCAAATACTGTCGTAAAACGAAGAATGGTGGGGGTGCCTCGCGGTTGAAGCATCATCTGGCTGGGCGGGGGAAGGATGTTGCTAGCTGCAACTCAGTTCCCCCGAATGTGAGAGATTTTTTCCAGCGGGAGCTCGACAGGATTAAAGAAAGAAAAAGAGAGAGGGTGCAAGAGCAGATGAGACGAGAAGACGTGGCGAGAGGGCAAGGGGACTAGCGTGATACATACACATCAGGTCTTGATGAAGAGGAGCAGGCCCATCGTGCAATGGCGGAATCCGCGTTGGAGGCGGATTTCAGGGAGCAGGCTGGTGACAGGTATGAGCACGGGGGAGGTATTGGGACGGCACTGTCACAGCGGCAGTCCTCGAGAGGAAACCCAATCTCGAGGATGTTTAGGAGGTCGACTTCACATAGGGGAGCGGTGCTTCCCCTGACTACCTCTTGTCACAGGCGTCTGACCCGGTGCAAACGAGGATTGATAAGGGGGCGTGGTCGAAAGAAGGTAAAGCGGCCAGGGAAATGTTGGGGAGTGCGTGGGCCACGTTTTACTATGTCTCTGGGATCCCTGGGATCAAGGCGGATAACCCGTGGTTCACAGTTGCAATCAAGGAGACTCAAAAGCTAGGTAAGCAAATTTCATTCAAGATATTTACTTACATGATTAAGTACTATGGATACTTATGCATCGTTATTTTCAGGTGAGGGCATTACTACTCCGACTGGTAGGGAAATTGATGGAAAGTATCTTGACCAAAATGAGATGGAGATAAAGAAGGACCTTCAGAAGTGGCGACGGGAGTGGTTGGACTATGGGGTCACCATATGTGTGACTCATGGACGGGTCCTACGGGGATGTCAATAATCAATTTCTTATTGTAGTGTCACGGACGGATTTTTTTCCACAAGTCTGTGGATGCCACAGGATACACACAGAGTGCTAACTACATTTTGAAGGTGATTGTTTTTTATCACATGTTTGTTAAATATTTGTCACATAGACTTTTTCATATGTGTTGCAAATGGCATGAATTTTAGGAGATAAAATCAGTTGTGAACTTCGTTGGGCCAGAAAACGTGGTGCAAATGGTTACCGACAATGGTTCGAACTACAAGAAAGCATGCCATTTGCTGATAAGGGAGCATGAGCACATCGCATGGCAGCCTTGCGTAGCGCACACCATTAACCTAATGCTCAAAGAAATTGGATCATGGCCTGATCACATAGAGGTCATCAAAAGTGCAAGAAAGATATCCAGATGGATGTATAACTCTAATAAGTTGCATGCTAGGATGAAAAATGCCATTGGTGGGGAGCTCGTTAAATGGAATGCTACAAGGTTTGGAACAAACTATATGTTCCTTGGTAGCTTCCTGAGGTAAAAAGAGCAGTTCATGCAATGGATGACTTCTACTGAGTTTTTGGGCAGTGCTTTCGTTAAGACAGAAGACGGTGAGTACGCTCACCAATGTTTGTGTAGTCTTGACTGGTGGAACAACATGGCATATGTTTGCAAGGAGGTCGAGCCACTTTATGCCTTCCTGCGGTTCATTGATCAAGATAAGATGCCTACTTTAGGGTATGTCTTAATGCAATATCAGACTATGAGGCAAGAGTATGCATCCATGTTTAGCCATGACACGGAACGGTATGACAAGATGATGGAAGTAATAGACTCTAGGATGGCAGACATAGTCAAGGGCATGTATGTCTCTGCAGGTAACCGCATCATCCTTTCAACATGATTGTATCATTACCAGACTTTAATGTACACTAATGCCACTTTGGTTTTTTGTAGCTGTTGTTTTAAGCCCTCTAGTGTCGTACACGTTTGGCACGGCCCCGGACTTGGCGGGTGACCTCCGCGACGCACTAAATAAGATGTGTGACGTGGATACCGTGGCGACAGCGCTCATCGAAGCCGAGAGCTTCGCCCAGAAGGCTGGGCCTTTCTCTTCCCAGTTAGCTGTCAAGATGTCACGGGATGATAGAACTTCTGCGGGTATGTACAATCTTTCTATATGTAATGTTAGGCCATTATGTGATATATAAACCATCATCTGGCATGCGTCGTACGTCTTGCAGCTCATTGGTGGGGCATGTTCGGCACTGACACACCCACACTCACCAGAATTGCTAGGCGCCTACTCTCTCAAGTGGTGTCATCTAGTGTGTGCGAACGAAACTGGAGCACATTTGCCTATATACACACAAAAGTCAGAAACAGGCTGTCATACAAAAAGCTCCACAAGCTTGTATATGTGAACTACAATTTGAGGCCTCGAATAACACAGCAACAACCGGGATGGGCACAACCCAACCAGGATCCAATTGACAGGTTTGTCCATCTAAGTCTGGCAGATCATGACAACCCTATAAGAAAATGGATGGACCTTGCCAGGTCTAATGCACCGCCAGAACTTGATGAAGATGACAGTGACACCGACTATCCAATCCCATCACAACTAGTCACGCACACCATGGACACATCACAGTTCAAAGGAATGGGCAAGTCTGCTGATGTTGCGGATTGGGCTGACAGAAATGTGGGGGACATGCACATAGGAAAGAGAAAGCAATGGAAGCAACCAGTGAGTCGTCCTCCCAAAAGGTCAAAGGGCAAGGGGAAGAAAGGGGATGATCCCGTGGATAGCGACGAGAGCACAGAAGATGATGATAGGAGTCCACCATACATGGAGTCAAATGACAGTTCTTCTGCACAGAGTAGCGATGACGATGATGGCGCAGGCGCGGGAGGAGGAGGACAGGCTGGCGCACAATCTTTGATGTCTCCATCTCCCATACGCTTTACAGGGGAGAGCACGTTTCGATACGCCACACAGGATACCGACCATAGGATGCCTACATCACAGCGGGTGACAGGGACAGGTCCAGGTGCACAGAGAAGGTATTCCATTTTAGTTGATCATCGTCACGACAGCTCAAGTATGTCCACACAGGAGTCCTACCCCTCCTCCTATTATGGAATACCAGTAGCTCCACCACAGTTCCGTGCACAATGGGTTTATGAGTGGCAATAACCGGAGTTATTTGCCATGTTTTGGAATGAGTGTAGTGCATCGAGCATCTTCACCGGCATGACGTGGGAAGATTTTAAGGCCAGGCTGGCAGAACAACGGGGATTCATTTTGATGTCAACTGAAGAATACAACAAATGATGTATTGAAAGTTTGAAACTTCTTTTCTATGTAACACTTTGCATACTATACAAACCATCATCACTTCACCAAGCATAGGCAAGCTACAATGGGATGGAATTAGTATGGCTATGAGGCTTTCCACCGAGTCATGCAAAATGCAAATGGTCATATTGCTCAAAAGGTATAAATATTTGGATGGAAATATGATGTGTTCATGTATAATATATGTGTTTGATGGAAACATTGTCTAATTTCTAAATATTTGTATTGCAATATATGTATGTATGAATCATACCGGTTTTGAGACATATATTCTATGTCTAATGTCTAAATATTTGTATTGCAATATATGTTATGTATAATATGTCATATGTACATATGTTCCAAACATCAATTTTTAGTATAGGTCGTGCCAAAATTTTTTTCTACATCTATACAAATTATCATGACATATATCCTAGGCATATATGATTTTTTTCATATTTTTTCAAGATGTTTTCCTGCATCTTTTCAATTTTTTTAATTTCCAATTTTTTCTACTTATTTCTCGCCAAAAACCACCGGGAAACCGGTGAAATCGCCTGGGAAACCGGTAAAAACCGTTTTGCAAACCGCCGGCCACCCGAGATGATTTAAATTCAAATTCGTCCGGTTTTTACTGGTTTCTACCGGTTTCCACTGGTTTTTACCGGTTAACCAGCCTGGTGAGAGGGCGGTTTCGGGACCCGTTTTGGGTTTTTGATCCCTGTATGAGAGACGGGGTGGGTGATTCTAGGGTTAGTTGCACGAATAATATAAAAGATCCAATGGTGGAGAATTTGGACGATTTCAACCCTCCATATTTTTTTTGCCTTGGCGCTGCTCACGTCATGTTCGATGGCTGCACACCTGCTCCAGTTAGGAATTATCGTTGGTGATTTCGTGGACCTGCATTGTGACGCTACATATCTACATCCTAGATACGATTTCGTGCCTATGGCGCGACGGGAACAGATTAATCTAATTAATAAAAAATGTTGTTTTAGTTTCTTTGTTTCAAAGTTTGTATTTTTTGGAATTTTTTGATGGGCTAGAAAAAAGAAAATAGAAAGAGGAAAAAGGCTACCGAAAATAGAAAAGGGAAAAAGTTTGGAATTTTTAAATGTCATAGAAAAAAGAAAATAGAAAGAAAAGTGTGCTACAATAGGCAATGGAGCAATTTTTTTAATTATCAAAACAATTTTTTTAAATTTTTTTTATGGGTCTTTCTCATGTAGGCATGGTTCCATGTTTAGATTTTTTTTTTGGAATTTTAAAATGGCCAAAAAAAGAGTAGAAAAGACAAATAATGGAAAAGTTTCAAAAAAATCTCAAATTTTTACGGGTCTTAATCGTGTAGGCATGGTTTCACTTTTGTCAAGTTTTTAATTTTCTGTTCCACTTTTGTCAAATTTTAAATTTTTTGAAATTCTAAACAGCAGGGAAAATAAAGAAGAAAATAAAAAATTAAACTTCTTACATGTCTTCCTTATGTAGCTATCGTTCCATAGTTTCTATTTTTTAAAATTTTTAAACAGCGTAGAAAAAAGAAAGAAAAAAGAGAAAAAAGAACAAAAACACAGTGCACTTCCTTGGCTGGGATTTGAAATGTGTTGTGCTAGCCAGAAGGGCAAACCGACCATGTTGATGAAGGGTTGGGCACGGAATTTTTTTTATACTAACGGTGCGAACGGACGGGTGGATCTCATTTGGACATACGATAGGACGGCCGGCGTCCTCAGGCTGACATGGCCACGAGACAGGCCGCCTTTGCTATGCAATTTGTATAAGAGATAATTTATCTTGGAGTAAAGTCAATTCACTTTAGTGTAATGTACTTTCATAGATAAAATTACTTGGGCAACACCAGGCATGACCTGATTGGATACATAGAGCAGGAAAGAAGAAAGTATAACCTTTTTTACACTATATCACACAAAGAACAAAGGTGTTTCAGAAGTCCGATGTCAAATTTTGCAACGTTATGAGAAGTAACAGAAACAACAGAACTGAAATGAAATGCATCTTCCCCCTTGCAATATCCATGCATTTGCCAAGCTTCAGTCACACCTGATCATCATAGGCGAACTGAATTGTAGAAGTAATTTTATATACTCCAGCTCCCAAGCTACTCCCTGCAGGTGGCATGATGAGTGGAGCTGGTGCTAAAAAAAACAAAGAACAGAGAATAGTTAATTAATTCTCAAAGTAGCAGTAGCATAATTAAACAGTTGTACACCTATAGCTATATAAACGAAGACAATATCGGTTCTTATCGATGCAGTAATGCAAAAGTTCTCGCCCTTTTTAGACGAAATGCAGCAACATTAGAATAGAAGGGCTATGCACGGATACGAATTTGCAAACGCATTTTGTTTTTTATTGTTTCATGTGAAAAAAACATAAAAATACATCAACTGTCTGTGTTGCGACATACATGCAGCCAAACCGGTAACAAACCGTTATATTTCAAGTATACCTGCATGCATCCATTAGTAAAAGTAAGGCATATTTCAAGTGGAGAAAATGAAACAATAGAAATAACCCCAAAAAAAATCCACCAGAGCAGAGAGCAACATAAAAGGGGATAGTTTGTTTTGTTTATAGATCAACATAACCAATAAAGAAAAATACGTTAGACACTCAAAACTTCAGAAACGACTATAGCCCTGCAGGAAGCTAAGAATGAAAAATCAGAGCCCAACAATATATGTCATAAAGGATTGCAGTGAAGGAAAATCTGCTGAACACTCAACACAATTTGGTAAGTCTCAATAGTGTTGTCGTCTATGGAATCGTAGAGAGCATGTTTTATTTAGAGCGTATCATATGTTGAAGATAAAAAACAGCATGCTTTAATGTGATATAGATGGAAAAAATCAGTTAAAATGTTCCGAACAGCCTCTGAATTTTAAGAAACATTGCATAGCGTAGGATAATTGATGAGAAATGCTCTATACAATCTAAGAATGGTAAGAAAACTGCTACCACGCTAATACTCTAAAAGCATGCTTCAATCCACCATCAGAAACATTTTATGTATTAGAGGCCAGCTCTGTAATAGATGAAAAGCATACTCCATGTAGCAATTGTCTGAGATGCAACAAAAATACATACGAAAATATGTCAGAGGGCTGACTGGTAAATTTACCTCATCTGCAAATTTCTTTTCTAGCCTGAATACATGATAGAAAAGGTTCTTATAAACAAATCAGTTAGAGAGAGAGAGAGAGAGGACGGATGTAATGCCATATACATGGCATCCACAGTGGAGAAGCGGGCAAACATGTCTGCAAAAGGTCCTGTAAAAGACCGCGGCATCCACACTGGCAGGCGCAGCACCTCTGAAAGCCAACATAACAGGTGATTAATAACAGAGTAGATACGTATTTCAACTCAGGAAATCTTACAAACCCCCAACATGAACAGCACGAACTAAACAGAGCAGAGGTCACATAGGGCCATAACCCTGTTAGGTATAATTTTGATAAGTTCAACGAGTCTATTTCGTATTAGAGTATAATTGAGTTCGTATACGAGATGGAGTTGTTTTAGAGATGAAGTGTCTTTTTATACGTGTAAAAGTCCTAGTCGGTTTTATGTAATCTACTAGTACAAATAAAGGGCCAGGGGCCAAATAAAAGGTATGACGGTTGGAGGCACCACCAAAATATTTCTCTCGTGATTTTCTCAGTGTATTGCTAGATTGACGTATGCGTGTGTGCTGTTCGCGCGTACAGCCGCTCGGCTGCTAGGAGCATCAAGTACGTCTGACGTCTTCGCGTATACGCGTGTACATGGATGCTACATGAGTTTGCGTTGTATGCTGCTGCGTTGATCCAAGGGTGACGCTGTTATGACCTTGGGAGACTGTAGATTGATCCTGGAGTTCCAACAATTGGTATCAGAGCGGGGTTGTGAAGACGAGCGTCGTCGCTGCGCCGCGGCGAACTAGATGCATGTGCCAGGTGGGCACGTTCATCGCCATGGCGTGGCAAAAGAGGCCAGGAGGGTCTCGGATGCTGACAACAAGCGTGTGAGACACATGTCATGGGACGTTGCTGAGGCTGAGGGCAGCCTAGAGGTCGAGGCGCCAGAGGTAGCCGCCGGCATCAAGCCGTCACATGGGAGGGCGGCGAGGCTGAGGCCAAGGCCGCGACCTCGCCGTGCTGGCCACCAACGTGGAGTGGATGGGGTGGCTGGACCAGGCGACGAACGACCTGGAGGACCTGGTGCTGTGTGGTAAGTTGTGTCACCGATAGAGAAGAGACATGTGCTACGGATGAGTTTGGCACTGTTTCTATGTTGAGATGGATTTGACGAGCTGAGTCCAGCATGTTGAAAAGTTGTGACGCCATCCTGAAGTCGAGTTCAAGGAAAGGTTGGCTTCAACGAGTTGTGTCCAAGACGTTGAGAAGGTGTGACGCCGTCTTGAAGTTGAGCCAGGTGAGTTGGTTTCGATGAGTTGTGACCAGGGCGTTGATTAGCTATGTTGTCGTCCTGAAGTCGAAATCAAGGAGCAGTGGGGCGTTGAGTAGTTGTGTCGCCGTCCCATGTCTCGTGTGGAGTTGAGCATGTCGTAGTTGTGTCCGACTGCTTCAACAAGTTAGAGTATCAAGATTAAAGGGAAGATTGTTAGGTATAATCTTGATAAGTTCAACGAGTCTATTTCGTATTAGAGTAGAATTGAGTTCGTATACGAGTTGGAGTTGTTTTAGAGATGAAGTGTCTTTTTATATGTGTAAAAGTCCTAGTCGGTTTCATGTAATCTACTAGTACAAATAAAGGGCCATGGGCCAAATAAAAGGTACGACAGTTGGAGGCACCACCAAAATATTTCTCTCGTGATTTTCTCAGTGTATTGCTAGATTGACGTCGCTGTGTGTGTTTGTTACAGTCTGAGCCGCTTCGGCTGCTAGGAGCATCAAGTATGTCTGACGTCTTCGCGTATACGCATGTACATGGATGCTACATGAGTTTGCGTTGCATGCTGCTGCGTTGATCGAAGGGTGACGCTGTTATGGCCTTGGAAGACTGTAGATTGATCCTGGAGTTCTAACAAACCCGAGCACGCCAAATTCCTAGGAGGCACCACCCAGGGTAGCTATAAACCATGAAATCCCCGGTTTCATTCCAACAATAGGCCGAGACTAACAACCTTTTCATTCCCTTTTCTTAGGATCACCCACCTCGCTGGGAAAGAGGGCCTCTCGAATGGCAAAATGAAGTACAACCTAAATAGAACGACGTGAACTAAGCAAGCAGGAACCCCGGTGCTTTGCGAACATAAGCCACTTGATTTACACTTGATGCGCACACAAAATTTTGGGGAACACCTTTGCACCACCGCATATAAAATGAGGTACAACCTAAATAGAACGGCCTGAACTAAGAACTAAGCAAGCGGGAAGCTTGGTGCTTTGCGAACATAAAGCACTTGATTTACCCTTGGTGCGCCCACAAAATTTTGGGGAACACCTCTGCAACACCGCATACACCTGAGTGGTCCACAGTCCACACACATCGACAGCAGGAAACTGACCTGAAATATCAATTAGCAACAATAGGAAGCCAATCCGAGCTTGCCCGATCAATATGCAGTGCAAGAATGGGACGACATCTCACAGGGAAAATCAAGAGCGGTGGACAACATTCTCACACGGCAACAAAAGAACGACTAATAATGGGACGACAGAAATTCCATGCTCACCGCCATGTAAGACGCAAGGTTTCGTGCATTGGCAGCCCCCGACCGGAATAAAGCACCAAAGTTGGACATGCACGCACAAATCTATCGAAATCCATAGAGAGATCAGGGAGGGACGGCGCAAATCTATGGGCAGACATTGAGGGATGAGGTAGGACGGCGCAAATCCATGGAAAGACATTGAGGGGTGAGGGAGGAACGTGGACGAACGTAAGGACGGTACGGATCCGGAAAAAGGCAAGAGGAAAGGGGCACAACCACGCAAGAAGGAGGAAGCCGACCCGACCTTGGCATCTTGTTGGCGCCACATGCCACCCCTACTGGTGGAACCATGGCGGGACGCAAGGTAGACCGAACAGATCCGGCCGTCCTGCTAACATGGGGACCCCGCGTGACGCGTGGCCGAGCCCTCATCCCGTCGCGTACGGGCTGCGCCGCCGCCTCCACAACGGCCTCCATGACCAGCAGCCGGCATGTTCATGGTGTTCAAGTAGCATGTGCTCTATGGATTGTGGGTGCTGGAGTCGGAGTTCGTGGGCTTGGTGCTGGGGCACTGCGGGCTCAAGATCCTGAATCTCTCTACCAACTCTATCCTCATCATGGCAATCTTTGCCCACCTCTGCAAGGGGTTAGTGGGTGTCAAGCCAACGGCGAGCCTCTTCCTTTACATCTTCAACATGATGCTGACCGGCGGTGTAGGAGCCATGGGATGCGTGTACTTCAAGTAGCGGATTATGTATGGACCGTGTCGGCGATCGGTAACCGGGGGTACCCTGTGACCGGGTGTCAATCCCGTGGACTGAGAGGGGCGGCTGACCGAGCCGGGAAGCAGTATTTGTTGGTTTATAGAGAACCAACGAATCTGACCATTTGTCACCGAGCCTTTCGAAGATGCATGAACCCTGGAGACGTTTTTTACCCAGGTTCAGGCCTCTAGCCTGCTGTGAAGGTAATAGCACTACGTCCTGTCGTTGGTTTCGATTATGAGGTGTATGACTACAGGGGATCGATCCGAGGCCTCGAGAGGAGGAGTCGAGCCCTGGATCGAGATTACAATGTCGTGTAGGTGGAGGCTTTTGAAAGCAGATTGGGTGAAAAAATACGATGCCCCTGGCTATACATGGTGGGTGTCTACGCCTAAGGACGGAAGGTGGAGATCCGAGTCGTGGTTGAGTCTTGCGAGGTGTCTCCGAGTCATAGTCGAGTCCTTCCTTGCGCCTTGATGTAGGATCCGTTTTGGAGTCGAATTCCGAGCCGCTTTGTATGGAAAGTCTTGAGTATGAGACCGTGTGTGGTTCATGGTCACGTGTCTTGATTGTCTTCGAGTGTTCTTCGATATTGGGCCACGCACGATGTGCCTGGGCCGTGCGCACGGTTGAGTTAGTAGGCCTGCCTATGATCCAATGGACCTTTCTTGAGCCCATGCGGTGGGTAGAGGGTATGATATATATGTATCGACAGACCGCTACCTAAAATATTCCACGTGGCATTTTCCCTGCCCCGGCAACGAACCACCATGGATGACGAAGGTGATCTGTGACTCTGTCTGGGTGGCGGTTCGGAAACCACTATAGATGGCTATTTCAAACCGCTGCAAATGAAGGTATGCGGAGTAGTGTTGATTGTACCGTAAAGGAGCCCAAAACTATAGATCATTTAGGATAAACATCACGAGGTAAATATAAATTTCCATGAATAAGTCCTGTAGGTTGGTGACCAGTATAATAGGCACCCATGCATGTTTTTTCCTAAGGTACGCACGTTGTCGGCGGTGGTCTGGGAAAAGCATGAAGAAAAGGTTTTAAATGGTACGATCTCTCGTGTCACCCTGGAATGAAAAATGCCCTAACATGTTGGGCTTGGAGGTCGAGGCAATGCAACATAAACAATCGGCAATTTCACCTCATCATCGACCACTTCACCTTTCACGTGTTCGGCAACGTTGTCCACTGTGATCACCTCGCCCGCTCTTCTGCTCTGCACAATGAACACGTCGTTGCACTGCGTGTTCGGTGGCGCGTTCTTCTGCGGTTGCATCGTCACGATGATATAGCATCTGGACCATGGAGCCATTTTGCCCTCTGCTGGCTGCGCGCAGTACTTCTTCCGGTTCGTCTTCACGACGAACGCAACGGAGTCATCCGTCTTGTTCGTCAGCTGCATCACGCATGATATCTCCTTGTTTAGCTCGAACGGGAAGCGCAGCTCTACCGGGTCGACCGCGAGATAGCCTTTGCAACCAGAGCTCTGCAAGGATTATCGATGTGATGCTGTAAAAAACAAATAAACGGCTGTGGTATGATACTGAAGTACAGCATGCATGATTCAATCTCATTCAACTACTTACGTTTAGTTTGCTATAGTTTATATATGGGACTAACTATTTGTCAGTCGACTGAAATTTAAATCAGTCACCCTCTCCAGACCGTTGAATTTGGATCCAACAACCCAGATTTACCCACCATCCCACTCTTCCTCTTACTTTTCCCTCCACCTGTCGCCCGCCCCTCTTCCTCACGCCTCTGCTTCACCTCACCTCGTGCCTCCTCTCTCCACCCGCCATCACCTCCACCACCACCCATGGCCGGCGGAGGCACGACGTGCCGCCGCTTCGCCATCCCACCCTTTGCCCCTCTCGCTGCTAGAGCTCCCCCGCCCATCCTAATGTATGGGACGAGGTGCGGTCAACTCTCTGGCGTTCGCCCAGCCACCTACGCCCCCACCCGCGGCGAGGCGCCTGTGCCTCACCGGTCTCCCTTACCCTACCGGCCTACCCTGACCAACCGCTAGTCCGCCGCTGCCCTGACCTCCCTCCATACCCGGCAAATGCACCCAAAACCTGAACCCCACCTACTCTGAACCCTAACCCGAAGGGGAAGTAGCGGTGATGGCCAGAGAGAAGAAACTTGTCGAAGATGAGTAAGATCACGGCGCGCCGAGGAAGCAGTGGCGCCGTGTGCAGGATGGCCTAGGTACGGGGACCTAATTGAAATTTCACAAAACTGATAGTTTATACTTTATACAATATTCAATCTCATGTGTTGCAAAAGAGTCTAGGTATAGGAAGTGGTTAATAATTAGAGATTGCGGTGGGAACTAATTTAATTAGTTTATTGCTAATTCCATGTAAATCCACATAGATAAAGGAAGGCAAACTCCAGCGGTGCAAAACTAGTGGAGATCATCGCGTGATAGTACCTGGTCCATAAGGGACATTCTGACAGTATCTAGCTCATTCAGTTTGTCGATAATTTCTGTTATGGTAGGCCTTTTCTCTCGATCAGCCGCAACGCATCTTAACGCTATTTGGATGCATGTCTTCAGTTCGAGGTTATTTACTTCCTTTGACGTTGAATGCAGCCTTTTTTCCCACTTCTCATGTACCTGCGAAATTGAAACTCAACTCTCTGGAAAAGTAAGACAGAACACAATTTGAATAAGAAAATTCTTTTTCGTGATAGAGACAAATGAACTAGCTTCTTACGAGCTCAATAAACTTTTCAGGAGACTTGTCATCAATTTTTGAGTAGCCCGTACGCCCTGCCATTATTTGTATGATTATGACACCCAAACTGAATACATCGAACTTCTTTGAGATATGACGTCTGGAGATATACTCCGGTGGCATGTACCCGCTGCATGACATCAAATACAATATATATATTTGTTACATGGATTTTTTTAAAAAGAAATCGATGTTCATTGGATTTTAACTTACATTGTTCCTATGGTTTTTGTTGCGGTATGGGTTTTTGTGTCACCAAAGAGTCTTGATAAACCAAAATCCCCAATTTTTGGCATCATGCTTTTATCAAGTAATACATTTGCTGGTTTCAAATCCAAATGGTAAATAGGATTGTCCTTGGATTCCGTGTGAAGGTAATATAAACCCTCACAAATCCCCTTGATTATTTTGTAACATGCGTGCCAATCAAGACCACAAGATTCATCTGTAGAAGTAAACATAAAGAGTATATTGTCAATCAATCATTTCCAAAAGAAATATAAAGTACTCTGTTCCTCGACTTCTACAAAGCGTATTTTGATTTGATAGTTTTAAAATTATGTTTTGACTGTTAAATTCATTTTATTTTATGTTGCCAAAAGGTGCAATATGAAATATAAACATACTGTTACAACTTTTGTACACTAAAAGGTACATATAGTTTGATTAATTGTTGGTGAAAACTTACAAAAGTGGAGGGGGTATTACTGTGCAACATAAATATTCTTTAAGGGCCTTTTTACAACCCATCATATCTAGAGGTACCATAAATCTAAGCGGTTGATCAGAGCGTTCACAGTGCATCATTGCTATAAAATGTTGCAATATGTGCCATGTCATTTAGCAACAGTGAAAGAAACAATAGCCTCAATGGAAAGTATCTTAAGTGAAACCCAGTGGAGCACATAGGTAGCCTATGACCTTGCGTAGAATATTGTTGCGTAGCCTATAACCTTGCCTAGATTGCTGTGTAGAAATCATTCCTCATTGTTCCTTGTTGAAGCAACGATGCCACCATCTCTCTTCATTAATTCTTTGCCACGTCACCTTTTTTCCTAGGTGGCACTTAAGCAACGCAGGAAGGAATGGGCACTCTGAACGCTCTTAGGTCTGATCCAATGGTCATTAATAGGTGGTACCTTTAGATAACTTAACCATCTAACGAAGATAATAAGGTCTAAGGGCAATATGGTAATCCCCGCCTCTCTTCTTCTTCCCCTCCTCTACCCCTTTATTCTCTTTAACTGATTCCCAGTGAGCCACCGCCATAGCCACTACACCCACTCGCAAATGCCACCACCGCCTCCCTCTTAGAGCAACACAGCTCACCAATGAGCGCCACCACCGCCTCTATTTCCAAGCACGGCCGCTCACCCGCCAGCACCACTGCTTAATCCGCCTCCACTACCTAGAGCCACCACCTTTGTCTCCTCTCATGAGACCGACCGCCAATGCCCACCTCCGTGTGAGCTAGCGGCACTACTCGCCTCCTCCACGCCTTAGGTTTGGCCCATAGCATAGTGCCCATCGGTCAATGTAGATTGGGAGGAGAGGCAGAGAATCAAAGAAGTAGGAGTCCATGTGGCAACCGCCCCGACATGCTCTCACAACCGTCGCCCTGGCATGCTCCCGCAACTCGACAAGCTCTTGTGGCCTCTGCCCTGTGTTGTTGCGCCGTCACCCTGACAGGCTCCTGCAGCCACTGCCTGCGTGCTTACGCTACGCCACTGCCTTGTCGCCTGCTGGTGCCGCAGCCTATACGCATTGTTCCCCTAGGCGGCGCCTAGACCCGCCTAGGCAGCGCCTAGGCGCTAGGCAGTGGCGTCCCGCCCCGCCTAGGGCCTAGGCAGTGACCTAGGCGGCTAGCCCGCCTTTGTAGTCCGAGACAGTAACTAGACGGTTCAAGAGGCAACCCTACGAGATGTCTAGATGATGATTATATATTTTTAAATGGTGATTAATGATTATGCCTTGATTATGTAGAAGATTTTATTTGAAAAAATATAATTTGTCCTCTAACATCTTAAATACGGCATATAACGTGCAAATTAGTTTGGCCGCCTAGACGGCGCCTAGCGCCTCGCCTAGGCTGCCTAGGCGCTAGGTGGCCCCTCTCCGCCCGCCTAGCGCCTAGCGCCTCGGATAACCATGCCTATACGCATGTGCATGTACTCTGACGACAGTCAGTGGAGAGGTGAGAGAGTGTAGTGAGAGAAAGATGGTTATTTTTAAATGCCAAGCTCAACCTTTAATGGTATCTCGAGCTATCTAGTACCTAGAGGTACTATCTAATGAATCGTAAAAAGGAAGGTGTCAATCACCTGAAATTTGTAAAAATTTTAGTCCATTTTCTAGGCCGTTGGATTGAGATCCAATGGTCTAGATCTCTGACACATCGTCTCTCCCTTCCCATCTATATCTTTCCCTACTTGTTGCCTGATCTGATCCCCTTCTTCCTGCACCCCTCCTCCTCCTCCTGTGCTACCCATGACACCACCGCCTCGCTGCCTCACTCCCTGCCCCTGCCACCATAGCCACCCCATCCAACCAACACTGAAAGGCAGCATGCGACTCCCCCTCCCTCCCCCCCACACACACACCCCGACCACCATCTCCCCCTCCTGGTGGCTTCAACGCAACCCAACCCATCGCCGGTCCGCTAACACCCCACCCCCCAACCTCTCTCTAATCCTGAACACAGAGAACCCCACCCTAACCGAACCATAACCCTAACTCAAATGGGATGGCGGTGGCTGGTCACCAGAGGGGATGGCGGTGGCGGTGTTGGAGAAGAGGAGGTCACCGGAAGGGAGGATGGCGACGGTGACGGCGACGACTGCCTAGGTTTGTGTAAAAATAATTTGACTAATTTTTTTGGTGATTTTAGACGATTGATGAATAGAAATCACCTTGCAAAAAACTTATTCTTTAAATGCAAAATACTTCGCACACAGCCGGAGCATGGTCATACCAGAAATATGCTTTTCAAGGCTTCCACCCTGCATATATTCGAAGCAGAGAGCTCTTTCTGTAATTCCTGCAAATTCAAACTCTCCATTGAGCTGAAAATGTTTTCTTCGTGTCTCGTAGCAGTAGCCTACTAGTCGTATGATATTTCGATGCTGAACCCTCATAAGGCTATTGAATTCACTCTTGAACTGCACGTCGTTAATTCCAGTTATATTGTTATAAAGCTTCTTCACAGCAATCTCTTCCCCATTGTGCACTCCCTGTTTAAAGCAGTAATTTCATAATAACTTATAAACCTAGGATCTTAAACCATATCTTAAGATATATGGGGTACATGGGTACGTGAGTTCTTTGTATTAACAGATATAGTGGATGTTTATGTCTTAAACTATATCTTAAGATATATGGGGTACATGGGTTCATGTGTAGTTCGTTGTGGAGAATGGAAGACATCAGCATTTGATCATACCTTGTAAACTTCTCCAAACCCGCCACTGCCAACTTTATGCTCCTCAGAAAATCCATTCGTTATTTGTTCAAGCAATGTGTATGTAATATCCATTGTCAGGGCGTCGTCAGGCTTGTTTGCTATGGATTGTCCTCCAGGACGATATTCCATATATATGATAGGATCTACCTTCGACCTAGCAAGGTAAAAGCAGACATTATCAACCAACCGTCGTGTTGCTGAAAACGCATGCATGAAGAATACGTAGTATAGATATAGACAATTTTTACGGTGCACTACAACTGATAAGGACCATCTATTTATCTTGATCATGGACATGGGTGCCACGTCCCACATGTCGTCGACGGATGGTATACTACTCTCCCGCCTACCCGCTTTTCCTTCATCACTATAGGCAATGGCACACCTGTTCCTATCACCACATGTGGTCACACACTCCTTCCCACACCCGCGTATAATTTTATTCTGAACAACGTCCTTGTTGCACCGTCCCTAGTTCATAATCTTCTTTTTTGTCGTCAATTCACCCATAACAATCATTGTTCTATTGAATTTGACACTTTGGGTTTTTCTGTCAAGGACCTTCAAACCCGGCGCGTCATTCTTCGCTGCAATTAACGGCGGCGACCTCTGCACTATCTACCCAGCCGCCCACACCAGCCTCGCTGTGTCGTCCTCCATCTGACACCAACGCCTTGGTCACCCTGTTCCGGCCGTTTTCAAAAATTTACATAATAGGTCTTTTATTGAGGTGTTTTCCCATTTCTCTACAAAGACCCTAGAACAAGATAAATCTATATATCATTCAAAAATTGAAATGTCGTAAGCCTAGCACTACTAGAGAATGGGCCTTCCATACCGGCGCTATTAATCTCGGTTTGGCACCAATCCGGACTAAAGCTCTGATTGGGCCGTGTGACATCCTTTAGTCCCGGTTGGTACCAACTAATGCAAGCGGATCCCGGTTGGTGTTATGAACCCGGACTAAATGTAGGCCTTTAGTTACGAACCCGGACTAAAGCCTCGTTTCAGGAATCTTCAAAAGGTAGGCATATCCCTTCTATATCAAAACGCGTGGATGGATAAGTTGGTTAAAAGGGGGAGTGGGGAGTCATGAGGTCTTAGGTTTGAGTCCCACAGGAGCCATATATCCGCGATATATTTTTAAATATTTCTAACACCATCAGTCCAGGTTAAATAGAACCAGGACGGTTGCCTCTTGAGCATTAGTCCCGGATCTGGCCGTCCTGATTCCGGATTAAAGAGAACCGGGACGGTTGCCTCTTGAGTATTAGTCTCGGATCTGGAGCATTAGTCCCAGATATGGCCGTCCTGATTCCGGATTAAAGAGAACTGGGACGGTTGTCTCTTGACTATTAGTCCCAGATCTGGAGCATTAGTCCCAGATCTGGCCGTCGTCCCGATTCGGGAACAGGACGGAAGGGGTTATACAATGAATGATTGGACTCTGCGTACTATCGAAGAACACCACGAAGAGAAGGGAACCTTTCCACTGTAGCGTAGGGTACGATGGACGATTGGACTCTGCGTACTATCGAAAAACACCATGAAGAGAAGGGGAAACTCCTGACAGCCCCAGCAAGCACGCCATCAACAAATCACAAGTGAAGATCAGAACAGGAAATACGTGCTCCCAACTTCTTCAGTGATAATAGAAAGGACAAGAAGATACGAAGAAAACAAAGATACAACGGAATAATAGTTTCTCAGATGAGCAGTCCATAATTTGAGAAGAACTACTAGAACAACAACACACACAAAAAATTACGAGACGAATTGATGAAACAAAAAGATCATATAGGCATGGCTAGCACGTCGAATTACCAAGCAAGAAATTGTACCTAGCTAGGTCGATTTCAATTTTGCGCGGAGAAGACACAGATCCTGCAGCTCAA
Organism: Olyra latifolia; assembly: GCA_036346145.1. Lineage (NCBI taxonomy): Eukaryota > Viridiplantae > Streptophyta > Magnoliopsida > Poales > Poaceae > Olyra > Olyra latifolia. The sequence goes on from CM070530.1 coordinate 54,664,937, forward strand.
CCTCAAGATCCTTGGAGAGACAAAAGAATGAGGAGAAGATTTTGTTCAGTAGATCTAAATTTCGTCTGTTGCCGTGTACTACTAGCTCTGGTGGTAGTGAATCAGTGGTGGCCTCCGATCGGCCGGTCTCCATCTGTACTTGTTTGCGTTCTCTTTCTCCCTCTTAATATCTTGGTAGACCTTATGCTCTCTATAAAAAAAATCAACAGAGAGGTGACGTATCTTTGGACACGCATGAAATCTAGTTTTCTTTCGATTGATTCCCAAATCCCAAGTAGTAAATATACATGTACGTAAGTCGACTTTTCCATGGTGACGAGGACATCACAGGCAGCCGACACCAAGCGACCTGTAGCGGCCAAGTTCGACTGACGACGAGGCTGCATGGACCGACTCTGGCAGTCTGCACGTCGTACCCCTCTCGCACACACACAAGGGCATTCTTCAATGGCCGTGTTTGGATTCCTTGCTAGGCTTTGCCTCACCTTGTTGAGCAAGGTTTGCTGTTTGGTAGGGGCTAGAAAACTTGTTTTGCCTAGCAATCTTGCCAGCCCTAGTAAGAAAATCTTTGCTCAGCCTAGTGAGCCAAATCGGCTCTCCTGAGCGGGCAAGGTTCGCCAGTGCTGCTCCATGGTGTAGACATGGCGAGCGAGCAGCACCAAGATGGGGAGGATCCCAGTGATGACAAGGTGGAGCCTGGCAGCGGTGTTAGGATTAATCTTGATAAGTTTAATGAGTCCGTTTTGTATTAGACTAGATTTGAGTTCGTCTACGAGTTAGAGTTGTTTTAGAGATAAAGTTTACTTTTATACATGTAAGAGTTTTAGTCGATTTCATGTAATCTACTAGTATAAATAAAGGGCCAAGGGCCAGAGAAAAGGTGCGACGGTTGGAGGCACCACCAAAATATTTCTCCCGTGATTTTCTCGGTATTCTTTGGATTGACGTCTGCGTGTGTGCTTTGTTTGCACGCATATCGCTTCGGTTGCTAGGAGCATCAAGTACGTCTGACGTCTTCGCGTATACGCGTGTACATGGATGCTACATGAGTTTGCGTTGCATGCTACTGCGTTGATCGAAGGGTGACGCCGTTATGACCTTAGGAGACTGTAGATCGATCCTGGAGTTCCAACAATTGGTATCAGAGCGGGGTTGTGAAGACGAGCGTCGTCGTTGCGCTGCGGTGAATTGGGCGCATGTGCCAGGTGGGCACGTTTGTCGCCGCGGCGTGGCAAAAGAGGCCAGGAGGGCTTCGGATGTGGGCGATGGGCATCTCGGATCTGCTGATTCGTCGTCTGAATCAGGCGGGTCATGGGAAGAGGGACGTGCTACAGATGAGTCTAGCATTGCTTCGTGTTGATATGGATTCGATGAGTTGAGTCCAGGATGTTGAAAAGTTGTGACGCCATCCTGAAGTCGAGTTCAAGAAAGGTTGGCTTCAACGAGTTGTGTCCAAGACGTTGAGGAGGTGTGACGCCGTCTTGAAGTTGAGCCAGATGAGTTGGTTTCGATGAGTTGTGACCAGTGCATTGAGTAGCTGTGTCGTCGTCCTGAAGTTGAAATCAAGGAGCAGTGGGGCATTGAGTAGCTGTGTCGCCGTCCCATGTCTCGTGTGGAGTTGAGCATGTCGTAGTTGTGTCCGACTGCTTCAACAAGTTAGAATATCAAGATTAAGGGGGAGATTGTTAGGATTAATCTTGATAAGTTTAATGAGTCTGTTTTGTATTAGACTAGATTTGAGTTCGTCTACGAGTTAGAGTTGTTTTAGAGATAAAGTTTATTTTTATACATGTAAGAGTCCTAGTCGGTTTCATATAATCTACTAGTATAAATAAAGGGCCAAGGGCCAGAGAAAAGGTGCGACGGTTGGAGGCACTACCAAAATATTTCTCCCGTGATTTTCTCAGCGTATTGCTGGATTGACATACGCGTGTGTGTTGTTCGCACGTACAGTCGCTCGGTTGCTAGGAGCATCAAGTACGTATGAGGTCTTCGCGTATACGCGTGTACATGGATGCTACATGAGTTTGCGTTGTATGCTGCTGCGTTGATCGAAGGGTGACGCCGTTATGACCTTAGGAGACTGTAGATCGATCCTGAAGTTCCAACAAGCGGGACAGAGCCCAGCAAGGCAAAGATTGCTCAAGAACTAATCAAATCCTATATTTCTCCAATATTTACTCCTGGGGCCATCCACACGTGCACATTCAGTGGTGCTACGCATTATTGCGTTAGACCATGTTCATGTGCCTGCTTAGTCCGTGCTTGAAAAATTAGGTGTTCCTAAGGCCAACCCGAGTCTAGTCTGGCCCGATGATTTTTTTCGTGGACCTTGGCTGAGCGAAACCTAAAAGCCAAAAACCTGAAATCCCGCACAAAATAGGGGGAAATAATAATAAATAAAGCCCAAGGACTGAGTGTTGGCGATCGGTGACCAGGGCCCCACGGGATCCGGGCGTAGAACCGTGAATCGAGGGGTGATCAACCAAGCCGAGCGTATTTGTTAATTTGAGGGGAACCAACGAACCCTTTCACGTCATCTACCAAATTAATTTTAGTATATGGAAGCATGTTTACTCATGTGATTTTTCAACTGAATAATCCAATGAAAAGGTACGTTTAAGACAGGCAGGTCCATTACAATTCCCATACACATGTGCTGTTCTATTGTCGTCAAATGTCAAGTGAGCGCAATCAACAAGGTAAAGAGGTAGATAGAGAATATATACCACAGCTTGGCGAATGGCAACCTTGCTGCCGTCAGAAATGAAGAAGCTCCACATTGTTAAATGCGTTTTTCCCGATTCACCAAGAAGCTCCAACACCAAGCTTCACGAGAAAATAAGAATCAAGGGTAATTCTAAGTTGGTAGCGAAGCAAGTAACTGGAGAATTTGATTGTCTCAATGATGGCTTGATCCCATACCTACGAGAGGTAACGAAGTTGGAAAGTCGACATTGCACCCATTTTGAGATTTCACACATACCGCGTACTCAAAACATAGAAGCTGATTCGTTGTCTCAGATAGCTTCACTTAGGTTGGATCCACCACCTGGTGTTCTTATGGAGAAACTAATGGGCTGTTTGGTTGACTGCATCTAAAGAGATTTGGCTCTACAGATAAAAAAGAGGAGTGTTTGGTTGTCTTCTCATCTATCTAACCTGGCTCTACACATGACCCTCCACAACCTGGCTCCGGGAAAACGCCAAATCTGGCCGTTTCCCCGCATGCAAGCAGCTCGTGCACGGTACTATGAACGCATGCAAGCAGCTGGCGTCCAAGCTCACTTCTCTAGTTAGTATTTTCTTTCTCTCTTTTACAAATATCTTTTGATTAACATTTTCGATTACCGAACCGATTTCAAAAAGGGTTCCTAACATTTTTTCGAACAAAACTAGACCACACTTGCTATATAAATTTCAAAATATTTAAATTTCAAAATACTTACCTACTAAACACTCAACCAAACACCATCTCTGCATCTGTGCATCCTGTATCCCATCAGCCTGACTGTGTCGAACGGGACAGATTCGTAAGAAAAGGCAACCAAACGCCCCCTAACTGAGCCATCCATTGCACCGGCCACTAGTGCTAACCTAATCTTCATCGTCGCGGAAGACATCGAATGGACCGTTCCCTACGTCAAATTCTTAAAAAACGGGGAACTACCATCAGATCACGCTGAAAAGATTAGACACAGAAGAAGTGTATCGAGGTATGCCCTCAGAGATGACTAGCTCTATTGGAAAGTGTGGTGCTCATGCATCATATTTTTCCCTTGTCAACAGAGCTTTTAGAATGGGCTTCTACTGGCCCTTCGCTGTTGAGGACGCCAAACAGCTCGTATTAGATGTCACTCATGTCAGTTTCATGCTAAGGAAACTCGTAAGACATCTCAGCCTTTACAGATCATACCCCTCACATGGCCTTTCGCCGTATGGGGTATTGACATCTTAGGCCCATTTCCACGGGCCCATAGGGGCTACAAGTATTTATTTATGGCCATAGACACATTCACCAAATGGATTGAAGCAGACCCTGTTTCAAGCATTTCGGCCCTAACAGTAAAGAGATTCTTTACAAACAACGTGGTCACTAGATTTGAAGTTCCAAACAAGTTTATTTGTGATATGTGAAGCGCTCCATTTGCAGCATGTTTGCAGCTTAGTAAAGGGTCAAGACTATTATCCTCACCTCAAAATTATCTTCATTTCCAAAAAGATATTAAACCTTCTTATTATTTCACTAACGACTAACCCTGCAGATTGTAGCATAGGCCAAGGTATGTCCCCAACCTATTTACTTCACCCCCCTCCCCCCCCCCCCCCACACACATGCACGCACACACACACACATATATATAGCTGGGCTATGGTCAGCTATAGTTGACGGAGCCTTTCGTGCTTCGCATTGAGTTTACAAAAATCAAGTTGATCTTGTTCATCTCGTTGAAATTTAGCTACTGACCAAGTTTCATATTTTTCCGAATTTGTTTACTATTTATTTCGGATTTTTCAAAATCAATGATATAATTAGTTGTGGAACGTCCAAAAAGGCTGATTTTCAAAAATCCGAAACAAATAGTAAAAAAATTCGGAAAAATACGAAACTTAGTCAGTAACTACATTTCAACGAGATGAACAAGATCAATGGTTCGGATCAGATACAAAAATTCTGGATTTTTGTAAACTCGATGCGGCTGACAGAATCCGTCAGCTATAACTAACTGACGATAGATCAACTCTCTCTCTCTCTATATATATATATACAGGTATGTACAGGTTTTTGGTATTTAACGTTTGCTCTTAGTGTGGCTTTTTCAGGGATTTACATATACAATAGCAGGAATTTGCTAAAGGAGCGAAGGAATTCATCCGAAACATCCCAGGTACGCCCTTTCTTACTCCGCATTTACTTTACTTTACATTCCACATTTACCTTACTTTACCTTCTTCTTTTACATTTAAGTACTTAGCATTCTCTACTGAGATTCCTTAGATGCAAGTGGATTGCGCTCATAACCTCCTTTCACATACATGGATCCTTACTGAAGATACACGATGGGTCCAGGCACATCACCACACAAATGCCTGCCCTAGCAGTGCACCTCAACCCGCACCTTATCTACGATGCATCTAGCATACCTCGCTTACTAACCTAGACTACATTTCCTAGTGCTACTTCACATTTCATTATCAGAGGAGCTGTCCTCCTTGATTGCTTGGTTGCTTTCTAGCAACACTTCTCTGCTTGGCCCATACAATGGGCTAGGCACCTTACAGGTACGAAGACAATGCTTACTCGAATCCTTCCCGCCGGACGGGGCGGCACCACCTCCGTCGCTAGACGTGGTGGTGTGCCATTCGCACTCGATGAGCGGCCAGACACCACGTCTGCCCATCGACGAGCTCCCATTGGCTGATACGCCAGCGGGAACGGAACCGGAGCTGGAATCGAAGCCGGCTTGGGGACTCCAACCCGTTGCATGTTGTCTACCACGACTTGCGCCATCGAGCGGCCGCGACGAGCCCTCTCACGTAGATGAGTCTGCTCGCCCCAATTGTCCTCGGCATCCTGGGCGAGCCAGGCAATGCGAGCATCACTGCTCAATAGCTGCGCATCGTAGTACGCCTCGATCTGATCCCAGAGAATCAGAGCGACAATCATCTCCTCGTCGCGCGTCCAGGGGCCAGTGGCTGGTGGAGACATTGTGGAGTAAGAACAGATGAGAAAGGCTAAGCCTAGGGAAAAGAATAACCCTGTTTCTTTCAGCGGTTTCTGGCGGTTGGCGGTTTCTGAGGAGAGCTGTGTTCTTCCTTGTGGCTTATAAAGATACCGGGATACAAAGGGACACGGTACTGTGTCACCTACCCACCATTAATACGCACTACTGGGTTCTCTCCACCTGACAAAACAAAATATAAAGTGAGGAGGCTTATTGGGGAAGATAGATAAGGGACAAGCCACGTTGTGCTGACACCTGTCAGATCGTCTGAACTATTCCCCATACTCCACGATCTATTCCACCAAGCATTTGCTCAAATAATAATCCTCCAAATATAAGAAACCAATTGCATTCATCCAGGATAACATTGCTGGATATGACAAACACTAGCATTCATAAAAAAGGCACACATTACATAATTATGGACTTCCTAGCAGAAATCATACGCTTTGGAGATTAAACTTGCCACCTCAAGATAGAGCAAATAAAAAGAAATAACAGCAGAAAAAGAAAATAGAGTAATCAAGGCGGCGCCGCTTGCCGTCCTTGATCTCCTCCTCGTCGCTGGCGCTGGCGCCCACATCGGCGGTAGAGACAGGAGCAGCACCCACAGATCAGCATCCGTAGACGGCTATGAAGACTGCCCTGGATCTTCCGATGCCTTCAAACTACCGTCGGAGGGGGGAACCTCCTCCCTTGGTTCCTGGCAAGACGGTCGAGTTGAAGCAGCAAGTACGCTTCCCTCTCCTGAATCAAATGCAGCTCTGCTACGTCCGCTTCATCTTCTCCAGCTCCCTCTCCGCCTGATCGCGGCTTTTGCGCTGTGCTCTCTCGCACCCAATCCTCTTTAAACTTGAGGAAATCATCAGAGCAATCCTCCGCGGCATGAGGCTTTATGCCGTGTTTATCAGCCATTGGATTTGAATATGGGAAGAGAAGAGATACAAAAGAAAAGAGGGAAGAAAAATGAAAACTGGGAGTGTGTGAAAACGCGCTTGCCCATCCGAGGTTGGCGATTTCGACTACTTGGAGAAAAGGCAAAACTACCCCTGGAACGGAACCGGCGTCATCAACAGAGTACGTTGACACGGCCAGGTAACACTTTCCATCTCGCTCATTTACTTTCCTGTATTTACCGCATTATTATTATTTTTCCATATCCTAATATGCTTGCCTTTAAGTTGCTTAGTTAGAGGTAACGACATTAGGTTGAAATCTTAGAAACTTTCCTAGGCCGAGATTTTGTTACGTGATCCCCTCACTCGGGGGCTAGGTAAAAAAATCAGATTTACTCATTTCATATCGCTCATCTATACTCGGGGACTGGAGTAGATAAAAAGCCATCTTAGACATTATAGTTCATAGTAGGATAGAGGTTAGCTCGTACACATTTTTCATCATCATCAACTAGGAATTTTGCACTGAGATCGACCTATTGACATAGATCGATCTACCTAGCAAAAACCACGTATGAAAGTATGCTTCTACAGCATTCATTCATCACACATTTACGTATCTAAATGGGTCACATTAGCATAATATAATGTCCTTTCACATACTTACGTTTATGAAATTATTAGCTTCTATGAATACTTCATACTTTATACTTACCCTTAATTTAATTTAGGACGTATAGCTTTTGCTGAACCCTTTGCAATTCTAGTACTGTTAGCTTCAGAATTTCCTCTTGAAGATGAAGGATCGGCACTCCTTTCATCGCATCAGCATGTTGATTTCTTTGCATCGTACATCTGTTTAGTTCGCGAGAGCTCTTGGCTCAGCTACAACGAACGTTGGTGCTCTTGCTCCAACTGGTTTTGCAAAAATACCATTCGAGCATAAGGCACGTCCGACCTTTGATCGTTCATCTTAGCCATCAAGCTCAAGCCAGAGATGTACTGGTATTTTTGAATCTGATCATCTCCAGGAATCTGATCAAAGATATCGCAATGATTACATGAATCGCCTAAGATTCGATATCGATTGGGAATATAATTGATCATCCTTACTTGAGGAGATGTCGAAGATAAAATGGAGACATCTGGATTTGTCACATGATTGATCGGCCGCAGGATATCCAAGTTGCTGTCATAGCATGGAATACACATTGTCGCATCTCGAATACGCGGCTGGCCTGCCAAGAGGCACTATAGCCATTGCCCATTGGTTCGGAGCCAGAGGCACGACCAACATCCAAGGTGGCACCGCCACCTGGCATTAGCTCGGGATAACTGTATCTGTCTGGCCAGGAGTTAATGTCGGCGCAGACAGCGGCTAAGGGATCTAGCTCTGGCACTGGCAGCTGTAAAAATGAGGTAGAGGGAGATGGAGATGTGCAGGCTGCGCTAAGGCCTGAATTGATCAACGCTGGCTTTTATAATCGGCGTTGCCGGACGCGTTACAGTGCGTTGGTTACAACAAGAGATCCTGAATACATGGATCTCACAACTCTGTTGTTACAACAAACCTGATCGGTTTCAACAGACTCTAGATAAATATTTACAACCTTATCTAGATACTTTAACATCCTCCCTCAATCTCAACTCTGGACTCGAAGAGATGTTGAGATTGAAACACAAGGATCTAAACGCCTTCTCTGACAAAGGTTTTGTCAGTCCATCAGCCAGCTGATCATGCGTTGTAATGAACTTAATTTCCAAAGCTTGTTGTGCAACCTTCTCTCGGACAAAATGAAAATCAACTTCAATATGTTTGGTTCTCGCATGGAACACTGGGTTGGCTGAGAGATATGTTGCACCTAAGTTATCACACCAAAGCACTGGTGGCCGAGTTTGATAAACACCTAGCTCAGAGAGAAGAACTTGTATCCAGATTAGCTCTGCCGTGGCATTGGCAAGGGCTTTATACTCCGCCTCAGTGCTAGATCGAGATACAGTTCCTTGCTTCCTTGAACTCCAGGAGATCAGATTGGATCCAAAGAAAATTGCATAACCACCTGTTGATCGTCGATCATCACTGCATCCTGCCCAATCCGCATCGGCAAATGCACTCAACAGACTAGACGACGACTTAGTAATCTGAAGACCAGCATCAACTGAAGACTTCAAGTATCGAAGTATTCGCTTCACAGCAGCCCAATGAGCAGTGGTTGGAGCATGTAGATATTGGCACACTCTGTTGACAGCAAAGGAAATATCAGCTCTTGTAATGGTCAGATATTGTAGAGCACCCACAATGCTCCTGTATTTGGTAGCGTCTTCTTCAGACAGCAAGTCTCCTTGATCCTTCACCAATTTTTCAGCTGTAGACATTGGTGTAGACACAGGCCGACACTTGCTCATATGAGCACGTTCAAGCACTTCATTGATATATTTCTTCTGCACAAGACATAGACCATCCTTGCCATGTAAAACTTCAATCCCCAGAAAATAATGCAACTGACCAAGATCTTTAATAGCAAATGCAGCTTGCAGTTTACTCAAAAGCTCGTCTGACGCTTGTGCTGAAGAACTTACAATAATCAGATCATCAACATAAACAAGAACAAACATGATGATGCCATTTTCATGGAAAACAAACAATGACACATCTGCCTTTGAAGGTTGAAATCCCAATTCTTGAAGTTTATTACTCAGCTTGGAGTACCAGGCACGTGGAGCCTGCTTTAACCCATAGAGTGCCTTATCTAATTGACACACATGAGTAGGAGATTTGGGATTCACATACCCTGGAGGCTGACGCATAAACACCTTTTCCTTTAAATCACCATGTAAAAAGGCATTCTTGACGTCAGCTTGCCTGATTGTCCATCCTCTTGACACAGCTAATGATAACACAAGGCGTATTGTGACTGGCTTTACCACAGGACTAAAAGTATCCTCATAGTCAACTCCATACCGCTGTTTATAGCCTTTTGCCACCAATCTTGCCTTGTATCTCTCTACTGTTCCATCTGCTTTCTTCTTTAACTTGAACACCCAACGACAATCAATGATATTCATATTTGGTTCATGTGGCACAAGTGTCCAAGTTTTGTTATGCTGAAGTGCTGCATACTCTTCGTCCATGGCATCCTTCCATGCAGGTTGAGCCAACGCCTCAATATGTGACTTTGGTTCAGTATCAAATTTGATCATCTCCACATGCAGCGCCCTACTCTTGTGATCATATCGAACTGTGCCATCAGTCCACACCTTAGGCACTCGAATATTATTCTGTGCTCTAGTGCGAACACCAGTTGGCTGCTGTGGAATGACATCATCTTGTGGGTGCGATGCTACAACCAAAGAATCATTAGAAGGTTCACAAGCAGATAACGGTTTAGATATATGGATATTGTCATGTTGATCAGAATCTGAAGACTCACACACAGATCTATGTTGCTCACTCAAAGAGGAGAAATTTTTATCAGAGAACAAAGGAAGAGGCACATAATGACCATGAAAACTCTGATCAGGAACAAGTTGTTCAGAGATTCGGTTAGAAGCTTGTCGATCACGATAGGGCATGGATCCTTCGTCAAAAACCACATCCCGAGAGATATAGATTCTATTTGTCTCAACATGTAAGCACTTGTATCCCTTATGAAGTTCACTATAGCCAAGAAAAACACAACGTCGAGATCTGAACTGAAGTTTGTGGGAGTTATATGGCCGTAAATGAGGCCAACAAGCACAGCCAAAGAGACGAAGAAAGGTGTAATCTGGCTTAACATGAAACAAACGCTCAAGAGGGGTTTGATTATCAATCACTTTGCTAGGGAGCCGGTTAATAAGATAGCAAGCAGAGATAAAAGCATGACCCCAAAGATGGAGAGGAACAGAGGCATGAGCAAGCAATGCCAAGCCTACTTCAACCACATGCCGGTGTTTTCTTTCTACCAAGCCGTTTTGTTGGTGCGTGTGAGGGCAAGACACACGATGATGGATACCTAACCGACTGAAGAAAGAGTTTAGTTTCTTATACTCTCCTCCCCAGTCAGTTTGAACACTTCGAATTTTTCTATCGAATTGCCTTTCAACAAGAGCTTTGAATTGAAGAAAGACATTTGGAACATCAGATTTGTGCTTTACAAGATAAAGCCAAGTATATCTGCTGAAAGTGTCAATGAAACAAACATAGAACTGATATCCATTTATTGTTTTAACAGCTGGCCCCCACACATCGGAGTGCACAAGCTCTAACGGAGCCGAACAGGAACTGGAAGACAACGAAAAAGGAAGTTGATGGCTCCTTGCCATCTGACAGGCATTGCACACAGTGATGCCATCTTTATTAGACACATGAGACAAGCTATTTGATTGCAGGACCTGACGAAGAACAGCAAAGGATGGGTGTCCAAGACGACCGTGCCATTGCTCCACCGAAGGTTTTGCAGCTACCATGGCCCTCTTGTCCACCGTGGATCGCTCCGGGGTGAAGGGATAGAGCCCATTTTTAGTTCTGCCTTGAAACAGAAGCTTCTTCGAAGCCTGATCCTTAACACAAAAGTAGCCCGGGTGAAATTCAAAGAAAACATTGTTATCTTGAGTGAGACGATGGACAGATAACAAGTTCTTATCAGCTCGTGGAACATGAAGAACATTAGAGAGAGCAAGAGACTTATGTGGAGTATGAATATAGGATTGACCAACATGAGCAATAGCCATACTGTACCATCTGCGGTGTTCACCTTCTCCTTCCCATTGTACCTCTCTCGCATTGTAAGACGATCAAGGTCACTGGTGATATGGTCAGTGGCACCAGTGTCACTATACCAGCTAGGATCACCTCCACCGAAGAATGGAGAAGTAACCAACGCAGCAACATGTTTTTCCTCTGCTTGATATGCATGATTGAACCTGTTATAGCACCTGAGAGCTGTGTGTCCTTGCTTACCACAGACTTGACAAGTCGGGCGTGAAGAATTGCCACCACGGCCTTGAGATCCAGAGTTGTTGCCACCATTGAAGTTAGGGTTCCTATTGGGACCCTTGTTGTTGTAGCTTCCACGGGGTCTGTTCCCTTGTCCTTGAAAACCACCACGACCTCCTTGTCCACCTTGCTGTGGTTTGCCTCCACTTTTGGACGTGAAGTTTGCCGATGCACCATCAATCTGAACATTTGAGTTGCGCTGCTCAAGACGCAGATCAAATGCCAATAGATGAGCATAGAGATCACTAAGCGAGATCTCATCAGTGCGTGTGGTAACCGAAGTCACCAGAGAATCATATTCCTCGCCAAGACCACACAACAGATAGGAGATCACCTCTCCTTCACGCAGAGGCTGGCCAATAGATGCCAAGGTATCAGCAAGCCGCTTTCCCTTGGTGAAGTACTCTGTAGCTGACAGGTCATTCTTCTTCAAGTTCGCAAGTTGCATGCGAACATTCATAGCCCTTGCCTTTGAATGGGATGAGAACATTTGCTCTAAAGTATCCCATACCTCCTTGGATGACGCCAAGAAGAGCACTTGAGATAACACTTCTTCAGAGAGCGAAGACAGAAGTGCACTCAACACCTGCTGGTCGCGTTGCAGCCATACGGTGTAATTTGGATTGATTTCTTGAATCGCACCAGAATCCGTCGTCTTCGTGACGAATTGCTGAGGACGAGCAAGTGTGCCATCAACATATCCAAGGCACTGCTGGCCTCGCAGATATGGCAGCATCTGGGCTTTCCACAGAAGGAAGTTCTCCCGTGTGAGCTTGAGATTGATCACATGATTGATTGCAGGAGCCGGAAGCAATCCAGCAGCCGGCACGGCAGGATCAACAGCAGCAGCAGAGGATGAAAGATCGGAAGACATAGCGATCGGAAGCTCTTGTAGATCGGGAGCTCTGATACCATGTAAAAATGAGGTAGAGGGAGATGGAGATGTGCAGGCTGCGCTAAGGCCTGAATTGATCAGCGCTGGCTTTTATAATCGGCGTTGCCGGACGCGTTACAGTGCGTTGGTTACAACAAGAGATCCTGAATACATGGATCTCACAACTCTGTTGTTACAACAAACCTGATCGGTTTCAACAGACTCTAGATAAATATTTACAACCTTATCTAGATACTTTAACAGCAGCTGCTGACCTTCAACTAATAAGCCATCAAAGTTCCTCAGTACGTATATCCTCCAACATAGAAGGGCTGGAGATATTCAACGTGTTGCCCTCGCCATAGAGGCAACATCATGAGGTTCTTACCAAGAATGAGTCAAGTCAACCACAGCAAGTTCTCATGAGTCACCTGAACGAGCCGAGCTAACTGAAACTTGGGCACCAGGAGAAGCTTCACGATCAAACTTATGATCGGCTTCTGGAAGTGCATCATGCTCCTCCGCAACCCTCATATCACTCAAGAGGCCCGAAGCTGCCTCGAGAGTTTCCTCTGTTTGTGTTGCCAAGGGACCTTGTCCCCTTGGTGAAATGGAAGTGGGATGGCAAGCGACATACGAATACATGCATGCATTTTGCCATTTTGCTACTAACTCTTATGCAAGGTAACAAGTTAAATAGAGTACCTCGACGCGAGCTATTTTGCGTCTCTTGGAGGACGACAACTCGATCCAAAGGACTCCCGGTAACCGATTCCGTTGCATCTACAAGAGAGCCTAGGTAAGTACGTACCGATCCCCTATGCATTACTATATTTACATTCTGCTTTTACTTACTATTATCTTCTATTGATGCACATTGCCTGGTCCGTCCCTTAGCTTCTCACCTTGGGTTAAGTATAGTAAGCTAGATGACATATGCGTAACCCATGAATCGAGAGGCCAAGAAAGGCGCACCTCTTATTAACATGATCACTACCCATAGTTTGTAATCAAATTAGGACATAGCTCAACATATCCATACCAGAATGCTTATTCCTAGAAGGATCCTGCCAACTTATCACTTTCAAAAATGGCTTATCCCTTCTTCCCAAAGGGCTAATCCGTTCCTTTAGGAAGTCTTCCAGAAAATTTTTTTATTTTTAACCTTTTTTAAAAAATTAATATAAAATTAACCCTGGTAAAAAAAATATTTTTATTTCTAACCCTTTTGGACGCGCCACTCGGGTCGGCGCGGCTCACAAGAACTGACGCGCCAGTGCATGTGGCGCGGCAAGGTGCTCTGTTGGCGCCCATGGCCAAAGGGATGGCGTGGCAGTGCGGGCCCCACCCTTGCCGCGCCACCCCGCCTGGCGCAGCAAGGCCTGACTTACACTCACCCAGAGCCCCTCCCAGCTCGGCCATTCTTCATTTTCTCCCATTTCACCTCTTCTCTAACCACTCTTCTCCTCCTCCATTCCCAAAAACTTTGAGCATTAGATCCGGCAAGTTTTATTTTAAAAAAGGCTGCATTTCATCATGGCAGGTGACCCCCTCTCCTTTGGTGTCTTCTAGTAGCATTTTTTTGTAATTTTCAATTGATTTAGGGTTAGGGTTAGGGTTAGGGTTAATGATAGGGTTCTAGTTAAACTTAGCGTGGAGATGTATAAAATTAATCCTTGCCGCGCCACATGCACTGGCGCGTCAGTTCTTGTGAGCCGCGCCGTCTCGAGTGGCGCGTCCTAAAGGGTTAGAAATAAAAATATTTTTTTACCAGGATTAATTTTATATTAATTTTTTAAAAAAGGTTAAAAATAAAATTTTTTTCAGTCTTCCACTATATGCCGACCAGTAAGGCCCTATGTCACAAAATGTTGGATATGAGCTGCCAACAAGCAGGACTCTTCGCACATCGAGGAAGGGAAATCTTGGGGATAATCAGGATATTTGCCTATAGGCCTCAGATTATCATCTTCACTGGGGGTCGAATAGAACCACTTATTCGCCCAGTCACCTAGTTTGCTTCTAACATAAGGGGCGGGATGCTGTTTACACAAGTTTTTCCTTTCTCTAAAATAAACACCGAACACCGCCCACATGACTACCAGTCTTAAAACTTTCCTGGTATATATAATAATGGAAAAAGAGATCTGCCCTAGGCTCCACTCCTAGAAAACTCTCGCACAAGTGAACAAAAACAGAAAGAGAAGTAATGGCAGTAGGAGTCAAGTGAGTCAACTGACACCGGCAGATATTCAAAATCTCCAACAAAAATACACTAGCTGGCAGCTTGAAACCTCCAACGGAAAACAGAAAGAAACTGACAATCTCTTTTTCACGAGGAGACGGAATGGATCTTCTTGTGAAAGTCGCCAAGATCCTGGATCCAACAAGCCACTGGCTTCCAACAGCAAAGTTGAGTCTTCCTTTGTGCCACACCCGGGAAGCATCGTCCAAAATGGATGCTACGATGAAGGAGAGCCAAAAGCCTTCACCGTAAGTGGAAAGTGGGCCCTTATATGTCTTTCCATGTCACAGGGACATGAACCAGACAAAAGGAATTAACTCCATACTGTCTAATCACAATACCCGTGTGAGGAAAATATTGCTAAGGCTTTAAGGGTTGTACTAACCCTCAAACCCTCGGGGACTAACTGTCGAGTATTGTGATATAGATCCATAAAAATAATCCCACCCATATTGACAATAGGTAAGAAGCTGTTTTGTGGAGGGAGGATGCTACTTTGCAAGACCACCACATACCAAACACTTTCCAACCTATACACCCAAAGGCGGTTGCATTTGGCTGCACAAGCCTCTAAAAGGGATAGTGACACTTGGCAATACTCCATGCGAAGGCTGGAACAACCGACAAACTGGTATAGGTTAGGATTATTAGCTCGGATATAACACTACCTTAAGTATCATGGCTTACTAGAAGTGAGACAAGGCAATCCGACCTATAACTTGGTACTGATCCCTTTGCTTTTGATGAGTTTTTACCTAAAATATCCTATCTCGAGAGAGAAAAGATACGGGTCTGTAGGTATAGGCTTTGCTAGCTGGAACCATTTGGAAGCGCCACGTATCATCTCTAGGATTGCAGGATTCAACAGGAAAAGGCAAGGAAAATAAGGAGGACTTTTGACCTTAGCCGGCATTCTCCGCAAACATCAGGAGCCACGCATCAAGGCCACCTCTTGTACAACAAACACGTAGCACTGCTCCGATAGTAGTCCCGACCAATTGACTTACTCAGCCTCAAACCGACTTACGAACCGACTTACGAACTCCAAACCGACCTATGAACTAAGCCGGTTCACAACAAGTATAAGAAGAAACAAGTAAGAACTGAGAAAGAGAGAGAGACTCTTTGGAAAAACACCTCAAGACTTCAAGAGTAAAAGCATACCCCCACACACACATAGATAGCAGAATCATCTCTAGCCACATCCCATAGTCCTGGATACCACTGTAATGTTGAGATAGGAAAACATGCTTCCTAGGCTCATCCGATCACCCAACAGCCCCCACATTCCCATTGAGAATCCACAAGGGAGCTAGATCCATGTAGTAGTACCACCATATCATCTATATAAGATTCAAACTGGACGTAGAGTCTTTACACATCTCCGGGCCCGAACCAGTATAAAAATCCTCGTGTGTTCACCTTGTTTTCTTCTAGTTGTTTAGCCTTCACTAGTATAGAATGAGTAATATAAGACACACAATTTGAGACGGTTTCAGCCTTCTTAAATTAGAAGTGTCTCTTATTGTGGTAGAAATGAGGAAAATGACGTTTTCAAATCATAACCGTCTTATATGATAGATACATTTATGACGGTTGAAATTAACAACCGACTTATATAAGGAATAAGACGTTTCCAAATTATAACCGTCTTATGTGATTGATGTATTTGGGACAGTTGAAATTAAGAAAGACATTTTTCAAATCATAACCGTCTTATATGATTGATGCATTTATGACGGTTGAAATTAAAAACCGATTTATATAAGGTTAGAGTAGAAGAGTCATTTCCATACATTTTAGCATCGTTAATGTGTACGTAATGTAAAGCGGTTTGAAAGAACAAAATGTCTTTTATGATAAATTAATAGGATGACACTCCTAATTTAGAAAGCAATTATTTTAAATCTAGGATCATATGCGACGGTTGTATTGTGTGAATAACCTATATATATATTGTATATAGTAAATTGCACTGTTAGTCCTAAACTTGTCCCGTTGTTGCACATAAGTCCATAACTATCGAAACCGTTCACTTAGTAACCTAAAACTGTGAAACCAACGCAGTAAGGTTCAAAGGGTGGTTTTTGAATTTTAAAATTTTATTTTTAAAATTAATTTTAGATTTTAAATTTTAAAAATGAATTTCAAAATTATTATTTATTAATAAAATAAAATTTAGAAATTATAGTTTCAAAAAACTATTTTAAATTTCAAAAATGAAATTAGAAAATTTTAATTCCTAAAAATCAAAATTTTATTTTATAATTTTGAATTTTACATTTTTGGAATTTTTAAAAAAATCAAAATCCTAAAAAAATTTTACATTTGTATATGTATACTGTAGCTCTCGAGGGGATTTACAACTTTGTAGTTGATATCTTTTTTATTTGAAGCAATATAGATGTTTAAATAATCATAACACAGATTAAGACATTTATAAGTAGTATAAAAATAAAAATTACATGAAATTGTAGGCTTCAATGAGGTGTACAACTTTGTAGTTAAAAAGTTTTCTATTTGATATCAATTACATGTTTAAAAAGTTGTTGAAAGGTTCGTAAAACTAATGCTAAAAGATATACATATCCTATTATGATTAGAACATGGTGTGAGGTAGGATGGTTAGAAGGGTGAGCTTAGAATCAATAGATCTTAGGTTTAAGTCATGAGATATGCAATGTTTGTATTATATGCATAAATTATGTTAATGTGCATAGATAGGTGGTAGGTGGTAGGAATATAGGTTCCTGATTCAAAAAAATATTTTTTTCTATTTTTCACCAATATTTATGCCTAAATCGTATTTGAAAAATCTCGTTTGAAGCGGTTCAGTAAGAAAATGACTTCTATAACAGGACATATAAGACGGTTACATACATAAATTGTTTTATATACTCACTCACATGAAACGATTCATAACCGTCTCAAATGAACATTCTTTTTTACAACACGACTTATTTAAGACGCATTGAAACCATCTCAAAAAGCTCAAAATAACCGTCTCATAAATATCTTTCTGTAGCAGTGGTTGTTCCTATCATAATTGGTTTTGGTTTTTATCATACACAGTGTTGATCCTATCCAGGGATCAACCAGGTGCTCAATCGAAGCGAGCCTGCTGAGAGGAAAGGATATATGTCGGACTTCCCCCTCTCGTGGTCCCATTACAAATCTTGCTGCCGTGCGGTGTGAGACCCCCCAAGTCACCGACCATGACACAGCCGGTCCCAATGGACTGATACAATTATGCACGAAATCCTCAATAGTGTGATAACCTATCAACCCCAACTGAACTAAGGCATCAATGGTGACTACCATTGTCACTGATTCGGCAGATAATTCCATGTAGGGCCCCTGTACTTGCTGCGGACTCTTTCCTGTATAATAAAGGGAGCTCTCCTCACGTGGGACAAATAAAACCACCGGCTAGGCCAATTGTGCATCTTGTCATGGTATACCGATGTGGGATATTTGAGAGTCGAGTTCCTCAGAAGCCTAAGGAACGCCGCCCCAACAAGTCCCTTCCCGTTTATGTTCCACTTGAGAGCATAATATAGGAGCAGAAGATTGATAGAAGGTCTCTACGACAAAAACCCCTCGCAAAGGTGCACGAAGACTAACAAGCTTAGAACCGCATTTGGGTAAGAGATTTAATCCCCAAGTTTGCCACGCCCAAGAACTCCCTTTAGAAATCTATGAAACCATGGTTCGTTTGAACATGCCATGATGAGCATATTGACATGCATTTGTGGCTAATAGTGTCATAGATTTGAATTGAGAGGCAGTAGATGGAGTCCGCGGGAGAGAGTGACAGTAGCACTCTCGGGTGAGGCAAAATTGCCTCCATCGGATGCATCCGGTGGATCACCGGTAGCGCCCGGTGGAACCTGAGAACGGGGGAGAGCTCGGCGCAGGCTGGTTTTGAATTTAGCCAGTCGTAGCGTGCCACGTGTCCTATGAGCGAGCGGCAGTGTCCGGAGGGCACCGGATGCATCCGGTGGTTCCAAACTAGATGAAACAGTAGCATACCGTTCTGGACTGGACCTCTCGGAACGAGCAGACGGATCTGGTAATTGATCTGACGGGTCCACTAGGACATGTGTGGGGGCGAGGCGCTGTGCGGCCCGACCCGGTGTTGATGTGGTCGGGGTGTAAGTGCCCTACCAGACGCATCTGATCGAGACCGGACAGCATCCAGAGAGTGCGAGCGTGCGCACCTGGCTGGCTAACCAGACGGTGCACGGGGTCGAGTGGCCCACCGCCAGTTTCACTG
Source organism: Olyra latifolia (assembly GCA_036346145.1). NCBI lineage: Eukaryota > Viridiplantae > Streptophyta > Magnoliopsida > Poales > Poaceae > Olyra > Olyra latifolia. Next base: position 54,683,932 of record CM070530.1, read on the forward strand.
ACTGGTGGTGCCAGCTCCCACCGGACAGCGTCCGGTGGAGTCTGATTTGACACAAACTTGTGTGATCTCGGGCTCGTTTTGGTTTGAATTTCAAATGTGTTCATCTCTATCATTTACACTGACCACTCACTGCTAGAAAACTGACCTTTCATATCGGCACATCAGTACCAATTAGATTGAAACCGATCTAACAGTGGCATCGATCCGATTCATTGGAGTGCAGGCGATAGTCGGTTGGAGCCACAAACCAAGATCGATGCTTTCAAGATTAGTCGGTTCGTGATACGAACCAATCTGATCAAACGCAGGATAAATTAGTCGGTTAAGTACACTAACCGATCTTGATCTTCTCTCATTAGTCGGTTCATGTTATTTAACCGATCGATCTTCTCGTTCGAGAAAGTTCAAAAGGAATGCATATTCTATCTATATCGATGACGCGATGGTGGGTGGGTTGGTTAGAAGGGTGAAATTAGAGTCGCGAGGTTGTGGGTTAAAGTTCCGCTTCTCCCATACATTCTTAACATTTTTAAACATTTTAAGATTATTCAATCTGGGGAGAAAGCAGGGACTATCATCGATCCCGGATGGCATCTGGGTTAAAAACCTTAAAAATTGATTCTGAACCCAGATTAAAGGTGAGTTTTCTAATAGTGACTGCTTAACGCGGGACTTGTTTTGTAGAAGTGGGGTGGGTTTTGAATTGTCTCTCTTGTTTTCCATGTTTGCAGGTGTACCGAAGATGGGCTTGCGGGGCTGGGCTTGGACAGCGTGGGAGGTTGGCTAGTATTGGTCGCTTGGCCTGGAACGATGGGGATGCCTCGGGAAGATTCAGATTTGAATAGCTAGCACATGACGATCAAGAGGATAAGCTTGGATGACTTGGTCTTGCTGTTAGTGGGACAACTGGCAGTAGTGAAGCATCTGAGGTGGTCAAGTGGCGAAACCAAGACGGCTCGATGCAAAGTGGCGGGAGGGAGTGTTGGACGTACCCATGCCTCTGAGATGATCAGACGGCTTGGGGAACTTGCTTTGGGTCGAAGCGAGGGTTTAGGGGGGTTCCCTATATAAGTGGAGGAGAGGGAAGCTTGTATGCTAACCCTTGCAAGTAGACTTCTCCAACACTCAGGCTTAGATTCTCTCATGGAATTTGGGAGAGGGATGTGTGTGAGGGGTTCTCATGTACGAATTGGTGACCACTGGTTAGTGTGTTCTTGGGCAGTACAATCAACTTTCCTCCATCTTGTTCATGGCATTTTTCCTTTTTCTATGATTTTCGTCATGCTTTTCGGTTGATTTTCTCGGTCGAATTTGAGGGGTTACCGAGTGGTGTATTGGCTTGGATTTGATTCTCCTACCTCCTCTTCATTTTTCTCTATGCATCCCCGCTCTCCTTGTGTGATCTCTTGGCTTCTAGCCCACCGGGGCAGTTGCTACCACTTGTGCACAGAAGGTGTTCGAGGAAATGACCATGGAGACGTGAGTTGCTCGGTTTGCGCTAGTTCTTGGTAGATAAACTCTCCTACCTTCCTAGTTGCTCCCATATCGTTTTCATGTCGATTGGTTCGGTGCAACTTGGTGTTGGTGCAACACCCACCAAGTGTTCGATCTTGTGCTCACAAGGAGTTGGGTGTGGGTTTTGGTCGAGTAAAGCACACAAATCGAACTAGTTTCAAAGCGGCTACCATTCATCCCCTCTGGTGCTAGGAACCTGTGTTCTTCAATTGGTATTAGAGCTTGGCTCTCAAGTACATAAACCTTCACCGGTTCTCTTATGTTCTCAAGCAATCTTTTGGTTCTTGGCAAGATGGTGGATGAAAAGTACTCCTCCAAGCCACCCATCTTCGATGGTTCAGACTTTGCCTACTAGAAGTCTTGTATGGAGGGTTACCACATGGCCCAAGGGTACAATATCTAGCGGAAGGTTGAACTTCCATATGAGATACCCCCTGTGGTCACGAATCTTAACTAATAAGATTATGAGTAGAATGATAAAGCTAATAAGAATTTCTTGCTTTCTGGAATTGGTAGACCTATCCATGAATTTGTTGGTAACTTGAAGTCTGGTCTTGAGATTTGGATGACTCTCATTGCTCGATATGAGGGGACAGACAAGATCAAGTCTGTGAGGCAAGACTAGCTAAATAAGCAGTATGCTTGCTTTGAGCAAGTTCATGGTGAATCATTGGAAACTTGTTTAAATCGGTTTACCAAAATCTTGGCCGAGTTGTGTGCCGTTGGTGTCAAGTAGGATGACGCTGAGGTTGCTCGTCACCTTTTTGAATTCTCATGATCTCTGGTTTTGGGACATGAAGGTGACAACTGTTCGATAGTCAGAAGATCTCACGAAGCTCACCTTGGAGGATCTGTTCTCAAATCTGAGAATATATGAGATGGAGCACCTTTCAGTCCGTCCTAGATTTCAGAGTACCTCGACTGCATTGGTGGCAGATCCTTCTTTGCGGTCATTCAATGCTAGTTTGCTAGTTTCTCACTCTAACCTCTTGTTGATCTTCTTGAGCATGTTCTTGATTGTTATCCCGAGGAAGAGCTGTGGTTGGTAACTAGGAAGTTTGGGAATGCCTACCACCGAGTGATAGAGAGAAAGAGAGGAGGCCTAGTCAAGGGTAACTGCTATTGTTTTGGATGTGGTGGTCTCAACCATGTGAAGACCGACTATCCTCGGCTTGCACATGGCAAGGCGAATGCACCGTGACAAGTACCTAAGGCCGGCGTCGTCAACAAGAACAAGAAGCCCTTCATCAACAAGAACCACAAGCATGACGAGAAGGGGAGGAACATGTTCAAGACGATTTTCACCAACCTCATGGACTCTCTTCCAAAAGGAAGAAAGACCTGGAGCGATGAAGAGAAGAAGAGCAATGACGAGGATGATCCGTACCGCGGGATGTGCTTCATGGCGGACGATCATCGCTCCAGTCGATCTGACCGGAACAACAACAACCCCTACGTAGGCATGTATTTCAGTAGTGACTCTGATGACGACGAGCTCGATGACGATGGGAAGGAGGTATATCTTGCAAAATACCTTGAATGCCTTCAAATTGCTAAGAAAAGGCTTGATGCTTGTGTTGCTAGGATCAAAGAAGTTGGATGCTAGAATTGTTGATATGGATGCTAGGATCAAGGAGTTAGAAGAGGAGTTGCTTCGGGAACTTGCTTCGGGCTAAACCGAGAGTTTAGGAGGGTTCCCTATGTAAGTGGAGGAGAGGAAAGCTTGTATGCTAACCCTTCCAAGTAGACTTCTCCAACAGTTAGACTTAAACTCTCTCATGGAATTTGAGAGAGGGATGTGTGCGTGAGGGGTTCTCTTGTACGGATTGGTGGCCACCGGTTAGTGTGTGCCTAGGCAATACAATCAACCTTCTTCCACCTTGTTCATGGCATTTTACCTTTTTCTGTGATTTTCATCATGCTTTTTGGTTGATTTTCTCGATCGGATTTGAGGGGTTCTCGAGTGGTGTTTTGGCTTGGATTTGGTTCTCCTACCTCCTCCTCACCTTCCTCTACGCATCCCCGCTCCTTGTGCGATCTCTTGGCTTCTAGCCCACCGGGGCGGTTGCTACCACTTGTGCACAGAAGATGTTCCAGGAAATGACCATGGAGACGTGAGTTGCTTGGTTTGCACTAGTTCTTGGTAGATAAGCTCTACTACCTTCCTAGTTGCTCCCATATCGTTTTCGTGTGGATTGGTTTTGTGCAACTTGGTGTTGGTGCAACACCCACCAAGTGTTCGATCTTGCGCTCACAAGGAATTGAGTGTGGGTTTTGGTCGAGTAAAGCACGCAAATCGAACTAGTTTCGAAGCGGCTACCATTCACCCCCTCTGGTGCCAGGAACATTGGTTCTTCAAAATCACTTTATGGTGTCTTAAACCCTTCGAAAATGAATGAGTCGAAACAAACTACCTCGCCCTCATGGCAAGATGGAATCCTTGGTGCGGGTGCTTGCCAAGACAAGGGATCCAGTTGCCGTTGCTCCTCCATTATCTCCGGAGCCAATTCTGGAAGAGCAGCAAGGAGGAAACACGACATTATGCCACCAATATAGAAAGGATCACTAAAATTCTACTGGCAATGAAAACCCAAAAACACAAACTCAACAAGAAGGCAAAGTAGGCAACCCTGCCTTAGCTCCAACGGCTATATCGACCTCCGTACTATTGACCACGCGTCGGCCTATCACCATGACGATATAGGCCCACTAATGGCCCATTTATTCCTCTTGTTAATATTTTTGTCTTTGGGTCATAAAACCCAACAAGGTTAGACATTCCCCAAAGACCCGAGAACTAGCTGATGGAAATATATAACTACCCCCACATAATATGGCAGCTAAGCAGTCTGAAAAATATAGATGCGGTAGTAAAAAGCGACCTCAAGAATCCGATACGGCATCCTACTATCACTCGGTCCAAGAAGGATATGCCTTCCCCTAGACTACACACCTTGTGAGCACTGCTTACATGGCTAGAGAACAAGCACCTATAAGAGGGAAGGCACTCGCCCGAAGAAGGCAGACCCATTTGAGTAGCTCCACAAGACACATTCTACAGAGAATATATGTTTGTACACCATTTGATAATATCAACAATATACTGGATGAGAATTGTTATCCTGATTTGGAGAGGTCCAAACCAGATAAAAAAAATCTTCCATGGCTTCTGTTTATTCATGATCTTCGGTGGATTTTTCGTTGCCCCACTTACAAATTTCATTGCCGATAAGATAGCAAAGGAGGAAATTTGTTATACATCCACAATGCATGCAATGTTTAACCTTAAATTGCAATAGATGGAATAACCATGCATGCTCGAAGAACAGATGGGCACTAGGAAAGAATGGTAATTTTTTTGTGAAGGTAGTCGAGGTTAGTAAATCCTTCAAGTGTAGACAACTCTTGAATTGCAGATTTCATTGTTGGACGGTGTGATGGTTCTGTTTCTATGCACTGAATAGCAACCATGATCACTTTAAATATTTCACTTGCAACGTCGGCATTGGGAAGTGGGAGTCGGACGTCCAACAACTCTTTCAATGATGTGTTTTTTTTGGTCTTGGGCGAGAGGGATGATAAAAGATCGCCAGGATGGCACCCCATAAATAGCTCAAGAACAACCACTCCAAAACTGTAGACATCACATTTCTCTGTCACTCTTGTTGTATATGCAAGTTCTGCTCAATCAAAATTGAAGAGTTCAATCGAACAACTCATATATCCCTTATTTTTTTTACAAATTGAGGGAAACTATAGTGTGCAAAAACATACAAACCTTACAAAAATTTTGAAATTATCAACACAAAAAGTGGTATGGTTAGCAACAAGTTGGTAATCTACGTTGCAAATCTTTTATAAATTAACTCAATCTACAAATAGATAGACCTAAAGGACAAATAAATTGTGAATTTTCATTCCTACTTTTGTGGATTGACTGATGTCCTTGTGTTTTGCAGCACCGATTTACACATGATATGCACTCCTTTTTAGTTTTTTTATGAAACAATCTTATTGAGTTGAAAATTGGCATAACTTGCTACATTACAACTTTTGCTTGTTTATTTTAGTAAAAACAATTGACAAACAAAAAAATAGACATACTTTTGCATGATATTTTTTAAAGAACACTTTACAAACTTATTGGCATGTATGTTTAGAAGGACTTATATCACTAGAGTGGAGTGCTAAAAGACACATAAGTATATTTATTTTTAAAGGAAATGACCTTTTAGGTATCAAGAATTTAAAAATACATGCATAATCAATTAAGAATGATTAAACATCTTCATAATTTGAAAAAAAAATGCTATGATAGTTTGGAAGTTTGGATGAACTATATGCTAATGTGTACTAAATAGATAATAAAATCAACATGTTTAATATACAAAATTACCTGGTGCAAGATATCCCTTTGTCCCTACAAGCCTTGTGAAATTTGATCCATGCACATCTAGTATCTTAGCAGTGCCAAAATCAGAAATGCAAGCTCTGAACTCCATATCAAGCAAAATATTGTTGCTCGTTATATCTCGGTGGACTATGGGGGCAATACAATCGTGATGCATGTATGATAAAGCGTGAGCCACATCATTGGCAATATTTAGCCTCCTCCTCCAATCCAACTCAATTGCACTTGTATTGTTTTTCAAAATTTTTGTTAAGCTTCCTCTCTGTAGATATTCATAGATAAGAAACTTGCCTTGAACAGCAGAACAATAACCAAAGAGCTTCACTATGTTACGATGCCGTATCTGCATCAAAGCCTCAATTTCATGATTGAATAGTTCCTCATCTTCCATCATATGAATCCTCTTTACTGCAAAGATTTCACCTGTTGGAAGTTCAACCCTATATACAAATCCATGTCCACCAGTTCCAATGCAATATGCATCATTGAAATTATTTGTTGCTTCAACTATTTGATTGTATGCATTCCCTCCATCAAAGTTCCAAACATCAAACACTTTTGTTTCTTGCACTTTGATTGCACTATGTGCCATTGGTTTGTTCCTTCTACATTGGCATCTTAGTAATGCCAATATAAGAACAAAACATAGAACAACAGGTATAATGGTAACCAATAAAATAGCTTTGTATTGTTTTTTCTGTCCACCACCTTGAGTAGGGATACAAGGAGGCAAACCTTTCACTATACCACATAGATTTTTGTTGTGCTCAAACCATTTAATTGGAGCATCCTCATAAAGTCTTCCTTGTGGAACTGGCCCTTCCAATTCATTGTATGATACATCTATAGATGCCATGCTGGTCATGCTTAGGAAAGATTGTGGAATGGAGCCATCCAAAGCATTGTGTGATAAATTTAGAGCTTCAAGCATGTCCAGACTACTTAGTTGGCTTGGTATGGCACCAACGAATGAATTGTCACTTAAATCTAACAAGTCACGTAGGTTTATCAACAACCCCAACTCGATAGGAATGCCGCCATTGAAGTGGTTGCGGCTTAACTTCAGAAACTGGAGCTTAACACATTGCTCAACTGATCCTTTAATTGACCCACTAAAGTTGTTTGATGATAAATCTAGATACTCCAAGTCGGATAGTGCTCCAACTTCATGTGGAATAGTTCCTTGGAGCAAGTTGTTAGCGAGACTCAAATTAAAAAGTTTTTTCAGCTTGTAAACTTTTATTGGCACGTAGCCTTCAAGCCTATTTGATGAAACATCAAGTCTCCTTAATTTAGATAAATGCCCTATACTTGGTGGTATCACTCCGGAGATGTTGTTATTTGAGATACGTAGCATAGCAAGATTGTAGGATTTGCCCCACCGATGTGATAACTGACCGAATAGCTTATTGTTGCTCATATCAATATAATAAAGATCTGGATACAAACCCAAATTAGAGATATCTCCTTCTAGTTGATTCCCTTCGAGACGAACCCTCATTAGGCTAATGCAATTTACCAAACTTGTTGGCAAGGGTCCAGCCAAGTTGTTACGATAAGCTATGAATTTTAGTAGTCGTCCTCCAGCACATATATCTCGTGGTAAGCCACCGGAGATATTGTTATTATATATTTCAAGTCTGACCAAATTTCCAAGTCCGGTGGGGATTGAACCGCTGAGTTGGTTGTTATTAAGAAACACCTCCTTGAGTTTAGTCAAATTCCCCAGACTGTTCGGAATGAAGCCTGTGAGATTGTTAGTGCTTAGTGCCAAGTTTTCTATGTTCACCAAGTTTCCTAAACCTTCAGGGATATGCCCAGAAAGTTGGTTTTGATAAAGATTCAATGCTTCTAATTTCACCAGGTTTCCTAAACCTTCAGGGATATGCCCAGAAAGTTGATTTTCATTAAGATACAAATAGGTGAGTTTGGTCAAATTCCCCAAACTGTTTGGAATGAAGCCTGTGAGATTGTTAGTGCTAAGTGTCAAGTTTTCTAAGTTCACCAAGTTTCCTAAACCTTCAGGGATATGCCCAGAAAGTTGATTTTTATGAAGATACAAAGAGGTGAGTTTGGTCAAATTCCCCAAACTGTTCGGAATGAAGCCTGTGAGATTGTTAGTGCTAAGTGCCAAGTTTTCTAAGTTCACCAAGTTTCCTAAACCTTCAGGGATATGCCCAGAAAGTTGGTTTTGATAAAGATACAATACTTCTAATTTCACCAGGTTTCCTAAACCTTCAGGGATATGCCCAGAAAGTTGGTTTTGATAAAGAGACAATACTTCTAATTTCACCAGGTTTCCTAAACCTTCAGGGATATGCCCAGAAAGTTGGTTTTGATAAAGAGACAATACTTCTAATTTCACCAGGTTTCCTAAACCTTCAGGCATATGCCCAGAAAATTGGTTTTCATAAAGATACAAAAGGGATAAATTAGTCAAATTCCATAAACTGTTTGGAAGGGAACCAGAGAGTTCATTCCCACTGAGATCCAAATCTCGTAAATTCACCAACTTTCCTGCTTCTCGAGGGATGTGCCCAGAAAAATTGTTACGGGAAAGATTGAGACTTGTCAGCGTAGTCAAGGCTGAAAAATTGAGCTCCTTGAGTGACCCTCTCAACTGCATACCTGGCAAGGAGATATTGCTGATCACAGGATGCCTTGTTTGGGCACCACATGTGATGCCAAGCCAGTGGCATGGCCTTGTCTTGATTTCCCACGATTGCAGGACATGTTGGCTTGGGAGGGTGGCTTTCCAAGCAAGCAGCGCTCTTGCTTGTTCTTCAATTGATGGCACGGCTATAGTTGAGACAAGTGAGGCTAGCAGTATAGTAAATAATGCTATGAGTTTTGGGAGAGAAAAGTGCTCCATGACTATGGAATAAGAATTGGCCCTGCATGCCTTCGGAGTTCAGGACAGCGGTTTAAATACTATCCATTTTTGCTCCTGTCTCTTTCTCCAAAGTTATTCTAGTGTTCGTATTATAAAAATCAAAAGGAAAATTGTGGTACAGACTTGGTAGAAAAATCAAAAGGAAAGCTATTAGATTCTAGTAGACTGTGTTTGGGATCTGATCGATGGAAAATGTGAAAGCACATATGCTTGACTCCTCCAAGCAAAAATGACTATGTGAGCAGCAAAAAAAGCGTAAGACCCGTCCCAAATGTTTGTTTTACTTCAGTTTTTTGAATTGGAAAATAAGTAGTTCTGGACTGAAAAATGTTGGAAGTGTTGATGTATTTCAATATCTTGACACAGACCATTTTACAGTTTAAACTTTTTTTTTCAATCCTCTCCTCTTAAGCAGATTGTGGTAGAATGCTGGTTATCCATGCTGGCATGTTGCTACATGAATCATTTATTCTCGGGCTTTCCAGCCTCCCCTACTCCTTCAACAAATAATCAACCATGTACTACTATTGGGAGGGTCTGCAATATAATGTAATTTCTGAAAATTGTCAAAAAGAACCACACGTCCTTCTTTAATTTTCAAAATCAAATCCATCCATGTCTTGCTTCTTTGAAAGCTAAATCCATTAATGTCTTGTTTGGGCTAGTAGACTAGTACGTGATTATTAGTTGTTGGAACGGCGTCAATCGAGATGCTAGCTAAAAATTACAACCTAATGACTCTGTTGACTGGTATTGTCAGACAAATTTTATAGAAACCCGAAGGTTTTGTAATTAAGTTATTCAATTGTCATAATGGATAGTCCAAATTTGTATAATTCACACACCAATTCACAAAATATATATCTCGGCTCATATAAACTGTCTAATAAAGATTAAACCACTCATGAGGAAATTTCTATCGAATTTTTCTTCAGTTTTATCAACTATCCTTGCGGATCACTTATTAAAAAAAAGCCAGGTACAGAATTCACTATTGCTCACGAACAACCGTGCGGAATCTAGATACAGTTCAGAAAGTTCGGTTGCATTGCTCCTGCTAATTAAGATCGAATTAGTCAAGAGCGTGACTGTTAATCTTGATATCAATGAATTGACCTCGAGTCAGTCAGTGATGGATGGATCTGCCGACATACAATGAATTGGTTGGACCAATATTCCAAACAGTAAGTATCGACCTAGAGTTTCACAAGTGACTGTCGTGTCCAGTTGTCTATGATAAGACAAGTAGACTGACCTTGCTTCAAAAAAGATGTAGACTAATCTAATTATTAGAAATATTGGAACTTGGACTATATATTTGAAAATAATTTCTAAAAAACTTCTAAGGCCTATGAATGGAAGAACGTGGGAACTCTTCGGTACCACATTTCTAGTTGGAGAAAGAAAACACCAATTTAATTAGTGGAGAGAGTGCTTCTCCCCACTAGCTCATGTGAGTATGAGAGGAAACCCACATGCGCATGTTAGCTTGCCTTGCCGCGCTTGGCATGTGCATGGCATTTGTGTTGAATGGTCTACTGAAATTAGGCCCTCATGCTTGCACAGATGCAGCTCTCTTTTGCTGTTCAGAAATCGAGGCATTAGTCAGCGTCGGCGAAGATTTAACCTTATCCTGCAGCTCTCTTTTGTTGTTTAGAGGTGGGGCATTATCTGCTGTCGACGAAGCATTTAACCTTGTAGAGAGGACGCTATTCAGCATTGGCAAAGCATTTAACCTGCTGCTCTCTTTTTCTGTTTTGAGGTGAGGCATTATTGGGTGTCGAGGAAGCATATAGCCTGCTAGAGAGGGCATTATCTGGTATCTTCTAAGCATTTCACTTGCAGCTCTTTTGTGCTACTTAGAGGTGGGGCATTATTCGGCATCGACGAAGCATTTATCCTACTGGAGAGGCATCCTAGTTTGGGGAGCTGTCTACAGCTCTTTTGCTGTTCAGAGGCGAGGCATTATTCAGTAGTGGTGAAGCATTTAACCTGCTGGAGAGGCATCATGGTCTGGGGAGCTGTCTACAGCTCTCTTTTGTTGTTCAGAGGCGAGGCATTATTCGGCAACGACGAAGCATTTAACCTGCTAGAGAGGCATCCTAGTTTGGGGCGCTATCTACGAGTACCCACCAAAAGGATAACCTTGTCCACAGTTTGCAAAAGCTAACAACACTGCCCTATCCAACCCAACCAGAGATTAGTTTTGCTTCCTCCTTTCACTATGCTACCACATATAGCCAGCTCCATCCTGCTGCTACAGCATGCACTGCAGAGAGGAAGAGTAGGTCTCCAAAGCCCTCTACCATTGAGATTCTGCACCGAGAGACGACGAATAAGGTTTTCGGGAAACGTTAGACGTGATTACTCGTTGCTATCTACTTCAAGTATGTCATCGCCACGCTCTGCTTTGACTACTACTTCACGGCGACAGGGTCTTCCGCTTTGATCCTTGGAACAGGGAAGAGTGTTATGTGCCCCATTACCCCTTGCGTGGTAATTTTTCTTGTTGATGTGTGGTATTTTGTGTTCGAAATTAACTCACTATTGTTGTGCATGAGTTCGTTCCTGAAAGATATGAATGTTGCGCGGCCACGGACACATACGTGCGCGCGCACATTGACACAACTGTGTGTGTATTGTTGCTTATACTTTAGTGATCACTTGCTCAAGTCCTTTATTTAGTGTGTCATGATTTATCTTGTGATTTTGCTAAACCTAATGGTGCCCCTATTTCCAATACTAATCACCTATTCAAATTCAAATAGAAACAAATTACATCCATAAAAGAGAGGGAAACCAATAACTGAGAACATTAGTTACCGGAACTACAATATTATATTGTATTTATATACTACTAGGGAATCAGGCTTGATCCCGATTCGGAGCGGGCTTCATCCGGTTCCTAAACCGATGACCAATATCTTGTTGACGGAGAGCCTTTCAGTCCCGGTTGGTGTCTCCAACCGGGACTATGATTCATGTGATGTGACACACCTGCCACGCCCCTAGCTATTATATTTATTTTATTATCTATGGCCCCTAGCTATTATATTTATTTTATTTATGCGTGCATGTGTTAAATCATAATTAATTAAAACCCATATAATTAATCATGCACAATTAGTTGATAATTAAATCAAACGACATTCATTAAAACTTTAATTACATCTAATAAAAATGTATTACAATAACTAGCTAGCTAGCTAGCCTATATATAAGTATCACATATGTACGCAATTACACATATTTTTGTTTATCAGGATCTTTTATGTGCATTGCTCTTGGTAGCCGTAGATGTCGGTCCCGATGGTTGACCGGTCTCTTTGGCAGGCTCCGGCTCCAGAACATGATTAAAAATATGGTGGTAATGCTTACCCATGGGACTTACGACCTCATTAAAAATGAAGCCGGTGAGTTGCTCTTGTATTGCTTTGACACACACCGGCGAGAGTTCCGGGCCTTTGTCCAAACTTTTTTCGCCAATTTTAGGGGAACCTGTTATTAATTAGGAAAATTAACTAATTAATCCTTGAATTTATAGAAGATCGATGTCCAAAATAGCTAGGCATTAGTAAGGTACTAATTACATATACTTACCCCAAACTGTTCACCTTTTCTCGTATAGTCAGCAGTGCCTCCGACGAAGTTGTGCATAATCTCGCATAGATAGAAGCCGCATAAATTGTTTCCCGGCGGCTGATGCAAGACCTATGGTGAAAATGTTGGAAGTGTGAAATGGATACATGAAAATTAAGTTAACTAAAAAGCTAGTATTATGATATACATTCATATTTAGCGAGGCGCAACTCAAAATTCTTCTTGAATTGCCCAACGTTTTTGTCACGAAAAGTTGCGAAGGCACTACACATGTGATTACGAATTATACATTATTAGAGTTTGTTCTGAATGGAAAAAGCAGAACTAGCACAATAATGAAAGAAACAAAAATGTACCGGTTGAGCACGGCGATGAAGTCTTTGTACTTTTCAGGGGGGTTTCCGCAGAGAGTGCATAATCATGATCTAGCTTCTATCTAGCTCAATAATAAAAAGGGCCCAGTGGAAGCTGCACATATATATGTTAGCATAGGTTACTAATTTGTTGTAGCACCCTGTTAAGAAAAAGGATTAGAACGATGTGGTATAAAAACACATACTCAAATTCATAGGCTAGAAGTATCTGTGACTTGAATCTTTGGCCCATTAGCGCGTTGTATATGTTCTCCTCTGTACCTTTTGGGTGGGCCCTAACTGCTCGCTCGTTGATAACTACTGGGTCAAGGAAGCCGATGTTGTAAATGTGCTCCCTTTGGCATCTTTGTATCTCCATTCTACACAGGAAGAAATTAGTTAGGCTTGCAGGTTAGTATAGTGTAAGGGGGCGCACGATGGAATTTATAAACGAGACACTTACAGAGTCTAGCAACCCAACATGCTTACGTCGAGGGCCTTTGCCTGGTATAGCTCGTACAGAGGCTCCCATTGGAACAAGAACTCAGAGTTCCCGCGGAAAAAGTGTTGTTGCTTGATCTGGACGGTGACCATTTCTAGTCCATGTTTGGCCGCGTGCAAGTACCATTGGTGGAGTTGCCACATTTTCGTTGTTAGCTGAGGAATCTCCTCATGCCTGACCAATGATGCACCCGGCACAATTCTCCATGCTACCTCTGCTGTTGGGATGTCCTTGAGGCCCAATACCTGATATGGATCAAGTCCAGTTTCATCGTAGAAATTGTTTATCTCCTGCGTGACCTCTTCTACCATCCGCTCTTGTGGCATCTCCTTATCAGATTCCTTATGCAAGATGCGCTTGTAGTCTGATACAACTAGCCTTTCTGGTTTCTATATGCTATCTTTCAATGTTTTCAGACACCTCTTGCCTTTGTGCCATTCATCAGTACCAGGCTAGACCCTTGGTGGAGATGCTTTCTTAGAGAAATGTGCGGTGACCACGCCACTCACTATCTGCTCGTTGTAGGAGAACGCGGTGCTAGGCTAGCCGAAAACAAAATTTTTCTTACCGCGAACACCCAGGCAACATGCGAGTCGGAGATCATGGAGCATTACCCTTGGAGCACGTTAGCAGTGGAAGTAGAGTGGGTGAAGCCTCCCCGTGTGCTGCGAAGCACTGTACGTAGTCGAACACGACATGGTACAACTTCTCCTCGTCGCGGATCGCCGTCACAGCAACGTCGACGTAGTCGTACAGGTTATGTAGCCGATCGAATCGATCAGCGCCGACGCGAGAGCGACGACGCCTTCACGGTATCCACACGTCCGGGGTGGGAACACCGCGCGCTGGTGTGCTAGCACCCACGCGCGCGGCTAGGGTTCTTAGGGGCGATGCGACGTGGCGGCGGCTAGGGCTCGTGGTGGGGAGAGTAACACACCGCACGCCCCCATACCTCCTTTATATAGAGCGCACTAACGGGCCTTCTACGATAGAAGCCCATTAGGTCTCGCTCTAATGGATATGAAAGCCCACTAGGTCTCACGCTAATGGATCTTCTACAATAGAAATCCATTAAGACGTCAGAAGATCCAAATCCGTATAAACCCACTAATGGATCCAATCCATCAGATATGATCCAACCCGTTAAGTGTGTGACCCATTAGGCTCATGTACAAGTCGGCCGTGGTCCCGGAGAACCCTTCCCTAGACCACAAGTCAATAGCGGTACCTAGCAGCACATATTGACCCCCGAATGTACACAATGATCGAATCAGCTGAACCTTGATACAGTCACATAGGATCCTTTTGCCACACGATATCAGTCAAACTCAAGGCGAGAGGCGTGCCACCCTTGTGATAGCTCGACAAATTCACTCGTCAATGTAATGGATATAATTCGTGATTAACTCTTTAATCACTTTGGCATGGCCATGCACTTTTCTTATCCATCCACACCGAGGGGCCCAGAGATATCTCTCCGTTATCAAGGAGGGCAAATTCCATCTTGATCTCTTACATCTCACGTCATGTTTCATGGCATACCCGTAAGCTACCTTTATAACTTCCCTATTACGGTGAAGCATTTGATAGCCCCAAAGTATACAATTACGCATCTTTGAGAATCAATAAGAATCTCGGTCAAAGGATCGTATAGGTATACCACTCGAGACTATACTCGATGGCACTTCTAAGATAACAATCTCAGCAGTGTCTCGGAGCGGGTCTATCCAACCTCATGTTCTTTATTATGTGCCCACATTATTGATTTGATATCTCCATATCTATGGTATGTGAAACATTACCATCAATCAATACATGTCTTTGGTCGATCACTATTGTTCCACATAATGATATGTGACCAGGGATCGTTTAGAATAATATCTCATAACCAATGTGTTTCACAATTAAGTCATACTCAATGAACAATGGAGTGACATTTATTCATGGAACTAATAAGTACATGAACATAGACGTATGATACAATCATCTCATATGATCGCCTCTAGGGCATATCACTAACAATCTCCCACTTGCACTAGAGTGCATCATGCAAGTATCTAATACCCATGGCTCTTGTGTGTGCCTCATGCTTCGGCTGCGGGAGAGGTTTTGTCAGCGGATCGGCGACATTCAGATCCGTGTGCACTTTGCAAATCTTCACATCTCCTCTATCGATGATCTCTCGGATGAGGTGATAACGCCTGAGTATGTGTTTGGATTTTTGGTGAGACCTAGGCTCCTTCGCTTGTGCAATGGCACCACTATTGTCATAATAGAGGTCCACTGGATAGGATGCACTAGCGACAACTCCCAACTCAGAAACAAATTTTCTGATCCAAACAGCCTCTTTTGCGCTTGAAGTCGCAATATACTCACCTCCGTCGTGGAATCGACTCATCGTCTCTTGCTTGGAACTTTTCCACTCAACCGCCCCACCATTGAGACAGAATACAAAACCGGATTGCGATCGTGAATCATCTCTATCGGTTTGGAAGCTAGCATCGGCGTAACCCTTTACGATGAGCTCTTCTTCACCTCCAAAAACCAAGAACATATCTCTAGTCCTTCGCAGGTACTTGAGAATGGTCTTTACAGAGCCATCCAGTGACTCTCACCTGGATTTGATTGGTATCTGCTCGTAACACTTAGAGCATAAGAAATATCTGGGCGTGTGCACAACATGGCGTACATGATGGATCCAATAGCGGAGGCATATGGAATCCTACTCATTCTATGCAGCTCATCAGGTGTTGAAGCACACTGAGTCTTGCTAAGACTAACACCATGTGACATTGGCAGGAAACCTTTCTTGGAATTCTGCATTTCGAACCGTTTCAAAACTTTGTCAATGTACGTACTTTGGCTTAATCCGATTAGCCTTCTTGATCTATCTCTATAGATCTTTATGCCCAAAATGTAAGCTGCATCTCCCAAGTCTTTCATTAAGAAACATTTTCTCAGATAAGATTGAACAGCTTCTAACATTGGAATATCATTTCCAATCAATAGAATGTCATCCACATACAAGACCAGAAATACAATTGCGCTCCCACTTGCCTTCTTGTAAATGCAAGGCTCCTCTTCATTTTTGATGAAGCCAAACTCTTTGACCACTTCATCAAAACGAAGATTCCAACTCCGAGATGCCTGCTTGAGTCCATAAATGGACTTCTGAAGCTTGCACACCTTGCCAACATTCTTATGATCGTCAAAACCTTCGGGTTGTGTCATGTACACATCCTCACTTAGGTTTCCATTTAGGAAAGCTGTTTTGACATCCATTTGACGTATCTCATAGTCGTGAAATGCGGCAATCGCTAACATGATCCGGATAGTCTTGACATGGCTACAAAGCGAATAAGTTTCATCATAGTCGACACCATGAATTTGCTTATAGCCTTTTGCCACCAACCGTGCCTTATAGATGTGAACGTTTCCATCGGCATCTATCTTTTCTTAAAGACCCATTTGCACTCAATGGTTTTCACACCATCGAGCGAGATCAACCAAGTCCCAAACTTAATTATCATGCATGGACTTTATTTCGGATCTCATGGCCTCTAGCCATTTCTCGAGTCTGGTCCCACCATTGCTTCCGCATAGTCCTTGGGCTCATCATTGTCCAACAATAAAATCTCGCGTTGCTCGTGAGCGAGGAACATATACCTCTCGGGGCGCGGATTGCCCTCATAGACCTTCGTGGGGCTGGTGCTTCTTCCATAGGTTCTGCAACGCTTTGCATCTCCTCATGAGGATCAAGAGGAGCTGAAACATTTTCAGATGTTTCCGAATTTCTTCGAGCTGCACCTTGCTCCCATCGGCTCTTTTGAAAACTCCTTTTCCAAAAAGACACCATTCCGGCGACAAACACTTTGCCCTCCTCCGGTTATAAAAGTAATACCCTCAGATCTCGGGTACCCACAAAGAAGCACTTGACCGATTTGGCGTGGAGCTTATCGACATCGAATGTTTAACATAAGCCTCACAGCCCCAAATCTTGAGATAAGACAAATCGGGACGTTTCCCTTTCCACATCTCATATGGTGTCTTATTTACGGATTTTGATGGAACCCTATTTAAGGTGAACGCAGCAGTATCTAGAGCAAGTCCCCAAAGAGATAACGGAAGATCAGTTTGACTCATCATAGATCGAACCATGTCCAACAAAGTCCGATTCCTCCGTTCAGACACGCCATTCAATTGAGGCGTCCCTGGCGGAGTCAATTGTGAAACAATTCCACAACTCTTAAGATGATCATTAAACTCATGACTCAAATATTCACCTCCACGATCAGATCGTAGAAATTTGATTGTCTTGCCCAAATGATTTTGTACTTCATTCAAAACTCCTTGAACTTTTCAAAAGATTCAGACTTATGTTTCATCAAATAGATATAGCCATATCTACTAAAGTCATCAGTAAAAGTGATGAAGTACTGAAATCCACCTCTGGCCACAACGCTCATTGGTCCACATACATCCGTATGTACTAGGGCCAACAATTCACTAGCCCTCTCACTTGAACCAATGAATGGCGTCTTAGTCATCTTGCCAAGTAAACAAGATTCGCATGTGTCAAATGATTCGAAATCAAATGAATCAAGAAGACCATCTCTATGGAGCCTCTCAGACGCGCTTTCTCATTTATGTGGCCTAGCGACAATGCCATAAATAAGTGCGATTAAAATCATTTGTTTTGAGCCTTTTTGCATTAACATTATAGACAAATTTATCTTCAAGATCTAGCACATATAGCCCATTCAATAATAGACAATGACCATAGAGCATACCATTGAAATAAATTGAACAACGTTTGTTCTTTATTACAAATTCAAAACCATCTTCTTCCAAACATGAAGAAGAGATAATGTTTCGCTCAAAGCTGGAATGTAATAACAATTATTTAATTCCAAAACTAATCACGAAGGTAACGATAAGGGATTAACGCCAACGCCATCGCAACAACCTTTGCGCCATTGCCGACGCGAACTTCCACCTCACCACTTGCACAACTTCTAGTCCTTCTTAGTCCCTGCAACGATTTGCCAAGTGTGAATCATCGATCCGTATCAAATACCCATGACTCGTTAGGACAAGTAGCAAGATTAATTTCTATAACATTAATACCTGAAGTGGAAACCAAAGTTCCATTCTTTTTATCCTCCAGATATTTCTTGCAGTTCCTACGCCAATGACCAAGCTTATGGCAGTAGTGACACTCATCGGAAGCAGTAGGACCACCCTTGGTCTTACCATCACGCTTAGGTTTCGGGTTTGAGATCACATCCTTACCCTTGCCTTTTGCCCCACGCTTCCTTTTCTTACCACCATCCTTTTGGACCATCATCACATGATTATTGCTTTTCTTGATGCTTTCCTCTGCTTTGTCTTAAGCATTCCATGCAGATTCGAGACATGTTTTTCTCCATGCCATTCATATGAAAGTTCATAATGAAAGGCTCAAGCTTGCTTGAAGCGGCGGAGAATCACATCGATGGCCAACTCTTGGCTTAAGGGGAATCCAGTTTCTCCAAGTTCTCAATGTAACCAATCATCTTGATCACATGAGGACTCACCGGACTACCTTCACTAGCTTGCACGCAAAGCAGAGCTTTTGAGATCGAGTATCTCTCACCCTAGCTTGGTTCTCAAACATGCTACGAAGGCTGTGATCATAGCATAGGCATTCGTGTTCTCATATTGCTTCAAGCTCGAGTTCATTGTAGCAAGCATGAGACGACCAACATCAACCTCATCATTGGCGTGCTTCTCATAAGCACGTCGATCGCCAGCAGATAGCATCATTAGCTAGTTCCTCGGGATATGGCTCTTCAATGACATATTCCTTTTTCTCTTGCTTGAGAACAATTCTCAGTTACGATACCGACCAATGAAATTGCGTTCAGAGAGCTTCTCTCTCGTAATCGATCGCAAGTTAAAACCGAATTATTGACGGTGATAGGTGCCATCTACAACAAGAATAAAAGCAAAGTCTTAGCACAATGTTCATGTTAATCTTCCATTAAACAGTTTTAATAAAGATGCTCCCACTAAAATCACTTTCCTCTAGTGCATTTTAGTAGGACAAGATCCATAGTCAATCAAAGATCTAGTCTTGGGAGGCGACTCCTAGGACTAAGTGACATAGGTAGGCAATCCTTGCCAATCACATCGTATGTGATTCTTGTTAGTTGGGTGGCATCCAATGCCCCGCTCCCAACACCGATGCCCCAAGGCCCAAAACCATTTTGATAGCCTCGATAAGTAAACCAATACTATGCGTGTGAAGTCCGACTTCACCCCAATGGTCAAGGAAATTAATGGCACCTGTCAGTATGCTGAAACCGCCAATTAACGTACAAGACCTTATGGGTGCAGCTATTGGAAGGGCATCAAACTCTTAATTTTTCGAGGAAACTATTCTATCATATTAAAATCATATCCACCAAATACGAAAAATGAAGGAATAGCATAACAGGAATCATCACAAACAATCATATTGACTTGTGAAATAGTATGGCCCGTGGCGTTCGATCTCCATCGTCGCGCTTCCTGTCCACCGAGTCACCATGCTAGAAGCCTCCATGATAATACACCAAGCTACTACACATGATAGCTAGTGACAAATTACATGAGGATATGAAGCATCACAAATCAGCACGCAGGCTGTTATACAATAACATGGCAGCCCAAGCTGCAATTAACCACAGCACGCAGGCTATGAAAATTACATTAATGCATCACATACACACAAGGGAGCCATACCATTCACATCATTCCCTGCAAAAACAAGTTAAGCGCGGAATCGTATTCTACCCTGCGATGTGAACAAGTTTTATTTAAAGGCCGCTACTGCGACTAGTACGGCGGTCCCGTAAGATCATTGAGAAGGCGGCGATCACACCGATCTCGATCTGTTGGCACGATCTATTCGGCGCGGGCTACTACCCCGATGGTGTTACCAGCCGGTAGGGGTAATGCACGGCACGAAACAAAACGAGCACGAACTAATCTTTTGATCGTGTAGAGCCATCAACTCATACATCAAATGCGCGAGGCCCCTCGAGAAGGTTGCGCGCACGCGGCCTCGATCTGTTGGCTAATATCATAGATGGCACATGACGGAAGTCCAGATGGTGTTACCAGCCGGTATGGACCAGTCATGGCACGATCTAGATAAAGCACGAACTAATCTTTTTGGCCTTGTAGCACTACCAACTCGTACCTCATGAACCCTATACCAATTGATCGCATCAACTCGTGACCAACTCAACAGCATATCAACATATGCGCAGCATCCAGATCCAAGATAACGCAAGATCGGCTCTGATACCACTGTAGGAGAACGCGGTGCTAGGCTAGCCGAAAACAAAATTTTTCTTACCGCGAACACCCAGGCAACATGCGAGTCGGAGATCATGGAGCATTACCCTTGGAGCACGTTAGCAGCGGAAGTAGAGTGGGTGAAGCCTCCCGCGTCTTTGCGAAGCATTCAGACGTGGTCGAACACGACGTGGTACAACTTCTCCTCGTCGCGGATCGCCGTCACAAAGAACGTCGGCGTAGTCGTCTGAGTTATGTAGCCGATCGAATCGATCAGCGCCGACGCGAGAGCGACGACGCCTCCACGGTATCCACACGTCCGGGGTGGGAACACCGCGCGCTGGTGTGCTAGCACCCACGCGCGCGGCTAGGGTTCTTAGGGGCGATGCGACGTGGCGGCGGCTAGGGCTGGTGGTGGGGAGAGTAACACACCGCACGCCCCCATACCTCCTTTATATAGAGCGCACTAACGGGCCTTCTACGATAGAAGCCCATTAGGTCTCGCTCTAATGGATATGAAAGCCTACTAGGTCTCACGCTAATGGATCTTCTACAATAGAAATCCATTAAGACGTTAGAAGATCCAAATCCGTATAAACCCACTAATGGATCCAATCCATCAGATATGATCCAACCCGTTAAGTGTGTGACCCATTAGGCTCATGTACAAGTCGGCCGTGGTCCCGGAGAACCCTTCCCTAGACCACAAGTCAATAGCGGTACCTAGCAGCACATATTGACCCCCGAATGTACACAATGATCGAATCAGCTGAACCTTGATACACCACATAGGATCCTTTTGCCACACGATATCACCAAACTCAAAGGCGAGGCGTGCCACCCTTGTGATAGCTCGACAAATTCACTCGTCAATGTAATGGATATAATTCGTGATTAACTCTTTAATCACTTTGGCATGGCCATGCACTTTTCTTATCCATCCACACCGAGGGGCCCAGAGATATCTCTCCCGTTATCAAGGAGGGGCAAATTCCATCTTGATCTCTTACATCTCACGTCATGTTTCATGGCATACCCGTAAGCTACCTTTATAACTTCCCTATTACGGTGAAGCATTTGATAGCCCCAAAGTATACAATTACGCATCTTTGAGAATCAATAAGAATCTCGGTCAAAGGATCGTATAGGTATACCACTCGAGACTATACTCGATGGCACTTCTAAGATAACAATCTCAAAGAAGTGTCTCGGGCGGTCTATCCAACCTCATGTTCTTTATCATGTGCCCACATTATTGATTTGATATCTCCATATCTATGGTATGTGAAACATTACCATCAATCAATACATGTGCTTGGCAGGATCACTATTGTTCCACATAATGATATGTGACCAGGATCGTTTAGAATAATATCTCATAACCAATGTGTTTCACAATTAAGTCATACTCAATGAACAAAGGAGTGACATTTATTCATGGAACTAATAAGTACATGAACATAGACGTATGATACAATCATCTCATATGATCGCCTCTAGGGCATATCACTAACACTCGTTCACCTCATCGGTCATATGGTACGCCTGTTTCGGAGGAGATTTCTTTTTGGATTTGGTGGACCCTGCCTTCTTGAGAAGTGCTGGCCTCCCAGCCGAGTTGCTTGACCAGGGCCGCACCTGCTGGGGAAACGATGTTGGAGTTGGAGTTCCACTTGCAGGGCTTCGTTGAGGAGACGGGCTTCGTTGAGGAGACTGGCTTCGTTCAAGAGACGGTGCAAGAGGTTGTGGAATTGATGCTGGAGACCGTGGAGAGGACATGTCCACGTTATCTCGCAAAATTATGAACCGCTTGCGCCACACGATGAAACTGTGCACTGCATCTCCTAGCTTCGTACTCCCGTCACCTCCTTCGAACTCGAGGTCAAGGTCCCTGTACCCTGGGCATACCTCGTCCACAGAGACCTTGGCGTAGCCCGATGCTATCGGTTGGCCATGGATGAGCTATGCTGACTCCACCGGGTAAGCCATGCCTTCAGCTGCCTGGAAGGACAGGTTCCGTGCTTTGACGTGTAGCTCACAAAGTGTCCGCTGCGTGATGTCGTCCACGGGATAGCATCCCAAGTCCTCTTCGGGCAGCCCACCGGAAGCGCAGCTGCTCCGTCACGCGGAGGGGCTGATGACGTTGGGATTACTGGAAGGTTGTGGATGGCCCTCCTCTCGCTGTTAGCTCAAAGTTAGCTGCACCTCTCTTCGGACCGTTTCTTGTATGCTCGCCTGTGTTGCTCTTAGGACATCTTGAAGGTCACGGAGCTATTGTGCCTCTCGGGCCTTGCCTCTCGCCTGGCTCCTGTAAGTATCGGCGTCCCGAGTGAAACCCACCTTCCACGGGACGACACCAATGTCTCGTGTACGTCTAGGGTGCTCCCGGTTCTGTAGGGCCCTTGTTAGCTCATCATTCTCTCTCTCTGGCACGAAGGTGCCGTGGGCCGACTCATCGTTGGCCTCTTGAAGCCTTCTGGCGACTTCTCTGATCTTGTCACCAAACGCCGCCCTACCGTCATCATCAAGGCCGCCGTCATGACCAAAGAACCAATTTCTCGATTTGTTTCACTATCTCATTGTTACGGGTTCAACACCCTTCACCAGTAAGTCATGTTCCCTCTTGTCCCATTTGGGTATCGCCTTGCGGTAACCACCAGGGCCAAGACGGTGGTGGTATTGCTTCTTTGCTGCATTCTGCTTGTTCTTTCTAGTTAAACTCTGACCTTGTTCCGAACTCTTGTACCGCATGAATTCATCCCAATGATCTTGAAGCTTTGGGAATTTATTGAAGTCGGGGTTAGATTCTTCTTAACATACGCATTGTTCCGCTTTTTTTTGAATGCCTGAAATGCTAGTGCCATCTTCTTCAATGTGTAACTCTTCACCTTTTGTTCGGTCCCTTCGGGGAAGGTAAACGTCTCCTTCATATCCGTCCATAGCATGTTCTTCAAGTCGGTAGGTACGTCGTCCCATTTCGCAATGCTAATGGGCACGAGGTCCCTGACGATCACGCCAAATGTCGATCTGAACGGCCCGATCGCCTTGTCTGGCTTCATAGGCTCGCCGTCCTCGCCGACTTCAGTGATTATGTGTTTTGCTCTCGACTTCTGGCTGTCACCTCGTTGACATGATTGTCTAGTAGATTGACTGGTCTTAGTGTCCTCGGTCGCGGCGGCCTCGGTGTCCTCAACAGCATTGGCAGCTTCGGGGCCCTTACCGGCTGCCCCAGGTTGATCCATTAGGTCGTCTGCCGCAAAATAGCCTTGTGCAATTTTATGACTCATTATGTCATCATCATGATACCCTCCACTCGCCATTGTAACAGAAAAAGGCACAGAAATTTAACAAAAATAATGCTGCTGTCATAACAAAATTATCTTGCATATAAATATAAGGCATACATGCTATTTTAATGAGGTGTTTTCTCATATACATCTATTTATTCTTTTCAATCATCTACATTTATTTATTAGTACACAATGTATTCTCTCTCATTTTTTTATGACAATTTATATAGGGGATGTATAAGTCATTTTCTTTCACTCCTTTCTCAAATTTATCACTACCTTAATACCTAACTTAACAAGAATCCAACATTCACACCATACCCAAATCCATTAAGCAATGATTATGCTTAAGTTCTATAATTTTTAAAGAAGTGACATGCACTAGCAACAATCAAATAGGTGGCCAAATTGACGGCCTATGCCATAAACAGTAAAAGTACACACAGAAATGTGATGAAATTCACATAAGAGGTACACATGGTTGAAACATATCATTGGCGAGCACGAAACATATCAATCGCAAACATTATCAACTGCTTCTTGCAATTCTTTCTGTACACTTATCCTTGACAAATAATATGCATATGTCAATGGGAAACTCCTTCTGAAAATCAAATGGAAAACAGACCAGGAAAACAGGACCAGGAAAACAGACCACGAAAATTAACATTGCATATAAGCTTGTTGATGTTAACATTTCATATATGCTTGCATTATAAAAATTAACATGCATAAAATTAACATTGCATATAAGCTTGCATATTAACATTCTATCATAAAGCCAACAATCTCTCCAAAAATCTGTTGTCTCCCCATTACCAACTATCATTTGTCTAACAGCACAATAAGTCTTTTTCACTAATATTGGGCTTACCAGCGTGGAGGCGGCGTTGGAGAGGACCAGCGTCGAGGCGGCGACGTGTAGGCGGCGTTCGAGACGAGCGGCGTTGGAGAGGAATGGAGTGGAGGCAGCGGCGTGTAGGCGGTGTTCGAGACGAGTGGCGTTGGAGAGGAGTGGTGTGGAGGCGGCGTTGGAGACGAGCGGCGTGGAGGCGGCGGCGTGGTGGCGACGTTGGAGACGAGCGGCGTTGGAGAGGAGCGGCATGGAGGCGGCGTTGGAGAGGAGCGGCATTGGAGAGGAGCGGCGTGGAGGCGGCGGCACGTCGATGTAGGGTTCGGAGCGTGCGTGAGAGGTTGTAGATGGCGTCCTCACGGGTGGCGGCATCGGAGGCGAGGATGGCGGCGGCGTCGATTTAGGGTTGGAGCGCGCGCGAGAGAGGATTTGAGACTTGTCACCAAATCTTTGCGCGAAACGAGTATAAAGGGTATGACCTTCAATCCCGGTTGGTGTCTCCAATCGGGATTGATGGGGCATATAGTCCTGGTTGGAGACACCAACCGGGATTGATGGGGTTCTCCCCAGCGCTGGAGTCCTCACATAGTCCTGGTTGGAGACACCAACCGGGATTGATTTTCCCAAAATAATTTTCGCAGACGGTTCCTTATACAAACCGTCTCTAGAAATTGCCCCCTTTCTAAATATATAAGATACTTCAAAGTTTAGCTCCCTAGAAATCAAAATCTATTTAGGGAGCTGCCTTCCATCGAAATTTTAGCTCTCTTCTTATAACGTTATGGGTATACAAGAAATTACTATGTTAATTACCAAGAAAGAAGAAAGAAATGCACACAAACAGCAAAATCGCGTATATACAATCCACTCTTCCATAACATTTGGCGCCAAGATTTATACTATTCATTCCAACATTGATTTACAAGACATAACATGCTTTAATTTACAAGACACCCGATCACATTGTCGTCGCCGTTGGGAAGCCTAGCTAGCCGTCATCCTCATCCTAATCTAAACCTTGGAGCTCTACCCAGCAGGGGCACCGGCAGTCCTCGCTGTTGAGGAAACCGGAGAAGGGGAGGTCCTCCAACGTCGGGAGGTCCCTAGCCCAGGCGGGCTCCTAAAAATTTTGCAAAAACCTTTAATCGACCAACCACGGAAGAAATCAATTCAACAATTTGGAAAAACTGTAATTTATACCTGGGGTGGCAATCGCGGTGGCAGCATTGCCGCCAGCTCTGCCCAGGAGCAGGGCGGTGGCGGAGGCGGAGACGGAGGAGGCGGAGGCGGAGGTGGCGGATGCGGCGGCGGAGGTGGCCGTGGCCGTGGCTGAGACCCCATTCGACTTGTTTTGAGGCGGCGTAGCATGGTGTATGGTTGTGAGAGAACAAGACAGAAGTTGGAGGAACATATATAGGGTAGCTCGCACGGATTATAGAAGGGCACGATCAATCCCATGGATCCCATTGAGCGGAAGATCGAAGGGCACGGAAGATCAACAACTACGAAGAACAGTGCAGTCAACTGTCCAACTTCCAATGTAGTCAGCTCAAAAATCCAATGATGAAGTTAATGATGTGAAATCAATAAATACACTGAAGCAGATGTGAAATCAATAAATCAAGCAAGAAATGCACAAGTTTCTGAAGAAAACCATGAAACCATGAAATGCACTGAAGCAGGCAAAGTTTTGTATCGGGCATGAGGAAGAAGACCAATGGTTGGATTGCTCACATTGTCCCGGTTGGCAACACTAATCGGGATTGATGGCCCACATAGTCCCGGTTGGAAACACCAACCGGGATTGATGGCCCACATAGTCCCGGTTGGAGACACTAACCCGGATTCCTTCTCCCAAAATAAAAGAATGCAGCGGCACGAGCGGGGCTCGAACTTGCGACCGTGCACGGGGAGCCCGCTCTCAAGCGCACGCTACTAGCCAGGGGAGAGGAGAGAGTTATGTCGACCCGACAAGGTGTGAATATTTTTTGTACCCTTCCTGCGAGAAAGGGATGACATGTGGGCCCATCTCTTGTGGGTCCCACATGTCAATGGTAGTAATTTGCCATAAATTACTCAAAAATTATAGAAAATTGCTGGGAGCCTATGCAAATTAAATAAAAATATCACAAAAATCATAAAAATGTGAAAAATTGAGTTGGGAGCCTTGTAATTTCTCATTAATTTTTCAATATTTCTTTGATAAATGTAAAATTATCAAAGATTTACTCAAAATTCTATAAACTTTTTTACAAATATAAAATATTATCTATTTATTAAAACTTTAATGCTGCTGTCATAACAAAATGTCTTGAAATTCCAAAATAGCAACTACTTTGTTTTTACAAGTGATCCTTCATTATGAATTTATGATCGTGACGTACATAGGAAGCTTCCTCCTCATCATTGAGGGCACTAATATCTACATTCACCGAGAAAGGCGGCAGCTCGTCGAACTGATTATACTCTTCTTCGTCTGTGATGTCCTCAACTCTGACAATCCTTCTTTTACCTGGAAGAACTGCGTGGAGCCTTCGCTGATCGCTACCACTACTCTTCTCCTTCTGCCATTTGTTTTTGGTAGACCTTGTCTTGCTTTTAGTAGGCCTGCCCTTCTGCTTTTTCAGTTTGTTGCCCATGTCCTTCACATAGAATACCTGTGTGACATCATTGGCGAGCATGAATGGTTTGTCTCTATAGGCCACTTTCTTCAGGTCCACGGTTGTCATACCGTACTCATCGATCTCCACGGATGTCAGTTTGACCCATTGGCACCGAAACAGAGAGACTTTCAAAGGTCCGTACTCGAGCTCCCAAATCTTCTCTATGAAACCATAGTAGGTGTCCATCTTTCCATTTTTGTCCAAGACATCTATACGGACCCCACTGTTTGGTGCTCTTTTTATCGTGGGCTTTCGTGTAAAAGGTGTACCCATTTATCTCATACCCTTGCCATGATATGATTGTCATGGATGGTCCCCGAGCCAATAGTTGCAACTGCTCATGGACTCCCTCCTTGCCCAACAATTGCTTTTGTAACCAACCGCCGAAACTCTCCACTTGCTTGTCTCCGATCCACTTATCTGACTTCCCTAGGTATTGTTCGCGTAGCATGTTCTCGTGATCACGGACATACTGAGCCACTAAAGCTACTTGTTTCAACACCATGAAATGTGCTTGTTTAAATGAAAGTATGTCCTGGCAAGAGGATTCTTTTCTCCCTAGAGTACCTTTTTCCCTAGCCTCCCCTCATAGCATGATACAGGGATGTCAATCGGATTCATATCATTAATGTAGTCGTCGCAAAACTCAATAACCTCCTCTGTGCCAACACCCTGGGCAATGCAGCCTTCTCGACGTGACCGGTTATGAACATACTTCTTCAGAACACCCATGTACCTCTCGAAAGTGAACATACTGTGCAAGAACACGGGTCCGAAATTTGTATCTGTTTGACCTTGTGAACCATGAGATGGACCATCATATCAAAAAAGGATGGAGGAAAGATCATCTCAAGGTTAACCAAACCAGAGACAATGTCATCTTGCAGATTAGATAACTTATCCGGATCTATGACCTTCTGTGATATCGCGTTGAAGAACGAACACACCTTTATGATTGTCCCTCGTACCATGTCCGATAGAATGCCTCTCAGCGTCACTGGGAGCAATTGTATCATCAACACATAACAATCATGGGATTTTAGGTTTACGATTTTATTCTTTTTTGTGTTTATCAGTTTTCTTATGTTCAAGGAGTACTCTGAAGGAACCTTCACACCATTCAACAACTTAATTATGTTTTTTTCTCTTCCTTACTTAGAGTGTAGCTCGTGGGATGGAGGTAATGCCCTTTCTCTATTGCAGATGTAGGTCTTCCTTGAGTCCTAATAGTTGTAGGTCCTTTCGTGCTTAAAGTGTATCTTTTGATTTGCCGTACATATCTAGGAAGCCTAGTAGACTCACGCATACATTCTT
The DNA here is from genome assembly GCA_036346145.1 of Olyra latifolia. NCBI lineage: Eukaryota > Viridiplantae > Streptophyta > Magnoliopsida > Poales > Poaceae > Olyra > Olyra latifolia. The sequence continues at coordinate 54,712,649 of CM070530.1, forward strand.
CGTGATATGCATAAAGTCTAGTGAGTGACACACCTCTAAGTCTTTCTAGTAAGGCAAGTCCCAAAATATTGACTTCTTCTTCCAATTGGCTTCTTCTTACCATCTTCATTCGGGAGTGGCGGGACAGATTTACTATCAGGACCCTTTTCAAAAACTACTTCTAGATCCTTTACCATAGAAAATACATCTGCCCCACTATGATGCTTGGGCTTCTTACGTTTCTTTTCTGTCCTATCAAAATTAACACGGTTGCTCCGTAATGGGTGCTTCGGATTGAGGAACCTACGGTGGCCCATGTACACAATCTTTCGAGAGTTTGTTAGGTACTTGCTGTCCGTATCCTCTAAGCACTTGATGCAGGCTTTATAGATAGGCCTGACAGGTTACCAAGTGCAGGTCAGTCGTTGATGGTTACAAATAGCAATGCACGTAGGGTGAAGTGCTCTCTTTTGTATTCATCCCATACAATCGGTCCACAGCGTTAGTAGATCTTCCTCCAACGGTTTGAGCTACACGTCGATGTCGTTTCCAGGTTGCTTCGGCCCTTGGATAAGCCATGGCATCATAATATACTTCCGCTTCATACACAGCTAAGTAGGAAGGTCATAGATACAAAGAGTCACGCGCCAAAAGTTGTGACCGCTGCTCATCTCGCTGAACGGGTTCATCTCATCCGTACTCAATCCAAACCTTATGTTTCTCGCATCCTCAGCAAAGTCCGGGTATTTTCTATCGACTTTCCTCCACTGGGAGCCGTCAGCGGGGTGTCTTAGCCTTCCATCGTCCTTACGATCTTCTTTGTGCCAGCGCATCATCTGGGCATGCGCTTTGCTCGCAAATAAACGCTTCAACTGGGGGATTATAGGGAAATAGCAGACCACCTTAACGGCGGGTCTCTTCTTCTTACGCTGCCCCTCTACCTCACCTGTGTCATCACGCTTGGTTTTAAACCGAGAAGTTTTGCATACCGGACAAGCTTCCAGGTTCTCGCACTCATTGCGATAAAGGATACAATTGTTACGACATGCATGTATCTTCTGTACCTCCAACCCCAATGGACAGACAACTTGGTTGGCGTCGTACGTAGTTTCAGGCAACGTGTTACCCTCTAGAAGCAATTTCTTTATCAAGCATAACAACTTATCGAATCCCTTATCAGACAAACCATTGGTCGTCTTCCATTGCATCAGTTCTAGTGTAGTACACAACTTTTTATGGCCCTGTCGGCAGTTTGGGTACAACAATGTCCCATGGTCCTTTCACAAGTGCTGGAACTTTTCATAATGCCTTTCATCGGTGTATTCTCCCTCTCCATCAAGCAGCATCTGCTCTAGGTCATCATCGCCAAAATCACCCATTGTATCTTCGAAAGCACCATGTTGGCCATCGTCCGGGATATTGTTGTCCACCTTTTCTTCTTTTTCACCATCTTCCCGTATAATCTCTTCTTCACCGTGCTTGGTCCAAAAGATATAGTTTGGCATGAAACCTCTTGAGAGCAAATGGAAGTAAAGGTGACTGGTGTTTGGCCACTCCTTCTCATTGTTACAGTCTATGCATGGACAACATATGTAGCCTGACGTCGTGTATACATCAGCCGCATGAAAAAAAAGCTTGCAAACCCTGCAAGAACTGTAGGGAGCGTCGGTCCATGTATATCCATCGCCGGAACATCTACATTATGTTACATCAAGGTAATTGTTAGCTCATTCTCCAAAATTTAATTATTAAACATTTTCCAAATTCTAAAAAATTTAATTTATTGAAAAACTATTTAAAATTTATATGGTTAAATTTATTCCTACTTAGGGCAAATTGCATCACATATTTTTCATAGAAATTCTTATTTCAAAGCCAACTATAAACTTAAAAATAAATTTATTTCATTACATATTTTGTAAAGAACTATATTTTCATACAATTTTTTCAATAAAATGATTATTTGCTCCAGTATTCATACTTAACAAGTTATTGCAACCTATATAAAAGAATTGATCTATGAATTGATGTATCGAAGTCTAGATTCAAAATTCTTCATCCATCGATTGGCAAAAACCTAGATTACACCTTCAATGCGAGATACATCATAATCCCACAAAAGATTAAGCTTGATCCTTACATTCATAATCTTTCAATAATCATGGCAAAAGATCAAATTTTCTTCTTTTTCAAGCAAAGATGAAGCTTCATTGAACATATTTTTCTATAAAATGACCGGTATTGAAAACCTTTAAAATTTTATGTGGCTAAATTTATTCCTACCTAGGGCAAATTGCATCAAATATATTTCATAGCAATTCTTATTTTAACGCCAACTATAAACTTAAAATAAATTTATTTCATTACATATTTTGTAAAGAACTATATTTTCATACAATTTTTTCTATAAAATGATTATTTGCTCCGGTATTCATACTTGACAAGTTATTGCAACCTACGTAAAAAAATTAATCTATGAATTGATGTATCGAAGTCTACATTCAAAATTCTTCATCCATCGATAGGACAAAACCTAGATTACACCTTCAATACGAGATACATCATAATCCCACAAAAAATCCCACAAAAGATTGAGCTAGATCTTTACATTCATAATCTTTCAATGATCATGGCAAAAAATCAAATTTCCTTCATTTTTCAAGCAAAGAAGAAGCTCCATTGAACATCTAATATAGTGAGGAATGATGCACTAATCTTGATTAACTTGGCATGGAGTAAAATGACCAAAAATTTGAAATTTTGGCAGCACCTTCCCTTTCTTGAAGCTCTTGGCCGCCGGCGCTACTGTTCTTGGTCGGGCAGATTGGGGACTGCGAGAGGAAGAAGGATGATCAAATATGGCATACTAATCTCAGTTGGAGACACAAACCGGTATTGTGCTGCCTTTCCGCTTGCAATGGGAGTTCAAATGGCATACTAATCCCGGTTGAACACACAGACCAGTATTATGCCCCCCTTCCTGCTTGCAACGAGATGTTCAAATATGGCATACTAGTCCTAGTTGGACACATAGACCGGTATTATGACCCCTTCCCGCCTGCAAGCCGTTGCAGGCACCATCAGTCCCGGTTCATATCACAAACCGGGATTGATGGTGTTGGATCAGTCCTGGTTGGTGTCTCCAGCAGGGAGTGATCCTGACCCGTGGCCCAACTTACGTTCAACCACGACTGTTGTTAATGTCAGTCACGGTTCATGTCTAACCGGGACTGATGAGCCGGTATTAAAGGCCAGTTCTCTAGTAGTACTACTATTGGGAGGGTCTGCAATATAATGTAATTTATGAAAATTGTCAAAAAGAACCGCACGTCTTTCTTTAATTTTCAAAATCAAATCCATCCGTGTCTTGCTTCTTTGAAAGCTAATTCCATCAATGTCTTGTTTGGGCTAGTAGACTAGTACGTGATTATTAGTTGGTTGAACGGCGTCAATCGAGATATATGCTAGCTAAAAATTACAACCTGATGACTCTGTTGACTGGTATTGTCAGACAAATTTTATAGAAACCCGAAGGTTTTGTAAGTTATTCAATTGTCATAATGGATAGTCCAAATTTGTTTAATTCACACACCAATTCACAAAATATATATCTCGGCTCATATAAACTGTCTAATAAAGATTAAACCACTCATGAGGAAATTTCTATCGAATTTTTCTTCAGTTTTATCAACTATCCTTGCGGATCACTTATTAAAAAAAAGCCAGGTACAGAATTCACTATTGCTCACGAACAACCGTGCGGAATCTAGATACAGTTCAGAAAGTTCGGTTGCATTGCTCCTGCTAATTAAGATCGAATTAGTCAAGAGCGTGACTGTTAATCTTGATATCAATGAATTGACCTTGAGTCAGTCAGTGATCGATGGATGGATCTGCCGACATGCAATGAATTGGTTGGACCAATTCCAAACAGTAAGTATTGACCTAGAGTTTCACAAGTGACTGTAGTGTCCAGTTGTCTATGTTAAGACAAGTAAACTGACCTTGCTTCAAAAAAGATGTAGACTAATCTAATTATTAGAATTATTGGAACTTGGACCATATATTTGAAAATAATTTCTAAAAAAACTCTATGGCCTATGAATGGAATAACGTGGAAACTCTTCAGTACCACATTTCTAGTTAGAGAAATAAAACAACAATTTAATTAGTGGAGAGTGTGCTTCTCCCAACTAGCTCATGTGAGTATGAGAGGAAACCCACATGGGCATGCTAGCTTGCCTTGCCGCGCTTGGCATGTGCATGTCACTTGTGTTGAATGGTCTGCAGAAATTAGGCCCTCATGCTTGCATAGATGCAGCTCTCTTTTGCTGTTCAGAGATCGAGGCATTAGTCAGCGTCGGCAAAGATTTAACCTTAACCTGCAGCTCTCTTTTGTTGTTTAGAGGTGGGGCATTATCTGCTGCCGACGAAGCATTTAACCATGTAGAGAGGACGTTATTCAGCATTGGCAAAGCATTTAACCTGCTGCTCTCTTTTGCTGTTTTGAGGTGAGGCATTATTGGGTGTCGAGGAAGCATATAGCCTGCTAGAGAGGGCGTTATTTGGTATCGGCTAAGCATTTCACTTGCAGCTCTCTTGTGCTACTTAGAGGTGGGGCATTATTCAGCATCGACGAAGCATTTAACCTACTGGAGAGGCATCCTAGTTTGGGGAGCTGTCTACAGCTCTTTTGCTGTTTTGAGGCGAGGCATTATTCAGTAGTGGTGAAGCATTTAACCTGCTGGAGAGGCATCATGGTCTGGGGAGCTGTCTACAGCTCTCGTTTGTTGTTCAGAGGCGAGGCATTATTCGGCAGCGGCGAAGCATTTAACCTGCTAGAGAGGCATCCTAGTTTGGGGAGCTATCTATGAGTACCCACCAAAAGGATAACCTTGTCCGCAGTTTGCAAAAGCTAACAACACTACCCTATCCAACCCAACTAGAGATTAGTTTTGCTTCCTCCTTTCACTGTGCTACCACATATAGCCAGCTCCATCCTGCTGCTACAGCATGCACTGCAGAGAGGAAGAGCAGGTCTCCAAAGCCCTCTACCGTTGAGATTCTCCACCGAGAGACGGCAAATAAGGTTTTTGGGAAACGTTAGGCGTGATTACTCGTTGCTATCTACTTCTACTACTTCGACTATGTCAAGTATGTCATCGCCGTGCTCTGCTTTGACTACTACTTCGTGGCAACAGGGTCTTCTGTTTTGATCCTTGGGACAGGGAAGAGTGGTATGTGCCCCTGTCGCCGGAAAATCTGCCGACGGTGAGAATCAGCGCCCCTCCTTCGGTGATGGAGAGGACGCCGAGAAAGTGGTGGTGAGAAAGTAGAGCGTTCAGTGAGTAACTAGTGCTAATGTGGATGATCAGAATGCTTACTCTCTTTCTTTGATAAGCTTATTAATTTATACAACTTTAGGGCCAGGGTTTACATGCGTGGGAAATACCCAAAGTACCCTGACCCATGGGGAATACCCAAATTACCCTGAATTCTGGATCGTCGATCCTACAATCAACGGCTAGACTTGTTTTCTTACAATCCGCATTATCCTATTCCCTAACATGCCCTTGGGAGACATACTCTGACAAAGTTGTTGATTTGATTTGATTCGATTCGTTCTTGTCAGAGGCTGTCGTGAAGTCTTCATCTTCTGACCCGGAACTTGTCAAAGATCACTCTCGGTCTTCCCGAAGGGTCTTCGTGAGTCCCTCGGCTAGGCACCTTCCTCCATCCTTCGGTGGAAATCCCGAGGACTCTCCTTGCTTGAGATGCACCCGGAATACTTTACCCTTCGCGTCCTTCTCTCGACCCCTCGCATATGTCCAAGTCTTCCACCCACGGTCTGACTTCAAGTTATCTCGGTCAAGCTTCGTCAATTACCCCTTCGGGTAACAATTTACACGAAGAATCCTCACAACATCTTCGTGGACATCCAGCTCTCCTGGAGATGGGGTGGCTGCCCCTACAACAGAAGCCCCTTACGGTCACGTCGCCACCTCGCCGTGGTGTCTAGCCGGAATATCCAGCCCCCCTTCTCCACGTCGAGGTGGTGTTCCCAAAGATGTTGTTGTTTCTTCTTTATCTCCGATGGTATCTTCGCCCGTTGATGTGACTTGGACTTGACGTTCTGACATTGTCAGTGTCCTCGAAGTCTGCGCGTTGATCCCAGCCGTTAATCGTCATACGTGTCGTCAGATCTGTAGGCGCCCGTTGGGATTTTCTTTCGATGTACATATTTTATTTTTGCGCCTGTTCGGTTTCTTCGCGGCGCATCGTCGCCATTGATGTGGACACGTGGCATCCATCCATGTCATGCTAGTTTCTATATAAGGGTCCTTGTTACTGTTCTTCTTCCCCACTTGTGCTCTTCAAACCAAACCTCCCGCCGTTCCGTTGCTCTCGCTTCTGCGCGCTCCGTCCACCGCCGCCGGTTCCCTTGCTCTTGCACACTTCATCCGCTGCCGCTAATTCTCCCGCTCCTGCGCCCTCCTCCGGCTACCATTTGTTTGCTTGTCCTTTCGTGCTCCTGCCGCCAGTAGATCGTCGCCGCTGGTTCTCCGCCGTTCTTCACCGCCGACTAGATTTTTCAGGTATGCTACTGACCTGCATTTTTGCTCGATTTGGGGTACATGGCTTTCGGATGTTTAGTGAGTTCGACGCCGACGAACTGGCCGGCGAGATCCTTTGCATCATTTGCGACGCCATTCATACACCGATCCCCATTTTGTTCGAGAAGTAGTACTACGGTCACAAAGTTTTTCGCAGTCTAATATTGATGTCGGTTGTGCTTGTTCTTGTTCCTTCCCCTTTTTTTTATGATCCCGAAGGGCTGTTTCCCGGAAGTGCTGACTTTCAACTACTTGTGCAGTTCCCAGAATCTTCGATGGCCCCGAAGAAAATCCTAAGCCCGACAGACCTCGCGCGGCTATCTTGGGAGTTGGGGCAGTCTAGGATGACCCTAGATATGCTCTCGAAGGTGTCGGACGTCTCCTTTGCTGAAGACGACGATTTCAGGTTGCCGGGGCAAGAGACGACTCCTCAGCCGAATGCTGACGAGGCCGTCGTCTTCCACTTGCAGGTGCAGGCGGGTCTTCGCATTCCCTGCACTTGCCTCGTCGGGGAGGTCCTCGAGCTGTACAAGGCACAGCTCGTACACCTCTCCCCGAACGCCGTGGCACGTCTTGCGGTGTTCGAGTGGGCGCTCCGGAGCCATGTAGCGCAACCCAGCGCCCGAGTTTTTAGTTTTATTCACGAAGGCCAGTGGCAGGGGAAGACCAGCGGCAGCCCCTTCGGATGTCTGAACTTCGTCGTGAAGGCGGCACACCTCGCAGATTTTCCATCACTGGCTACGAAGAAGAAGTGGGACGGCGCTGCGGGGCTAAGCTGGAAACTGTTCTGGTTTTACCAGAAGGTTGATGAAGCTGATTCTTTGCTGAGGTGTACCCCGGGAGCAGCCGACTGTATCAAGTTCCCGGTGGAAAAGCTCAACGGCTCCGAAGAGGCGCAGAGGTTGCTACTCCAGAGAATCAGCAAACGCTTCTCCATGCGTTCTCTTGACGAGGAATTCTACACTGCCAAGGTGGGGCCACTAATGCGCTCTTGGGAGAGGTTTGTAATTGTGGATGACGGAGGCGACCACCTCGCGCTACGTGACAAGGACCACCGACCTCGGAAGTTGGAAACGGCCGCGGAGAGGGCGAAGGATGTTCGACCATCAAGGCCAGACGAAGTCACGCTGGTTTGGCGAAATTGGGGGGGTGGACGCCCGCATCAACCGCATCCTTGGGGTAGTTACCCCCTGGACGGAGCCCGAGCCGAAGAGGGCCGGGAAAAGAAAAACTGCCGAGGGGGCCACCGCAGGCCCGTCGAAGCGTCCCCATGGTGAGTATTCTTTCTACTATCATACACCTTCGATCTGTCTCTTCTGACTAATTTTTCGAACTCAGCTGTAAGCGTTGAGGACGAGGAGGGAGACGAAGAGGAGGTTGAAGAAGAGGGCCACCCTGTCGAGGATGATCACACTTCACCGGACGCGCAAAGCGCCGCAAGTGGTGGAGACGATCCACTGGACGTCCTGGTCAGCAAGACCCCCTCGGGACCCTTAGATCCCGAACATGGCTCCAACGAACTACAGGATAGTCTTGGAGCTGGGTCTCTTCCTTCGGGTCGAGGCCCGTGACTCTGGCGACCTCCTTGGATATCCAAAGTGAGGCCGAGGACTATACTGCCGGCTTCGTCGTTGACACGGAGTTTTGGTTGGCCGATTCTCCTTCCGCCGAAGGTTAATCACTGACCCTCAGTACCCCTTCTCTCTTTTTTTCAAGCTTCTTATGTTTTTCTTTTCTTCAGAGGGAGTTAACGAAGAGCCACCTTTGGCACGCATCCTCGGGGCCGCTGGTGGCAATACCGATGCTATTTTGGCGTTGGTGGCAACTGCTGTTGCAGAGAAGGGGCCTTCGTCTTCTGCCCCATATGCGCCTGGCGCTGCTGATTTAACTATACTAGCTACTCTTGCGCTCGGCGCCACTTCTTCGGCAGCGGCGACAACAGTAGAGGGTGGAGCTTCGCGAGCTACCCCCTTGCCCAGTGCCGCCCCTGCTTCCGGCGATTTCTTTGTTGAGCCCACCGCCATCCTCCGTGATGAACATCTAGACTCGATCCTTGGGGGGGTGCCTTCTTCAGTCCTCGATCGTTGCGAGGCGTTCCCTTTGCTGGTGAACATGCGCAACGTCGAGTTGAGCCTTGCCTCGGTAATATATACATTGCTATTATTTATTATGTTTTATTTTAAAGTCTTCATGTAACTTATGTTTGTATCCCCTTTTGCAGAGTTTGGTTTGGAATCGTGCTGCAGCGGCACAAGTGGTGGATCTCTCGGAGAAGTGTGTTGCTCTCGAGGATCGCGTGGCTACCCTTGACCGAGAGAACCACACCCTTCGGGAAGTGAGTGCGAAGGAGAAGGAGCTGGTGATTCTTCTCAGTTCAGAGAAGGAACAGACAGAGCAGCGTACAAAGACCACTGAGGAGGCTCTGGCCGCGCTCAGCACTGAGTTTGAGGCTCAACAAGCTGAATTGGAGTCGTCGTGGAAGGAATGCAATTGCCTGCGCGACGAAGTGAGAAATGGGGCCGTGGAACTTGGGGCTCTTCGCAGTTCGGGGGCGAAGATCAAACAACAATTGGAGGCATTGCAAGCGGAACTGCTTTTTTTGAGTCAGGCTTTTGCTAAGGAAATTACGGACTCGGATCAGTAGTTGAGTGCCCCGAAGAATCCGGCGTTGGCTGTCAAATATTTGAAGGAAGCCATCGGGACCTTCGTTGGGGGGGTCTTTACGTTATGGATCAGACTGCGCGGTCAGCTCTGTTTCCGCACTTACAACGAAGTTAAAGGGCGCTGCGTGCACACATTTTCTAGGTAACTTCTTTTCAAGTGTGCCTTACCCTTCGGCCTTCATTGCCGGCTCATTCGACCACGGCTCCCGCTAAGTTGTTCGGGATTTCCTTGTTAATTTCTGGCGAGCCGGGGGGCCAGCTTACTGCCGCGCTTTCATGGCGCATGCGAGGAGGCAGACCTCTTCAACTCCTCTACCGAGGACCACGGGGCCTCAAGCGTCAAGTGGAGATCTTCCAACAGTTCCTGTTTCTCAAGCTCCCAAAGATCCTTCAGATCCTAACGGCAAGAAACCAGTGGAGTAGCGTAGTTGTAGTTTTTGGGAATGTAATTTTTTCTGATGTAATATATAACCTTTTGTTTCTAAGTTGTCGCGTATTTGTAAGTGAACATGTTTATCTATGTGATGTATTGCTTTCATTTAGCCTGAGCTTATTGCTTCTTCGCTTTATTGCACCACACGTAACATCGTTAGCGCAGTCAATATTCACGAAGGCTTGTGGCCTGCCCAGGTTGTGCTTCGGGTGCTCGTTGCGAGCGCTTCTAGCCTCACAGCAGCCCCTTGACATTTTAGATTTTTATACCTTCGTGAAGGCTCATGGCCCACGAAGTATACGATTCGGGTGCTTGGCACGAGTGCTCTTGGCCTCGCGCCAGCCCCTTGGCGCCTTAGCGCATTATACCTTCGCGAAGGATCTTGGCCCGCGAAGGATACGATTCGGGTGCTTGGCGCGAGTGCTTTTGGCCTCGCGCCAGCCCCTTGGCGCCTTAGCGCATTATACCTTCACGAAGGCTCATGGCCGGCGAAGGATACGATTCGGGTGCTTGGCGCGAGTGCTCTTAGCCTCGTGCCAACCCCTTGGCGTCTTAGCGCATTATACCTTAGCAAAGGCTCATGGCCCGCGAAGGATACGATTCGGGTGCTTGGCGCGAGTGCTCTTGGCCTCGCGTCAACCCCTTGGCGCTTTAGCGCATTTTACTTTCGCGAAGGCTCATGGCCCACGAAGGATACGATTCGGGTGCTTGGCGCGAGTGCTTTTGGCCTCGCGCCAGCCCCTTGGCGCCTTAGCGCATTATACCTTCGCGAAGGCTCATCGCCCGCGAAGGATACGATTCGGGTGCTTGGCGCGAGTGCTCTTGGCCTCGCGCCAGCCCCTTGGCGCCTTAGCGCATTATACCTTCGTGAAGGCTTGTGGCCCGCGAAGAATACGATTCGGGTGCTTGGCGCGAGTGCTCTTGGCCTCGCGTCAGCCTCTTGGCGCTTTAGCGCATTTTACTTTCGCGAAGGCTCATGGCCCGCGAAGGATACGATTCGGGTGTGTGGCGCGAGTGCTCTTGGCCTCGCGCCAGCTCCTTGGTTAGTTTAAAATGTCTGCACGGGAATGTTCCTTTTCTTCATTTCATTTGAAGTTACATCGTGGAGATTACATTCCCGAAGGATTTTTCCGGTCGCAGCCGGTTGTCTGCGCGTGAGCCTCGTTAAAAACTCCGCTCGTAAAACCCGCTAGGGAAAAAACCGAGTCAGAGAAAAGAGTACTCATCGCTTTTACATTCTTGTGGGTAATATTTGATCAGGCTCTTCGCGTTCCAAGTGTTTGGGACTGGAGAGCCGTCAAGGTTGGAGAGGTGGAACGACCCTTGTCTTGTTTGTCTGTAGACGATGAAGGGTCCGTCCCAAGTATGTTCTAGTTTGGATGGCCGTTGTGGCATTCTTCGAAGGACCATGTCCCCTTCCTGGATTTCCCGTGGTCTCACACGCTTGTTATAGGTTTTGCTCATTAGCTCATTATACTTTTCTAAGGCTTGCTTTGCCTTGAGCCTGTCTTCCTCAACGGTGTCAGTTGGTGGTTGATGACTAATGTTGACTCCACCTGTTATGATCCGAAGGGTCTTAGCTTGGATTTCAGCTGGCGTTACTGCCTCTTCGCCATACACCAGTCTGAAGGGTGAATATCCCGTTGGTCTCGTGGGTGTTGTGCGAATTGCCCAGAGTGTCTTCTCCAATTCTTCTGACCATTTTCCTTTTGATTCATCCACTAATCTTCTTAATTTTCAGTGATTTCATGATGTTTTGATTTGCTCGTTCTACTGCACCGTTCGCTTGTGGGTGCCCCATAGAGGCATAGCATATTTTGATGCCGAGGTCTTCACAAAATGACTTGAATTTTGATGAGATAAATTGTGATCCATTGTCAGCTATTACCTCTTGGGGTATGCCAAATCTGCATATCACATTTTTCCAAAAGGAATGTTGGGCCTTCGCAGCTGAGATGTTCGTCAATGGCTCTGCTTCAACCCATTTGGTGAAGTAGTCGACTGCAACAATAATCCATTTAAACCCTCCCGAGGCCTGCTTGAGCTCCCCCACAATATCAATCCCCCACCTCGCGAAGGGCCACACTGGGGGTGAGGGCTGCAAGTTTGTTGGCGGAGCCTTCGGCTGGTTTGTCATCCATTGACATCCTCGGCATCTTTTTACAAACTCCTCTGCGTCGCTGTTGGCCGTTGGCCAATATATTCCCATGCGCAGCACCTTTGCTGCTAGAGTTCTTGGGCTTTGATGCGAACCACAGACTCCTGCGTGTGTTTCTGCCAGCGCCTCCATCCCCTCCTCTCTAGAAACGCATCTCATCCTTGGCGTGCCGATTCCCGACTTGTAAAGGAGACCATCCATTATTGTGTATGTCCTTGCACGTTGCTTCGTTGTGTATGCTTTCTTGCTATCCTCGGGTAATTCACCATCACGAAGGTATTTTATGATGACTGTTCGCCAATCTTCCTCTAGTGATCTTGCTATGAGCTGCACTTCGGGACATATAGACGCTCGTGATATCGCTTCATAAAACACCCCTTCAGGTATTTTCGTGAAGTACGCCGCTGCTTTGGCCAGCTCGTCTGCCCTCATATTTTCTCCCCTTGGTATTGTTTTCACAGAGATTCCCACGAAATGCTTCTCCATTGTTCTTACTGCTTCTAGATACTTTGCCATTTCGGCATCTTTGGCTTGAAAATCCTTTGTGATATGTCCTTCTATTAGTTTTGAGTCGGTGTGGATGACGACTCTTTTTGCGCCGAGGGATTTTGCTTTCCGAAGACCTAACAGTAGTCCTTCGTACTCCGCCGCGTTGTTTGTCGTTTTGAAATTTGGCCTCAGGGAATACTCTGTGCTTTGTCCTTCGGGGTCAGTTACAATCGCCGATGCTCTTGCCCCTTCTGCTGTGAATGATCCATAGGATTTTATGCTCCACAAGGGAGGTAGTGCTGGTCCATCTTCCGAAACTTCAATTGACCATTCAGAGATGAAGTCGGCCAGTGCTTGAGCTTTTATGGCTGTCCTCGGCTCAAAGGTGATGTCGAAGGGTGCTAGTTCAGCGGCCCATTTTGCTATTCTTGTCGTGGCGTCTTTGTTCTCGAAGATAGATTTGAGAGGATATGCTGTGGGCACCTTTATCTTGAATTCTTGAAAGTAGTGCCGTAATTTTCATGATGCCATAAGTAATGCATAAGCTATTTTTTCCAGCTCAATATAGTTTCTCCTCACCCCTTGCAATGATTCTGATACATAGTATACCGGCATTTGTCCCCTTTCGGCTTCATCCTTGACGAGGACTGCTACGATCAAAGTGGCTTCTTGCTAGATACAAGGTTAGATGTCTTTGCCTCCTTCAGTCAAGCGAGTCTTGGCAATTGTTGGAGATGATCCTTCACTTTTTGCTATGTCTTTGCATTGTGGTCCCCACTCGAAAGGTGCTGTACCCTTAATCGTGTTGAGGAAGTGTTTGTGTTTTTCTGCGGCCTTCGGGAGAAATCTCCCTAGGGCTGCCAGCTTTCCCAGTAGGCTCTGTGCTTGTTTCTTGTTTTCTGGATCCTTCATGCATTGGATTGCATCTATCTTCTCTTTGTTAGCTTCTATCCCTCGGTGCGATACAAGGAATCCCAGCAACTTCCCTGTTTCCACCGCGAAGGCACATTTTGTCAGGTTTAATTTTATACCTTCCGCTCTCAAGCTAGCGAAGGTCTCTTGAATGTCTTCGCAGTGATCCCTTCTCCTCTTGCTCTTGACGACAATGTCGTCGACATATGCTTCCACGTTTCTTCCCATCTGTTTTGCAAGCACCTTCGGAATGAGTCTTACGAATGTTGCGCCTGCATTCCTTAGACCGAAGGGCATTCTTCGGAAGCAATATGTGCCGAAAGGCGTAATGAATGCCGTCTTCTCTTCATCTTTCTTTCTCATATACACTTGATGATAGCCTGAGTAGGCGTCCAGAAAACTCATCAGTTCACAACCCGCAGTCGCATCAACCAGCTGGTCGATTCTTGGCAAGGGAAAATCATCCTTCGGGCACGCCTTGTTAAGATTTGTGAAGTCGACACACAATCTCCAGGTGCCATTTGACTTCTTTACCATCACAACATTTGCGAGCCACTCCGGGTATGCCACTTCCCGGATAACTTGAGCTTGACGCAATTTCTCCACTTCCACCTTCGCTGCTTCCTGTCTGTCGGGCCCCATCTTGCTAAGTTTTTGTTTAATTGGTTTAGCATTCATCCTCACATTCAGCGAGTGTTCGATCGTTTCTCTGGGGACTTTCTTAGATTCTCCTGGCGCCCAGGCAAAGATGTCACTATTTTGCCGAAGCAAATTGATGACTCTTTCTTCTTCTTCTTCGGAGAGGGCAGTTCCAATAGACACCGTTCTCTCTTCATTTTCCGGGAATAGCCGAATCTTCTTCGTTTCGCTCTCTGGCCTGACCTGGGGCTTATAACCCTTCGGTCTGTATTGGGAGTCAACCCTCTCGGTAGTCTGGACTGGCTTAAGTTTTGGTATGTCTTGGAGCTCATTTTTCCTCGCCGATTGTTGACATCCTCGAACAGTAATGACGCCCCCTTCGGCCGGCATTTTCATGCAGAGATAGCTGTGATGTATGATTGCCCTGAAGGCATTAATAATTCCTCTTCCGAAGATGGTATTATAGCAGTACTCCATATCAACGACATCAAAGCAGATGCTTTTTGTTATCTTCCTCTTGCCTTCACGAAAAGTGACAGGTAAAGATATCTGGCCGATGGCGGCTACAGGTTCCCCTCCGAATCCTATTAATGGCATGTTCGATGGTGTCAGCCTATCTTCAGGTATATTGAGCTGTTTGAACGCACTTGCAAAGATGATGTCTGCTGAGCTTCCTCCATCCACCAGCGTCCTTTGGACATCGTACTCAGCAATCTCAGCTGTGATCACGAAGGGGTCCTGATGTGGGAACTTCACGCCCTTGGCGTCAGTTGTATCAAATGTTATCGGCAGAGCCGGTGCTGGTTTACTTGTCACGGAAACGTGCGACACTTCGCGAATGAATTCTTTTCTCTTCCTGTTTGACGGGAGATTCAACGAAGATCCTCCAGTGATGACATGAATAACCCTTCGGTTTTGCTCTTCGACATTGTGAACCCTCTCGGGGGACCTGCGATATTGATTTCTCGGACGCTGGTCTTGCCTTCTTTGCCTTTTCTGGTTCTGGTAGTTTTCGCGTTGCGTCTTGACATCTCTACAGTCTTCGGTTGTATGGGAATAATTCTCCCCATGCACCGCACAGTACTTCTTTTCCTTAATCTCCTGGTTGCCTCCTCGAAATCTGTCATTCCTGTGGTAATTCTCCCTCTGGTGATTGTCATTCCTTCGATCATCCCTTCTGGAGTTATCTCTTCGATTGTTGTACTCCTCTCTTCGGGGATTGTAATCCCTTCGGGGATGGTACCCTCTTCCATTGTTATCACTGGATCTTCGCTCATCGATTCGCTTGGGTTCAATGTTGTTTATCCTCTTGTTAGAATTGTGATGTTTCTTGTTCTTCTCTGAGTTGCTCTCTTTGTGGTTATCACGGTCTTTGTTTGTATTAAGCTGGCCTTGTCTCCTCAAATTTTCCTCTTCTCCCTTTGCATATCCTTCAACCTCATCGTAAAGAAGCGCAGCTGATTGTGGGGGTCCTGAGTCAGCTTGTGTAGAAGGGGTCCAGGTTGAAGGCCTCTTCGGAATGCATTGATTACCGAAGAGTCAGAAACATCCCTTATCTGGCATCGTATAGCTGCAAATCTTTTGTAGTAATCTCTTGTACTTTCCTTCTTGCCTTGTTCCAAGGCAAAGAGGTCCCCTTCTACCATTCTTTGGATATAATTACCTTGAAAGTTGTTAGCGAAGGCATCTTTAAGTTGGTTCCATGAGTGTATGGATCCTTGCGGCAGAGAAGTGTACCAAGATAGTGCAGTGCCCTTCAGGGTTAACAGCAGACTCTTCACCTTAATGTCATCATCTCCACCTGCTGCTTCAACTGCCGTATCATATACATCCAAGAATTCGTTTGGATCTGTTTCTCCTGAGAATTTGAATACACTTGGCATCTTGAATCCTTCGGGCCATTTTTTGCCCCGAAGGTATGCGCTCAGAGGCCCTTCAGTAGTCTTCTTTGGCTGTGCCACCATTACATTTTGCCGATGTTGCTCTTGGTTCTCTTCTGGGAATGGTATCCTTCGGGGCACGTAATGCTGTTGGGGTTGCATTGTCACGAGCTCTCTTCGGAGCAAGTCGATTTGTTCCTCCAGCAGCCTTCTCCTATCTTGCAGGATGTTCTCAGCAGTTGTAGGGTCTTCGTGTTGATGCTCTTGCATGGGATGGGTGGGTGGGTTTTGCTGTATCTCCTCTCGAGCGACTCTGCTGGGTCCTGCCTCGTCGAATCTCCCCCACCCACGTCCGGGGCATCTTGGCCCTGGTTTCTCCAACCCTGCAAGTTGATACCCAGAGCTCTTGGAGTGCTTCCGCCAGGTCCTTGCGCCGGCGCGTCCTCCCGCCGACGTTCAGTCGTTGGCGTGGTGGCGATCGCCCTTTGGGCCACTCCCTCCAACGTCTCGCCAGTGATGTCTCGCTCGTCATGGATTTGCTGCTCCTGCCTCGCGTACGCTCCGTCATGCCCCGACTCCGGTGGCTCGCCTCCGGCCGCTGCGACACTCCTCCTGGGTCTAGCCATCACCGCAATCCGCCGACGGTGAGAATCAGCGCCCGTCCCCCGGTGATGGAGAGGACGCCGAGAAAGTGCTGGTGAGAGAGCGGAGCGCTCAGTGAGTAAACTAGTGCTGCTGTGGATGATCAGAATGATTGCCCTCTTTCATTGATAAGCTTATTAATTTATACAACTTTAGGGCCAGGGTTTACATGCATGGAAAATACCTAAAGTACCCTGACCCATGGGGGAATACCCAAATTACCCTGAATTCTGGATCGTCGATCCTGCAATCAACGGCTAGACTTGTTTTCTTACAATCCACGTTATCCTGTTCCCTAACATGCCCTTGGGAGACATACTCTGATAAAGTTGTTGATTTGATTTGATTCAATTCATTCTTGTCAGAGGCTGTCGTGAAGTCTTCGTCTTCTGACCCGGAACTTGTCAAAGATCACTCTCGGTCTTCCCGAAGGGTCTTCGTGAGTCCCTCAGCTAGGCATCTTCCTCCATCCTTCGGTGGAAATCCCGAGGACTCTCCTTGCTTGAGATGCACCCGGAATACTTTACCCTTTGCGTCCTTCTCTCGACCTCTCGCGTATGTCCATGTCTTCCACCCACGGTCTGACTTCAAGTTATCTCGGTCAAGCTTCGTCAATTACCCCTTCGGGTAACAATTTACACGAAGAATCCTCACAACATCTTCGTGGACATCCACCTCTCCTGGAGATGGGGTGGCTGCCCCTACAACAGCCCCCATTACCCCTTGCGTGGTAATTTTTCTTGTTGATGTGAGGTATATTGTGTTCGAAATTACCTCGCTATTGTTTTGCATGAGTTCGTTCTTGAAAGATATGAATGTTGCGCGGCCACAGACACATACGTACGTGCACACGCACACTGACACAACTGTGTGTGTATTGTTGCTTATACTTTAGTGATCATTTGCTCGAGTCCTTTATTTAGTGTGTCATGATTTATCTTGTGATTTTGCTAAACCTAATGGTGCCCCAATTTCCAATACTAATCACCTATTCAAATTCAAATAGAAACAAATTACATCCATAAAAGAGAGGGAAACCAATAGCTGAGAACATTAGTTACTGGAACTACAATATTATATTCTATTTATATACTACTAGGAAATCGGGCTTCAGTCCCGGTTCCTAAACCGGGACAGCCAATACGGGACTGTTTTTCATGAAATAATCAGTAAAAACATAGAAATTTAGATTGCGATTTAATTTGCTCAGTGACAAATTTCTTTGTCACAGTGTCGATACCAGAAAGGAAGAATGCAAAGTGACTTTCGATCGGTATAAACCAAATTGGTTTCAGTCACGGATTCAAAATTTTGAAAACCAAATATCCACCGGGGCGCAAATGAACAAGGGCTAACTAATTACAAAATGGACACCTATGTGTAGCTCATCTAGGATAAAAATTAAACTAATCAATGTACATACATATAATTTATTAATGGACTTGGAGCAAAGCGTACGTAAGTGTGATTGTGGGAAGAAAGCCACTTTGTTCTTACTATATCTATCTCTGTCGTGGTCGGCGACTTGGGGGGTCTTACACCGCATGGCAACGAGCACTACAAGGGGACTCACATATAGCAACATGCTCATATGGTGCTATATGTCTGCATATGTGTTGCTGGCGTCGCTAGCATCACATAATATAGGTGATGTTGGAGTTGGTGTTGCTAGCTATCCACTGTAACACAAACTATGAGTTCCAATATGTTTGTATATGTGTTTCTAGCTAGCAACACACATTTAGCACCACATGTATTTATTTCATAGGTTGCATATGAAAGCATCACTTAAATAGTTTATTGCAACACTATTAAATGTGCATGTGTATGTAATTTTATTATTTGTTATATATAAAAATAAAATATAATTATCGAGTCAACAACTCTAAATACGGTAATAATAAAAATTGAATTGAATTTCATTTAATATGTCTAGTGTACATCACTTCACGTAGAAAAGAAAAATAGCTTATTTGTTCATGTAAGCGGAGTACATATATACAAACACAATATAAGTTCAAAAATTTTTATAACAGACACCATAACTTGTAGGGTTCCGAAATGCCTGGAGAAATCACCTACTACTATAAGTTCTCGGGCAACTCATGATCACAATTTTCATACCAAAAATGTTCTGTGAATAATCTCATCTAAAATATTCTTGTAGTCAAACTAAATTATTCATTGCCTCAACTATACACATCGATTGTAGAACTCTATAGTGCAACTTAAGGGCTTCCATTCTTCAAGCACATGGATAGTAATATAGGCTTCAATTGAAGAGGTTATGAAGTGGAGTCAGGACACTGTTAGAGGAACTGAAGTCCAGTTTCTGCAAAAAAAGAGATATCTTCATCAAACACACGAGTTTGATACCTTATTTCTGAACAATATGAAATCTTTAAGATGTACCTTCTTTGTGTTGTATAGTAGATATGTAGTCCATACATAATGCTGAAATCTAATCAACCCATTTAAGAATAGGTAGTATGAAAACAAATGAATATAAATTGTACATGCACCACGGAAGGCAAGTTACATGTTGAAAATGGGTTCCAAATGTTATTTCTATTAAAGGTAGAAATAGATAAACACAAGGTCTCATGCACCAATGTAGAATTAAGAAAATAAAACAACCGTTTAATTTGGTTAACACACATAAAACCATTATGACATGCTATCAGTAAATTAAAGGAAGACATCTATTGTTGCTCCTTCTACTAAGTTTATTGCTTGTTCATCCCTTTTGGTGAACTAAACAGCCAAATGAGTTCAACCGTTGCTTCTTGACCTGCAAAAAAAACATGGATTTAATTACGAAGGAGATGTGTAAGATAGCAAATTAGATCGATGTATAATTAACATACACATATCGAGGGCCACGCAATAGTTTTTCCTCTAACTTCACCAAGTGTCTTGCTATTCTCCAATGGCCTTCCTGGTATCTCACACTCCACAACAGGATTGTTTACACGCACTTTCCAATATTGCCTGCCTAGCTTGACGCCAGCAAGTTCATCATGCCGATTACTACTTAAGAAAGTAGCATATGCGACTATATTTTTATGTGGATATTTGGTAGTCATGAGTGTTACAGTGGTTCCAATCTGTATTTAAATGTAGTAATCATTCAATAATGGACATCATTATAAGTACCGTAATTTATAAGAAACTACTATTCTTACCTCCATTATAGAAGGGTCAGACTCTTTTTCATGCTCATGTCTCTTTTTTGTAGTGTCTTCCTTATTCTTTTGCTTGTTGTTATACTAAAGTTATAGAAAATAAATAGTATTAAATCCAACTGTAATTAAGAATATTTGGTAGAGGTAAAGCAACTAAGCCTACCTGCAGTATTGAAGGAAGGGTCTTATTTTGATGGTCTCGAGTCTTTGTCAAGGCATCTTTCTGTTGCTCATGCTGTTTGGCATAATATGGTTTCTATATGGACAAGATAATTATGAAGCTTGTATATAAATGTGTCCAACCGATGTTACAAATGAAAGGAAATAGCACCACTAGCAAGGAAATTACCACTACTGCATTTTGGTGTTCAATCATCAAGTCTTCTAGGCCTGGTTCATCACATTCAACTCTCTGCACAATTAATTATAAATGATAAGATAGTGTCAAGGTCTAATAAATTGATCAACATTTTGGTAGTACCTTTCTTTTAGAGTGCATTTGATGTGCACGAAAATCATCATTACAATCTGTCTGGATATTAACCTATGGTAAAGTTGTAGAGGTTAGGAAAAATTAAACACAATCCAAAAAAATTTATTTTACCTCTGTTGGTATTACATTCACAGGACATGCATCTTTATTTTGCAACTCATTGATCAGCATTTCTTGATTTTTAATATGTATAGCTTGTTTTTCCAAATGAATATCTTGTTTCTTCACACGCTCCTCAAGTTTTTTAAATTCTTGCATAAGATGCATCTCCAAATTAGGGGATGACCCATCTAAGGCTATAACTTCCATATTCTTCAAACGACGTGGCATGTGGTCATAGGCTTGTTTAGGGACCGGAAGTAATCCCATGCCATGAACTTGTCCAGATTTTTCATCGCCCAAGACTTTGTGCAAAGCATCTCCTTCCCATGCAACTCTTCCATCATTTTCAGCCAGCTCCGATTGATCATCAACAAGATTTTCCAACTCAGCCTACAAGTAAAAAATTGACATAAAATGAAACACCTAGATCATTTTCTGATGTGAGGTTTAAATGTTGTTAGTATAGATGGCATACCACATGCTCATGTACTTGTTTGCTCCCATCTTTATGTGTCGCAAGCCATACTTTTGCTCTATGGGGCTGTTTATTGTTGGGGTCATTTTGCCTCTAAAAAAGCAACAATATAAAGATTCATAGGTCATATGGCAATATATGTCTGTTCGCCGGCGACTGAGGGACACGGACGACAAGGCATCAAGGTGCGCCCGAAAAGACCCCAAAATGGCTCATATTAGTGTGTTAGTGTTTCGGGGATCTGGGAAAAAATGGGAAAGTTGGGGAATTTGCATTAGGGTTCTTGATTCGGTCCAAATCCCCTCCTTCTCCATGCTGTACGTGACCCCAAACGGACTAATCCTTAGATATTAGGCCTTAATCAATATAATTAACATCCTAAACCATACTTACCCGAACAAAGAGCACCTTTGGCCGCCGCTGTGAATGTCGATCCAGTCCTGGCTGCCACCCCTGGTGCCTAGGGATACCACCAATTTAGGGTTAGAACAATAGTGGAATCGAGGATTAGGGAATCGGGGTTGAGAGAGATGGGATGGAGGGCGACGAAGAGCACCTCTGGCCGCCGCGCCGCCCTCCCGTCGTGCGTTGGCGCTGCTGCCACCGATGGGTTTTGGCACAGGATTTGTCCTATGGGAATGTTATTAGATAAACTGTGAATTGATGGAGGGAATTTTTGCATTGGTGGCAAGGCAAAATTACATTAGCGGGAAAAATACATTGGCGGGAGGAAAAATCACATTACCGGGAAATAAAAGTAAATAACATGTAAATTTTCGACAAAATGAATTTTAAAGTTAGGATAATAATGCGTTGTTCAAAACAGCTTAAGCCAATGGCTTATTTCGGCTTTTAGTGCAAAACTGTTGAATGTTGTGGTGATTGTCCCTTTTGGGTGATGAGTATATTGCCAAGGTTTGGCGCTTAATGTAGGTTTTGAATGGTCATGAGCACGACTATCTCGCACTAAGCCAAGCCAGAGGTTCCCCTCTTGTGCCAGGTGAGTATACGGTGGTCGCGAGCCATACCCACACCGCCATGACAATCCAACCCTAGATTTCCCTACCTTACCATTATTAATACCCATGGCTGTACTGTTTTGTCCGGTCAGATCTTCCACGAAGTTCGGTCCTTATGTCGACCGAGGTGGCCTACTACAAACCAACATCCACCAATGAAACCATCACCTCGAATCTACTGACGCCACGTTCATTTTAGTTGAATTAAAGTTTAACCAAAAACACACTATAAAGAGTAGATTCTCTCTACCGAGAATTTGAATGACTTCCCATCATAAGATCATCTAGATTTTTCCATCGAAACAACTAAGCAAGGGTGTCTATACTAAGATATAAAATATGCTAGGCGTCAATAGCACGATTCCTGACAACCGGCAGCTAGCTCCCCTCCGGATTTCTCCGCGACGTCTACACGCAAATTGAGGCACAGACAAATTAATAGCAGCAAATAAAATTCAGAAAATTATGAGAAAAATACAGGAGGTAGATTAGGTTAAAAAAGATCAACAAAATTAGTTTGACGTGGATCGGAGCTGCGGTTTAGGAGATACAAAAATGTCAATGTGCACTGTTCATAGGAACAGTATGTGCTTTGACTGGCTTTGACCAGATCAAATCTCCCGGCTTGGAAACGGTGCGCGGCGGCGTTTGGAACCAACACATGACGGCAAGAGGATGGGCAAAATCGAGGATAGCAAGGACATCCTTGGACGGTTTGGCGAAATTCGCAGTGAGGCAGTGCTGAGACGAGGTGAAGTAGAGATGGCCAAGAATCGGGAGGCCGAGCTTCGGCGTTCGATTGCTGGAGCTACGGATCGATTGCTGGATCTACGGACTTCGGATCTGCGAGTTCCTGGGCAAAATGGAAACGTGAGGAAGAACTCTAGGACGTCCTCAGAGGATTTTTGGAATGGACCCTTACCCTGGTCGCAGCAGAAGAAAGACGAAGGGAGGAAGAGAGAGCTCGGGAGGAAAAATTGAATCACGATTACATTCACTGGCCACCACACCATATATACATAATTGATTAACATCCCTGATCGATTCAACTCTCCATAATTTATATTGTGCTGCTGGGGAATCATACAAGGTCTTCATCTTATTCCAAAAAATAAAAACCAATAAAAAGTACATAGTGGGTTTTTGCCATTGCTACAAAGCACAAGGCCTTCATTTATCCAATATCGTACATACATGGCGCACCCAAGCATCTATGGAGAATGCAGTCCTAGGCTCCTAGCTACCATAAGAATGTGTGGATGTGCCTCCCGAAGTTTCCAAGTCCAAGTTATATCCTTGCAGCTCATTGATCATTTTGTTTGTGTTCCGATAACCTGAAAATTAAACAATCAGAGAACTTATTTAGGGAAAAGCAAAGATTATATCTGTAGGCCTCACCAATCGAACCTATAAATAGGCAAAAAGAAAAAAAAATCGCATGTAGTATTGTACATACAAAATATTGATTTAACAAAAACATGCATACCTTCATGTACAAAACCTTTCATGCTCTATTTTTCATTGTTTGATTCATCATTGTCTCCATCAATGATTATGCCTTCGATGTCAATTCGAACCTAGGGTTGTTCTTCTGTTGCTTTCTTGAACATGTTGTCTAGGTGCGAGACATGGAATGGTTCACTTTCTAAGTCCTCTATCCATTCCTCGTCGCCAATATCATAAATATCTCTAGGTTTGATCTTCATAACAATAGACCAACCACTATTTATATGGTCGTCTATATAGAACACTTGATCAGCTTGATCAGCAAAAATAAATGGCTCATGTTCAACTTTATCCCCTCTATGTATGAAATGCGAGAAGTTGACAAGTGTGTATCCATATTTATCCTTTTCAATCCCTTTTCTAGTGATAACATCAACCCATTCACACTTAAATAGTACTATAGAAAATTTGACATAGTTCAGCTCAATAATATCAATTACCCTTCCATAATATGTCACATTACCTAAAATAGGATTTGCATCATTTGCTTTAGCATAACTCGATGTCTTTGCAGTTAGTACAACTCCACTATTTTGTGTCACTCCATCCAAACGTTTAGGCCTAAAACGAAAGCCTCGACTGTTGAAACCACGATATCTTTTTGCCACTTGAGCAAGACCACGAGCTAGCCACCTAATCTCTTCTTTAATACTGTTTATGCCATTTTCCCTCTCAAAATTTCTTATCTGTGTCATAAGAGCTAATTTAATTTAATCCATGACTCATAGCATAAATGAAAAGGATGTGAGATGTAGAACTTACATGATCTCTAAACCATTCATGAAATTTTTTGCTAACACGACGTGGAAGGTGGTTTCATTTTGCTTTCTCTCAATAAATTTTTTGCTAACACGACGTGGAAGGTGATTCTTCCTTATCTCATCAGCATGCACTCTGTGGTACAAATTTATAATGCATCAATCAAAGAAAGAAAATAGTTAAATTTTTCAATAAAGAATTATTACCTCAGATATGTATTCACATCTGGACAATTGAACAAAACATACTTATGTGCCTGTACTAACTCCAAATTCGATAGAATATACTTTCCAGGATGTCCAAGTGGTTTTCCATCCACTCGAAGAAATTTTTTGGTTCCTTGCTGCTCATTCAAATGCTGAAAGGTATCATTACCGTCATCATTTCGAGAAAACCGATTAAGATTTGTCTCAAAACCTTTTAGATATCTTGAACAAAATATCACGCATTCATATGCTTTAGCAATACATCCTTCGGGATGAACTTGATTTCGCACATATGACTTCAACAAACAAAGGTACCTACACAAATCATAACCAAATATTGATGTTAATATCATGAATAGGCATAAATAGATATAAAATGACTTGTTTAACGGTTGATAATAAAATATATATATACCTTTCCACAAAATACATCGATCGGTAGCAAACTAGACCTCCAATTTTTGCCTCTGTCACTAAATGAATTACCAAATGCACCATAATTGTAAAAAAAACCAGGGGGGAATATCATCTCCATACGGCATAGTGTCAGTTTGATCGTCTCCTCCAACTTCTCAAGCTCATTTACATAAAGAACTTTTGCACATAGTTCTCTAAAATATGAAGATACATCAAACAGGACGGATGCAACATTATCTCGAACCAAATAGTGAGAAGCTACAGGTATAAATTGTTGCATTAGAACACGACAATCATGACTTTTTAATCCTGTAATCGTCCCTTGAGAAACATCCACACACCTTGAGATGTTTCCTGCATAGCCATCTGGAACTTTTATATCATGAAGAACTTTACAAAATTGCTTGATTTCTTCTTTGGACATGGTATAAGAAGCTGCAGACAACTTAATCCTACCACTAGGCCCTCTTTGTGGATGAAGCTCTGGCCTAATATTAATTTCTTATAGATCGAGCCGTGCTTGTAGGTTATCTTTTGATTTACCCTTAATATTTAAAATTGTCCCGTATATATTTTGACAAAAATTCTTCTCTATATGCATAGGATCAAGATTGTAATGGAGTAAGTTGAGGTCCCAATAAGGCAAAGAAAATAGGCCACTAACACATTTCCATGTTTTAGAATTCTCAAAATCATCAATTTTATTTATCTCTTCCATAAGAGATATTTCAGAAAAATTACCAGGCATTGATCTATCTTCTGTCGTTCCATCAAAAGAAATAATATCATCTCGAAGCTCGTCGGTAGCTGATAGAAATCGGCGATGCCCCATGAAACAAAACTTGTGCCCATGTTTCAAGCGCATGGAACAAGTTTCTTCACGACATGTCACACAACCAAACTGTCCATTCACACTATACCCAGCAAAAAGTCCAAGGCCTGGATAGTCACTCATAGTCCACAACACAGTAGCACAAAGTTGGAACATCTCATCACGAGATGCATCATATGTAGGTGTTCCAACCTCGAATAGCTCAATTAGTTCTTCATAAACTGGCTCCATAAGAATATGAAAATTCTTCCCAGGATAAGATGGACCAGAAATTATCAAAGAAAGCATAATATATGAAGCTTTCATGCATAACCATGGAGAAAAGTTATAAGGTACTAAGACAACAGGCCAGCAACTATAAGTTGAACTCATTGTACCAAACGGATTGAAGCCATCACTAGCAATTCCAAATCTAATGTTGCGTGAATCTGATGCAAACAACGGATACCTAGAATCAAGTGACTTCCATGCCTCTGAATCAGCAGGATGACGCAAGGCTGTATCCTTGGTGCGTTCCTCGTCATGCCATCTTAAAGCAACAGCTGTTTCTTTGTGCATAAATAGTCTCTTAAGCCTTGGTTTAATTGGAAAGTACTGCACCACTTTCTTTGCAACTGCCTTCTTCCTTTCCTTCTTAGTTAAGCTAGTTCTATCTGCTTTGTTTTTCCACCTTGAAGTTCCACAGCTTGAGCAATAATCATCATTTGCCTTATCTTTACGATAAAGTTGACAATTGTTTGGACAAACATGAATTTTTGATAACAAAGACCAACCTTCCCAATGATCTTCCTAGCGTCAGCATATGTTCCTGGTATGCTCTTACCATTAGGTATTGCCATTTGCAAAATTGCTAGTAGATCATTTAAAGATTTATTGCTCCACTTGTTAACAGATTTTGTGTAAAACAAAAGAATAAGAAAAGAAAGTCTTGACAGCTCACAACCTTCCCATAAAGGTTCATCCGCATCTTTGAGCAAGTTATAGAAGTCTTTTGCATCTTTATCTCGCCCAGTTGTTGGACAATCTGAGGCATCAGATTCATTCATTGGAGAGGCATCAGATTCATTCATTACAGATCCATATTCTACATACCCGTAGGCATCTCGAACTAGCTGCCGCATATCAATCTGTGTTGTATCTCGTTTTGACCATGATGATTCTTGATTAGCACAGATGTATTCTGTAGTTTCGCCATGAGAACTCCAGATAGTGTATCCCTGCATCATTCCATTACAAACCAAGTCACCATAAACTTCATCTCGATCCTTCAACCGTCTATTGATACATTTCACACATGGGCACCATATCTTCGCATTAGAACTTTTATCCTTATATGCAAACTCAAGAAAACCATCTACCCCTTTCAAATAGTTTGCAATTGGTGTACGGGAGCTGAGTAATATCTTTATAGCTTTTAAATCCATCGAACAACTGCCCAAAAAGCAATAATAATAATGTATATACATAATGAGTGAGTCCCAAACAAAAAGCTTTCATATAATGAAAGGGAAACAAAAATACCTAGTGACAAAGAGGCTTCAACAACAAAAATTGCTCGATGGATATAGCAGTACACAAGTATATGTTGACTGATTCCAACGAAAGAGGACAAACTGAAGTTTCAAATAACAAAAAAAATCTATTAAAGAAGCAAGAAAATGAAGAGTACAAACTGAAATTTCAAAGAACACAAGAAAATATATATATGAAAGGAGTCATAAAGGAGAATTAACAACATAAATATCCTACAGAATTAATCTTTACAATCCATTGAAATATTCTATTCAGATCACTTAATTAAGCCTTAGCAGCTGACACGCAAGATACTTATTAAGTAACACTAACAGGATAGTAAACCACTAAAACCTACTAGTGGTCCAATCCTGAAGGCTGAGAGGTTAGCTAAACAAATTACCATGGTCCAATCCTGAAGCAGTTCATGAGGAACAGTCGAACAGAAGGCCTTAGGACGTAAAACTAAAGGCTAAACTAATTAGCATGTCAACCAAAATATGCTTCTGCCTGCGAAGTTGTGATCACGTAAAGTGATTAAGTGAGAGCATGCGTCATGCGTGCAATCCCAGGACGTAAAACTGATTAACTGAAGGACTTGGAGTCTTGGAAGGATTCGATATACTCACGTCTCACGGTGGCGGCAGAGTCGTGGAGATCTAATGCGCGGATACGTACAACCACTCCGACGACAACGACGGCGAAGGAGGAAGGTCGCGCTCGTCCTCGATAGTACGCGGCACCGTCTGTTCGTCTCCCGTCCTGCTGTGCGGCGGCGCGGCGGCCGCATGAAACGATTGGCCTCAAAGACCTGGTTCAAGACGAAAGGATGGGTGGGCCGCGGCAGCCGAACAGGCGAGCGGTCGCTGTCGGGCTGATTGATTTTTTCCCTCATCTGGCCAGCTTGGTGTGGCATGGGCCACACCATGCCATAATGGGCCCTCCGCCCCCGCTCGTTGCCTAGCTCCTGCCTGGCCGCACCGCGCGAGTGCATAAATTTTTGGCTAAGACATGTTTCTTCCTTCATTTTTACTTGTAACACATGTTTGATCCTAATTATTACTTAGAGTTCAATTAAATGCTTTACAGTCTTAACAACATTTATTTCAGGCTTACCAATATTTTGATAAAGTTTTAGCAAACCTTAACATGGGTTAGACCCAACAAAATGTTTTAGTTTTGTTTTTACTCCATCATCAATAACTTGCTCAAATTATATCGCACAATATTTTCAAAATATAACTTTTTATGGGTATCCACATAGATATGTGTTGGAGAGATACACAACTATATTTTATATGCAACAACATGGACATAAGTGATGCAAGGTTATATATAAGTTATATTTGTAAGCAATCAAACAATGACTTTACACATTGCTAGTAGCAACACATATTATGTGGTGTTGTACAATCTCTCCTGCATCATAACCTGTATGTGATGCTAGTATATATTGGTGTAGACTTTCATTTTGAGTTTCCTGCACCACAAGCAATATGTGATGCAAGTGATTGGTGCAATAGGCTGGTTCTCTTGTAGTGGAGATTTGTAACGGGACCACGAGAGGGGGAGGTCCGTCACAGATCTTTCCTCTTAGCGGGCTCGCTCTGATTGGGGACGCGGTTGATCCCTGGACGGGATCAACGCTAGGTATGATAGAAACAAAAACCAAACAACAAGAAGAAAACAAGGTGGATGCGCGAGGATTTTTATACTGCTACGGGCCCCCGGAGATGAGTAAGTACCCTACGTCCAATTTGGATCTTGTATAGATGATCTGGTGGTGGTACAACTACATGGATCTAGCTCGCTTATGGATTCTCAATGGGAATATGGCGGCTGTTGGGTGATCAGATGAGCATAGGAAACGTGTCTCCCTATCTCAACATTACAATGGTGTCTAGGACTATGGGATGTGGCTAGAGGTGATCTTGCTCTCTCTCTCTCTCTCTGTATGTGTGTTTGCTTCTCTGTTCTAGCCCTTCTAAGATCTCTCCCTTCTCTCTAGCCTCTTTCTTTTTATACTCGTTGTGAACCGACTTAGTTCATAGGTCAGTTTGGAGCTTGTAAGTAGGTTCATAAGTTGGTTGGAGGGTGAGTAAGTCGGTTTGTAAGTCGGTTGGTCAGGACTACTATCACAGCAGTGCTACGTGTTTGTTGTACAAGAGATGGTCTTGACGCGTGGCTACTGATGTTCATGGGAACGCCGGCTATGATCTAAAGTCCTTCTTATTTTCCTTGCCTTTTCCTCTTGAAATACGCTATCCTGGAGATGATACGTGGCGCTTCCAAACGGTTCGAGCTAGCAAAGCCTATACCTGCAGACCTGTCGCCGGGAAATCCTGCCGATGGTGAGGTTCAGCGCCCCTCCCCGGTGCTGGAGAGGACGCCGAGAGAAGTAGTAGTGAGAGAGCAGAACGCTCAGTGAATAAACCAGAACGCTAACGTGTATGATCAGAATGCTTGTTCATTTCATTCATGAGCTTACCAATTTATACAACTCTAGGATCCGGGTTTACATGCATGGAAAATACCCAAATTACCCCGGCCCAGGGGAAGTACCCAGATTGCCCTGATCTCTGGATCATTGATCGTAAGATCAGCGGCTAGGCTAGCTTTCTTACAATCCAAGTTGCTCTAATTCCTAATGTGCCCTCGGGGGAACACACACTGACAAAGTTGTTGATTTAATTCGCTCTTGTCAGAGACTGTCGCGGGGTCTTCGTCCTCGGGTCCGGGACTTGTCAAAGATTACTCTCGGTCACTCCGTAGGGTCTTCGTGAAGTCCTCGGCGGGACTTCACTCCTCTGCCACCCTTCAGGACAAGCCCCGAGGATCCTCATTGCTTGAGATTTACCCGTGAACGCTTGACCCTTCGCGTCCACCTCTTGACCCTTCGCGGATGTTCGAGTCTCTTGTTCCCATCCCAAGGGGTCTTGAGGTCATCTTAGGCCCGCTTCACCGCTTACCCCTTCGGGTAAGGATCTTCATGAAGGATCTTTACAGCATCTTTGTGGACATCCACATTTCTCGGAGAAGAGGTGGCTGCCCCTACAACAGAAGCCCCTTACGGTCATGTCGCCACCTCGTCGTGGTGTCTGGCCGGAATATCCAGCTCCCCCTTCTCCACATCGAGGTGGTTTTCCCGAAGATGCTTTTTCTCTTTTGTTTCCGAGGATATCTTCGTCCGTTGATGTGACTTGTGACTTGACGTTCTGACATTGTCAGTGGTCTCAAAGTTGTCGCGTTGATCCTGGCCATCAATCGTCATACGTGTCATCAAATCCGTAAGCGTATGTTGGAATTTTCTTTTTTTTTATTTTTCTTCTTGTGCCTCCTTGGTTTCCTCGTGGCGCATCGTCACCGTTTGTGCGGACACGTGGCGTTCATCCGTGTCCGATTGGCTTCTATATAAGGGGCCGCGTCACTGTTCTTCTTCCACTTTCACTCTCTTCAAACTCACAACCTCCCGTCATTCGTTGCTCTCACTCTTGTGCACTCCGTTCGCCGCCGCCAGTTCTCTTGCTCCTGCGCCCTCTTTCGGCCGCCGCCTGTTTGCTTGTTCTTGTGCACTCCTTCTGCCGCCGGCAGTTCTCTCGCTCCTAGGCTTTCCTTTCGCCGTCGCTAGTAGGTCATCGCCGCGAGTTCACCGCCTTTCTTCATCGTCCTCGACGTTTGCAGGTACGCCACTCGCCCGCGTCATTTGTTCAGTTTGAGGTATGGGTTTTTCGGTCTTATGAGTTTTGCGCCGGCGAGGTTTTTTGTATCGGCGACACTGGTTGCGCCGCCGTTCACATTGATTTCGCCCCTAATGTTTGGTTGTCCAAACGTTCCGTGGTGGTTGTGCTTGCTTGTCTTTCTCTCTTTTTTTATTTAATGTTTTCGAAGGGCTGCTTCTTTGAAGTACTGATTCTCTGTGGTTCTCTCTATGCAGTCCTCGGAATCTTCGATGGCTCCGAAGAAGATCTTGAGTCCTGCGGACCTCGCGCTGCTTTTTTGGGAGCTGGGGCAGTCTAGGATGACACCGGACATGCTTGCGAAGGTGACAGACTACTCTGTTGCTGACGAGGTGGATTTCAGACTCCCGGGGCAAGAGACAACTCCTCGGCCGAATGCCGACGAGGCGGTCGTCTTCAACTCACAAGTGAAGGTGGGTCTTCGGATACCGTGCACCCACCTCGTAGGGGAAGTCCTCGAGCTGTACAGGGCGCAGCTCGTGCACCTCTCTCCGAACGTCGTGGCCAGGCTGACAGTGTACGAGTGGGTGCTCCGAAGCAATGGCGCGCAACCAAGCGCTCGAGTCTTCGGGTTTCTTCACGAGGCTAGGTGGCAGGGGAAGACCAGCGGCAGCGTCTTCGGGTGCCTAAACTTTGTCGTGAAGTCGGCGCACTCTGCGGACTTCCCGTCCCTGGCCACGAAGAAGAAGTGGGATGGAGCGGCTGGGCTAAGCTGGAAATTGTATTGGTTTTACCAGAGGGTGGATGCAACGGATGCTCCACTGAGATACACCCCGGGGGCGGCGGACTGCATCAAGTTCCCGGTGGAGAAACTGTCTGGTTTCGAAGAGGCGCAACAGCTCCTACTTCAAGAAATCAGCAGATGTTTTTCCATGCGCTGCCTCGCCGAGGAGTTCTTCGCGGTCAAGGTAGGGCCGCTAATGCGCAGCTGGGAGGAGTTTGTCATCGTAAGTGAGGGAGGCGACCACCTCACTCTTCATGATGAGGATCATCGTCCTCGGAAGCTGGAATCGGCCATGGAGAGGACTAAGGGGATGTTCGGGCCACTTCGCCCCGACGAAGTTGCACGGGCCCGCGAAGCTGGAGTGCGCGCCCGCGTGAACCGCATCCTTGGGATTGTTTCTCCCTGGGCAGAGTCCGAGCCGAAGAGGGGCGGGAAGAGAAAGGCTGCCGATGGCGCTGCTACGGGCTCCTCGAAGCGGGCCCATGGTGAGTATTCTCCTGTACCCGCCATATGTCTTCGGTCTGTCGATTCTAACTTTGATTTTTCAAATCAGAAGCCGCCAGCGCTGAGGACGAGGAAGAGGACGTAGAGGATGTCGAGGAAGAAGGCCGCCTGGCCGAGGACGACCGCACTTCGCCAGACGCGTAAAGTGCCGCCAGTGTTGGTGATGATCCACTGGATGTCTTGGTCTGCAAGACCCCTTCGGAACCGTTGGATCCCGGACACGGCTCC
The DNA here is from genome assembly GCA_036346145.1 of Olyra latifolia. Lineage (NCBI taxonomy): Eukaryota > Viridiplantae > Streptophyta > Magnoliopsida > Poales > Poaceae > Olyra > Olyra latifolia. The sequence goes on from CM070530.1 coordinate 54,744,757, forward strand.
AATGAGCTACAAGACAGCCACGGAGTGGGGTCTCTCCCTTCGGGTCGGGGTCCCGTGACTCTTGAAGGGGCCTCCGCTGACGTTGCCATGGAGGCCGACGGCTATACCACTGGCTTCGTAGTTGACGCAGAGTTTTGGTTGGTTGACTCTCCTGTTGTTGAGGGTTTGTTATCATATCTCGACGCGCCCTTTTTTTTCACTTATGCTTTCTTGCAGAGGGGGTTCACGAGGAACCACCTTCGGTGCCCATCTCGGGGGCCGTCGGTGCCAACACCGCGACTGACGCCATCTTGGCGTTGGTGGCAACCCCCGCCGCGGAGAGGGGTCTTCTCTCACTATCCCAGCCGCACCTGTCGCCGCAGGTTCAGCTTTACCAGCTGCGGCCGAGGGAGGAGTCCAGCGAGCTTCTACTACGCCCGGCTCCACATCCTCGGCAGCGGCGACGACTATCGATGGAGGAGCTTCGCGCGACACTCCCCTCGCGCCTGGTGCCGCCCCTGCTTCCGATGGCTCCTGTCTGGAGCCTGATATACTTCTCCCCGACAATCACGTGGTGGCTATGGTCGGGGGTTTGCCTTCGGCAGTCCTCGACCACTGCGAGATGTTCCCCCTGCTGGAGAACATGCGCAATGTCGAGACATGCCTTGCTACGGTAAATACATATGTATATATATTTTTTATTTTTTTGCGTGTTATTTATGTCCATATTAAACTCTACAGAGCTTGGCTTGTAACCGTGCTGCATCGGCACAAGTGCTAGGCCTCTCGGAGAGGTGTGCTGTTCTCGAGGGTCGTGTCACCACCCTTGACCGAGAGAACCACACCCTTCGGGAAGTTAGCTTGAAGGAGAAGGAGCAGGCGGAGCAGCATGCGAAGACCGCCGAGGAGGCCTTGGCCGCGCTCCGTGCCGAAGTTGAGGCCCAGCGAGCTGAAATTAAATCGTCGTGTAAGAAATGCAACGACTTGCGTGACGATCTGAAAACGGGCGCCGCAGAGCTAGGGATTCTTCGGGGTTCCGTTACGAAGGCTATGCAACAACTGGACGCTCTCCAAGCGGAGGTTCTTTCTTTGAGTCAAGCCTTCGCCAAAGAAATTAGTAGACTAGGAACAGTTGCCGTGAGCGCCCCCCCGAAGAGCCCGGCTTTAGCCGTCAAGTACTTAAAGGAGGCGGTCGGGACCGTGTTGGAGGGATCGCTACGCTATGGATCGGACTGCGCCGTCAGCTCTATCTTCGCATTTTCAACAATGCTAAAGAAGGCTGGGTGCACACATTTTTTGAGTGGCTCTTCTCCGAGTGGCTCATATCCTTCGGTGTTCATAGCTAGCTCGTTTGATCGTGACTGCCGTCAAGTTGTTCGGGATTTCTTAATTAAGTTCTGGCGAGCTGGCGGATCGGCCTTCTGCCGTTCTTTTATGGCCCATGCGAGGCAGAGGAATCCTTCGGCCACTGTGGCTGGTTCGCCTCCACCTCTTAGGATAGCCGAGCCCAGAGTGCCAAGCGAAGATCCTCCAACAGGTTCCGCTCCCCAGGATCCTAAAGATCCAGTGGATCCGAAGGGCAAGAGGCCAGTGGAGTAGAGTTGTAATACATTTGTAATATTTTGCTGATGCAATATATGTACTTTTGTTTACATCTTGTTCCGAAGTTGTCCCATATCATGAATCATCTTGTCTTCACGATGTGTTGTTTTCATTTATTGCTAGCCCTTTGCTTCGCTGTATTCTATTATACAATCAACGCGATAGGTTAGTCGGTGTTCACGAAGGCTTATGGCCCATTAAGACTTTTCGGGTGATTGACGCGAGCGCTCATGGCCCCGTGCCCGCCTCTTTGAATGTTTAGCTTTTTTCCACGTTTACGAAGGATCGTGGCCCACGAAGAGATCGTTCTGGGTGTTTGGCGGGATTGCTTTTTGCCTCGCGCCAGCTCCTTATCGCTTTAGAGCATTATATGTTCACGAAGGCTCGAGGCCCGCGAAGGTTATATCTCGGGTGCTTGGCGCGAGTGCTCTTGGCCTCGCGCCAGCCCCTTGGAGCTTTAACGCATTATACGTTCGCGAAGGCTCATGGCCCGCGAAGGTTATGATTCGGGTGCTTGGCGCGAGTACTCTTGGCCTCGCGCCAGCCCCTTGGCGCCTTAGCGCATTATACCTTCGCGAAGGATCTTGGCCCGCGAAGGATACGATTCGGGTGCTTGGCGCGAGTGCTTTTGGCCTCGCACCAGCCCCTTGGCGCTTTAGCGCGTTACATGTTCGCGAAGGCTCATATTCCGCGTTGGGATACGATTCGGGTGCTTGGCGTGAGTGCTCTTGGACTCGCGCCAGCCCCTTGGCGCTTTAACGCGTTACACGTTCGCGAAGGATCATGGCCCGCGTAGGATATTATTCGGGTGCTTGGCGCGAGTGCTCTTGGCCTCGCGCCAGCCCCTTGGTCGGATTGGATTGTCTGCTTGGGAACACTTCTCTCTTCTTCATTTCATTTTAAATTACATTTTGGCAATTACATTCTCGTAGGATTTCTCCGGTCGGAGCCGGTTTTGGGCGTCTGAGCCTTATTAAAAACTCCGCTCGTAAAACCCGCGAGGGAAAAACCGAGTTGGAGAAAAGAGTACTCAGCGCTTCATCGTTGTCTCATGGGTAATACTTAATCAGGCTCTTCGCATTCCACGTGTTTGGGACCGAAGAGCCATCTAGATTGGAGAGGTGAAACGATCCTTATCTTGTTTGTTTGTTCACGATGAAGGGTCCGTCCCATGCGGGCTCTAGTTTGGATGGTCGTTGTGGCCTCTTCCGAAGGACCATGTCCCCTTCTTGAATCTCCCGTGGTCTTACGCGCTTGTTGTAGGTTTTGCTCATTAGCTCATTATACTTCTCTAAGGCCTGATTTGCTTTAAGCCTATCCTCTTCGACAGTGTCGGCCGGCGGTTGATCAGTAACCTTGGCTCCGCCTGTTATAAACCGAAGGGTCTTAGCTTGGATTTCAGCTGGCGTTACTGCTTCTTCACCATACACCAACCTGAAAGGTGAATACCCCATTGGTCTTATGGGCGTTGTGCGAATTGCCCACAGTGTCTTCTTCAGTTCTTCTGGCCATTTTCCTTTTGCTTCATCTACCAATCTTCTTTTCAGTGATTTCATGATGTTTTGATTTGCCCGTTCAACTGCACCGTTCGCTTGTGGGTGTCCCACGGAAGCATATCATATTTTGATGCCGAGGTCCTCGCAGAATGACTTAAACCTTGACGAAATGAATTGTGATCCATTGTCAGCCACTACTTCTTGTGGTAAGCCAAATCTGCATATCACATTTTTCCAAAAGAAATGCTGGGTCTTCGCAGCTGTGATGCTCGTCAATGGTTCTGCTTCAACCCATTTAGTGAAGTAGTCGATTGCAACAATGATCCATTTAAATCCTCCTGATGCCTACTTGAGTTCCCCCATGATATCGATCCCCCATCTCGCGAAAGGCCACACTGGGGGTGAGGGCTGTAGGTTTGTTGGCGGAGCCTTCGGCTGGTTTGTCATCCATTGAGATCCTCGGCATCTTTTCACGAATTCCTCTGCGTCGCTATTGGCCGTTGGCCAATATATTCCCATGCGCAACACCTTTGCTGCGAGAGCCCTTGGGCTTTGATGCGAACCACAGACTCCTGCGTGTGTTTCCGCCAGCGTTTCCTTTCCCTCTTCGCTTGAAACACATCTCATCCACGGGCGTGCCGATTCCCAACTTGTAAAGGAGGCCATCCATCATGATGTATGTTCTTGCACGTTGCTTTGTTGCGTACGCCTTCTTACTATCCTCGGGTAATTCACCATCCCGAAGATATTTTACGATGATTGTTTGCCAGTCTTCTTCCAAGGATCTTGCTATAAGCTGCACTTCGGGACATATAGACGCTCGTGATATTGCTTCATAAAACACCCCATCAGGTATTCTTGTAAAGTATGCTGCTGCCTTAGCCAACTCATCCGCTCTCACATTTTCCCCCCTTGGTATTGTTTTCACGGAGATCCCCACAAAATGCTTCACCATTGTTTTTACTGCATCCAGATATTTTGCCATTTCGGTGTCTTTGGTTTGAAAGTCCTTTGTTATATGCCCTTCTATCAGCTTTGAGTCGGTGTAGATGACGACCCTTTTTGCTCCGAGGGATTTTGCTTTCCAAAGACCCAACAGAAGTCCTTCGTATTCAGTCGCATTGTTTGTCGTCTTGAAATTTGGCCTGAGAGAATACTCTGTGCTCTGCCCTTCAGGGTCAGTTACAATTGCTGATGCTCCTGCTCCTTTTACTGTGAAGGAGCCATCGGATTTTATGCTCCACAAGGGGGGTAGAGCTGGGCCTTCTTCTGAAACTTCTGCCGACCACTCTGATATGAAATCGACAAGTGCCTGAGCTTTAATGGCTTTCCTTGGTTCAAAAGCGATGTCGAAGGGTGCTAGTTCTACAGCCCACTTCGTGATCCTTGTTGTGGCGTCTTTGTTTTTAAATATAGACCTTAGAGGATATGCTGTGGGCACCTTTATCTTGAATTCTTGAAAGTAATGCCGTAATTTTCTTGATGCCATAAGTAATGCATAAGCTATTTTCTCTAACTCGATGTAGTTTCTCTTTGCTCCTTGCAATGATTCCGAAACATAATATACCGGCGTTTGACCCCCTTCGGCTTCATCCTTGACAAGGACTGCGCTGACTGTGAAGTGGCTTGTGGCTAGATACAAGGTTAGGTGTGTTGCCCCCTTCGGGCTGGCGAGTCTTGGCAGTTGTTGAAGATGATCCTTCAGCCTTGCGAAGACATCTTTGCATTGAGGTCCCCACTCAAATGGTGCCGTCCCTTTAATTGTGTTGAAGAAGTGTTTGTGTTTTTCTACGGCCTTCGGGAGAAATCTCCCTTGGGCAGCCAGCTTTCCTAGGAGGCTCTGTGCTTGCTTCTTATTTTCTGGATCTCTCATGCATTGAATTGCATCAATTTTCTCCTTGTTATCCTCTATCCCTCGGTGCGACACTAGGAATCCCAGCAACTTTCCTGTTTCCACTACAAAGGCGCATTTCGTCGGGTTCAATTTTATGCCTTCTGCTCTCAGGTTTGCGAAGGTCTCTTGAATATCCTCGCAGTGGTCCCTCCTCCGCTTGGTTTTGATGACAATGTCGTCGACATATGCTTCCACATTTCTTCCTATCTGTTTTGCAAGAACCTTCGCGATGAGTCTTGCGAACGTTGCGCCTGCATTTCTTAGACCAAAAGGCATTCTTCGAAAGCAATATGTGCCGAAGGGTGTTATGAATGCCGTCTTCTCTTTATCTTCCTTTCTTATATACACTCAATGATAGCCAGAGTAGGCGTCCAGGAAGGTCATCAGTTCACAACCCGCTGTCGCGTCAACCAGCTGGTCAATCCTTGGTAGGGGAAATCATCTTTTGGGCATGCTTTGTTAAGATTTGTGAAGTCAACGCACAATCTCCAGGTGCCGTTTGACTTCTTCACCATCACGACATTTGCGAGCCACTCCGGGTATGCAACTTCCCGAATGACTTGGGCTTGACGCAATTTTTCCACTTCTATCTTCGCTGCTTCCTGTCTATCGGGTCCCATTTTCCTATGTTTTTGTTTGATTGGTTTTGCATCCACTTTCACGTTTAGCGAGTGTTCGATTGTCTCTCTGGGGACCCCCTTAGACTCTCCCGGCACCTAGGCGAAAATGTCACTGTTTTGCCGAAGCAAGTTGATGACGTTTGCTTCTTCTTCTTCGGAGAGGGCGGTTCCGATGGATATAGTTCTCTCTTCATTCTCTGGGAATAATCGTATCTTTTTCGTTTCGCTCTCCGGCCTGACCTGGGGCTTGTAACCCTTCGGTCTGTATTGGGAGTCAACTCTCTCCGTAGTTTAGACTGGCTTGAGCCTTGGTATGCCTTCGAGTTCATTTTTTCTTGGTGATTACTGATTTCCTCGAATGGTGATGACTCCCCCTTCGGCGGGCATTTTAATGCACAGGTAGCTGTGATGTATGATTGCCTCAAAGGCATTGATGATTCCTCTCCCAAAGATGGCATTGTAGCGGTACTCCATGTCAACAACATCAAAGCATATGCTCTTTGTGATCTTTCTCTTGCCTTCATGGAAAGTTACAGGTAATGATATCTGGCCCATGGCCGCCACAGGCTCTCCTCCGAACCCTATGAGAGGCATGTGCGATGGTGTCAGTCTGTCTTCTAGTATATTGAGTTGTTTGAATGCGCTGGCGAAGATGATATCTGCTGAGCTTCCTCCGTCTACCAGCGTCCTTTGGACGTCATATTCTGCAATTTCAGCTATGATCACAAAGGGATCTTGGTGTGGGAACTTGACGCCTTTCGCGTCGGTTGTGTCGAAGGTTATCGGCGGAGCCGGTGTTGGTTTACTTGACACCGAGACGTGCGACACCTCGCGAATGAATTCCTTTCTCTTTCTGTTCGATGGGAGATTCAACGAGGATCCTCCAGTGATGACATGAATAACCCTTCGGTTTGGCTCTTCAACATTGTGAACCTTCTCAGGGGATTTGCGGTATTGATCCCTCTGACGCTGGTCTTGCCTTCATTGTCGTTTCTGGTTTTGGTAGTTTTCGCGTTGCGTTTTGACATCTCTGCATTCCTCGGTTGTGTGCGAATAGTTCTCTCCATGCACCGCGCAATATCTCTTTTCCTTGTTCTCCTGATTGCCTCATCGAAATCTATCATTCCTGTGGTAATTCTCCCTCTGGTAATTGTCGTTCTTTCGATCATCTATTCTCGTGTTATCTTTTCGATTGCTGTACTCATCCCTTCGGGAATTGTAATCCCTTCGGGGATAGTCCCCCCTCCTATTGTTGTCAATGGCTCTTCGCTCGTCAGTTTGCTTGGGTTCAATGTTGCTTACCCTTTTGTTGGAATTTTGATGTCTCCTGTTCTTCTCTGAATTGCTCTCTTTGTGGCCATCACGATCCTTGTGTGTATTCAGCTAGCATTGTCTCCTCAAATTGTCCTCTTCTCCCTTTGCATACCCCTCAACTTCATCATAGAGAAGCGCCGCTGTTTGCGGTGGGTCCTGAGTCAACTTGTGTAGAAGGGATCCCGGTTGAAGCCGTCTTCGAAATGCGTTGATTACCGAAGAGTCTGATACATCTCTTATCTGGCATCGTACAGCAGCAAATCTTTTGTAGTAGTCCCTTATGCTTTCTTTTTGTCTTGTTCTAAGGCGAAGAGGTCCCCTTCTACCATTCTCTAGATATAATTGCCTTGAAAGTTGTTAGCGAAGGCATCTTTGAGTTGATTTCATGAGTGTATGGATCCTTGTGGTAGTGAAGTGTACCATGACAGTGCGGTACCCTTCAGTGTCAGCAACAAACCCTTTGCCTTGATATCATCATCTCCGCCAGCTGCTTCTACCGCCGTGTCATATACGTCTAGGAATTCATTTGGGTCGGTATCTCCAGAGAACTTGAATACACTTAGCATTTTGAATCCTTCGGGCCATTTTTTGCCGCGAAGGTGCGCGCTCAGAGGCCCTTCGTTAGCCTTCCTCGGCTGTGCCACCATTACGTTTTGCCGATATTGCTCATGGTCTTCCTCGGGGTATGGGATCCTTAGGGGCACATAGTGCTGCTGGGGCTATATTGTTACGAGCTCTCTTCGGAGCAGGTTGATTTGTTCCTCCAACAGTCTTCTTCTGTCTCGCAGGATGTCTTCAGCATATGTGGGGTCTTCATGTTGACGTTCTTGCATGGGATCGGTGGGTGGGTTTTCCTGCATCTCATCTCTGACGACTCTGCTGAGTCCTGGCTCGTCGAGTCTTCTCCCGCCCACGTCCGGGGCACCTTGCTCCTGGTTCCTCCAGCCCTGCAGGTTGATGCCGGGAGCTCTTGGGATGCTTCCACCAGGTCCTTGCACCGCCGCGCCGCCTTCTCGCTGGAATCCAATTGTTGACGTGTTGATGGTCACCCTTTGGGCTGCTTCTCTTGCCGGCTCGCCGATGGCATCTTGTTCGTCCTGGTCTTGCCGTTTCCTCCTTGCGTCTGCTTCGTCGTGCCCCGATTCCGGCGGCCCATTGCCTCCGGCCACCGCCACGCTTCTTCTTGGTCGGGCCATCACCGCAAACGCTCGCTTCTCCCCACGGATGGCGCCAACTGTCGCCGGGAAATCCCTTCGACGGTAAGGTTCAGCGCCCCTCCCCGGTGCTGGAGAGGACGCCGAGAGAAGTAGTAGTGAGAGAGCAGAACGCTCAGTGAATAAACCAGAACGCTAACGTGTATGATCAGAATGCTTGTTTATTTCATTGATGAGCTTACCAATTTATACAACTCTAGGATCCGAGTTTACATGCATGGAAAATACCTAAATTACCCCGGCCCAGGGGAAGTACCCAGATTGCCCTGATCTCTAGATCGTTGATTGTAAGATCAGCGGCTAGGCTAACTTTCTTACAATCCATGTTGCTCTAATTCCTAATGTGCTCTCGGGGGACACACACTGACAAAGTTGTTGATTTGATTCGCTCTTGTAAGAGGTTGTCGCGGGGTCTTCGTCCTCTGGTACAGGACTTGTCAAAGATTACTCTCGGTCACTCCGTAGGGTCTTCGTGAAGTCCTCGGCGGGACTTCACTCTTCTGCCACCCTTCGGGAGAAGCCCCGAGGATCCTCATTGCTTGAGATTTACCGGTGAACGCTTGACCCTTCACGGATGTCCGAATCTCTTGTTCCCATCCCAAGGGGTCTTGAGGTCATCTTAGGCCCGCTTCACCACTTACCCCTTCGGGTAAGGATTTTCATGAAGGATCTTTACAGCATCTTCGTGGACATCCACCTTTGTCGGAGATGGGGTGGCTGCCCCTATAACAAAACCCATATCTTCTCTCTTGAGATATGGTATTTTAGGTAAAAACTCATCAAAAGCAAAGGGATTAGTACCATGTTATAGGTCGGATTGCCCTGTCTTCCTTCTGGTAAGCCGTGATACTTAGGATAGTGTTCTATCCGAGCTAATAATCCTAACCTATACCAGTATGTCGGTTGTTCCAGCCTTCGCATGGGGTATTGCCAAGTGTCACTATCCCTTTTAGAGGTTGTGTAGGCAAATGCAACCGCCTTTGGGTATATAGGTCGGTAAGTGGACGGTATGTAGTGGTGTCGCCAAGTGGCATTCTCCCTTCACGGAATAGCTTCTTTCCTATTGTCAATACGGGAGGGATTATTTCTACGGATCTGTATCACAATACCCAACAGTTAGTCCCCAAGGGTTTGTAAGGCCTTAACAATCTTTTCCTCACACGGCTATTGTGACTAGACAGTACGGAGTTAATTCCTTTTATCTGGTTCCTATCCTGTGACATGGAAAGACTTATATAGGGGCCCACTTTCCACTTACGGCGAAGGCTTTTGGTCCTCTTTCGTCGGAGTGTCCTATTTTGGACGATGCTTCCCGGGTGTAGCACGAAGGAAGACTCTGCTTTGCTATTGGAAGCCAGCGGCTTGTTGGATCCAGGATCTTAGCGACTTCTGCGAGAAAGTGAATCCATCCCGTCTTCTCATGAGAAGGAGATAGTCAGTTTCTTTCTGTTTCCTGTTGGAGGCTTCAAGCTGCCAGCTAGTGCCTTTTTGTTGGAGATTTTGAATATCTGCAGGTGTCAGTTGACTCACTTGACTCCTACTGCAATTACTAATCTTTCTGTATTCGTTCACTTGTGTGAGCAGATCTCTTTTTCCATTATTTCATATACCAGGAAAGTTTTAGGACTGGTTATCATGTGGGCAAATATCCTGATTATCCCCAAGATTTCCCTTCTCCGGTGAGTGAAGAGTCCTGCTTGTTAGCTGCTCGTATCCAACATTTGGTGACACTGGGCCTAAGTAGTCGGCATATAGTGTAAGACTTCCTAAGGGAGCGGATTAATTAGCCCTTTGGGAAGAAGGGATAAGCCGTTTTTTGAAGTGACAAGTTGGCAGGATTCTTCCAGGAATAAGCATTCTGGTATGGATAAGTTGAGCTATGTTCTAATCTGGTTGCAAACTTTGGGTAGTGATCATGCTAATGAGAGGTGCGGCTTTCTTGTTTTATGGCAGCGCCTCTCGATTCAAGGGTTGTGCATATATCATCTAGCTTACTATATTTTACCCAAGGTGGGAAGCTGAAGGACGGACCAAGCAATGTGCATAGGCAGAAGATAATAGTAAGTAAAAGTAGAATGTAAATATATATAGCAATGCATAGGGAATCGGTACTTACCTTGGCTCTTCTGTAGATGAAACGGAATCGGTGGCCTGGAGTCCTCCAAGAGACGCAAAATAGCTCGCGTCCGTCGAGGTATTTAATTTCTTACCCTGCATGAGAGTTAGGAGTAAAAAAGACAAAATGCATGCACGTATTCGTATGTCATTTGCCATCCCAGGTGAGGGATATCGGAGTGTAAAAGTAACAAGAGCTAGAGATTGGGAAGCGCCACACACCAGGCGACCTGAAGACTTCATTATATATAGGCTGATTACATACGTGAATACAGGAGAGGACTAACTAACAAACAACTTTCATCTATATCACAGGAGATAACAACTACAACTCTATCTTATCTATTCTTATCTCTTTAACACACCCCCTCAATCATAACCTATTCGATGAGAGGTTAAGATTGACGCGGAATCTTGCCAAATCTGATGCTGTGATTGCTTTAGTTAGTCCATCAGCGAGCTGGTCTTTAGAAGGTATGAACCTGACATCAAGTGCTTTCTGAGCAACACGTTCTCTAACAAAATGAAAATCCACTTCCACGTGCTTGGTTCGAGCATGAAACACAGGATTAGCAGAGAGATACTTAGCACCCATATTGTCACACCATAAAACTGGTGCTCGTAGCTGGTAGACGCCCAATTCTTTCAACAAGGATTGTATCCATATGACTTCAGCTGTAACATTTGCTAAAGACTTGTATTCCGCTTCTGTGCTCGACCTTGAAACCGTAGGCTGTTTTCTCGAACTCCATGAAACTAGATTTGCACCAAGAAATACTGCAAAGCCCCCAGTAGATCGACGATCATCCGGGCACCCAGCCCAATCGGCATCTGAGAATGCGCTAACCAAGGTAGAAGCTGATATGCGGATACGCAAGCCAATTGAAGATGTAGACTTGAGGTACCTCAGAATTCTCTTCACTGCTGCCCAGTGTACTGTCGTCGGAGTTTGCAAAAATTGGCAAACTTTATTCACTGCAAAAGACACATCTGGGCGCGTCAATGTTACATATTGAAGAGCTCCAACTGTGCTTCTATACTTGGTAGTTTCTTCAGCTGAAAGAGGTTCACCGTCCATCTTTGATAGCTTATCAGATATTGCTAATGGTGTGGTAACCGGTTTGCATTGATGCATGCCAACCCTCTTCAAGACATCTTGGATATACCGTACTTGAGACAGCATCAAGGCACTCCCTTGTGACTGAACTTGTATACCCAAGAAGTAGTGCAAACTCCCTAAATCTTTCACTGCAAACGCCTCTTTTAGTTTGTCAACTAGCCGGTGTACCATCTGTTCTGAAGATCCTGTGACAATTATATCATCAACATAAACTAGCATATATATTGTCACTCCTTCCTTGTTATATATAAACAATGATGTATCTGAACAGGATGGAACAAATCCCAGTTCTTGAAGCTTGGAATTTAACTTCGAGTACCAGGCCCGGGGGGATTGTTTCAATCCATATAAAGATTTGTCCAGCTTGCACACTGAGTTTGGATATCTCTGATCTACAAAACCCTGCGGTTGTTTCATATATACATCTTCCTCCAAATCCCCATGCAAGAATGCGTTCTCAACATCTAATTGCCTCATTTTCCATCCTCTAGACACTGCTATAGAGAGAATAAGACGAATTGTCACCGGCTTTACTACTGGACTAAATGTGTCCTGGTAGTCGATTCCATACCGCTGCTTATATCCCTTAGCCACCAATCGTGCCTTGTACCGATCAACTGAACCATCAGCTTTCCGCTTTAATTTGAACACCCATTTGGAATCGATGAGGTTCAGACCAGGTCGAAAGGGGACTAGGTGCCAGGTTTGGTTCTTGAGCAATGCAGTGAATTCTTGATTCATTGCTGCTCTCCACTGGTTGCTCTTGATTGCTTCATCAAAGGTGTCTGGTTCTTGATGTTGCATGTGCACAAGTCCGCCATAGGGAACAGTTCCATCCATGCGCACTTTCGGCCTGCGAATGTTGTCCTGCAGCCTTGTCCTCATATTGTGCGTCCGCTCAACTGTAGCTGGCTGATTTGCAACAGGAGCTTCAGCGCCATTGTCGACAACAGCCTCGGTATTGATTCGGTCTGCCCATCAGATTCGGCAGAGAGCTCGGCATCTTCCTGTCCATCCACATGACTCAACATCATCTCATTAGTATCAACAGAAAGATCATGCGTAGCAACACCTATATCAGAATGCCCAGAATGCATAGCAGAGTCACCCCCTGCGTCAGGACTTCGAGTAGGATAGGAGAAGGGCTGAGGCGGAAGAAGAACAGAGGACTCAGTGACGGGTGAAACAGGACTGGTAGGTGTGTGGGTGGAAAAAGGGAATACTCGTTCATCAAAAACCACGTCGCGAGAGATATATATTCGACCCGACGGACGGTGGAGACACCAGTATCCCTTGTGAAGACTGCTATACCCTAAGAACACACATTGCGCCGATCGAAATTGAAGTTTTCTAGTATTATATGGACGGAGATTCGGCCAGCAAGCGCAGCCAAAAATCCGAAGGAAACGATAATCGGGCGCATGGTGAAAAAGGGTTTCTAGTGGAGTTATGCCTTTCAGTATGGGTGTAGGCAATCGGTTGATCAAAAAACTGGCGGTGGCGAAAGCTTCATCCCAGAAAGAAAAGGGAAGATGTGACTGAGCTAGAAGAGCTAGACCGACATCAACAATATGCCGATGTTTGCGTTCGGCCCAGCCATTCTGCTGGTGAGCATGCGGGCAGGAGACTCGGTGATTTATGCCAAGTCACATGAAAAAAGAGTTGAGTTTTCGATATTCCCCGCCCCAATCAGATTGGACAGAGACTATCTTGCGCCCGAGCAAACGTTCAACGTGGGCTTGAAAAGCAAGGAACGTCTGAAACACATCTGCTTTAGACTTCAAAGGATAAAACCATGTAAAACGACTGAAATGATCCACAAAACTAACATAATAGCGGAATCCTCCGAACGAGGTTACTGCTGGACCCCAAACATCTGAGAAAAAAGTTCAAGTGGCTGAGCAGAAACATGATCAGATCGAGAATAGGGTAGCTGATGGCTCTTGGCCATCTGACACGGATTACAGACTGTGTGCTGCTTATTTCTAAGACATGGAAGCTGATGACGCTGAACGACTTTGTGGACGACCGGAGCAGCTGGATGGCCCAAGCGTGCATGCCACAGGCTTTCATCAGGACCGGCTGAAGTAGCGAGGGCCTTTTGATTTGCAGCGATGCCATCCGTTGCTCCTATAGGATACAAGCCACCTCTACTGGAGCCTTGGAACAGGACCTTCCTCGTGGTGAGATCCTTTATGTAAAAACAAGAGGGGTGAAATTCCAGAAACACATTATTGTCAGTGGCTAATTTGTTGACTGAAAGAAGATTTTTGGTTGTATTTGGAACATGTAGGATATTATTTAGATGAAGTGGCTTGAATGAAGTCCTGATTTGAGAGTGTCCTATATGCAATATAGGCATACCTGCCATTGGCGGTGTGCACCTGATCTTTCCCGTGATCCCTGTCCTGCACGGTCAGTTTATCTAGCTCGCCGGTGATGTGGTCCGTCGCGCCTGTATCTGTGTACCACGTTGGATCCATCTGGAAGCTGGTTGCGGCATGCGCTGCTACGCGTGGATCTTCGCCTTGGTAGGCATGATTGAACCGGTTGTAGCAGCGAAGTGCGGTGTGTCCCATTTTTCCGCATACCTGACAAACGGGACGAGGTTTGTTGCTATTACCTTGGTTGCTATTGCTGTTGTTACGGCCTCCATTGCCGCGACCGCGGCCGCGACCGCGATCTCCTCCACGCCAGCCACCCCGAGATACAGTGTTCACCGATGCTCCTCTGGCGCCGGCTACCTCAGGTATGGCCTGGTTCTGCTCTTGACGGACCTCATAGCTCAACATGTGAGCATACAGATCGCTTAGTGTGATTGGATCTGATCTAGTAGTGACCGAAGTCACCAACGGATCATATTCAAAGTCCAGCCCAGTGAGCATATAAACTCCGATCTCCTCTTCGGTGAGCGGATGCCCTGCGGCTGCAAGTGCATCGGCAAAGCCTTTCACCTTGTTGAAGTAATCGCCCATGGAGAGACTTCCTTTCTTGACCGTCGCTAGTTGCCGGCGTATCTGTATCATACGCGCTCGTGATTGGGATGAAAACATCCGTTCCAGAGCGCCCCATACCTCAGCAGCAGTCTCCATGAACAAAACTTGCACCAACACTTCCGGCGCCAGAGACAAGAGGATGGTACCAAGGACCATCTGGTCTTGTTGTACCCATACGCGATAATCAGGGTTTGGCACCGTGATCTCTCCCTTGTCGGTGGTTTGCTTCATGGTTGCTTCAGGCTTTCTTATGGTGCCGTCAACGAAGCCAAGAAGCTGCTGCCCCCTGAGGTAAGGAAGAAGCTGCGCCTTCCACAGGAGGTAATTTTCTCTAGTCAACTTGATGTTAACTAGGTGGCTGAAGTTGGGCTGGGCGCTGGAAGCGTTCGCCGGAGCCATGGACGAAGAAGCCATCTCTTAGAACCCTAGGCTCTGATACCATGTAAAAGTAACAAGAGCTAGAGATTGGGAAGCGCCACACACCAGGCGACCTGAAGACTTCATTATATATAGGCTGATTACATACGTGAATACAGGAGAGGACTAACTAACAAACAACTTTCATCTATATCACAGGAGATAACAACTACAACTCTATCTTATCTATTCTTATCTCTTTAACATCTTGTTAGCCGGACCGCCAGCTACATACTTAGCGCGTCCGGACCCCAGGCCGTTGGGCTGCATTACACTTGCAGGCCCAACCAGAGCAGCGGGTCGAAGGTCTCTTGGGTCATCTCCCCCCAAAAAGCTAGCTCAATGAGGGGTTGCACCCTCACCCTTTTAAAGCATGCTCAGGCCCTCTCCACAACCAATGTGGGACTATTCCCAACAATCTCCCCCTCACACATTGGGCCGAGACTTGTCCGGGAACCATCTAGGCCACCTAGGCTCTGATACCACTTGTTAGCCGGACCGCCAGCTACATACTTAGCGCGTCCGGACCCCAGGCCGTTGGGCTGCATTACACTTGCAGGCCCAACCAGAGCAGCGGGTCGAAGGTCTCTTGGGTCATCTCCCCCCAAAAAGCTAGCTCAATGAGGGGTTGCACCCTCACCCTTTTAAACCATGCTCAGGCCCTCTCCACAACCAATGTGGGACTATTCTCAACAATATATCGGAGGTTGCACAGCCACTTCCATTTCACCAAGGGAACAGAAGGAGCTTTCGAGGCGGCGCCGGAGCCAGCCCTGGGCCTTTTGAGTTGAGTGATAATAAGGTTGTGGGGGAGCATGATGCGCTTCCAGAAGCTGATCATGAGTCTGATCGATCGTGAAGCTTCCCCTGGTGCGCAAGTTTCAGTTAGCTCGGCTCGTTCAGGTATCTCATGAGAATTTCCTGTGGTTGACTCATGCTTGGAGAGAATCTCATGATGTTGCCTACTGTGACAAATGTCAGGGGTAATACGTTAACGTTGAATATCCCCAGCCCTTCTGTGTCGGGCATGTTGGAGGATATGCTGAGGAATTTTGATGCTTCAGTTGAAGGTCAGCAGCTGCCAGAGCTGGATCCCTTAACTGCTATCTACGCCGAATTTGACTCCTGGCCAAGCTAATGCCGGGTGATGGTGCCACTTTGAAAGTTGGCCATGCCTCTGTCTTCGAACCGATGGCCATAGTGCCTCTCGGCCAACCGTGTATTCAATATGCAACAATGAGTAATGAGCATGGGAGCAAGGCGATTCCATGCTATGACAGCATCTTCGGTATCCTGCGGCCGAGCAATCATGTGGCAGACCCAAATGTCTCCGTTTCGGCCAACCCATCTTTAATATCTCCTCAGGTAAGGGTGATCCTCAATTCCCAATTGATATCGAATCTTAAGCGATTCATGTAATCATTGGATTATATATATATCTTTGATCAGATTCCTGGAGAAGTGGAACTCTGGTTCTACCAAGGCTTAAACTTGATGGCTAAGATGAGAGATCAAATGTCGGACGTGCCCTATGCTCAAATGGTATTTGCTCAAATGGTATTTTTTGCAAAACCAGTTGGAGCAAGAGCGCCAACGCTCGTCGCAGCTGAGCCAAGAGCTCTTGTGAACTGAGGACGAACGAAAGGGATGCATGATGCAAGGAAATCAACATGGTAATGCAATTAAAGGAGTGTTGACTCTTCATCTACAAGAGGAAATTCTGAAGCTAACACTAGAATTGCAAGGGTTCAACATGAGCTATACGTCCTAAAGGGTAAGTGTAAAGTATGAAATAATCATTGAAGCTAATAATTTTATGAACGTAAGTATGTGCAAGGACATTATGCTAATATGGCCCATTTTTATATGTAAATGTGTGATGAATGAGTGCTGCAGAAGCATGCTTTCATACGTGGTTTTGATGGGTAAATCGATCTACATCAAAAGTGTCAGACCCCGATTTTTACCAAACCGGACCCTCTGTGTTACCGGTATGAGTCCCAAGGATCAATACTCATATCCACAGTGAAACAGAATCATGATACCAAAACAAAGCTGCATTACCTATTAAAATAATTCAGAGTGTGGCGGAGCAATATATTACATTAGCGGAGAAATGTAACACATATTAAAAAGGAGCAAACAGTTACAATCAAAAGTAGTGTCCCATCCCGGCCACAAGCACACGCTGAGTAGTGAAACGGCTAGTAGTCTGGAGCATCATCCGGGAAGATCTCAACGTTATACTGCGTGTCCTCGTATTCTTGACCTGTTCAATGAATGAACAGCCCCGCATAATATGCAGGGTTAGCATTTGACTGCTAGCAAGTCCTTCCTATGAAGGGCCAGGCTAAAGCTCATCCTAGAAAGCTGATGGTTAATTTGCATAAAAGCATTTTACCTAGAATTGTAAAAGCATTTAAAAAACATATATAAATAAGTATATATTATCATGATCAACAGCAATATCATAAACTTTCTATTTTCAGATCTCAAGTTCTCAATCTCATAATTTCTCAGCTCAAGTTCTCATTTCTCAATTCTCAAATCTCCATTCTCATATAGCAATTCATAATTCTCATCTAGCAACGGCACACACGCCGGAATAACCTTACCCATGTCATATTAAGAATGGTGATGCTACAATGTGAAACCCACCTTGTCTGCCCTAAACCGTGGGCACGGCCATTCAAATGGTTTTACTCTGCAGAGGTTGTACGCTTTATCCATAAGATACGATATCCTCCCGTCGAAAGATATTGTAACAAAATTCTTCAGAAAATTAACCTCGGGCTTAAACACGGTCGTACCTGATACTCACCGGTACCCAGAGAAATGCTTCCGCACAAGTTTCTGGCAATACCCCGGTGATGTTTCTCAACTTTCTCTCTGTACTCATCCACCGTGTAAGGACAGTGAGTAATCCCGACATTTCTTTTCCTTTATATTAGGCCCGTCCCATACCGGGCTTGCGGTCGCACAGGTAAATACTCAGTAGAGTAATCACACGGCTCGGTCCGTATTCTTGGAGCGGCAACGCACACAAACCCAACTCTCGTGCTCAAATGCACCCACCTTACAATCCATCCGTTCCCGATCCCATTTATTAGTTGGTCAAATTTTAATTAAGATGAATGAATCGAATTCCCAAATCCCAACACAAGCGATTCATCAAATCTTTTGATTTTATTCCTAGCTAAATCAAATATTTGGGATATGATCCCCGAATATCTAACTGAGCAATATTAAGCATCTCTTATGTTAAAACAGTGGGTGATCTTAATATAAGTTATACTAGGGTTGAGGGTTTATCAGTAGATGCATATATCGGACGAATCTATGCATTAGGCAGCACTATATGACCATACGGCATTTTCATCCACATAGCAATTTTGGCAAAGCTATAAAATTGGGATTCTAGGGAAAGACTTGCCTTCGGAGTAGTCGTACTCTTGCGGTGCGTCAGCGGCGTCAAGGAATTCTCCTTCGGCGTCCGATCGTTCTATCACACGCAAAAGAAGAAAAAGAAACCAATAAATAACATATATAGCAATATAATTTTAAAAATTATACAAAAACTACAGTAGATAGATATGATTTTTATGGATTTTTAGAAACTCGAATTGCCGGAATCGGAGATCGAATGAATTCGGTACAAACGATTGAAGTTTGTAGCTCAAGGAAATTCCAGAAAATGGAAAAGGAACACTGTAGCATGGGGTCCACTGTCAGTCCGGGCTGACCAACAGATAAGAGCAAAGAATTGCTGGCTTGGAGAGAAAGAAAGGAAAAGAGAAAGAGAGAGAAAGAAAGAGAGAAGGAGAGAGAGAAAAGGGGAAGAAGAGGGAGGAGGAAGGAAGAGAGGGCGGCGAAGTTGGCCTGGAGTCCTGGTGGCCGCCGGGCGGTGAGGCGGCGGCGGGTGGGGCTCCGGCGGCGCGCGGCATTGGGAGGCGGCGCAAGTGGCCGGGCTGGCGGGGCTTTGGGTGGCAAGGCGAAGGGAGGAGCAAGGTGGCGCGAGGCGGTTGGTGGCGGCGCTCCGACGGCGGCGCTGGCTCGGGGAGGAGCTGAGGCGGCCATGGCGCAGGCTCGGCTCTGGGGAAATGGCAGTAGGAGGCTGCGGCCGGCGACGGGATGGACTACCTCGTCAAGAACACCGTTGACGTCGGTTGCTACTCGGTTCGGAGCTTCAGGGCGACGGCGTCGAACAACTGCTCCTCTATGTCGATGCCGGCTTGTAGCTTCAGTGGAGATCGATTTGGGCTGTGTGGGTAGGGAATTGGGATTGAGGCTTTTGGGTGCTTGGGTTGTGCAGGTATACGCATACGTATACGTGTACGTGTACGTGTACGTGGCTAGGAGGCGTGGGCGTGGTGCATGCCGCCACGTCGAGAACAAAGGTAATACGTCGGGCGACAAAGTCGCCACGGATGGAGCTAGGAAGAAGAAAAGAAAAGAAGGAAAAGCACGAATTTTTCTCTTGTATTATCAATTTTAAGAGAAATTAATAGAGTATGCAAATGAAATTTTAGATTTTAAATAATGTAATTTCTTTATAGCATAAGTTCTTGGAGAATCAGAAAGGTAAATATGTGGAATTTCGAATTAAGTCGTTTCTTTTTAATATACCTATATGTTAGAATGAATGGGAAGTGTGAGCAGGTATGATTTTAGATTAAAGTGTTTTATGTAGTTTCTATTATTAGTTTTATAGTATGACTGTAAGATTAAGGTTGTTTAATTGAAAAAGATATTAGGAAAACGTTATTTTATTTGTTTATTCACTTGGGTGTCACAAACCTCCCCTCCTAACAGGAATCTCGACCCCGAGATTCGGACGGAAAAGATCGGGAAACTCTGCACGTAGATTTTCTTCTCTTTCCCATGTTGCTTCTTTTTCTGTATGATGGCTCCACTGGCTCCACTGAACTTTGCAGAATTTGATTTTGCTACTTCGGGTGCATCTTTCGGCTTCGTCCAAAATTTTAACTAGGTACTCAGTATAGGTCAAATTTTCACGCAGACCCATATTCTCTGGTGTGGTTTGCTCTTCGGGAACACGCAAGCACTTCTTTAGTTGAGACACATGGAACACATCATGCACATCAGACAACTTTGATGGTAGTTCCAACTGGTAGGCCATGGCTCCTCTTCTAGAAAGAACCCTGAAGGGCCCGATATACCTTGGTGCTAATTTTCCATTGACTCTGAATCTGCGGATGCCCTTCATTGGTGACACTTTGAGATATACGAAGTTATCCACATTGAATTGTAAATCACGACGACGATGATGAGCATAACTTTTCTGCCTTGATTGTGCTGCTTTTAATTTACTCCGAATCAATTGGACTTGTTGATCGGCCTCTTTTAGAATGTCTGGTCCAAACACTTTGTTCTCACCGGTTCCTTCCCAAAAGAGTGGTGTACGGCACTTGCGACCATACAAAGTTTCGAATGGTGACATCTGAATACTCGACTAATAACTGTTGTTATAGGAGAACTCGGCGAACGGTAAATTGATATCCCAACTATTTTTGTTCTCCAAGTCACATGCTCGGAGCATATCCTCCAAGATTTGATTTGTTCTCTCAGTTTGGCCACTAGTCTGAGGATGATATGCTGTACTAAAATTTAACTTAGTGCTAAGCAACTTGTGCAAACTTTCCCAAAATCGAGATGTAAACTGAGAACCTCGATCAGAGATAATTTTCTTAGGAACTCCATGCAGACATACTATTCTTGCCATATACAAGGATGCTAATTTATCTCCATTATAAGTAGTTTTAACTGGGATGAAGTGTGCTACTTTAGTCAGTCGATCCACGATCACCCAAATAGCATCAAAACCTGACTTGGTTCTTGGTAACCTAGTTATAAAATCCATACCAATTTCTTCCCATTTCCACTCTGGAATTTTCAGAGGTTGTAACAAACCAGCGGGACGTTGGTGTTCCGCTTTTACCTGTTGACAAATATGGCACAAGGCAACATATTCCGCGATATCTCTTTTCATACCAGTCCACCAATATCTTTCCCGTAGATCACGGTACATCTTAGTACTGCCTGGGTGTATAGAAATGGCTGATTCATGTGCCTCTTGAAGGATTATTTTCTTCAACTCTTTATTATCTGGTACAAATAATCTCTTCCTGTACCAAATTACTCCATCATTGTCCACTGAGAATCCTGCAGCTTTACCTTCTTGCATTTGAGCTTTAATTTTGGAGCTTTCTGAGTCATTCCGTTGTGCTTCTTGAATGTGTTCATCAAGTGTAGGCCTTAGGATCATTGTATTCACCATAGTGTTCATCAAGTGTAGGCCTTAGGATCATTGTATTCACCATACCTGTCTTTACTATACACAGATTCAACTTCTGCATCTCTTCACACAACTCAGGACTATGACTTTTCCGGCTTAATGCATCAGCAACGACATTAGCTTTACCAGGATGATAGTGAATAGCAATATCATAATCTGCAATCAATTCAAACCATCTTCTTTGCCTTAGATTCAAATCTGGCTGGGTGAATATGTATTTCAGACTCCTATGATCCGTGTAGATTTCAGTCCGATTTCCAA
The DNA here is from genome assembly GCA_036346145.1 of Olyra latifolia. NCBI lineage: Eukaryota > Viridiplantae > Streptophyta > Magnoliopsida > Poales > Poaceae > Olyra > Olyra latifolia. The sequence goes on from CM070530.1 coordinate 54,766,101, forward strand.
TAAGATAATGTCTCTAAATTTTTAAAGCATGTACAACTGCAGCTAGTTCCAAGTCATGAGTTGGATAATTTACCTCATGCGGTCGAAGTTGGCGAGACGCATAGGCAACTACTCTTCCTTCTTGCATAAGGACACATCCTAGACCGTGCTTCGATGCATCACAAAATATTTCGAAATCCTTTTGGTTGTTAGGCAGAACAAGTACTAGGGCAGTAGTCAGACGCTTCTTTAACTTCTGGAAACTATTCTGACAAGCTGTGGTCCACTCAAACTTTTTCTCCTTCTTAAGTAACTGGGTAAGAGGTCTTGCAGTGCGTGAAAAATCTTCGATAAACCTTCGGTAATATCCAGCCATACCAAGAAAACTTCTGACCTTTATTACAGACTTTGGTGGCTTCCAATCAAGTACCTATTGTACCTTACTGGGTAACACTGCAACACCGTCAGCTGAAACGACGTGTCCTAAGAAAAAAACTTCACTTAGCCAAAACTCACATTTGCTGAATTTTGCATACAACTTATGTTCTCTTAGTTTTTTCAATACCAAACGAAGATGTTCGGCATGCTCTTCTTCACTTTTGGAATATATCAGGATGTCATCAATAAATACCGCCACAAACTTATCCAGATATTCCATGAAAACCTTATTCATCAAACTCATAAAGTGAGCAGGTGCATTGGTCAGACCAAAAGACATTACTATATATTCATATAAACCATACCGGGTGGTAAATGCGGTCTTTGGTATATCCTCCTTTCTTATCTTGATTTGATGATAACCAGATCTCAAATCAATTTTTGAAAATACTCGTGCTCCTTTCAATTGGTCAAACAAGTCATCAATGCAAGGCAGAGGTATTTATTTTTGATTGTTACTTTATTCAATGACCGGTAATTCACACACATACGCAAGGTATTGTCTTTCTTTTTCACAAAAATTACTGGTGATCCCCACGGAGAGGAACTTGGTCTTATAAAACCTTTTCCTTGTAATTCCCTAATTTGCTTCTTTATCTCAGCTAACTGGTTAGCAGGCATCCAATATGGCCTTTGTGATATCGGGGCAGTACCTGGACTAACTCTATCACAAATTCCACATCATGATCAGGTGGTAGTCCAGGCAAATCCTCTGGGAATACATCCAGATACTCACAAACAATAGGAATTGATTCTGGAGAAGGGTTTTCCGGCTCTATTCCTCCAATTTTTAACTTATTTATAGTGCTGAAATTTTCTAGAACAGGTATATTGGACACAAATTCAACTCGAGTACCACTGTCATTAACCAAGTTTACTGACCTTTTTACACAATCAATCTTTCCTTGGTGCTTTGTCAACCAGTCCATACCTAAGATTACATCTAACCCTTGTGACTCAATGAGGATTAAATTTGCAAAGAACTCCACTCCGATGATTTTGATAGATACTTTAGGACAGAATTCATTGGTGAACATATCTTTTCCTGGGGAATGCACTAGGAGAGGGGTGTTAAGTGTACTTGTTTCCCATTTATTTTGTTCCACTAAATTTCCCACTATGAAAGAATGTGATGCTCCAGAATCAAATAAGACTGTAACAGGGACTGAGTTAACTAGAAACTTACCCAACACGACGTCGGGTGCAGCTTGAGCATCCTCGGCGATGACAAGGTTCACACGGCCCCTTCCAACAGACTGGGGCTGTCTCTCAACTCCTGGGACTCCACGTCCTTGTCCTAGGGCAGGTGCACGACCTAGGGTAATTCCTTGGTTGCCTGGCAATGGTGCGGTACTTTGACGTCTCTGCGGACAACTGCTGGCATAGTGGCCTATCTGTTGGTAGTTAAAGCAACGGATAGCTGAGGTATCCACTGAGGGTCTTGGTGGCTGTCCAATAATGTTAGGACGTTGTGTCGGCATACTGGGGCGAAAGGGCTGAACTTGAGTTCTGGGAACATTAGGAACAAATGGTCGAGGCTGATACCGACCAAAACGAGGCCTGGAACTGCTGGCTTGCTGCTGAGCTTGAAATTTCCTTTTTCTAGCTTCATTTATCTCACGTTGAGCATCTTGTTGAATTAAAGCCTTGTCCACAATGTTTTGGAAATTATCCAAATTGAGTAGGAGCAGTGGCGCCTTCAGTACAGGATCCAAACCATTAAAGAAACGGCGACTTTTAGTGGTCTCATTACTGACCTCTTTTGGGGCATAGCGGGATAGCTAGATGAACTGGTTCAGATACTCTGTCACAAACATATTCCTTTGGCGTAGTTGCCGAAATTCTTCTCTTTTGAGTTCTCTTTTACCCTGGGGAATATGTGCTGAGCGGAAGGCAGTTTCAAACTCATCCCAAGAGATATCCTGAGGATTTGGATGTGCAGCACGAAAGTTTTCCCACCAGATAGCGGCAACTCCACTAAGCTGATGAGCGGCAAACTTCACACTATCTTGATCATCACAATCTACAGAATATAACTTATTCTCCACATCCCGGATCCAATCATCTGCGTCCATGGGATCCACTGATCCGGCGTAAGTAGGGGGTCCGGTTCTCATGAATTCTCCAAGCTTTGACTACGGCTAAGGGGCAGGTGGCTGAATAATAACAGGCTGTGGATTGGCACGATGCTGAGCAAGAGTTTGCATAAGCTGAGCTTGCATCTCCATGTACTGTTGCCAGTTGGGCGGCGGTACCGGCTGAGGTGCAGGTGGTACTGGGGCATCGGCTGCAGCTGGGGCAGGTTGATTCTGAGGCTGAGGTTGAGGTTGAGGCGGTGCTTGTTCACGTGCTAGGGCCTGTTGAGCTTCGGCTTGATTCTGCGGCTCCAACTGTGGATTTGGCGGATTCTGAACTAGCTGTTGCTGAATGGGGACTTCATACAGCTCTGCAGGTGGCACGGGAGCAGGTGGAGGCTGACCTCGACCACGACCACCATGTCCACGTCCACGTCCACGACCACAACCACGTCCACGACCACGACCTTGGTCTTGATTCATCTGAAGATGAACATCCAGAAGCCATCAGGAATGGGAGATATGTGATAGGGTTTTAATTCTGAATTTAAGGTTTAAAACTTTTTTTAGCCCACTTATACCCGACTGCTACTCAGTTCGAGACAAATAGGGTATAGAGTTCCACGAGAACACGGCACACGCGTGCTCGTAGGTCACTCAGAAAATCAAACACGCTACTAAGATACTACACACACAAGCACAAACAAATTCATCCTTTTTTCTGCAATAAATCACATCTATACAGAAGTGTACAAACAATTGTACTGCACTGCACAGATGGTTTTGTTTTCCTGTTAGGTATTTTATTTCCATAATGAACCTAGCAATCAAACTACTAGAGCAATTGAACTTCAAGGAGGGTTCAGCTTGCTCCACGCCAAAGTTTTTAAAATTAAACTTAATACTCGAAATAACTAAGCCTAACCTTTATGCTAATTTTAGATCATTAGCTTGATTAAGTTCTTCTGGTATTTCCTCCATCATCTTCAGACTTCATTATTAGAGTAAGAGAAGAACAGAGGATTTTAGTTAAATCGGAATAAATAGAAAAATTATTAAGAAAGGTGAGGACCCAGCAAATGTACCCTATTAGTTTAAATAAATTTGTTTTGACAGAAGAAAGTTAACTATGTTGCTCTAACTAACTATCGTTTCCTAAAGTCAGCGTAGCTCTGATACCAAGGCCTGTCGGACCCCGGTTTTTACCAAACCGGACCCCTCTGTGTTACCGGTATGAGTTCCAAGGATCAATGCTTATACCCACAGTGAAACAGAATCATGATACCAAAACAAAGCTGCATTAGCTATTAAAATAATTCAGAGTGCGGCGGAGCAATATATTACAATAGCGGAGAAATATAACATATATTAAAAAGGAGCAAACAGTTACAATCAAAAGTAGTGTCCCATCACGGCCACAGGCACACGCTGAGTAGGGAAACGGCTAGTAGTCCGGAGCATCATCAGGGAAGATCTCAATGTTATCCTGCGTGTCCTCGTATTCTTAACCTGTTCAATGAATGAACAGCCCCGCATAACATGCAGGGTTAGCATTTGACTGCTAGCAAGTCCTTCCTAGGAAGGGCCAGGCTAAGGCTCATCCTAGAAAGCTGATGGTTAATTTGCATAAAAGCATTTTACCTAGAATTGTAAAAGCATTTAAGAAACATATATAAATAAGTCTATATTCTCATGATCAACAGCAATATCAAAAACTTTCTATTTTCATATCTCAAGTTCTCAATCTCATAATTTCTCAGCTCAAGTTCTCATTTCTCACTTCTCAAATCTCCATTCTCATGTAGCAATTCATAATTCTCATCTAGCAACGGCACACACGCCGGAATAACCTTACCCATGTCATATTAAGAATGGTGATGTTACAATGTGAATCCCACCTTGTCTGCCCTTAACCGTGGGCACGGCCATTCAAATGGTTTTACTCTGCAGAGGTTGTACGCTTTACCCACAAGATAAGATATCCTCCCGTCGAAAGATATTGTAACAAAACCCTTCAGAAAATTAATCTCGGGCTTAAACACGGTCGTACCTGATACTCACAGGTACCCCAAGAAATGCTTCCGCACAAGTCTCTGGCAATACCCCGGTGATGTTTCTCAACTTTCTCTCTGTACTCATGCACCGTGCAAGGATAGTGAGTAATCCCGATATTTCTTTTCCTTTAGATTAGGCCCGTCCCATACCGGGCTTGCGGTCGCACAGGTAAATACTCAGTAAAGTAATCACACGGCTCGGTCCTTATTCTCGGAGCGGCAACCCACACAAACCCAACTCTCGTGCTCAAATGCACCCACCTTACAATCCATCCGCTCCCGATCCCATTTATTAGTTGGTCAAATTTTAATTAAGATGAATGAATCGAATTCCCAAATCCCAACACAAGCGATTCATCAAATCTTTTGATTTTATTCCTAGCTAAATCAAATATTTGGGATATGATCCCCGAATATCTAACTGAGCAATATTAAGCATCTCTTATGTTAAAACAGTGGGTGATATTAATATAAGTTATACTAGGGTTGAGGGTTTATCAGTAGATGCATATATCGGACGAATCTATGCATTAGGCAGCACTATATGACCATACGGCACTTTCATCCACATAGCTATTTTGGCAAAGCTATAAAATTGGGATTCTAGCTTCTAGGGAAAGACTTGCCTTCGGAGTAGTCGTACTCTTGCGGTGCGTCAGCGGCGTCAAGGAATTCTCCTTCGTCGTCCGATCGTTCTATCGCACGCAAAAGAAGAAAAAGCAACCAATAAATAACATATATAGCAATATAATTTTAAAAATTATACAAAAACTACAGTAGATAGATATGATTTTTATAGATTTTTAGAAACTTGAATCGCCGGAATCGGAGATCGAATGAATTCGGTACAAACGATTGAAGTTTGTAGCTCAAGGAAATTCCAGAAAATGGAAAAGGAACACTGTAGCACAGGGTCCACTGTCAGTCCGGGCTGACCAACAGATAAGAGCAAAGGATTGCTGGCTTGGAGAGAGAGAAAGGAAAAGAGAAAGAGAGAGAAAGAAAGAGAGAAGGAGAGAGAGAAAAGGGGAAGAAGAGGGAGGAGGAAGGAAGAGAGGGGCGGCCGGGAAGTTGGCAGTAGGTCTCTCGGTGGCGGCCGGCCGACGGTGAGGCGGCGGCGGGGTGGGGCTCGGCGCGGCGTTGGGAGGCGGCGCGAGTGGCCGGGCGGCTGGGCTTTGGGCGGCGAGGCGAAGGGGGCAACAAGGCGGCGCGGCGGTTGGCGGCGGCGGTGGGCGGCGCTCGGCTGCTCGTGAGGAGCTGAGGCGGCCATGGCGCGGTCTCGGCTCTGGGGAAACGGCAGTAGGAGGCTGCGGCCGGCGATGGGACGGACTACCTCGTCATGAACAACATCGACGTCGGTTGCTACTCGGCTCGGAGCTTCCGGGCGACGGCGTCGAACAACTGCTCCTCTACGTCGATGCCGGCTTGTAGCTTCAGTGGAGATCGATTTGGGCTGTGTGGGTAGGGAATTGGGATTGAGGGTTTTGGGTGCTTGGGTTGTGCAGGTATACGCGTATGTATACGTGTACATGTACGTGGCTGGGAGGCGTGGGCGTGGTGCATGCCGGCCACGCCCAGTCGAGCGAGTACGCGTCGGGCGAAGAAGTCGCCACGGATGGAGCTAGGCAGAAGAAAAGAAAAGAAAGAAAAGCACGAATTTTTGTCTTGTATTGTCAATTTTAAGAGAAATTAATAGAGCATGCAAATTAAATTTTAGATTTTAAATAATGTAATTTCTTTATAGCATAAGTTCTTGGAGAATCAGAAAGGTTAATATGTGGAATTTCGAATTAAGTCGTTTCTTTTTAATATACCTATATGTTAGAATGAATGGGAAGTGTGAGCAGGTATGATTTTAGATTAAAGTGTTTTATGTAGTTTCTATTATTAGTTTTATAGTATGACTGTAAGATTAAGGTTGTTTAATTGAAAAAGATATTAGCAAAACTTTATTTTATTTGTTTATTCACTTGGGTGTCACAAATAGGTTGATCCCAATGCAATGTAAAATTTCAAGTTGATGATGAAAAATTTTAAGATTGCTTTGTATCCAGTCCCCGAGTTTAGGTGAGCGACATAAAATGAATAAATCTGATTTTTTACCTAGTCCCCGAGTGAGGGGATCAGGTTATTAGGAAACCTATTCGGTTACGGGCTCTTCAAGCCGTATTCGGATAGCTCTATCCGTGGACCTGCCAAACTCTATGAACCAGCACTATAAATAGGAGAGAGATCCATCCATTGTACACACACGAAAAGCAATAAAGAATCTGTTCTCTCTCTACATCTGATTGGAAAGGAAATTAGGGATTCTCATTTGAATCTGGAATTTGCAACTCCATTCGGTCAACATAGCACCGACCGCCGGCCATAGGCCACACATCGCGCGTGCCTTATGTAGCGTAGCCGTGCGCCGGCTGTCTGCCCGCACCACCACTGCACCATGCGTGCATAGCCGCCGCCTCGGCCAGCCATCGTCTCCAGTCGACCGTGACCGTGCCGCTGCGCCTCCTCATGCGCTCTCGCGCCGTCACTCTGCCGCACTCGGCGGCCCGACCGCCGCCACACCGCTGTCGTCGATCAGGCGCTGTCGACCGCTGGCGACCGAAGACCGGCTTCCGGCCCCATGGCTGAAAGCACCGCCGCAGCTACCGCACCGAGCACCGGCTACCACGCACTCCGCTCCATCGGCCACCATCAGCTGGCCTGCGCCGTCGCACCCTGCACCGCCGGCTCCCACCGCGGTCGCTCCATCACCGCTGGCAATGGGCTCCCATGCCGCGACCCTTCTCTCCAAGCCCGGCGGTGGCAAGGGGAAACCCTAGCCGCCCGGAGAGGCTAGTCGGCCGGGCCGGCTAGGCCAATGCAGGCCGCGCGTGGAGTGGGAAGGGGGAGCTAGGCCAAGAGCCCATTATGGGCCATGGGATGAGGACGGGCCGAAGAGCAGGCCGGACAGAAGGGAAGGAAGAATGAGCCGAAAGGCCCAAATTTGGCCACGGGGAAGAAATTGAAAACAAAGAAAGGAAAAAAAAAGAAAAAGATGACTGCGGTGGAAATTTTGCAAAGAAGCCCTTGGAAATTTAAGAAATTATGCAAAAGAATTCTTGGAGACACCGAAAATTTCACAGAAGTCCCTAAAGACACTGAAATTTTCATAGAAGTCTCTGAAATCAGTAAAAATCATAGAAAAACATATTCGGGCATAAAAACACCTCGGGATTCCGAATTTAATCCTGTTTTCGCATTTATTCTATCTCTGATAATTAATTTCATGCTATTATATGATAAATTAGCTCTTATAATTATCAGCTTATGCCTGTTTATGAATAGAATTTATGCATATGAATTATGAATTTGAATTTTTGATTATTTGTGGTGCCCGTTCATTACATTTAATCTATGAATTGAAAATAGCATGTTGAATAGTAGAAAAGCATGAATTTTGTTGAAGAATTATAAGAATATATGCAGATTACATATAGTAGTCATGAATCAACATTGCTATCATAGAAATTGGGTCTGAATTTCACAGAAAAGCCCTGAAAACTTTGGGAATTATCTGAAAATTCACCAAAATTAAGAATTTTGGCATAGAAAGCTCCGAAAACTAAGAATTTATTGAATGTATATATTCTGGCATAGAATTATTCCATGAAATTGCTATTATAATTCTTGTAATAACTATTTTAGCATGTTTATACTGGAAATTTTGAGAATTTATGAATAGATCCATGTCACGCAACACACACTATGATTACCTACAGTATCTTATGCAAAGAATTTGAATTATGCAAATGTTTGGCATCGTGAGTCGTGAATTTGATGAATTTTGGCTACGCACATGAAGCTCTCTGCATTGTAGCGAAGGGCAATACCCGAGCACAGAATAATCAAGCAATGCATTTTATTAGGCACCACCTGTCCAATACTTTAAAGAATGAATACATGGAAATGGAAAGTGCTATTGATTTTTGGGCCGCGCTTGAGAAGTGGTTTGGAAAGCTCAAATACACTATCCTGACATAAGCACAGTAGGACTGGACAAGCCTAAGATATGCAGAAGCTAATAAAGAAGATGATGCCATCATAGAAAAAGAAATTGCTGACACTGTAGAAGTCTATTTTACAGAATTTATTTAGTGCATACATAGCAGCACTAGTCAGCCTTTTAGTGTGGTTACATTAGCAGACATTTGTGATCTCATCATGAATGAAGAATTGTGAGCTCCAAGGGGAGCAAACCTTTAATTCTCGTGATTAGTTATGCATTTTATTCTCAGTATATTCGTGTGAATGCTTGCAATATGAATGATAGCCTAATTGAAATTATATGAATTTATGAAACGCCCATATGAAGGAGATATGCATTGTTGATAGCAGAAAAACATCTTAAGAGAGACAAAGTATTTTGTTAACAAGAGAACTGGCAGTATAACCACAATTGGAAGAAGTGGCTCGTGTGTGGTAGGCTCCGGTCAAACCACGATCGTTCTACCTATGGGTACTTCACTGCAAATTGATGAAACTTTGTTGTACCCTGAATCCACTAGGTCTCTCTTAAGGTTTAAAGACATCCGTGCCAACGGTTTCCACGTTGAGACCACCGAAGAAAATGGCAAAGAATTCCTGTGCATTGTGAAGCACGACGGATGTGAAAAAAGAATTTTAGAAAAATTTCCTTCATTTAAAACTAGGCTATACCACACAAGAATTAAAGCACCTGACAAATACACTTCCCTTAAAACTTATTTTAGGAGTGCTGAACTCTTCTCTTTTTGGCATAGTAGACTTGGTCATCCAGGCTTACGGATGATGAGAAATGTAATTACCAACTCTCAGGGCCATGGAATTAGTGTAAAGAATTTCCCTAATCAAGAAGACTTCATATGTCAGGCATGCGCCACTGGGAAAATGATCACTAGGCCCTCGACGATGAAGGTGCAAGATGAAATCCCCGCGTTCCTTGAGCGCATCCAAGGGGATATTTGCGGCCCCATTCAACCCCTATCAGGTCCTTTTAGGTACTTCATGGTGCTCATCAATGCTTCCTTGAAGTGGTCAAACGTGAGTTTACTCTCAACAAGAAAACCACGCATTCGTAAAGCTGATCTCTCAGATCATAAGAATTAAGAATGCATTCCCGGATCATCACGTGAAGTCCATTCGCTTGGACAATGCCGGTGAATTCACTTCGAAGGCATTTGATGATTACTGTATGACATCGGGAATCAAAGTAGAGCACTCAGTGCCACATGTCCACACTCAGAATGGACTAGCAGAAGCACTGATTAAAAGGATCAAATTTATAGCAAAGCCGCTCTTGCAGGGTTGTAATTTACCGAACACGTGTTGGGGCCACGTCGTCCTACACGCAGCAGCATTATTGAACTATAGACCATCAGCGTACAACATCCAATCACCAATGCAACTAGTTAAGGGGATCACACCGAAAATTTCCGATTTAAGAAAATTTGGATACATGGTGTATGTATCGATACCACCACCACAGCGAACAGCTATGGGCCCTCTCCAGAGGCCGGGGATATACGTTGGTTATGAGACAGTGTCCATAATCAAGTATTTAGAACCCTCGACCTGTAATTTGCATACCGCCCATTTCGCTGATTGCATCTTTGACGAGGATAATTTCCCGTCATTAGGGGGAGATAAAGAACCCTTAACAGAAGAATGCCAAGAAATCATCTGGCAAGCCACAGGCATTCCCGCACATGATCCCCGTACTAGAGAAGCAAATGAAGAGGTTCAGAAGATCCTCGATTTATAGAAAATTAGCAAAAGAACTGCCTAATCATTTTTATGATTTGAAGGTGTGATCAAGTCGCATTACTTCTAGTAATGCACCAGAGAGGGTTTGAAATATCATAGAAGGTATCCTCATCTTGTTCTGAGGCCTCAGAGAAAAGGACAGGAAATCTGGTTACTCGAATCCCAAGTATCCAGGGACGCCTGGAGAAAAGTGGATAAGAGAGCTTATCACAACCGGTCACGAAAGTGCCCCGAAGGAAAAAGAAGGGGAGCCAGTTGAGACCTAGCAACTCTGGTGAGAAGCAGCCTGCTAGCGAGGCGCTCACTGATTTGAATATACCGGTAATAGAAGAAGAAGCCGAAAGAAATACGTAAAGCACATCGGCAACAATAAGCTAAAGGAACTTGCTCCGTGATGGGAAATAGCGGTGAAGAGCAAGTAGAAATGCACGGCACCCCATGACGAAATGGCCATAAACTTTGTAGAATCGGGAAAATGATGAATAGAGCAATGACCAATGTCGACATATACTTTGCTAAAATGATTGCTGCGAATAGATCTCGATCCGAGCCAAATCTCTTTACGAGTGTAAGCATCGACCAGATTGGGCGGAATAGAAGAAGGCAATCACCGCGGAACTAATCTCACTGAACAAAAGAGAAGTGTTTGGACCTGTGTGCCTTACACCCTCCCATATACGTCCCATGGGCTATAAATGGGTTTTTGTTCGGAAGAGAAATGAAAATATGAAGTGGTACGGTACAAAGCACGGCTGGTAGCTCAAAGGTTTCACTCAGCGCCCAGGCGTTGATTATGAAGAAACATATTCCCCGGTCATGGGTGGTATAACCTTTAGATATCTCATCTCATTGGCAGTGAATATGAACTTAAGAATGAAATTGATGGATGTGGTCACAGCTTATCTTTACGGTAACCTGGACTCTGAATTGTACATGAAAATACCTGACGGCATGCCAACCCCGAATAAAGAGAAGAAAGAATTATATTGTGTAAAATTACAGAAATTCTTATATGGATTAAAGCAGTCAGGAAGAATGTGGTATAATCGCTTGAGCGGGTTTTAAGCAAGAAAGGCTATACGAATAATGAAGATTGTCCATGCGTTTTATACAACGACCACAAGATGGTTTTTGTATAATTTCGGTTTACGTGAATGATTTGAACATCATTGGCACTGATGATGAAATTAAAGAAGCAAGCTCATATTTGAAATCTGAATTTGAAATGAAAGATTTGGGTAAAACCAAATTTTGCTTAGGCCTTCAGTTTGAGCATATGCCAGATGGAATACTCGTACACCAAGCCGTCTACACCCAAAAGGTGTTGGAGAGGTTCAGTTTGGAGAAGGCGTACGCATCAAGAACCCCGATGGTCGGAAGGTCACTACAAGCAAACCAAGATCCACATCGACCTAGAGAAGAGGGGGAGGAAGTCCTAGGATCGGAATTCCCATACTTAAGTGCCACAGAAGTGCTCTTGTACCTAGCAAATAGTACACGGCCTGACATTGCGTTCGTCGTAAACTTATTAGCAAGGTATAGTGCAGAGTCAACGAAAAGGCATTGGAAAGGGTAAAGGACATCTTCCGCTACCTACGGGGAACAGTCGATCTTGGATTATTTTATAGAAGGAACCAAGATATGACTTTGGTCGGATATGCAGATGCGGGTTATCTTTCAGATCCGCACACCGGCAAGTCCTAGACAGGATATGTCTTCCTGTGTAGAGGAACCGCAGTATCATGGAAGTCGTCAAAACAGACACTTGTGTCAATATCGACTAACCATTCAGAAATCATTGCATTGTATGAGACAGCACGTGAATGTGCATGGCTTCGAAGAATGACATTCCACATTCTCCAGTCATATGGATTGCAAATAGAACAAACCCCCACCATCATTTATGAAGATAATGCAGCATGTGTCGCACAAGTACAGACTGTGTATGTGAAGAGCAACCTCACTAAGCATATAAACCCCAAGTATTTTTTATGCACATGAGATGCATAAGATAAATAAAATCAATATTCAGCACACTAAGTCGTGCGAGAATCTCGCAGATTTGTTCACTACGTCCTTACCTGCATCTACCTTTGAAAGATGCATTAAAGGCATAGGAATGATGAGACTTAGAAGTGCAGAATTCAGGGGGAGAAACTTTACATATTTTGAATTAAATCTTGAACCAGAAGTTCAAGTACCCAACTATTACATTGAATTAATGAAGCAATGTTGGGTGGATTTGTACTCTTCTTCCCTTAAGTGAGTTTTCAAAAAAGTTTCTCACATAAGGTTTTTAACGAGGCATATCCGTGCATACAGCGAGCGTATGCTATGCACTCTTTCTCCAAGAATTTTTTCCACTGGGTTTTTAAGGAGTTTTGATGAGGCATATGCATTACGCGGCAAGGTCCAAGAGGAAGTATTAGGAAACCTATTCGGTTACGGGCTCTCCAAGCCGTATCCGGATAGGTCTATCCGTGGACCTGCCAAACTCTATGAACCAGCACTATAAATAGGAGAGAAATCCATCCATTGTACACACGAAAAGCAATAAAGAATCTGTTCTGTCCCTACATCTGTGTTCATCTACTTTGTGCATCCGTTGTTCTCGCTGTCGTTCTACGTCGTGCGTACGAATCAGCAACCTCGGACTAAACCCGGTAGCGTGGTTGCTCAACACAGGTAACAAAATCTCGTCCCAGGAAATTTCTAAGATTTCGACCTAATGTCGTTACTTCTAAACTAAGCAACTTAAAGGCATACATATCAGGATATGGGATAAAAATTATAATGCAGTAAATACGGGAAAGTAAGTAAGCGAGGTAGAAAGTGTTACCTGGCCGTGTCGACGTACTCTGTTGATGATGCGTAGCACATGGCCGGTTCCATTCTAGGGGTAGTTTTGTCTTTTTTCCAGGTAGTTGAATCGCCAATCTCGGATGTGGTGCCGGGTGTGGGTAAGCGCATTTTCACACGAGAGATATCTATAAAATGGGGGCACCGAAATCGTCTCCCTCATGCGCACTCTTCCAGTTTTCAGTTTCCATCCCCCTTTTCTTTTAGAGCTCCTCTCTTTCCACATTCAAACTCAATGGCTGAAGCCGGAGATAAAGCCTCGTGTCGCAGAGGATTGCTCCGATGAGTTCCTCAAGTTTAAAGAGGGAGCGGCGCAATCGTCGCAACCAGGCGAAGAGGGAGATGGAGAAGCGCCACCGCCGGGAAGATGAAGCGGACGTGGCAGAGCTGCATTTGCTTCAAGAGAGGATAAGATGACTTATCCTACTTATCTCGTGTCTTATTTGACTCATCTTACTTTTTTATTACCTTTTGAGTCGGTTTTTTTATCTCGTATGCGTGTCTATAAGCTCTCTAAACCTCAAAATTGGAGGCCAACCGGCTCTCAAGGCTATCTCAAAAAATTCTCGAAGTGACGAGATATGGCAAATAAGTAGATAAAAAAAGTTGAAAAGAACCCACCCTTAGACTCATTAATCAAATATAGCTAACTCTTTTTTTCTTTCTTTTTCTCTTTTTCTCTCTTTCTTTCCTTTTTTAGATAATAGACTCACTGCTAGGGAAAGGGGCATCCATACAGGCCCATCCCTCCTGGTTTGGCACCAACCAGGACGAAATCCCAGCCGGATGGCTCGCAAGCCACGGGTGGCTCCGGGTGGGAACTTTTCGTCCCGTCTCGGTTGGTAACACCAACCGGGACGGATGCCCCCCCTAGCAGGACCTAGGCCTGCTGGGAATCCTGGGCTTAGTCTCGGTTGGTAACACCAACCGAGACGGATGAGTGGGCTTGCTGTCGTCAACAACCCCCTTCTGTCCCGGTTGGTGCCAATCGGGAGAGATGCCCCCCTGGCGGGACCTGGGCCTGCTGGGCAGGAATCATGTGCTTAGTCTCGGTTGGTAACACCAACCGAGATGGATGAGGTGGCTTGCTGTCGTCAGCAACCCCCTTCTGTCCCGATTGGTGTTACCAACCGGGACTAATCCCACACATTTACTGCTTCTTCCTCCCCGAGCCGAGCAAGAGACCAAGGAGGAGCTCACTTTGGTTTTGGCATAATTAAGGGGAGGTGCTGCCCAAATTTCTCATAATTTGATCATTTTTCAGCAATCCATGTTAATCAAGGTTAATAACTTTATTCCTCACTATATTATGTTAAGTAGATGTTATATTTGTGTTAAATACTAAGAGAAATTGTTCTTCTTCCTCTCACATTGTTCTAAGCTATGAATAAGTAGATCCATTGCAATAGATGCAAAAACTTGGTGCCTAGCCTTAGATCTTGCTGTGATAATGTTGTAGGTGACATTTAATTTGTATTTGTAGCCCAAATATAGCTTTTGGCTCAATGGATCTATATTAAATTGTCGCATGCGGCTCAAAGCTAGCTTTTGGTTCAAATCATCTTAAAATCATGTATTTAATAAAGGGGAAAATGTAATTCTATACTAGAAAGTAGAGGTGGCTTAAACATTATCATCTTAAATAATTAACTATTTAAAAGAAATATGAACTTTCAAAAATATATTAACATATTGAAATATTAAATTTTTAAAAGAAATTTGACCTAAAATTAAATTAATCACCTCAATTTTTGAAATAAGTAGTAGTTTAGGAGTATTTTGGTTCTATCGATTAGTGGGGAAAATTTAATTCTATACTAGAAAGTAGAGGTGACATCAAACATTATCATCTGAAAATATTAACTATTTAAAAATATTAACTTTGATAATATATTATCATCTTCAAATATTAAATTTTTAAAAGAAATTTGACCTAAAATTAAATTAGTCACGTCAATATTTGAACTAAGTAGTAGTTTACGAGTATTTTGGTTCTATCGATTAATTGGGAAAATGTAATTCTATACAAGAAAGTAGATGTCACATTAAACATTATCGTCTCAAAACAGTAACTATTTAATAGAAAATTATGCAATGGAACTGCGTACAGGGGCACAAAAAGTTACGCACCATACTAAAACTTATGCAATGAAAGGCGACCAATGAAATGTCTGACAAGGGATTGGATGAGTTGTTAGGCCTCATTAAGAAGTTGCTTCCAGCAGGTAACACGCTGCCAGGAACTATGTACGAAGCCAAGCAAGTTATCTGCCATTTGGGGTTGGAGGTAGAGAAGATACATGCATGCCGTAACGATTGTATCCTCTATCGCAAGGAGTACAGAGACTTGGAAGCCTGTTCGGTGTGCAAAACAACACGGTATAAGACCAAACTTGATGAGCCTGATGAGGTAGATGGGGAGCGTAAGAAGAATGGACCCCCTGCTTAGGTGTTGTGGTACTTCCCTATAATCCCCCGGTTGGAGCGTTTGTTTGCGAATAAAGATCACGCGAAGAAGATACGCTAGCACAAGGATCGTACGATCGACAAGGATCGTAGGCTCAACAAGTACGTAAGGCACTCCCACAGATGGCTCCCAGTGGAGGAAACTCGATAGAAATTACCAGACTTTGCAAAAGATGCGAGGATCATACGGTTTGCGTTGAGTACGGATGGAATTAACCTGTACGGCGAGATGAGCAGCATTCACATCACTTGGCCCATGTTTCTATGTATCTACAACCTTCTTCCTTGACTGTGTCAAAAGAGGAAGTACATTATGATGCCATTGCTTATCCAAGGCCCTAAGCAACCGGGGAATGACATCGACATGTACATCAAAGCATTGGTTGAATATCTGCTAACATTGTAGAATGATGGTGTACGTGTATGGGATGCGTACAAAAGAGAGTACTTCACCCTACGAGCGTTACTATTCGTAACCATCAATGACTGGCCCGTACTTGGTAACCTATTAGGCCTATCTACCAAGAGATATAAAGCCTGCATCGATTGCTTGGAGGATACGGACGACATGTACCTGATAAACTCCCGAAAGGTTGTGTACATGAGCCACCGTAGGTTCCTCAATGTGCAGGAACCGGCACGGAGAAACCATGTTAATTTTGATGGGACAGAAGAGAAACGGAAGAAGCCCAAGCATTATAGTGGGGCGGATGTATTTTCTGTGGTAGAGAATCTGGGGGTAGTATTTGGAAAGTGCCCTGGTAGCAAACCTGTCCGCCATTCTCGCCTAAAGAAGTAAAGAAGCCTAGCTGGAAGAAGAAGTTAATATTCTGGGACTTGCCTTACTGGAAAGACTTGGAGATCCGTCATGCTAAGGACTTCATGCATATCACGAAGAATATCTGCGTGAGTCTGCTAAGCTTCTTAGACATATACGGCAAATCAAAAGATACGATTCAAGCATGAAAAGACCTATAGGCATTAGGAGTCAGGTCTGACCTACATCCGCAAGAGAGAAAGAAAGGGCATTACCTCCACCCCGCGAGCTTCACCCTATGCAGGGAAGAGAAAAAAGTATGATTAATTTGCTAAACAGTGTGAAGGTCCCTACTTGGTACTCATCGAACATAAGAAGACTCCTAAACACAAAAGAGAATAAAATTGTAAACCTGAAATCCCATGATTGTTATGTATTGATGACACAGTTGTTCCCAGTGATGGTGAGAGGTACTTTGCTGGACATGGTACAAGGAATAATCATAAAGTTGTGTTCCTTCTTCAATGCGATATCTCAAAAGATCATAGATGCAGACAAGTTATCTAAGATGCAGGATGACATTGTCACTGTTATGCTAAACCTTGAGATGATCTTCCCTCCGTCCTTCTTCGGTATGATGGTCCATCTCCTGGTTCACATGTCCAAACAGACAGGAATTCTTGGACCTATGTTCCTCACAGTATGTTTCCTTTCGAGATGTACATGGGTGTCCTAAAGAAGTATGTGCGTAACCAGGCTCATCCGGAAGGCTGTATTGTCCAGGGTGTTGGCATAGAGGAGGTGATCGAGTTTTGCGTCGACTACATGAGTGATCTAAATCCGATTGGTGTCTCTATATCACGTTACGAGGGGAGGCTATGGGGAACAGGGACTCTAGGGATAAGAGAATCCTTGTGCGAGGATGAACTTTCATTTACCCAAGCATGCTTCACGGTACTGAAACAAGCAATAGTAGTGGCTCCATATCTCCGGGATCACGAGAAGATTATACATGATCGATACCCAGGGAAGTCAAATAAGTGGATCGCTAACAAGCAAATGCAGAGTTTCAGCGGTTGGTTACAAGAGCAGGTACTGGGCAAGGAGGGAGTCGATGAATAGTTGTACTTGTTGGCTAGGGGACCATTAACAACAATCGTAACATGGCAAGGGTATGAGATAAATGGGTACACAGTTTACACGGCAGCTTAGGATAGCAAGAGCACGAACCAAAACAGCGACGTCCGTATAGATGCGAGGGACGAAAATGGAAACCCAAACACCTACTATGGGTCAAATTGAAATCCGTGGTGACTGATAAGTATTGTATGACAATCGTGGACCTCAAGGAAGTGGGCTACAGGGACGAACCCTTCGTGCTCGCCAATAATGTGACACAGGTATTCTATATCAAGGACATGGATAGCAAACCGAAAAAGCCAAAGGGCAAGGCTACCAAAAAGAAGGGCCAAACCACCAAAAGCAAGAAGAGGAAGGCCAGGTCTTCCAAAAACAAAATGCAGATCGAGTAGCCTAGCCGGCATGTGGTTCTCCTAGGTAAAAGAAGGGTCTTTGGAGTTGAGGGCGTCACTGACGAAGATGAGTTTAATCAATTCGACGAGCTGCCGCCTTTCTCGGTGAACGTCAACTTTGGTGTCCTCAACCACGAAGCTCCCTATGTACGGTACGATCATAACGAAGGAACATTTGTAAAGAAAAAATAGTTTAGCAAACAATCCCAACCGTACTTGTATGTACCCGTATAATCGATCATAACCGTGTTTGTATGAACCCATGTAATCGATCATAATCGTGTATGTATGAACCCATGAAAAAATAGTTTAGCAATCGTTGTCTTTGATCTCTAGAATCTATGTACGGTACTTGTGTCCAGAATCATATAATTTTCATCTAGCAATTTTCCTAGAATTTTTAGAGGCCTACTAGTATTTTTACAGGCCTACTAGAATTTTCCTAGAATTTTTAGAGTCATACTATAATTTTTAGAGGCTACTAGAATTTTCCTCGAATTTGTAGAGGCCTACTAGAATTTTTTAGGGGCCTACTAGAATTTTCCTAGAATATTTAGAGACCTACTACAATTTTTAGAGGCTTACTACAATTTTTTTAGAATTTTTAAAAGCCTACTAGAATTTTTAGAGGTCTACTAGAAATTTCCTAGAATATTGCGAAATTCTAAACGCCGCAGACTCGTAGGGGCGCTGACGGGTGGGTCTACACCCTCTTTCAATCCGGGTTGGTGTTACCAACCGGGATTGAAGGGTGGGTTGCAGTTTTCTAAGCATCGCAGGAGAGCTGACGAGTGGGCCTGTACCCCCATTCAATCTGGCTTGGTGTTACCAACCAGGATTGAAGGGTGTTGCGGATTTCTAAGCGTCGCAAGGGAGCTGACGGGTGGGCTGTAGACTTCAATTCAATCCAGCTTGGTGTTACCAACTGGGATTGAAGGGTAGGTTGCGGAGTTCTAAGCGTCGTTAGGGAGCTGACGGGTGGGTGTGTACCCCCATTCAATCCTGGTTGGTGTCACCAACCGGGAATGAAGGGTGGATTGACAGTGGCATGAAACGACTCTTTAAAACCAACGATCAGTTCCTGTTCGTCACCTCTGCCTCTTTGACTTCCATGGCTTCCTCTACCTCCACCACTGCCTCTGCCTCCAGCGCCGCCTCTTCGTCCACCAGCGCCCTACCACCACAGCCACCGCCACCGATGCCTGCACCGCCACTCCCTCTGCCTCCACCGCCACCTCCTCCGCCTCTGCCTCTGCCTCCACCGCCGCCAACATCACCGCCGGTGCACTACAACGACAGGCCCCCATGGAAGCGCATTTGTCGCAACCCGAGGAAGGAGTCCATCTTCTACCCGAAGGAGTTGGAGATGTCGGACGAGCAGTCCGATGAGGAGGAGAAGGACTTCATCGGTGAGGAGAAGGAGGACGTCGACCACAACGACGATGATCCGGAGGAGGAGGACCACGACAAAGATGATGACGACTCCGACGATGGTAATCCCGGTATAATGTATTTAGTTTAATATTTATAGTCTTTTGCTTGGTAATCCTATGGTATAATGTACGGTGTACCCATTGTAGATTAACCAATGCTAACATATAATTAGTTTGACCTTGTAATATAATTAACCCGTGGTATAATATATAATTAACTCGTTGTATAATATATAATTAATGCATTACATTTTTTGGCCCCGTAAGATTTTTCCTCCATTTTTTTTGAGCCTAGTATTATTTTCTATAATTTCTATAAATTTTTATAAATTTATTCACAAATACTTTTCCGTATATTTTCCTAGAATTTTTAGAGCCTACTAAAATTTTTATAGTCTCTATGGTTATATTTTTGAGGCCTACTAGATTTTCCTAGAATTTTTAGAGCCTACTAAAATTTTTCTAAAATGTTTAGAGTCCTACTAGAATTTTTAGACGCTTAGTATAATTTTCCTAGAATTTTTAGAGGCCTTTCAATCTAGGTTTGGTGCCCTGACTGGTGGGGTCTGAACTCCCCATTTCAATCCGGGTTGGTCTTAACAACCGGGATGGAAGGGGGGTTGCGGGTTTGGAGCACTGACAAGTGGGGTCTGTACCCAACTTTCCATCCGGGTTGGTATTACCAACCGAGATTGAAGGGAGGGTTGCGGCTTTGGTGCATTGACGGGTGGGATCTGTACTTCCTATTTCAATTCGGGTTGGTGTTACCAACCGGGATGGAGGGGGGTTGCACTAACGGGTGGGGCCTGTACCCCCCTTTCAATCCGGGTTGGTGTTACCAACCGGAATTGAAAGGGGAGTAAGGTGATTTTAGATCTGACCACGCCCCCATTCCCCATTTCACCCCCAATTTTCAAACCCTAGCTGCTGCCACAGCCTTCGCGGGAGCACTTCGCCATAGCACCTCACCGCCGTGCCACTCACCAACTCGGATGCCACCCGCCGCCGTTCTCCTCCGTGACTCGGATGCCGCACGCAGCCGTGCTCCTCCCCGACAACGCCATCGTCGTCAAGGTATTCACGTGCGCCATCTCCCCCACCCCATCCTCTCCTCCCCCGGTCTGATTCACCGCTGCCTCCTCCTCCCCCACGGCGATAGAGCCATCTAGCACCGCCGCCGCCGCCCTACTCCCCTCTCCCTCTCCTCTCGCCGACTCGCGGGATCTATGTCACTTCTCTCCTCCTCTCCTCTCCGCACCATGACGCCATCTAGCGCTGCCGTCGCCGCCCTCGCTGGTTCCGTCCCCCGTCACCGGATCCACGCACTCCGACACCTCCTCCACCCCATGATATTTTGCTCTGTGATGATATTGAGTCTAAATATATATATTTGTTCTGTGATGATATTTGTTGATCTCCATTATGTGATTGGATCATATGATACATGCTGCATTGTTAGAATTAATATGTGGTCACCTCTATTTATGCCATGAACTGTTGATGCTGGATGGCATGATCAGCAGCTCTGTTATGCTGATTACAGTTGATTTGAGCCAAATTCTATTCTATAGTAGTGCAGAAATCATTGTTCCAATCCTTGGTATTGATCACATTTATTTTGTGCATGTGATATCAATTTGATCTTTGGCTTGGAGGGTTGTTTCTGCAGCAACCAGTCAATTGATGATCTGAGAGCAATTCTTTGTTCATAAAACTGAGCTAAATGGTTGTTTTTTAACCTTAGGTAATTATAGACCATAAGGGAATTTCTATCCAGAAACAAGTTTGTAATTTACATATGTTGTTTTGTTGGTAATTTGATATCTAGCTAGCTGCTATGTCGCACCGTAGTGAGAGTTCCACTGGTAGAGTAGCAGAGCAACAGCGCCGCATTGAGGCAGAGCAGCAGAGGGAGGCGAGGCGGGCGAGACGGGAAGAAAATAGCCGCAGAGCCGTGGAGGCGTATCTCGAGCGAAGGCGGCAGGAGCGTGCTAGCGGAATCACAAGGAAGATGGCTCGAGCTCTTTGGAGGGCGGAGCAAGCCGGTAAGGACGCGGCCACATACCATGAGTTGAAGGAGAAATACCCAGAGGCGGCTATTTCGTTCCTCGCCGAAATTCAAAAACTGGTGCATTCCGATGATGAAGATGAAGATGAAGATGAAGCCGGTCCCTTCACTTGAGCTTTAATATTGCACTTTGTATGAACCCCTTATGTGATGCTCGTCTATGCATATTTTGGACTTTAACATTGTATGAATCCCTTCATGTATTAGTCTAAACTTTAAAATTGTACTTTGTATGTGATGCTCATCTATGCCGTCTACCTTAATATTGTACATATATTTAATATTGTACTTTGTATCTCCACACGTCTACCTTACCATCTTCCTTCTTCGCTTGTACCCTACCGTCCACGCCATCACCGCATGTCCTTCTCCTCCGCTTCTACCTACCGTCCACGCCATCACCGCACGTCCTCCTCTCCCCTCTCTAACATACTTGACTATTTACTTTTTTTTGAACTTTCAGCGACTTCTTCTGTTACAATGGCGAGCAAAGGATATGACCACGATGAATTCAGGCAGCAAATAATTGTGGAAGGTTATGACCCCAACATGGATCAACTTGAGGCCGCCGAAGGGACCCAGGCCACTGAAGTCACCCAAGCGACACATGCACAGGGAACCCAAGCCACGGAGACAAGCTAATCTAGCCATGGGCAAAACATGAAGCGAAGTCAAAACAAGAACCCGAGAGTTAAACATACAATCACCGAAGTCAGCGCTGACAGCGAGCCTCTTAAGCCAGAAAAAGCCATTGCACCATTCAGGCCAGCGTGCGGCGTGATTGTCCGAGAGAACGTGCCCATTAGCTATGTGAAATGGGACAACGTACCCGCAGCCCTGAAGAACACACTGTGGGCCGATATGAAGGAGACCTTCACCTTCCCTGGAGGGACTGAAGAGAAGGTTAAGAGCCATGCACTGAAGAAGATGGCAATGGCATTCCAGACATTCAAAAAGACGTTGAACAATGTCTATGTCAAGGAGAATGTAGTCCCCGACTTCCACAAGTATCCAAAGCTGCAGAACCACTGGGCTGAATTTGTCCGGTACAAGACTTTGGAAGAAGGCCAAATTATGAGTCATAAGAGCAAGGAGAATGCAGCGAAGAAGCAATACCACCACCACCTAGGCTCTGATGGTTACCAAAAGGCGATGCCCAAGTGGGAAAATCGGGAACATGAGTTGCTGATGAAGGGTGTCACACCGTTAACAATGGGATGGAGCCATAGATCGAGGTATTGGTTCTTCGCTCATAACGGCAGGCTTGGTGACAACGGATAACCGCTATTTGGTGATAGCCTAAGCGAAATCTCCAGGTGGCTGCAACAGTCGCACGAAGAGTCAACCCAAGGCACCTTCGTGCCAAACAGGGAAAACGACGAGTTAATAAGGGCCCTTAAGACCCCGGAGCACCCTGGACGCACCCGAGGCGTTGGCATTGTCCCATAGAAGGTTGGGTTCCCTAACGACGGTGGATATAGGAGTCGGTCGAGAAGCAAGGCCCGAGTAACACAAACCATCGAAGCCCTTCAAGAAGAGCTGAGGACAACATTACCAGCAATGGTCGAAAGACATGTGCAATAAGCCTTGAACAAACAATGGGAGACGGGCCAGCTGGAACAGCCGACACCTAATCCCGACGTCGTCAGCCTCTCTAGGTGATGGAGTAGCTGCGCTTCCGGTAGGCTATCGAAAGCTGACCTGGGCCACACTCCTGTGGACGATATCTCGTAGTCGACACATTGTGAGTTGTACGTCTAGTTAGGGAGCCTCTCCTTCAAGGCCGCTAAAGGCTTGGCTTTCCCAGTGGTGCTAGGGCAGGTCGTCCATGGCCAGCAGATACCGGAGGGCTACGCCAAGGTCTAGGTGGACGAGGTATGCCCAGAGTACAAGGACCTTGACCTCCACTACCTTGGCCTCGACTTTCAAGGAGACGAGAGCAGCACGTTACAAGATATTGTACACAGTTTCATCCCATGGAGCAAGAGGCTCATAATTTTCCCAGCTATGCCTCCTGCACAATCTCCTGCACCAAAGGATATGGCTGTGGATAACATGGGCCCTAGGTATTTGGAGACAGACGATTGGACGAACCGCCTCCTTGGGCCAAGTCGCGTGGATCTTCTAGAAGACGGGCTTGGTGGACGGCGCGGCCTGACTTGCCCTATAAGGAGTAGGATCCTAATTCTACTCCAATACGTGGAGATAAGCGGAGCCGACTCGGCCATATCCCTTATCTTCCTAATACGGACTAGGAAACCAATTTGTAACCCAACCCCTTACACTATATAAAAGGGGTCGGGGACTCTAGTTAGAGCATCTTACATTAACCCAGGATTGTCGCCGGAAAATCCGTCGACGGTGAGAACCGGCGCCCCTCCCCGGTGATGGAGAGGACGCCGAGAAAGAGGTGGTGAGAGAGTAGAGCGCTCAGTGAATAAACTAGTGCTAATGTGAATGATCAGAATGCTTGCCCTCTTTCATTCATGAGCTTATCTATTTATACAACTTTGGGGCCAGGGTTTACATGCATGAGGAATACACAAAGTACCCTGACCCATGGGGGAATACCCAGATTACCCTAAACTCTGGATCGTCGATCCCACGATCAATGGCTACAATTGTTTTCTTACAATCCACGTTATCCTATTCCCTATCATGCCCTTGGGGGGCACATTCTGACAAAGTTGTTGATTTGATTTGATCCGATTCGTTCTTGTCAGAGGTTGTCGCGAAGTCTTCGTCTTCTGACCTGAAACTTGTGAAAGATCATTCTCGGTCTTACCGAAGAGTCTTTGTGAATTCCTCGTCTAGGCACTCTTTCCATCCTTTGAAGGAAATCCCGAGGACTCTCCATCCCGAGGACCCTCCTTATTTGAGATATACTCGGAATACTCTACCCTTCGCGTATGTCTACACCTCCCATCCACGGTCTGACGAAGCTTATCTTGGACGAACTTCCTCATGCTCCCCTTCGGTTAACACTTTACGCGAAGAACCCTCACAACATCTTCGTGAACATCCACCTCTCCTAGAGATGGGTTGGCTGCCCCTACAACAAGGATCATCAATCCAGAGCCACCTCCCTCGATTGCATACGATCTCGTGCAATCTCGGCGAGAACATACGATCATCATGATCATCTTTTGTTCATTATGATCAACACCCCATAATACAAAACTATGAGCACAGGAGTAGGGTATTACCTCTTTCCGAGGGCCTGAACCTGTATAAATCCTGCCCCCTATGCTACCATCGAGTTGTGATCTTTCCCATAGCCCTATAAAATATATTACCGACGCAATTCGTCAACAGTTGGTGCGCCAGGTAGGGGCTAGCGTCACGATCAGCTTCATCGACTTTGATGGCTTCAATCGGCGGATTCGTCTTCACCTACGCCCCCGGCCAAGGTTTTGTCTTCGGAGATCTCGGCTTCCTCGCCAATGACTTTGGGGAACTTCGATTATGTGAGCCGGATGGCGTTCGGCCCACATACTACCGGGGGAGGCTGAATGAAACTCCAGCCGAACTACACCACCTCACGCTGCCTCTTTCGGATTCTTATCCGGGAGAGATCCAATCTGATAACGACAATTCCGACTGGCCCACCGCAGGGATTCCCTTTGGTTTCAGTCGGGATCTTAAGCCTTTAGTTACATCGACTTCTCCGTGAGGAAGAACCAATTAGTGATCTTGTTCTGACGATTATGTCGATCAATCGAGAACTGCAGACTTCTCGCCAGTGCAAAACCCTATTCCGATTGAGAAACTTCGGCATCGCTTTCCATGAAATAACATCTGCGCTTTTTTAGTCAGGCTAAGGTGTGGAGCCCAACAGACGCTTCTTGGGGCGAGCTTCAGAGTTAAAACTCGAGATAACTCTAACCGGATCTACTTTCTGAGTGAACACTAGGATATGCCACTCGGATTAACCAATTCAGCTGTTAGATTTCAGCAGATCTATTCTGCCAAATCTCAGTCGGGTTTTCTTCCGCCAAATAATTCATCACGGGAAGTGGGAGTTATAATCACCCCTATCGATGAGCCAACAAGTCGGGATCAGTTAAGCCTCTCTTACTCGGGATCCAAGTCCGAGGAAAGCGTCAACGGGTTCCCTGACTTTCGTGGCATTTACATTGTAATACCATTTAAAAAAAAAGAAGAAGAAGAGGGGCCGGCTTGGGCTAGCCGGCCCAGCCACCCACCGCCTAACCGTGGGATGAGCCAGAGGGCTCTAGAACCGCTACTTCTTTTTCTCTCTCACCTCACCCGGTTTGTCCCTCAAACTCTCGATCTCTCTCTCTGCTTCCCCGAATTAGCCGCCGTGCTCGTCCCCCACCATCACCGGCGTCCTCACCCGCAGCCGGCGCCGCCGCGCCCCAACCCGAGCCGACCCAGCCCGACACCGCCTCTCGGCTCGTGCGCCCCAGCCACCCCCAACCCTAGCCGCCGCTGCCGTCGTCTCGCTGCCAGCAGCCGACGCCGGTCGCCTCACCTCGCCACCGCCGTCTTCCCGCGCTCGGCTGCCGCCACCTCTCCTTCCCTAGCCGCCTCAACCCGACGCCGTCTCCCTGCTCGTGCGCGCCAGCCGGCTTGCTGACGTCGTCGGCCGTCGTGCGCCGCCCCTGTTCCCTTGCCTTGCCGTCGCCCTTATCCCCTGCCGCCATTGGCGCACCGAGCTCGCCCAGCTCGGTTGTCTTCCAGAAGGGGGTGGGGCGGCCGCCCTAAAGGGGAGATGGAGGAAGGAGGCTAGCTGCGGAAGGAAGAAGATGAGGGCCAGTTTGAGAAGAGAAGGAAGGGGAAAAACCTAGGGTTTTGCTCTACAATCCTTTTGGGTAACGAATTGAAGACTCTCCCTTGTTATTTACTGTTTCATGTAAGGCTTAGGTTACTAATTGTGAGAGATGGTAAACTCTAGTGTTGAGCTTTAAACCTAGAAGGTGGATTAGTACATGCAGTAGGTTGTGTCTCGAAATTTAGATGATTATGTCGAGGAATGAGACCTAGTCATGTTATACAAAATGTGGATTATGTATCTAGCCAATCAATAATTTAGATAATAAAGACCTTGACCATTGTGGGGTTAATTTGATATGGCCTAGAAAGATCAAGAATTAAATAGTGTCCGATATGAAAATTGTTGGTAATCCTGAAGGTCTTGGGAAAACATAATTAGATGGTTGAACTTCGTTATGCTTGATGCTTGGTGGTGTTGCTATATGATTGTGAATGTGAGATGTTTGATGTGTAGGTTGGATCGTTTCGGGGTTCATGCTGTTCTGCCTCACTTCGTCCTTCGCTCGGTATTAGAGGCAAGTACATAATGGGATGGTGGTCACGGCGTGATTCCCCATCCCAAACTAATCTCTTCTCTCTAATATGCATTCTTTTGCACGAGTACTTGGTTGAAATATAATAGATGGAAATATCCTAGGTTGACGGGTATGTTGGGTTGCTACATATTGGGAAGGGTTTAGGGGTGGTAAGAGGCTAGTGCATGGGCTATGGATGTGGGAATAGTGGAATTAGTGGTTGATTGATTTAATTTGGTAAATACGGGTGTGATTGGATTTAAGACTTAAATTGCCCATAGTTGCTTTCAATGTTGTTTATGCGCTGATTCCAACATGATTAATACGACACTTTTAATGGGTATTTGCCTTAAGGTGAAGGGGTACTAATTGCATAATGGGGTCCTTTATGTATTTGCAAGTATATGTCATTAAAGCATGTCGTGTTGCATGCTTACTGTCATAATGGATTTGTGATTGGTAATATGCAAGTGCATATTCCTTCAAACTAAATTTATCCTGTTTCGTCTTTTCACTGTGAAGTTCCTTTTAAGATCCATTGGTATACTCATACATATAACTCGAGTGGATGAGTTGATCTTGCTAAAACTCGGTGATAATGTGGTATATCATCATTTGTGTGGGCTTGCATCATTTGTGCATACATGTGCATGGGCCAAGTCGGTGGATGGTCATATGACTAGTCCGGAGTGCTTCGGCCAGGTCGGTGAGAAAGCCATATGACCATGACTTGGGGCCCTAAGTCCTACGGGAGTAGGCACTCCATGGGAGTGGAGTACTCCACGGGAGTGGAGGTTATGATTGGACCCCGTATGAAAAAGGACGGGGCAATAAGGGTTTCATCGACGGGTGAACCCTTGCTATACCGGTATAAGCTCATAGTAAAGACGCATCTTGCATCGCATTGCATTGCATTGCACCATGTGAGCGTGGCAACTAAATGATTATGAGAACATGGACTGTGGTTCAGAGCTGGTACTGATTTGTCACTTTTATGATTATATGTTCTTTCATATTTATCCCTTGTTTACTTGTGTATTTGCTTAATTGTGTATTTGCTGAGTTTGACGTCGGTTTCGAATTTGTCTTGATGTAGGACACTTATGGTCCTACGAACCATTTTGCTCTTTTGTTTATTTATGGACTTGCTGAAGTCTTGGTGAGTGGGTGGCTTATTTAACTGTTAATTACACAAACCTCTTTTGGTCAAGTGTAAATGGTCGTACTCTTCTTTGACATGTTTTATTTTCGTTCAGGATATGTCGGGCATTGGTTAGGGCTTAGTTTTGTGATGTTGGGAAGGAACCTGAAGTGGTGATAAAGGGTTAGATTAGCAGAAATTTATGAGCCTGGTTGTTTAATCACACTTTTACTGGTGATTCTAATTTTGGGGGCATATAGAATGCATATAATGCTAATATAAGCGAGAGGTTTACCTGAGCAGGTAATTAAGTAACAGAACGAGATTAATATGCTTAACAACAAAGATGTGGTATTATTTCGTGTTTATCATTTCATTATGTACTTGCTGAGTTGTTGAACTCACTCTTGCTCCCTTTATTTTTTTTAGGTACATCCTGAGGCCGACATGCATGGGAGGGGAGTAGCACATCACTTGGGCACTAGAGCACTAGATAATTCTCTCTTAATTAGACCAACTCGGTTAATTTTACTACTTTGTAACATGACTCCTTGTGATAAGGAATTGGATTAGAAGATTTGTTAGGTTTAGCTATATTGTGTTCATGTGAAGTGATTCGTTTAAAGTTGTAAGGAGCTCCGTCATCGCTAAAGGTAAGTAAGGTAAGTGGTGGTTGTGATGGGGTCTCCATTAAGGTGGAGTTGTTGGATAGCCTATGGAGGCTTGATTAGTCATATTATTGTGATATTGTGATATAACTGTATTTGTGTTTCTGTCTGCTGAGTGGATGTCCGAATTTTAGGGGAGGTTCTGCCGAAATTTCGTAGAATTTAGAGACTTAGTAGCATCTTAGGCTCAGTAGGAGCCGGGGTGTTACATACATGGTGGATGGACAACCCTCCGGGTCGGCCCTGCGTCCGATGAATGAAGCAGACACCGACCATAACCGCGGAGGTGGAGAAGATCTGCATGATAGATTCTTGTGATCGGCGAAGTTCGTGAGGAATTACTTCAAGTCCAGTATGGGAGATCGCTCGGTCTTCAGACACCACAACAGAATATCCTTGCTGTAAGACCTCTTGGACAATGTTGATGCATTACTCGGGGCTTGACCCGCAATACCGATCATGGAGCAGATTAAAGCCATGATGACGGCAGCGGCTGTACAAGGTACTCGGGATCAATAGGCTGGCTCGGCCAGAAGTGACACCGCCACAAGCAAAACTCGGGGCAGTAGGCATACGCCAACTCACGGGCAAGATGCTCGCCAAAGTACAAATCGCAACTCCGCCTCGACATCGAAGCTCGGCGGAGGGGCGAAAGATCGGCCATGACGCCAGCGCCGAATACATCACTCGGCCTCCTCACAGAGGGCGGAATGATTGATTGGATCAAAGCATTCACACCCCGACTTCGTCAGGTCCACTGGCTCGAAGGGTTTAACCCTAAGGAAATAGTGAAATTTGATGGGGAGCGGGACCTAGAAGCTTGGTTGCAGATTTACTCTCTGGCAAATCAAAGCCGTGGGCGGAGGTTATAATGTGATGGCAAATTATCTGCCCATCATGTTAACTCCTCCAGCTTAGGGTTGGCTTACAGGCCTTCCACAGAACTCAATCGGTTCCTAGGGAGAGCTTTGCGACCAATTCGTCGCCAATTTCCAGGGCACTTACGAGAAGCCTGGGACCTAGTGGGACCTTTATCAGATTCATCAGAGAAAAGATGAGTCGTTAAGCGATTTCATTCGGCGTTTCACAAAGAAGAAAAACACAATCCAAGAGATTTCTGAAGCGGTCGTCATCGCGGCTTTCCAAAAGGGAGTTCGTGATCCCGACTTAATCAAAAAGATGTCTCGGAAGCCCCAACTACTGTTAAAGAGATGTTCGCCCTGGTGGACCGATATGTCGGATGCTCTCGCCGAGCGTCGAGAGGACCACCTGAGCAAAAATGAAGGCAAGAAAGACAAGCCCGAGTCATCTTCCAAGAAGGATAAGAAGCACAAGGGTGAAGAGCTGGTGGCAGCTGCGGATCATGGTCGGCAGAGACCGCCTCGGCCCAATGACTATAATAAAGTAATGGAGGCGCCATGTCCTTTCTATCCAAATGGGAAGCATGCGGCAAAGAATTGCAACGTCCTGAAGAGGTTCGCTCAGGAGCACAACAAGGACACTCCGAAAGATGCCAAGCAAGATAATAAGCGTGATCCTCCTCAGGGTGACGCTTACCAAAAACCGAGCACGAGCTCAACTACATATATGGGGGATCGGATGCATACTAGTCTAAACGTAAGCAAAAGCTTACCACTCGGGAAGTCAATACAGCTATTCCGGTGACCCCCGAATACCTTTGGTGTCGATTGGGAAAATCTCTATTTCGGTCAATTTTGGCACTCGGGACAACTACCGGATAGAAAACCTCAGCTTTGAGGTGGCCGATTTTGAGACTGGGTGTCACGCAATCTTGGGAAGGCTGGGCTTAGCCAAATTCATGGCCGTCCCACATTACGCCTACCTAGCTATGATGATGCCTGGCCCACAGGGCGTAATCACAGTCTGCGGAGACGTCAAGTTTTCCTATCTCCTCAATAAGGAAAACTGTGACTCTGCACAGTCAGCCGAAGCGGCTGTCGAGTTGGACAAGATTCGGTAGGGGGCCACAACTCTTCGCGACGAGGACGACATGCTGAACAAGAAGCAATCTAAGTCAGGTATTAAGCCCGACGAAAAGATGTTAAGCGTATTTCGCTCGACCCGTTCGACTCAACCAAAACGGCTCTGATCGGGACAGGGCTAGATCCGAAATAGGAAGAGGCGCTCGCCACCTTCCTCCAAGCAAATCGGGGCATCTTTGCCTAGAAGCCATCTGACATGCCGGGTGTCCCGAGGGAGGTGATCGAGCACTCCTTGAATGTACACGACAAAGCCAAGCTAGTCAAGCAACGGCTACGTCGGTTCGCGCAAGATCGGAAGGAAGCCATCAAGGCGGAGATCACCAAAGTTTTAGCCGCTGGTTTCATAAGGGAGGTGCTCCACCCCGATTGGCTGGCAAATCCGGTACTTGTGCAAAAGAAGAATGGTACTTGGCGTATGTGTGTCGATTATACTGACTTAAATAAAACGTGTCCCAAGGATCCATTCGGACTACCTCGCATCGACCAGGTGGTTGATTCCACTGCCGGTTGCGAGCTTTTGAACTTTCTGAATGCCTACTCGGGCTATCACCAGATCAGCTTGAAGGAAGAAGATTGCATCAAGACTTCGTTCATCACTCCATTCGGGGCTTTCTGCTACGTCACTATGCCCTTTGGATTGAAGAATTCTGGAGCAACATATCAACGTTGCATTCAGCGATGCTTTCACTACTAGCTCGGGCGTAACGTGGAAGCATACATTGATGATGTCGTCGTCAAATCTCGGGTATCCTCCGATTTGATCACCGACCTGTCGGAAACATTCAAGAATCTGTCGGCATACAACATGAAGTTGAACCCGGAGAAGTGTGTCTTCGGAGTCCCTTCGGGAAAGCTACTCGGTTTCGTGGTGTCTCACCGTGGGATTGAGGTTATCCCGATAAAAATTAGAGCTGTCATGGAGATGGCTCCCCTAGCTTGCCAAAGGGATGTCCCGCGTCTTAATGGGTGCATGGTGGCACTCGGCCGATTCATCTCGCGGCTCGGTGAGCGTGGGTCGCCCTTCTTTAAACTATTGAAGAAGCAGCATGACAAGTTAGTCTGGACACCCGAGGCACAGAAGGCTTTTGAGGATCTCAAATCGTTCCTCACTTCGCCACCTGTCCGAGCATCCCCATGCCGCAGAAACCGCTTCTGCTATGCATTGCAGCCACCACTCATATAGTGAGTGCCGCAGTTATAGTAGAACGGGAAGAACAAGGACGCATCTATATGGCTCAGCGCCCGGCCTACTTC
Organism: Olyra latifolia; assembly: GCA_036346145.1. NCBI lineage: Eukaryota > Viridiplantae > Streptophyta > Magnoliopsida > Poales > Poaceae > Olyra > Olyra latifolia. Next base: position 54,797,927 of record CM070530.1, read on the forward strand.
GTTAGTGAAGTTGTTGGGGAAAGTACGTGGCCCATGATGGTTCGGCCCACTAACTTACCTACGGCCCCACAGGAGGCAAGTTCGGGGCCGGCAAGCTCGCCCCGCCTCGGAAGCTCGAGCCTCTCATTTCCCCAGAGCCTCCGAGTTTTAAGTCTCAGGACCCGAGGCAAGTCATGCAGCGATGACAGATACGATCGCCCGGTTCCCAGTCGATGGACAAAATTAAATGTGTGCACTATCTGAGGCGCTGACGGCGACCGGCGGGTTGGCGGCGGTCATCAACCGCCCGCATGGGCAAAGATACGTGCTGACCGGTAGCGGTCCGGAGCGGTGATCGGGAGATACACTCAATTACTCGGTAGATTTTGTACACTCCGACATGGCAAAAAGGCAGCGACTATTCAACGGGCCAGCGCAAGCTACAGTGGTCGGAAGGCGCCTATAAAAGGGACATACAGGCCACAACAACCAGGACCCCCGCTTCTGCATACACACCACACACTCAGAGGATAGCCACTGTAAAACAGGAGCACTTGCACTCTCGTAGGAGCTCTAGTTTCCGGCGGTAGATCTCCGTGCCCAGGTAACTGTAGGAACACACACAGTGTCTTGAGCACTTATTGTATTCGAGGCCCGAGCTTCCCAAAGCCTGGACTTCACCCCCTTATACTCGTTTAAGCTCAGCATTAAACGAAGGCTGGACATAGGGTTATTATCACACAGTGGAGGCCTGAACTAGGATAAAAACACTCGTGTCATCATCCCTCCGGTCTCGGCAGCGTCCGTGTGTCGGACTAAGTCCTTTCCTCGGCGGCGTCCGTGGCGGCCGGCTTGATCGAGGGCGGGGGCCACCTTCGGCCTCGCGCCCTTTCCTTGCTCATCGGCCTGCGAGGTTCTCCTCCCGATCGCCGATAGTTAACGCCAGCCGTGGGGCTCGATTGCGATCTTCTCCTCGATCGAGTCGAGAATGGCCTTGTTGTCTTCTGGCGACATTGATCCGTGGACCTCGGCTTCGGCGATAGTGGCGATCTCGGCGGCGTCGGCGATTCGTATGAGGAGGCGGTTGGTATCCTCGCCGAGCTTCGGTCAAGCGAGATGGAGGTGGAAGCAACACCCACCTCGGGAGTGGCTGTTCGCTCCCGGCTTTGCCCGACCAAGCGACGCCCGCCCGACTCGCGTCGGCGAAACCCTCGATGAGGACTAGAGGCACCGCCACGATGTCAGCATCCGGACGGACCACGTGGAGTGCAGCGGTCGCGTCCGAAGAGGACCAATCTGCCCGCAAGCTGGCGCCCGGCGAAGCAGGCGGCGTGGTGACCGGTGTGTGCCCATAGTAGTTAGCGTCTGCGCAGCCTTGCTCCGTGGTGACACCGACATGTCTCGCCAGCGGAACACGCCTCGCGTCATGTCTTTGCGGCGTCGGCGGGCGACTCGCGCGCGCCACGCCACGACCTAATGTCGGGACCCGTCTCGAGACCGAACCCTCTGTGCATCCGTACTAGTCCCAGGATTAACGGCTAATGCGCGCAGTTCAAGCAGTGATACATCACCAACTAAAATAAAATATTACATAACGGGGCATAACCCGGTCTAATACAAACATGGCGACCTTGGTCGCGAATCGAGTTTAGCGAAATACAACACAGGTCCACATGCACTGGCACACGCATGCCACTAGACAGCTACTACTATTCTCCACAGGCGGCAGTAGAAGTAGTGGCCCTAGTCTTCTGGAAGTCCTCGTAATCACCCGCCTCGTAGTCGGCCCGGCGTCGTCAAGCTACGGGTCCTCTGCGCTTGTCCCTTGGTGAAGTTTAGAAAAAGAAACAAGAAAACAGCAAGGGTGAGTACAATTGTACTCCGCAAGTCAGGGAGATGAGTGCAAAATGGGGTTCAGTACAATGGAGAGTTTGGGAAAAATTTGCAGAAAGCCAATTTTCCAAATTTTATCCTAAGAGGGGAAAAAACAGTTTTTGAAACCATTACGGTAAACCAAACCATTTGAAAGAGTTTTTCCTTTGCCAATCTAGTTTTGCAATTCCGTCTGCAAAATCCTTACTCACACCAAAACCTGTTTTTAAAAAGAAGGATCTACCATATGATCAGTCTCTTCGCATGCTCTTTACCGTGAGCACGGCTATCATGATAGTTTTAACTCTGCAGAGTGGGTACACTTTACCCTCAGGAGGTAACACACCAGTGGTGCGTACCACAAAGCCATTTTGGGCCAAAAGGCCTAGTAGCACTTGCTCTGTGAATCATTCCTAGGCACCCTATGGGGGATCGGCCCACGGCCCAAGTCTTCACGTTGTACAAGAAGGCCGAGGAAACACGGTCCAAGGCGCCGACGAACAGGGATACATCTTCCCGGTTCGTACAACCCGGATGTCTACAAGGGACATCACCACCTGCAAGTGGCTACTAGAGATTTAAACTTAATAGGCCAGGTCCGTCCCATAACGGAACCTGAGGCTGTACTGTGAGGCTCAGTTCATAGGAAGAGCAGTCCTTAGACTAGGGGAGGAGTACTAACACAAACTTGAAACCGTGCATCACCTGCACATACCGGCAACCGGGTCCTCCCTAGTCAGAGCATTTTAAGGGGGAGAGTAGAAACACACCCCAATCCCTGGCATCTACCCCGATGCCGTATTTTACCAAAACACACAGTTACAATCATGTAAAATCATGGTGAAATCCTATAATAATGTATAGCATTTTTTATCCTATTGCAAGGAAATTTATAAGCAACGTAGTTATAGATATCCCTAGGGTTCAAAATTTATAAAGGGTGAATAACAACATTTTATTTTCCGGTGGTAACTCAGTTCTACTAATTATTATTTTATAAGTAGCATGCAATTTTTCTAAATACTACCAAAACCTTTAAATAAGACAATGGTTCATTCAATATGCATCAAGGGACTTGCCTTGGTCGAACTCCTGGTGCGGGTAAGCGTCCTCGGCGGGGGTCTCCACGAACTCCTCGGGATCTAACCTCGCACAAGCATCACACCAAAAATTAAATTTTAAAATACTTTTCTGAAAAGAATTTTTATAGTTCATATATATATAGAATGTAAAGGTTTCCATTTTGAGTCATTCCAAAAGGGTTATTTAATGTTTAAACATTAACAATCTTACTGAAGTGCTAGGTTTGTTATTTTTATAGAATCATAAAACATCTCTAGGATTTTATAAAATTTTTCTTAGAATTTTTCAGATTAAAGATACAAAGGTTTTGCATGCGTTTAGAAATTCATTCTATAGCCCTTAAAGAGCTACTGGATTTTTAAATATATTTATTATTACTTTTTAACAAGTGTAGTATTTTTCTTGTGTCTTAAACGCTACTGGAAAGCTATGCAAAAAGTTTTGTAATTGTTTGACTTGGTTTGCTACGTTTGCTAATGGGTAGAAGTTACCAGCTAACAGGTAACTGAACTGCTGTACTAAGGTTGAAAGTATATTTTGCAAAATACGTTTCCACTTACTAGCTAGTGGGATCGGGTCCACTAGGCAGCCACAAACCAGCCAACAAGCAACTCCTACAAGCTGGCCCACAGGTCAAAGGTTGCAAGGGTGACAACTCAAGTAAACACTAACAGCGCATGCTACTGTGCTGCTTCTTCAACCTCACGTACATGAAGTTGGCTGCAGCCATGGACGGCTAAAGCAAGCTTTGACACCGGTGCTAGAGGGCTTAAATCCAAGAACTAATTATAAAAATGGGTTCCTCACGTCCTAACGCCTCATGAGTACTCTCGGTTTCAATTTAGCGATCGGCGACTCGGCGCCCGGCGACACTAGCTCTGAGTTCTATCGTGGCTGCGTCTTTAAACAACTAAACTACGCACCTAAGCTAAGCTAAAACAGCAAAAGCGGCGGCATTCTTTGCTCTATAAAGCGGCGGCTGCTAGCGGCGATAGCAGACTCTAACAAAGCAAAGACAAAAAGCTAGCAAAGCGGCAAAAAGCTCGGGAAGGCTTGGAGCTCACTGGAACGTTCTTTGCGGGTGTGGTCGGATCGAGTTTCCCAAGACCTTCAACCTCACCGTGAGACCTGCGCACGGCGGGGGGTTAAGGAATTAGAGACCGGGGAAATCGATTCTGAGTGCTTAGGTTTGAACCGGCTGACTCACCGCGATGGCGGTTAAAACGGCTGCGACGACAGCCGAAAAGCGGGCGCGACAAAGATCGCCTTTAAAGCCAGCCGGCGCGAACATGGCGAGCCAAAGGAGAGGAAGGGTTCGGCATTAAGCGCTTTGGGCGGAGGTTGGTGCTCTCGATCGTGGCGGCAGGCGCTCGGCGATGAACCGGTCAAGGCGTCAAGCTCACTTGGCGCCGTCCGCGTCGCTCGATGCCGCGCCACGGCGGCGAACGCCGGAGGACCGTGCACGAGCACGATTGATTTTCTTTTCATTTTCTTGTTTTTCTCTTTTGGATTTTCTTTCTATTTTTATTTATCCTATTAAGGAAAAGGGGTGCATGGGGTAGAAAATATTTTAAATTTTCTAAAGTAGTATCCTATTAGAGTGCAACTTTCAATTTGCCACTTTAAGGGTCTTTTAAATTTTTAAATATTGAATTCCTTCTGCTTTATTTATTTATTTTAAAAACTCATTTCTTTTATTTTATTTTTAAACAATCCAAGTTTCATTCCTTTTTAATAAAAATTGGAATGTTACACCTAAGCGGAGAGCACCAGCGGCGTGAAGCCGCTCGTAGCCTCTTCGCCGGGTCAGTCGGGCCTACTTTGGCGGACATCCGTCGCAGGCCTGCCGGCCCGACACCCGCCGCTCGCGTCGCACGTGCACACTCGCCTACCCACGCTGTCACCAACCCAAGTCTTTGCGTAGTCGACAAAGGTTAAAGCGTTGCCCAGTCATCGTGACTGGAGAAGGACCCGCAGGGTTCACCACGGCCGACCTAAGCGCCCGTATTGCGGGACGGCCTAGAAAGAGCTTCGCGGGGATCTCGGCAGCACCTCGAGCCCGTCGCACACCGTGGGTCCTCGGCGGCGTGGCGGAAGCGATTGATCGCGCCAAGCGAGCATCCACGTCCCACGGACGGCGCTCCTCAGCGCACCCCCGGCGGAGTTTTTTCCTGCCTCGGGCCGCTTCCGGGCGGTAGACCCTCATTTGGAAATAACGGGGCCGCCTGGATGCCGACCTTCTCCCGAGCTTTCTTGCGAGGCCCCATAACCTCGCAAGTTCAAGCAGGGAGCATCGAAAGTTCGGCGAGCAAGAATCGACAAATATCTCGCCGTCTATACTTCCGCCATCTGGCAGCGATAATGAGGCCATTACGGTTAACTACTTCCCTACCGTCTTGGAGGAATGGCGAACTGGCTCTTCAACCAGCGCGAGGTTCGATCTGCATTGAGAACAGTTGCGGGAAGCGCTCGGACAATTTCGAGTGGTCTCTGGCATACAGAAAGCCCCAGACCTCAAGCTTGTGGTCCAAAGGGCGGAGAGGGCCTCTGAGGACTACGTCCGTGGGTTCGTCAGTCATAACACCATTCCGTCGATCTCGATGTGGCCATCGTTGAGGCCTTCAAGGAGGAGTCGCGAATACCCATTCACCGAGGACCTTGAGCACCATCCGGTCCACACCGCAGCCGATTTGTTTCGTGCTTTGCGGAAGGATCTATCAACGCCTCCGAGGCGGTGGACCGCAAGAGAGGGGGGACGGAGGAGAAGGCGGCGGCCCGGACTGGCACAGATGCCAAGAAGGGTGACGCCGAGAAGAAGAAGAAGAAGAAGAAGAAGAAGAAGAAGAAGAAGAAGAAGGAGCCTACCGTCCCGAACTACGTCGCGGTGGTGGGCAGAGAGGCCCGCTCTCCTGGCTGGCCGCCTCATGACCCGCCCAGCTCGGCGGTGGCGGGAATGGCGAGGTGCGGGCGAGGCGGCGAGTTCCCGGCCCGACCTCGACCGACCCAGGGGACTAACCCTCCAACAACATCTGCCTTCTCCATCGCAAGATCGGCCACGACATCGAATCTGCGGGGCGTGGACCGCGCGGTTGGAGGACTTCTACGCCAGGCGCGGCCTATGCCCGAGCTCTCCGACCACGGGGTGCCGGATGACCGGGCGCCTCAGAGTGCCCGTGGCGACGCCTTCCAGGAGGCTCGCGCGCACGTTGCCGTGATCTTCGGCGGCGCTTCCGCCTATAGCTCACGACGCGAGTTATAGCCGCTACCCAAGAGGTTTACCACCTCGAGAAGGATAAGCCCGGAGACGCACCCTTGCGGTGGTCTCATCAGTCGATCACTTTCTCCGGGGATGACTATCCCCCCGGAATGACCAGGCCCCAGCGCTTGCCGCTAGTGCTCTGTCCCACCATCAGCAACACGCGAGTCGATCGCGTGCTGGTAGATGGCGGGAGCTCCTTGGACATCGTCACTGCCCAGGTTCTTGAGTAGATGCAGATTTTACGGCCCAAGATCAAGGACATTGCCATTCCCTTTTATGGCATTGTCCCTGGGTCGTCCCTACAACCGATCGGGCAGATCGTGCTGCCCGTGACGTTCGGGAGCCCCCAGAACTTTCGGACGGGGTACGTCACCTTCGAGGTGGTGGACTCCGAGCTTCCGTACAACGCCATCCTTGAACGCCTTGCGTTGTCCAAGTTCATGGCGGCCACCCACCACGGGTACCACTGCCTGAAGATGCCGGCCCCTCACGGGGTCATCACGGTCAAGGGCAGCCATAAGGCCGCAATGGCCTGTGACGAGAGCGCCTTCGCCATGGTCGGACAGCTCCCCGAGCACGGCTCGGCCAAGGCCGAACGGCCGCCAGTCCGCCCCAAGGTGGCCCTGCAGCCGCAGGAGCCCACCAAGGCAGTCCCCCTCTCCGAGGACAACCCAACCAAGGTCGTCCACGTAGGGGTCAACCTCGAGTCCAAATAGGAACTTGAGCTCGTCACCTTCCTCCAGGCTAACGCAGACGTGTACGCGTGAGAACAGTCCGACATGCCCGGAGTCCCAAGGGAGGTATTTGAGCATAGGCTAGATGTTCAGCCTGACAAGAAGCCTATCAGACAGGCCCTACAGTGCTTCCCAAATTGGAAGGCCGACATCATCCAGGAGCAACTTGGCAAGCTCCTCCAAGCCGGCTTCATCCGAGAAGTCGAGCATTCTGACTGCCTCGCTAACCCAATCATCGTCAAGAAGAAGGGCGGGAAGTGGCGAATGTGCGTCGACCATCGCGACCTCAACGCCGTCTGCCCCAAGGACAATTTCCCCTGCGATAGACCAACCGGTCGGCCTTAGCAGCGGATTCGGCGCTCTGAGCTTCCTGAGCGCCTACTCGGGCTATCACCAGATCGCGGCAAGGAAGACAAAGAGAAGACCGCCCGTGGCGCCTTTTGGTACCTTCGCTACGACCATGTCGCCCGGTCAAGAACGCGGAGCCACGCTCCAGCGACTAATGCAGAAGACGGTCCCTGATCAGATAGGGCGCAATGTAGAGGTCTACGTAGACGATGTTGTTGTAAAAAGCAAATTCCCACGGGACCACGTGACCGACCTTCAGGAAACTTTTGCTAATCTTAGAAAGCATCAAGTTAAGCTGAATCCTGAAAAATGTGTCTTTGGTGTCTGATCCGGGATATTGCTTGGCTACGTGATAGGAAAGGCAAGCATCGGGGCAAACCCCGAGAAAATCGAGGCCATCGAGAATATGAGGTCGCCAACCTGCACCAAGGAGGTGCAAGCCCTCACCGGGCGGATGGCGGCTCTCAGCAGATTCATATCTCGCCTCGGCGAGCACAATGCACCTTTCTGTAAGATCCTGCGCAAGCACGATGGTTTCGAATGGACAGAGAAAGCCGAGGCCGCTTTCAGCGAGCTAAAGCGTTACCTGTCCACGTCTCCCGTCCTAGCCACGCCAAAGCTCGGGAAAGATCTACTCCTCTACTTGGCGGTTGCCCCGCAGGCTGTGAGTGCTGTACTAGCAGTCGAACGCATGGGCAAGCAACAACCTGTCTACTACGTGAGCGAGGTACTGCATGGACCTAAGGAGCGGTACCCTGAGGTCCAGAAACTCTTGTACACCTTGCTTATGGCCTCGCGAAAGTTGCGTCACTATTTCCAAGCCCATCCAATTACGGTCCCAACGAGTTTCCCGCTAAGGGATATCATCCGGAACCCGGACGCCAACGGGAGGGTCGCAAAGTGGGCAGTCGAGCTTGGTGAATTCGACATCAAGTTCGTACCCCGAACAACGATCAAGTCCTAAGTCGTGGCCGACTTCTTGGCCGAGTGGACCGGCTCGGCCGACCCTTCGGGAGGCTCGCCCGAGCTCGCAAGTCAAGAAGCGCACTGGACCATATTTTTTGATGGGTCACGCCAATTCGAGCGATCAGGTTGCGGGTTTGTTCTCATCTCCTCCCAAGGAGAACAAATTCAGCATATATCTGACTTCATTTTCCCTTGCAACGAACAATCTTTGCGTCTGAAGGCCTCCTAGCCGGCCTACGAGCATGCACTGCGCTCGGCATAAAATGGCTAACAGCGAAAGGGGATTCGCAGTTGGTCGTCTGCCAAGTAAATAAGGAGTATGAGTGTTTCGACAACTCAATGGTGCGATACTTGGCAGAAGTGAGAAAGCTGGAGAAACACTTCACGAACTTCGAAGTGTGTTACGTTCCCAGACTGGCTAATAGCCTGGCCGATAAGCTCGCAAAGCTTGGCTCCTCACAAGAAACCGCCCTAGCGGGGGTGCTCGTGCAACACCTACTAAAGCCCTCTATTCCTTCCAAAGAAGAGGCCCTCGAGAAGACGGTTGCCTCGACCCAAACGACCGGTACCGTTTCGTTCCTAGAGCAGCGCGACACCTGGATGACACCATTCGTCCAGTTCTTGGCGATGGGACAACGCCACGAGACCACGAGATGAGAAATCCCGGCTCCAAAGACAAGCCCGACCTTACCGATTACTCAGGGGCTTGTTGTACCGAAGGGGTTCTAACGGCGTACTTTGCAAGTGCGTGACCCAGGAGGAAGGCAAATTTTTCCTCCGAGACATCCATGACGGGATCTGCGGGGCCCTTGCCTCTTTCAGAACCTTAGTGGGAAAAGCCTTTCGCATGGGGTACTACTGGCCTACAGCGTTGACCGACGCAAGGGAGCTAGTAAAACATTGCCCAGCCTGCCAATATCATGCCCGGGTATCCCACCAGCCAGCATACGAGCTGTAGACCATCCCGCTGACCTGGCCATTCTCTACATGGGGAATGGACATACTTGGTCCATTCCCTAGAGGCCTTAAGGGGTGCACGCACCTATTCGTCGCCATCGACATTTTTACTAAGTGGATCGAGGCCGAACCAGTGTCGAGCATATCAACCCAAACGGCCAACAGGTTCCTCAGGCACAACATCGTGACCAGGTTCGGCGTCCCGAGCAAGCTGATCGCTGACAATGGGACACAGTTCACGAGCGAGCTATTCCAGGTCTACTGTGAAGAGCTCGGCATGAAGGTCGCCCTAGCCTCGGTGGCTCACCCAGAGCAACGGCAAGCGGTGAGCGTGCAAATGGGCGATTATGCAAGGCATCAAGCGCCGAGTTCTGACGCTCTCGTCGGCAAAGTCTGGCAACCGGGTAGAAGAGCTACCCTCAGTGCTTTGGGTAGCCCGGACGACCTCCAATCGGGCTACCGGAGAGACCCCATTCAGACTCGTATACGGCTCGGAAGCGGTCTTACCCTCCGAGTTTAGACTTGGTTCAGTTCGTGTTGATTTTGCAGGTGAAATCGACAACGACGGGGAACGACTGTTGGATCTTGACCTATCCGAGTCCTGCCGCGAGCAAGCACTACTAGCGGCGAAGCGGCAAAGATAATGCAATGCCTGACGCGCGGCTAAAAAAAGCAGACAGCCTAGACCTTGCAAGTTGGCGACCAGGTTCTAAGACGAGTTCAGAACCTAGCCCATGCCAACAAGCTCACCCCAAGGTGGGAAGACCCGTACACGGTCAGACGACCCTGCCTGCCGGCTATAAGATCGCTATGCCAGATGGTAGAGTCCTCAACAGTTCCTGGAACATCGCTTAACTCCGAAGGTTCTACGCCTGAGCAAAGGTCGTAAGTCTCCTTTCCTTCCCCACTTTTCTCCTTTTCTGTCCATCTACTCAACCCCTGGATAGCCCCAGGCTAACCCCGGTGACCTAAACCTATGATCGGCCTTGAGAGAAAAGCCCGGGCTGTTCCAATTCACATCGGTAGAATAGAGGCTACGCAGAAGCTAACCGCCGGGACCCCCTTGCACACGGGTAAGCCGATATCCATCGCACCACGCAAGATCCCACGCTGCACACTTTCGGCCCTATATCATAAGCCAAGATAAAATCGCCACACAGGAAAACTCTAGAGTCCAAAGACTGCTCATTACAAAGAAACAGAGCAAGGGCCACAAGCTCGGTTCTAGGATCACGGTCTCTCTAAGCCACGCCTGCTCCTCGAAGCTTGCCATGGCTCGGGCTAGGGTCGATTTTTCAAAATTGATCTCTCTAAGCCACGCCTCTTCTCCTCAAAAGCTCACCATGGCTCGGGGCTAGGGTCGATTTTTAAAATTGATCTCTCTAAGCCACGCCCGGCTTCTCTCGGCTCGGCCATAGCTCAGGGGCTAGGGTTAATTTTTCAAAAATTGATCTCTCTAAGCCACGCCCAGGCTTCTCCTCAGAAGCACGGACATGGCTCAGGGGCCAGGGCCGATTTTTCAAAAAATTGATCTCTCTAAGCTACGCCCGGGCTTCTCCTCAGAAGCTCGGACATGGCTCGGGGGTTAGGGTCGATTTTTTTTAAAAGGGTCGATTTCTTAAAAGTCGATTTCCCAAGGTCAGATGCCCGAGCAAGGACCTTCGATCTTCTCTAAGCCACGCCCGAGCTTCTATTCAGAAGCTCGGCCATGGCTTGCAGGCTAGGATCGATTGGACTATGCTACGACCTTCGAACCCTTTCTTGCCTATACGACTACTTGTGATCGTTCGCATGCAAGAAAGACGACCAAGACGAAAGGAAGCAGCAACAACCACAAAACAACTTTATTAAAAGACTTTGGAATGGCCTACAAGCCAGTTACACAAAGCCTCAGCGAGCGCGCCCCAGTGCCCCGACGATCTCATCAGCTACCTCGGCGAGCACCGTGGCAGCTCTAATCAATGCCGCCGCGGCGGCAGCGTCGTCGGCACGAACACTGACTAGCGCCTCCACGAGCGCATCAAAAGCCTCACGGAGCTCCAGGACGACTTCAACTAGCGCCTCGGTGGCGACGTCGCGGGCGCGCGCCTCCTCCTCCGCGACCTCGGCGAGCGCGACGTCGTAATCCGCCCAAAGCTCTGCCAACTCTCCCTCGCGATCCATGGAAGCAAAGGATGTACTGAAGGAAGTAAGAAGAGAAGGAGGTACGGAAGAAAGAAGTCTGGAATGAGAAGTGGCCGTCGCATCGGTCCCCTTTTTATAGCTAGGGTTCGGGAAGCCGAAGCGATCCCAGGAGTAATAGCGATGGGAAACAGTTCCGACGCGGAACTATTTACAAGGGCGAGCCGGATTCCCGCCCAACAAAAGGGAAAAGGTGAAAAGTGTATGACTTAAGCTGGCACCTGAGTTTGCGAAGCTCGGCCAGTACCTCATCATGTTGGCCCTGAAGATCGAGGAACTCTTTCTCCCTATCTCGGGCGGTCTGCATCTTGACCCGCAGGACTTCGTTGGCTGCCTCCAAGTCCCGCACGATATCCTGGTGGGTCTTCAGCAGATCCTCTGTCGCGGCTGCAGCTGACTTCGTCCGGGAGAGCTCCACGGCAAGGAGGTCGCGCTCCTCCACTGCGCGAGCAACCTCAGCATCACGGCACGCCTCCACCGACCGGAGGCGCTCTTCGAGCCCGGTGGTGCGATCGCGTTCGGCCGTAAGGCCATCTCCAGCAATATGTGCCCAAGCCCAAGCCCCATCACTGTAGCAAACAGTGATGGGGCACGAATAGGAAAAGTAGAGTGTATGAATAGTGATGGGACAGTTGTTGGGGAGGTGAATAGGGATGGGGCAACCCCATTTGATGAGGTGGCACATGAATAGGGATGGGGCAAAAGAGAAATGGGGCGTCTGCTGGAGATGCCCTAAGGGCCTCCAGCGACCGACATGAAACCTTCTCGGCATCATCCCGCGCTGTGGCTAAGGCCGCCTCAGCCGCCGCGACTGGAGCCTCCAGAGCTACTGCCTAGACTGAGCTCGAGCGAGCTTCCTCAAGCTCGGCGCGTGCGGCATTAACTGTTAGCGCTAACGCCATCCGCCCCGCCGAGGCCTCCTGTTCGCATCACGCCAAATTTAAAATGAGCAAGCGATGCCAACGACTTCGCGGTAGAACTGCACCAAGAGGATGGGCTAAGGAAAAAATAAAAACCAAAGTAGGGTCGACGCAAAAACTTAAAGGCCAAGCCGGAGGGCGCTTACCCGCCTTGTGGCCGTCGCGGTCATAGCTTTATACCAACTGCGAACGCCAGGGCGCAGTAACCAAGAACACAGTGGCCCGAGCTATCGCCCAAGCCACTCGGCCCTTCGGCCGCTTCCTCTGCGGGTCGCCGAGAGCCTCACTAAAGCTCGACCGCTTCTCAGAGGGCGGTCGAGCCTTCCGCAGGCTCGGCCACTCCTCCCACAGGCCCAGCCGAGCCTCCCGCCGGCTTGGCCACTTCTCCCACGACATCACGCGCTCCTCCTGTCGGCTCGGCTGATTCCCCTACGAGCCCAGCAGCACCAACGGCATGAAGGCATGGCTCGGGGGGAAATCAGTTTGCACCGCGGCATCTACCTCCGGCACAATCCCCATTTGGGTCGCCGGCCACTACTCGAGCAACTGGCCGGGGACTGGTCAGAGCCGGAAGGACAATCGCCGGCGCCACGCGGCGAGCGAGAGGTGGTGCTCGACCCACGCTGGCGTCGTCGCGATCCACCCCGAGACAACGAGCGGAGCCACGTTCCACAGCCGCACCGGGACGACACTGGCGGCCATAATGACCCGGACAGGCCAGTCCCAGCTGAGGAGGAGGGTATCGCCCGCATCCAGTGGGGGGACGGGTATGCTACTCCTATCAAAAAGCTCCTGGATGCCGCGGAAGTCGATCGAACGCCACCCAGTCGAGGTCCGTCCCTCGACATGGAGCGGCGCCAGGAGCGAGGCGCCATCGTTCGTCTCCACCTTCACGAGCACGGCTTGGGAGCGCACGTCCTTGCGTGCCACCAACGGAAGGACGAAGGGCCTCGAGCCCCAGGGCTCGGATTTGCCCTTAACGGGGTCGTTCTCCCGGACCACCTCCTCCGGTAGCACCGGAATGAGTTCCCCCACTTGGGAAGACAACGCGACTGAGAACCAAGAAAGAATCAGAGCATGCCCGATCGGCCCAAGGGCCATGACAAATGAAGAAAGGAGACAGGAGAAACCAGCAAGCACAAGCGACTTACGTGCAAGCACGACGTCCGTCTCAGGCAATGCGTCATCCGAATTATCGTCATCCAGCACCAACCGACGCCTCTTCGGCGCCGGCTGGGTATCCCGCGCGCCGGCCGAATCCCGAGCTCGGGAACCTCCAGCCCGGGCTGGGTCGGGGACGGAATCAGTAGCTCGGGGTGCCTGCCGCCACGCGAGAGCGGCCTTGCCCGGGAAGCGACCGGCTGGCTTCTTCGAGGACGGTCGCTTGCTCGCGGCCTATCCTTTCCGCGCTGGGGCCAAGCCCGCGTCGCCGCCGGCTGTTGAGCTGGCAGCTCCTGAAGCCGCCGTCGGCGCAGACGCGGCGGGCCTGGCTTCCTCTCCCGCTTCCCCCTGCAAGACGAGTCATGGAGCGTCAGCCCGCGCCCACAAGAAAACCGCTTCCAAGGGCGCCTGAGCCCGCAGAAACACGTACCTCGTCCAGGACGTTGCGGACTCCCGAGCCTGATGGCTCGTTATGGTTTGCGGGCAGCAGGAGCCCCACGACTAGGACCACGTCGTCCAAAGGCAAGGCCGCAAGAGAAAAGAGCGGGAACATCAAAAACTCGGCCGAAGGAAAGCACGGACAAAGAACTGCAAGGTCGAGAACAGAGACTTACGGGAAGTGCCTTCACGGGTGAGATCGTCCCACCCGCGGATCTCGAAAAAGGGACGAACACGCTTCCTCAGCGGGCTCACCCGGTGCCTGGTGAAGTCGGCTACGATGCCGTAGCCGTTAAGCCCCCGGCCGGCCAAATCCCAGATCTTGCTCGCCAGGGCTACCTCCGCTGGCTCCAGCGAGGGTCGGGGCATCGTCAACTTCCCAGGGTTCGTATTCGCGAACCATAGTCGGCAGTCGTCAAGCATCTTGGCGTAATACCACCGCAACGCCCACCCCCGACGTTCTCCTTGACTTTGAACACCGGGTACGCGGGCTTCATATCGCGGCGGAGCTTAAAGTAGGCGCATCCGACCACATTGCTCCCGCCGGTCGTGGTCAGCTCGTAGAAGTGGAGGAAGAGGCTGACCGACGGCTCCACCCCGACGAACGCCTCGCAGAGGTGCGCAAAGATCGTCAAGAATAGGATCGAGTTGGGATTGAGGTTCGCCAACTCGATCCCGCACTAGGCCAAGACGGCATCGACGAACTCGGATTCCGGAACCCGGAGCCCATGAACCGCAAAAAGCTCGAAGCAAACGAACTCCTTGCTCTCGGGCGAAGGAACCGCCTCCTTGCCGGCCGCCCTCCATCCGCCGACCTCGATGACGCCGGCGGCTTCCAGCCCTTTCAAGTCATCCTCGGTGAGGAGACTCCGCGTAAAAGGCGCCATCGAAAGGGGAAGGATCGGAGAGCGTAAAGAACGGCGGAAAGAGAGAGGAAGGAAGAAGGCAAGAAATGCGAATAGCACAAGGAGAGCAAGTAGCACAAGAAGGCGTAAAGGGGAAATTGCCTGATATAAACCGGCAAGGGGAGACAAACCATCGCCTGTTCGCCGGGAGACGTGGAAACCGAGGAGAAGGAAGCGGCGTGCATAACCGCGCTGATTTGGTATTCCCGCCGAAGCTGTGGGGGCCCCACGCGCGTGAAAAGGCAGGCATTTCGCCCGAAGGCAGTTACCGAATAAACCTTTGAGCGGCTCGTCACCGTCCCGCTCGAGGCTCGGGGGCTACCTGTTGGGGAAAGTACATGGCCCATAATGGTTCGGCCCACTAACTTACCTACGGCCCCACAGGAGGCAAGCTTGGGGCCGGCAAGCTCGCGCCCGAGCTTCCCAGCCTCGGAAGCTCGAGCCTCTCATTTCCCCCGGGCCTCGGAGTTTTATGTCTTAGGACCCGAGGCAAATCATGCCGCGCCGTGGACAGGATACGCTTCGGGTCCATAGAGTCGTCAAGAATTAAATCGTGCCTTTGTCGGAGAGGCGCTGGCGGCGGCTCGGCGAGTTGGCGGCGGTCTGCAACCGACCGCATGGGCAAAGACACGTGCTGACCGGTAGCGGTCCGGCGCGGTGATCGGGAGATACACTTGATTACCCGGTAGATTTTGTACGCTCCGGCATGGCAAAAAGGCAGCGACTATTCAACGGGCCAGCGCAAGCTACAGTGGTCGGAAGGCGCCTATAAAAGGGACATACAGGCCACAACAACCAGGACCCCCGCTTCTGCATACACACAACACACTCGGAGGATAGCCACTGTAGAATAGGAGCGCTTGCACTCTCATAGGAGCTCTAGTTCCCGGCGGTAGTTCTCCACGCCTAGGTAACTGTAGGAACACACACACAGTGCCTTGAGCACTTATTGTATTCGAGGCCCGGGCTTCCCAAAGCCTGGACTTCACTCTCTTGTACTCGTTTAAGCTCGGCATTAAACGAAAACTGGACGTAGGGTTATTATACCACAGTGGAGGCCTGAACCAGGATAAAAACACTCGTGTCATCATCCCCACTCCGATCTCGACATGTCCGACTGCGTCGGGACTAAGTCCTTTTCCTCGGCAGCGTCTAGCCAAGCGGCCGGGATTCGATCCAGGGGACAGGCCGCCTGCAGGCCTCGCACCCCCTTTCCTTGCTCATCGACGCTGCGGAGGTTCGCCTCCCGGTCGCCGACAAAAGTATTGGGCGAGTCCAAGGTACGCTATCCGCAGGTGCAGAAGCTTTTGTATGCGGTCCTAGTCGCCTCTCGGAAGCTGAAGCACTACTTTCAAGAACATCCAATTTCAGTGGTCACTTCTTTCCCTATTGGAGATATCCTTCATAATCGGGAAGCCACTGGGAGAATCGCTATGTGGTTAGTGGAACTTGGGGCTTTCGAGCTCTCATTCAAGCCACGCAGCGCCATTAAATCAGAAACACTCGTCGACTTCGTTACCAAGTGGACGGAGATGCAACCTCCCCCAGTCGTCGGAGAATCCGAGCACTAGAACATGTACTTCGATGGCTCTCTACGATGACAGGGCGCGGGGGCTGGTATCGTTCTCATATCACCTGGAGGCGAACGACTCAAGTATGTCCTCCAGATTCATTTCCCAGCTTCAAACAACGCAGCCGAGTACAAGGCGCTCATCCATGGGCTCCGTATTGCCATATCGCTCGGTATCCGGCGATTGGTAGTTCGCGGGGATTCTCAACTCGTGGTGAGCCAAGTACAGAAGGATTGGACGTGTGTCAACGACAATATGGCCGCCTACTGTCAGGAGGTCAGAAAGTTGGAAGATAAGTTCGATGGATTGGAGCTTATACATATCCTACGGCGAGACAACGAGGCGGCAGATGAGCTTGCGAACATGGGCTCTAGCCGGGCGGCAGTCCCAACTGGGATCTTTGTGCAAGAGCTTCACGCCCCCTCCATCGCACCGCAGGAGCAACTAGCCCAACCGGATAAACCACTACCCGAGTCAGAAGTGCTCGCCCTCAACTCGGATTGGATGCGACCGTATTTGGAGTATTTGCAAGAAGAAAAGCTTCCCGATGATCGGGGGGCTGCTAAACAAATTGAACGTCAGAGTCGTGCATACGTGGTACTTGGAGGAATCCTATACCGCCGAAGCGCCTCTGCCATACTTCAAAAGTGCATACCCGAGTTTGAAGGACGTGCCTTGCTGCGTGAGATTCACTCGGGCATGTGCGGCCATCATGCTGCTTCAGCCACGTTGGTCGGCAAAGCCTTTCGTCAAGGATTTTACTGGCCAACCGCTGTCTCGGACGCAAAGGAGATCGTCTGGAAATGTAAAGGTTGTCAGTTCTTTGCCCGGCAGATTCAAGTGTCGGCTTAGGAACTTCAGACAATCCCTATCACCTGGCCGTTTGCCGTCTGGGGGCTCGACATAGTCGGACCTCTCAAGCAGGCCCTAGGTGGTTTTGAACATATCTTCGTCGCCATAGACTAGTTCACTAAATGGATTGAAGCTAAGCCTGTGATCAAGATTACGGCAGCCAAGGCCACTGAGTTCTTCCAGGAGATCGTCGGTCGGTTTGGTGTGCCCTCTCGGATCATTACAGACAACGGCTCTCAATTCAGAAGTGACGAGTTTCAAAGATGGTGTGGAGATGTGGGCATAAAGATTTGTTTTGCTTCGGTGGCACATCCTCGGAGCAATGGGCAAGTCGAGCGCGCGAATGGCCTGCTTCTACATAGCGTCAAGGCGCACATCTTCGATCGACTCAAACCATATGCAGCAAAGTGGATGAAGGAGTTGCCTACCGTACTCTGGGGGCTTAGCACAAGTCCCGGTCGGGCAACGGGGAAGTCTCCCTTCTTCCTTGTATATGGGTCTGAGGCGGTTCTCCCAACGGAGCTACAATTCGGGTCACCCCGAGTTCAAAAGTTCAACGAGGACGAGTCAGAGGCCAGTCGAGTTGACGAACTCGACCGACTGGAGGAAGCTCGGGATGTTACAACCATTCGGTCGGCAAAGTACCTCTAAGGGCTACGTCGTTACCATAGTCGTAATGAGAGGGATCGCTCTTTCTCGATAGGTGATTTGGTCCTTCGGATCAATCAGACGAGTGGCCACAAGCTCTCGCCACGCTGCGAAGGTCCGTACATTATTGACTCGGTGACATGCCCGAGGCTTACCGACTGAGGCGAGAAGACGGCACTATCAAGGATAGCTCGTGGAACATCGAGCAATTACGTCGGTTCTATAACTGACGGCCATTGTATACGCATTTACAATTCAATAAAGATAAGTTTTTGTTTACATTATATTTACATTTGTGTAATTCAGTTTCTGACTTGCTACTTATTTGTGCTCCAATTAAGTAGTAAGTCGATGGCAACACCTAATTAGGTGTGCAATCGCGCACCCCTTCCTTCTCTTTTATTGAGATTGATTTGACTTGCTCCCTAGTCGGACTCCGACTAGCTAGTAAGTCGGGGGCTACACCTAATTAGGTGCAGTCTACACCTAATCGATACCTAATCGATATCTTTCTTTTTGAGTTCTTGTTGAGCCTAAGTATTGTTTGTTCCGAGTAACGAAACTCTTGTCCCTATGCAACACTCATACTTCCCGACTGCGTTCTTGGAGACAGAGCTCCATGCCAACTCCTAACGCTAAGGAACTTGATGCGCTTGGTAGAGTGCTTAGTAAAAGGAACCTAATCTACTCGGGCAAAATGTGGAATTCGACAATGGAAGATAACACAACTTATATTATATCAAAAGAACTGTTTACATACAGTGAATTGACAATTTACAAGAAGTTCATACATTTACAGGGAATATAGATCTAAGTTATCTACAAGGGACTCGGCTGCTAGCTTCACTTCCTCAAGTAGGGCCAACGCCTTCTTCTCGGTGCAGGCGAAGCCGTCCTTGATAGCCTCAAGCTCGACTCGGGGATATAGTGACTTGACGATTCCCAGCGCTTGACTGGTGCTCATCAAGCCAACTTCCTTGAGTCAGGCCTTGAGTTGCTCGGGGGCTTCAGTCCACCTCTGGATCAGCTCAGCTCGGCTACTTGGCTTGGCGTCACCAGCATAGAGCCGTCGCCGAGTGGGCTCCACGGCCACTAGAAGCTCTTCATATTGCGCTAGCGCAGTTTTGGCGTTTTCATTCAAAACGTCATACTGCGCTTGCGTCTTCTTTTTTATAATCTGTCAAGCAAAAACACATATGCAGTTATACAATTGCATAACTTCGGAGACTCGAAGTCGGTCGGGTTAAGAGACTTACCCTCTAGCTCGGCGACGGCTCAGGCCTCTGACTCCTCCAGGGCCAGCCTCTGGTCCTGGGACTTATTCAGCTCTGCTTGGGCGGCGGCCTCAGAGTCCTTGGACTTTTTCTAGCTCCTCCCGCAAGCTGGCAATCACGGTGTCACGAACTGCACAATGTGCGGAGTGTGATGTTATTCAGATGCAAATGAAGCATACAATTCTGACTTAGGTTGGGACAGTTACATCGAAGAGAGCCTGTGAGGTCAAACTTCTCGTCCTGCTGCTCCTTGATCTCGTCCTGCAACTTCCGACGCTGCTTGGACGCCTCGATCTGGGTCTCAACTATCTCCCCCTCCACGGCTTTGGTTCGTTCTGTCTTGGGAAGAAAATAGTTGAGAAACTTGGTCTTCCTCTCAGAAAAGTCACCAAGTTCCTGCAGAAAAGAATACATATATTGGCACAGCTCTACTTCAAGTCGACAAAGTGTACTCGGCTGGTCAAGGAACTTACCCTGATCAGTTGGGCGCATTCTGCGGCGTGCTCGTAGAAGGTCACCCTGACCTTCTCCTCTGCCTCGTCGTCGAGCAGAGTTCAGTCCCCGGCCTCGTCTCCCCAGGCCGCCGAGAACTTGGGCTCTGTCTCCTCCAGGGGGATGGAGGCCGGCGTGGAATCTCTTCCACCGCCGGCTCGGCCTCCCCGCCGCCCCCGGCAGTCGGTTTCGGGCTTGGGGCGGCGGCGGCATCACCGGCTGGAACTTCAGCCCCCACTTGGCTTCGATCGGCATGGGCGGCGGAAGTTCCGTGTCGGTCGCTGGAGGCGGAGGCGGAGAAGAAGAGGGGGGAGGCGACACCTCCTGGCTGGGCTCAGCAGCTGTCTTTTCAGGCTCTGGTGCTGGCTCGGCCGGGCGGTCCGTCGGGGTTTCCTCCGACGGTTTCCTGAAGGAGGAGACGCTACAATATATGAACAACACACATCGAAGACTAACGAGAAGTGGCAGATTTACTCACCGGCTGGAGGTCTTGATCTTTATCCTAGGGCCCCTCTGAGCGGAAGATTCCGCTTGAAGAGGCATCGGGAGGGCCACTCGGCCTGGCCTGGAACGATGCAAGCTTAGACGCCGAGTGCACCCGTTTCTTCGTGGGCGACGTCCGCCGTCCTGACCTCGGAGGGCGAGCCTCTTAACTGCTTGGCCTTTGGGTTGGCGTGGGCTGGCTCGCTCCTTCCTTGGGGGTCTCCTGGATTGTGGGGCCCCGCCCTGTCGGCTGTCCCCCGCGGGCAGCGGGACGTCCTCCTCTTCGAAGGAGACCGGGCCCTTGCCCTTCTTCGCCGCGGGAGCCTCTTTAGACTCCTCGCTCGGGTGCTTCTCGCCCTTGTCGGCGGGTGCCTCAGGCATCGAGGCGAGGAAGACGAAGGCTTGGCGGTCCTGCGCAGGAGTACAGCCTTCCTGAGTTAGCACGATGACAAAACTACTCGGCGGGCTTAAAGTAAACACGAAGGCTACTCAGCTGTTACCTACGGTGGCGGATTGTCGGGACCCGAAAAACAGAGTCGAATCCCTGCTGTGTCTTACCTGTACTAGTCCCTGGATCAAGTAGCTAGTACACACAGATATACAGTTTGGATCATCATCATTCAACGAAAAGTACTTTATTACATCAGAGTCTCATAGTTATTACAAAGTTTAGGCTTCATGGCCTAGCAGCGGAAATTCAAATAACGTAGTTCAACTCAAAAGGTAAACCCAAGTAACTCCACAGGCATGCCCGAAGGATGCGCTCCTAGACGTCGGAGTAGTCTTCATCCTGAATACCATCAGTGAAATCCCCGTCTTGGTACACTTCCTCATCGGCGTCGCATCCTGCTCGTTGGAATGAGCAGCCCGAGAATAAACTCGAGGTAAGTAATCTTAATTACTTGCAAGACAATGCCTAGATGCTATATAGGTTTCAAGGAGGGTTTGGGGTAGTTTTGCATAAAGCTAAGTTTTAAACTTTTAAACCTAGTTTGGGAAGGCGATTTTGAAATTGAAGTTTGAACTTTATAATCCTTTTCTTTTGGAAAAGACAAGACTCTTGACTTAACGGATCATCATGGCACCCACCATGAAGACAACCACGCACATGCAACACCGATTGCAAGGCAATTCCCAAAACAAAGAGAGGGAGAAGAGAGTTTTACAAAACTACAGTGGGGTAGCTTCCGTCGTTCACCCTTAACCATTGGGCGAGGCTTTCATGAAAGTTTACACTCTGCAGAGGTTGTACGCTTTACCCATGAGTAGGTGGCTTCCTAGGAATCACCCAAAGGAAGTGGACACCACGAGGTCTTTCACCGCAACCTTCCCTTAGACCGCATTCCCACTAAGGATTCCACACCAATGCCCTCTTGTGCCGATAGGTTCTGTTCTATGGACACATCTGAATACCCACTCCCAACCACAAAGGAAGGTTCATTTTATGGACATATTCAGATGCCCACTCCCTATTCCACCAGGAATGCCAGACTAAAAGTCCGAAGGGTACTCAACCAGACACCCCATACAGCACTCAATGGTCGCACTGTTGAACTAGTCTAGGTACCACAAAGAATCGATCCTTAAGCCAAACGGGTATGATCCAACATCAACCCAATCTCTAGCATACTGCCACCGAGCAGTTGCCAACCACCTTGCAACCATCCACCCCGATTGAGAAACCATTTAAAAAGCCCGGGATAGCACCCACTATCCCTACAGACGATTCCCGACACGGTAGCACCGATTGCACCCACTACCGGCCATTCAATTTGCAATCAAGTTTGTATCGGGGTTGAACACAAAAGTAAGTCTCTAGATTGCATTTGCTAAGCAGGTAATGTAAAAATCACTAAACAAGGATGGCAGCAAGATTAAATAATATTAATTAGCTAAGGTTGATGAGATTGGCTGTGTATATCAATCATATAGGACTTATCTACAACTTAGCTTAAATATTGTTTTTAACTTTTAATTAGCATCTAGGTTTTGCAAAATCTAATAAAACATTTATGAAAATTCGGTAATAGCAACATGGCACAATGGCTTGCCTTGATCCTGGTAGTTGGACTGATCAGCGGCGAAGTCTCCTTCAGCGGACGGATCTAACGTTTAAAAGAAATACAATAAGAACCATGTGCGATAAAATATGATGCATGCATGACATGTCATGAGGATGATGCAAACAGTAAAGAACAGTATAAAATAATTTTATAAAACTTCTGAAATTGGTTTCATTATTTTTAGAGTTCCCTATAATTAGTTATGATTTTTATAAACTTAGTATTAAAGGTACAAAAGAGAGTTAATAATAAATAAATTTCAAAATTTTACCAAAACAGTACAGAAATTATATTATAATATATCTAACTTTATAAACTAATTTTTTATATTTTTGGATCTCTAAATTAATTTATAAAATTCCTACACTTGCAAGAACTAACATAATTATCAAAAATTTAAATTCAACAGAAACATGTAAATAAACAGTACATAAAAATAATTTAGAATTTTATGGATCTAATAAAATTTATTTCACAATTTTTGGAATTTTCTATGAATTTCTATGGAATATACAATATTGGGCATAATCTGCAAATAAAGAAAAGGAGGGGATGGGCACTTGGGCGGCGGCATGAAGGTGGGCAGCCTGCTCGCCATAGCACGCGCAGGGAAGGGTGTTGACCGCGGGCCCTCCCGCAGAGAGACGTAACAGGAGGCGCTGGCGGGTCATGGGCGCGCGCCCCGCCGATGGCGGGCGGCGGCGAAAGGGAGAGAGGTCGAGGGAGCCAAATGCAATGACTTTGGCGGCGCAACATCAAAGTGAACAATGGCGCGGGCGCAGCCTCTAGGCGGCGCAATGCGAGGCGCATGTGCGGCGTGTGACAGCGGCGCGACGGCGGCGGCGTGAACCGAGCACCAGCATGCTGTGAAGGCGATGGCGGTGTGCGGCGGCGCGGGTGCCCGAGTGTGGTCATCGTCTTGGCGGCGGAGGCGGATGGAGGGCACTGCGGGCTGGCTCAGAAGGGGAGATGGGGTCGGCGCGGTGGTCGGTGAAGGTCCAAGAGGGAGGGTGCGAAGATTTTCACCAAGGGCACCAATTCTGGCGAGAGCTTGTCGGCGAGAGAGGATTCGGCAAGCTCCCGGCGGCGAAACGGTGCTCGGCGGCGCGACGGGCCGACGAAGGTGAAAACGAATCGAGGCACAACCAGAGCAATTCTCTTCAAAGATCGAAGTTTAAACTCACCGGAAATCGGAGATCAAGGAGGGGCAGCAAGGGTTGGAGGAGATGGATTCCTAGCGTCGGTTGAAGATGAGGAACGACGTGGGGGGGTTTATAAGAGAGATAGTGTATGTATTCTAGGAGGATTAGGATAGAGATCAAAGGGGAGTTGGAATCTACTATAATTTAGGGGGAGTTTCTATTTGCAAAGATAGAAAGGAGAGGGATTAAGGGGGTTTCCAAACCTGTCATCTAAATTCAACGTGAAAGAGAGGAAGGGAGGTTTACCTGTGGGACCCACATGTAAGAGAGAAGGATTTGAATATAAAAAAAAAGATTTTGTTTTGGAGATAAGACTAACATATGCCTTAAATATTCAATTAAAACATCTCATAGCCAAAACCGTATAAATATATTTTCATTAACTAACTTTGTTTAAATAAAACATTTTAAAATATTTTTTTTTCAAGGAACATACTCATTTTAAAAGGGTTTTCAAAAATCACAAATGCGATGCAATGCATGTATGCATGATTTTGAAAATGAGGATGTTACACGGATTGGTGAGGGAGAAGCTTCTAGGACACTCTTGGTTGGTAAGGGATGTCCCCATGGTGAAGAGCTCTCCGAGTCGGTCAGTGGCGTCCGGCTAGGAGATCTGGGTGGCCACCTCCCGAGTCAGATCGGTTGGCCCGGTGTATTCAAACCCGAGCCGAACCCTTTCCTTGAGGGGCTGGACGCGGCGCATCGTGAAGCTGATGGCGATGGCCACGCCGGTCAACCCCTCTTCTTTCAGATTTTGGATCAGGCCGAGTAGTTCGGTGACCTGATCCATTTCAGAGGAGGGGGAGAAGAAGTCCAAGAGGGAGAAGCCCGGGGCTTTCTCCCATCGAAGGAAGGAAGACTAGGGAGAGGGTTGGAGCAATAGAACCACTCCTGATGCCATCCCTTCAGGGAGGTTCGGAGTGGTAGAGAGAAATATTCCTTCTTGAGGCCACTCCGGAGTTGAATCCGGCCCCGCCGACGGCCTTAGGGGCACTGTTGTTGCGGAAGGCCTTCAAGTGGAAGAGATGGCGAAAGAGGTTGAAGTAGGGAGCAATCCCTAGAAAATCTTCGCAAAGTTGAACAAAAAGGGAGATTTGAAGAACAGAGTTGGGATTCAAATGAAAAAGCTCGATGATATAGTGGTGGAGACCACGAAGGAAAGAAGAAGCGGGGAGTCTGAACCCGCGAGAGAAGAAGGACTTGAAAACAACTACTTCCTCTTGGCGAGGAGTAGGGGAAGACTCACCTATGGCGGCGCACCAGCTGATGAGTTCCTGTGCCGGGAGAACGCTGGCATTGACCAGGGCCTGCAATCACTCCTCGGTGGTGACGGAGGTCACTCAGTTCCCTGCCATTTGGGAATATGGTGGGGGATGGGGGCGGCAAGGTTGGATCTCAAGAATAACGGTGGCGGCGGCGCTAGACTTGCTCTGCGACGGCGGAAGCAACAAACCCTAGCGGTATCACGGCGGGGAGATGAACAGACTGGGACGTACAAGTGTAACCGTTCAATTGCCCTGGCGTGTTCTATTTAAAAGGAAATGGGCGATGTTTTAGTTTCCGCGGTGGGCGGGAAAGAATGAAGCCCTAAATCATTGCTTCATGATTCGGGCCCGGACTTAGGTTCAAGAGAGCACGCCCCATGTGGGTCGCGGGCTGTACACGTCATCACTCGGGTATAGATGCCACTCGAATCAAACCTAGTCGGGAAAAATAGCGTGCCCCAGTCGGGCCACATGCCGGTTGTCAGTCCACGAGAACTGGGCGCTTCCCGGATTATAACTCAGCTCTTGATGTACCTCCTAGGGTCAATAGTCGGTCTGACTTTTAGTCGGATCGGACATCAAGAGTTACCTCTTCAGTCGGGTCTCAGTGGCACATCTCTGGATCGTTCGTCATCATGACCAACACCACTCGGATGACCTTGACTTGGAGGTGGGCGTATTCTTCCGAGAATCACTAGCTTGACACCGTACTAAGTCGGGTCAGGGCGCCTGAACACCTTAGGTTTCGAAGAGCATGCCCCACGTGGGCCACAAGCTATACACGTCATCACTCGGGTACAGATGCCACTCGGATCAAACCTAGTCGGGAAAAATAGCGCGCCCCTAGTCGGGCCTCACGCCGGTTGTCAGTCCATGAGAACTGGGCGCTTCCCGGATCATAACTCAGCTCTTGATGTACCTCCTGGGATCAATAGTCGGTTTGACTTTTAATCGGATCAGACATCAAGAGTTACCTCTTCAGTCGGGTCTCAGTGGCACATATCTGGATTGTTCGTCATCATGACGAACACCACTCAGGTGTCCTTGACTTGGAGGCGGGCGTATTCTCCCGAGGATCACTAAGCTTGACACCGCACCAAGTCGAGTCAGGGCGCCTGAACACCCTACGCGAATTGTGACATCTCCCCTGTTGGACCGAATGTCGAGTTCTGTCAGTCAGACCCGAATATCATGATTTGTCACAGGGAGGATAAGGCAGGGTGACACTGATCACTCGGCTAAATCCACCTTTTTGGTATGCCTCTCCGTGGAGCTAATAGCCAGCATACCGACCAGTCGGGCTGGGTGCCAAACATCTTTTTGGAGAATTGAGATTTTCTCTTGAGTTCTTTGCAACTGTGTTGTTTAATCAACAGGTTACTCGGTGAGCAGAACTGCATCAACCGAACAAAGACTGATGTCACTCGGATTACATTCGATGGGCTGCAAGCTGAACCCAGAATCAAAACAACTCAGTCACGAAGCACTCGAGGGCTACTATGAAAAACATGGGCCCGGGTATTTGGAGACAGACGATTAGACGCACCGCCTCCTTGGGCCAAGTCGCGTGGATCTTCCAGAAGACGGGCTTGGTGGACGACGCGGCCCGACTTGCCCTATAAGGAGTAGGATCCTAATTCTACTCGAATACGTGGAGATAAGCGGAGCCGACTGGGCCATATCCCTTATCTTCCTAATACGGACTAGGGAACCAATTTGTAACCTAACCCCTTACATTATATAAAGGGGGTCGGGGTCTCTAGTTAGAGCATCTTAGATTAACCCAGGATCATCGATCTAGAGCCACCTCCCTCGATTGCATACGATCTCGTGCAATCTCAACGAGAACATACGATCATCGTGATCATCTTTTGTTCATTGTGATCAACACCCCATAATACAAAACCACGAGTACAGGAGTAGGGTATTACCTCTTTCCGAGGGCCTGAATCTATATAAATCCTGCCCCCTGTGCTACCATCGAGTTGTGATCTTCGCATAGCCCTATAAAATATATTGCCGACGCAATTTGTCGACAATGGCCCCGAAAGAAGCCCGTCTCCTCAGCGAGGCCCATCTCCTCAGTGAAGCCAGTCTCCTCATCGAAGCCCATCTCCTTGGCCACAGACTCAAGAAGCTCCCGAGAAGGTGATAGCCAAGTCAACCCAGCCTGCTAGTCGGCCAGCCCCTCCGAAGAAATCAAGAAAGAAATCACCGGAGAAGCTGCCATATGAGTGTACCGAAGAGGAGACGGACCAAAGGGTTGGAGCCCAAGTCACCAAATTTTTCGCTAGGAAACCATCTCCACTAAGGGCCCAACCTGGAACGGATGAATGGCATAGAGGCAGGAAGGCAATTAATCTGTAGCTTAAAAGATCCCATTAGTAAATTACCAAGCCCGCCTGTCTCGGACTACGAGCGCATCTTGGATAAAGAAACTAAGAAGGACCCGTCGCATGAACAGACGTCGGTAGAAAAAGCTGCGCAGGAGATGCGTAATTTCATGGAGGAAACTGGACTTGACCATGATCAGAACTAGCATGGAAATTTTGTTTGGGCACATCACTTGTCAAGTATGAGGAGCTTCCCTTAATAACAATGAAGATGCGGAAACACCATGAATGGTACTTGAAGGCGTTGAATAAAGGTATGGAAATGATCACCGTGAGTATCAAAAAACAACATTTCTTCCACGGGCCTAACGAGATCTTTGTCGAATGGGAAATGTGTTCAATCTATACCAGGCGAGGGCCCTTGACGCGAGCATGATGATTCTGTGGACTCTGTAAGTGCCTCTTATCCAATTACATCGTGCATGCCCTTATAGTACAATAACTTGCAAACCTAACTAATTAGTTAATTTCACCTTGTTCAGAATGCTGATAAAAAGATGCAATGATGAGATAATCTACGACTTTGGCTTCCTTGACCCGTATGTTATCAACAAGAAAACAGTTACTGAGCACCCAACAAATACGGAGGAGAACATACTGCATGGGTTTACGGGTCAAGCAACCAAGCCAAATATACTTCTCCTTACCAATTTAAGTACTTGTTCAAACTAATCCTTTTATCTCCTCACAATTCAAACTAATTAGTAACGTACGTTGACCTATATATGTACATGTTTCACTGGGCCCTTTTTATTATTGAGTTACAACATGCAAAGATCATGGTTATGGACTCCAGAAGGATGGAGCCTAAATTATACGAGGACTTCCTCGACATGCTCAACCGGTACATTAATTAATTGTGTTCCTTTCATTAATTATTGTACTAGTTCATTTTTTTCAATTCAAATTAACTCAATGTAATCTTGTGTAGTGTCTACGAACGTTACCGTCAAAATCACATGGGGAGATTCAATAAGAAGTTTGAATTGCACATCGCGAAATATGTACGTATATCATAAAGCTAGTTTTTTATGCTGGTTAACTTCATTGCCATACATTCGATTCATGATTGCAAGTTTTTCACCGCAGGTCCTGCATCAGGAGGCGGGAAACGATTTTTGTGGTTACTAAGTATGCGAGATGATGCATCACCACATAGGAGGCACTCACTACCAGCGAGTTGGCTTTCACAAGCGGTTCCAAACCACTTTTACAAGCGGTTTTGGAATCACTTGTAAGCAATCGCTTGTGATGCTCTTCAGGGCATCACAAGCGGTTTTATACCCGCTTGTAGTACTGCTAGATCCGAGTAAAAAGAGAAATAATTTTATGGGAGGAGTGGGATTCGAACCTAGAACCTCACCTTTCTCGTGACCCACGCCTCACCCTGCTAGCCAACTCATCCCACGCGTGCTCTCTGATGAGATAAGGCAAGTTTTCCTTTTAGCATTTCAAAAACTAGACTTACAAGGGGTTCGTGTCCCGAACCGCTTGTAGAAGGTTCATTTCTCGAACCCCTTGTAAAGCTTGTAGCCTTTACAAGGGGTCCGTGTTCTGAACCGCTTGTAGAACTTTTACAAGGGGTTCGGGACACGAACCCCATTTAAAGTTCTATCCTGACTCAACCTTTTAAACCGCTTGTGATGACACTATCACAAAGGGTTCGCAATGAACCCTTGTGATGTGCCCCTTGTGATGCCTCTATCTCTAGTAGTGACTGCACATAGGACTAGAAGAGGACTAACAGAATTCTCGGTGAGTGTACATAATTGCTACCCTTATTAATGCCTAACAACTTTAAACATAGAATTGAATAGTTAATTTCCTAATTAATGACAGATTCCCTACCGGCTGGAGATGAAAGGCTTGGATAAAGGTTCCATACTCGGGCCGTCGCGTCTAGAGGCAATTCAAGAGCACCTCGCCGGGTTCATTCTAGATGAGGTTATACGTACATCCGAGGGGCGAGTTTTGCCACCAATTGCTTAATCAGATTCCGAAGCCGGAACAATCAAAAGATGTCCGTCGAGCGTCGAGGTCGACGTCACCTAGCCAGATATCAGTTTGTAAAAGATCGCGAGGATAAACAGAAAAACGTGTAATAATTGTGTACATGTCATACTCGTATATAATACATATATAGCCTAGCTGTAATACTTTGTAATTAGTTGTAATTCAAGTTTCAATGAGTAATTTGATTTAATTGTGCCTGATTTATTATATATTTCAACTAATTACCACATATATAAAAATAAAATAAAGATAAATAGCTGTCGGATAAAGCCGTAGAAGAGTAAATGGGAGACCCATTTTAATCCCGGTTGGAACGCGGGGTCCCTGACCAGGCCACGTGGCGCTCCTTCTGCATCAATCCCGGTTGAAACCACCAACTGGGATTAAAAGGTTCCCCAACACGGGCTCCCTGGCCAGTCCATGTGGCAGTCCCTTTTTCCATTAGTCCCGGTTGGAGCTAACAACCGGGATTAAAAGGTCCCCCGCGGGATCCCTGGCCAGCCCACGTGGCGCCCCCTTTTTGCATCCGTCCTGATTGCCTAGGAGGCATTAGTCCTAGGATTTGCTGTCCGGGAGGGACGGGGGTTCCGAACCGGGACGGCTGCCCCTTTCCCCAGTAGTGATTGGCTCATGACTCGGGTTCCGAACCGGGACGGCTGCCCCTTTCCCTAGTAGTGATTGGCTC
Source organism: Olyra latifolia (assembly GCA_036346145.1). Lineage (NCBI taxonomy): Eukaryota > Viridiplantae > Streptophyta > Magnoliopsida > Poales > Poaceae > Olyra > Olyra latifolia. Next base: position 54,827,674 of record CM070530.1, read on the forward strand.
ATGACTTTTTCCCAGTACTGATTGGCTCATGACTCATGACTCGTTTGGCATATTTGGAGGGAATATTTGGGAAATGAGTGAAGTACTTGTTTTGAAAGTCACAATTGTTCATAAAATTATCAATATAATTTTTGCTTTATTGTCATTCTACATTTCCAAAGTCAGTATTGTTCACCAATATAAAATTCATCGTGATATATTCTCGTTAATTTTCTGAATCTGTAGCCACGAAAACACATCTCACGGTGGATGCGCTATGGAGAACTATAGATCCCAAACATTATCCGGCTTGATGCATTATTCAGGATGGACGGTTAGCTGCGCTTGAATTATCACTACACAGTACGCACTGCTCATGCATGGACCCCATTGAGAAGTTGCTACAATCATGGAATTGTATGGTGACACTGGGGCATACTTGGTACGTACTGTGTCACGATCCAATCAGGCGTACAAGGCGGCCAAAGTAGGCCTCTCTGATCATTGTCCGGCTCGCTTGATGATGCATTATGTGAAACGACTGCGCTTCAATTATCAATGCACATGCACTGTCAAGCATTACTCATTGTAGGGTTGGATCGATTCATCAAAAAATATTTTTAGCATTCTTAACTGATAGGGTACGTCTGTGTGACGATCCAACCCCAGGACACAACTGTAGCAATCTCGATGAGTTTCTGAAAGATGAACCAGCTCAGAAATTGTGTCTGTTTGGATGGTAGCCAAAATTACCGTAACTTGATGTGTGTCTAACTTGTTAAGCTTGTCTAAAAGTAGTTCATGAATTTTTTGGCACTCTTTACTTGGACTAAGGGAATCTTGCAACACTTTCCTTAAGAGACTTACACATAGAACCCACATAGAAAAAGAGAAATCTTGTCACGAGTGTGGATATAAACTAAACACATACCTATCTTGGTTAAACTATCTAAGGGTCTGCTTGGATCCATTAGCACTAATAGTTAACAGCTAAAATTAACAGGTGGGGATCCAAACAAGCCTGCTAATAGACCTGCTAACTATTAGCAGCCCACCCTGCTAACAATTAGTTCATTAGCTAGTTGGAGACTACTAATATATGCTAATAGATGAAACCAATTATCCAACCACCTATTAGCAGGTGGATCCAAACAGCCCCTACTAATAGTTAGAAGCTAATAGTAAAGCAATCTATTAGCTATTAGCCAGCTAACTATTAGCACTAATGGATCCAAACATGGCCAATTTATGTGGATAATGTAATATTTGGTGGAAATTGTGAAACTCTTGTGAATAATTTTGCTCAAAATATGACCAATGAATTTGAAATGAGTATGATGGGTGAATTGAATCATTTTTTTGGTTTGCAAATTAAACAATCTGCTGAAGGAATTTTTGTTCATCAAACAAAGTATTGCATTGATCTTTTGAAACGTTTTGATATGTTCAATTTAAACTTTGGATACACCTATGGCTGTTTCTGTAAAACTTGATCCCGATAAAAATGGTAAACCTGTGGACTCAACTAAATATAGAAGCATGATAGGAGCTCTTCTGTATTTAACTGCTTCTAGACCAAACATACAATTTGTTGTGTGTAAGTGTGCCAGATATCAGAGTTCTCCCAAAGAGTCTCATTTGCAGGCTATCAAAAAAATTCTTCGCTACTTGAAAGGTACGTACTCCTTTGGCCTATGGTACTCCAGTGTTTCTTCTTTGGACTTGGTTGGTTACTCGGATGCAGATTTTGCCGGTGATAGAATTGATAGAACCAGCACCTCAGGTATGTGTTCTTTTCTAGGTAATTCACTTGTCTCTTGGTCATCAAAGAAACAAAACTCTATTGCGTTATCTACTGCTGAAGCTGAATATGTTGCTGCTGCTAGTTGTTGTGTGCTTAACTCATTTGGATGAAATCTACTTTACTGGATTATGGTCTTCATTATGATTCTATACCGTTGATGTGTGATAATCAAAGTGCTTTAAATATGGCTAAAAATCCTGTTCAACACAGCAGAACAAAGCATATTGATATTAAACATCATTTCATCAGAGACCATGTTGAAAAGAAAACAGTTGAGTTGATCTTTGTGAAAACTGAAAAACAATTGGCAGACATTTTTACCAAACCTTTGTGCTATCTAGAATTTGCTCGGTTGAGAGGGGAATTGGGTCTCATGCACTCCAACAATATCATGTAGAATAGTCTTGCATATCATATAGTACAAGCATTGTTTATTATACTTGTTGAATACTTATTTATATGGTAGTGAACTTTCACATGATAATTTTTCATAACAAAGCCAACTTAGTTGAGTTGTTTTATTACTAGTAGAGAGTGGGATGTTTATGATCTTATAGTTTTCTACTGGATTGAATAAATTTGTCACAATGGCTATTTTTCAAAAATCAAAATTCCTAATGTGTTTCTGAGTACTGTTTTTTGAGACTCTTTTGTTTAAGCCAGATGATCATGATGAGTCCTTGAGATTGTTTATAAAAATGCAGGGCAAAAGATGCAAGATTGACTATGTAAAGTCTTGCCAAATTAGAAAAAGATGTGAGGTCAACCTCTCCATACCTACACATGACAAGATGCAATAAAAATATTTTCCATATAGGAAAAAGATGCAAGCTCAACCTTGCCATACCTATAAAAAAAACAACCGGGCTTGTGAGATAAGAAGGTATCAGATATATAGACAATATGTACTCAGCAGCTTTGGACAGATAATTGTGAGTCTGGCATTTTATATGTGCTCAAATCTAGTACCTTTATCACATGGGCTATTTTTATATATTAAATATTTTGCCCAAGTGTACTTATTCACTTGTCCATGAGTTTATTGTAATCTTATAACCATCTTACTCAAAACCAGTGGTTTCTACTTGACTATGGGGCAGTTCCTGGATTTTGGAGTGTGGATATGAATTGTTATAATATTTGTGTTCACCTTGAATAATTTATCAATGCTTTTAGGTTTGCATTTCATGGCATATTTTTATTTATTTTTTATTCTTGTGCGATCCTTGATGTGTGTTTTGACAAAGGGGGAGTGATTTCCTTGATTTGTATAAGTTGCATTCGTTCAGGGGGAGAGATAGTGTTTGCATGATTTGGTCATTTGGTCAGAAGGATAGTTGGTGTTTCAGAGAGAAGACTTGCATGTCCTGGATTTGTTGTGAGGGAGAGTTTACATTAAGGGGGAGAGTTTTTATTAAGGGGGAGCTATTTTGAATATTCATTGTATTGTGTTGTCAAATCACTCATCAAAGGGGAGATTGTTGATTTACATGTGTGTGATGAGGTGATTTGCCAACAAATTAGATTGATTTTTGGAAATAGAATAGAAAAGAAATATTAAAGGAAAAGAAAATGATAAAAAAAAGTGCTGCATGCATGCTACGGGTGACATGCATGGCTATGTGTGATTAACTCATTTGTCTTTTGTGATTACCGGAAGTTGTTTAGCATTTAGTGATTAAGAAAAGAATATAAAAAGGGAAAAGAAGAAAAGGTGTGTCAATGTGTGTAGCGTGCTGCAGTGCCGCTGTGTGCGTGAGCGCAAATGGCAGCAGCATGGCAGCAAGCAGTGAGGCAGAGCAGACGGCGCGGCGAAGCGGCGGCGGGCGCCAGACGCGTGGCGGGAAGCATGCGGCACGAGCCGGGCGCTGCATGAGTGGTTATGACAGCTGCGGTGGGCCGGAGCGAGCGCGCATGGGCCAGGTGGCGAGCAGCGTGCAGCCCAAGTACGGGAGACGTGTCGAGCCTGTATAAAAGGGACCCGATGGGATCGCGAACAGTAGCGTGTTTTAGGGTTTTTGACCGCGGAAAAATCCCGAAAATTAGAAGAAAAATTCCAGAGCAATTGTAGATCTATTAGAGAGAGTTCAGAGGTACTTTTGAGGTGATTTGGGCTTCAATTGTAAAGGAACCATGGTCAACTATTGAGGTAATGAAAATTGGGTTCCGGTAATTGATTCTTGCTATCTTCCTTCATCATCTTGTTATTTCTAGCTTTAGGTTTAATTTACCTACTGTTTTAGCATTAATTTTATTAGATTATCATCTTTTAGTCCTGTTTTGTGCGCCACGATCCTTCAATGGCCTAACCTCTGCGGCGAGACCGAAGATGCGAGGTAGAGACTGAAGAGGATTCCGGCTCCAGCAATGCGAAACAAGAGGACGACGATCGTCATCACTTTCGCTTTCGCCTGAGTGGTTCTCTTTTTTTAGGGATGCCCATTCTAGCGGCCTTATTCCACTCCTTTGGGTGAATGCAAGCACCAAGTCACGAAGCCCTTCAACCCCGCTAAATCTGCTGCGAGCCAAGACATGCATCAACAACCCTGCATGCTGCACTTGCGTCAGGACAAGACAAAACGTGTGCGCTGTAAAATTTTCTTGCTTAACGAAATTGCACTACTCATGCTCATGCGTTGTATCCTTTTCAGCCCACTCAATGCGGCCGAACGATGGTGAGGGAAAATGATAGAGAAGCTTAATTTATCTGTTTACCAGAGGATCGAGGTAAATCACAATAAAATGTCATCTCCCCATGACTTCCATAGATATCTCACTTTTGACGTTTTGTAATGTTTTGGTATGTCATCACGACATTTCATGGATTCCATAGGATCTGTTTATTAATTTCTTGCAAAGCCCACATAATGGTAAGCATTTTTCAAAAGAATAAAATAGAGTTTGTATAGGGAAAGGGTAAATCTACCCAGCCATGTTTTTTCTTCATTTTATCCTTTTAATGATTTCCTCATTCCAGATAAACCTATTTCATACTTAATCCCATTTCCCACAGTTGTTTATAAAACTATCATGAGTCGACCACTCTTTTGTTCAATCCAAATAATCAGATACTTACTATTCTATTATCTTCGCTTTATGGCTTTCCTTTTTATATATTTTATTACTTCTTTGGTTAGTCGTCATCTCTGCGATTGAATTCGGTAAATATATGGTGACCTTCCTGCCATTGGAGATAAAGTTTGAAGTGTGGTTTTATTTCGAAGAAGTGGTATCAGATATGTAAGTGCACATTGTCTACGGTGCATTTTGTTCTCTGCTTTTATTTGTAGAGGACTATATACATGAAGATATATACACACAATTTGATTTCGGGAATTCATCGGGTATAATATTTTAGTAGCATGCTATTCTACTGGCGGTAGGTCCTAGAAAATGTTTTTGCTACCACTTGGCCCATCATTAAGCCTTTTTTCTCTCATGTCCTATGTCCGCTCGGCCCATCATTCGCAATAATCGTCCTAGGAAACACCGCCTACGATCAACGTAGCACCCCTAAGGTGTAGGGATCCCACGACCACTACAACTGCGAGCGGTGCGGCTCACCAAAGTGAGAGGGCTCTCATGAATGGAAGGGTCGTGTTGATGTATGCGTATCATACCCCTTATCCACCACCTAAACTCAGGAATGCGTCCTCGGGCCGTGTCCGGCTTATTGGGCCGTCCAAGCGTGAGGCTTAGGCCAAGTCCGCATTGCCCACGATAGGAGGGCTCTAAACCGAATCGGATGAGAGCACCGGGTGCCTTCCATGCCCCGGACTCCCTCTTTCCATATACACGAAGACTGTATCCCATCAGGAGACGAGGCCTGCGACACGCGCAAGGTTCGGGCAGGTTCGGCTATGACTCGGGAAAGACTTGGCGTACAGGACAAGGACTCAGGATAGCACTTTCCATCCTTAGACCTAGGAACCCCTCGTTAGGACCCTGTATAAATACCCCCACCATTGTATAGCGGGAAGCACATGATATCTAGGCGCTCGACACCTCGTCTTGCGCCTCGGATCAACCCCCTATAACCATCAACATCATAGTCGAAACAAGGTAGGACGTAGGGCTATTACCTCCTCTGTGAGGGGCTTGGACCTGCGTAAACCCTATGTCCCTGTTTCTCTTTGCACACCCCCACACCTTCGGCAGTTACGACAAGAAGAAGGGTTCGTTGGTTCTCCACAAACAAACAAATATGCTCGGCTTGGCTGATCACCCCCTCGATTCACAGTCTATACCCGGATCCTGTAGGACCCCGGTCACCAACCGCTAACAGCTGGCGCCAACCGTGGGATCGACATCATTCCTTTTCGTTTTCAACTTCCAAGGATGCACTTCCCAGGAAATCTCAACTGCTTCTGCGCAGTTTGTGTTCAGCCTAGGGTGCCATCACTGTCAAGGACCCCTCTGAACGCCTTTCGCGTCTCATCAGATCCGATCTCTAGAGGCGTCATTTCCTCAGCCCTCGACCCGAATCGGATCTGTCTACCATGACCCCCGCCGTCGGGGTAGATGAAAGGATCCACTGGAACACGGTAGAGGCCGGCTTTGTCTCGACCTCTCCGCCGGTTCGTCTCCAAACCTTCGGGACCTGTTCCTAAGGGCTCGGGATCTACTGTCCCGGACTTCCCCACCTACGGTCTTCATGGACACTCCTATGAAGGGTCCTTCTTCCAACATATAAGCTCCTCTGGTACGGATGTTGGTTTCTATCCGATCAACAGTAAGAGGATTGATATCTCTAAACATCGTATCAATTTGGAGGGAACAAGGTGGGATGACACTAGCAGCGATGAATCTGAAATCAACTCATCTTAGTTTGAATCCATCTTTCATATGGTCAATATGGCCGGGACTGAGATCGAGGATGCTGGTAATGGTAATGACCGCATCAACAATGAAGGGGGACAATCGTCAGCACAATCCTATCACTAACAACAACAATAATAATAATCTGCCTCAAGTACCGAGCCCCCGTACTGTAGCTCGTCAGGAGGTTCGGACCGCTATTGATGGGAGCATGGTGCACATGCGTCAGAGGGCTTTGATCAAGGTTGAACGCAGGCATCAGGCTGGGGACTCTTCTCCCCTCCGGGAGCAGAATCTCGTCGCAACCCCAGCCACGCCTCCTGTCGTGGCTCGGCCCATGGCGAGCGGCGAAACTGAGACTCCGTCACGTATAACCTAGCTCCGTCTCCTCGCTATCTCCAACGTTATGCGCTCCCCTACTCTTGACGTTGCGGGCGTCGACAAGGATCTCAAGTAAACACTCGCGGACGAGTTGGTGCACGCTACGTGAGACCTGAACGACTACACGGCTCGAGGCAGTCCCTCAGCTAGCTCTTGGTGCAATCGCAGTTCGATGAGCCATCCGTCTCAGCTCCTTCCACAAAGAACCAGCAGCCTTAGGGCAATAAGAATCGCGATCCCCCGCGCCATGATTAGGCTTCACTGGACAAGTGGCATGAGTATCATGATCTCAGGGACGACCTCAACTGGTGCTAGGAACCTCGGTTCTTCACCTAGCTTTATTGTATTCTCTTCTCCTTTTGTCTTGACCAAGTCTATTGTATCCATTTCTTTTTTTCTTTCCATGGAAACAAACTAATCCTAGCTTTATTGTATTCTCCTCTCTTTTCTTTCCCAATTTTATTGTATCTGTTTATTTTTTTCTCGCCCATTTGGTTTCCATTGTTACACCTGACAAACCCTGCACACTATCTTAAACGTTATGTCTTTTCCTACCCAATTTTATTGTATATGTTTTTTCTTCGTGCCCACTTGGTTTCCATTTTTACATCTGACAATCCCAGCATACACTATCTTAAGAAGTCATGTAGAATTGTACAATGTGCTACAATGTTCTGTGGTTTTAAAGTTGTTGCTGCATGTTAACGATTATAGGCAACTTCCTAGTTTTAAAAAATAATTTACGGAAATTTACCCTAAAAAGTATCAATTTTTCTTATAACGCCAAAAGCATTTTTTTGGATGAATGGAGAGAAGCGAGGCGGTGTATATGTTACCAGCAACGATCGAGTTACTGAAATGCCGGATCTGCCATTGTTTATAATAAAACAAAGGGACTAAAATGTCCTTCTAAAATAGAGATACAAAAGAGTAGAGGGGACTAATGATAATGATAATGAGGGGGACCAGAAGTCCTTTCCTAGCAAGGAGACGAAGCCGCCGAGGAGGACGACGGTGGTCCATGTAACCACGAGGATACTCAGCCACCTCACGCTGATGGACAGGTGACCTGAGACCACAGCATAGGTATTGATAGCCTTCACTTCCCCCCACTCCTCGTCACCAATGCGGTCGTCGTCGACGCGAGCCATTCTCCTCCCTTCAAGTTTCTTGCGTATATACTCATAGAGTTTACCATATTGTACCACATGACGGAAAAAAGGAACTACACATCAAATTCAGTCCCGTGCATGTCTACCGCATTAGTAGATCATTCACATCCTCTACCAGATTCTAGCCAGTAGCGAACTCATGGTTTAATACTCTAATTTCCTAACTGAATAAGCTGGATGAAACTACTATATCAAAACACTGATACATACCAGCAGCTAGGTGGCCTTGCTGTCGCTACAGCCGTACATCAGTCACAAGTTAAGAGGCTTGAACGACCAACCCCTGTAATGGAGTAGGTTTGATCCGGCGGCCAGCATCGGTCTTGAGCTTGCGCTGTCCTCCTGAGCTTGTGCGCTTCTGAATCTCTAGCTTGGCTTCAATGGCTTGTTATTGAGTGGAGGGGTGGATGCTCCTAAGCAACCACAGCAGGTACGGTATAACACTGTGCGAGGGGCCACACAGTGAAATAGCGTGGGAGGCGGGCTCACAGCAGGCACGCGATGGAAAGATTAGCGAGTAGCGGGGGGAGGCCCATACGCGATATGTGGCGGGGTCGCGTGCGAGCGCTATACGTCGCGCACGGCGGGCGTTCCCCAAGGTCGTCTCGTTCGCAGGTGTCGGCGAAGGTTGCGAAGAGGACGCGAGGCCAGAACGGAAGGGCGGGGCGAGCGGCGCAGGAAGGTCCCTGCCATCGGCGCGTGGAAGAGCAGCCACCAGAGGGAAAGGGGCGAGGAGCGACGGTGGAGTCGCCCTTGTCAATCTCTTCAGCGAACTCTTCATCGGACCCTAGGCCCTGCTGCTCAGGAAAGAGGTACGCCTTCGCCCATTCCTCGTAGAGTAGAGGTAGTTGTAGACCGGCGGTGGTGGCGGGGAAGGCGGCGGCGGATAAGCCGGGAGGGGGAACCGGTTTGCACAGATCTATACGCCTTGCAAGGAGGCGGCGGCGGGGAAGGCGGCGGCGGATAAGCCGGGGGGAGGGGGAACCGGTTTGCCCAGATCTATACGCCTTGCAAGGAGGGGGCGTCGATTTTGGTAGGAATCCCTGGAGGTTTTTGTAGATCGTAGCTAATTGAGTTGCCTCATCAGTTATCTCAAGCGATCTCTAGCAAATGAAGAGGATAGCTGAAGTTTCAGTCAATAATCTGGCATTTTGCTGCCAAGTTAAGCTAACTAATTTCAGAAATTGCACTACTGGAGAAGCACTCCAATTACTCTGCATTGACCTGAACAATAAGATGGGCCATTAATTCTATGGAAGTAGGTCTTTTGCCTGGAGCCAGTGACAAAACCTGATGTAGATGCATCCTCCAATCTAGCAAAAAGATCAATTTTGTTTCACAGTCAAACTTTTTACTCGTCTCATTTTCCTTTCAAAAAGGACCAATATCTCTATGGAAGTAAGAATTCCCTATGGTTTCAACCTTTCTAGATGGAGACAGAGTAGTTAGTGAAAGCTCTAATTGCCGCGGTGGAGGAAGTGGCGGGTGAAGTCCGCATCGTGGCCGAGCAGCACATCGATCCGGGGAGCTCACCGGCAGCAGTTGAATCTAATTGGGCGGTGGTGGACATGGAAGGCATCGCGGAGAGGCTGGACAGCTTGGCGCTGCAAGCCCGAGACCATATGGATCGGAACCTGCAGATCGAAGGAACACCGAAGGGCATTCATGTGGACGAACAAGGTAGAAACCCATGGGATGACATTGATCCGGGCGACGTAGTGCCTAAAAATTGGCAACCTGGTGATGACGAACACTATGGCTTGTTCCAAGATTGGCTAGAGGAAAATGGGCTCGAGTATGACAGTGATCAATCGAGGGGTATCTAGTGGTGCTATGTGTTCCGACTAATGCCGTACTAATCGTAGAACTATATTGTCGCTTGGATAATATGTTGTAGTGTGTGTGTGAAACTAGGTAAATTTTTTCATCCCCGCTCTGTACGGAAGACATATTATTCGCAATGTAATATGTTTGTTTTAGGTTACCCATTTCCACTATGGCATGCAATGATTGTGAGGATTATTAAGGCACTTACAAGCAGTGCATGTAAGTTCTTTGTAGCTGTATGTGCATTTTTGTGCAGGAAAACAATGGATGATGAAGCAATTCGTCGCATGATGGTGTATGAAGGAGCAAAGCTGACATTTCCATATCCGTCTCATATCCCAGGAGCTTCTTTCCATGCCGGTGCTGCTGATCGCAGTGAGTTACCGCATGTTCCATTTCAGGGAGGCATGTACGGTGTTTACCAGCAGGGTCCATCGACAGGCCAGTACGGTCCCTACCCCTACGGTTCATCATCTCAAGGGGTGTCGTGGAGCCAACATACTGAACAACAGACTAACTGTGAGCACGATGAGGAGGACAGCGAAGAGGTGGAAGAAGTACTTACTGCTGTTTGCAAAGGGAAGGGACCAAAGGGCCCCAATTATAACGAAGCGGAAGATAGAGTACTCATGTCGGTTTGGTTGAACACGTCGTACGATCCAATTGTTGGCAACAATGAGACTGCGAAAAGTTATTGGGGCACAATAACAAGAGAGTTCAACAAGCATTCTACTAGAGGTCTGCAGAGGGACAAGAGGTCCATTAAGTATCGATGGCAGACGATCAACAAGATAGTAAGTTATTTTGTCAGTTGGCATCGTAGGATGGTTGCACTTAACCAGATTGGCAAAACAGACGCAGACAAGGTATGAGCTGAAGTTTTTCATATCTTGCACTACTCCATACCATGATTTGTCAATACGACCATGTTATAACTATTTGTGCAATTTTGTACTAGGTAAAGGATGCTTTAGCCCTGTATAAGCAGGGAATGAAGAAGGCCTTCGCGCTCATGCATTGTTGGGAGGTACTAAAGCACCAACCTAAGTGGACTTCACAGTCAGGTGCCGACACTTCGAACAAAAAACAGAAGACCACCTCTGCAGCTTCTCCAGCCGACTCGAACAGCCCGTTGGTTGAGAGCCAGATCGAGACAGTGGAACGGAGGCCGATGGGCAGGAAGCAGGCCAAAGCGCATACTACGTCATGTGGTACACAATCAACTGAGCTCTTGGGCAGATTCAAAGCCTTAAAAAGAGATGAGGCGGCGTACAAGCAATCGTACTATGAGCATCTTGCAAAGGTGAGAGAAGAAGAAGTTGAGGCAAAATGCATAAGTTTGGAACGGATTGCCAAGACAAAGGAGCAGGACACGGAGTTAAGGAGGCGAGCTATTAAGACAAAGGAGGAGGACATGGAGTTAAGAAGGTGAGCTACTGAATCCGAGCTCGAACTGAAGAAAATGGAGTGGGAGAGGCATATAAAGGGGTGAATTTTGATGGCATGACCGAGCGTAAACGTAGGTACTACAAGCTGAAGCAAGATGAAATTTTGCGCGCCTATGAGCAACGCGATCAGCAGTAGTTATATGTAGCCGTGTCATACATTGAATTGCTTTGTTTTTTCCATATCTTTGCACTGCACTTGATGAACTTATATTTGAACCTGTCCTGTAGCTGGTCCTCAGTGATTGATCCATGCTGCATATGATTGAAGCTGTTCTCATATGTGAACTGTAATAAGTGGTATGTTCGGTCCATTGTTGCTACTTATTTATGAACTCTGCATGCTATGTTGGTACTACTGTGTCGGCCTGTTTTTTTGCTTTCAAGGTTCTTGTGAAGGTGTTCCACGATCTGGGTGCTAAAAGTTTTTTGACAGCAACTGGAAGTTATACCATTAGTGGTCTTCAACTGGTTCATGGTCATCCATGAGCACGCAATCAAATGGGTCAAGTTTGCATATGTTTGATGACTCATGTTTTAGTCCACCACGTCAATCTACTAGATTAAAAATCATTGCCACCGCAATTTTGGTAATTTCATGAACATATGTAATAATTGTTTCAGCACACCACATGGAACTGCAGCACACCGCAATACCTTATTTAACTTAAAATAGAAGTACAGCACACCGTCATAGCAACCACATAGAACTACATCGCATTGAACTTCACCAGAGCAACTATGCATGAATACATAGCATAGAAGTATAGCACACCATAGAACTACACTAAACACAGACAACGTACTAGTAATTGATAAACCTACATACCACCATGCATGGCCCACTGATGCTCCACTAGGTCTGCCTTCAGCTGCCTGTGCTTTGCTTTGTCACGGATTGCAAGATTCATTGACAAGAAAGTGTCCAACAACTGCGAGCCTCCCTGTTCCGGCTGCACAAGCTCTCCCATTCCCTCAAATTCCGGTGGCCAGTGGCTTATTCCTCCCTCGTCCTCCACTATCATATCATGCATGATGATACAAACGAACATTAGGTCCCGAAGTGACCTCTCGTCCCAAAGCCGCGCGGGCTCTCGAATGATATGGAACAGGCCCTACAGTTGACCAAATGCACGCTCCACATTTTTGCGGCAAGCGGAGTGAGAGGCGGAGTATAGCTCGGCCTTCCTTGTGAGCGGCAGCGGGATGTTCATCACAATTGTAGCCCACTCCGGATAAAAACCATCTGCTAAGTAATATCCTATGGAATAGTGGTGGCTATTTACAATGTAATTAATTGCAAGTACATCCCCCTCGCTAACCTATCGAATAAGGGAGACCTATGGAGGACATTTATGTCGTTGTTTGACCCGGGCACTCCAAAAAATGAATGCCATATCCATCCGTCAAAACTTGCAACAACTTCTAGGATGAGTGTTGGCTAGAGACGTGTCCAATGTACGTGCCATGGTATGCCGCTAGGCAATTTTTCCACTTCCAATGTATACACTCAAGGCTATCGAGCATACCTGGAAAGCCCCGGCGCTCGGCTTCTGCGAGTAGCCTGGCCGTGTCATCACTATTCGGGGCACGCAGGTATTGCTCCCCAAATACCTTGACGACAACATCAGCAAATCTCCCGGTGCTCGTCAGAATCATCGTCTCCGCGATGCGTAGGTACTCGTCGATGCTATCGGCAGACGTCCTGTACGCCATCATGCGAAGGGCCGCTGTGATCTTCACTAGAGGATGAAGGCCGAGCTTCTTGGCGCTGTTTCTCTTTTGCTTGAAGTAATCGTCGTAGTCGACAACCGCGTTCGCGATACGGAGGAATAACTGCTTGCTCAAATGAAACCTTCGTACATTGCGCAATAATAATTAATCTCTACATGCATATGACAGTTGAATGTATAGATGAACACATTGGACACGAATACCTGCCTTCTACGAAATAGGCCCTCGTGATATATGGGAGAATCCGCGAAGTAGTCTCGCATGAGCTACGCGTAACCCTCCTGTGGCTTGCGATCGATGGTTCGGCGACCGATGACGAGCCAACGTACCTCCGCCGACCATCCTCTTCTTCCTCCATCATCGTGGTGATAATCGCGACCACGACAGCATCATCGTCTGACGATTCCGATACGGGCGCCTCATACTCCTCAGATTCTGATGAAGTGGAACTCATCTTGTATTGCTAAACTATTGAAGTGAATGTTTCTACTTTCGTTTACAATGTCGAATGGTATTGGAGTCTCCCACCTTGGCATTTATAGAGGAGCCGGGCCAAGCTCCTTCCAGAGGAAGCCACCCCAAGCTCCTTTCAGAGGAAGCCAATGGCCTAGGAGGCTTCTGAAGCAAACTGTTGAGCACATGCCAGTTCCTTCCATGGCAAGCTTTCGACGTTCCTATTGCGTACACATGTGACGTAAAACACAACAAGTACAAGAGCGTAATTCCAATCGATCCACATAAATCATGGCCACAAATTTTTAAACGGTTATGTTTAAAAATATGAAACTCAATTATATAAATTTATGAGCCACTTTAATTAACGCTGTCTGTAAACCAGCTAAAAAACACGGGCAATATTCCCTCGCGTACGTAAATACGGCGGTTGGAAGTTAGTTGATATATACTCATGAAAGAGAATATAAAGTAGCAGATATAGAGTACCTGAAACAGGGATGTACAGTTTTAATAGGAGAGAGAATATAGAGTGTTGGGTTTAAGGTGATATAGAGTAGGAGATATAGAGTACCAGGTGTGGTTGCTCAAGCCATCAAAAACTAAAGAGAGATATTGCAAGAGAATGCAAATCAATGGAGCTTTATCGGTCGTGCTGTGTGTAGGCATCAATCATTGTCCGGCTTGACTTGTCACTGACTTGTGCCTGCCTGTCTTGTCACTGCACTGTTCACAGTCTCGACGCCATTAAAACTTGAAAACGATGTGCTGGATAGCTTTTTTCTTCGGACTGTCGTATTGGATATTTAGACTATCTTAGTACTACCTTCTTACCCTATCACTATTTATGCAGTAAACTAAGTCTCTCTCTCTCCCCTACTTTTCACTATTCCTATCTTATCCCTTTCCTATCACTATTCGAAGATTCCCTATTCTTACCCTATCACTATTCAAAGATTCTATTTCTATCACATCCTTTCCTCACTATTCACTGTTACAGTACCTGTCTACAGTTATACGGCAACGCAGCTACAGTGGCTGGGTTCGGTCTTAAGACGGTTGATGCTCTTGAATGCTGGGAAACATTCATTAGTGTCATGGGCCTGTTGACACCTAAAAATGGCCGATCGGATTTGGTCCATTGGATTATGGAAATTTGACGTAGAATTCTATCGGCTTGTCTCAAGGAAGAATCCAGAATTAGTAAATTGTCACATACGAATCGGATTTCTACCCAAGATTTAGACCTTCATCTAGAATTCTTTCCTAGTTTTCTTGTAATCGACTTCATGTCGACTTAGAACTCTTAGGCTATATAAAGGCCCCCTTCAGGGCGTGTAATCTCTCACAACTCAATACAAAAAACACCCTTTTCTCGAATCCGGTCGACTTCATCGAAAGGCTTCAAACCACAGGTAAAGCTATCTTGATGTAATCGATTCTTTACTAGTACCTATATGCAAGGTTGTCTTGGGCTTCCCGATCCTTTGCACGCTGTGCTGTCTCGGATATAATCTGATCCATAGCGTGTAGTTATCTCGGAAGTCAATCGCTTGGTTTTGGCTAGTTTTAAGCTTATAGATTATTATAGATATGTGCTGTCTCGGATATAATCTGATCCATAGCGTGTAGTTATCTCGGAAGTCAATCGCTTGGTTTTGGCTAGTTTTAAGCTTATAGATTATTATAGATATGTAGCCCAGATTTAGAAATGGTGAGCCATATTGTCGTTGCATACGTATCATACCCCGTACCCACCGCATGGGTACAAATAGGGTCCATTGGACCCAGGGCAGGCCAAACCTGCAACGCACAAGGCCCAGGCCCGTGCCTCGTGGCCCATGATCATGGGATGCCTAACTCTGACTAGGATAAAGGCCCATCACGGGCTCTTACTCTCGACCTTCCATACAAAAGCAATCCGGACTACGACTCCAAGACGGATCCAGCGCCGGCAAACGAGGAGGACCTCTACTTCGACTCGGATACACTACGCCCGATTCACGATTCAACCACAACTCGGACGCCCTCCTTCCATTGCCAGGTGTAGACCCTCTAGTATAGTATAAATACTCGCCACCACTGTATAGTATAGCCGGTGGGTAACTTTCAGAGAACCTTCCCGACAAGGCCAAGAGAGTTCACCTCACGACAGACACGTTCTAACTACACATTGTAACCTCGATCCAGGGCTCGGATCCTCGGATCGACCCCTCTGTACTGTTACACTCCATAATCGAAACCAAAGCAGGACGCAGGGCTATTACCTCTACAGTTAAATTAAAAAGTGTCTCCAGGACTCGCGCATCCTATTGGTGGTTAATAACATCATAATTGAATAGCTTTAAGCCACCAACATTCTTGTAATCAAAGGGACAAACCCCTGAAATCTTGCGGATTTGGTTTACACTAACAAAGTTCCACAAGTTGTGATTTATATTTAAATGCAGGGACAAAATAGGAACTTATGAGCAATATACAACACATGGGAAGAGCTAGGGCCCATTTGGCCGAAAATGGCCAACCGGCCGGTGGCCCATTTTGCCTCCACGTGTGCCAATCCACCTGCAAAACAAAGAAACACAGATTAGAAGGATCATAGCTGCAAGACAAGATGGAAGTCGGTTACCTCGGAAAGGATGGGATTAGCTCTTAATGGATCCATGGCCCCACCTAAACTTGAGAGAAAACACAAATAACTGCAATACCGGCAAAGGGGAGTGATCACAGCCATTCAAGGAAGGATCCCATGCTGATCAGTGGTTTTGAGGGCACCGGACCGGTGTCACTTGACCACCGGCCGGTGGGGACTTTTTCTACAGTTGCATTCCAAGGCATGGTTAACAAGTGTCCAGCCACGTGGCATGCTTAGGAAGGCCTTTGGCATGCTTAGGAAGGCCTCCGGGTAGTGTAAATACCCCCTACATCCTTCATTCAACACACACAAGAGAAGCAAATCAGTTGAAGAAGCAGCGAAGCTCTGGTAGAATAGAGAGTAGGGAAAGAGAGTGAGGTGTGAGTCGGGTAGCGGCTGGCCTGTCAGCTTCTCCTTCCTTGTGCCTCGGGGACGGAACTCTCCGAGTGAAGTCCAGGTGTCCGAGTCGGGTAACATTGTAATTGTACCTACTTTCAAGTAATATACATTCAAGTGTACTTACTATGTCTGCGGGATCCTCGTTTGTGCAAGTGACGTTTATTCGCTTGTTATGATTGCTTCTGCTATTGCGTATAGTAGAAATAGTGATTGCTAGTGCAGGCGGGGTGTCTGGGTTAGTAGTTAGCTTGGTTTGCAGCCAACCCCATGGATAGTTGTGGTAGCCGGAGCTTACTAACCGCATCCTTCCGGTCTCTCTATTCCACCACGTTTGGGTTAGGCCGGTAGAGCCAGCAGACTTGGGTTAGTGGCCCCTTTCTCATCCCTTTCCATGGCCCGTCCATTTCGCTCCGAAGCAGATAGAATAAGTGTACCTTGAGTATTGTCTCGTTAGCACGGGTGCAGTTTCAGTGTATCTTGCACTTAGTAGCCCTCTCTACCTGAAATCACTAGTATCCCTTCTCGTGTCCGGGCTATAGAATTCGAGGCTAGTTCACTTCAAGTTCCCTGTGGAAATCTGTTAGGGTTAGGGCACCGCACACACGCACGCGAACACAGTGTTTAACGTGGAAAAACCTCTCCAATGTGGAGAGGAAAAAAACCACGGAGAAAACAATCACTATGACGGTTTAGGATTTACATGTACAAGGGGTGGCTATATATAGCCAAAAAAAGGCCCGAAAATAAAGCCCAAAATTGAGTCCTAATCCAATAAGAATTAGAGTCAAAACCCAACAAATCTCCCCTTGACTCTAAATCCATAGTAGCATTGTCTCCCCTCAACCCCGTAGGGTATTAAGCTCCGTGAATACCAACCAAGTCAAGGCAATGCTTGAACTTGGTGTTTGAAAGTGGCTTTGTAAGCATGTCTGCAGGATTTTCATCGGTGTGTATCTTCCCCACAATAATTTTGCCTTCAGCAACAATGTCACGGATGAAATGGTACTTGATATCAATGTGCTTGGTCTTGGCATGGCACACATCATTCTTGGTCAAACAAATAGCACTGTGGCTATCACAATAAACAGTATTAACATTCTGTGGAATACCAAGTTTAGAAACCAGACCTTGCAACCAAATAGCTTCTTTAACACCTTCAGTCGCTAAAACATATTCTGCCTCAGTAGTAGAAAGGGCAGCAATAGACTGTAGTGAAGCTTTCCAACTTATTGCAGAACCACACAATGAAAACAAATATCCAAAAATAGACCTTCTTTTATCAAGATCACCAGCATAATCAGAATCAACAAACCCAACAACACTATTTGTCTTCACCTTACTTTTATCAAACATCAAGCCAAAATCAGAAGTACCTTTCAAATAACGAAGAATCCACTTGACTGCATTCCAATGTTGCTTGCCAGGATTATGCATAAATCTGCTAACCACACTAACAGCATGAACCAAATCAGGTCTTGTGCAGATCATAGCATACATAAGATTACCAACAGCACTAGAATACGGTACACGAGACATATAGTCCTTGTCTTCTTCATTGGTAGGACATTGACTTGAAGATAATTTAAAATGTGAAGCAAATGGCGTAGAAATAGGTTTGCAATCATTGAGATTAAATTTTTTAAGAACTTTCTCAATGTAGCTTTTCTGAGATAGAAATAATTTACCAGTCTTCCGATCACGCTGAATTTCCATCCCAAGAATTTTCTTTGCTGGTCCAAGGTCTTTCATCTCAAATTCATGACTAAGTTGAGCCTTCAATTGATCAATCAATGACTTGTCATGAGAAGCAATGAGCATATCATCAACATAAAGCAGCAAGTACACAAATGATCCATTGGGAAATTGTTTAAAATAAATACAATGATCATAGTTGCTGCGAGAATAGTTTTGTGCCATCATAAATGAGTCAAACCTTTTATACCACTGCCTTGGAGCTTGTTTGAGGCCATAAAGAGATTTTTTCAGATAACAGACTAAATGCTCTTTACCAGAAGCAACAAACCCATCAGGTTGTGTCATATAGATCTCCTCCTCTAAATCTCCATGCAAGAAAGCAGTTGTAACATCAAGTTGCTCTAACTCCAAATCAAATAAAGCAACTAAAGTAAGCATAACTCGTATAGAAGTATGGCGAACAACAGGAGAAAAAACTTCATTAAAATCAATACCTTCCTTCTGTTCAAAGCCTTTAACCACTAACCGAGCTTTCCATCTTGCCGGTTCAACTCCAGAAATACCATCCTTCTTCTTATAAATCCATTTGCACTTTAAAGGTCTTTTACCTTCAGGAAGCTCTACTAAATCCCATGTACAATTTTTATGAAGGCTCTCAATTTCTTTGTTCATAGCAGACAACCACATAGAAGAGTTTTCACATGAGATAGCTTCAGAATAAGAAGAAGGCTCGAAAACATCACAAATATCTTGTGCAGCATAGTTGGAAACATTATCAGTGTCATGATATCTAGCAGGCAACTGGATATTTCTCCTAGTTCTATCTCGAGCAATGCAATGATCATTAGTGGCAGGAGGTGTTGGATCAACACTAGCATGAGTATCATCTGATTGTGTAGCAACTGGTTGTGAAGAAAAACTAGTAACAGAATCAACAGATGAAGTAGATTCAAATTCAGTGTGACTTGTACCATCACCAGAAATTTCAGATTCACTTGCAGTATTACTATCAGATGAATAAATAGCCTTTTCATCAAAAGTAACATCACGACTAACGATCACCTTGCGAGAATCAGGATACCATAAACGATATCTCTTGACACCAAGACCATAGCCAACAAATATGCATTTTCTAGCTCTAGGCTCCAATTTACCATTATTAACATGAGCATAAGCAGGACACCCAAAAATTCTTAGATTAGAATAATCAACAGGGTTAGCTGACCAAACCTCTTCTGGGATTTTAAAATCAATCGCTGAATTTGGAGAGCGATTAACCAAATAAGCAGCTGTGGCAGCAGTCTCAGCCCATAGAGCACGCTTCTCCCATAGGCCTGCATTGGAGAGCATACAACGAGCCCTTTCCAAAAGAGTACGATTCATTCGTTCTGCCACACCATTTTGTTGAGGAGCACCTGGAACAGTCAAATGTCTTGCAATACCATGATCAGCACAATAAGCATTAAACTCACCACTACAAAATTCCAATCCGTTGTCAGTTCTTAATTTCTTGATTTTCTTGCCAGTTTGATTTTCAACTAGAGCTTTCCAAGTCTTGAAAGTGGGAAAAGCATCATTCTTGTGTTTTAAAAAATAAACCCAAACTTTGCAAGAAAAATCATCCATTAAAGTAATCATATACTCACATCCTCCAAGAGAAGGAAAAGGTGAACGACCCCAAAGATCAGAATGAATGTAATCAAGAACTCCTTTACTCTGGTGAGTTGAAATAGCAAAACTGATCCTCTTTTGTTTGCCAAAAATACAATGCTCACAGAAATCAAGTTTGTCAATATCATGTAAAAGTCCTTTCTTATGCAAGAGATGCATACCTTTTTCACTCATATGACCCAAGCGCATGTGCCAAATCTTGATATTGTGAGGATTGATGCAATCAAACAATTGCAGAACTCAGAATCAGAGATCCTTGCAAGTAATATAGACTATTTACACGATCAGCTTTTAACACAACAAGGTTGCCTTTTGAAATCTTAAGAACACCATTTTCACCGGTAAACTTGTAACCCAAAGCTTCTATGGTGCCGAGAGAAATAAGATTTCTTTTCATTCTGGGAACATGGCGAACATTATTAAGGGTTCTAATTGTGCCATCATGAGTTTTAATTTGAACAGAACCAATGCCAGAAATTTCAAGTGGAGACTCATCACCAATAACAACATCACCATCATCAACAGGAGTGTATGTAGAAAACCACTCTTTATATTGGCAGACATGAAAAGTACATGCAGAATCAATAATCCAAGAAGTACGTTTCTTAATGTCAGATGTAGTAATAAGAGCCTCACCACTATCATTATGATCAACAAAACTAGCATCGGCTGCAGATTTCTCATTATCCTTCTTTTTCTGCTTTTCCTCCTTATTTTTCAATTTATAGCACTAAGAAATATCATGATTGTTCTTTTTGCAATAACGACAAAAATTGTTAGATTTACGACCCCTTGATTTAGATCTGGATTTTGATCTATTAGAACTGCCTGGTTGTTCATATCTACCTCTAACAATTAACCCCTCACCCTTTTCACCGGAACGAGAATCAACATCAAATTTCTCCTTTAACAACAAATTTGATTTAACATTCTCAAAACTGAGGGTATCATGATTGCCATAAAGCATAATTTCTTTAAAGTGTTTAAAGGTAGTAGGTAAAGAGACAACCAACAAAATTGCCTTATCTTCATCATCAATTTTCACATCTAGCTGCTCTAGATCAATGATGATTGAATTAAACTCATTAAGATGAGACTGAATGGAAGTACCTTCTGCCATGCGAATAGTATAGAGACGTTCTTTAAGGCGCAATTTGTTGGCGAGACTTTTCGTCATGTATAGCGTCTCCAACTTTTTCCACAATGAGGCGGCAGTCTTCTCGTTAATGACTTCACGCAAAACATCTGTGGACAAACTGAGTTGTATGGCAGACAAAGCTTTCTGATCGATTTCCTCCATTCATCTGCGGATATATCCTCCGGCCTTTTAAGAAGTGCCTTTCGGACACTAAGCTGCGTAAGAACGGCCTTCATCTGAACCTGCCAGATAGAAAAACTGATCTTGCCATCGAACTTCGCAATGTCAATTTTTGCAGACATAATGGCGAAAAATAAAAGTGCAGAACAGTAGTTGAACCAAGAAAATAGATTTTCCTAGTAAATCAGAGGTGAATGTAGCAGTTTCACGCAGATGAACAGTAGCCAGGCAGTAATTTTTCCTTTTTCTTGTGTGGAAACACGAGCCGGGCAGCTTCTTTTCTTTACGTGCAGGTCACCCCAAAGCAGCAGCAGCGCCGTCCTCTTCTTCAATTTCGTGGGAGCGCTGAGGCAGCGTCTTCTGCTTTTCCACTCGCGCGGGTCCAAAGCAGCAGCACCACGCGCTGTCCTCCCTGCTCTTCCACTCGCGCGTGCAGCCGGGCGACGAGACGCCGGCGCGGAGTAGCCGGACGGAGACGGCAACGTGCGAGAGACGCACGGGTGGCGGCGGGCGGCACGCGACGCCGGTGAAGCGCGTCGGGGCTGCGCAAGCCTAGAACTGGCGGTGCTGGCGGTGGATCCGGCAAGACCGGCGGCGGAGGACGCGCGTGCGGCGACGACAGAGAGCGCACGCGGCGACGGCGCGAGGTCGACGCAGGGCGGCGACGAAGGCAACGGATCCGAGGCCGGCGCGACGGATCTGGAGGTGGCCGCGACGGACGGCGACGGGGCAGGCCCGGCGACGGAGGACGCGCACGTGGAGGCGACGGTGGGTGCGCGTAATGGCAGCGCAACGTCGATGAAGGGCGGCGCCGACGGGAACCCAGATGTGCTCTGATACCACTTGTTAGGGTTAGGGCACCGCACGCGAACACAGTGTTTAACGTGGAAAAACCTCTCCAATGTGGAGAGAAAAAAAACCACGGAAAAAACAATCACTATGACGGCTTAGGGTTTACATGTACAAGGGATGGCTATATATAGCCAAAAAAAGGCCCAAAAATAAAGTCCAAAATTAAGTTCTAATCCAATAAGAATTAGAGTCAAAACCTAACAAAATCGATACTCTAGAATATTCCCGGATGAAAGATACATTGGTATCTGTACGCTTTAGAATTGACCTGTTAGGCTAAGGTTCGCCAATAAAGCTTTCTGGCGCCATTGCCGGGGAATCTCAAGATGCCCGTTACCACTACTACACATGGATCACGAATCCATTTATCAGTTTAGGGCTCCGAAGAGTGGAAACCTGGAGCCTCCACCTCCTTCACTACCGATAGCCACGACTAGTTATGAGTTCCGACCAGAATTCGTAACTATGGTCCAAGAGTTATCCTTTGCGGGTACTCGGGATGAAAATCCGTATGCTCACCTCCGAGATTTTGAGTCTTTGCAATCTTGTTGTTATTACGAGTATGCCTCAGGAAGTAATTAAGTGGAAATTGTTTCCCTTCTCTTTGATTGGTGCGGCTAAGCAGTGGCATCTCCGTAATGTGACAAGATGTGATGGGAATTGGGCGAAACTTAAAGACAAATTTTGCTTTTCGTTCTTTCCGCTGTTTAAAATCATTGATCTTCGAAAAGAGGTCTTGAATTTCGAACAGTCGCCAAGAGAGTCTTTGGGTGCAGCTTGGGCTCGTTATACTGGAACCAATTTTCATGCAGCATTTTACCCCTGACAGTGCTAAATTCCTTGATATAGCGTCCGACGGAGCCTTTGTTCATAAGACAGTAGAAGAGGGTCAGGAAATTAATCCTTGAGAGAATCCTTGGGAACACCCCTTATACTACTCCAGTATTTATGAGGAAGCCCCAGAGCCAGAGAAAGAAACCCCAGTCCCCATTCACCACAATCTTCCGGAGATTATGCCCTCCTCGACTACTTTGCAGGTCGAGGAAACATTAGAAACTTCCCAGCCTTGCTCACCTGTCATGCCAGCAGCTTAGGCGAAGAGGATTTATTCACAGAATATGGAGACACTTCAACGAAAAGGCTGAGGGCCGGAAGATGTCCGTCCTTTGACCCAGGAAGAAACCAAGAACGTGACAGGAATCTTACCAACATCTCTGCTTTGATGAGTAGGGAATGGTTAGAAGAGGCCAAGTGCAATCCTAGTTTTGTTCGAGTCTTTCGAAACCCAAAACACCTCTTCTGTAAAGTTTCGCAGCTTCCATACCAAGATGTCGTGTATGACATCTGAGTCTGCATTAACATCATTTCAAAAGCTTGGGTGACAAAGGTCTTCCCGACCGAACCTCTCTCGTTATCCCAAAAGAGCTTAAAATGGAGTCCTCAGGGCCAGTCAAGTTCTAATCGACGGCCATCTGGTGGTCTTAGATTTTCACATGCATCTTCGATATACCAGAACCAGACCATTCTTTCAACCTGATTGGGAGGCCAATCCAGTCTCTCTCTCATCAGGGGGTTCGACGAAGGAGAGCAACTTAGATTGCCAGTTAGTTTCCAAAGATCCGTGAATGCCCGAATCGAAGCTGAGCCCGAGTCAGATCCAATAGAACAAGTTATGGTAGCCACTCTTCTTGAGCAATCCCAACCATGTAATCTTGAGGAGGATGCCAAGGATTTCATCCATGAGGAAGAAAACCGAGATTACATTGAGTTCAACAAGCTAGAAAGGCCATCGCCCCCTCCTATTGAGCTCAAACCTTTGCCTCCTACGTTGAAATATGCATTCTTAAACGATGGATGACCGACAAACTCCTGTCATCATCCTCAGTAAGCTCATTGACGACGAATCCAGTCGGTTGGTGAAAGTGCTGGAGAAATATAGAACGGTCATCGGTTATTCCTTAAAAGATCTGAAGGGAATTAGTCCAAAATTCTGCACCCATCGCATTCCCACGGAGCCTGACCATAAACCCGTGAGAGAACACTAGTGCAGAATACGCCATCACTAGCGGTTCTGAACTCACATCACTGGCGGTTTTCGAACCGACAGTGATTATGTGACAGTGATAACCGCCAGTGATATTAGCATCACTGGCGGTTCTTAAGTGAACCGTCCGTGATGAGGATGTTTGAAAATACGATTTTAGATAGTAAAATTTAACTAAAAAATATTATTTTGATCCGAATAGCACCCCTACACCATCTACCACCGCGTATAGAACTAGGATTCGAACTCTGGACCTCTTGCCTCTAACCCAACCCTCCTAACCATCTCACCCATTATCACCTTTTGACATATGTAGGATATGCATATCATTTAAGCCTTGTTTTCTGAATTTTTTTAATAACTTTTGACTATACAAATGATGTTAAATATAAAAGTTTTCAACTACAAAGTTGTATATCTTATTAAAGGCTACAGTTTTCATGTAAAGATTATTTCTATCCGACTTCATTTGAATAAGTTATAAATTTTTTAAACTTTTAATGATTATTTAACGCCAAGAAATTTATATGCCGCTAAAACTAATAAACGCCATGAAATTCTTTTACAAGGGCAGTTAACCGCTAAAATAAATGCCGGGAAATTAGGATTATCATGTAGTGGGTGAGGCCGTGAGGGTGAGGTGAGCACCGGACACGGTAGATCCTCCTATCACGTCCACGACAAGCTGGGTCTGGGTGGTGAAATTGACGATGGTTCTGTCGCACTCGCACATGGCGGGAAGTGCACGCAAGTCGGTCTCCCCCACATGGGCTGGGCCGCAAGATGCAGTCCGATGGCGGTAGGACGTTCGGGGGAAGGATTTCCCATTAACTATATGCTGCGAGGGCGAGGTGATTAATCCATCGGGCAATGCTATGATAACGAGACTGACGGGTACGGCCCATTTGGCTTGGCTGATTGAGCCGGCCTATGGGCTCTCCGCCATGCCCTATGGGCCTATGGCTTTTCGGGGCCTATATTGAAGATCAATTAGTAGATGAGATGAGATGATTGAGAATAGGGGTACTAACAACATTTCAATTGACAGTCAATTTTCTAGCCTTTAGATCTAAATCCAACGGACCCTTCTTCTGTGGGGACCATATCCTGGTAAACATTTACCAAAAACATGCCCCGAATGCCAACTGTCCAGGATTCAGTTGTATTTAGAAATAGTACAACGTGCTTGACATTATCACATGATTCAAAATATTTTGCTGCGAAAACGAAGATACAACATGGTAATTTACAATACCAAAAAGGTACAACCATACCATACACACACAGGCAAGCTCGAGCATAGGCAAAATCCCTAGATGTCGACCCCGTACTGGTTCCTGTTCTTCATGGTTGATGTCTAACACTGCACAAAAGTGGGTTATGTCCCCGATAGAAGACAAGTTACCCACGCTAAGGTAGTGTTTCTTTCAGCGTTTGCGTTTGCGTTTGCTTATAAGTTGCAAATTTGTTATTTTTGTACAAGTTAAACGTTTTGATGTTTGGTAGCTAATTTTTGTAGGTCTTACTATTTCTTTTCAAAGCTCTCAAAACTATTTTTCTATAATTTTTAATCCCTCGAATGTCCTTATCGAGGAGTTACAAATTTTCAGCTTAAACGTAACCGCCACCGCAACCGCCGAAAGAAACACTACCTAAGTGGGTAAGTACCATCCATCATACTTGCAGGTCTTGAAAGGATCAATATGTCGTCTAGAGGGGGGTGAATAGGCAGTAAAAATAAAACAGAGTTAATTTTGCGGAAGTAATACCGGATTATCCGGGGTGTTGTACCGGATAATCCGAACCAGACCGGACAGTCCGATATTCTCTACCGGATAGTCCGATGCCTGCTGAGACACCCTGAAGCAGCAGCACAAGCAAGTCTCCACGAGCTGAAAAATCACCTCAAGAAGTAGATTAGCTAGCTCAATAGGCTTAGAGGCAGTTATCAAGTTTCTCGAAACAGCTTTTTCAAGAATATTGTAAGACTTAGAAGATTAGGGTTAGAGAGGGAGCAAACCGAAGACAAGAAGAAATTTATCCCAAGTTCAGATCCTTGAGGGGATCCTACGTCTCCGTTGAGATAGCTTAGTCTCACTTAAGCTGTGGTCTTTTTCAACCCTTTCCTCACCAGCGTTGCACAAAGCACTCACCGGGTTTACTCCTTGATTCCTTTCCGAGAGGAGGTGAAATCCAACCTTCACAAACTCCGAGGGCTCACCACACGAAGATTTGGGAGCTCATCGGTAACTCCTAGCCGTCTAGGAGTCCTCAACCTCCAAGAATAACAAATCCGGCGAGAAATTGAACTTGAAGGTGGCCCTAGTGCTCACTAGATGAGACCAACTCAGATCTAGCACTAGATCCTAGCTCCTCAACCTTCTAAGCTCAAGAATCACTCAGATCTAGAGAGGGGAGGTGCTTGGAGGCAAGAACAAGTATGAGAGAGTGTGTATGTGTGTGAGCAAGTTTTCCAACGGGCAAATGGAGCTAGGGAGGTAGTGAATGGGTATATATAGGTCCTCACAACCCTAGCCACAATTTCAGAACGAAGGTACCGGACAGTCCGGTAGGAAGACCGGATAGTCCGGATGACTTAGAATTCTGAGGTTCATTGTTGAGTAAGTCCGGATAATCCGGTATAAACACCGGATAGTCCGGTTAATTATTTCTCAGACAGGAAACTTGAATGGCTCTTAGGATCGGACATTCCGAAGATGACCGGACAATCCGGACTAAACTTCCGGATAATCCAGTTAAATATGAATTGGTTCCAAACAACAAGGGTGGAGAGATAGAGCGGACTTTCCGGTGTTCATCGGAAAATCCGGACTGATACACCGGACAGTCCGGTGTACATGATCAGTAAACTACCTGGAAATTTTGTGGGATGAACCTGGTGTCTAAGAACTATTGTGAACCTTATCTAATGAGTACTTTAGACACTTAGAGTCAATTTCTTGTCGAATCTCTCTTAATAGTACGGCAAAATTTCCTTACGACTCAAAAATTAAAAATTACATAGTATTATCAACCTTAGGTCGTAGAGTTGAAATAGAAAACATCCACCAAACTGATCAACATATCCTGTAATCTGCAGTTTTCTCTCAAGCATTCGTTAGATCTTTAATTGGCCGTCATAAATCACCAAAATCATTTTAGCGGCCTAGATGCACTTACAGGTCCCCATAAGGAAACTTAAAAATAACTAAATATAAAAGCTGTCAATGGTCGGGAAGGCATACATAAGTATTTAAATGCAATAACATATAATAAAGAACCATACTTAGGAGTTAAAATTGAATTTAAAGCAATTGTAAAGCAATTGAATACGTTTAAACATTTCCAAATCTCTATCTCCAAACACCATCGCCTATTCTGCCCTTGGCAGCACCATCACCCCTTTTCACCAAATAGAAACCATGAATTTATAGAATAGAATAGACATCACCCAGCTGACACAACTTCCTATACCCAATGTAGGGTCCATCGATAATTTTCTTATCAGCTCTACAGAACCTGTCCTGCTTTACCCGTATGATGTACGGTCATACGGATGGGCATAGTTTATGTCATTTCCATTCTTATAAGTTTTTATATAAGACAGATGAATCTGGTTGTTCTCCATCAACATACCAGTGATCCACGTGTATAGCACGAGGAGAGTGCTTAGCCTATCCCCCAGGCACGTATATAGCACGGATGGACCTAGTTTGTGTCATTTCCATTCTTATAACTCAAGTTTTTATATAAAACAGATGAATCTAGTTGTTCTCTGTCAACATACCAGTGACCCACGTGTATAGCACGAGGAGAGTGCCTAGCCAGCAGCTGGTGGTGGAGAAGGGCGCGTGGTTGTGAGGCGCAAGAAGTTTAACATCTTTACTAACACTTCAATCTATTGCTCGATTCTCCCGGTAACCTGCATGTGGTGTCTTTGAGGGACCTGTATAGAAAGGGGAAGTAAGAGATGACGAGGTTTGCTCTCAAACTTCGCTTGGCGGTCTAGATGTTCTTGACCTGTCCTACTTCTCTCAGGCCCTCTGTCTGCGGTGGCTCTGGCTGCTACACAATTCGCCTCTCAGGACTTGGGTTGACTCACCCTCATTGGTCCAGCCGACAATGCGCTCTTCCATTCAGTAACTAAACTCCTCGTTGGCATTGGCGAGACTTTCTCCTTCTGGCATGACGCCTGGTTAGGTAGTTGCGATCCCAAGGAGATTGTGCCCTGGCTATTCATAGCCTCAAGCAGAAAGAACAGGATGGTAGCCAATGCCTTGGTGAACAACAACTGGCTTATGTCACCTACACCGCAAATTTGATCCCGTACTTATCGTCAGCTACAACAAGTTGAGCTCCTTCCCGGTGAAGTTAACCGGACCCTCTGGCTTTTCACCAAACACTACTAGAGAAACAGCCTTCTATACCGGCTTATCAGTCCCGATAAGATACGAACCGGTATTAATAATAGCATCACTCCCGGTTCGTAGTTCCAAGGTTTCAATCCCGGTTCGTCGCTCACATTAGTCCCGGTTGATAATACGAACCGAGATTGATGCTCTTCCCATGCAAGCTAGTACAGCCCAGCTAGCATGGAAGCTCATCAGTCCCGGTTCGTAATACCAACCGGATCGAAGAGTTAGTTAGTCGGTTAGTTTAAACCGACTAAAGCCTCATCTAAGAATCTTTAAAAGGAATGCATATCCTAGCTATATCAGAACGCGTGGGTGGGTGAGTTGGTTAGAAATGTGAGTGGAGAGTCACGAGATCTCGGGTTCGAGTCCCACAGAAGCCATATGTGCGCATTATATTTTTAAATATATTTCTAACATCTATCCGGGTTGAGAACAGCAATCGGACCGATGGCTCCATGCCATCAGTCCCGAATTGCCTATCTCGGTTCCAAAACCAGGATTGATGCCGGTTTGGAACCGGGATTGAAGGCTCAATCCGTGGTAGTGAAAGATGGCTTCTTTTCGGTTAGATCCTCCTACAAGATCCAGTTCTTGGGGCGAACCCCCTCTTCGACACATGAACAAGTTTGGAAGCAATGGGCTCCATCCAAATGCAAATTTTTTGTCTAGATTCTGCTCTACTAGAGGATCATGACCAACGATGCCCTCTTGCGCCGTGGCATTCCCAACAATTATTTTTGTGCTCTTTGCTGAAAATGCCTGGAAATGCCAGAGCACTTCTTTGCCGAATGCTATTTCTTCCTCCGTGTTTGGCGCCTCCTGGCCACCTGGCTAAATCTGCCAGGCATCAGCCCTTCATCTTGGTCTCACCAGGGCTACATCTCTTCCTGGTGGATTGAAGACATTTTGCCAGCTACAGATGCTGCTGGCGCGGGCTCCATAGCGATCACCACCACCTGGCACCTTTGGGTCGAAAGAAATAATAGGATTTTCAACGCTTCGGATCGTCCTTTTTCGGTTTTCGTCGATTTTGTTTTGGATGACCTGTGCCACGCCACGGCCCACTTGGACGAAGCTTGGTCCAGCTGCGACGACATGGTGGCCGGCGTCGAGGACGACACTGATGGCCCAAATATCTGGGCGCTCGTCGCGTTGACCCATGGCGCAGGCGGAGCCGTACTGGGCCGGAGAGGAAGCAAACTGGACGGGGCGGCGCTGTTGCTTAGTGGAGGAGTGGTAGTGCCGGGCGAGGTGGCCGTTGCGAAGACAGCGTCTGCACTTAAGCGGGTCGCGGCCGGCAGGCCAAGAGCTTGTGGTCGGACGCCAAGCACTTGAAGCAGCGTTGAATCCGGCGACCAGATTGATCAATCGGCTTGAATGCAGCGCGGCTACCATTACTTGTAGGAGGTTTGTGCTGCTGGAGCCTCCGAGATTTGTTCGATTTGACCAGTGTCCCGGTGCGAGTCTTGAAGGCGGTTGTTGGAGCGGAAGGCAGGCCGTCCTGAAGATTGAGGAGGCCGAGGACACCTGCCAGCAGATCGCAATCTTGCTGCAGTAGGGGAGGCACCAGCGAATCCGCGGCAGCTCCAGGCCTTGAAGGCGAGGAGGATCCCTGCCCCTACCCAGATCTTTAGGCCTGGAGCACAACGCCTGAAGGTAGCTCGCTGTGGATGACGACGACGAGGCAAATCCGGTGAGGGGGCGCTAGGGCGGCTTCTTAGTCCCCTGCGGACGCGAAGGAGGCGGCCACTACCCAAGAACTCCAAGAAGACGTTGCCAAGGACTGAGCCGAAGAGAAGCTCGAGGCTGGCTTCCCACCCCAACGCTCACCTCCCGGTCGAGCTCAAAGCTCGCATGCACGTCGCCAACCAACTGGTGCCCAGAACCACAACACCGGCTGCCGTCCCTGAAGCTCTGGCGGAGCATGCAGACACTGCAGCGCGTCCTGACCGCCGCCGAGATCGACGCGCTCACCGATCGAGCTAGCTGCCAAGGGCCTTCGCTCACCTGCTCCTGCTGGGACAGGAAGCGTCATCGGCTGCATGAAGCGCCTCCAGCAACAACCGTCGATCTCGCGTGCTTCTTGTCTAGCACGCCTTTGGTGCTGTTTCACGTCCTGCATGTTAGCTCTGGAACTGCTTCAAGTTTTAGGCTCAGTTTCTTTTGGCGGTTACTGGCGGTTGGCGGTTTTACTGTAGCAAATTTATAAGTCTTGAGAAAAAATTTTAAATAATTCAAAAAAATAATCTAAAAATTTTTTACTGTAGCAAACAAAAAGGAACGGAGCCTTAGACTCTTCTTCAGTTGTTGTTCACCTAATCTTGCCTAGCCCTAGCCGAACCTCCAAAGTTGGCTCTGCCGGCAGTGCGTCGTCTATTTCGTGTTCCCATGAATGCACAACCGCTCATCCTTAATTGGAACATTCAGGGGTTGAACTCAGGTGCAATGCTGTGACAATTAGTTGAAAGGCAACATTGTTTGTCTTCAAGAAACCAAGCTGCACCTTTTCGACTCCACTACAGTTCGCGACTGCCTTGGCCCGCGCTTCTCTAGCTGCTTTGTGCTCACGCCGGTGACCAACACACGCGGCGGCATACTTCTTGCAGCAGACAAAAAACTACTGTATTCGGCATCACCCACGTCGCCGGCGAGACATGGACCATCCGCGCCAAGATTGATTACCTCAAAGTAGGATTCGTCCAGTTGGTGGATCACGGTGGTGTACGGACAAGCTTCAATTCCTTTCAAACCTCCGTAACTCAGAACCGTGGCTTCTGCTAGGCGACTTCAATCTCATCCGACAAGCCTCCGATAAAAATAATACGCTCTCATGGGAGCCTTCAACACCGCTTTAAACCACCTTGAGCTCTCGGAATTTCCCCTTTCTGGCTGTTAGCACAGAAAATTTACAAAAGAAAAGATTTTTTCGCAGGCGTGCCAGTGTATAGAAAATACACAAAAGAAAAAAAAGAATAGAAAAGCTTATATTTTATTATCACAATAAAATACAAGTCCCTGTGGAAAGATTGCGCGTTTGTAGACTTCTGTCTTGACGATTGTAGGGTTTTGAATCCTGGGGCCTCGGAAGAACTCCCAGTTAATTACATCCGCGAGAGACACGCGGAACACCTCCGATTAAGCTGCTTTTCATCTTCTTCTTCTCCTTCGCTTCATGAATCACCGTGTTTGTTGGTGTAGACCGGTATGGCGACGGCAGAACACGTGGGGTAGATTTAGGCCCACGTGATGCCTAGCGGAGCCGTTGATTGTTTGGCTTCGCCCGCCCGTGTCGCTTGAGTTTGTTTCATCAAACGCCACGTTGTATTTGTGTTGACTGGATTGCACGGCTCTGCACTTGGCTTCGAATTGAAGTTGGCGACTTTACTGGTGCCATCGGGAGTGTTTTTGCATGTTCAGTCTTAGACATGGACGTTGAAGTGATTTGAGATATTTGTTGGAGCGATCCATGATATTTGTTGGAGCGATCCATGATCTAGACTAGAATGGATTGCGCGCTAGCGCGCGCCCCTCGGGTCTTCCGGTGACTGTGAACTATATTTTGGATTAAATTACAAAGGAGCTATTTTTGGTTAAAATATAAGGAGATCTCAACCGTGTACTATAAACTATAGGTACATTTTGCTGCAGCTGGCTGAACAAACTATAGCAGCGGTCTTTTGTAGTGCATAGAAAATCTGCTAGGAAAGTTCTAAATTCAGCAAGGACCTATGAACAAAAGTGTCACATGTTTATAAAAGAGAATAAGTTTCTTGTTTTGCATCAGGCGTACCTTATACATTAGTAACAACTAATACTATTCTACTAGAAGTCATACTTGAACCATTTTTCTATCCTTCTGCCTCACTTATTCACAGATTGACTACTTGCATGATATTTAGATTGTAGGCATATGAGCAAGAATAGGAAGAAAGGCCCTAATCCTGACACAAGGACATATTATCATATCTCACCAAGTCTATCGAAACCAGATAGCAGGGAATAGAGATAATGTTGATCCTGATTTAGGGAGTTCTGCAAGACCCAAAAAAAAAAGAATTCTAAAAAGCATCACACCATAAATTGTCAATTCCAATTTACGATTTCTCCAAGACAAATAAAGCCGAAAGCCATGAAATTGATAGGTCAGAAGGCCATATACAATATCCAGTGATTGGTGTTCTTCCATTGCCTTTCGGTAGGTGCAGCTGGGCTGGTCTGAATTTTGCTCTCCTAGTCTCCTAACTATCCATCTTACAACCAAAACATGAATGTATCAGAAAAGAGGTAAAGGTAAATAATGTAGTACAAATTATCTCCAAACAAATGACGCTCACCAGTAGGAGCTGCTTCCTCTACACCATGAATTTGTAGCGTAGTTCTATGAGGGCTCTTTTTCTGCAACAGTCTGGAAAGTAAGGAAAAAATATTTTGGAAGCAACTCCTCAAAATGGTGAAAGAATACGCAGAAATCATAAGAATCTTGTTAAAATTTGACAAAAAGTTAGCTTTAGTGAACTGAAGAAGTAACAGGAAGTACATGAACATTAATGAAAAAGGAAATACAATGTTGATATGCTATACCTTCAAAGGTTTATCTGCTGTCTTACTCCTTCTGTTCTTAACTTTGTGCATTGTGCAATAGATAAATCATGGTCTCACAAAAAAGGATAGTGTGCTAGAGGAAATAATATTCAGAAGGAAAATGAGAAATTCAGTATTCAATTCCAGTCCTATCTGATTAATCATTAGATAATTCACTATAAAACTCTGCCTGTTATCATCCTAGTTTTAAAGACCTGAACTCTACAATATCTTGAGCATGATTTAACTTGTTTCTAGGGGGCCTTGTTTGCTGAATGGTAAATGTAATTATGTAACTATGAATAAGAAAGCATGCTTCGAATTGAGCTTGCAAAATGCCAATCAAGCACGCAGAAGGGTCTGACTGCTCAAACTCGAGAGGCCCAACCATTGGGACAGATTGCTGATCAAAAGAGTGTGCCCAATCTTCGAGGTTATTATTTTGCTCGCTAAACTCAAGAATCCATTTATCTGCAGCATTGTGCATTGGAGCAGATCTCAAAGCACTTTGAGATTGATTCCAATACTCCTCCAGCTCTGGGTATGGTCCATGCATAGGGCCTCTCATTCTATAATCGTTGTTAATATGAAGAGAATGCAGCAATGTGTTTACCTCATACAGATAAAAGAGTGCTACATTCAGGAATTTTTAGAGGTGAACAGAAGATAAAATATAAGTTAACCTGTGCTTTAATCACTATAAAACTGTGGCTGTTATCATCCTAGTTTTAGAGACCTGAACTCTACAATATCTTCAGCATGATTTAACTTGTTTCTAGGAGGCTTTGTTTGCTGAATGGTAAATGTAATTATGTAACTATGAATAAGAAAGCATGCTTCAGAATTGAGCTCGTAAAAATGCCAATCAAGCACGCAGAAGGATCTGACCTGTTGAAACTCGGCCTAATCATTGGGACAGTATTGCTAATCAAATGAGTGTGCCCAATCTTCAGGGTTATTATTTTGCTTGCCAAACTCAGTAATCCATTTATCTGCAGCATTATGCATTGGAGCAAATCTCAAAGCACTTTGAGATTGATTCCAATACTCCTCCAGCTCTGGGTATGGTCCATGCATAGGGCCTCTCATTCTATAATCGTTATCAATGCAGCAATGTGTTTATCTCATACAGATAAAAGAGTACTACATTTAGGAATTTTTAGAGGCGAACAGAAGATAAAATATAAGTTAACCTGTGCTTTAATATATTATTCAGGTTGATTAGCCAAGATTTGGTCCTTAGTAATTTTGAGAGACGAATGGTAAAGAAATTATAAATTAACCTGTGCTAGTAATTCTTCAGGTTGATCAGCCAAGATATGGCGTGCCATTATGCAGGTACGATCACGAATACATTGTTTGTCACCTTCAGACAAACTAAGGGCTAGTACTGGAACAGGTTGAAATGGCACACCAGCTCGGCCACTTGCAAGAAAAGAATGCAGGACAGCAGATAATACCCTTTGTGGTGGACCTGAAATATAAGTTCGGGGGTCATTGTGATTTGCTGTGTTAGGGAGTATAATTATGCAGTGAATAAATGTCTCCAGCACACAGAAATAGACGTATCAAAAAATATACCATCCAAAGCTGGTCCAAAGGTTGAGCTTGCCTTGTTATAAATTTGTCAAATTCTGCAAAGCATGCTTCTGGCCCTCAAAATTCAGAAAGCCCCGGATGTCGAAAAGATCCGACACAATCATTAGCAGGGCCCCGACGAATGAAATCAGTACCCTGCTGGTGTATAATTACAGTTAGGACTTAGGAATGCCCAAAATGCACAAAAACACACGTAAGATTGTGAGTTGATGCTTAAGCTCCAT
This sequence comes from Olyra latifolia, assembly GCA_036346145.1. Lineage (NCBI taxonomy): Eukaryota > Viridiplantae > Streptophyta > Magnoliopsida > Poales > Poaceae > Olyra > Olyra latifolia. Next base: position 54,862,720 of record CM070530.1, read on the forward strand.
CCTACTTACCACTAATCCCACTCCGAAATTATGTACCAGATCACCCCGACAAACTCTAAGTGTGTGGATGTGCTAAACCTCATTTGATTATCTTTCTTTGTTCAGATATGCTTTTAAATTAGCTTCTTGGTTGCTTGTTTCTACTGTAATTAAGCTATATTAATCAGACGCAAAGGCTACTAACTACTGATAGAGTCATTGGTCAGTGTTAAACCTTTTGTTCCTCTCAGGCAATGGACCAATGCCTCCGACGACGGTTTGGCCACCGGAGACCCCGACGGAGACGATGGAGTTCATCGCAAGGTCCCGGAGTCTGTCAGCTGCAGAGATATCGAAAGCCATCAAGGTCTGGCGAAGAAGGGCGTCGGCCAGTGCGGCTTCGAGGACAGCGGATCTGGGTGGCGGTGGCGGGACGACAGATCCGGCGGGCGAGCGGCGGAGGACGCGAGAGGGCGACGAAGAGAGGCTTAGGGTTGAGAGGAGGCCTTACCGGCGGTGGCGCGACGTGGCTCGAGGATCGCCGATTCGTAGCGGCGGTGGCGGGATGACGGATTCGGCAATGCGCGACTTCGAGGATCGGCGGATCTGGTGGTGGCGGTGGCAGGGACGGCGGCTCCGGCGGCGGCGGGTCGGCACGATGGAGCCGACGGTTGGGCGGCTCGGTGAGGATGGAAGAGGCGCGCGACGGAGGCGGCTGAGGCGAAGCGCGGCCCTCGGCGGCATGGACACCGAGCGATGGGCGATCGGGCGAAGCGGCGGGATCAAGGGCTGCGGGCGGGGCGGAGAAGCGCAGAGGGTTCGGTGGACGGAGGACAACGGGTTGAGTACTAAAAAGATGAGGGTGCTAAACACAAAAATGACGAAGCCATGGCCGTTTGATCGGCTGATCAGATGGCTCTAACGATCGGAGGACGCGCACGTAAAATGAAAAGGTCGAAGGGACTTTTTGCATTAGCAATCCGTCTTTGAGGGCTGGGCAGCGAGCGGACGGATCTAGCCGGAGCGACAGATCGGACGACCAACGTTTTTCCGATGATGTGGATAGGCCCAGATCTCAGGGTTGGTTACCCCTATAGGTAATAGATAATGCAGAAGTTGATATTTCTTTGTCCACGGAAAGAGGTTATCATTGAAATCCGACGGATGATCTTAGCCTCGATCCTGAACGGGAAGTTACGTGTACATATCCATAGCTAGTTATTCCATGCATTTCTAGCTTCTTTCTTGAGGTCAGCAGTAACATCCGTATGACTGACATATCCATGAATCATATTATATGCGGCGAGCAACGAGGAGCTTTATAGTTTTCTTCCATCCATGCGTGCATGCGCCATGCATACGTGAGTACATGTATATTCAAACCATGTACATTTCTCTTTCATTCATACGTGCCTGAGCTTGTATCTTGTACCTACATACCATGTATATCCATGTCTTCATACACTTACGTATTTCACTGTATATCACCTGCTTACAGGGCAGTAAACGAACACATTATATGCACTTGTGCTGTTCTCTTGCACACATACACATTGCATAGTCATTAGTGCCCAAAATCCTCATGACGTATACGTATATACGGTTTGCTCTTTTACATATCTAATTGTCCTGCCCCTGTTAGCAATTTTATCTTGCCAAGAAACGAAGTAGTGGCTTGGCCGGCTTGACGTTGCTCCACGGCGGTTCTGTTGTAGCACGCGGGCACGGTACGTCGAGCGCAGCGGAGACAGCCCGAGGAGCTGGAGATCGGCGCCGCGAGTCCGGAGGCCGGGGCGCGTGTGGCGGAGCCAGAGGCGGCGTTGGGCGCGGCCAGGAGCGACGGGGCCGGAGGCGGCGGTGAGCGCGGCCGGGCCGGGCAGCGAGTCGGGGCGGCCAGGCCGGGCGGCGTGACCCGCGCGGGGGCGCAGCGAGACGTCCGTGGCGGGGTGGCCCTGACGTGAAGACGGCGGCACGACAGTCCAGCGGCCCGACGGTCGGGGCGGCGCGCCAGCGGGTCAGGTCCAGGCCGGCGGCGGCGTGGGACAGCACCCGGAGGTGGCCAGCTCGGAGTGGTGGGCGCGGTCGCGAGACGAAGGAGCGGCGGCGCGGGGAGGAAGAACGGCGGCGCGGCGGCTTCACGGCGACGGGGCGCGCGGTGGAGAGGAGGAGGAGCGGCGGCGGCATGGGGCATGATGGAGACGACGGCCAGAGGATTGGAGCGCGGCGGCGAGCGCGGTGTCATGGCGGCTTGCGCGCGTTGGGAGGAAGAGTGGCGGGCGGTGAAGGCCCGGTCGACGGAGGCCGAGATGGCGCGCGGCGATGGCCGAAGCGGCGCGCGGCGCCCGGGTCGGCGACGGTGGAGGCCGAGTCGGCGGAGGCCGAGACGGCGCGCGGCGACGGCCGAAACGGCGCGCGGCGCCCGGGTCGGCGACGGTGGGGGCCGGGTCGGCGGCGGCCGAGACAACGCGCGGCGTCCGGGTCGGCGGTGGTGGACGACAGGGGATGAGGCGCGGCGGCCGGGCGAGGACGGCCCGACACGCGGGAGCTGGAGCGCGGCGACGAGGCTCTTGGCGGCCGAAGTGGCGGGACGCGCGGTGACGGCTGAGGCGCCGGTGTGACGGCCGAACGGCGGCGGCGCGGCGGCCTAACGGTGGCGAGGCGGCGGCACGAACGGCGGCGGCACGGCGGCGCGTGAGCCAGGGGGGTAGCGCGGCGGCGAGACCGGCGTGGTGGCGGGGCTGGCGTGGCGGCGAGACCGGCGTGGTGGCGGGGCCGACGTGCAGCGCTTGCAGTGAAGGAGCAGATGGAGTTGCCGAACAGATGAAAAAGCCATAGAAAGAGAAAGAAAAAGCAAGATAAAGAGAGAGAGAGATCAGGGGACAAAGCAAGAAAAAGAGGAATCCCGGGAAGATGAAAGTGACGGGAAGCCAAAAAAAAAAAAAAAAGGAAGACAGCAGTAGATCACGTGGTAAAAGCAACGAAAGAAAAATCAAGAGCTAAGAGCCAAGGCTCTGGTCCCGAAGGCAGAGGCAATGGAAAAAAAATCACGTGATCAAAGACCAGATCTTCACCTTTTGATTCTCTTTGTTTTGCTTCTTGCGTGAGTTGGCTTCCACCGCGAGCTCTTCGTCTGTGCTTATGCTTCCGATCAGATGCGATCTGCAATCTCCTTTTTTTTCTCCGTGCTTTTATGTCTCCTTCCAGATGCCCAAAACTCTGCGTGAGGCCTGCTTGAGACCAGCTTTTATAGGGTGTCTAGGGGAGTTAGGGGGAGGTCCGAAATTAAAGGGATAGAGGCGTGATCTCTCGGGAATTAAAGATAAGACAGGATTAGAGATAAAGATCATTAGGGATAATTATTAATTTCGTTTTAGATTAAAAACGTAATTAAAATTTTTTTTTTATCCCAACACTGGCCAATCTTTCACTTGGAGCAATGAGAGAAGCATCGACAGGGCCTTTAGCTCGAGTAGCTGGAACCTAGCCTTCCTAGAAGCCACCCTCAGAGCCCTCTCGACCCACGCGTTGAACCACGCTCCGCTACTCATCAATTGTCGAACCGCCTTCCAGGTCCCTCGACGTTTCCGCTTTGACAACTTTTGGCCATCGATGGACAGCTTCGCCGAAGTGGTGACGGAAGCGCGTGGCTACAGGTGGCCCCTTCAGAAGACTGCACACCAAGCTCTCTCGGACGGCCAAAACCCTTCGCCGTTGGGCCAAAAACAAAATAGGGGACCTCAAGCTCCAGTTCGTGATTGCCACTGAGATCATCGCCCTGCTAGACAAAGCGCAAGAGATTAGAACCCTCAACACCATGGAGGTCACCTTTAGAAGCAACATCAAATTCAGATGTCAAGGCCTTGCGGTCCTCATCAAGGCCAAACCTAAACAGAGGTCCAGGCTACTTTGGATGGTGCTCGGTGACACCAACACAAAGTTTTTCCACATCAGAGCCAACGGGAGACGCCGAAAAAACTTCATTCACGCCCATCAAACTCCTTCTGGCCGAGTGGACCAACAAGACGAAAAGGAGGACTGACTGCGTTACTTTACGCTTCTCCTAGGCACTACTGAGGCGCGCCCACACTCTTTCCATTGGGCTCAACTCGGCTATCACCCCACCAACCTGTAGAGCCTATAGGAGCCTTTCACCTTGGAAGAACTCCGCACCACGGTTTTCTCCATCCCCACCGACAAAGCTCCGGGGCCGGACGGGTTCACCGGGCTCTTTTTCCACTCATGCTAGAACACCATCAAGGACGACCTCTTCTGCGCCTTGGAGCACTTTGCAAACGGGTGGCGTAGCAACTTAGACTTACTCAACACAGCGCACATCATTTTGCTCCCCAAAAAGGCCGGCTCTGATACGCTTAGCGACTTTCACCCCATAAGTCTGATTCACAGTGTGGGAAAGATTATAACCAAGCTATTAGCAAACAAGCTAGCACCCCTGCTCGATAGCTTCATCTCTCAAAGCCAGAGTGCCTTTATAAAGAAACGGTACATCCACGACAACTTCTTTTTCACCCAAAGTGCCATCCACAAATTCCATAAGAAGCACGTTCCCTCCATCTTCGTCAAGCTCGACATTGCCAAGGCCTTCGACTCCATTCACTAGGGCTACCTATTGGAGCTTCTTGAAGCGATGGGTTTTGGCCCCAAGTGGCGTGACTGGATCTCCCTGCTGCTTGGTACGGCTTCCTCGGCCGTCCTAGTCAACAGAAAGCCTAGCCTCTCGCTCCAACACCGCAGGGGAGTTAGACAGAGGGACCCCATCTCCCATGCTGTCCATCATCGCAATGGACCCGCTTTATCGCCTATTGTAGCTGGCTGATCGGAGGGGGTTCTCACCCCCCTAACCCCACACCTTACTAAGCCTCGGATTTTCCTCTATGCCAACGATGCTGCTATCTTCACCCATCCAACAAAGGTAGACATAGATAACATCGTCCATCTCCTCAACTCCTTTGGTGGTGCATCGGGTCTTCACACAAACATAGCCAAGTGCGCTACCTACCCAATAGCTTGTGAGCCCAACTAGCTAGCCGAGGCGCTTAGTGGCTTCCAATGTGCCACGGGATCCTTCCCTTGCTAGTATCTAGGCCTCCCCCTCCATCTCCGTAGCTTGCCGAGATCTAGCTTCCATCCACTCATTGAGAAAGTCAAGATCCGACTCGCCAAATGGAAGAAAAATTCTATCCAAAGCCGGGCGCCTCACACTGGTCAAATCGGTCCTTTCTGCGCTCCCGACCTACTTCCTTACCGCTCTTCTGCTCCCCAAGTGGGTCATGAAAAAAATTGATAGGGTCAGACGCTCCTTTCTCTGGCAAGGGGAAGAGTCCTCCCTAGGAGGCTTCCCTAGGAGGGCATTGTCTGGTCAACTGGGAAACAGTCTGCTGTCCAAAGCGTTTAGGTGGGCTACGCTTACCAAATCTTTCAGCGTTCGGTCGTGCCCTCCACCTTCGTTGGTTGTGGCTCAGCTGGACCATCCCACAAAAGCCTTCGGTGGGGTCCCGCACCCCTTGCAACGAGATAGATAAAGACCTCTTCCGTGTGGCGATCAGCATTGTCATCGGGAATGGTCACAAAGCTCTTTTTTGGAAAGATCACTGACTCCAAGGGGAGGCCCCTGCCTACCTAGCTCCAAACATCTTCCAGTTGGCGAAACACCGAGGCATCACCATTGCGGCGGCCCTTACCAATAACCGTTGGATCACACAAGTCATGGGGATGCTCGATGCTTCTCTCCTTCGCGAGCTCTACGAACTCTAGGCAAAGACTCAGGCGATCTCCTTAAACTCCGACACCGCGGACATGATCCGCTGGCTACCGGCTGTCGACGATTTGCGTCGACAATGTATTTTAGGGGGCGATGTGAAAGATCACAACTACAATGGTAGCACAGGGAGCCGAATTTATATAGGTTCAGGCCCTCGGGGGGAGGTAATACCCTACTTCTGTGCTTGTGGATTGTATTATGGTGGATGCTGATGATGATTGTAAGATGTGGGATTGGATCTCGAACTAGGGGCCCCGGACCCCCTTTATATAGTGTAGGGGTCGGGTTACAGATAGAATCCCTAATCCGCGTATGGAAGATACCGATATAATCGATTCGACTACGCCTATATCCATGTATTCGAGTAGGAAACGAATTCGTTTCCTTGTAGATCTTCTCAAGTCGCGCTAGCCTCCAAGCCTGTCTTCTGGAAGGCCCAATTTACTCGGCCCAAGGAGGTGGTACGTCTAGTAGTATATCTTCGGATACCCAGGACCCATGTTTTCCACAGTAGCCCCCGAGTGCTTCGGGACTGGGTTGTCTTGATCCGGGGCTCAGCTCGCAGTCCTTCGGATGTTACCCGAGTGACGTCACTCTTCATCTGGCTGATGGAGTCTGCTCACCGAGTAACCTGTTGATCAAACAACACAGTTGCAAAGAACTCGAGAAAAATTCTCAAGTTATTAAAGATGCCTGGCACCCAGCCCGACGGATCGGAATGCTGGCTAATGGCCCCACGGAGAGGCATACCAGAAAAGTGAATTTTGCCAAGTGAGCAATGCCACCCAGCGTTATCCTCCTTGTTACAACTCATGGCATTCAAGCCTGGCTTGCAGAGCTCGACATTCGATCCAGCATGGGATATGCCACAACTTGCGTAGGGTATTCAGGCGCCCTGACCCGACTAGTGCAGAGTCAAGCTAGTGATCCCCAGAGGAATACGCTCGCCTCCAAGTTGAGGTCCTCCTAGTGGTGTTTGTCTTGGCGACAAACGATCCGGAGATGTGCCACTGAGACCCAACTGAAGATGTAACTCTTCGGCGCCTAATCTGATTAGAAAACCAGACCAGCCATTGACCCCAGGAGGTACACCAAGAGCTAAGTTAAATTTTGCCCAGGTGGTGCTTGTCTTGACGACAAACGATCCGGAGATGTGCCACTAGGACAAGTTAAAAGAACTTTTGATGTGCGGTTCGGCTAAAAGCCAAACCGGCTAGCGTCCCCAAGGGGCACATCAAAAGCCGGGTTGCAATTTTGAAGCGCCCACTCCTCAAATTGAAGACTGGCAAAGAGCCCAACAAGGGACACGCTATTTTCCGATGGATGACCAGTGGCGCCTGCATTCGAGTAAGTCGTGTATGACTTCGGCCCTTATAGGGCATGTCCTCAGGGATTTAAATCAGAACCCAAGTCTTGAAACGACAATTTTAGGGCTTCATTTCCTTCCCGCCTTGTACGGAAACAAAACGTTGCCTGCTTCCTTTTAAGTGAAACACACCGGGGAGTTTGAACCGGTACGCTTACACTGTGCGCCCAAATCGTTCGCCTCCCCGAAATACTCCGCTAGGGTTTTTGAGCTTTCGCCGCCTCCAAGCAACCCTAGCGCCGCCACCGTCACCGAACTCCAGATCCACCACATTCCAATGGCGGGGGACTGGGCAACCTCAAACACCACCGATGAGCGGTTGCAGGTTCTTGTTGACGCTGGCGTTCTCCCTACGCCAGAGCTCATTGATTAGCGTGCCGCCGCAGGTGAATCCTCCCCCACTCCTCATCAAGAGGAGATCGTTGTCTTCGAATCTTTCTTCTCCCGCGGGTTCGGACTCCCCGCATCCTCCTTTCTTCGTGGTTTACTCAACCATTATGAGATTGAGCTCTTCCATTTGAAGCATAATTCCATACTTCAACTTTCAATTTTTGTTCATCTTTGTGAGGCTTTTCTGGGGATCGCTCCCTATTTCGCCCTTTTTCGCCATTCTTCTTCTTGAAGGCCTACCAAGGCTGTTGGTAGGGCCAGTTTTCAGCTTCGTAGCGGCCTCAAGAAGGAGTATTTTGCCTTGCCGCTTCGGACTTCTTTGAAGGGGTGGAATCAGGATTGGTTCTACTGCTTCAATCCTCCCCCAGTCTTTCTTGTTTTGATGGGAGAAAGCCCCAAGCTTCCTCCTCTTGGAACTCTCCCCCTCTTTCCTCTGAAATGGATCAGGTGACCGAGTTACTCGGCCTGATTCAACATCTCAAAGACGAGGGTGGCCGTCCGCTATAGTCATTTCCTTCACGGCGCCGTGTCCAAATTACTCAAGGAGAGGATCCGGCTCGGGTTCGAGTACACCCGCCATCCGATTCTACTCGGCGGATGTCGATCTCCAACTCAGGCGTCATCAATCGACTCTCCGAGTTCTTCGCTCCGGAACTATTTTTTCAAATCAAGGAGTCGGTGAGTTTCTCCTTAACAATCCACCTCGAGAGGTAGGGATCGAGTATTCTTTACGCTTGTGTCGAGCAATCTGTGTTGATGCTTATTTGGTAACGCCGTGCTCCTATCTTAACCGCCAGCTTCGTATCCGTGGCTCCAATTCTGATGCCCTGCCAAGGGCGAGAAGCGCCAGGGGAGAACTGAAGAAACCACGCCGCCAAGAAAGGCAAGGGCCCGGCTTCCTCAGCGGGGATAATGTCCCGCCGTCCGAAGGGCGCGGCCCGTGAAGCTCGGGGCCAAAGGTGGGTGAGGCTCCCAAAGAGGGAACGAGTCAACCAACTCCGGCTTCCGGGCGTAGTCAGGGGACCCATCCCCCAAGGACAGGAGGTAGTACGACGCCAAAGGGAAAAAAGAATTCAACCCCTCAAGCTAGACCGAGAGGCCCACCCGACGCCTCTTCGAGCGGGACTTCCTCTCGAAAGGGCGCCGGTATCAAGATTAAGACCACCAACCGGTAAGCGTAACTCCGCCACCGCCTGACAGTATTCCTTTGCATTCCCTCTAATCGAAAATTCTCTATTCCAGGAAACCATCGGTAGAGGTTCCGTCAAGTCGCCTGACCGAGCCGGCATCACAGCCTGCCGAGCCGAGTCAGGAAGCACCTCCTCCATCAGCCGATGTGGTGACCCCACCAATGAGCCGTGAGCAGCGTCGGGAGCCGGGTCGGGAGGCGCTACCGCTGCCTCGGACCGAATCCATCCGCCGAGGGCGGCGTGGGGGCTGAGCCGATAGTAGAGGAGATCCTCCGCCAGCCCCTGCCTTCCCCAGAGGAGACTGAGCCGAAGCTCTCGGTGGGCTGGAGGGACGAGGCCGGGAACTGGGCCCTTGTGGACGACGAGGCCGAAGGTGAAATGAGGAAGGCCTTCTTTGAGTATGCCGCTGAATGTGGCCGAATGGCTCGGGTAAACCTTTTGACCTGTGGAGCGAATCTTCTTTAGCTTGAGTCAGGATGGTGACTATCCTTCCTCTTTGTTGCAACTTGGTGTTTTTTTCGAGAGAAAAATCAAGTTTTAAAATTACTTCCTCCCCAAAATAGAACGGATCAAATCCGTGGAAGGGGAGGTCATTGGGGTCCGGACCGAGGTAGCCAAGGAGCGCCGAGAGTTGCAAGCCCAGATTAAGGAGCTGCAGGATGAAAATTTCAACCTCGCAGGTTCCCTCCGGTGTAAATACCCTGACCTGAGTCAGAATTGCTCGTTTTGCGCATGACCGGATGACGTTATGCCCCGCACCATGTGCAACGCGCGACGCCACGATCGCTAGGCTTCAAGCGGAGCTGGCCAAGTCCCAGGACCAGAAGCTGGCCCTGGAGAAGTCGGAGGCAAAAGCCGTCGCCGAGTTGGAGGGTAAGCCCCCAAACCCAACCGACTCTGAACCTCTAGTGATTACACGGTTATGTAATCGTGCATTCCCTGTTCTCTGACAAAACATAGGAGGAAGACGCTAGCGCAGTACGACGTTCTTCAAGAGAACGCCAAGATTGCGCAAGCGCGATATGATGAGCTCTTGGTGGCAGTGGAACCCACTCGACGCCAACTCTATGCTGGCGAAGACGAGCCGAGCTCTCGGGCCGAGCTGATCCAGAGGTGGACCGAAGCCCCCAAGCAACTGAATGTGCGGCTCAGGGAAGTCGGCCTGACGAGTTCCAATCAAGTGCTAGGAATCGCCAAGTCGCAGTATCCTCGAATCGAGCTTGACGCTATCAAGGATGGCTTTGCCTGCTCGGAAGAGGAGGCGATGGTGCTGCTCGAGGAAGTGAAGCCGACTGCCGAGTGCCTTCTAGACAACTTAGAGTTGGATTTCCTGTAAAAATATAGGGACTCGTAAATTATCCATGTAAATGACTTCCATTTTTAACATGGCATATGCTACCCATCCTTTCTCTACTTAAGTCATGCCTTTGGCCCGAATAAACTATGTTCCTTTGTTACCCGGAACGACTTATGCTAGGCTTCGTCATAGACTTAAAGGAGAAAAGATCGATTAGGTATTGGTTAGGCGCAGACTACACCTAATTAGGTGTAGCCCCCGACTTACTAGCTTCAAGGTAGTAAGTCGAGTTAAATAAAAGATTAGGTGCGCGATTGCGCACCTAATTAGGTGTAGCCCCGGACTTACTACTTAATTGACATACAAGTAAGTAGCAAGTCAGAAACTGAATTGCATAAGCGTAGAGACGAGGAAATTGACAATATGCCACTCCCAAGAAGTGGTCTCGCTAAAATGCCACTCTCGTCGTTCCAATCTTTTAAATGCCACCCAAAGTGAGATTCACTTGCTACTTTGCCACTCTCTGGTTATTTGGCTCATTTTATTTCCATTGCACAGTTTGTTGGACGGGAAAAGACCATCGTGCCCTACATTATCCGTCCGTCCGTCTCTCGTTCTACTCGTTCATTTCATTTCCAATCTCTTGTCCTGCTCTGCTCGTTCTGCTCGTCTGTTCCAGCACGTCATCGTGGAGCTCTGCTTGCGCGACCATCGGTCGGATCGAGCTCGGCGGCGACCGCCGGTGACTTGGAGGTCGGCGACGGTACGGGCGGCGGCTCCGGCGGTGGTGGCGCCAGATTGAAAATAAGAACACCTAGATGTCTGGTCCTTGCATTTCTCTAGGGTTTGATGGATTTGTCCCTTTTGTCGTGTTTTGTGCGACCGTAGCATAGGAATGAATCCGGGATCCCGATCGTGAGTACCTCTACGGCGGCGGGATGAACCCGAAGGCCAATGGCGGTCGGGGTAACTTCTAAATTTTTAACGATGGATTTCCCCAGCGGTAGTTGAACCCCGCCCTAACCGAATTGTTATTTTTTTTGTTTTGTGTAACAATTGAGGGCATTAGGCTAGATGCATGGACAGATAGTACAATGGATTGGTCTCTTCCGTGCACTCCGCTACCGTGATGATTTGGGCGATGGTGATGCATTTGGAGGATACATTTGCAATGGGCGGTGATGCGTGTGGCGATTGTGGAGGTGGAGCACTTGGTGCAACAAGCATGGATACATCTGTGTGTGGTGGAGCAATGGGTATAGGGAGACGAAGTGACAACCATGTAGCTTAGGTATTTGATTGGGACAATGTAAGAATTCAAGAAACACATGACGAGGAAGGCCGGATAGAACAAATGACTGAAGAGCAAATGTATGTCCTTCTAGTATTAAGGGAGGAGGATGCTAGAACAAGCAATGAGGAGAGGCCAAGTGCGATGGGAGGGTTGACATACACAATTTCTGCTGCCGGGATAGCCTTCAGGATCTTGCCATTGTTGTTGATGACTTAATGCGGAAGAAGTTTGCATTTCTTATGACAAGGATCACCCTATCATGGAGCTAGGCTCCTATATCCATCAATGAAAGAGTTTAGAATTTGGTCAGGAGGCGGTTTGCTATCAATGAGGAGTTTGATTTGGGTATTGAAAAGACCGATAAGTCTAGGTTCAGGGGTTCTTGCAAAGTCAAGGCTGTCATTGGAGGATTGTTGGGCATAGGAGAAGTGATATGAGAACAATTATGGTATTAGACTATTGTATATTTGTTGTCTTAACAATTATGACATGAGAACAATTATGATACAAGCTAAACATGTGTTATTTTTTCTTGCAGGTATCAGTTTTGCAAGGGGAGCACACATGTACATCTAGCAGCGAGTTGGGGTAAACCGCAACTCGGGCATGGAGTTGCCGACAAGGTCGTTCCTATTCTTAGAGGTAATCCTAATCTTGGTGCCACAGACTTGCAAAAAAAACTAGAAGATGATCACCACGTGACCCTAGCATATGACACTGTTTGGAAGGGATTACAAAGAGCTCTGAAGGAGATGTATGGTAGTTGGGAAGAGAGCTTCTAGTTGCTATACAGATGGAAGGCAGAGGTACTAAAGAGATCTCCTTGGAGTGTTGTAGAGGTAGACACCAAATGTGTAGATGACAATGTGTATTTCCATAGGTTTTTCTGTGCACTTAAGCCATGCACTGAGGGTTTTGTTAGTGGGTGTAGACCATACCTTAGCATTGATAGCACTGCTCTCAATGGAAGGTGGAATGGGCACTTGGCAGCTACTACTGCTTTGGATGGCCATAACTGGATGTACCCAGTGGCTTTTGGATTTTTTGACTCTGAAACTGAGGATAATTGGGTATGGTTCATGAGCCAGCTGAGTATGTCACTAGGAGATCTTCCTTTGCTTGCAATTTGTACAGATGCATGCAAAGGTTTAGAAAATGCAGTTAGCAAGGTTTTCCCTCATGCAGAGAAGAGAGAGTGTTTTAGGCATCTTATGCAAAACTTCATGAAGAAATTCCATGGGGGTTCCTTTGTTGAGATGTACCCTGCAGCAAGGGCCTACAGGGCGGATGTCCATGACAAACACATGGAGTCAATTCAGGAGAAATGCCCTAGAGTCATGGAATACTTGAACAGGTACCATTCTTTGAGGTGGATGAGGTGCATGTTCAACACAGAGGTCAAGTGTGATTACATTAATAACAACTTGGTTGAATGTTTCAATAATTGGATCAGAGACATCAAAGACCTCCCTGTGGTAGACCTTGCAGATAAGCTGAGAGAGAAGATGATGATCCTATGGGAAAAAAGAAAGAGGATTGGGGACATGTTGCATGGTGCATCTTTTCATGGTTTTAATTCAAGTGAAGGCGAACTAGGGGTCTAGATCATTTGAGAGTGGTCAAGGCGAGCATGGTAAGTCAGAGGTTTGGGACAATAGGCGTGGTGCTAGGCATGTGGTTAAAGAGCATACCCATGAATGTACTGTCTAGAGTGGCAAAGACACCGGCAAGCCTTGTGATCATGCTCGCCAACATAACCACACATAGTAGGTTTGATATGGCAGATTATGTGCATGAGTACTATACTGTTGCCAAGTTTAGGGCTGCTTATGCAGGCCTTATAGAGCCTATGCCTGACAAGTCACAATGGCCACAGGTGGATTTGCTATTTGAGGTAGGAGCACCTCTAGGCAGGAGGTCAGTTGGCAGGCAAAGGAAACTCAGAATGAAAAGTTTTCTAGAAGGTGGCAAGAACTCGGTGCAAAGGAAGGGCGGAGACTAGAAAAGGAAAACAATGGTCGAGGCCCTATCAAGTGTCGTGATGTGGGAAGTTGGTCACAGACAAGCAAGTTACAAGTGTCCATTGAATGGCACTAAGAAAAGGTGGGTCAATCTCAACTAATACTAATCTATAACCGCCGAACTTTGGCTGATACAATGCAAAAAATTATTGCTGCAGGAAGAGGAAGCCTAGGACTAGAAAATTTCCAAGCACAAATCAGGAGAGTACAGTTGCAGCAAGACACCATCAGACAAGTACAAAATGTGAAAAAGTCGACTCCTAGGAAAAAGAACAAGAAGAACAAGAACTAAGTCAAGTTGAGGAAGAAGCTGTATGGACCTTTTGCAAACTAGAAGATGATCTACCAGAACCCTTTTGTGGTGTTTTTCATCAATGTGTAATGCTACGCCATTTGATTATCCATCATCGACCAGTGTTTGCCGACGATGTTTTGTCACCACCATCTGCGATGGTTGTGAACCAATGGCTAACACAACCGAGCATAGAGGTTCAACTATTTTTATCCCTTTTGTTCACGAAAAAGATACCAATTTCACCTTGTAACATCGTTTCCATTTGAAGTGTATTGTATGCCTTTGGAGGCCTTCGATGTGTGCGAGGACTAGGCAATTCAGTTTTCTATCGATGAATTTTACTAATCCATTTAGTAAGTGATGAGAAAGTTCGGTGTTGCTCGGTCAAATAACATCTAGCGAGTGGTGAATTAGCTCCATTCCGAGCTCCATCGGCGGGAAAAAGTGAAAAATGTGAGGCAAGGGCACGATGGTCTTTTCCCGTCCAACAAACTGTGCAATGGAAATAAAATGAGCCAAATAACCGGGGAGTGGCAAAGTAGCAAGTGAATCTCACTTTGGGTGGCATTTAAAAGATTGGAACGACGAGAGTGGCATTTTAGCGAGACCACTTCTTGGGAGTGGCGTATTGTCAATTTCCTCGCGTAGAGACAATGTGAGCGAAAATTTATCTTTATTTAATTGTAAACATGGATTACAATGGTCGTCAGGTATAGCACCGACGCGATTGCTTGATGTTCCTTTATCCAGGTGAGCCCCCGGGCATACCGCCAAGTGAGTTAATCACTGAGTGGAGGCGCCTCTTTACTCGTCATCTACTTGGGGAAGAACACCGGGCGCCTCTTTACTCGTCATCTTCATCAGGCTTGATGCCTGACTTAGATGGCTTCTTGTTCGGTAGATCGCCCTCGTCGCGGAGAGTGGTGACCGCCCGCCGGATCTCGTCCAACTCGGCAGCAGCTTCAACCGACTGGGCGAAGTCGCAGCTTTCCCTGTCGAGGAGGTGGGAAAACTTGACATCTCCACGGACCGTGATTATACCCCGTGGACCTGGCATCTTCATAACCAGATAGGTGTAGTGCAGGACGACCATGAACTTGGCCAAGCCCGGCCTTCCCAAGATCGCGTGATACGCAGTCTCGAAATCGGCCACCTCAAAGCTGAGGTTCTCCGTCCGGTAATTATCCCGAGTGCCAAAGGTGACAGGAAGAGTGACTTTCCTGATTGGCACCGATGAGGTTCCCGAAATTATACCATGGAACGGCGCGTCTGTCCGCTGGAGCGCTGCCCTTGGGATCTGCATCTCGCCCAGAGTCTTGGTGAAAAGGATATTTAATCCACTCCCGCCATCAACCAGGACCTTGTGCAGTCGGACGCCCCGCACCACAGGATCCAAGATGAGTGGATATCTTTCTAGACAAGGGACGTGATCTGGGTGATCTGAGCGATCAAATATGATCGGAACTTCAGACCACCGGAGATACTCGGGGGTCACCAGAATGGCTGCGTTGATTTCCCGATCGGTAAGCTTTTGCTTACGCTTGGACTCATACGCATCCGATCCCCCGAATATGTAGTTGAGCTCCCGCTTGGTTTCTTGGTAAGCGTCGTCCTGGGGAGGGTCACGCTTATCATCTTGCTTGGCATCTCTCGGAGCGTCGCTGTTGTGATCCTCAGCGAACTTCTTCAAGATGTTGCAGTTTTTAGCCGCGTGCTTCCCATTTGGATAGAAGGGACACGGCGCCTCCATGACTTTGTTGTAGTCGGCGGACCGAGGCGGCCTTAGCCAACCCTGATCCGCGATCGCTACCATCTCTTCACCCGTGCGCTTTTTGTCCTTCTTGGAGGACGACTTGGGCCTGTCCTTCTTGCCTTCATGCTTGCTTGGGTGATCCTCCTGACGCTCGGCTAGGGCATCCGAGGCGGTAGCATATCGATCCGCCAAGGCGAACATCTCCTTGACGGTGGTTGGGGGTTTCCGTGACATCTTCTTGATTAGATCTGGGTCGCGAACTCCTTTCTGGAAGGCTGCGATGACGACCGCCTCTGATATCTCCCGGATTGTGTTCTTCTTCTTGGTGAAACGCCGAATGAAATCCCTTAACGACTCATCTTTTTTCTGATGAGTTTGATAAAGGTCCTATTGGGTCCCAGGCTTTTCGTAAGTGCCCTGAAAATTGGCAACGAATTGGTCGCAAAGCTCTCCTCAGGAATCAATCAAGTTCTCTGGAAGGCCCGCGAACCAGTTCTGAGCCGGAGGGGTCAACATGACAGGCAGATAGTTTGCCATCACGTCGTATCCTCCACCCGTGGTCTTGATTGCCAAAGAGTAGATTTGCAACCAAGCCTCGGGGTCCCGTTCTCCATCAAATTTCACAATGCCTTTAGGGTTGAATCCCTCGGGCCAGTTTACCTAACGGAGTCGGGGAGTGAATGCCTTGATCCCGTCGATCAACCCTTCCCCGGGGGAAGGAGATCGTTGGGGGAGATTCCGACGCGGTGGAGTACGGCGCCGATCTTCGTCTCGCTCCCTGCGCCGGGCTTCGATGTCGAGGCGGAGGTCGCGGCTTGCACTCCGGCGGGCGTCTTGCCCGCGACTTCACGTGTGCCGACTGCGCCGAGTACTACTCGTAGCAGTCTGGCTTCTGGCCGAGTTGGCCGGTTGATCCCGAGTGCCTTGGACAGCCGCTGCCGTCACCATGGCCTTGATTTGTTCCATGATCGGTGTTGCGGGGTTGTTCCCTCCAAGCAAAGGACCAACATTATCCAGGAGGGTCTTACAAGCGAGATGTTCTGCTGTGGCGTACGGAAGACCGAGTGATCTCCCATACGGACTTGAAGCAGTTCCTCCCGGACTTCCCTTGCACGACCGCGTAATTGGTCGCACAAGTCTTCTCCGCCTTCGCGGTTTGGTTCGGCTCCTGCCTCCTGTGGGGCCGCCGGGCGTCTGGAAACTTGGCCGTCCAGCATGTAGACGCCGCGGAAGTCGGGGAACCCATTGACGCTCTCTTTCGACTCGGATTCCGAGAAGGAAAGGCTCAACCGATCCCGATTCGTTGGCTCGTCGATGGGAGTGATTATAACTCCCATCTCACGTGCAGGATCTTTGGTCACAAGGAGGTCCGATTGAGTTTCGGCAGAACGAATCACGAGTCTTGACTCAGAAAGCTCGTCCCAGTGTGTATGTGTCATGTCCCGCTCCTTAGTCCGGATTGGAAAAGCCAGCATGTTATCCGATGGAAAACAATGGTGAGTTTCAAATCGAGCAGGCGAACCACGGCGAGGATATTGACCCCGATCGGATCGAGAACGATCTGGCGAGTCGATCGCCACTCGATGCTTCGTCGGCATAAGGGCCGGCAAAGAAGCGATGGATCCCGGCCGTAATCAAGGAAAACCCAGTGAGAGGCGGTCGGAACCATCATCATCGATTGGATCTCTCTGGATCGAAATCCGGGAAGAGATCCCAAAATGGTGAGCTCGATTGAGTCGCGTATCATCTCCCGTGTCGTGGACGAGCGAAGTTAAGCTCACACAATGTCGAAGCTTTCGAAGTCACCGGCGATGAAACCGAGATCTCCGAAGATGAAGCCTTGGCCAGGAGCGTAGGAGAAGACGAATCCGCCAATGGAAGCCATCGAAGTCAATGTAGTTGATAGTGACGCTAACCCCTACTGCGCGCTAACTAACCGACGATTTGCGTCGGCAATGTATTTTAGGGGCGTCGAAGATCACAACTACGATGGTAGCACAGGGAGCCGAATTTATATAGGTTCGAGCCCTCGGGGGAGGTAATACCCTACTCCTGTGCTCGTGGATTGTATTATGGTGGATGCTGATGATGATTGTAAGATGTGGGATTGAATCTCGAACTAGGGGCCTCGGACCCCTTTTATATAGTGTAGGGTCGGGTTACAGATAGAATCCCTAATCCGCGTATGGAAGATACAGATATAACCGATTCGGCTACGCCTATATCCATGTATTCGAGTAGGAAACGAATTCGTTTCCTTGTAGATCTTCTCAAGTCGCGCCAGCCTCCAAGCCTGTCTTCTGGAAGGCCCAATTGACTCGGCCTAAGGAGGTGGTACGTCTAGTAGTATATCTTCGGATATCCAGAGCTCATGTTTTCCACACCGGCGAGCAGCGGTTTATATTCGGCTAAATTGGCTTACAACATCCAGTTCAGGGGAAGCACCCCATGGCTAAATTCCAAGCTCAGCTGGTAATCTCTAGTGGAAAACAAATGTATGTTCTTCACGTGGACTCTTTGTCACAACCGGCAAAACACGCGTGACAACCTCAGGCTCAAAGGTTGGACCCTCTCAAACGTTTGCCCACTCTGCACCGCTGATGCGGAATCGCTTGATCACATCTGGGCGGAGTGCCCATTCTCTAAGGAGGTCTGGTGCCAGGTGCTTGGCCCACACTCGCCACAACCAGCAGTAGCAGCTGGCCTCTTAGCTCACTTAATTAATTACCCAGCCCCTCCTTTCATATTTTTTTTGAACTTTTAATTTGCTACATACTCCCTCCGTTTCAAATTGTTTGTCATTCTAGCAAATCTGAGACAAAATAAGAAGTCATGGCAAATGACATCCTTACCCTCATTAATTACATGAAAATGATTCCCAAAAGCACCCATTAAACGTGAATTAATTAGTCCGGGACAAATTTCATTCTCAATGGCATTAATTTTCGTGACTAATTTGTTCGCGTTGATTAAGAATAGGGAGGACAAATTACCACTAAAAATGCCTTGAAGTACTAGACTGATAAACATTTTGATAAAAAATTTGAATCATAGAATAACAAATAAACTGAAACGGAGGGAGTATATGCGATCCTATGGAGTCCCAGTACGTACAGCGCATGCGGCGTTAAACTTGCGTTAATTATCAATTGATTGGTTATCTCAACATACTATATGCATGAATCGTGTATTGCATATAAGTCAATCACCCTAGATCAATCACACTTGCTAGTAGCTTAGTAGATTAGGCAAATCGTAACTATAGCTAGCTAGCTAGCTAGATAGAAGATGTATAGTCCCAAGCATAACATTGCAGTGATACTAATTAATGTGAACAGAGAGGTATATGTGCATATGTATCAACTGAGAGGTACGTAGTCCAGCAAGGTCAATGCATTCGTTTTCTTAATTCTTAGTGCCAGCTGCACGGTCTACCAGACTAAGTATACCCCATCATATATTCGTGGGCAGGGTTTACAAAACCATTTTAGGGGGGAAAGCCGCCCCCCTCCTCACAGCTCGCGCGGTTAGCCGTGGCTAGCCACGGTTTTGCCACGGTTTGGGGGGCAAATTCAAATCCCCCCTCCCCAAACGGTTTTGCTGCCGGCTAGTCGAAAATCGGTGGAAATTGATAAAATCCTTTAAAATATACATTAAAAATTCAAATTTCTAAATTTTGTTTAAGCCAAAATTCTTAGAATGATTAATAGTATTTTTAGAAATTTTATGTATATTTTAAATTCAAAATTTATTTGAACGAATTTTCGCCAAACACCCTAAACCCTAAACTACGGCTCGGCTAGCCGGAGCCCCGCGGCTCGCGCGGCTAGCCACGGCTAGCCAGCGGTTTTGTAATCCCTGTTCGTGGGGTGGTTGTATAGGTCGGAAGCAGAAGCATCCACGAATTAATAATACGTGGAATACACACAGACAAGCTACGTGCAATGGTTTGCACCCTGGCCATTGATCTACGTATGATACTGCTACATAAGCTGCAAGCTCTCTTCTCCACCCCGCTGGACCGGAGCACCCTCGTCGCGGTACCTAAGCTGTGCAGCATCTACTGCCCCTCCCTTGACCTCCCTGCTGTGGGGTCAGACGCTTTCAAGGAGGTCTAGGCCGGTGCGGCCTAGCCCCCTTCCCCTGTCCCCTGCTGCTTAGGCGTGGTTTATTTTGTTTTCTCTACGAAGATCTTCAGCTGGAACTATCAAGGTCTCAACTCCACCGCCAAACATGACGTGGTGGCCAATCTTGTTCGCTCAGCCTGCCCTACTATCCTCTGCCTTCAGAAGCCCAAGCTCTCTACCCCCTCTCACCAGCGGATGCGGATCCCTCTGCCGTAGGGCAGAGGGCAATAGCGCTTGTATTGCTTATCGGATCACAATCGTTCGGCTCTTGTTGCTCCAGTTACACGCAAATGGAAGCAGTACACAATACCGGGACCACAGATCTGTGACAATAGTAGAGGATGGAATGACATGAGATATGCTCTGCTTACCAGCTCCTCATGGAGACCATTGCCCACCGCCTTAGAGGGAGTCTCGTCCTCTCCGCTGCAGGCTCACGCAAAGGCCTCCTCTTACTCCGGAACGACAATTTGGTTCAGCTCACTGACCACCTCATTCTCCCTCACTCCATCTCTGCTCGTGTCACCCCTATGGGCACCCAGGACAGTTGGATCATTTCCAATGTTTATGGGCCTCAATCCAACCACGACAAATCTTTTTTCCTCCATTGAGCTGTTTCATAAACTGCTTTCCAAAGCTTTTGATGTAGGAGTCTCATCCCCCCTCCGTGGTATCCAATTGAATCTCCACTGAAATATCGAATGCCCACCCCTAGCTAGGTACGTGCAACAGCTCGCGAAGCAGGCTATCAACCATGAAGAGCTCTTTTTGTAGGGGCAACGCTAGGGGTCCACCCTTTGGCATGACGCGATCGAACTGTAGCCTATTCGGAGTTTTAGCTCGGTTATGACTCTAAATCGTATAATGGGCCATCTTGGAAAACCATGGTTATGGGTGCAATTAATTTTTGTAATGACTGACTAACTCTACGAAGGACGCTCAAAAGCCTCGACAGGTCGTTTGGAGCCCTTTTGCCCTAGTAGGAAGTACAAGACTAGAAAAAGATTTTATGTATAATATATAAAAAATGGCAATACACAATAATGGAGAAGAGTCTATATCAGCTACAAAACTAAAAAAGAGTCCATAACAACTAAAATAAAAAACAATTTAGAAAAAAGAATAATATATGTGAGTCTATATCAGCTTAAAAAATATCAATGGAGAATAAAAATAGTGGTCTTAAAATAAAGATAACAGTGCTAGACCACATTAGAGCTTAGCATGGTCAATATTTATTTTAAAAAAGGAGTCGTCCTTATAGAGTTTAGATATTACAGAATAGGCGTATGTAGACGATTTTATAACTTTGATATAAATTTAACCACGCAAATGCATAGGTATACTTAGCAATTAATCTATCATTTTCTTGGAGAGAATACTTAATAATCAGTATAAAGACAAACCATCTCAGTACATATTGAAAATATGCACAAGGTATTAATTAGTGTCGTCATCGGAGGTAACTAAGCAGCGACATACAGCATGAGGGCATGTACAAAGCCATTTATTAACCCATCTCTTAGAGATGATTTGGCAATAAATTGATGACGTGGCAGAGAATTTGGGAGCAAAGAGGAAGAGCCGACTCTTGAGGAAGAGGCGTCTCTGGGTGGCAGCTCCAAGGCGGTAGAGACGGGAGCGCACCGTTGTACGCATGAAGCCGTCTCCACCCAAAATCTCCCGAAATCCTCCAAGATCCGATGCGCGCGGGAGCCATTTTGAGCCAAATCCAAGCTTCGCAGGCACGACCGCGCGAAGACCTTCATCCTTGCGGCCCTTGCGTCCCTATCCTCGGTTCACCCTGTCGGCAGTGAGTAAATGGCGGTAGGGGAACCGGAGGAACGCCTTGCGCCCCACCTTCCCGTCGCCGTCGCTAGTTCCCCCTCCACAGCCGCCGCCGCCGCCGCCCGTGGCCCCTCCAGAGCCGCCACCGCCCGTTCCCCCCTCCACCGCTGCTCGTTCCCCCACCACAGTCGCCGCCGCCGCCGCCTGTGGCCCCTCCAGAGCCACCACCGCCGTCCGTTCCCCCACCACACCCGCCGCCGCCCGTTCCCCCTCCACACCCGCCGCTGCCCATGGCATCTTCACAGTCGCTGCCCCCCATGGCCCCTTAGCCGCCGCCGCGCTTTCCCCATCCATAGCCACTGCCGGCTTGGGCTTCGGCCCCTTCCCAGCTGGTTTGGGCTTCGGCCCCTCCACAGCCGGTGGCGCACAAGGGGACTCCTCGTCTTCCGACTTCGGCTTGGACTTCAGCCCCTCTGCAGCCAGTGCTGCCCATGGCACCTCCGTGTCATCTGGCTTCGGATTCGTCCCTCCCGCCTGGGTAAGGAGTGGGGCAATGGTGGAAGCCCGAATTCTCCATCAACACTGTAGGGCATGCTACAGAGGTAAAGGACTCCATCTTCATCTTGTATGCATGTCCAGAAGCAGAAGCAGAACTTGTTGTTGTTCAGCTTCACCTGGCATTAGTTTGTTTCGCTCTTGTTTCATCTTGCATCAGTTTGCTTATGTAGCACAGAAGCATAGAGCTTAAGGTGAGAGTCAGTTAGACTTAGGGCTCAAGTCTGTATTTTTGATCTTATACAATACATGGTATATTATAGCTTGTGTCTGATAAAGGTGAGTCCATGTTTTGTTAGCTCTAATTTTCCATGGACCATGGAGCTTGAAGCCTTGAGTTCCATTAAACAGAACAATGACATGTTCCTTAGATCAATCCTTATCTGTGAATACTATAGCAGTAGTAACACATCTTAAGCTCTATGCTTAGGTCACATGTTGCTTGTTGTTCTAATGCAGAAGATGCATGCCATATATGTGCGGTGCTCGTAGCCAATGTACTAAGTGATATGGGTTCAGTTACTAGATCCAACATATATACCTGCTCATCCTGAATATATTACCTGAATGTCGAATCATTAGTTCTAGCAACCATATCTTTGTTTAGTGGCTTAGATAACATTTCATTTTCCTTTATCTCCAGATTATGTCCTAATGAGGCTAAAGAATTCTGGTTTGCTTGTTCCATTAAATGTAGAATCCTGATTTTTTCTAAACCAATTTTAATTGAATTTGTTTCAGCTCAAGTGGATTCGTTAATCTTTTGAATGGTCAAAATGCCCACTTTGTTGGAAGACCATCCTACTTTGCACCTATGAATGAGCCACGGGACAAACAAGCTTCACCATCAATTGCAGAGAGTAAGTTTGTCCAAGTTGATAGTAATGATGGAAATGAAGATGTTAGGATTGACAAGAATGACAAGCGAATGCTCTGGACACAAGAAGAGGATGTTAAAGTGGTATGTTTTTCTGGAAAAGAGAACATTTTTTATAGAACTTTTCTTCCAGATTTTTATTAATTACATGGCAGCTTGTTGTTAATATCTAATGCATGGTTCTGATCAATATGTACAGATGAGTGCTTGGCTAAAACACTTAGTCGACTCAATAAGTGGTAATGATAAGAAAAGCGAGAAATATTGGGCAGACGTTGTTGAAGAATACAACTTGACCACGGAGGAAAGTAGATTGAGGACCAAAAAGCAAGTCAAGGAGAGGTAGCATAAGGTTAATAGAATGACTAACTCATTCCATGATGCTTGGGTGAAGGTTCGAAGGATATATACTAGTGGGCATTCAGATCAACTGTGGATAGACAAGGCATACAAGATGTATGAGGAAGATAACAAAGGGGCTCGTTTTGCGCTAATGGATGTGTGGTATGTTGTTAGAGATCAAGCAAAATGGATTGCTTACAACAACAATAAACCGACTAAAAGGAAGGAAGTGGACAATGAAAAGGCGGAAAAAGATAATTTTGAAGATACAGAACTCCCTCGCCCAATAGGACAAAAAGCACCTAAAAAGGCTGCACATGATGCGAAAGGAAAGTCAAAAGAGTCAGCAATAGATGTTGATCTCGACAGGTTTGAAAAAATTCAATCCGATTGTAATTCCAATCGTATGAAGGTTCTTGAAATGCAACAAAAGCTATCTGCCGATAAGCTTGAGTCATCCAAGATTGCTCTTCTAGCAGCAAAGGACCAGAAGGATGTCAAATTATATGAAAAAGAATCCAAGATGCTGGAAACCTAGAGATGTTTGCTCACACAAGACATCCGGGATGGCCAACGACATTAGAGCTGAACATGTAGCTGCACTGAAGTGTTTGAGGATGATGCTCTTTCCAGAATTACATTGACGTATGTGCTCTCTATTTTGTAGGTATAAAAGTTAATTTACTGCTACTATTATTTGCAAATTAATTTACTGCTACTGTTATTTGACCGACATTAGAAAGTTAACTTCAATACAGTAGCACTGCTACTGTTGAAGATAATACAGTAGCACTGTTATCTTCAATACAAAGATAACAGTATCAGCAAAATATACCATACCTTCTTGATTGAGTGCATACTATTTCCTCTCCTGACAGTATCAGCAAAATATGACTGGCTACAGTATCTAGGTTTGCATGCCTTCTCATATAGGTTTGCTTTGTGGTATGAACAGGAGCAGATCTTGGTCTATTCTCTGCATATTACAGAGTTTTTATTGGGATTTCTGGTAGGAAAGCATTGGAGGTGTTAGATTTGTACGAAGCAGCATGTAGTAAGGTGCTTTGTTCTAAAATTATAGAAAATTTAATAGAATAATTCTTGTAGGGAAGCTTCACTAAATTCTGTTACACTCGATGCAGCAGTGTACCTACTGTCCTGGATTAACAGCCATGTCCTGACCTCCTGATTGGAAATGTTCCTGAGTAGACTCTGATAGTCTGATAGAACCAACGAAATGGATGCAGACCATTAGGTTATAGCTCATATCCACGAAATAGATGAATACTTTGTGTGGAGATGATTTGGTCTTGGCTTGTGATTTCAGTGTACCAGCCCAAATCATACAAACAATTTCTGGTTTCGATTGTCGAATCTTGCTGAATTTGTCATTCTTTCGAGGAAAAGATACTTGGAGAAAATTACTGAGAAAACAGAACCATGCATTAGATATTAACAACAAGCTGCTTTTGTATGATGCATGAGTATAGAACGTTTTCATTTTGTTTTCTACTCTCTGTATAAGTCATCTTGCTGGGCCATTACTGAGAATTGTGAATGGTGGCCAAGAAATTGGCTGTCCTATTTTCCTATTCTGAAGGAACCTAGTCTTTTCATGTAGTGAAAATGAACTAGCTAAGTTATGTTACTAAATTAATTCCTTAAGCAACTAGATAAATTCAACTATCTACATAGACAATATTCATGGAGGCCTAGTATCTAACATGTGCATCAGAATCTCTAATATGTGGTAGCCCCTTTCTTGGCTTCATTTGGTCCCCAGCTAATGATAAAATCTTTTTTTTATCGTGCAATGTTTGCAACTATATCACAACATCAAACTACACTATGATGATGATAGTTGACTATAATCTTCCAAGCATCTCACGTGTTGTCAGCAGCGTTTTTGTCCTGCTTAGTATTGAGGAACACCTTTGCACTTATGTACTCCCTCCATCCCGATTTGTTTGTCGCCGGCAGTTCAAAGCAAAAGGTCCAAAATATTTGTCACCGGCGGTTCAAAGCAAAGTGACCTGTCATTTTTGCCCTTGGTGTCAATCTCCGCCTGCGCCTCCCCCGTTGCCGTCTCGCCCAAGATCCCCCGCGCGCCTCCGCCATCGCCGTCCCCACCTCGCCCAAGATCCCGCGCGCGCTTCCACCTCCGCTGTCCCCACCTCCGACCTTCACCTCTGCCTCTGCATCCACATCCGCATCTGCCTCCGTCGTCCCTGCCTCGTCCAAGATCCAGTCAGCCTCCGCCTCCGCCGCCAGCACTGGGCTGGGGAAGGTCCGCGTCGCATCGCCGGTAACGCCTACGCTGGGTCGATCCGCACACTGCAGGGCGTCAGCGTGAAGGTGCTCTTCGTCTGGCTTGGCATCAACGAGGTCGACCGCGCCGGCGAAGAGCTTAGCTTCCTCATCGACCCGCTCAGGGCGTCCTTCTCTCTCGACAACTTTGCTGAGAGCCCACGCTGCCGCTGCGGCTTTGAATGTCGTCGCCATGTACTCGATTACATAATTGTAATTACATTCATTGATTCAATTGTGTTATCAGTGGGCATGTACTCGATTACATAATTGATTCGATCTGATTCGACTTGTGGGATTTTTTGGCCAATTTGGTGGATTATCTCGTGTTATTGGACTGGGGTTGGTTTCTTGATGTGGATTAACATTCGGATTATACTTTCTTGATTGATTCACAGTTGTGCTCAACAGCTTCTGATATTCAGAAGCAAAATTCAGAAATGAAGTACTGCAGCCATTTTATTCAGAAGCAGAATTCAAACCGACATGTGTTCATTAGTGCAAAGGCTCTTTAGTTCACTAAACAAGTGATATTGCCCTGCTGCTGCTACTAACTGAACTAAATTTAGACATTTTATCATAGCATGTGTTCATTATGGACCAATTACTCTGTAGATGATATTGCCCTGCTACTGCTGCTACTAACTGAACTGATCACTTGCTTCTCTGCCTTCGTCTGGTTGAGTAAATCAACAATATGGATGCTAGATTTATTCTGCTGTCACGGATATTGAGTAATATGGACAGATTACAGGCTGTAAATTCAGACAAGAAATTGCAGACCTCCATGTAAATTCAGTTTGTAATGAAAATGTCAAATTTCAGACCTATATGAAAATTCAATATTGTAATGAATGTTGTATTTTAGTCCTCTATGTAAATTCAGTATCAGTTTACTGTTTTTTTTGCTTTTTTTAGACTCGGCCAGTTCCCAAGTAACAATACAATGGAAACAAATGAGTCCAATGAGCACTGCTAACTTTACACATGTAACAGTGTTACTCTTGACAGATAGAACTACAATGAACCACAGCTAGCAAGCAGCATTTTTTTTTTGAAAAAACCACGCAAGCAATCCACAATGTAAACCTACTCAGGGAGCAACACAAGGTTCAATTGACCATACCAAGTCCCAGAAAATGTAATTGACCACAAAAAAAACATTTCAACTATTTATTTCAGAAAACAAGTACTCTAAGTAAATGAACCACAGCTAGCAAAGCGAACAAGCCACAAGGACAACCATAATGTCAACCTACTCAGGGAGCAACACAAGATCAATTCACCCTACCAAGTTCCAGAAAATGTAATTGACCACAAAAAACATTTCAACTGTTCATTTCAGCATGTACTGTACATTTCAGCTAGCAGCAGTAAAAGGCCTTGATTTGTTGTCCAAGAATAAATTACAGTATCATTGTTGTCCAAGAATAAATTACAGTACAATTGAGTTTACCATCGCATAAATTACATAATCTTTATTCATTGGTATGTGCCATAGCATCTTGCACCAATGACCAAGAAGCTTCTTGTTGTTCATTGGTATGTGCCATAGCATCAACATCACCACACTTATCCCATTATTCATTGGTTTGTGCTATAGCATCATGCACCAACAACGCATTGCATTTCAGCTGCAACGGAAGACATCCTTGCCTCTCGAGCATCCCTTTCCTTATGTGTGGGACATCATAGCCGTTGCCACCACCAATTTTCATAACTTCTTTCATGCAAGCATGAAGAGTTAAGAAAATTCTATTTGACACGTTCACCGAATAACCTTGATAAGCCTGATCAACAACAGTTACAAGTTCTTCGGTTGTTTTGGATGTGTTTTTGTATTGGATTGACTGAATAGAATTGAAGAAGCCAAGATCCAAGATGTTGAAATCTGGTGAGTTTGCCGGCTGACATACGAGTCTCATGTCAAACCCATCTTGCTTAGCAGCCTCACAAAACAATCTATCATTAGGCGCAACATGGGGCTTAGCATTGTCTTGTTGTATGTAAATAGGCTTGCCGGCATCTTCACGCGGCCACTTGGAACGAATAGCTGGCAAAACCTTTTCAATCAAGAAAGCTCGCATAACATCATTTGTGATCGAGTCAATCGGTTTCATCTCTACTGTCCCTGCAGGTCGATTCACACTTGATCTCTTGGCACGTTCATATGTCACGAAGGCAAAGCATCCAATTTTCCCATCGAAGGTGCAATTACCATCAATGTCAAATCTCGGCTGAGCAAGAGCTGTCAAAAATTGGATGTTTGGAATATAATTCTTGTTCTTACATGTTCGTGTGGGCACTTCTTCACCACACACTATATAGTATTACACTGTCTTCCTAGTGACGTAGAACCATTTCTCATCAATAAAGATATAATCAAACATCCCTTTGAATATGGGATCATGGGGTACACTCCCTGGGTCAAGCATTGATAGATACCACTTTAGCCGCTCCTTTTTGTTCTTCTCTGTCAAGTAGGGTTTTATTGTGTTTGAGACACACTTTATGACACCTTCTTTTTTCATTTTGTTCACCTTGCTTTTACTGACTTTGAAGTGTTTAGCCACATCATCTATCATTGTGAGGCTCGATAGAGGAAGATTTGAAAGCGTTGACACATCAACCTCAATCTTTTTCCGGCCACACTTGGACCTCGCACTGCTAACATCAGCTACAATACCTTGATCCAGATAACTTTTTCCTTTTTTCCAGATACGCTGTACTGTCCGAAGAGGTACCGAGAATTCTACAGAAACTTCTTTTGTCTCATACCCTTCAGATATTAACAATTTCTGGCCCTTGCTAACATAGCTTCAAATATTGCTCTTCGCTTCTCATCAGGCACAACTACATTCCTACGTGCATTCTCCTGAGCATGTGCATCACCCTCGGGAACAGAACCATTTCCATCATTCTCTTGAGCATGTGCATCACCATCACCCTCAGGATCAGAACCATTTCCATCATTCTCTTGATCATTTTCTTCTATCTTACATTCAGATCGATATCACGCATCGCTCTTTGACCTCCACAAATTCTATGACCTGTTGTAGCTGATGGGGATGTCCTATGTCTAACTAAAGGAGACCCCAGTTGTGCTCTAGGTAGAGAAATCCTTGGTGACAATAGCATTTTGCTCAATGGGGATCTAAAAAGTGGCATAGTCGCATAAGGGGACTTTCTCTTCTTGTTCCTTTGCCCTCCTCCTTGAACATTTATCCCACTTTGTGTAGCCCCTGCAAGACCATCAATTAAACTATGAGCTGAACAGTCCATACTTCAAATAAATTGTGTCCTATTGAAACCCTCTTAATTTAGAACTAGGCAACATTATAATTCAAGAGAGAGGAACAACTGAAATATGCATCTCCTTAGCAAAGAACAGAGCACAATTGTACTACTCCAAGTAATGAATTTTAAGGCTCCTGACAGCTCACAAACAAAGCCATTTCTGACTAACTAATAGAGTTGCAATCAACCAAGGAAACAGAGACGGGCATTGCTAAACCAATGTGATGGCATAAGATAAGGAAGACAAACAATGCTACAACTCTCAACTACTAAAGCAAGGGTTGCAGAAGCCATCTTTGGCTTGTGAGGGTTTTAGAAAGCAAGAACCCATAACAGCAGTAACTTGGGAGTCAAAATTCGACCTGCAATTCTACCTTAGCCAATTCTGCTAGCCAACAAAAAATGCAGCAACAACAGTGTGCTGACTGCTGAATCCTAATGAACTGCTCCACTAGAAGAGCACACCAAAACAATTAGACCACTAGAACAATGGTCATCTCTATCAATCTCTACTTGTAACAATAATCCTACAAGTCAAATTGGCTCACCTCCCTGCTCATTTCAACGAAAAGAAAGTGGAGAAGATACCATCGACATCGTGCTATACCTTGGGGATGGAGACAATCCCTCGCAAGGACGCCGACACCATCTCGGGGATGTAGAAGGGAGCGACGACAAGGCCAAACACGCAAGATGTTGCTGCCGCTGCCGCGCCCTGCCCTCCTCCTCGGACTCTACCTCGGGCGCCGCTGCCTCCCAGCAGCCACTACTCTGCATCCCTTCGACCTCGGTGCGCGCGGCCATGGTGAGGAGGCGTGTGAGGCGGTCTTTGATAGCTGGAGCGCAGGCCTCGCTGCCGGCATGCGGCGGGGACAAGAACGGCGACGACATTTCCTGGGACTCTGGCCCGCCGGCGGCGGCGGCCCGGAGACGGGTGAATCTTCACGCATGGAACCAACAGAGGATGATTTGTTCAGGGGCAAGACGGTCATTTCATGCCTACCTTAATTTTTGCTACCCTGTCGGAAATGTCAAACATACAAAACCGGAGGGAGTACTTTCTAAGATCTGCATTATTTGGAAATGCAGGTACAAAATGTAAAAATAATACGCAACAAACTAACAGGCATTCCAGAGGGTTATGGATTCATAGAATGCATTACACATGAAGCTGCTGAGAAAGTTCTTCAGACTTATAATGGCACACAAATGCCTGGAACTATCGCCAGAAGGAGAACTAGTGTGAATGTTGCTGTAGTGTGAAATTTCCCATGTTGCTGAAGTGTGAAATGTCTAGTGTGAATTTAGTATCTAGTGTGGACTGAATTAAAGCTGACTTGTGGAAAGGGAAATGACATTAGTGTAATGACAGATATATTCATAGCATGTATGTGTGTGTTTACTTGCAACATGGATATATGAAATGGCAGCGCAATATGAAAATTCGGTAAAATAGCATGTGCGTTTTATATATAAGAAGCAACATGGATGTGTGCACACTTGATCAAGTATCATATACATCAACTTAATTGCATCTCATTATTGAGAGATAATGGTTAGAGACAACCCATTGTATGAGGTATATATTTAATGCTGTCTTTTTGTTTGGGTGATTGTGCTAAGAGACACCCTTTGAGCTCTCCTTTGTACCTGCCCTAAGCATGGAGAAGATCATAACTCATAAGTAAAAGGGTTTATTTGGTCGTAGTGCATTAGCATGCATGCACAGCACACGGGCTGTAATTAAGCTGGGCAGAGGCCATGGACTGGAGCTCGATCGATCCTTAAGCTTGGCTTGGATATCTCCGGCCGGCCTGGAGTCCATTCTAGCTACTCCGGGAAGGGTATGTCAGCCAGGTCCTCGCGGAACGGCACGGGGTCGTCGGCGATGATGGTGGCACGCCTTGCGTTCTCGGCGTCGAAGCGGGAGGAGTCGGCGACGAGCGTGGCAGCGGCGTCCTTCTTGAAGGTGAGGTAGACCATGGCGGCGAGGTAGGCGAGCATGAGCGCAAAGACGGGGGCGCCGACGAGGGCTTTGGCGTACTTGGGGAGCGAGCTGTGGAGGAGCCAGCCGACGAAGGCGGTGCCCAGGAAGTAGACGCTGATGCCGATGGTGAGCAGGCCCAGGACCCATGCAACCGCCATCACCTGCCATGCATGCACGAATGCCATTATTAGTCACTGATGGTGATTATTAGTGATTACCCATGCATCTTGGTGACTGCTTCATCATCTTAATTATGCGTAGTACGTACATAGAAAGGGTTCTTGTGGGAGCCCATCTTAGCGCTGCTGCCGCTGAACTTGAGCAGCGGGATGACGGAGAACGGTACCACGAAGAAGATGATCATCTGCTCCGGCCGGAAGCCAAACCAATCATCAACCAGTTACATTACAGTTAATGGAAAACATATATATGCTGCTGCTGCTTAATGATTAATTTTAATTACCGATGCGATGACGATGAGGCGGCCGGAGCCTGTGGGGCCGCCGATGATGGCGACGATGAGGCTTGGCATGATGGCCACGCTGCGAGTCACCAGGTTCCTCTTCCACTTCTTCATCTTCAATTCCAAGAACCCCTGATCCATCGACGTACGTATATATGTGTTTCATGCACGCGTATATCATTCATTCCATGATATATATATACACAAGAAGAGATACATCGAGATGGATGCATAGATTTAACGTACCTGCATGATAAACTGCGCCGCGTAGGTGCCAGATATGGTGGAGCTGAGCCCTGACGCCAGCAGCGCCACGCCAAACACGATCGCACTCGACCTGCCCAGCACTTTCTGATCGAACAAGACCAAACATGCATGCATATACAGTATACACACCATCAAGACGATCCGATATTTCATTCATTAGCAAATTAATTGCCATTTCATTAACGAAGGATATATAGTGTAGACGCACCCTGAGAAGCAAGGAGGAGGAGCCGAGCGTGAGGTCGCTGCAGGTCTGAAGGTCCTCCTCCACGAGGTCGCCGGAGAAGCAGATGGTCCCGGTGATGGCGACGACGACGACGTTGATGACCAGGGCTAGGAGCAGGGCCAAGCTGGTCTCCACGATGAAGAACAGCCGAGCTTCCTGCAAGATCAGTACAGGTATGTACGTACGTAGTAGTGTGTATATATATACGTACTTGTAGGGTACGTATTGTATCGCATGCTATGCTACGTATTATATAGGCAGCTGGGCTGACATGCATGCACCATATATGCACACCTTGATTCCTCTGGCCGATGTAGGCGTCTTCCTCGACAGCACCAGGGCGGAATGCATGAACAGATTGTGACTGTAGACATGCATGCAAAAGTACGTACAGATGGAAATTAATTAATTAATTAACCGTGGCTAGCTATTCATGAGTAACTAATAACTGGCACGAAAAAATATATATGAATGCGATTGATTAATTTGATCGATCGACCGATTGATGGATGGGTTGCTTACGGCACGACATTGGCCCCGATGATGGCAATGGCGAGCCCCGTGGCGCCGGAGCCGCTGAGCCTCGGGACGAAAAGCCCTTCCAGGACCTTGCCAGCCGGTGGCTTCACCATGCTCAGCTGCGCGAAGAAGCACGCTACCACCACCAGTATCATCGTCGAGATCACCAGCTCCAGCTTGCGAGCCTATATTGATTTTTGTATGTATATAAAGCTTTTGCATCCATCGGAACATGAAATTTAATATGCATGGCATTGGAGGTAATTAAAACAATAAAGTTACCCCATATCTCTGTACACCGATTAGCAGGATCGTGCTTGCGCCAGTGAGGAGAACCCCAATCCACATGGGGATGTGGAACAAGAGGTTGAAAGCGAAGCTAGTACCTACAACTGCAAAATTAAGCATATATGCAAGAGACATCAGTAAATTGTAAGCTGTCCTTATTTATGGAGTATCAGTAGAATTAATGTCCATTATGCATGCCTAGCTTCGATCCTTAATTAATTAATTACTGTTTAATTTCTTCCTTATGGTGTCGTCCTTTAGTTTGTCTGATCACGTGTTTTTCAACTTTGGAGTACTACTTTAATATATAGTATTCTCGTCGCAAAAAAAATATAGTATTTTCTTTCTGTCCTGTGATAGAGGAGGACATCAAAATCCATTATATGTCCTGCCTTAATTATTACTCCGCTAGCTACTACTAATCCTGATCCACCTTGAGAGGATCGATCGATCAGTACGTACGTTTCCCTTACCATCATGCCTGCCTTCAATTAATCAACCTTGTGGATGCAGTCTAATTAACGTGGTACAATGGACATCATGACGTGGTACACGGCGAATGAGGTTCAAGGACATCTTTTGACTTAATGGTTTAAGAAGCAAACCTAGGTAGTTACATAGGAAGGTCCTGACTTGGGGAGGGAGAAGATCGTTACCATGTACAGAGGCAAACACAGGTCGTTTCCTTCTCCGAGGTAGGATCTAGCATTAAATATCTATTTCACTAATATTTAAAGTTACCTTACAAATTAAAAATGAATTTCAGGGTACAATTACTTTCTGTATTTTCAAACCTACGTGAATCACCCTTGCACCAAAATCTCTATATGATCGTGTGCACACTTTAACGGACAGAACTACGGGTTGGACATCCGCAGAAAAAATCGGACGCTTGTTTCAACAAGTACAACCCGATGTTTCAGTAAGTACAACCGGATGTTTCAGTAAGTAAAATCAAACATTTCGAAATATTAAAATTGAAAAATGTTGCCGTGTGTTAAATTAAAATGTTTCGTATAGTTAACAACAAAATTTTAGTAGAGCAAACAAATGTTTCAATAAAGTAAAACATGAATGTTTTGGAATTTATTTAAAATATTTCAATAGGTATAACTAAATGCTAGGACAAATAGGAGGCCGCTTTGGCGAGCAGTCTTATGACCTGTTGGCGAGAGGCCATGGGCATGGGTTTACTGCTTTGGTGGAGAGAAAGCGATGAGGAGGGAAGTAGTGCGTGCACCCATGAGAGAGGGCATCACAGATTTAGGCACGAGTGAGTAGCGGCGAATCGACAATGAGCGCCCACAACAACACCCCATGAGCAAGCGCCTATGTGTGGGAGCAGTGCACCAGAGACAAAAGCGAGATGACTGCGAGGCGTAGGGATGAAGCAACACAATTCAAATAACAAGAAAAATACTTGGCGCACTTTAATCCATGTTAGTCACAACCCAATTTACTTACCCATTCTAAAATGTTTTAAAGTCTTTTTAATTAATTTATGGGACTTCACGAGATAATTATAACCTCTTCAAAGCCATTTTTAATAAAAAAAATACCCCCCGGTGATATAGGCGTATTCACTTCAGTTCAGGGACACGTACTGGCCACATTCTGCATGCATCTGAATGGCCTAAGTGGAAAGCAAATGCATTTTTTTGCGTGGAGCCTCTGTCACCATTGCTTGAACACACATAACAACCTTGCGAAGAAGGGCTAGATTGTCCCTCGATCATATCTTCCCGCTTTCCGTGATGATATGGAATATGCCTATCACCTATGCATGGTTTCGGACCCTTGATCCCACCGTCTCACACCCACCCACCCGTTTCATCATCTAGTGGGCGACCTAGTCCTCCTCAACTCCTCAATTTCGTTGTTATAAAGGCACAATCATCCACACCATGTGGGACATCTAGAAAGAGTGGAATTGTTGGATCTTCAACGACCTATGCCTTCCACCTATTGTGAACCTCCTACGTGAGAATTAAAGTACTTGGATTCAGGCCGAGGCTCTCATCTGCCCTAGGAGTGCGTTGCTCCCTGAGTAGTCACTTTGTAAATCCCTCCTCATCTGCCTTGTAAATAAACTTTCTCCCCTTTCTTAATAAAATGGCAGTGCTCCTACCCCTTTTCCAAAAAAATCTCCCTTAGTTTCCCAATCTTGTGAAAGCTCAAATTTTTGTTAAATCATACTAGTTTTTATGTTAATTTTAATTCCTTTTAATAAAATGATTAATAGGTTTATTCTAAATTGAAAATCCTAGGGCGATTAATCTATTCTTGGACAACTTTATTCCTTGACTGGTTCTCGTCACTACCAACTCGGACCAAAGTACTTCCCCTTTCTTCCCGAAGCTTTGGATCTACCCCTCCTATACCTCAACTGCCTCATGTGCGCTGCGTCAGAATCGACGTAGGTCGCACCCAACTGTGATCTGCACTCCACGCCTAAACGTCATGTACACTATTGCAACTTTTGGTCCATCCAGCTATAGCCATAAGGGTAATAACATTGCCATAGTCCCGCTGAAACTATCCTCCATAGCCATTGAATTAACCTTGTGCTTATTATTGTTGGCTAGAACATATCATCATTAACCTTGGATACCAACTTCCTTAGGCACCCCGTGAGTTCTTTTGTAATCGGACCCCTCTTTCCCCAAGCCATGTCATATTCACCTTTGGCAACCAACATTGCATTAGTCCCCAACTCTATGCAATATGTTAGAAAATAGGACCCGATACACGATCTTGAACGATACAGGAGACACGATGTTTGGTAACGCAGTTCAACTTACGCCTACATCTGCGGGGCTATGATTACGGGCGCTCCTCCCGGATATATGCCTGACTACAATCTGAGCCGTGGCCATAGGTCGGCCGTTGGACGTTTGCCTGCCTACGCCTGTAATTGTCGTTATTGGGATACATGGTGGTGCCCCCTTTATATAGGGCCAAGGATACAGAGTCCGATTTAACTCCTAATCCTATCCACCTACGATACAACCCAGAATCCTGTAATCCCCTCGGTATCCATATTTGACACAACTTCTAACAAACTCCACCTTGGTGAATATGCCATCGAACTTGTCGTCTCGTCGTCGTCGAAACCATACACCTGGACTCTGGTTGTTGTCTTTGCAGCTTACTCTGAGCCGCCCGACATAACTGGCTCCTCAGGCACACCGACGTCTGGAACATACTCCGCTATCCCTGCAACTCCAATTGTGGAAATCCATCCCCTCCTTATGCAAGATCCTCAGGGAGATGAGATTCCTCCTCAGTCCTGGAACATGCTTCACACCCCTGAGTACATGGTCTTCTCCGCCATGCACCTTGATCTTGATATCACCAACACCAATGACATCGTAACCGGTGTCATCACTCAAGTAGGCTGTACCAAAATCACCAACAATGTACAAAGAGAACCACTCCTCGACTCTACTCTGCCATAGACCGAAGTTGCCCTTGCCGTCAAACTTCACCACAGGAAAACTCATGCTTGCCGGCCTCATCTTGCCGACCACCTCGCTTGTCCCGCTCGTGTTGTCGTCACTCGACATCGTGGAACGCCAAAAACAATCTCAAGAACGCCTCCCTTTAGTAGGCCTTTAGTCCCGGTTCGTGTTACGAACTAGTATTAAAGGCTTATTCCAGCACACTTCAAAAGGAATGCATATCCTAGTCTATTAAATACGCGTGGGTGGATGGGTTGGTTAGAAGAGTGAATGGGGAGTCACATGGTGGTATGAGGTCCTAGGTTTGAGTCTTGGTTTCGTCTTATTTTTTAGGTATTTTCTACGCTTTAGTACCGGTTAGGGGAACCGGGACTAAAGGTATGTGACCTTTAGTCCCGGATGGCCTGTCCCGGTTCGGGAACCATAACTAAAGCCCGTTCCCAACCGGGATTAAAGACTGTTTTTCTAGTAGTGTGGGGGAGATTGTTGGGTTTAGTCCCGCATCGGATATTGGTCATGGAGGAGTATGACTTATAAGGTGGAGCAATATGGTGGGAGACCTGGGCCGAGACTAGGTGTTGATCTCGGGGGAGGGGGAGCCGGACTACAAGGCCCATGAGATGGGCCGGAGGAAGATGGGCTCTAACACAATATGCCAATACCGATAGGTGGCTTCCACATGTCAGTGCCCTCTACTCACTCCCATCATCCTCTTCATCTCTAACAACCTCGTCATACTGCTAGTTTTCGATAAAGACACGGTTAACAAAATGTTCGCTAACATGTTACTATGTTAGCCTCTCTACACCTATCCAGAGAAAAGCCATATTGAATTCATTTGAAAGTATAGACCTTTGATTTAAATCTAGTTTTTACATTTTTAAAATTAATGTATATATATCACATATATGGATTTAACATATAGACACCTGAGAGCTTGAATTTTATGAAGTTGATCCAGAACAAGATCAACTCTGCAAGGCAGGCAAGCATCGGCCCCTCCTTCAATAATTCTAAGACCAGTTGTATGAAACTTCAATTTTTTTTTGATATTTTGTGCTTCTTAGTTACCTACATGTGTTTATCGTACCTTTGGTATTGCTATTACGTATTGGCATTGCCACCTATGAGAACTATATTACTCCATTTTGAGACTTCCACCTATGAGAGCTATATTACTCCATTTTGAGACTCAGGAAATGGTAAAATGCATAGTTATTCTTAGTGTGGGAATTTGTGTAGGCTTTGATGGATGGAAAAAATGGATAATTCATCTTATTTGTTGGGATGGTTCAAATTATATATAGTTCATATATTAAATTCAGACAGGCACGGAATTCTTAGTACTATTACAATTCCTGAACATACGAGTATAACCACATGTCCTCATGAGCATCTTAATTAGTTGCACTTTGATTGCTTGAGTATATCGGAGAACAGAACAAATTTATCACATGTTATGGATATAACTTGTTTATCATTTGCAAAGTGGTAATGACACTATTTGAATAGCTAGCCGAACCTTTAGTAGACATGGGCATGCAAGAGGAAATGTTGTACCCTTAGATTTTTGGCTTTTAA
Organism: Olyra latifolia; assembly: GCA_036346145.1. NCBI lineage: Eukaryota > Viridiplantae > Streptophyta > Magnoliopsida > Poales > Poaceae > Olyra > Olyra latifolia. The sequence continues at coordinate 54,900,169 of CM070530.1, forward strand.
AGATGAACCTTTGTGAAAGCACTAGATATGTAAAAATGTTATGTGTTAGAAGTTGGAACCATGGTTTGGATCAATCAACTTGACCAACAAAAATGGAGATTGCCAGTATTTTTTAAAGATAACAGTTTTCTTCTAACCTTCAGTAATATCTGCAGCGATCACGGCTATCTCTGCCAGTAACCATAGGCAGATCCTCGCAAACTTTGGATATTCACTCCTGCATATCTCAGCAAGATGCCTCCCTAACAGACAATATCAATGAGTTGATAGTCATTGGTAGCATATATACCAAATGCAGTCCAATTCTTAAAAAATAAGTTGTTAACTTTGTCTCAAGTCAAAGTTTTAAAACTTTATCTATAAAAAAACTTTTGAATTATTTAGATTGAGCACATAAAAACCATATTGATAGATTCGTACCGAAAAGAACTATCAAAATATTTTTTTTGTGATGCATTTTATAATAAATTTCAATATTTTTTACTCGTTAAAGTTATACTTTAAAGATCGTGTTAATGTCCAAAACAATTCTTTTTGAACCGCAGGGAGCAGTGAAAACATGATGGACTCGATTAGTAAGCATGTATGTGTTACCTGTAATCACTCCAAGGTTAGCTGCTAACGATTGTACGATCAGAGAGAAGATGATACCAATGAGAACCACCCAGAGGAGCTGCGGACACGTGAAACGACAAAGCAATCCAACTTTCCTTCAGTTTTGATCGATGTATACGTACGTACCGCGAAGATGGCCGGCTATATTGTTTTGATTGGATCATGGTAGAGCTAATGATATGAAAAGACAACTAAAAATTGATTACCTCGTATCTGTAAGTACCGCCAGCCTGCAGATCCGTTTCCACTGCTCCAAATTATAAGTCCATGTTCATGAGAAAAAGATAGATGCATGCATGAGAGAGAGAGAGAGAGAGAGAGAGGCATATATGGATGGATGCTTACAATTGTTTGGATCCATGTAGGCGACGGACACCAGAAACCCTGGCCCGACATGGGCCAGGAACCTTTTCCACGTAGGCTTCTGTAAGCATGTGTGTTCATAGGTGTTGCAAATTTAGAGAAAAAGGGGGAAACGAAACGTATATAAGAGAACGAATTATTTCCAATATCTTGTTGTTTAATTCCAGAAGCTAATTCAGCACGAACGTACATGAATGTAGATATAGCCAAGCGGCCATGAATGAAAATTTGGTGTGGCATATGCATGGACGCAGAGATCGACATGGATATAGTACATACACTAACCTTGGCGAGTTGATCACTACTGTCATCAAGCTCTGTGGCCGTATTAGCTCTCCAGCTCCCGCTGTCAATCTCCATGATAACGTTTAATTATTGTCTACTTGTGAACTCAAGAGGAAGAAGGAGGAGAAGAAGAAGAAGAAGAAGAGGGGATCACCATCCCTTGCTAGCTAGCTTGTGCTGGTTTATGTAACCAAATAATCTCACGTTTATGCGCATAAAATATGTGACACCAGCACAACGACCTAGCTATAATTAATTTGCACGGACAAGCTACCTGTCATCATCACTGTTTTTTATTTGTTTTTCATGTGTACGTGATCTCGAAACAAGTCGTCGTAGTTGGGGTTTTCTAGGTTTCCCTAAGTCAATAGACAATAACACAATTTTTTATATGGCGTTTTTCCAAGACTGCGAGGAACCTAACTAGATAATATTACTTACGTACGTATGTACTTGTAAAGGCAGCAAATTAAGGTAGTATATGTAGCTAGGAATCAATGCATAGTTTTAGTTTGGACGTCTCTCATTATGCAGTTGTATACATCTAATTAACTTATTGAATGGGAATGTATATGTAAACGACCCTTTTTGTGTATTGTGTACATCAACTAACAAAAATCATAAAATTTCTGAAAAAATTACGATGTACTTCTAAACTTACTCTACCTCTATGTAAAATTGTAAGTTCAAATTCATAATATATTAATTAAGAATAAAAACTATCGATTTTGAACCCTTCAAATTAGTCAGAATTTTCTTTTTTATAACTTTTAATATAGAATGAATTTGACCTTGAAATTTCATATATAAATAGAGCAGCTAATGAGTACATCTACAAAATTTTTCATATTTTTTCATTAATTTTGTTAGTTGGTGTACCCTTATTTAATAGTTATATACCAATAATATCTATGTATCTCTCTCTATCTCTCTATCTATCATAATGATAATATATGATAAAATCACGTGGAAATGGAGACACCATATTAATCCAAGAATTAAGAAATTCCCACTTTAATCGAAGAAAAATAAAAAGATCTACACCAGCATTACAGTAGAACCCGATTATAATGGTTTAGATTAAAAGAAAGAGTCCTTACCAACTCCTATTTTTATAAAACTCTTTTTCTAAATGATGTGCCGCGCACACGCACTGGGAATGTCCTAGATAGCAAATATTACAATTAAAGTGGATAATTTTAACAGGAAGATTATTGTACTAATAAAAAAATGATGTGAGAAAAATGATGAAATACATTTCCATAATATAGAATTGTTATTATCAAGGATAACGTATATTTATAGAAGTGCTGAACGAAGTGGATGCCATTAATTAGATCATGCTGTACAACATTGCCCTAAACGACAAACATATAGTATATACTGCATTAATTTGCAACAAAAGATAGATCAAAGCCGACTCGTGCAGTGTTCGTCTGTGTCTTCTCTTTTCGTTGACTTTAGGATCATGACAGTTATACACTTGTACTTGTCCAATAGATCACTGGTTTGATTAAGCAGGTTTCACTGATCGATCACGTACATGCGTTGAGCTTCTCTTAATTAAGAAATAGTTGGCCACCGCATTTACTAATACTAAATACTAGTAGCTCTACACCGCTGTGACAGGGTTGGCTGAGAGTGATCAGATGAAACCAGCAGCAGCTGGCCTTTTAGCTCACTTAATTAATTACCCAGCCCCTCCTTTCATATTTTTTAAACTTTTTGCTACATACTCCCTCCGTTTCAAATTGTTTGTCATTCTAGCAAATCAGAGACAAAATAAGAAGTCATAGCAAATGACATCCTTACCCTCATTAATTACATAAAAATGATTCCCAAAAGCACCCATTAAACGTGAGTTAATTAGTCCGGGACAAATTTCATTCTCAATGGCATTAATTGTCGTGATTAATTTGTTCGCGTTGATTTAGAATAGGGAGGACAAATCACCACTAAAAATGCCTTGAAGTACTAGACTGACAAACATTTTGATAAAAAAATTTGAATCATAAAATGACAAATAAACTGGAACGGAGGGAGTATATGCGATCCTATGGAGTCCCAGTACGTACAGCGCATGCGGCATTAAATTTGCGTTAATTATCAATTGATTGGTTATCTCAACATATTATATGCATGAATCGTGTATTGCATATATCACCCTAGATCAATCACACTTGCTAGTAGCCTAGTAGATTTGGCCAATCGTAACTATAGCTAGCTAGCTAGCTAGATTGAAGATGTATAGTCCCAAGCATAACATTGCAGTGATACTAATTAATGTGAACAGAGAGGTATATGTGCATATGTATCAACTGAGAGGTACGTAGTCCAGCAAGGTCAATGGATTCGTTTTCTTAATTCTTAGTGCCAGCGGCACGGTCTACCAGACTAAGTATACCTCATCAAATTTATGTTTTGGTTGCATCAATCGATGAAAAATTTTGAATCTAAATTTTTATCTACCAAGTCATTCATTTTAGGTCTGGATCTAGCTCAAATGTATGTTTCGGTTTAAATGACTAATAACCTTATTTTATTTTTTGAAAATTCTTTTAGTGTGGAATATGTATGATTTATTATTTTTATTAAGCAATGAAGAAATAAATGAATTTATATAACAAGATGAAATTTTATCATGAAAATTGAATATGTAATGAAGTATTGACATTTTAAAAATATTAACTTTTTAATGAAATTTATCCACCAAAAATTTTTAAATAAATTTAATATTGGTTTAATTTGAAATTTGCGAAATGTTAAAAAATTCATTATTAGAAAATGAGCTAACAGCTGCCTTGATGTAATATAATGTAGATGGACCAGCGATGGATGCACCCCGGAGTTCTTACAGAGTTTGCAAGCTTTTCTTCGTGCGGCCGATGCATACACGAAGTCAGGCTACATATATTGTCCATGCATAGACTGCAAGAATGAGAAGGAGTGGCCAAAATCCAGCCACCTTCACTTCCATTTGCTCTCAAGTGGTTTCATGCCAAATTATACTTGTTGGACCAAGCACGGTGAAGAAGAGACTATACGGGAAGATGGTGAAGAAAAAGAAGAGGGGGACAACAATATTCTGGATGCTGGCCAACACGGTTCTTTCGAGGATACATTGGGGAGTTTGGCGATGATGACCTAGACCAGATGTTGCTTGATGAAGAGGGAGAATACACCGATGAAAGACATTACGAAAAGTTCCAGCGCCTGTGGGAGGACCACAGAACACTATTGTACCCAAACTGCCGACAGGGCCACAAAAAATTGCGTACCATGCTAGAAGTCATGCAATGGAAGGCAACCATTGGATTGTCTGATAAAGGATTCGACGAATTGTTATGCCTCATAAAGAAGTTGCTTCCAGAGGGTAACACGCTGCCTGAAACTACAAACGACATCAAGCAAGTTGTCTGCCCTTTAGGGTTGGAGGTACAAAAGATACATGCATGCCGGAACGATTGTATCCTTTATCGCAATGAGTACGAGGATTTGGAAGCTTGTCCGATTTGTAAAACTTCGAGGTATAAGACCAGACGTGATGACCCAGGCAAGGAAGAGGGGCAACGTAAGAAGAAGAGACCCCCCGCTAAGGTGGTCTAGTATTTCTCTATAATCCCCCGGTTGAAGCGTTTATTTATGAGCAAAGCGCATGCCCAGATAATGCGCTGGCACAAAGAAGATTGTAAGGACGACGGAAGGCTAAGACACCCAACTGACGGCTCTAAATGGAGGAAAGTCGATAGAAAATACCCGAACTTTGCGAAGGATGCGAGAAACATAAGGTTTGGGTTGAGTACGGATGGAATGAACCCATTCGGCGAGATGAGCAGCAATCACAGCACTTGACCCGTGACTCTATGTATCTACAACTTTCCTCCTTGGCTGTGTATGAAGTGGAAGTACATTATGATGCCGTTGGTAGAAGATCTGCTAACACTGTGGACCGATGGTGTACATGTATGGGATGAGTACAAAAGAGAGCACTTCACCTACATGTATTGCTATTCGTAACCATCAACGACTGGCCTGCACTTGGTAACCTATCGGGCCTATCTATCAAAGGATATAAAGCCTGCATCCAGTGCTTAGAGGATACAGACAGCAAGTATCTGAAAACTCCCGAAAGGTCGTGTACATGGGCCACCGTAGGTTCTTCTATATGAAGCATCCATTACGACGGAAGGGTGAGAATTTCGATGGGACAGAAGAGAAACATAAGAAGCCCCTGCATAGCAGTGGGACACTTGTATTTTCTCTGGTAAAGGATCTGAATGTAGTATTTGGAAAGGGTCCTATTAGCAAATCTGTCCTGACTGAACAAGCTCATACGAAGCCCATTTGGAAGAAAAAGTCAATATTTTGGGACTTACCTTATTAGAAAGACTTAGAGGTCCGCCACTCACTGGACTTCATGCATATCACGAAGAATGTCTGCGTGAACCTGCTAGGCTTCCTAGATATATACGGGAAATCAAAAGATATACTTCAAACACGAAAGGACCTGCATCTACTAAGACTCAGGAACAATCTACATCCGGAGAAGAGAGCGAAAGGACAACATTACCTCCACCCTGCGAGCTACACTATGAGCAAGGAAGAGAAAAAAAGCATGATTAAGTTCTTGAACAGTGTGAAGGTCCCTTCTAGATACTCCTCGAACATAAGGAAACTCGTCAACACGAAAGAGAATAAAATAGTACACTTGAAATTCCATGATTGTCACATGATGATGACATAATTGCTCCCAGTGGCAGTGAGAGCTATTCTGCCGGACTGGGTACGAGGGACAATCGTAAAGTTCTGCTCGTTCTTCAACGCGGTGTCGCAGAAGGTCATCGAACCACGGAACTTATCTAAGCTGCAGGATTACGTGGTCGATAGTCTGGTCAGCCTTGAGATGATCTTCTCTCCGTCCTTTTTTGATATTATGGTCCATCTCATGGTCCACATTGTTAAAGAGATAGAAATTCTCGGACCCGTGTTCCTGCATAGTATGTTCCCTTTCGAGAGGTACATGGGTGTCCTAAAGAAATATGTTCATAACCGGTCTCGTCCAGAAGGCTGCATTGCACAGGGTGTTGGCACAAATGAGGTGATTGAGTTCTGTGTCGATTACATTGATGATCTAAATCCGATTGGCGTCCCTGTATCATGCCATGAGGGAGGCTACGGGGAAATGGGACTCTAGGGAGAAAAGAATTCTTTAACGATGATCTACTTTCATTTAAACAAGTATATTTCACAGTCTTGAAACATGCAACTGTAGTGGCTCAGTTTATCCATGATCATGAGATGATTCTACGCGACCAATACCCAGAGAAGTCAGAAAAGTGGATCACACTAGGACAAATGGATCGTTTCGGTGGTTGGTTATAAAAGCAACTGATGGGCTTCCGGACAGACAATGAACAGTTAAAACTCTTGGCTCGGGGACTATCCATGACAATCGTATCATTCCATAGGCATGAGATAAATGGGTGCACATTTTACACGACTGCCCAGGATAGCAAGAGCACCAACCAAAACAGCGGCGTCCGTATAGATGCCTTGGACAAAAATGGAAAGGTGGACACCTACTATGGTTGCATATAGGATATCTGAGAGCTCGAGTATGGACCTTTAAAAGTCTCTCTGTTTCGGTGCCAATGGGTCAAATTGACAGCTGTTGAGATCGACGAGTACGGTATGACAACCGTGGACCTCAAGGAAGTGGCCTATTGGGACGAACCGTTCGTACTCGGCAATGATGTGACATAGGTATTCTATGTGATAGACATGAACAGCAAACCGAAAAAGCAGAAGGACAAGCCTACTAAAAGTAAGAAGCAGAAGGACAAGCCTACCGAAGATAATAAGCAGAAGCAGAAGACTATCGGTAGCGATCAGGCAAGGCATCACGTGGTTCTTCTAGGTAAAAGAAGGATCGTCGGAGTTGAGGGCGTCACAGATGAAGAAGAGTACAATCAGTTTGACGAGCGACCTCCTTTTATGGTGGACGTAGACATTACTGTCTTGAATGGTATAGAGGAATCCCCCTATGTACGACACGATCATAATGAAGGATCACTTGTAAAAATAAAGTATATTAGCAAATAAGTTCAACCGTGTTGTATAAACATGTGTATGAATTATGATTTTTATATATGTCAATTTTTCATATTTTATGAATTTTGTGATATTTTAATTTAATTTTTATGGGCTCCCAATAGTTTTCTATAATTTTCAAGAAATTAATGGCAAATTAGTACCACTGACATGTGGGACCTACCAGAGATGGGCCCACATGTCAGTAAGCACATCCCTTTCTCCTAAGAAGGGTACAAAAAAGATTCGTGCTTGGTAGGACCAATCAAAACTCCCTCCTCTCCATTGGCTCGGAATGTGCGCTTCAGCGCGGGCTCGCCGTGTGGTCACGGGTTCGAGCCCCGCTCGCGCCGTTGCATTCTTTTATTTTTAGAAAATCAGTCCTGGTTGGTGTAATCAACCGGGACTAAGTGAGCATTCAGTCCCAGTTTGTTACACCAACCGGGACTGATGGTCCCTAGGGCACCCTACATGGGCGGGCTGATGGGGGCGTCAGTCTCGGTTAGTGTAATCAGAGCCGAGGTCACTAAATTTTTTAAACCCGAGTCACCAGAGAAGAAGGTTTAGCCTGCAGGTATGGAAGAATTTCTAAAAGGTTTGAGGACAGTGAAAATTTTGAAGGACAAAAAGGAAAAACCTCGTGTATCTGACTATGAGCGCACATTGGTCAAGGAAAGGTCCAAGAAGAAGTCGTCAAAGGAGACGACGTCATCAGCTGATCAGAAGGCCAAGGAGATGCAAAAATTCATCGAAGAAACTGGTCTGCACCTAGATCAAATATTAGACGACATGCAGATTGAAGCTGCACAAGTCAAATGGCCATTTACACCGGACGCTTTCTTGGTCAGGCGTGAGAAGCTTGGCCAGCTACCAATTAGGATGCGCCAATTTCATGAATGGTACCTGGATGCGTTCAAGCATGGCCTAACGACATTTTCCGTCAAGTATAAGGAAGAACATTTTTTTCACGGCGACAGTGAATTTTATGTCGTATGGCCAGTAATGTACGAGCTATACCAGTCAGACGCTCTCGACGTGTCCATGTTGAGTTGCTGGACTCTGTAAGTGTCTTATTTAATTGTAAAAATCTACCGTGCGGGCCCTTGCACTATACTAACTTGCAAACCTAACTAATTTCTTCTTATGTAGAATAAAGATACAAAGATGCAAAAGGGAGTGCATTTTCAATACAAGCTTCCTTGACCCTTTAGTTATCAATGAGACGACTGTTCAACTATCCCCTGCCGATACAGAGACCAACATATACAAGGGGCTAATAGGTCAAAAATATCAGTCAAAGATACTTTTACCCTACAGCTTTGAGTAAGTGTTTTCGTACCGCCTCGTTCTAATCTTTTTCCATAACACGATGTTAGAATTAATTAGTTACCTACGTTGCCATATATATATACAGCTTTCACTGAATTCTTCTCATTATCGAGCTAGATCGTAGCATGATCATAGTTATGGACTCGCTGAGGAGACCAGTTGAAAAGTACCAAAACTTGATGGACATGCTCAACCGGTATTCTTGTTCTTTCCATTATTGTGCTAGTTCTACTCCATTTTAAACAAATTATAATCATGTTCAATTCATAATCACGTGTGTAGTGCATTCGCACGGTTCCGTACTGAAATCGTGGGTGAATTCAACGAGGAATTTAATATTACACTTGCCTCTCGAGTATGTATGCCATCATGGTAGCGACTTGCAAGGTTCGACCGATTTCTCACCGGCAAAAGTGAGAGCGATCCAAGAACAACTCGTTGGCTGGATCTACGATGAGGTCGTAAATCCAAGAGGCCAGTTTCACGATCCAGCGGCAAATAGGTGGGGCCATTCGACAAAGACCAGTGAACTGTCGGGTCGGCATCTATGGCTACCAAGAGCGATGCACATAAAAGATCACAATGAACTTTCTGTAATTAAAGTTGTAATGAATGTTATGTGAACCGTATATGTGTACTATATATAGGCATGATTGATTCATTGTGATAACTAATAATTGTAATTAAAGTTGTTAATAAAAGTTCTGTGATTTAATTATCAGTTAATTATGTATGATTGATTATATGTGCTTTAATTAATTGTGAGCGCGCGTGCGCGCGCGCGCGCACACACACACACACACACACACACACACACACACATATATATATATATATATATATATATATATATATATATAATATTACACTTAACACACACAGACACATATATAATATATATTACCTCACACGCATATATATATTATATATAGCTCAGGTGGTAGCTGCTCAGTACTGGTTGGAGGAACTAACCGAGACTAATCAGCAGCTTATTAGTACCAGTTGGTACCTCCAATCGGTATTGATAGGGGCCTCGGTGACGCACGGGCTAAAGCCACGTGTAGCCTCCAACCGGTACTGATACTATATCAGCACCGGGTGAGAGAACCGAGACTGATGCCATTGGGCATCAGTCCCGAATGGCCTATACTGGTTCAAAAACCGGTACTGATGGCCATTGTGAACTGGTACTGATGGCCAAATCTCTAGTAGTGCTGTACCATCCATTTAGAAATCTAAAGTCACCGTTAGATCGATTGGAAGATCGGATAGGGTTAACACATTAATATTTAATTGTATTAACAGCATTAGATCATTAGCAACTAGGGATGAAATGGATCGGAAATCACTCATATTGTATTTATATTCATATTGTTTTTTGGATATGGATTTGGACACGGATAGTACCGGATACAAATATGGATACGAATAATATCGGTTACGAATATGAATCAGATATGGATACTCCTTCTCGAATAATACACGATAACACATATTAGAGAAATAAGCATAGAAAATGCATATGGTTGTCACTTTTTGTGTGTCAATTTTGTAGGCTCATAGTCACGGTGATATGTGAGTATTTGAGTATGACTGTCTTACTAAGGAAATGATACCGACACCTTCCTCCTTTCCCACCGGCGACAGCCAACACCTGCGTCGCCATGGCTCAATAATGTTGTAAAAGGTGATACAAAACATTAATTGCAGATGCCATAAATAATTGTCTGTGAGAGCTTTTGTTATATGATGTATAATAAGTGGTGATAAAACACACTGATAGAGTACCTGTTAGACTCAGCCTAAAGGACGGCCGGCATAGGAGCGACAGTACGTCTAGAAGCGTATGTGATTAGCAGTATTTTATGTTTTTCGTGGTAAGAATGACAGTCAGATTCCATACAGCTAATAGATGATACAAGTTGTAAGTGGGCATATTCTTTGTCGTTTAGAAAATGACATCATGCGGCATGCCAGCTCCCTCGACATCATCGGGGTGTCCTATGATTCATAGGCATATGGGGGGACAAGTGATCCAATCAATTAGCTGGCTAATTATTTAAGTTAATTGATTAAGCAGCAGTATTCAGTGATCGATGCGTTGCGTTACGTACATCGTTACTCTTCTCTTAACTAAGAAATTAATCTACCGCTGCGTTTACTAATACTCCTATTATATAGCTCAACGTCGTTGTCACAGGTTCTGGATGAGTGTCATGCATGTGCTTAATTTCAAAAAATAACGCTCAGATGCGACCAGCTATATAGCCTCGAATAGTTACTTCCGCAGTTGATTAATTTAATGTTTATTTTAATTAAAAATGTCAAACTTCAAAAACTTTGACAAGAAATTAATCAAATTATTATGCATTGCTAGTGTACACAGGGTGTATCAATATATAGGTTGATATTTCAAATTGCTTTAATTTCGATACAATATCATTTTGTGATAATTGGTAATATATGATAAGAGAAATTACTAGTCAAAGCACATCTTGAAAGATTTTTCCAAACCAAAATACATTATACAAAAATAAACGTAGGGGTAGCTTAATTACCCGGCCCCCTCCTTTTGAGCTCCGAGGAATCTAGCTAGGGAGAGTGCGTGTAACTAGCTTGGCGTATATGTTTAATACTGTATCAATTTATTTTGTAAGGTCCGAATTGATTCGGTATGGCCTTCAAAGCTACCTTTTGACTCAATTTCTTATGTACACACAGTATATATAGCTCATGCATGGTCGCAAAATTTTAACTAATAGATTATCAATACAAATTTATATGACTAAGCGAGATGTATTATGATTAAAGGCCAAGCTAGTTACTAGAGTCACAATATTTTTTTTCAATTTCTCAGTGCAAACTTTAACCCTATAGCCTTTAGAATTAAGATCAAGCACAAGTTTGTAAGAAAAGCACCAATCAGGAAAGTAAAAGTAGATTTCAACAGAGAAGCATCTGCCGCTTAAAGGAGGTGGTAGATATGGAAGTCTTCCAATTTTTTCAACAATGATGGATTTTCTACATATTTTACAAGAATTATTGATTAGGAAACTGGAATCTACCAAACCTAGCAACAAGGAGCAAGTGTTCTTAATAAATTGGTAAAGGATGTAAATGGTATGACCAGCTCAAGCACCTCCTAGATCAACAAAACACAACAAAGTAGAAGGATGGTAGGCAAAGAAATACCAAGAAAATGGGAAACATGACAAATTAGATCGAAAACAAAGAACAAAACAAGAACATGAGTTAGGATCATGACAGTTATACACTTGTACTTGTCCAATAGAATCTTGCATTCACACACCAGGCAAGACGATCATCATGCACATGTCATTTGTCTGCCAATGCAAGAACTAAAAAGCCTGCTTCTAAGGTTATTTTGGCGATATAAATTAAATCTAAGAACATTAATTATTTAGATATTTGTTTGCCATTTTAATTTAGTACTACGAGAATTATTGGTGTTTTCCGTTAAGCGAGATAAGTCTAGGTACTATAGTGTACGTATATATTTCTTCATAGATGGTTCACTGGAAGCCTTAGAAATAACTAGTCTAGGTAAAAATAAATATAAAATTAAAGAAAATAAAATAAATCCTCAGAAAGTCCACCATAAAATTGTCATGGGGTTTACAAAAATAATGTATACATGAATATGTGGATGATACCAAGTCTCATGAACATGCATGTATTTTATAGGTGTGTTCACTACTACCGTAGCATGTAGGGTCAAGTACCTAATGCATATGTTTATTTTCAAAAATGGGGCAACATGCCACACGCTAGATGCTCAGATCCCAGGTTCTGGATGAGTGCCATGCATGTGCTAAAGAAATTAATCTTCTCTTAACTAAGAAATTAATTTCTTAATTGTTCATATCCCACAGCACAATTTTTCATATTTCCACTAGTGTGCCTTTAAATTAGGGACGATGCAAACTTCTGAAGCAAATTAAACCAAGTCAAATATACCTGTCATAAACACACAGGAGAACCTCCACATGGTCTAACCACATGAAATACGTTTCCATAAAATTTATATATAATTGCTTTTTATTTAAGTGATTTAATATTTTTATAGAAATTGCATATCGAAGTATATACCAGCACATGAAACTGTACACCAATGTCGTAAACGACTAAATATTGAATTGAATTTTTATATTCAACAAAGATGGATCAAAGCCGACTCGTGCAATAATCATGTCTAGCTGTAGCTTCTTTTCGTTGGCTTTAAGGATCATGAGTCATGACAGTTATTCACTTATAATTGTCCTTTAGAAAAATCTTTCTTGCACACATCAAGGAAGACCATATCATGCACACCTATCTGTGTGTATGCGCCAAAGTAAGAATTCAAGCCTGCTTAAGCGACTCGATCCCTATTTACTGTTGTGCGCTGTTATATAAATAGATGAGGATTTAATAACAGGATTTGCGATTATTAATTATATCCATATCTTTGTAGAATGAAATACTGTTAATGAGGCAATTTTTATAGTTGTGAACTTGTGAAGTATGAATTTTGTTGTGGCTGTGTACATATACGGACGTAGATGATGAAGTAATCTCTCCACACTACTGCGGATTACCTCATCACTACCGGTTCCAAACCGACATCTGTACCGGTTTTGGAACCAGTAGAAGGCAACCGGGAGTAATACTCCCGGGTATCACTACCGGTTCATGCAACCGGTAGTGATAGTATTAGAAATGTTTAAGATATGTTGGAAATATATTGGGAGAAACAGATCTTGAACCCGAGATCTCGTGACTCTAGCCTCACCCTCACTAGTATAGAATGAGTAATATAAGACACAATTTAAGATGGTTTCAGCCTTCTTAAACTAGAAGTGTCTCTTATTGTGGTAGAAATGAGAAAAAGGACGTTTTCAAATCATAACCGTCTTATATGATTGATAAATTTAGGACGGTTGAAATTAAGAACCGCCTTATATAAGGAATAAGACATTTAGAAAAATCATAACTGTCTTATGTGATTGATGTATTTGGGACGGTTGAAATTAAGAACTGACTTATATAAGGAAAAGACGTTTTTTAAATCATAACCGTCTTATATGATTGATGCATTTGTGACGGTTGAAATTAAAAACCGACTTATATAAGGTTAGAGTACAAGAGTCAAGTCTTTATATTTTAGGGTCGTTAATGTGTACGTAATGTAAGGCGGTTTGAAAGGACAAAATGTCTTTTATGATGAATTAATAGGACGACACTCCTATTTTAGAAAGCAATTATTTTAAATCTAGAATCATATGCGATGGTTGTATTGTATGAATATAACACACATACACACACACACATATATATATATATATATAGAGAGAGAGTAAATTGCACTGTTAGTCCCTAAACTTGTCCCGTTGTTGCACATAAGTCCATAACTATCGAAACCGCTCACTTAGTTACCTAAAACTGTGAAATCGACGCAATTAGGTTCAAAGGGTGGTTTTTAAATTTTAAATTTTATTTTATTTTTAAAATCAATTTTGGATTTTTAAATTTCAAAAATGAATTTCAAAATTATTATTTATTAATAAAATAAAATTTAGAAATTTTAGTTTCAAAAACTATTTTAAATTTCAAAAATGAAATTAGAAATTTTAATTCCTAAAATTGAAATTTTATTTTATAATTTTGAATTTTAAATTTTAGAATTATTTTTAAAAAATCAAAATCCTAAAAATAAATTTTACATTTGTATATGTATATTGTAGCTCTTGAGGGGATTTACAAGTTTGTAGTTGATATCTTTTTTATTTGAAGCAATATAAATGTCTAAATAATCATAACATGGATTAAGACATTTATAAGTCGTACAAAAATAAAAATTACATGAAATTGTAGGTTTTAATGAGGTGTATAACTTTGTAGTTGAAAAGTTTTCTATTTGATGTCAGTTACATTTCTAAAAAGTTGTTGAAAGATTCACAAAACTAATGTTAAAAGGTATACATATCCTATTATGATCAGAACATGGTGTGAGGAAAGATGGTTAGAAGGGTGAGGTTAGAATCAGTAGGTCTTTGGTTCAAGTCATGGGATATGCAATGTTTGTATTATATACATAAATTGTATTAATGTGCATAGATGGGTGATAGGTTGTAAAAATATAGGTTTCTGATTCAAAAAAAAATATTTTTCTTATTTTTTCACTAATATTTATGCCTAAAATCGTATTTAAAAAATCTCGTTTGAGACGGTTTAGTAAGAAAGTGACTTCTATAACAGGACATATAAGACGGTTTCATACATAAATCATGTTATATACTTACTCACATGAAACTGTTCATAACCGTCTCAAATGAACATTCTTTTTACGACACGACTTATTTAAGACGCATTGAAACCATCTCAAAAAGTTTAAAATAACCGTCTCATAAATACCTTTCTATAGTAGTGCCTTCTAGCCAACCCACTCACTATCGCGTCCTGATATAGATAGAATATGCATTCTTTTTAAACTTTCCAGAAACGAGGCACTGCTACCGGTTCGTGGCTTAAACCGGTAGTGATGGATAGGTATCACTACCGGTTTGAGCCACAAACCGGTAGTAGCTAGTAGTGTCTGAGGCACCACTACCGGTTTATGGCTCAAACCCATGGCTCACGAAGGCACTACTACCAGTTCGTGGTTCAAACCGCAGTGATGTAACTATCACTATCGGTTCGCAGATAACCAGTAGTGATATGCCGGTAGTAATACCCACTTCTCTAATAGTGCCATTGTGCAACTGGAGAACACCTTCATTTGTATGTGAGATATACACACTGAAATATGAAATATGTTATAGTACTTTGGTTCTAGACTCTGCACGCTCCCTCCATCGAGATTGCGTCTCTCAATGGACAGCGCCGGACAGTCAGCTTGTGCTGCGCTAGCTGTACACGTGATGTGTGATCCATCAATTAGCTGGCTAATTATTTAAATGATTTGATTAAGCAGGTTTCACTGATCGATCACGTACATGCGTTGAGCTTCTCTTAATTAAGAAATAGTTGGCCACCGCATTTACTGCTACTAAATACTAGTAGCTCTACACCGCTGTGACAGGGTTGGCTGAGAGTGATCAGATGAAACCAGCACTACTGCAGATAAAAGTTTCACAAACGGCCCATTACAAGCGGTTCACTTCGGCCCGCTTGTAGTTTGAGAACCGCAAGCGGTTCGAAACCAACAGGCTGGAGGGCGAGATGAGGCATTTAGTTTATTCGTAATAAGAACCGCTTGCGAATCCCGTACTGTGCAAGCGGTTCCTATTACGAACCGCTTGCAATATTCTATAAGCGGTTCGTAATAGGAACCGCATGCAGAATAGGGGATTCACAAGCGGGTCTTATTACGAACCGCTTGCAATGAGCTCCCCTCCCGCTCTACACATTCAAACTCTGTCTTCCTCAGCGAGCTCGCACACAGGACAAAGCTGCTGTTCATGGTGAGCCGAGCTCTGTTCATAGGGGAGGTGCTGCCAAATTTTTAATTGAAGATTTGTGGTCCAAATTAACAGTTTGAAAGGTTAGTAACATGTTGTACATATCCTTCTCCTGGAGATATTGATGTTTCTATGCATTGGATGTTGAGAAATTTTGTTTTATACATGGAAAGGTGTTTATTTTGCTACATCCACTTTAGAACTTTTGAGGCTCTTAGATCCAAATTTATTGTTTAAAAGGTGACTAGCATCTTGTGCATATTCTTCTCTTCTATATATTGATTTTTTTTATGCATTGTATGATGAGAAATCTTGTTTCATAAGGTGCTATGGTAGCTTAAAATGTTTGAAATGCAAAAAATTGGTTGGTAGATTTATACATATTAAATGAAAGAAAGTAAATATTTCGTGGTAGGTAATAAACGTAATTATAACTAATAGACGTAGTTAGCATTACTTGAAAATTGTAATATATGTTTGTATTTTTTTGTTGCTATAGATGAATCGACAATGGATGTACAATGCGGATCGTCGGTCAAGAGAGTTCAGGGATGGCGTGAAGGCTTTTCTCGATGCGGCCAATGCATTATTGCCTCCAGGAAGTTTCATACCTTGTCCATGCGTAGATTGCAATAACGAGAAGGAGCACTCCGAAGGATGGTTGGTTACGAACCATTTGGTCATGAGAGGTTTCATGCCAAACTATATCTGTTGGACAAACCACGGCAAAGTAGAGGAGATTCTAGAGGAAGACGATGAAGAATACGAATAAGACGAAGAAGAGGTTGACGAAGTGAACACTCAATTTGGGTCCGTGGAAGATGCACTTGGCGAGTTTGGTGACGATGAGCTAGACCAGATGCTCCGTGACGGAGAGGGAGAGTTCACGGAGGAAAGACAAGACAGAAGTATCGGCAAGATGGTAGAGGACCACAAAACTCCTTTGTACCCAGATTATGGCGGGGCCTAAAAAGCTCCGTACTACACAGAACTCATGAAATAGAAGGCCACAAACGGTGTATCGGACAAGGGATTCGATGAGTTGTTAGCACTCGTGAGGAAGTTGCTTCCTAAGGTAACACTCTACCGAAATCTCTCGACGAATCGGCGAGTCCTCCGCCCATTAGGATTGCAAGTACAGAAGATACACGCATGCCCTAATGATTGTATCCTCAGATCGCAATGAGTATGCCAATCTGGAGGTTTGTCCAGTGTGCGAGAAATCACGGTATAAGGTGCAGCGTGGCGACCCAGGTGAAGTGGATGGGAAGCGTACGAAGAAGAGAACTCCAGCCAAAATGTTGTGGTATTTTCTCGTGATCCCTAGGTTGAAGCGTATGTTTTCTAACGAATGTCATGCCAAGATGATGCGTTGGCACAAAGAAGAGCGTAAGGAAAATGGGATACTTAGACACCCTGTAGATGGCTCTCAGTGGAGAAAAGTTGATTGGACTTACTTAGACTTTGCAAAAGAGGTCAGAAACATAAGGTTTGGGCTTAGCACGGATGGAATGAATCCTTTCGGCCAGTTGAGCAGCATCTATAGCACCTGGCATGTGATGTTGTGCGTCTATAACATTCCTCCATGGCTCTGCATGAAGCAAAAGTACATCATGATGCCACTGTTGATCGAAGGACCCAAGCAACCTGGAAACGACATCGATGTCTACCTACAACCATTGGTTGAAGACCTTGCGAAGTTGTGGGAGGATGTTGTACGGGTTTGGGATGAGTACAGAAGAGAGTATTTCAGCCTGCGCGTAATGTTGTTTGTAACAATCAACGATTGGCCTGCTCTCGGTAATCTGTCCGGACAAACCGTCAAAGGGTTTAAAGCTCGCACCCAAGCTTGGATGAAACGGATCGCATGTACCGAAAAACTCTCGAAAGTGTGTGTACATGGGCCATCGCAAGTTTTTAGGCAGTAGTCATGCATTGCGGTGGAAAGGCAGAAAATTCAACGGACAACAAGAAACCCGTGGCAAGCCTCAGCATCGTAATGGCCGACTAGTTTTTGCTATGGTACAAGATCTAAAAGTAGTATTTGGAAAGGGTTCTGGAAGCATGCATGTACCGAACGAGGATGGTCATGCACCAATGTGAAAGAAGAAGTCAATATTTTGGGACCTGCCGTATTGGGAAGTGCTGGAGGTTCGTCACTCACTGGACTTCATGCACATCATTAAGAATGTGTGCCTAAACCTGTTAGGGTACATAGATATGTATGGCAAATCAAAAGATACCCTCCAAGCGAGGAAGGATCTTGAAGAAATAAAGTTGAGGAATGACCTATATCCAAAAAATAAAGAAGGGATGAACAACTGCATTCTACATCCTGCGAGCTACACTTTAAGCAAAGAAGAGAAAAAAAACATGATAGAGTGTCTAAACAGTGTGAAGGTCCCTTCCGGATACTCCTCGAATGTAAGGAGACTCATAAACACGAAAGAGAACAAACTCCAAGGCTTGAAATCTCATGACTGTCTTGTGATGATGACACAGTTGCTCCCAGTGGCTATCAGAGGTATACTGCCGGAGTGGGTTCGGGGTACAATCACAAAGTTGTGTTCATTTTTCAACACCATATCACAGAAGGTCATCGATCCAAATAAACTAAATAAGTTGCAGGTTGATGTGGTTCAAAGCTTGGTTAGTCTCGAGATGATCTTTCCTCCTGCATTCTTTGATATCATGATTCGTCTCACTGTTCACTTTGTGAAGGATATAGGTATTCTCGGACCCGTGTATCTGCACAACATGTTCCCTTTTGAGAGGTACATGAGTATCCTCAAGAAGTACGTCCGAAACCGTTCTCGTCCGGA
The DNA here is from genome assembly GCA_036346145.1 of Olyra latifolia. Lineage (NCBI taxonomy): Eukaryota > Viridiplantae > Streptophyta > Magnoliopsida > Poales > Poaceae > Olyra > Olyra latifolia. Next base: position 54,919,133 of record CM070530.1, read on the forward strand.
AGGCTGCATTGCCGAGGGCTACGTGACAGAGGAGGTGATCGAGTTTTGTGTTGATTACATTAGTGATCTTGATCCTATCGGCGTCCCCATATCACGCCACGAGGGGAGGCTGCGGGGGAAAGGCACACTAGGAAGGAAAACAGTTGTATGCAATAATCTTAATGCATTTAAGCAAGCACATTTCACGGTTCTAAATCAATCAACTATCATCGGCCCCTATATCCTTCAACATAAGAGGTCCCTACAGCGCAACTTCCCAGAAAAAACAGATGGCTGGATAGATTTGAAGTAAATGGAAACTTTTGGAAGTTGGCTACAAACCTACATCCTTCAGAAGGGGTCAAACGATGAAGTCTCAGCGCGGGGCCGTGGACCATCACAAGAAATCATGACATTTCAGGGGTACGAGATCAACGGTTACACATTCTACACCAGATTCCAGGATAACAAGAGCACCAACCAAAACAGCGGTGTCCGTATAGACGCCTTAGACAACAACGGCAGGGTGGACACATATTATGGTTTCATAGAAGAAATATGGGAACTCGACTATGGACCATTGTTGAAGGTCCCTCTATTTAAGTGCCAATGGGTGAAGCTGTCTCCAAGCGGCGTGAAGGTCGACAAATACGGCATGACAACCGTGGATCTCAAACAAGTCGGCTATAGGCGCGAACCGTTTGTTCTAGCTCAAGCTGTGCACCAGGTATTCTATGTGATGGACATGAACTCAAGCAAATCAAAGAAGCAAAAGGACAAGACGCAGATCAAACCGAAGCGATACGTGGTTCTCCAAGGCAAATGAAGGATTGTTGGAGTTGAAGACGTCACCGACGAGGAAGAGTATGGCCAGTTTGACGAGCTACCTCCTTTTGTGGTTGATGTCGACATAACCGTCCTGATTGATAGAGACGTCGATGATCCTTACATACGTCGCGATCATAACGAAGGAACGGTTGTAAAGGCTAATATTGCCCCTACTTAACGTGTACAACTTCTGTTAAAAATACGCATATTAGACTTGTGTTATTTCTTTAATGTTATTTATAGATAAAACAAATTTACAAAAGAGAAGAAAGAGATAAAACAAATTTATAAAAGAAAAGAAGGACGGAAAACAAATTTATAAAAGAGAAAAAGGAGGGAAAACAAATTTCTACAAATAAGAAAGAGATAAAACAAATTTATAAAAGAGAATAAGGAGATAAAACAAATTTACAAAAGAAAAATAGATCAAACAAATTTACAAAAGATAAGAAATAGATAAATCATATTTATAAAAGAAAAGAAATTGATAAAACGGATTAATTTATGAAAGAAAAGAAAGAGATAAAAGAAAAGAAAGGGATAAAACAAATTTATAAAAGATAAGAAAGAGATAAAACAAATTTATAAAAGATAAGAAAGAGATAAAACAAATTTATAAAAGAAAAGAAAGAGATAAAACAAATTTATAAAAGAAAAGAAATAGAAAAAAAAAAGTTTGGGCAGGGGGGCACAAGGGGGGGCTCGAACCCGCGAGCACGCGGGTGAGCCCACGCCTAGACGCCACGCTCTAGCCAGGGGGAGGAATGTTACATCTCAACAAAGACCGGACACAGCGTCCTTTTCAATGTGATTTACTCTGCAAGCGGTTCGTACTACCAACCGCTTGCAGAAGAGGGTTCCTACCACCCGCCTAAAATGGCCCTTTGCAAGCGGTTGGTAGTACGAACCGCTTGCAGATATTGATCTCCGCAAGCGGTTCATACTACCAACCGCTTGTAAAAGGGGGTTCCCGCCGCCTAAATGGGCCTTTGCAAGCGGTTGGTAGTCTAACCGCTTGCGAGATCGATCTCGCAAGCGTTTCTACTACTAACCGCTTGGGATATTTCGCAAGCGGTTCCTATACGAACCGCATGCGGAGGCCCTTTACCTTATATCGCACCTTGCACACCCAAATTTTTTCTAAGTCCCGAACTCCGCTGCTTTGCTCGACTCGTCGCGCCGCCGCTGCAACCAAGCACCGCCGTCCTCGTCGCCTTCCGACAAATAGGCCGCCTCCTCGCCTCCTCCGACAACGCCCGCCGCTGCCACACCGGAGGGCCTAGGTTCCGCTCTCCCATGCTCCCCTCCTCCTCTGTTTGTTGCTACCCGCAGGGTGTTCGATGAAATGTCCCAACGGGGACAGAGAGGGAAGGCACAGGGGTGGTCGGCTCGGGCTGCGGCGAGGGGCAAGGCGGCGCTGGCTGGGCAAAAAATCATAGTATCTTGATTGGGAAACACAACAAAATCTGTTTGTTTGGTAGAATGGAAGTTAGTTTGAACCGTGTGTTGGCCTTCAGAGGTCTCTACAGGAAATCAAAGTCGCGCCACACTGCAATGTTGCCTCTGAGATTAATTGATTAAGTAATTTCATTTCGATGATATGATAAACCTGTCATTGTGAATCTTCCTCTATGGTTGTTTTTCAACCTGCTTGTCATGCCTCAATGAAGAAGACTAAAGCCTGGAATCTTGGATAGTCGGGTATACGAGTGTATATATGCAACACAAGCTCGTACGATGCTCCAATAAGGCCCAAGAGGGTAGAAAGTCAAGCCTAGTCACGCCTAGCCACCTTTAGTGGTGGGTCTGCTCCTACATATAAAGAGCACGCTTTGGTGAACATTTACATTGATTCGTCAATCCATCCATAAATACCTCTTTTACCTATATATCTTCTCTCTCACACACGATGGGGGAGAGTGCCTTAGAGGCATCCAACCCACTCGGGTTCAAACCTGGATTCCCTCTTCTCTCCTCAGCGAATTGAGCTCATGGCCTCTCCTAAAAAGGTGGCAATATACGATTTGACACTCTAAAGAATGTAATCCATTATTTGTCACTCTAAAGTATTATAGTTCCTTATTATGCCATTTGGGTCCATTAAACTCAATTAACATATTTCTACCTAATTTTTTCAATAAAAATACGTTTTGCCTATTGCCAGATGTACTCATATATTCTATCTTTTGGTTTGGTGCACTATCACTTAATGAAATGTACTCATGCTATCTTTTGGTTTGGTGCTGAGATAGATTGTTAAAGTAATTGTTTTTATTCTATAGATCGCAAAATTAGGGTTTCGGGTCCATGACGACACCAAGACGTGGTGACCCGGATTTCGATGACCAGGAGAACTTCATGTTTGAGACTATCGCATTGTCTACACTCATAAGTGGGCATGTCGATGCGACCGTAACGCCCAAATGGTCAGTTGCCGATGCGACCAGAACGCTCCAAATGCCGTGAAAATTGTCCGATGAGGTCGCTACGGCGAGGACAATGAGAATACCGTGGACGACTCGAGGTATATATCAAGTAGGCATGTTCATTAATATAAGTTAATTCACACATAACACGCGTTCTCATTTATATCCTACATGTTTTTGTATCAAGGCCGGTACATCGACCAACGCAAAGTCCTTCACGAGGACCTAACAAGAAGTGAAGTCCAAGCATGTGATCACCGAAGTCGGCAACGACGGTAGTCTAATAGCCCGGTCTCGCACTTGCACCGCTCAACAACGCAATAGGATATGCGTTAGGGATCATGTGCCAATCAGCATCAAGACATGGCCCAAAGTTCCTGCAGCTACCAAGGATCTCATATGGAACGATATCAAGGCAAATTTCAGATTTCCAGATGGTATCGAAGCGAAGGTGAAGGCATGGGCTTCCAAGAAGATGGCAACTTCATTTCAGCAATGGAAGTCGAAGCTCACCCGCGATTACATCGACAAGGAACAAGGCCGACTTCAATAAGTTTGCTAAGCTTATGGATCATTGGGAAGAATTCGAGAACTTCAAGTCGTCCAAGAAGGCAAAGCCGCAAGGCGAAGAATAGGAGAATGCGCCAAGAAGAAATACCACCACCATCTCGAGCGCCGCCACGTTAGGGCTGCACCAAAATGGGACAAGTGAGAAGAGGAGCTGAAAGGCAAGAATATTGTGCCCGAATGCGATGGTTGGGATGACCGCATGCGCAATTACATCATGGCTCATAGGGGCCAACTCAAGGATGACGGCAGCGTGGTGGTGGAAGCGGACTTACAAGAAGTTCGTCAGAGGATTGATGAAGGCATCGAAAATATCCGGTCGGGCTCCTTGGTGACGGACAGGGAGAACGACCTACTCACATATGCCCTCCAAAACAAGGAGCACCCGGGACGGACAAGAGGTTTTGGGAAGAAGCCGTGGAGGCTCGGCTTATGAGCGATGCACGCATATTCAGAGCCAGAGAGAAACAAGAGAAGAGAAGCTTCGAGTGGCTTGATTGGAGGCGCAGCTCAAAGCCCACGAGGAAAACGCCGATCGCTTGGTTACGCAAAAATCGCCAAGCAATGGAGCGAGCACTTCAGGGGCAGCAGCAGAGCCAGCACTTCAGGGCAGCCGGACGCCGTGATAAGTCCGCCCACGCGACGGAGCAGCAAGGCCGGCCATGGCCCCCAAGATGATCTGCTAGCTCGTCATCCAAAGGACAAGATCACGGTTCGCCGCCTCAGCTACACGCCGAGATGAGAAATCTCTCCTTTAAGGTGGCTTATGGCATGGCGATCCGGTGGAGGCGGGCCGAGGTTCCATCAAGATAGATATACCACCGGTTACTCCAAGGTCACGGTGGATGAGGTGGTCGACGGCTTCGGGGATCTAACGCTAGACAATCCTATGGGCGATGACGTGACCAGCTTTGGACAGGCCCTCGACAGCTCATTCATTCTCTGGCGGAAAAAATACATTATATTTCCAGATGTCGTGGAGGCGAAATCACCGGTAGGAGAGGCCTCGGAGTTGGAGCATGCTACAGGGCCAAGCTTGTCTCCACAACGAGAACGCACGCCTGCTCCAGCGTCGCCGCCGCCACCTACAGCTCCACAGAAAAGCCCGTCTCCGCCGCCACATCTCCAGCATCTCCACCGAGAAAGAAGCTCGCTGTCTGGCGTCGGGATCCGGCGGCGGCATCTCCTACCACGACGTCGGGATCCAGCCGAGGGAGAAAGGGAAAGGAGCCGTTAAACTTGCATATGACATGACTCCGAGGAGCTGGAGGCAAAGAAGAAGGCCGATGTGGCTAGGCAATTCGCGCCAAAGAAACCAGAGCCGAAGCTGAAAATTGATCCAACATATCTCGACAGTTAGTTGGCGGACGGAGCCACCTCCAAGGTCTTGACCAACTACGAAAGGACAATAGTGAAGAGCAAGACAAATGCTACTAGAAGTCGGAGGGCTGCCAAGAAAAAAAAAGAACAATGCAGAGATGAGGACAGACTGCCGATCCGAGATGGTGCGAAAATTCATGGAAGAGGCAGGGCTCGACACGAAGGAGCAGCAGCCGGGAATGACGGATAATCTTCCAATGGCACCGATCGATGAAAGTATCAATCGGGCCAACCGCCGTGGACCTAATCGAGATAGATGCTCGCTTACCAAGATGCGACGGATGCATATCGGTACATGAAACAAAGCCATGAAAGGAACGATTATGTTTCCCTTAGTTTTGAAAGACGAGCACTTCCACCGAGGGGACAACACAGAAATATGGCTGGAATTCGAAGACTTGTATAATATATACCACAAAGACGCCGTCAACGTGTCATTCATGAGCTGCTGGTGCCTGTAAGTGTCTCGAGCTCCTAAGTTTACACCATTATTTACTCCCGTACCATAAATTTGGACTCCAACTAACTAAGTTATATATCCTTCACGTAGATTGGAGATGCAACGGCTTGCTAAAGACGGCATGTCGCATAAGCACGGCTTCATCGATCCATCGATTATCAACGAGAAAGTGTATTCATACCCCCCTCAAAGAAAGACTTTCGAGGAATACATTCTCCATGCAATGCTCGAACAACACGAGAAGCTGTACATATTCCTACCCTTCAACTACGAGTACGTGTTCTCACAATCCTTTTCTTACTCTATATACTTCTTAAGACAATGATATGTAGTATATATGACGAGCTATTTACATATATGTTGCAATATGTGTCAATAGCTTTCACTGGATCCTTCTCGTCATCGAGCTTGGCAATGGAATTATTAGAGTACAAGACTCAAGAACGAAGCCTAAGGCAAGATACCAATGGATCATTAACATCCTAAATGCGGCGTACACGGAGTTCAAGAAGAAGCAAAAGGGAAAATTCAAGAAAGAATTCGATGTCCAGCTAAGCGATTGGGTACGTACTACAAAGACTGTATATTATTATTATATGTGCATCTTATCAATTTGTCATCTGAATATTTATTTTGTTTATTCTTATGAAATCCTCGGCCCCAATGAAGGTTAGTCGCCAGACAGCTGGAAACAACTTGTGTGGCTACTATGTGTTCCACTACATGCAAAATTTTCTCCACTACGATGTTCCCACTAATTTTTTCAAGAGGTTCGTAGTGTCATCTTGAAACAAATTGTTAGCTAGTTAGAATAACATATGCTTTAATTACAAGCATATATATGTTCCGATATTTAATTATTTACTTATCGCTTTATTAATTGCTAGCCCAACACCGATCGCCACATTGCAAGATCTTGCCGATCACCGGTGCTCGCGACTTCAGAATGACTCATCGGTTTCGTTGTCGACGAGATCGTAAACCCTCAAGGCACGCTCCACAGAGGGTTAACGGTTCTCCTTCCTTTAACACCACCGAACCGGGCGCGATATCCACCACCACGCCGAGCAAGGCCGAGAAGAGTGACGCGGCGAAGAAATTAACTCGATAGACAATTTTCAATCATTCAAACTGCTTGTAAACGTGGCGTGCGTGCACTCGTTATCACATGTAACATGTGTATATATACTTGTGGATTTTTGACAATGTTAATATACTTGTGAATGTTTGTTCACTTGTGATCATGTCAACATGTATGCATATATATATATATATATATATATATATATATATATATATATATATATATATATATATATATATATATATATATTAAATTGCACAAAAAGCCTCTTCTAGTATTTAGTTTTATTATTTCAAAAGATATCGACAAACACCCTATAAAACCATTTTGAAATAGATTCTCCTGTGGAGATTGCTTCTCTGCAAGCAGTTCGGAATTGGAACCGCTTGCTGAGAAATACCTCCGCAAGCGGTTCCAATTACGAACCGCTTGCAGAGCTATCCTAGGTGGTAGCCCACTCGCGTGCCCGGAGAGCTACGCAGCCGGTTCGTTAGGCCTGTACAAGCGGTTGAGGGAACCGCGTGTGATACCAGCCAGGTATCACACACGGTTTCGTACAAGCGGTTCAAAAATCGCTTGTATAGGCCCTTACTAACCGCTTGTGATGTTCCGTTCTGCAGTAGTGCAGCAGCAGCTAGCTGGCCTCTTAGCTCACTTAATTAATTACCCAGCCCTCCTTTCATATTTTTTTTGAACTTTTAATTTGCTACATACTCCCTCCTTTCAAATTGTTTGTAATTCTAGCAAATCTGAGACAAAATAAGAAGTCATGGCAAATGACATCCTTACCCTCATTAATTACATGAAAATGATTCCCAAAAACACCCATTAAACGTGAATTAATTAGTCCGGGACAAATTTCATTCTCAATGGCATTAATTATCGTGATTAATTTGTTCGCGTTGATTAAGAATAGGGAGGACAAATCACCACTAAAAATGCATGACTTGAAGTACTAGATTGACAAACATTTTGATAAAAAATTTGAATCATAGAATCACAAATATACTGGAACGGAGGGAGTATATGCGATCCTATGGAGTCCCAGTACGTACAGCGCATGCGGCGTAAAATTTGCGTTAATTATCAATTGATTGGTTATCTCAACATATTATATGCATGAATCGTGTATTGCATATAAGTCGATCACCCTAGATCAATCGCACTTGCTATTAGCTTAGTAGATTAGGCAAATCGTAACTATAGCTAGCTAGCTAGCTAGCTAGAAGATGTATAGTCCCAAGCATAACATTGCAGTGATACTAATTAATGTGAACAGAGAGGTATATGTGCATATGTATCAACTGAGAGGGACGTAATCCAGCAAGGTCAATGCATTCATTTTCTTAATTCTTAGTGCCAGCTGCACGTCTACCGGACTAAGTATACCCCATCATATATTCGTGGGGTGGTTGTATAGGTCGGAAACAGAAGCATCCATGAATTAATAATACATGGAATATACACACACAAGCTACGTGCAATGGTTTGCACCCCGGCCATTGATCTACGTATGATACTGCTACATAAGCTGCAGGCCGGCTCTCTTCTCCACCCCGCTGGACCGGAGCACCCTCGTCGCGGTAGCTAAGCTGTGCGCACTACTGCACATCGGAGTATCACAAATGGTTCGTAAGGCCCTTTACAAGCGGTTTTTGAACCGCTTGTATGAAACCGCGTGTGAGGGCTGATATCACACGCGGTTCCCTCAACCGCTTGTGATAGTGTGTAAAAAAAGATAAAAAATATTTGAGGAAGTGAGATTTGAACCCAGGACCTCATGGCCAACTCACCCACGCGTGCTCTTTGATAGAGTAGGACAGAATTTCTTTTTAGCCTTTCGAAAACTAGGCCTTTACAAGCGGTTCGTGTCCCGAACCGCTTGTAAAGCCACTTTCTATAAGCGGTTCGTGTCCCGAACCGATTGTAGAACCCATTTCTACAAGCGGTTCGTGTCTCCAACCGCTTGTAGAAGTCTATAAGCGGTTGGGGACACGAACCGCTTGTAGAAATGGGTTTTACAAGCGGTTCGGGACACGAACCGCTTGTAGAAGCCCTCTTCTGGCTCGTTGGTTTCAAACCGCTTGCATTTCTCAAACTACAAGCGGGCCGAAGTCAACCGCTTGTAATAGACCATTTGTGAAACCCTTATCTGTAGTAGTGGCGGCATCTACTGCCCCTCCCTTGACCTCCCTGTTGTGGGGTCGGACGCTTTCAAGGAGGTCTAGGCCGGTGCGGCGTGCTTTATTTTGTTTTCTCTACGAAGATCTTCAGCTGGAACGATCAAGGTCTCAACTCCACCGCCAAACATGACGCAGTGGCCAATCTTGTTCGCTCAGCCTGCCCTACTATCCTCTGCCTTCAGAAGCCCAAGCTCTCTACCCCCTCTCACCAGCGGAAGCGGATCCCTGTGCCGTAGGGCAGAGGGCAATAGTGCTTGTATTGCTTATCGGATCACAATCGCTCGGCTCTTGTTGCTCCACTTACATGCAAATGGATGTGGTGCACAATACCGGGACCACAGATCTGTGACAATAGTAGAGGATGGAATGACAGGAGTTATGCTCTGCTTACCAGCTCCTCATGGAGACCACTGCCCACCGCCTTAGAGGGAGTCTCATCCTCTCCGCTGCGGGCTCACGCAAAGGCCTCCTCTTACTCCAGAATGACAATTTGGTTCAGCTCACCAACCACCTCATTCTCCCTCACTCCATCTCCACTCGTGTCACCCCTGTGGGCACCCAGGACAGTTGGATCATTTCTAATGTTTATGGGCCTCAATCCGACCATGACAAATCTTTTTTCCTCCATTGAGCTGTTTCATAAACTGCTTTCCAAAGCTTTTGATGTAGGAGTCTCATCCCCCCTCCGTGGAGTATCACGTTGGTGAGTACCCGAGCCAGCTCCAAGTTCATTTATATAGCGTTGTCACATCGGGGGGCCACAACCATTAGTCGGTTGTGCGTCCCCGATCAGCGCACGATTAGATCGTGATCTCCTAAAGACTCGGTCAATCTAGTTAGCCGAGATCATATCCAACAACACTTGCTCTAAGAATTATGGTTTAAGCCTATATTTTTCTTCTCTTTTTCTTCTTGGTAGATAAATTATTTGATCTCCTTCTTAATATATCAAGATGAATGCTTACTCGTTTGGAAAAAAACTAGCAGGGTGGCCCGCGCAATTGCGCGGCTAGATTTGTTTGTTGATTGGGTATATGATAAATTTGATGATATCATTTGTTAAATATATATTGCATTTATTTTATAAAGCTTTCAAAACCTAATATATCTAACCAATAAGGGAATAATGTTCCAATATTTTTGAGTTTATTTTCATGTACTACTATGGAATAGTTATGATTTTGATAAACAAATCATTTGAAGGTGATCCCCATCGTAAGGCATATATAAATCATCGCAAGAAAGTCCTGCTGAAGGAGCATACCCGACCGTGACAAAAAAAAAATCATGGAAGGACATTTATGTGAAATAGATTGTTAAACTTACAGAATTCCCTTTGGGCATGCATGTGGTGTGAGTTTTCCATGTTGGAAAAATACACACGTGCATATTAGTATCAACAACATATCTTGATTGATTGGAACGCATGCATACATATCTTCTCTAGATGCAATGCCTAACAAATCGAGCGTGTTCTCTTTCTGCTGCTCCTCTTGCAGGTAATTCATGTAGCTCCTGAATCCTAGCTGAGTACTCCTCATCACCGTATCACGGTCTATAATCGTGTTCGTGTCACACCCTTGCCCACCAGATCAAAGACCCCCTCCATCTGTTCAACAAAGGGCCACCTACTCATTGAGGTTGCGGTCGAGATTATGATATTTTGGAGAGCCTTAGCTTACCGATATGCGAGTAGTTTCACAGTCTATAATCGTGCGCCGATGCACGTGATGGCGACATGATGCCACATGCTAGCTGATGCAGCATGATGGATTTCTTGAGCCATTATAGAACCTGCCCCGCCCTGTCATCCTCGACCGCAAGGGCCTTGTATAATATCTAAAGATGTAGAAATCAGGGTTTTTAAATAGTAATTTAGTCCTTTTTCTACTTTACTATAGGGAATGGACTCTTTCTTTTAATTAATAAATATGGACTTTTTTTACTCTTGTCGTCAACCATATAGATTTTATAATATCTAAAGATGTAGAGGTTGGGTTTTTTAAGATAGTAATTTAGTTTTTTTTTTCTATTTTTGGTATTTGGGATGAACTTTCCTTTAATCAATAAATATAGCCTTTTTTACTCTTAACGTCCATATAGATTTTTATTAAGGATATCAGTTGTTTTTTATTTTTTCTATGCATGCTATCCGATCGACATTGACCCAGCTATCCAATACGAATTGTTTTCTAGTCAAATACACAAATTGTTCAATCCATATCTCTATACGAATTGTTTCCTAGTCAAATACGAATTGTCCAATCCATGTCTCTATAGAACACTTATATGCATATCTATTGAGCTCGGTTGTTTGTTGCTACACAATTCTTTTTAAGCAATATGTTGTATTGGCCATGAATCGACAGTGAATCGTGTATAATTAATCTACACCATTATAACACGGGTCTCTAATAATCAACGTTGTAAATTTTTCTCTTTTTACTTCAATTAACATGTGAATTTTTATATTTTAGGATTAATGTGGTGTCGCTGTTAACTCCTCATATGCAAGATAGGATTTAACCTTATCAGGACAAAAAAGGAGGAGATGTAAATCACAGTATCATGGTGTAAAATATTGTAACTTTTTACATGAGTTTTGAGGATAGATCACCCATTAGGCGTGTTAGGTGATGAATAAGTGGTGATAGATCGCGGATCTCCTATTTGACTCACTCTTTGTAACATCCCATTTTTAGGGACTTGCGAATTTTTAGAAAATTTTAATTATTAATAATATTCTTAATGCTTTGAGAGACTTATGTCTTATAATATATTATTTTGACTCAATGATACAAATATACATGTACCCATAACTAAGATGTTTTGTGTTATATAAAACATATTCAATATTTCTCCCTTTATTTGAATCTTATTAAAGGTTTTGCTTTAAGGCATTAATTGGATATCTTCTAAGAAGCTTTCAAACATTTTATATTATAAAATGCTTATTAGCTGAATAATATTTAAAAGTTAAACTATATTGATAAATATCCAATTTAATGCAAATCCTTCATCCTTGCACTATTCAAAATCCTACATTAGGAGTATTCACTATTAATTGCCCTACACTACTTTAAAAATTGACAATTTCCTCTCCATGCCATTATAGCCTTGTGCAAAGATCATATTTTCATTTGGACAAGACTACAATTATTTCAAAGCTCTTTTATTTAGTCTTTTCCCCGAATACAGTGATGCAATATATATAATTATATATATATGACCAATGCAAGTATATGCATATATAATGGCACTTATATTTTCAGATAAATATATATAATCATATGCATATCACTAAACTTTAATTTTCAATAAACTACTTGGATTATATGTATATTGTGAATATACCTATCAAAATGCTTGCAAAGTGGTATTTCATACCAAGAATAGTATTTTCATGTTGGTGAATAGTATTTTTCAGCATAATGGATAGTAATTACTATCTATACCCTTTAGGGAAGCCAATTTTCAAACCATCTTTTCCCTCCATAGTTTGAATTCAAATTTGAATTTGGAATCATCTCGGTGAAATGACCACTCTACCGTTGGGCTCAAAATCCCCTTTTCTCCTTTCCTCACTTCTCTGCTTTGGGCTCAAATTCCCGAAATTCCCTCCCCCAGCCTATTGGGCAGCCCGCTTAGCCTTGCCCCCCCCCCCCCCGCTGTGGGCCTTTTTCCCAGGCCGGCCCCACCTCCCTGGCCTCGGCCCAGTCTGGCCCAGCCGAAACTCCCTTGTTTCTTCTTCCTTCTTCTTTGTTGCTCGGCCAGACTGCCCGAGCCGAGCTCGCTATGTCGCCAACACACTCGCCGCCATGCAGACGCCGCTTCCCTTCACGGTTCTCGGTCGCCGCCGCCAGACGCCTGCTACGCGCCTTGCCGTGGCGCCCCACACCATCTTCGGCGCTCGATTCGCTCGATCGCCGATCGTCATGAGCCAATAGCGCGCCAGCGGCAGCCAAATGCATCCCCCCTCGCCGGCTTTGACCTCCGCGAGGCCGTACCCTCCCCCTAGCTCCCCATTGGCCAGCGAATCCGTGCATTAATGCGGCCTTGTACCTCCTTCGACCGAACAACACCCGGTTGCCCCGATTTGCCCCTCCCCTAGCCTATAAATACCGGCCGAAGCTTCATTCTCCCCTCCCCGTCATCCTCCTCCGCCCTCCGCTCGGCACCGCCATTCTCCCTCTCCGAAGCTCCTTTGGACCTGTACAAGACATCCATGCAAAGAACACTCTACTCCCTCCAACGTCTTCCGCCGAATCGGCCCGAGACGCCCTAGAACTCTCCGGAACCGAAGTTTCATTGCCGCCGGCCAGCCTTCCCCTGTTTTGCCCCTTTCTTGATTTCTCCACCGCGGGTAAGTCGCCTTCCGATTCCTCTCGTCCACAGCATCAGTGAAGCGTCGCTAACGCTTCCCATATCGATTTTGCTCGGCGAAACACCGGAGCCCGCCGCACCGTGAGCTCCCGCCATCCTGCTCGCCACCACGCCGCCGCGAACCAGCCCCTCCTTCACCAACGGATACGTGGTAAGCATCCACATGCCTTGCTCGTTCTCATCGCGCCCTCATTTCGCGCGCCGCTGCCGCCCATGCCCTAGCACCGCGCGCTTGACCTCGCCGCCGCCGCCGCGGGCGCCGCCGCCCGACGCCCGCCCGCGATGTCACCTATCTTGCCGAGCGCGAGCACACGCGAAGCCAAGATCCTCGAACTCCGCACGGCCGGTGTTTAACGCCGCAAGCCGACTTTCTCCTCGTGGACGCCAGCATCAGAAGAAGACGACGCCATCGTCATCCCTATTGAGCCGGTAGAGACTGACTCGTGGGTCCGCCGGTCCCACTTGTAAGAACAAGTGGAGGCGTAATCCCGGATTACGCCTTCACCTTCGGAACGCGCCCGCGCCACTTTGGCTTCGGGCCAGCCCGACTTGGGCCGCACAGTGAGAATGTCGGCCCGTTACTGTTTTAGTGTTTTTCCAGACATTTGTCTAATTAGAAAACCTTAGATAATGATTATGATTTATTATAAATACTTAGAGACCATAAATAATCCTAGAAAAATTATGTAAAATACTAGAATGCTTTTTGAACCCATTAAAAATATAACTTTGCATATTTCAATTATTTAAAGTCTCTGTAAATATTTGTAGCTCTTGTCTATATATTTCTTTTATAAAGAAAACCCCATAAATGCTTATTAGGCTGTCTGAAATAGTTTTGGCCCTCCAAAAATATTAGGAAAATTCAGAGAAATAGTATATCTTATACTTGACTTAAGAAAAATATTTTTGGGCATATCTTATTACTATTTTGCCTCTGGAAAATTAGAATAGCCTTATGGTAGCATTTCCTTTACAAAAGAAAAGCTAGAAATGGTACTCCATTTATATAAAATATTATTTAGCCTCTGAAAATATTGATTACCCTTTTATAAACTTTATATAGGATATTCACCCTAGGGAAAGTACTAATGCTTGCTGGTTTATAATAAAGAAGTTAGCAGAAATAAAAAGCCTCCTATAGGGCTAATAATTAAATGCCCAAATAGATATTTTAATAGGATATTCCTAGGCTTAAAAACTGAGGGAATATTTCTATAGATACTTTCTAAGGACTTTAACCTAAGGAAAATATTAAAGTCCATTAGAATCTTGGACACTTATTAAATAGAAATACGAAGCCTCTTTTTGGGCTAAAATTCTATTTCTATATGTTTAAAAGTGTTTGCTGAAGATATTTTAATCTAAATAATAGGTTTATTCTTTGGGAAACCTAATTAAGGGTATTTAGGTGCATTCTCACATGCATGACATCCTTAGCACGTTTATCGTGGAGTTCATGGAACTTCCTTGATAAGTAGGATAGATTAGTTTATTATCTTCAATATAGCCCGATGCGAATAGTCACCCATGCGATTAGATGCGATTGCATAACATTCATCATGCTTTGGCATATTTCTGAATATATTTGTGCTATTTGGATTATTCACGATAGATCTAGAAGACTTGAAAGGACAGCTCGAAGACCAGAATCCAGGCTACAACACGCTCGATCCAGGCGAGCCAATATCTCTAATTCATATGTCAATTCCCATGTTTTACTTAAATTATGTTGATTTAAATAATGCAAATTGCATGTTTATATTCTGTTGCTATAATATGTTGTTAAACACAAGGCTAATAGAGCTGGTCTAGATATTACCACTCGACTATATGTGTTATTAAGCACAACCCTTAACCTTGGCATTATTCCTTACCTTATCCATTGGAATCCTAGGACATAAATCTAAAACTCCTCTGACTAATAAGTCCTTGGAAATGCTTAGCCTTTGCCAGTATAGGTCAAATGGGTCGATCCCTGCCTGTCAACGATTTGCGGCATAGATATGACGGATCGATCCTATCAACATTACAATGGCATAGTAAACGCTATCAACGATGTAATGGTATAGCTGGTCGCTGGTCCCGACTATCAACGTAAAACGGCATAGAACGGGAGAATACTCATGCACTCGGGTGCCAGGTCTGTCTGAGTGCGAATGTTGGTCAAATGACCCCTTTTGATATACTTGATAATGATTATTTTGGATCCATGGGATCCTGGCCTTTGTTGAGCTCAAGGCGATCACGCCTCTTCATTAAGAGGGTGAGTCGACCGCCACTTTGGGAGTCGTGCGCCAGTTGTAGGTATGGGCACGGACTTGCCATTTATAGATAGTACGCCAGTTGTAGGTATGGGTACTGGTCTACTTTCGGGGACCATTCCCATAGCCATGGGATGGATCCGCCGACTAATGGGACACGTATTCCATAGCCATGGACACGGTGTCGCCATATTGAAATATCCCAATGATGAACAATTTCAGCATATATAGCCCGGTACGTCTTTGATTTGTTACCTAGCTAAGTCATAGGACTTCTATCTATTAATTATTGTAAATCTGGCTTTATGCAAATAAAATAGCCTAGCCTCCACCAAACAGCCCATATCATTATATTGCATTAGGTTGGGTGTTGGCTCACGAGCGCGGTTTGATTGCGCGCTCACCCTCGCACTCCACTCACTCTTTTAGGTCGATCCGAGAATGGATTTGGACAGCTTGACGATGACAAGAAGGAGATGAACCAGTTGGATGACGCTATTGACGGGTGATAGGCAGGACTCCAGTCGCTTGCCTGTTTGGGTTGGGCACAGCCTCGAGACTCGACTCTTCTTTCTGTTTTTCCGCTTTTCTGCTAGACTCTAGTAGGAGTTCATTTTGGCATTGTAATTTTTGGCCTACTCGGCCTGTTAAACTGAGTCACCATGTAATTGAACTCTATTGTAATAATAATATTCAGTCTCGATTGTATGAGATGATCCGGCATTTTGTATAAGGTGTCGTGCCAGCAAGACAGATCCTGGGCTAGCACAGGTGCACCGAGGTTCCGGTTGGACCGAAAATCGGGGGCCGACACTCTTAGATCATGTTAATTCTTTGGTATGCTACCAACATATAAGACCTTACGTCGATTCATCTGTACATCTAATACTTGATCACAAAGGCATCATGCATACATTTAACATCCCTACACTTAATTACGTTCCAAGCTTCTTGTTAGGGCCATCGATGCTTGGCCCGTTGGTTGCAGCCGATCGAAGTCCTCGTGAGATCAACAAAGATCTCCATGTACGTACGTACGATCACCGCTTCTTGGCTTCCATGATGCATGCGGA
Organism: Olyra latifolia; assembly: GCA_036346145.1. NCBI lineage: Eukaryota > Viridiplantae > Streptophyta > Magnoliopsida > Poales > Poaceae > Olyra > Olyra latifolia. The sequence goes on from CM070530.1 coordinate 54,935,760, forward strand.
TCGATCTTCCAATTCCACATAATTAACCGATCTTCTCTATATGTGTACCGTGTACGTGTACATGTACGCGCGACCATGCATGGTCAGTCATGGTGTTTAATTAGACGATATATGCCTCGCTGATCCTCCTTGAGTGCGCGCGCCGGGAAATAGGTCCAACATCTTGAACGGCGACGCTTTGACTACATCCATAAAGAAGGTTATATGATTTCTATATAACTATGGGACATAAAGATAAAATCCAGTATATAAACGGAGACATCCTTCAATTAGATTTGTTTCAATTTCGTTGAATCTATGAGCTACCACCATATAATCGATATCACGATATGGACTCCCTTTTAGTCTTTTAATTGTCATGGACTCGTTTTCTACTGTATTATTCAAAAATTAGCGGACTTTTGTTGTCCGAGTCTTCTAGTTGATATGGACTCCTATTCATTATTTTCATTTCAAAGTTTAATTGGCTTTGTTCTCTAATTGATGCGGGCTCTTTCCTATTTTTTTATTTTCCGCAGTTGATAAGCACTCTTTGTTTTCATCTAAGCATTGTAGATTATATAGATAGATGTAGAATGTCTTTGTTTCTATATCATAGGTGAGATGTGCAACATACGAAATTGTTAGCGTATAGACAGATGTGGTACGTATAGGTTGGTATATTGATTTTTTCTTTTTCCCAAATCAACTTAGTATGCATGCATGACGAAGCATTTATAAGTCAATGCATGAAAACCAAATACGTATTCATATACAGCTAAGCTAGACCAAAGGTGTGTTCGATTTGATGAGAAAATACATATGTATGTATTATGTATATATATACACTAATCAAAGTATGCGACAACAAATTTTCTAGCTGAAGACTGGACCGAGAGGTAGCATGCAGCATATATGACTTGATATAAGATGAGAACCAAACGTGTAGCACAAAACATCCTTTTGAGAAGTTAATTTGTACCAGTGGACGCTGCGTCGGCCTTGCATAATCTCCGGCTGCCCTCCTCACCGCTAGTAATCTTGCCTTAGAGCATCCACACCAGAAAACTTATCTCCACTACTCTAAAATACTATTCACCACAACTCTATCCACTCCCCTAAAATTTCTTCACACTTTACACTATACCCTAAAAGATTCCTTCGCTCAATCGGAAACCCTATCCTCACCAAATTAACGTTACAGTATTTATAGGGTTTCTGCTACGGATTGATGCTCTTAATTTGGCGCAGCCCTTAGAGAACGGATTGTCGCTCCTGTCACCATAATAACCTGCTGCTGTGGCTACTTCCATCGCCGAGGATCGCCGGCTAGGGTATTTGACGGCCATATGCTTGTTGTATTCGGCAAAAGACATGTATCAACTGCTGTCCTTATTATATAAAAAGATATATAGACTAATTCGAGTCTGTATAGAAATTGATAAGGACTCTCTTTTTTTAATCTCAGCCGTTCTAATCTGGTCCCACGGAAATCAACAGTGTAGATCTTTCTCTTTTTCTCCGATTAACGTGAAAATTTCTTCTATTTCAGGATCAACGTGGTGGCTCCGTTGACTCCTCCTTTAATTATTGTGAGTGATGTCTAAGAGTAAGTTGCCTGATAATAAAATAAATGTCAATCGATTATTAATAAAATTACACTATAACTATACTAAAATTGCACATTCTAAATAAGTGCAAATTTAGTTTTACCAGTGTACAATTTTATATTGACTGAAACAAACATGATGGTTTGAAACATAGAAAAATAAAAGCATGTAAATGCGTGTATTCGACAGATTTATGCATTAACAATGTATAGAAATCAACGAATAAAATTAATGATTGATAAGTAGCAATTTTGATACTAAAATTGCACATTTATAGGCCGTGCAATTTTAGTCTTACTAGAGTGCAATTTTAAATTGACTGATAGTTAAGAATATTTCAGTCGTATAAAAATTAGCAATTCTGTTAATTATTATCTTTACTACTTAAAAGCACCTTGTGGTGAATGGTGAATGGTGGTAGTCCATTTTTTGCTGGATGATTTTACCCTTGCCTAGCCTGATTCAAATGTGATTTTGAAACCAACACCCGCTATGTTTACACGCCTGTCTCGTCCTTGCCACGTCGCATCACCCCCCAATCCCTCTCTATTGACCTCAAGGTGTTCGACGCTTCGACTGCTCGCCGCCATGGCCTCCATCTCCGCCGCCACCGCCGCCGCCAAGGCCTCCGCTGCCTTCGCCCAAAAGGTTCTCACCTCTCCTCTCGTCGCCTCGACTCCTCCCCCCCCCCCGAGTGCTTCTCTGTGCTGATTGCTGACCCCTTCCTCACCCTGCTCCCTCCATCACAAAAGAAGCTCGCCGCGGTGTCGCCAACGCAGCTGTAGGAGCAGCACGCGAGAGCGAGCCTTCGGCGTGCGCGTGTCGGTCGCGTCCACGCCGTTGCCACGCCCGCCCAAGCGCCGCGCGCCCCGGCCTCGACTGGCTCGGTACGGTCGCACCGCACCGCCTCCTCCGCAGTCCTTTGCCACTCCGAGTGCCTCCTCCCAGTTCCTCGGCCTCCACTCTGCAGCTCCTCCTCCCCGCACAGCCTCCTCCCCAGTCCCTCGGCGTCCATTGCGCGTAGCGCCTCCTCCGCCACCTCCACCTCCTCCCTAATCCCTCGGCCTCCACTCCGCGCTGCGCCTCCTCCGGCTCTTCCCGGTGCCGCCGCTCCCCCCGGCTGGTCTGGTGTGGCCTCTCCCCACTATTGGAGCTCCTTCTCCCTTCCACCACCGTCGCCAAGCACCCCTGATCCCCACAACTCCCCCTCGACACACCTTCCACCGCTATCCAGTCGGAGCCCTGCTGCGTAATCGCCACCCCCCGCAGCCCGCCCTTCCCTAGCGGTCGCGCCTCCACCACCCTGCTCCCCATGTCGTTCCCCTCCCAGCTCCATTGAGATGACGCCCCACCACCTGCGCTGTTGTGCTCTCTATAGCGACAATAACGAAGATGACCACCTACTACTCATCCAGAGTCTGGAGAAAGATGGAGGCTCAGGAGAAGGAGCGTGAGCACACACTGCTTCACACTGCAGTTAGGAAGGAGAGACAGGCAGATTGGGGATATTCGTCGAAGTGGCCACATCCTGGAAGATTCATTGATGCGATCTCCCCCTGTTTTTTTCTGCACTGCTTGTAGTCACGTGGTAATTGATGTTCTTGGATGCAGGTCAGCACTGAATTGTGGATTCATAATTAGCGTGCAAGATTTGCAAAAGATATTGACTAAAGGTATATATGGTGGCGTGCTAGCTGTTTACTTTTGCATATTGAGCAATAGAGTTGGAAATTACTTTTGTTGTCGCATATGATGCAATTCAATGTTTAATGAAAGCAAAGTTCAAGATTTAGTGCATTTCTCAGTTTTTGTATAAGATGGTTTAACTTGGTACAAATTCATAAGCTGAGATGATAGAATGTTTAGTAAAATGGATTGCTTTGGAACAATCTAAATGAAGTGGCTCTTTGTCCAAGGATGCTTTTAGTGTGATTGTATGTAGTTGTAGAAAGTAACCACCTTTGGTCTGTAGAACGTTAGGCCTTAATAATATGAGATTCTGCTTTATCCATGTGTGGTATGCCTGCCAGAATCCAAGTGTGGTTTTTTTTGTGCAGTTGATTTAGGTGCTTGAACTGTAGGGCTGTCATGAGGGAGCGGATGTTAGCAATGACCAAAACCAGCTAGACGGTTTGTCTGGTAACTACACAGAGAAAATAAAGAAGGTAATCTTGATGTATGAATTTGATATAATTAAAAAAGCAGCATCTGCAGTGGCTGATTTGTATGATAAGAATGTGAGTTAGTTGGCATGAATTTTTTAGTAAAAAAAGTATCTGTTAGAACTTATCTACTGCAAGTTCTAATAGCATGAGAACGAAGTGAGTAATATGGTGCATAGAGTCATGGCACCAAAAAATTATGGACTGCACTGCATGATTTGTATTGTGTGTGTTACCAGCACGCTTGTTGTATAAATAAAATCTAAGAGGATGGTAGCAGAAAACTAGGTAGGAAACTACATAGATTGATCAAAGGGTAAATACTTGGTATTCTTTATATTTGTACAAAGCATGGGAACTCGGATACGTGATATGTGATCTCTTCCATAAAGTCTACAAAGAGCTACCCTGTCTTGTGTAATTTCAATTCGATGTTCAATTGATGTCGTTCTTTTTACAATATTTTTAAAAAGCAGCAAAATTTTCTTATGCTGTCTTGAGAGAAATTACTTCATTTTGTCCTTGTTTTTGAGTTACACCTAGATATCTTAATTTATTTATCTTTTGTTGTCATTCACAGCATGGATAAGAAGGACCCCGAGAAAGCTTTGGGCAGTGACAAATTGTTGCATTTCAAATTCAGGTGCTTAAGGTTTGCCTAGAGTTCGCATGCGAGTCCCTTGAACATGAGGTTTGTTATACACGCTCTTCTTCCATTAGTAGTAGCAGCATCATTAGCAACAGGTCTAGGTGCTAGCATCCATTCCATTCCATTTCCAAAGAGAGCTTTAATCGGAAGAAGCCTGAAGAAAACAAAAAAGGCGAAGAACATGAGAGATACCCCACATCCTCATGCAAGCAGCCGCAATCAGGCCTAGGCCAGTGCCATGCCATCATTCAACATTTCTCTTTTCTTCCACATCATTTAGCAAGTAGCAATCGTGTAGTTTAATTATTCACACCCACAAGAGAGAAAGAATTGATAGCAATATTAGTCCAATAGTACTGGCAAACAGTGGTTATTGGTGACATGGCACTGGTAACATGACCACAGAACCCGCAATAGCATTGCAGCCTTTTTACCCCCTCTTCCTTTTTGCCAGGGCTAACTTCTCTAATTTCTTTGTGAAGCACCTTGATCACTTGGGTAGTAGTAGAGTTACGTAGTTAATCAATCATTTTTTAAGTAAAAATGGAATTGAGTATGCCCCTGGATAACAGGAGGTTGGAGGGATGAGTACAGGCGAGGGCCTGATTGGTGATAGAAGCAGATTCTGGAATCTACCAATAGTATGCAGAGGGGTTTTTGGCAAACCTGAAAGGGCTCACCAAGTGTTCAAGATAGTTTTGGTTCATGTGTAGTTATATACAAATATACTATGGCTTTTGACCATATCCTTCTTAAAGTAATTTTTTCATGTGCTTCATTGGATGTTCTCTCTGATGGTCGAAAGCACTTCCAACGAAGACTAAAAAATAAGTTCAGTCCAAATCTGTAGCAGTTTTCAAGTCATAGAATTATTTATTGTGGCTGTTTCATTTGGCTCAAAATGTCGCACTTGGTCTAATCTTTATATCGGAATATATATATTTTTTATTTTATCTTATTTGTATTTCCTTGTTCCAATCAGAACCAGGAACGTATACTTTTCATTAATCCAATTCATTTTTGGGATACAACAGGGGAGGCAAGAGCTTCTAATGATATTTTATTAAATTTTATTTGAAGTTATCAATAGTTGACCAGACTCTTAAAGTTGGATATATGAATTTGATAACCTCTGATTTCCGGTTCTATTTTGATGAGTCTGTTACTATTTCTCTACTCCAGGTTATGAAGCATACTCTTGATACTATAAAGCGAATTTAAAGGTACTGTCTGCTACTGATACTATATTTCAATTTCTACACTGGTTCAATATTTGCTTGTGAAATGTCCTAGATATGTTCTCTAATGCCATTTTTTTCCTTGGTTAGAGGGTCTGAGTTGTGACTGCAGAGGGCCAAAGGCTGCTGCTTTTTAGTTAGATTAAATGATCAAATGTTGAATTCTATTGTATTGTTTCTTTGGGATCTAGGCCCATTCACAAGCAAGCATTAGTTCAATCTTGTTTCCCTATGTAGGTAACAAATTGCTCGCGTTGGCATAAGTCAAAGATTAATTGATGAGTTGTTTGATTACTTTTAAAGTAGACTATAATCATATAATCATGTGTGTGTCATCCTTTTAAAGTAGACTATAATCATGTGTGTGTCATCCTTTAGATTTCGTTGCAATGCACGGAAACTCAACTAGTATAATAATAGATCTCCTTCTACTCCCCCTAAGCCGACGCCCCAGCCAGGGTTTAGAAAACCGTTTTTCGCCCCGAAACCGCCCTCCTGGCGGGTCGGTTTTTGGCGGTTTTTGGAAAATCATGGAAAATGGAAAGAAAAGAAAAATAGGTCTGAAAAAATTTAAAAAAATAAGAAAAAATCATAGATGGGTGAGATATATGTGTTTGTAATTTGTTTAATTATGGAAAAATTTTGAAACAACCGTTGATAAATATATGACATATTGAACATGTGTATATGTAGTCAATAATTTGAACAATGTAGTTTCCAATAACAAATATCAATACGAAGTCAATTTAAACATATGAGTTTGAACATATCAATATGAAGTCATAATGTAATATGGATGGTATTTTTCAATAAAAATTTTGGCATGACCTATGCTAATTATTTGAGAGTTGGAACATTCAATATTAAGTCAAATGCATACAAACATATATTGCATTGCATAAGATCAAGGTCCTTGACGCACTTCATGTTCAAACTATTCTACTATGTACACACATAATTACATTACTTAAATTTTTGCAAAATTACTAATCCTAACATTCTACCAACACTCTGAACATTCTACAGACTTCCAAAAGTACTAATTACTAACATTCTACCAAAACCCCTAAAAACTTGAACTTACAAACACACACACATATAGATCCAGAGAGACAGCGAGAGAGAGAGAGAGAGAGGAAAAGACGCCGGTTTCTCTCACCTTTGCAGCGGCTAGCCGGTCTCTCTCCTTCGGCTTTTCCTTTCGGCCGGCGGCAAAGCAAGACGGGCATGGTTCCAAGGGAAGGAGCGGGTCGGGGCGGGCGTGGTGAGAGGAATCCAAGGATATGAGTCACGGGCAGGGAAAGTGAAAGATGCAACCACGGTATAGGATAAGGTTCACGGGGGTACTGTGCATAAATAATAAACATACAACTTAATCACTCCCTTAAATATAATTATCGGTCTCAATTTAAAATTTTGCTTCATACAAATCCTTCTAAAAACCATCTAGTTTTTTATAAGATTTTTTCTTAATTTTTTAAAATTAAAATTAAAATTCAAATTTTTGAATTTGACCGGGCAAAAACCGGCGGTTTCTCAAACCGCCGGCTAGCGGTTTGGCGAGAAATCGCCGGTTTTTGCGGTTTTTCGTCGGTTTTGTTAACCCTGGCCCCAGCTGGCCGGTGACGCTGATGATGGCGACACGCGGCCTCAGGCCGATGCCGTGGCCCTGGACTACATTGCGCGCATGCTCATGGAGGACGACATGGACGACCACCCCACCCTCCTCCACGCCCAGCAGTCCTTGGCCGACGCCCTCTCCTCTCCGGCAACCTTGCACGCCAACGAGGCCGAGGCAGCCAGCGCTCCTCATCTGTCTGCCGGCGATGACGTCCAGATCAGCCTCCTGCTCTCGCACAATGCTTCTGACGCGCTGTTGCGGTTGCAGGATGTTGGCAATGGTGATTACGACGCCCTGCTCGCCCTGGCGGCGGCGCCATTATCGGACATGGCGAATACGGCCTTCTTGAAGAGCATGAAGCACTACTACAGAAATGACCTTTCATACCGACACATCAGTACCGGTTATACATGAACCGGATCGCTCGCTACATCGATCCCGTTCAACGGTTCTCGGGTCCGAGGGGAACAAAGAAGACGGGCTGAAAACACCACCCGGTACTAATGTTCTAACATCCATGCCGGTTGGTGTAGCCAACCGGTACTAAGAGATCTAGCTGGCCAGGTGCGCTTAGTACGGTTGCTTACACCAACCTGTATCGATGCTCTAAACATCAGTACAGGTTGGTGTAACTAACCGGTACTAAGTTCCCGGGGTCTGCTTAGTACCGGTTGGTTACACAAAAGTACAGGTTGGTGCAACCAACCGGTATTAATTTGAACCCCCCTTCATGGCTAGTGGCTAGCCCCACACTTCTTCTTCCTAGCTCCCACAGTCCCACCTCGGCTTCAGTTCATCCCTGGTTTTCTTCGGTTCCTAAACTTTTGCGCCTTGGTTTTTCTTCTGTTCATTATAACTTGTTTTTATTGATTTCGCATTGGATTTTGCGCTTCGCATTGAAATTTGCTTTGTGTTTAATCACATTTGACGCATTGGAATTTCCGTGTGTTTAATGGATCCGCCTTCTATCTTCCCTCCCTATATTTTCCTCCATCAACATGGAGAACAAGATCCGCACCATTTCGATCCCTTCTCTCTCTCGCCACCGCCACCACCGCACCGCATTCCTCCGCCATGGTTCGCCCTCAAGACACAGAGGCGACTTGCAATCCCGATCCTCATTGCCCACATCCGCCGCCAACAGCAGCCCATCCACCTCCACCGCGGTGCCGCCCCACCCACATCCTCCGCCAAGAACCGCCAGTGCCGCCCCACCCACATCCTCCGCCAGCAACCTCGCGCCCGCCCGCCACCTCCGCCGCAACCTCGGCGGCGCCTGCACCAACTGGAGGAGGCATGGAGGACTTGACGGGCGCCTGCTCATGCCGCCACCATATCAACCTCGCACTGGGAGGAATCGGGCTCATCGCCGCCGCCACCGCCAAGCTTCCAGGATCGGATGCACATGGAGGTGGGGATCCCACGCCGCGCGCCGCCTCGTCCTCCCACTCACTCGTCCTCGCCTGACGATGACGAATCGATCGGGGGCGCTGATGGCGGAGGAGGATGAGTAGAATATAGTTGATGTTTAGTTTAATTATGTATATAGTTTAGTTATTATGTATGTATGTAGTTTAATTATGTAGTATGTGATGAACTATTTTGTGATCGAATCAATGAGATCAGTGTTTAATTATGTATGTATGTGATGAACTATTTTGTGATGGAATCAATGAGATCAATGTTTAATTATGTATGTATGTGATGAACTATTTTGTGATGGAATTAATGGGATCTGTGCAATGAAATGAGTTATGGTGAAATGGTGATCTGTGCAATGAATTGTTGATATGTACAAAAATGTTTATCGACAAATGAGTACAAGTATGAATCTGTGAAATGGGATCTGTGCAATGAAATGAGTTATGGTGAAATGGTGATATGTGCAATGAATTGTTGATATGTGCAAAAATGTTCATCAACAAATGAGTACAAGTATGAATCTGTGAAATGGTGATCTGTGCAAATGCCAATTTGCATTGAAATGGACCGGTGAAGAAACTAACCGGTATTGATTCGCTAACATCGAGACGGTTGGTTAGACCAACGGAACTCGGCCTCGCTTAATACCGGTTAGTTACAAGAACCGAGACCGATGTTAGAGCATCGAGACAGGCCTTCCATAACATGGACCGGTGAAGAAACCAACCGGTATCGATTCTCTAACATCGATGCGTTGGTTACACCAACCGAACTCGCCCCGCTTAATATCTTGGTTGGTTACAAGAACCGGACCGATGTTACAAAGATCAAGATAGGCTGGTATCTTAAACCGGTACTAAGCAGCCTTATTTGAACAGTCCTCTTCCCTGTCTCCTCCCCACACACTGCCAGATCAAGAACATCGCCGGCCAAGAGCTTAGCTAGGCCAAGAGAAAGGGGGACGGGTGCTGCCAAAATTTTGGTCATCTTACTCCCAACCAAGTTAACCAAGGTTTGTAACATCGTTCCTCACTACATTTGGTGTAAAATGGAGCTTCTTCTTTACTTGAAATGTGAAGAAAATTTGATCTTTTGTCATGATCGATCAAGAACAAGTCAAATCTTCGCCAAGAGCACCAAAAAAGGGGGAGGTGCTGCCAAAATTTGGTCATTTTACTCCCAGCCAAGTTAACCAAGGTTAGTAACATAGTTCCTCACTACATTTGGTGTAAAATGCAGCTTCTTCTTTGCTTGAAATGTGAAGAAAATTTGATCTTTTGTCATGATCGATCAAGAACAAGTCAAATACGCCAAGAGCTTCAAGAAAGGGGGAGGTGCTGCGAAAATTTGGTCATTTTTTACTCCCAGCCAAGTTAACCAAGGTTAGTAACATAGTTCCTCATTACATGTGGTGTAAAATGGAGCTTCTTCTTTGCTTGAAATGTGAAGAAAATTTGAGCTTTTCTCACGATTGATGAAAAAACTAGTTGTGTAAGTTTGGAATTTGCTTGGATTAGATGTAGCTCGCGTTGAATGTGTGGATCTAGCTCAAATTTAGGTTTTGGTTCCATCGATCGATGAAGAATTTTCAAATAAATTTAATACTCCCTCTATTCCATTTTATAAGGCATATTTTGACTTGAGAAAAGTCAAACTTTATAAATTTTGACCAACATTTAATCAAATTATATGCATCTTTAATGGATAAAAGTTATATCAACATGTTGGCCTTTTAAATTGCTTTGAATACAATGTGATATTATAAAATCGCCAATATATAATAAGAGAAATTAATGGTCAACGTTTGTCTTCAAAGACTTTTTTCAAGTCAAATTTAGGTTTTGGTTCCATCGATCGATGCAGAATTTTCAAATAAATTTAATACTCCCTCCATTCCATTTTGTAAGGCATATTTTGACTTGAGAAAAGTCAAACTTTATAAATTTTGACCAACATTTAATCAAATTATATGCATCTTTAATGGATAAAAGTTATATCAACATGTTGGCCTTTTAAATTGCTTTGAATACAATGTGATATTATAAAATCGCCAATATATAATTAGAGAAATTAATGATCAACGTTTGTTTAATTTAAAATTTGCGAAATGTTAAAAAATTCATTATTGGAAAATGAGCTAATAGCTGCCTTGATGTAACATAATGTAGATGGACCGGCGATGGATGTACATGGACCGACGCACCCCGGAGTTCTTGCAGGGTTTGCAAGCTTTTCTTCGTGCGGCCGATGCATACACGAAGTCAGGCTACATATGTTGTCCATGCATAGACTGCAAAATGAGAAGGAGTGGCCAAAATCCAGCCACCTTCACTTCCATTTGCTCTCAAGAGGTTTCATGCCAAACTATACCTGTTGGACCAAGCATGGTGAAGAAGAGACTATACGAGAAGATGTTGAAGAAGAAGAAGATCAGGGGGATAACAATATCCCCGATGCTGGCCAACACGGTTCTTTCGAAGATACATTGAGGGAGTTTGGCGATGATGACCTAGAACAGATGCTGCTTGATGGAGAGGGAGAATACACCAATGAAAGACATTACGAAAAGTTTTAGCACCTATGGGAGGACCACAGAACACTATTGTACCCAAACTGCCGACAGGGCCACAAAAAATTGCATACCACGCTAGAACTCATGCAGTGGAAGGCGACCAATGGATTGTCTGATAAGGGATTCAACGAGTTGTTATGCCTCATAAAGAAGTTGCTTCCAGAGGGTAACACGCTACCTGAAACTACGTATGACGCCAAGCAAGTTGTCCGCCTTTGGGGTTGAAGGTACAAAAGATACATGCATGCCGAACGATTGTATCCTCAGACGCAATGAGTATGAGGATTTGGAAGCTTGTCCGGTGTGTAACTTCGAGGTATAAAACTAGGCGGGATGACCGAGGCGAGGAAGAGGGGCAGCGTCAGAAGAAGAGACCCCCCGTTAAGGTGGTCTGGTATTTCCCTATAATCCCCCGGTTGAAGCGTTTATTTGCGAGCAAAGCGCATGCCCAGATGATGCGTTGGCACAAAGAAGATCGTAAGGACGACGGAAGGCTAAGGCACCCCGCTGATGGCTCCCAGTGAAGGAAAGTCGATAGAAAATACCCGGACTTTGCTGAGGATGCAAGGAACATAGGTTTGGGTTGAGTACGGATGGGATGAACCCGTTCGGCGATATGAGCAGCGATCCAAAGACTTGGCCCGTGACTCTATGTATCTACAACCTTCCTCCTTGGCTGTGTATGAAGCGAAAGTATATTATGATGCCGTTGCTTATCCAAGGGCGAAGCAACCTGAAACGACATCGACGTGTACCTCAAACCGTTGGTGGAAGATTCGCTAACGTGGACCGATGGTGTACGTGTATGGGATGAGTACAAAGAGAGCACTTCACCCCACGTGCATTGCTATTTGTAACCATCAACGACTAGCTCGCACTTGGTAACTGTCGTCAGCCTATCTATCAAAGGATATAAAGCCTGCATCCAGTGCTTAGAGGATACGGACAGCAAGTATCTGAAAAACTCCCGAAAGGTCGTGTACATGGGCCACCGTAGAATCCTCCATTTAAAGTACCCGTTACGACCGAAGGGTGAGAATTTCGATGGGACAGAAGAGAAACGTAAGAAGCCCTGCATCGCAGTGGGACACTTGTATTTTCTCTGGTAAAGGATCTGAAAGTAGTATTTGGAAAGGGTCCTGGTAGCAAATCTGTCCCTACTAAACAAGGTCATACGAAGCCCATTTGGAAGAAGAAGTCAATATTTTAGGATTTACCTTACTGGAAAGACTTAGAGGTCCGCCACTCACTGAACTTCATGCATATCACGAAGAATGTCTGCGTGAACCTGCTAGGCTTCCTAGATATGTACGGTAAATCAAAAGATACACTTCAAGCATGAAAGGACCTGCATCTACTGGGACTCAGGAACGACCTACATCCAGAAAAGAGAGCGAAAGGACAACATTACCTCCACCCTGCGAGCTACACTCTGAGCAAGGAAGAGAAAAAAAACATGATTAAGTTCTTTAACAAAGTGAAGGTCCTTCGGGTACTCCTCGAATATAAGGAGACTCATCAACACGAAAGAGAATAAGATAGTACACCTGAAATCACATGACTGTCACATGTTGATGACACAGTTGCTCCCAGTGGCGCTGAGAGGTATTCTGCCGGACTGGGTACGAGGGACAATCGTAAAGCTGTGCTCGTTCTTCAACGCGGTGTCGCAGAAGGTCATCGAACCACGGAACTTATCTAAGCTGCAGGATGACGTGGTCGATAGTCTGGTCAGCCTTGAGATGATCTTCCCTTCGTCCTTTTTTGATATTATGGTCCATCTCATGGTCCACATTTTCAAAGAGATATAAATTCTCGGACCCGTGTTCCTGCATAGTATGTTCCCTTTCGAGAGGTACATGGGTGTCCTAAAGAAATATGTTCGGAACCGGTCTCGTCCCGTAAGGTCAGATTGCACGGGTGTTGGCACGAGGAGGTGATTGAGTTCTCAGGTCGACTACATTGATGAGCTAAATCTGATTGGCGTCCCTATTTCACGCCATGAGGGCAGGCTACGGGGAAAAGGAACTCTAGGGAGAAGAGAATTCTTTAGCGACGATCTACTTTCATTTAAACAATCACATTTCACAGTCTTCAAACAAGCAACTGTAGTGGCTGAATTTATCCATGAACATGAGATGATTCTACGCGACCAGTACCCAGAGAAGTCAGAAAAGTGGATCGCACTAGAGCAAATAGATCGTTTCGGTGGTTGGTTAGAAAAGAAACTGATGGGCTCCCGAACAGACAATGAACAGTTGAAACTCTTGGCTCGGGGACCATCCATGACAATCGTATCATTCCATGGGTATGAGATAAATGGGTACACATTTTACACAATCGCCAGATAGCAAGAGCACCAACCAAAACAATGGGGTCCGTATAGATGCCTTGGACAAAAATCGAAAGATGGACACCTACTATGGTTACATAGAAGATATCTGGGAACTCAGTATGGACCTTTAAAATCCCTCTGCTTTGGTGCCAATGGGTCAAATTGACACCGTTGAGATCGATTTAGTACGGTATGACAACTGTGGACCTCAAGCAAGTGGCCTATAGGGACGAACCGTTCGTGCTAGCAAATGATGTGACACAGTATTCTACGTGATGGACATGAACAAAGAAACCGAAAAAGGTATGACAGCCTACTAAAAGCAAGAAGCGTATGACAAGCCTATCGAAGATAACAAGCGAAGCGAAGACTAGCGATCGCCAAGGCGCCACGTGGTTCTCCTGTAAAAGAAGGATCGCTTGAGTTGAGGGCATCACAGATGAAGAAGAGTACAATCGCCTTCGACGAGCTACCTCCTTTTATGGTGGACGTAAACATTACTATCTTGAATGATATAGAAGAATCCCCCTATGTACGACACGATCATAATAAAGGATCACTTGTAAAAACAAAGTATGTTAGCAAATAAGTCGAACCGTGTTATATAAACCCGTGTATGAATTATGATTTTTTATTAAGCAAAGAAGCAACAATTGAATTTATATAACAAGGTGAAAATCTGTATTAATAAGTATGATTTGTTGGAAAATAATAATGTAAAGAATATATGAATTTTTAATTTATTTTATTTTTGAAAATTATTTTAGTGTGGAATAAGTATGAGTTATTATTTTTAGTAAGCAATGAATCAATAATTGAATTTATATAAAAGGTGAAAATTTATAATAAATTTTGAAAAATTAAAGAGATTTCAAGGCTCCCAACAGCTTTTCTATAATTTTCGAGAAATTAATGGCAAATTAGTACCAATGACATGTGGGACCCACCAGAGATGGGCCCACATGTCAGTGAGCTGATCCCTATCTCCTAAGAAGGGTACAAAAAAGGTTCGTGCCGTGAAGGCCGATCAAAACCCCATCTTCTCCCCTGGCTAGCAACGTGCGCTTGAGCGCGGGCTCCCCGGTGCGATCACGGGTTCGAGCCCCGCTCGCGCAGTTGTATTCTTTTATTTTTGGTGTAATCTGTCGGGACTAAGTGAGCATTCAGTCCCGGTTTGTTACACCAACCGGATCTGATATGAGCAAGCAGCCCCGGTGTAATACACCAACCGGGCGATGTGATGTTAGTCCCTGTATGACACTGAACCTTGATCGATTCCTCATCATATAAATTCGAAAGGAGAAGTCCCGTTTTCAATGTGATTTTCTTTAGTATCGAATTTATAGTTTATACGTAATGTTTTATACTTTTGATTTTTAATTTATATTTTATACTTTTGACTTTTAATTTATGGTACATGAATGTATTTGTGAGGACAAATCTTATGGGTCCAAAAAACATATATTATAGGAAATGTACATATATTATACCATTATAATAATTTACAAATAATATTGGTACCTCAGATAATGTCCCACGGGTTACCACAAAAGATGCTAAAAGCTAATTTCTAATAATATACTAAATAACTAATAATTAATTTCTAGCATCTGTCGGGACTAATCGTCGTCTTCGTCGTCGTCCTCCTCCTTCTCGTCGGCGTCGACGCCATCGTCGGAGGCGTCGTCGTCGTCGTCGTCGTCGTCGTCCTCCTCCTCCTCCTCCTCCGGATCGTCGTCGTCCTCCTCGTCCTCCTCCTCCGCGACGACGTCCTCGTCGTCGAAGTCCTCCTCGTCCTCGTCGTCATCGGACAACTCATCCGACATGGACAACTCCGTCGGGTAGAAGACGGACTCCTTCCTTGGCCGGTTGCGACAAATGTGCTTCCGAGGGGGACACTTGTCCTCGGAAGACGGCGGCGGCGGTGGAGGCAGACCCGCAGGCATCGGTGATGGTGGTGGGGTGGAGTTAGAGGAACAGGAAGAGGCAGAGGAAGATCGTCGGTTAATTAGGAACAGGAAGACGCCATTGATCGAAGAGGAAGACGCCATTGATCGAAGAGGAAGACGGTTAATTAGGCAGAGGAAGATCGTCGGTTTTATAGAAGAGGCCTCTTGTCAGAGGTAGAGGAAGAGGCATAGGCGGCTCCTCGGTTCGCGCCAACATTGTGTCGTTTCGAATTCCCACAGTCCCGGTTAGATACACCAACCGGGATTTAGGTAGTCCCGGTTGGAGACACCAACCGGGATTACTTCCCCCAAAATGGAGATCACGGACTTGTGGTTCCCACATGGCAGTAGTAGTAATTTGCCATAAATTACAAAGTATGTTACCAATTAAAACCGTGTATGAATTATGATTTTTTATGAAGGAAGGAAGCAATAATTAATTTTATATAAAAAGGTGAAAATCTATATTAAGATGGTTGGAAAATTAAATTGTAAAGTAAATGTGAATTTTAATTTATTTTATTTTTTGAAATCAGTTTAGTGTGGAATAAGTATGATTTATTATTTTTAGTAAGCCATGAATCAATAATTGAATTTATATAAAAGGTAAAATTTATACTAAAATTTGAAAAATTAAAGAGAAATTTCAAGGCTTCCAACAGCTTTTCTATAATTTTCGAGATATTAATAGCAAATTAGCAAAGTCTTGCTTGAGCGCTGAGCTCCCAGCTCGCTTTTTTGGCGATCACCCGGTTGGTGTAATTAAGCGGGACTAAGGAGATTCCGTCCCTGTTGGTGTCCTCAACCGACTAAGTGAGATTCCATCCCTTTTTGTGATACCAACCGACCGATGGTTCCTAGGGCACTACCTATCGCAGACGTTGGTCCCTGTTGGTGTAACCAACCAGATCGATGTGTGGTTAGTCCCGTGGATGATACCAATCGGGTGATTCCACCATCATATAAATTCTAAAGCGAGTGAGGTTGGAGGCATAACTGTTTTATCGTCTCCAACCTCTCTCGCCGACGCCGCTTTTAGCCCCGCCGCCCTCCTCTCCTCCGACGACCCACACACCGCCGTCCTCCTCGTCACACGACGACCACAGCATGCCGTCTTCCTCGCCTCCGACGACCCATGAGCAAGGTGCTCCTTGTGCTCCTCTCTCCTTCCTTCCTCGCTCCTCGGCAAGGTGCAGCCCGCAGAGCATGAGACAAGGAGTGGGGCTCGGGCAAGCATGACGGAGGCGTGACACAAAGGGCACGAGCGACAGGAGTGCGGCGCGCCAACAGAGCACAATCACTAGACGCCCAGAGTGTTCGATTTAAATGCCCAAACCTACGCAATGGCGGAGCCAGATTTCAGACACTGGGAGTAAAGTAGTTAAATTGCCAAATAATTGGTCCAAGATATAAATTTTACATGAAAAATAAAACATAGCATGTATTTAATGGAAGACAATCTGACCTCTCAGATCTTATTTATATGAATTTTGAGATGTATATGTATATGCCAATTTTATAGCAAATTTGAATTCTAAGATGTATGTCAATTAATTATGAAATGTAATGTATATACCGTCCTCGCCATCAAGGTTCGCCCTCATCTACCTCATCTTCCCCACCGCCCTCCTCGTTGTCACCCGTTTATGTATAAGTATATGTGAAATGTGCAAGTATACTATTGTTAATCTTTTTTCGTTAATTTTCAATGCCTTCTTATAGACTACAAAATTACGATGGCTGGAGAAGGGTTTGATGGAGACGAGTTCATGAGAAGTTTGATTTTGGGAGAAGATGGTTACAAGCTCGATGATTCCATCGAGGCCGCAAGGCCTGTCGTGGACTTAAGGCTCGTCGAGACCGATGAGACTTATGCCGAGGCCGCTGAGACGACCATGGTAATTAGATCGAACTTGTATATGCCGGTTCCACCATCATGCTAAGCCAACATTCTAACACGTAGATATTATTGTACCATATTTTCAGATCACTCAATCGAGTAGCTAATCACGCCGAGAGTTCAAACAAGAAGTCGAAGGCAAGACATGTTATCACCGAAGTCGGCGATAACGGCCAACCTCTTGCACCCCTAGGGCGATTGGGCGTTCAATTCGCATGCGGCGCCCACGCGAGGACCATGTGCCGCTTAGCATCGTGAGATGGGATAATGTCCTCAAGATACGGGACATGCTCGACCGACTGAAGGAGATATTCACCTTCCCCAAGGGACCGAAGAGAAGGTGAAGAGTTACACGCTCAAGAAGATGGACATCGATTCCAAACATATAAAAAGAAGTTGAACACGAGTACGCCAAGAAGAACCGAATTCGACTTCAACAAGTACCCAAAGTTACAGAATCACTGGATGCGTTAAGTGAACTACAAGAATTAATGAAGGTCAAAGTCCGACCGAAAGGAACGCCGTAATGCTCGAAGAAGCAATAGCACCACCACCTCGGCCCTGGTGGTTACCGCCAGGCGATGCACAAATGGGAGAAGAGGGAACAAGAACTGCTGGCGAAGGGTGTTGCACCCGCGACAATGGAATGGCCAGACAGAGCGAAGAGCTGGTTCTATGCTCACGGCGGCGGCCTTGACGATGATGGAAACACGGTGTTCGGGAATGTGTTGACAGATGTGGCCAGAAGACTTGTAAAGTCGATCGAGGAATCTTCCCAGGGCACCTTCGTGCCAAACAAGGAGAACGACGAGCTTACAAGGGCCTTACAAAACCCGGAGCACCCTGGACGTACACAAGGCATTGGTGTCGTTCCGTGGATGATTGGGTTCGCTAAGGACGCCGCTACCTATAGGAGTCGGGTGAGAAGCAAGTCCCGACAGGCACAACAGCTCCTAATGCTTGAAGAACGCCTGAATCAAACACAACAGAGCATGAAAGAAGAGATCCAAAGACAGGTACAGTTAGCCTTGAGCCAACGGGTAGATGCGGGCCAGGAACCTCCTGCTAATCCAGACCTCATTAGTCCCTCAAGGTGGCGAAGCAGTTGTGCTTCCGGTGGGTTGCCCGAACCGGACTTGGGCCACTGGCCTGTGAACGACATCACGTAGCGGACACCTTGTGAGCTGCACGTCCAAGTGAGGAACATCTCTTTCAAGGCGGCTCACGGCATGGTCGACCGGTGGAGCAGTGGCTGGTCATCCATGGCCAACAGATAATGCCGGGCTACTCCAGGGTCTCGGTGGAGGAGGTATGCCCAGGGTGCGAGGACCTGGACCTCGATATTCCCGGAGGTGACGGGACTACAAAGTTAGGAGAGGCAGTCCATAATTTCATCCAATGGCAGAAGAAGTACATTATTTTTCGAGATCACATGGACGTGTCCTCTCCAACACCTTCATCACCTCCGGCACACATAAGCGGTCCGTCATCACCTCCATCATCACCGAAGGAGATGCCTCCCAGAAGAAGCCCGTCTCCTGCACCAAGCCTTGCACGCGAAACTCCAACTCCAACATCGTCGCCCAAGACAAGCAAGCCACCGCCCAAAGAACTCAAGCAAGAGGACGAGGTCCACCCAACCCAAGAAACTAGCTGCACTTGCAAAGCGGGCGTACGATATGATGGAGGAGGAGACCGAGAAAATAGTCAGAGCCGAGGTCACTAAATTTTTTAAACCCAAGTCACCAGAGAAGAAGGTTCAGCCTGGTACGGAAGAATTTCTAAAAGGCTTGAGGACAGTGAAAAATTTGAAGGACAAAAAGGAAAAACCTCGTGTATCTGACTACGAGCGCACATTGGTCAAGGAAAGGTCCAAGAAGAAGACGTCAAAGAAGACGGCGTCATCAGCTGATCAGAAGGCCAAGGAGATGCAAAAATTCATTGAAGAAACTGGTCTTCACCCAGAGCAAATATTAGGCGACATGCAGATTGAAGCTGCAGAAGTCAGATGGCAATATACACCGGGCGCTTCCTTGATCAGGCGTGAGGAGATTGGCCAGCTACCAACTAGGATGCGTCAATTCCATGAATGGTACCTGGATGCATTCAAGCATGGCCTAATGTCATTTGCTGTGAAGTACAAGGAAGAACAATTTTTTCACTACGACAAGGAATTTTATGTCCAATGGCCAAGAATGTACGAGCTATACCAATGACACCATCGACGTGGCCATGTTGAGTTGTCGGACTCGTAAGTGTCTTATTTAATTGCAAAAATCCACCGTGCGGGCCCTTGCACTATACTAACTTGCAAGCCTAACTAATTTCTTCTTATGTAGAATGGAGATAGAAAGATGCAAAAGTGTTTCTACTCTCAACACTGGCTTCCTTGACCCTTTAGTTATCAATAAGACAAATGTTAAAATATCCCCTGCCGATACAGAGACCAACATATACAACGGGCTAATAGGTCAAAAATATCATTCAAAGATACTTTTACCCTACAACTTTGAGTAAGTGTTTTCGTACCGCCTCGTTCTAATCTTTTTCCACAACACGATGTTAGAACTAATTAGTTACCTATGTTGCCATATATATGTACAGCTTTCATTGGATTATTCTCATTATCGAGCTAGATCGTAGCATGATCCAATATATGCGGCTACTATGTGTGCCATATTATGCACATCCTGGCCGGAGGTGCTACCGACTTGCAATGTGTGTCCGATTTCTCGCGCGGCGACCGTGAGAGCGGTCCAAGAACAACTCGTCGGCTGGATTTTCGATAAGGTCGTAAATCCAAGAGGCGAGTTTCACGTTCCAACGGCAAATAGGTGGGGCCCTTCGATAAAGACCGGTGAACTGTCGGGGTCAACATCTACAGCTACCAAGAGCGATGCACATAAAAGATCACGATGAACGTTCTGTAATTAAAATTGTAATGAATGTCATTGTGATACCTAATAGTTGTAATTAAAGTTGTTAATAAAAGTTCTGTGATTTAATTATCAGTTATGCATGATTGATTATATGTGCTTTAATTAATTGTGACTTAGCACACAGATATATATATATATATATAATAATAATAATAATAATAATAATAATAATAATAATAATAATATTAGACTTAGCACACACAGACACATATATAATATATATTACCTCACACGATATATATATATATATATATATATATATATATATATATATTATTTATAGCTCAGTGGTGCTCGCCAAGATCGGTTGGAGGAACGAACCGACCTGACAGCAGCTTATCAAGATACGCTTGGTGCCTCCAACCCAGATCGACCGGGCTTCGCGAGGCACGGGTAAAGCCACATGTGCTCGCCAAGACGGCCGGAGGAATCAACCGAGATCGAATAGCGAGCTTATCACTACCAGCTTGGTGCTTCCAACCCAGATCGAGTGGGGCTTGGCGAGGCACGGCTAAAGCCACGTGTGGCCTCCAACCGTCTCGATACTATATCAAGACGGGAACCGGATCGATGCCATGGGGCATCGACCCGGATGGCTCTTACGCTTCAAAAATCGCATCGATGGCGTTGTAGAACCGCACTACCGAGTGAACAAGCTACACAAGCGGTTCAGAATCGCTTTCACAAGTGGTTATCGAACCACTTATGCAAGAATCGAGAGTGATACCCAAAGGGTATCACTCATGTTTCAACCGCTTGGTGCAAACCACAAGTTGTTCTAAGGCGCCAGAAGCGCAGATGGAGCAGCCACGCAGGGGCAAACAAGCGTTGGTGTTACCAACCGCTTGTAGAGAGCCTTCTATCGTGCGTGGGGAGACACCACATGTACTCTCTCCACAAGCGGTTGTTGTTAGAAACCGCTTGTGCAGAGGGCTTACGACTACATATGACCTTTTGAGCTAGACTTTCAAATATGAATTTTGACAATAAAAATAAATACAACTACAAATTTATTTCTGCATAATTAAATATATATTATAATTGAGAAAACCAGTAGTTTATTTGCACAAATAGTATGAGCTTATAATTTAATTACAAATTAAATGCATATATATATATATGTTTTACAATACATAAAATGATGATCAGCACAAGCAACGCTTTTGACTTTTCAAGAGTACAAATGTGGTGATCTTGAGATCATTTCTGCGTGCATCGCTCTTTGCGGCCATCGACGAAGATTCCGTAAGTTCACCTGTCCTAATTGAAGGGCCATCTCTCCATGCCTTTGCGTAGAACTCGCCTCTAGGGGATATAATCTCATCGACAATGAAGCCAATAAGTTGTTCTTGGATTGCTTCAACCTGATGCGATGGGATCACGCCCGTCTCATCGATGCCGGGCTACGAAAAGAAACAAAGGAATAAATCTTTGAACACGTCAAGTATAAGTGTTGTAACATCCTCATTTTTTAAAATCATGCATACATGCATTGCATTGCATTTGTGATTTTTTGAAATTTAAAACCC
This sequence comes from Olyra latifolia, assembly GCA_036346145.1. Lineage (NCBI taxonomy): Eukaryota > Viridiplantae > Streptophyta > Magnoliopsida > Poales > Poaceae > Olyra > Olyra latifolia. The sequence goes on from CM070530.1 coordinate 54,957,665, forward strand.
TTTTAAAATGAGTATGTTCCTTGGAAAATTTTTTTTTAAAAATGTTTTATTTAAACAAAGTTAGTTCATGAAAATATATTTATATTGTTTAGACTATGTGATGTTTTTATTTGAATATTTATAGCATAAATGCATAAACTTGAATTTGTATTTAAATCCCTCTCTCCTCCAAGTGGGCCCCACCTCCTTTCTCTTTTCTTTTCCTTTCTTTTCCTCTCTTTCTCCCTTCCTTCCTTCCCTGGCAGAAGCTCTCTCGAGCTTCCCTTCCTTCTCTGTCCAGGGAGACAGAGAGAAGTTTCCTCCTCATTCCTTTTGGAATCTACCCCAAATTCCTCCCTAAGATCCTCCAATTCATAATGGAATTGATTCTCACGACCCCAAGGGATCTCTCCTTGCCTAATCATGCTCCCTTCCCTAATTTCGTCCTTAATCCCTATATAAACCCCACCGAGTCCCCCTCCTCCTCCTCGTCTCTTCTCCAAATTTGTCGTTGGGTAGGATCCCGTGATCAACCCTTCGAGGACGATTTCCTCGCTCTCCCTCGAGCTCGTTTGCCCATCGCCCGCAGGAGACCACCGCCGGATCGACGACCACGCCACCGAAGTTCGCGGAGCTGCCACCATCCTCTGCAGCTGCCGGCCTCGTCGCCGTTACACCACCGCGGTGACCACCCCCACCGCCTCCGCCCTCGAGGAACCCCGCCGACCCCTTCGCCGCTTCTACCTCCCACCGGCGAGCTTCGCCGCCGTGCTCCTCCGTCTGCTGCCGCCCAAGACGCCGACCCGCCGCCTCGGTCACCCAGTGCCAGCCGCCGCCGCCATTAGAACCCTCGCCGCCTAGTGCTTTCACCACCCCGCCGCCGCGCCGTCGCGCCTCGATCGCCGCCGCTTGCTCGCCGCCGCCGCTAGGGCTGAGCGTCCGCCGCCACGCCCGATTTCGACGCGAGATGCCGGCCGAGCACCGCCTGTAGCCCCACCTCCTTTCCGGCGGCTGCGCCGCCACGCCCGGCCGGCCGCCCATGCATGACCCTCGGCCTCCTGTTTGACCCACCGACGGGCGGGCCCGTCGGTCACGACCAGCTTGCCCCCAGGCACGCCAGAGGCCGAGTGGGCGCCCCACTTGCGCCACGCCCAAGTGCCTTCTTCCCTTTATTTCTTTTATTTGCAAAATATACCTAATGTTGTAAATTGCATAGAAAATTGTATAAAATTCAGAAAATTGTAAAATAAATTTTATTAGATCCCTAAAATTCTAAATTATTTTTATGTACTGTTTATTTACATGTTTCTGTTAAATTTAAATTTTTGATAATTATGTTAGTTCTTGCAAGTGTAGGAATTTTATAAATTAATTTAGAGATCCAAAAATATCAAAAATTAGTTTATAAAGTTAGATATATTATAATATAATTTCTGTACTGTTTTGGTAAAATTTTGAAATTTATTTATTATTAACTCTCTTTTGTACCTTTAATACAAAGTTTATAAAAAATCATAATTAATGGTAGGGAACTCTAAAAATAATGAAACCAATTTCAGATGTTTTATAAAACTATTTTATACTGTTCTTTACTGTTTGCATCATCCTCATGACATGTCATGCATGCATCATATTTTATCGCACATGGTTCTTATTGTATTTCTTTTAAACGTTAGATCCGTCCGCTGAAGAAGACTTCGTCGCTGATCAGTCCAACTACCAGGATCAAGGCAAGACATTGTGCCATGTTGCTATTACCTAGTTTTCATAATTGTTTTATTAGATTTTGCAAAAACCTAGATGCTAATTAAAAGTTAAAAACAATATTTAAGCTAAGTTGTAGATATTGTCCTATATGAATGATATACACAGCCAACCTCATTAACCCTAGCCATTTAATATTATTTAATCTTGCTGCCATCCTTGTTTAGTGATTTTTACATTACATGCTTAGCAATTGCAATTTAGAGATTTACTTTTGTGTTCAACCCTGACAAAAACTTGATTGCAAGTTGAATGGCCTAGTGGGTGCTACTGCGTCGAATTGTTTGTAGGGATAGTGGGTGCTATCCCTGCTTTTTAAATGGTTTCTCAATCGGGTGGATGGTTGCAGGTGGTAGGCAATCGCTCGGTGGCGATATGCTAGAGATTGGGTTGATGGTGGACCATACCCGCTTGACTTAAGGATCGATTCCTTGTGGTACCTAGACTAGTTCAACAAAGGCGACCATTGAGTGCTCAGTATGGGCGTCCTGGTTGAGTACCCTTCGGACTTTTAGTCCGCATTCCCGGTGGAATAGGAAGTGGGCATCTGAATATGTCCATAAGAATGTAACCTTCCTTTGTGGTTGGGAGTGGGTATTCAGATGTGTCCATAGAATGTAACCTATCGGCACAAGAGGGCATTGGTGTGGAATCCTTAGTGGGAATGCCGGTCTAAGGGAAGGTTGCGGTGAAAGACCTCGTGGTATCCACTTCCTTTGGGTGATTCCTAGGAAGCCACCTACTCATGGGTAAAGCGTACAACCTCTGCAGAGTGTAAACTTTCATGAAAGCCTCGCCCAATGGTTAAGGGTGAACGACGGAAGCTACCCCACTGTAGTTTTGAAAAGCTCTCTTCTCCCTCTCTTTGTTTTGGGAATTGCCTTGCAATCGGTGTTGCATGCGCATAGCTGTCTTCATGGTGGGTGCCATGACGATCTGGTTAAGTCAGTAGGTGCTGTCTTTTCCAAAAGAAAGAATTATAAAGTTCAAACTTCAATTTCAAAACCGCTTTCTCAAACTAGGTTTAACAGTTTGAAACTTGGCTTTATGCAAAACTACCCCAAACCCTCCTTGAAACCTATATAGCATCTAGGCATTGTCTTGCAAGTAATTAAGATTACTTACCTCGAGTTTATTCTCGGGCTGCTCATTCCAACGAGCAGGATGCGACGCCGATGAGGAAGTGTACCAAGACGGGGATTTCGCTGATGGTATTCAGGATGAAGACTACTCCGACGTCTAGGAGCGCATTCTTCGGGCATGCCTGTGGAGTTGTGATTTGGTTTCCATTACGTTGAACTGTTATTTAAATTTCCGCTGCTAGGCCTTGGAGCCTGAACTTTGTAAGAATTATGAGACTCTGATGTAATAAAGTACTTTTCGTTGAATGGTAATGATCCAAACTGTATATCTGTGTGTACTAGCTACTTGATCCAGGGACTAGTACAGGGAAGACACAGCAGGGATTCGACTCCGATTTTCGGGTCCCGACAAAGTGTATTGCGAAATTTGTTTTTAACACACACGCACCACATTGTCCGGTTGTCGCATATCGCCGTGGGTAAGACTTTGCATGTAGAGCCACACATAATAGCCACATAAGTTGTTTCCGGCCATTTGCTATAGAACCTAGAGTGATATTTGAAAAGAATGCAATTAATTAATTGGCTTGAGAAGATAAATTTTTACGCCATTTTAATTGATATTTTGTAGTACGTACTCTAGTGCTGGATTGCACTATGAATTGATTCCTAGAACTTTTTCCTTTATGCTTCGTTCGGAACTTGGCGAATGCCCTGTCATGCGTTATTATATGAATAGTAATTATGATTATTTGAAGTACTTATATATATATATATATGTAGGTTGGCATCTCAATGTTACATGTTTAGAATATCAATGATAAACTAAAAATCTTGTTGTGGTTTTCTTCTTGAGTCTTGCACAATGATGATCGCACTATCGACAATGATAATAAGTAGGATCCAGTGAAACCTATTCATATATAAGTATTGCAACATATATGTAATTAGTCATATTATGAATATCTTGAAAAAGGATAAACGAGAGGTTGTGTGATGACATGTATATATACGCATCGAAAGTTGAAGGGCGTATATATGTGCGGTTTGTAGTATTGGTCGAAAAGAGCCTTCAAAGATGTATTCTTCAACTTCTTTTGGCTTATGCTTACAGCTAGGCTCGTTGACAATTGATGGGTCAATGAAGCCGATGTCGAAGATAGCCTCTCTTCTACATCGTTGTATCTCCATTCTACATACAAAGGGATGAGTTATTAGATTTTGCAAATGAACTACGGCGAAATGAACACATATATATGGTAAACTTAATCATTAGTGGAAATACTTACGCACACCAAAGAAATCATTAGAGACACGTTGATCGCGCCTTGATGGTAAAATTGGTAGATGTCGTCAATTCCATCCATATGAGTTCATCCCCACGATAGAAATCTTCGCTTTTTATACGGGCGGGGAACATTGTTCTACCTTGAGCGGACTGTTCCATGTACCATTCATGAAATTGTCGATCTTGGTTGGCGATCCCTTATCTTTTCCTGCAACCAACTCTTTGCCCAGCTTATATGGCCACCGACCTCTGCCGTTGGAAGCTCATCTGTTAGTCCCATAGCTACAGCGTAAGACAGCCCCGACTCTCTCAAGAATTCCTCTAGCTGGTAATCTTGGGCTGTCTTCTTAGGTGCCACGGCGCTTTAGCCTGCTTTTCCTTTCACCGCAGCCTTCGCTATTGTGCGTCCGTAGTTAGTCGAGACAGAAGAGGCGCCTTGCATGTCGCAAAGTAGGCTGCAGCTTTCGGATCAGTCTGCGCCTTGGGAGGTGGCACCTTTGGTGCGAAGTGTGTCTCAATTTCCTTTTGAACTATTGCTCATGTCTCCTCAGCCGTCATGTCGTATGCCCTTTTCGAAGGTTCCTTTGACGACTGTGTTGACCGGCTAGACTGGGCCTTCTTGGGAGGGGGTAGCGTCGTAGAACTGGTCCTTCGTACTTGGAGTTTCTTCCTTGGAGGAGATTATGGAGCCGGGCTTCGTGGAGCAGGAGGTGGAGGCGGAGTGCACTGTATTGGAGACGAGGCATATCGTTGAGGTGATGTAGGAGGAGGCGTGTTTTGTCGTTGCGGTTGAGGTATGGTCTCTTCGGTCAGCTCCAATTGTTGGATTTCTATTGGTGGAGAGGTCACCTCCACGGTCTTTGAAAATATGATGTACCTTTTTCGCCAGAGAATGATTCCATGGAGGGCCTGTCCAAGCTTGGTGATGTCATCCTCCAAAGAATCTCGGCGGAGATCTTCATAGCCGCCGACACCTCCTCCACTGTGACCTTCGAGTAACCTGGCGGGATCTCGTTGCAGTGGAAAAGCTGGCCTGGCTCCACCGGCTACGCCATGCCATAAGCCACCTTGCTGGAGAGGTTATGCGCCTGAATGTGTAGCTCACACTCCCGGCGAACTTTGATGCTGTCCATCGCGTCGCCCCAGTCCGTAGAAAGTGCGGCGGCGGCGTTGACGCGCAGCCTACTCCGTCGCTGGAGGTGGGCGGGCTAACCATGGCCTGTGTATTGCTTGTACCTGCTCCTTGAAGTTTACCGAGTGCCGCCTGCAGCTTTTGCTCAACAATCTCTCCGATGCTCTGCTGAGTTGCTCTGAGCTCCCTTCCGATAAGTTGTATCTCAGATGACTCTCTTTTTTGCTTCTTGACCTGCTCTGTGACGTGTCGGCATCTTTGGAGAAACCGTATTTCCATGGCACGGACGATCCCATTCCTCTTGTCCGTCCCGGGTGCTCGAGTTTTGAAGTGCACGTGTGAGCTCGCTATTCTCCTGTGCTGTCACAAAGGAACCGGAGCGAGACATGTCGACGGTTTCGACAATTCTGCTTCCAACATCCTCCGCTCCCGGTGGCATCAACAAGCTACCGCTGCTCGCAAGGGTCCTCCGTGAGCCATGAACCAATTCATGGCGGAATTCCCATTCAGCGAGAGCAGCGTGATATTCTTGGCCACTAGTTCTTCTTCCCGCTTCTCCCATTTAGGTACAGCCTTGACGTAACCACGGTGCCAAGATGGTGGTGGTATTTTTTCTTCCCAAATGATCTTGTTCTCGTTGGCTCGCGGCCGTCCTTCCTCGACAATTTGTATTCTTCAAATGCATCCCGGTGATCTGCCACTTGGGATGTTGGTTGAAGTCCGGCTTTTCTCCCTCTTGACATACTTGTTGTTCGGTGAACTTTCCACGATCGAAATTGGGTTGCCATCTTCTTCAAAGTGTATCTCTTAACCTTGTTCTTGTATCCTTCAGAAATTTGAAGTTCTCCTTGATATCTTTCCAAAGGAGCTCCTTGGTGGCTTGCGGAACTTCATCCATTTCTTGATGCTAATCGACATGATCCCTAACGTGGAAACCACATGCGTTGTTAAACGGGCCTACTCGCACGGAGGAGCAATCGGCTTCCGTCATTGTTGACGTTGGTGAAAACAAACTTTGTAGCAGCTTCTTGTTAGGTCCTCGCTGGTTTGGGTGCTCGATGTACCGGCTGAAAATGGACAGAGATGTGAATTTTTCATGTCGAGCCATTTATAGTACTTGGTTAAATATGGCTAAATGGTTTGTCCGGATTCTCATGGCATTACCTCACTTCCTCGGCGTCAACGGATCATCGGATCACCGACAATGTATTGACAACGTTGGCATCACCTTCATTGGTGGCCAAGTTGCTACCATAGTCGATCTCGTCTAGTATGAACGCTTCATCCATCTCGAAATTAAGATCACCACGTCCTGGTGTCGCCATCTATCGTTATTATGAAATATTGTTTAATTAGTAAGTATGGCAACTCGTCAAATTGTAAAAGAAAAATATATAACAAAAAATACATTTTCACTGATTCTCTCTCAGTGACATTATCTCTCACTCACTCTCTCTCCATCTCTCTCTCACTCTCTCTCTCTCTCTCATTGTCTCTCACTCTCACTCACTCTCTATCCATCTCTCTCACTCACTCTCTCTCCATCTCTCTCTCTCGTTCTCTCTCACTCTCACTCACTCTCTCTCTCTCTCTCTCCATCTTTCTCTCTCTCTCATCTCTCTCTCTCTCTCTCTCTCACTCTCTCTCACTCTCTCTCCATCTCTCTCATTCTCACTCACTCTCTCTCACTCACTCTCTCTCAGTCTCTCTCACTCACTCTCTCTCTCATTCTCTCTCACTCTCACTCTCTCTCTCTCTCTCACTCTCTCTCACTCTCTCTCAGTCTCTCACTCTCAATCACTCTCTATCCATCTCTCTCACTCACTCTCTCTCCATCTCTCTCATTCTCACTCACTCTCTCTCTCTCACTCACTCTCTCTCAGTCTCTCTCACTCACTCTCTCCATCTCTCTCTCTCTCATTCTCTCTCACTCTCACTCACTCTCTCTCTCTCCATCTCTCTCCCTCTCTCTCATTCTCTCTCACTCTCACTCACTCTCTCTCTCATTCTCTCTCACTCTCACTCTCTCTCACTCACTCACTCTCTATCCATCTCTCTCACTCACTCTCTCTCCATCTCTCTCATTCTCACTCACTCTCTCTCTCTCTCTCATTCTCTCTCACTCTCTCTCACTCACTCTCTCTCAGTCTCTCTCACTCACTCTCTCTCATTCTCTCACGCTCTCTCTCTCACACTGTTGAACACCTCTTTTGCCCTTAGGGACATTTTGTCGAACACTTTGTGGGCGGCGAGTGTACAGAGCGCGTGTAACCAGAGGAGGGGGTAACCTAGGCCCTTCGGGATGGAGGAGCACGCAGCGGTCGACGGCGGCGCTGGAGACGACTTGACGGCGACGGCGGCTGGTGTGATGGGGCTCGGCAGCGCGATGACAAGATGGCGGTCGACGGCGCAGGGGAGACGACCTCGACTGATGGCGGCAATGGCGGCCGACGGCGGCGTGGGGAGACGACTTCGACGGCGACGGCGCGACAGGGCTCGACGGTGCGCGGCGCGGGGAGGTCGATGGAGACGACAGAGGCAGAGAGCACGCGCGGGAACTTAGAAAAATTTGGAGTGTGTCCCCGGCCAGGCGAGACATATATATAAGAGCACCTCTACAAGCGGTTGGAACCACCAACCCCTTGTAATAAGATCTCTACACGCGGTTCGTAATAGCAACCGCGTGTAGGGATAACCCTCTACAAGTGGTTCGTATCACCAACCGCTTATAGACGTCCCTCACAGCTGGCGGCGAGCGAGGGAGGGACCTCTACAAGCGGTTCGTATAACCAACCGACAGAGAGGTCCTCACACCGGGCGGCGGAGGAGGGACCTACAAGCGGTTCAGATAACCAACCGCTAGAGGTCCCTCACACCGGGCGCCGAGTGAGGAGGGACCTCTGGCGGTTCAGATCACCAACCGCTTGCAGAGGTCCTCACACCGGGGCGAACAGCGAGGAGGGACCTCTACAAGCGGTTCGTATCACCAACCGCTTGTAGAGTTGGAAGAGTCAAAAGGATTTGATGCCTGTATTGGTTAAGATAAAACTTCCCCCCTTCTGGCTAGCGAGTGGCGCTTGAGCGTGGGCTCACCTGCGGCGACGCGGGTTCGAGCGCCGATCGCGTCCCCTGCCTTTTAATTTTTGCTTTGCCTTCTTCTTATAGTTAGTGCAATAAAAAATTAGTTAGTGCAATAAAAAATTACTTAGTGCTTTGAAAAATTAGTTAGTGCAATAAAAAATTACTTAGTGCTTTGAAAAATTAGTTAGTGCAATAAAAAATTAGTTAGTACAATAAAAAAATTACTTAGTGCTTTGAAAAATTAGTTAGTGCAATACAAAATTAGTAAAAAATTAGTTAGTGCAATAAAAAATTACTTAGTGCTTTGAAAAATTAGTTAGTGCAATAAAAAATTACTTAGTGCTTTGAAAATTAGTTAGTGCAATAAAAAATTAGTTAGTGCAATAAAAATTACTTAGTGCTTTGAAAAATTAGTTAGTGCATCCAAAAATTACTTAGTCCATCCAAAAATTACTTAGTGCATCAGAAAATTAGTTAGTCCCTACAAAAATTAGTGAGTCCATTCAAAAATATTTTATCAATGAATTAATGATCACTTTGTCTTTACAAGTGTTCCTTCGTCGTGATCGCGACGTATGTAAGGAGCATCGACTTCAGTTACATTTAGGACACTTATGTCGACATCTTCCGCAAAGGGAGGGAGCTCGTCGAACTGATTGTACTCCTCCTCGTCTGTGACGTCCTCAACACCAACAATCCTTCGTTTGCCCTGGAGAACCACGTGTCGCTTTGGCTTACTACTGCAATCTTTTTGTTTCTCCCTGTGTTTCTTTGGTTTGCTTGACATGTCCATTATGTAGAAGACCTGTCTCACATCGTTGGCAAGGACGAATGGTTCGCGCCTATAGCCAACTTCTATCAGGTCCACGGTTGTCATGCCGTACTTGTCGATCTTCATGCCGTTTGAAGTCAGTTTGACCCACTGGCACTTAAACAGAGGGACCTTCAATGGTCCATAGTCAAGCTCCCATATCTCTTCTATGTAACCATAATATGTGTCCACATTGCCTTTGTTGTCAGTGGCGTCTATACGGATACCGCTGTTTTGGTTGGTGCTCTTGGTATCCTGGCATTTTGTGTAGAAGGTGTAACCATTTATCTCGTAGCCCTTGAATGTGACGATTTCACTAGATGGCATCCGAGCCAGGCATTGCAACTGTTCATTTTCTGACCCGTTGACAAGGATGTAGTTTTGTAACCAAGCGCCGAAAGTATCTATGTGCCTCACTGTGATCCAATCCTCGGACCTTCCTGGGAATTCACGGCGTAGTATACTCTTATCTTTGAAGGACATACGGGCCACAGCGGTTGATTGTTTCAGAACAGTGAAATGTGCTTGCTTAAAAGTTAGGAGATCATTGCATGCAATTGCTTTCCGTCCTAGTGTCCCTTTTCCCCGTAGTCTCCCCTCATGGCGTGGTATAGGGACGCCAATGAGATGTAGATCCTCAATATAATCCAAACAAAACTCAACCACCTCCTCTGTCCCATAACCCTCCGCAATGCATCCTTCGGGACGTGAACGGTTACGGACATACTTCTTTAGGACTTTCATGTATCTCTCGAAAGGAAACATGTTGTGCGTAAACACGGGCCGAGAATACCTATCTCTCGACAAGTGTGAGCAAGTGAGATGAACCATAATATCAAAGAATGCAGGAGGAAAGATCATCTCAAGGTGACCACACTCGTACCACGTCATCTTGTAGCTTACTTAGCTTATGTGGATCGATGACCTTCTGCGAAACCGCGTTGAAAAAGGTACATAGCTTTATGATTGTCACCCGGACCCAATCAGGCAAAATACCTCTCACGACCCATCGGGAGCAAGCGTATCATCGAGACAAGACAGTCATGAGCTTTCGGTGTACGATTTTATTCTCTTTCATGTTATAGATACATAGTGTAACAGGCCAGGTGCTATGGCTACTGCTCAGGTCGCCAAAAGGATTCATACCATCTGTACTCAACCCAAACCTTATGTTCCTCACCTCATTTGCAAAGTCTAGGAATATTCGATCGACTTTCCTCCACTGGGACCCATCAGCGGGGTGCCTAAGCATCCCGTCATCCTTACGCCCTTCTTTGTGCCAACGCACCATCTGGGCATGCGCTTTGTTAGCAAAAAGACGCTTTAATCGGAGGATCATAGGGAAATACCACACCGCCTTAGCAGGAGGTCTCTTCTTCTTACACTCCCCCTCTATTTCACAGGTCTTCACGCCGTCTTGTAACGTGATTCTTTGCACTTGGACAAGCATCCAAATCCACATACTCATTGCGATATAGGATACAATCGTTCACGACATGCGTATACCTTACGTACTTTTAATCCCAATGGACATATGACTTGCTTGGCTTCATATGTAGATTCAGCAATGCGTGTTATCTTACGGATGCTGATTCTTTATGAGTGATAACAACTCATCGAATCCCTTGTCCGACACACAATTTCTAACCTTCGATTGCATTAAGTTCGATTCGTATGCGGCTTCTGTGGCCCTTCCCACGATCCGGGTACAAAGGTGTCTGTGGTCCTCTACCATCTTATGAAACTTCTCGAATTGTCTTTCATCTGTGTAGTCTCCTCTCCATCACGCAAAGATCTGGTCTAGCTCATCATCACCAAGATCGCCGATCGTATCTTCCACGTAACAATATTGCGTGGCGTCCGCCATCTTCTTGAATACCTCTTCTTCTTCACCATCTTCTTCATCGTCTTCCTGGCTGCTCCCCTATACTTCGCCATGCTTGGTCCAATAGGTGTAGTTTGGCATGAAACCTCTCGTGATCAAATGGGTCATAACCTGAAAGCGTTGGGAGTGCTCCTTCTCATTCTTGCAGTCTATCACGGACAACATATGAAGCTGTCTGGAGGCAAGAATGCAACAGCGGCATCAAGAAATGCCTTCACGCCATCAATGAACTCTCTGAAGTGACGGTCCGCATTGTACATCCATTGCCGGTTCATCTACACAAAGATCTAATTTTCAGATACCTTCAAAGATCTTTCACTAAAGTGTTATTTACATTGTAGAAAAATTCCATTCCAAAGTACTTTGACACGTATTTACAAAAGTCATTATTTCCATGTTTTGGCTATTATGAAAGGTAATAAATAATATACTTATTTTATATATGCATGTCATATAGTTACATTTGTAATTAAAACTACTCAAACATGTTGTTAGTTTTATAGTTCTACAAGACATAATCGAAAAGAAATTAAATGTTTTATAGTGCCAAGAATTTATATGCCAAGAATTTGAGTGGTTTTTCAAATTTAACTTTTAAACTTAATTTAACTAATTATTTTGTCCCTTTAAATTTTTTCCTATTTTATTTCATAAAACATTAATAATTTCTTTCCAAACCTAGATCTACTATTGTTACATTCAATGGAGGAGTGTTATACTAAAGATTGTAAAGCTAACAACTTTTCGAAAACAACTCCTTAATTACAATTCATCATGGTCCTACCTAAAATTAAAGTTATGAAGTGAGATTGAAGAGAAGGAGTGTTACATTAAATATTCTAATTCTAAGAACACTTTTGGAGAAAATAACTACCATAATTTATCATGGTCTTGCCTAAAATTAAAGTTATGGAATGAGGTAGCAATAAAAACCCCAACAATCAAAATCAATTTTTTCTCCATATTAAATGCAAAAGAAACAATAATATCTTGGTGAGAAGGATGGTAGCATGGTGTTACTAACCTTGATTCACTTAATTTGAAGCTAAATCATCACATTCAAAAATTTGGACAGCACCTCCCCCAAGAACAGTGCCAGGCCCTTCCCTGTTCATGTCTGCGAACTCGGGGAGGGAGAAAGAGTTTAAATGGGTGGGCGGGACCTCTTCCAGAAGCGGTTTGAGACACCAACTGCTTGTAAATGTGTATCTCTACAAGCGGTTGGTGTCTCAAACCGCTTGTGATAACTCAGAAGCGGTTTGGGACACGAACCGCTTGTGGAGGTTGCTCAACACAAGCGGTTGATGTTACCAACCGTTTCTGGAAACCTCCTCCCGCCCGTTGTTCACGAACCGCTTCTGGTGCTAAGGCCAGAAGCGGTTCGCGCCTAACCGCTTGTAATAGCCCGCTTGTGATGTCCAGTTCTGTAGTAGTGCGGGACTGATGGCCAGATCTGTAGTAGTGAAGGAAGCCAACAAGCTACTGTTCTTGCCCGTAGGCAACTGCAACCACGTGAACGAGGACTACTGTTCCTTTTCCTCCCGCGGCTTGATCACCGGCACCGGCGGTGGCCACGCCACGGAGATGGAGTCGACGTCACGTGCCGATCTGCCGGTGCTGCTGATGCGCTGTGCGCAGTCGGTGGCGGACGACGACCCGCAACCAGCTGCTGATGGAGGACCTGGACCTGGGCATCGACGCCGGCGCCGGCGAGGTGGAGGTGCTAGCGGTGAACAACCTGTTCAGCTTCAAGACCCTGACGGACGACAGCGTGGTCGTCGACGCGACGAGCCCGCGGGACGTGGTGCTGGGCAACATCTGGCGGATGCGCCGCGACGTGATGAACAACTCGTACGGGGCCTTCTTCCTGACGCGGTTCCGGGAGGCGCTGTGTTAGAGTTAATCTTGCTATTTGCTATCTTTGGTATTATCTATCTATAGTACGTAGATATGGTTATCTTTAGTTGCCTAGTTTAAGGATAAGATTTGCGGCGGCGGTTGTGCCGGCCAGCCAGGTATAAAAGCAAGGGTGCTATGGCTTGTATACGGCTTGTATACGTATGGCGTGCTGATCAATAAAACTCCAGCTTTGTTCGATCTGCACGTCCACGTTTAGTTTTTCATCTATTCCAACCATCGTGTCGCTGCTGATTGATTTCTTGATGATCGGCGTCGGCACAAATCATATGATCCTAGTATGATCTAACTCCTGGTATCAGAGCTAGGTTGCATGACCAAGCTTCCTCGGTTTAGCCCAATGTCGATCATCACGTCTGGAGCTGCGGTGGCAAAGGAAGGCGGCGGAGTGTCGTTCAGCTACCCGCAGTTGATGGCGACGAACTATACAACTTGGGCGATCAAGGTAGAAGCAATCATTGAGGCCCAGGGAGTCTGGGAGGCTGTAGATCCGTTGCCGGATGTGGTAGTAGATCAGAAGAAGGACAAGACAGCCAAGGCCATCCTGTTTCAAGCTCTACCGGAGGATCTTCTTCTCCAGGTCGCAACGAAGAAGACGGCCAAGGAAGTTTGGGATGCACTCAAGACACGTTACGTCGGTGCAGATTGCGTCAAGTCGGCGCGGCTGCAGACGTTGAAAAGTGAGTTCGAAGCGCTGCGCATGAAGGAAGGGGAAACCCTAGATGAATATGCCAGCAAGATCAGCGGGATGGCAGCCAGGTACGTGAACCTTGGTTCCACGCTGCAAGATTCCGTCATGGTAAAGAAATTGTTCGACACTGTGCCGGACCATCATTGCGGGTGTCGAGCAGTTCTGCGATCTCGACACCATGCTGTTCGAGGAAGCCCTCGGATGGTTGAAGACCTACGAAGAGCGTGTCCGCTCGCGTGCGCCGGCAGGCCGCACTAGTAACGGTCAGCTCTTGCTCACTTAGGCGGAGTGGCAGGCGCGATAAAAGGCGACAAATGGTGACACCTCATCAGGCGGCAGCAGATCGAAGCCCTCATCACCATCAGATTCAGGTGGGCGCGGCCGGGGAGGCCGAGGGCGCGGTCGTGGCCGTGGTCGTGGAAGTGGCGGCCGCGGTGGTGATAACACCCGGAAGGACGCAGGCGGCAACCAAGGTGGACGAGGACGCGACAAGAGCCACATCAAGTGCTTCAATTGCGAAAAGATGGGCCATCAGGCGTCGGAGTGCAGAGCAAGCAGCGGGTGAGGAGGTGAACCTCACCCACATGAAGAACAGGAGCTCTTATTTCTGTTGTGTGTAGCAGTTGAGACCAAAAATCTTGTCCTACTGAACGAGGATGAGGTTCAGGCGCCTCTGCAGATGGAAGAAGGATCCACGAGATCGAACCTATGGTACTTCGATAACGGCGCCAGCAATCACATGATGGGTGACCATGAGAAGTTCAAGGACCTCGATGAACAGGTCCAAGGCATCGTGAGGTTTGGTGATGGTTCGACCGTACAAATCCGCGGGAAGGGATCGATCCTCTTCACCTTCAAAGAAGGAGAACAGCGTCTTCTCACTGAGGTATATTATATCCCCGCTTTGCTTAACAACATCATTAGTTGTGGGCAGTTAGCTCAGGGAGGAAACAAGATTGTTATGCATGATGATCTGTTGATGGTGTACGATCCGGATGGGAGATTGCTCTTTCGAATTAAGAGCTCACCAAATCATCTATACAAGACGGTATTGCAAACTTGTATGCCTGTTTGCTTGCTTGCAAATTTAACAGATCAAGCTTGGTTGTGGCATGCTCGGCTGGGGCATGCAAACTTTCGGTCACTCAAACTGTTGGGAGAGAAGTCCATGGCAGAAGGAGTCCCTTTGATCAAACATCCAAACCAGCTGTGTCAAGGGTGTCTGATCGCAAAATAGATAAGAAATCCTTTCCCGGGTGCAGCTATATATCGTGCAGCAGATCCGCTTGAACTCCTCCATGCAGATCTCTGTGGACCGGTAACTCCATCAACACCTGCAGGCAACCAGTACTTTATGCTGATCATCAACGATTACACTCGCTGGTCATGGGTGTATTTTCTCAAGACAAAGGATCAGGCATTGAATATGTTCATGAAGTTCAAGGAGAAGGCCGAAAATTTCAGCGGGTGGCGTGTCAAGACATTACGAACAGATCGCGGTGGCGAGTTCCTGTCTGAACACTTCGCATCATATTGTGAGCAGGCCGGAATTGAGCGGCATCTCACTGCGCCGTACTCTCCTCAGCAAAACGGCGTGGTAGAGCGCCGGAACAGGTCGGTGATGGCCATGGCGAGGTCCCTCCAGAAGAGCATGAAGGTACCAGCCAAATTCTGGGATGAAGCGGTGCGGCATGCAGTCTACCTCATCAACAGACTGCCGACAAAGGCTCTCAAGGACTGCACACCCTATGAGGCCTGGAAAGGAAGGAAGCCAAACCTTGGACATCTTAGAGTGTTCGGGTGCAGGGCACATGTGAACGTGACAAGGCCGTACTTAAAGAAACTCGATGATCGGAGCGAAGCAATGGTGTATCTTGGCACAGAAGAAGGCTCCAAGGCATATCGTCTCTACGACCCACAACGCGGCAAGCTACATGTGAGTAGAGACGTAAAATTTGAAGAAAACATTGAGTGGAATTGGGATGCAGGTGATGATTCCATAGGCGGATCCGAATTCGTCGTTGAGGACGTGGTCTTCGCCGAGCCGGACGAGTTGATGTCCACGCCATCAAGCTCGCCTACACCTGCACCGAACTCTTCTCCAACACCTGCGTCGACTCAGCAAACGGGCAGCTTGCCCACGCCTGCGTTGCCTGTCGCTGCTGCGCAAGCAGCAGGCATCGGCCACACGCAAGCAGCTAGCAGCGTTGCTGCTGTGCAAGCAGCAGGAACTGCCCGTAGCATTCCTGCAGCAGGTGAAGATCACAGCAATTCCTTGCCGCATGAGACAATGGCGGGATCACCAGCTGCAGGCCATGGTCTCGACAACCTCGTACTAGGCACGGCTGCAACTACCGAAGAAGCTTCCCCACCTACAAGTCCAGAAAAAGCCCCGGTCAAGTATGGTAGTATCCGTGAAATTATGCAGAGAACCCAGCGGGTTGAGCTGGTCAATAAAGATCTGGAAGAGGATCTGCTCTTAGCTGAGTATGATGAGCCCTCAAGCTACAAGGAAGCCGCAGGTCAGGAGCCGTGGGAGATGGCAATGCAGAAAGAGATAGAGTCTATAGAAAGAAACTCTACATGGACTCTCACGCACCTGCCGGCTGGGCAACGACCCATTGGTCTGAAGTGGGTCTACAAGCTGAAGAAAGACTCAGATGGCAATGTAGTGAAGCACAAAGCAAGGCTGGTGGCCAAAGGGTATGTGCAACGCCCCGGAGTTGATTTTGATGAAGTATTCGCACCGGTAGCAAGGCTTGATACAGTGCGGCTCATCCTAGCAATAGCTACAAATAGACATTGGAAGGTGCAACACCTTGATGTCAAATCGGCGTCCCTGCATGGTGATCTTGAAGAGGAAGTATATGTATCTCAACCAGAGGGTTTTGCCGTAAAGGGGAAGGAGCACTACGTGTACATACAAACTGAGCAAGGCATTGTATGGGCTACGACAGGCACCTCGGGCATGGAACACTAAGCTGGACAGGAGTTTGAGGCAGCTTGGCTTTACTAGATGTGCACAGGAGCAGGCTGTGTACAAAAGAGGTCATGGTGCATCTTGCATCATTGTTGGAGTTTATATTGATGATCTCCTAGTCACAGGGGGAGATTCAGGAGAGATCAACAAATTCAAGAATCATATGACAAAGGAGTTTGAGATGAGCGACCTTGGGTTTCTCACCTACTGCCTCGGCATTGAGGTGGATCAGGGTGATCAATATGTGACTTCGAAGCAAACAGCATATGCCAGGAAGGTACTTGCACAGTTTGGTATGGCGGAGTGCAACTCTACGAAGCTACCAATGGAGCACAAAACACCTCTCCACAAGGACGTAGGGGGAGAACCTGTAGACATCACGGAGTATCGTCGTATCATTGGATGTCTCTGGTATCTGCTATATACTAGGCCTGACCTCTCATACTCAGTTGGGGTTGCAAGTAGGTACATGGAGAGACCTACTACTGTGCATATGAAGGCGGTGAAGCAGATTTTGCGGTACCTGAAGGGCACCTTGCACCATGGTCTGAGCTATGCGAGAGGAGGCGGAGAGGAGAAAATCACTGGGTACACAGATAGTGATCTGGCTGGTGATATGGATGATCGCAAAAGCACAAGCGGCATGGCTTTCTACGTAAATGAAAGCCTTGTGTCATGGAATTCTCAGAAGCAGAAGACAGTGGCACTTTCATCGTGTGAAGCCGAGTTTATGGCAGCAGCAGCCGCAGCGTGCCAAGCCTTGTGGCTTAGAGGCTTGCTAGGAGAATTAACTGGTCATGTTCTGAAACCAGTTAAGTTATTTGTTGACAACAGATCGGCTCTGGCATTGATGAAGAATCCAGTGTTCCACGGGAGGAGCAAGCACATTGATACGAAGTTTCACTTCATCCGTGAATGTATTGAGAACGGCCAGATCAAAGTTCAGTTCGTGAATACTGAAGAGCAGCGTGCTGATGCGCTGACGAAGGCGCTACCGGGTGTGAAACTCGCGACCATGAAGCATCTACTCGGTATGCGTGATCTTGAGCAATACCAAGATTAAGGGGGAGTCTGTTAGAGTTAATCTTGCTATTTGCTATCTTTGGTATTATCTATCTATAGTAGATATGGTTATCTATTTATAGCATGTTATCTTTAGTTGCCTAGTTTAAGGATAAGATTTGCGGCGGCGGTTGTGCCGGCTGGCCAGGTATAAAAGCAAGGGTGCTATGGCCTGTATACGGCTTGTATACGTATGGCGTGCTGATCAATAAAACTCCAGCTTTGTTCTGCACGTCCACGTTTAGTTTTTCATCTATTCCAACCATCGTGTCGCTGCTGATTGATTTCTTGATGATCGGTGTTGGCACAAACCATATGATCCTGGTATGATCTAACACGCTGCACGGTGGTGAACAGCCTGTTCGAGTCAAGAACCTGATGGACGAGAGCGTGGTGATGGACAGGGCGAGCCCGAGGGACGTGGTGCTGGGAGCCATCCGGGACATGAGGCCGGCACCGGTGTTCGTCCATGGCGTCGCCACTCGCCAACTCGTCCTTCAGCACGGCCTTCTTGGTGACGCGGTTCCAGCCTCCAGGAGGCGCTCTACAGCTTCACGGCGCAGTTTGACATGATGGACGCGGCGGCTGCTGGTGGAGCGGGACATCTTCGCGCGCTTCGCCATGAACGTGATCACGTGCGAGGGCGCCGACCTGGTGGACCGGCCGCAGAGCTACCGGCAGTGGCCGGCGCGGAACCGGCGGGCGGAGCTCAGGCAGCTGCCGCTGGACGCCGCCATGGTACCACGGCAACTTCGCCGTTAGAGAGGATGACCGGTAGTTGCTGCAGGGGTGGAAGGGCCGCGTGCTCTTCGCGCTCTCCGCAGCCGACGACGATGCCGCCGTCTCCATTTCGTCTATCAAGTAGCTATACTGTTTACCATCAGTGGTTTTACATGAACGTACATAGGCTGTGCATGTATGTTTTTCTACAAACTGAAGCTGACAAGTAAATTCAGAGATGACTCCCTTTCTTGTAGCAGTGAGTAAAAGATTTTTAAGTTATGGGGAGTAATCAGGTCACTGGTGCTAAGCATTACCAAGGGTTTATAAAATTTTACAATGCATGATAAGGGTATCCATGACAAGAATGAAGCCACGTGCTTTTCTTCAACATTAAATCGGGGTCTAATTTACATCATTATCATAGATAGAAAACATAATATATATACTGAACTGTACAATTCGAGTGATTCACCATAATATAGATCCTCAATAGTCCTGATAATCCGGCATAACTGTCATCATGAAAAAGTGGTTTCACCGTCCATTGTAGAAATCGATTTACCGTTCATCACAACAGTTGAAATTTCAAAATTACTGATCATCCTCTTGTCATAACATGAATCTGCATTATAGTCCAAAATCAGATGTTCTTTAATTTCCATGAAACTCTCCTACACAGTAATACTCTTGCGCAACCTCCCTTGTGACATGACAGTTGTATGATATGCTGCAATGAAGGAGACCCTTGAGCATTCCATCAGACGTAGTCCTGAATCTAAAAATGACAAACATGGGAAACCGAACTATTAGTATCAACGATGCTGAAAACAACGAAAATAAAAATAACAATTAATACAAGGTTTAACCGTTGACAGGGCCATCTGGGTATGGGATGGATACGCAAGTGCCGAAATTTGTATGGTGTATGCCACCAAAGCACATTAGGAGGGCATGATCAAGTAAGAACACGTCAATTTGCAACAGGAAAAAAACAAGAAACAAACACCATATACGAGGATATGGTAGACGTACGGTAGCTTACATGGGCTGACATAAGGAAAATATTAAAATGGAAGACTGCATGAAGTGCATTGTAATTAAATACCCCAGAGGCTAGGAAAGAATTTTGACTCCATATAGACTTAATTATAGTACAAGAAAATAATCACTCTCGTCTCTTGCACACCGTGATGCTAATTTCAATGCACTTTGGTTTTTTTTTCCACCAAGTGGTAGTCTTGAAAATTTCAATATCAATGCTCATCCTTTATCTGAGTCCACAGGAAGAAAATTTTGGAGATACATGGATCTAATAAGATTTGCTGACCAGATCCAGGTGCAAATCTTACAATTGACTGTTTCATTGATAGGTCGTGTACATGGTTGAGAAAACAAGAGCCAGTTGGGTCATGACACTAGTGTGCAGAAGAAATAAGCAAATAAAGCTGTGGCCTAGGATAGCAGGAGCTCATAAGTATGTGAGAAAATTGCATCACAAGTTCACTACCCCTAATTTTATTGAATTTATAAGTAGCAAATGAAGATAAATGAAGGAAACTGAGAAAATAGCTAAGCACATTGTCGGCGACTGGGAGGCGAACCTCCGTAACGCCAATAAGCAAGGGAAGGGGGTGCGAGGCCTGAAGGCGGCCCTGTCCCCCGGACCGAGGCCTGGCTGCCTGGCCGGACGCTGCCGAAGAAAAAGACCTAGTCCCGACGCGGTCGGACGCGTCGAGACCGGATCGCTAGGGGTGATGACACGAGTGTTTTTATCCTGGTTCAGGCCTCCACTAAGGGATAACAGTCCTACGTCCAGTCTTCGTTTAATGCCGAGCTTAAACGAGTACAAAGAGTCGAAGTCCGGGCTTTGGGAAGCCCGGGCCTTGAATACAATAAGTACTCAAGGCACTGTACGTGTATTCCTACAGTTACCTGGATGCGGAGAACTACCGCTGGGAACTAGAGCTCCTACGAGAGTGCAAGTGCTCCTGTTCTACAGTAGCTATTCTCCAAGTGAGTTGTGTATATGCGGAAGTGAAGCGGTCCTCCTTGTTGTGGCCTGTATGCCCTTTTTATAGGTGTTCTCTGGCCACCGTAGCTTGCGCTGGTCCGTTGAATTAGTCGTTGCCTTTTTGCCATGCCGGTAGCGTACCAAATCCTTCGGGTAATCGAGTGCAATCCTCCGATCACCGCGCCGGGCCGCTACCGGTCAACACGTGTCTTTGCCCATGCGACGGTTGACGGACCGCCGCCAACCCGCCGAAGCCGCCGCCAGCGCCTCGCAGACAAGGCGCATTTAATTCTCGGCGACCACAGGGACCCGGCGTATCTGTCATGCGGCATCTGCACGACGGTTTTGGTGCTGTTCCTTTGTACCTCGAAGCCGGAGTAAGCAAGAGGCCCGAAGCTTCCGAGGCGGGAAGCTTCGGGCTCGAGCTTGCTGCTTCGGGCGCGAGCTTGCTGGCCCCGAGCTTGCCTCCTATGGGGCCGCAGGTAAGTAAGTGGGCCGAACCTTCATGGACCACGTACTATACCCAACAGCTAGGCCCCGAGCCTCGAGCGGGACGATGACGTACCGCTCAGAGGTTTATCTGGTAACTGCCTTCGGGCGAAATGCTTGTCTTTTCGCGCGCACGGGGCCCCCACAGCTCCTGCAGGAATCCCAAATCGGCGCGGTTACGCGCACCGCTTCCTTCTCCTCGGTTTCCACGTCTCTCGGCGGACAGGCGACGGTTCGTCTCCCCTTGCCGGTTTATATCAGGCGGTTCCCCTTTTCGCCGTCTTGTACTACTTGTGCTACTTGCGTTCCATTGCCTTCTTCCTTCCTCTGCCCTTCCGCCATCTTTCTTCTCCGATCCTCCTCTTCCCGATGGCACCCTTCACGCGGAGCCTCCTCACCAAGGACGACCTGAAGGGGTTGGAGGCCGCCGGCTTCATCGAGGTCGGTGGATGGAGGGCGGCCGGCAGGGAGGCAGTACCTGCGCCCGAGAGCAAGGAGTTCGTTTGCTTCGAGCTCTTCGCGGTCCATGGGCTCCGGGTTCCGGAGTCCGAGTTCGTCGACGCAGTATTGGCCCAGTGCGGGATCAAGTTGGTGAACCTTAATCCCAATCGATCCTATTCCTGACGATCTTCGCGCACCTCTGCGAAGCGTTCGTCGGGATAGAGCCATCGGTCAGCCTCTTCCTCCACTTCTACGAGCTGACTACGACCGGCGGAAATAATGTGGCGGGGTGTGCCTACTTCAAGCTCCGCCGCGACATGAAGCCCTCGTACCCTGTGTTCAAAGCCAAGGAGAACGTCGGGGGTGGGCGTCGCGGTAGTACTACGCCGAGAAGTCCGACAACTGCCGATTATGGTTCGCCAATGCGAGCCCTGAGAAGGTGACGATGCCTCGGCCCACGCTGGAGCCGGCGGAGGCAGTCCTGGCGGCCAAGATTCAGGATTTGGCCGGCCAGGGGCTCAATGGCTACGACATCGTAGCCGACTTCACCAGGCACCGGGTGAGCCCGCTGAGAAAGCGGGTTCGCCCCTTTTTCGAGATCCGCGGGTGGGACGACCTTACCCGCGAAGGCACTTCCCGTAAGTCTTCATTCTCGACCTTGCAGTCATTTGCCCGAGATTTGCTTCGAGCGTGTTTGTAATGTTCCCGCTCTTTTTTTCTTTGTAGCCTTGCCCTAGGACGACGTGGTCCGGTCGTGGGCTTCCCTCATAATCACAACGAAAGATCGAGCTCGGGCGTCCGCAATGTCCTGGACAAGGTATGTGCTTCTGCGGGCCCAGGTGCCTTTGGAACGGTTTGCTCGTGGGCGTGGGCTGACGCCCCATGATCTGTTTTTGCAGAGGGAAGCAGGAGTGGAAGCCAGGCCCGTCGTCCCCGCGCCGGTGGCAGTTGCGGGAGCCACCAGCTCGACGGCCGATGATGACGCGAGCTTAGCTCCGGCGCTGAAAGGTCAGGCCGCGAGCAAGCGACCTCCTTCGAAGAAGCCAGCCGGTCGCTTCCTGGACAAGGCCACCCTCGCATGGCGGCAGCGCCCGAGCTCGCTATACATTCGGACCTAGCCCGGCCGAGGTTCCTGCTCAGATTCGGTGGTCTGTGATATTCAAATGCGCCAAGAGGCATCGGTTGGTGCTGAACGACGACGACTCGGATAACGAGCTAACCGAGACGGCCGTCGCGGCTGCACGTAAGTTGTTCGCGCTTGCTGATTTCTCCTGTCTCCTTCCTTCATTTGTTATGGCTCTCGGGCCGATCGGGCATGCCCTGATTCTCCTCTGTTCTTCAGTCACGCTGTCCCCCCAAGCGGGGGAACTTATTTCGGTGCAGTCGGAGGCAGTGGTCCAGGAGAATGACCCCATAAAGGGCAAACCCGGGTCCCGGGGTTCGAGGCCCTTCGTCCTCCCGCTGGTGGCACGCAAGGACGTGCGCCCCAGGCCGTGCTCGTGAAGGTGGAGACCTATGAAGGCACCGAGCGCCTGGCACCGATCCGTGTCGAGGGACGGACCTCGACCGGGTGGCGCCCGATCGACATCAGCGGCATCCAGGAGCTTTTTGACAGGAGTAACATACCTGTTCCCCCACTGGAAGCGAGCGACACCCATCTCCTCGGTGGGGCCAGCCCGTCCGGTCATCACGGCGATAGCGCTCGTTCCGATGCGGCCAGGAGCGTGGCTCCGTTGATCGCCGGGGTGGATCTCAGCGACGCCAGCGTGGGTTGAGCACCACCTCGGGCTCGCCACATGGAGCCGGCGAGACTCTATCCAGCTCCGACCAGTCCCTGGCCAGACGCTCAAGGAGTGGCTGGCGAACCGACCGGGGAAAGGGCCTATGGTAGATGCCGCGGTTCAGACTGATTTCCCCCCGAGCCATGCCTTCATGCCGTTGGTGCTGCTGAGTTCGTAGGGGAATCAGTGGAGCCGGCAGGGGGAGCTCGCCAGGTTGCGGTAGAAGCGGCCGAGCCGGCGGGAGGCTCGGTCGTGCCTGTGGAAGGAGTGGCCGAGCCTGCGGGAGGCTTGGACGGGCCCACAGGAGAGATGGCCGAGCCTGCGGGAGGCTCGGCCGAGCCTACAAGAGAGGTGGCCTAGCCTGCGGGAGGCTTGGCCGAGCCTGCAGGAGAGATGGCCGAGCCTGCAGGAGAGATGGCCGAGCCTGCGGGAGGCTCGGCCGCAGGCTCGGCCGAGCCTGCAGGAGAGGTGGCCGTGGGGCCAAGCAGCTCGGGCGATAGCTCGGGCCACCAGGTCGCGGTGCTCCCCGCGCCTAGGGGCGTTTTGCAGGTTCGGTATGAGGTCGTAGCCACGGCAGCTGCCTGGCGGGTAAGTGCCTCCGGGCTTAGCCTTTGATGTCTTGTGTCTTTCCTACTTTGGTCCTTCCCTTCCTTAGCCTATCCTCTGGGTGCAGTTCTACGGCGAGCTTGTTGGCATGGTTGCTCATTTGAGGCTAAGCATGATGCCGAACGAGAGGCCCTGCGGGCGGAAGGCGCACGGTGGCGACGGGAAGCCAATGCCGCACGTGTCGAGCTTGAGGATGCTCGCTCGAACTCAGTCCAGGCAGTGGCTCTAGAGGCTCGAGCCGCGGCGGCTGAGGCGGTCTTAGCCGTGACGCGGGATGACGCCAAGGAGGTTTCATGTCGGTCACTGGAGGCCCTTACGACCGAACGCGACAGCGCCACCGAGCTCGAAGGGCGCCTCCGGTCGGTGGAAGCGTCCTGTGATGCTGAGGTAGCTCGCGTAGTGGAGGAGCGCTACCTCCTCGCCGTAGAGCTATCCTGGGCAAAGTCAGCTGCGGCCGAGACGGAGGATCTGTTGAAGACCCACCGGGATGCCGTGCAGGACTTGGAGGCGGTCAATGAAGCCCTGCGGGTCAAGATGCAAGCCGCCCGAGATAGGGAGAAAGCGTTCCTTGATCTTCAGGGTCAACATGACGAGGTGCTGGCAGAGCTTCGCAAGCTCAGGTGCCTGCCTAAGTCATAGGCTTTTCATCTTTTCCCTTTTTGTTGGGCGGTAAACTAGCTCGCCCTTGCGAATGCTCTTGGTGATGTAATTGACTGGTTTTGACCTTTTTTCTTTCGTCACTTCTTCGGACCGCCTTCTCCCTAAAATGCCGAATGTCGGTTTGACTGTTGCGTCATGTCCCAAGAGACATTCGCGTTCAGCCTTGGAAACAGTTCCGCGTCGGAACTGCTTCCCGACGCCATTTCTCCTGGGATCGCTTCGGCTTCCCGAACCCTGGCTATAAAAAGAGATCGATGCGACGGCCACTTCTCATTCCAGACTTCTTTCTTCCATACCTTGCCCTCTTGCTTCCATGGCTCGTGATCCAGAGTTGGCGGAGCTTTGGGCGGACTTCGACCTCGCCATGGCTGAGCTCGCGGAGGAGGAGGCGCACGCCCGCGACGTCGCCAGGGTCGAAGCGCTGGTTGAAGTCGTCCCGCGGCTCCGCAGGTGTTTTGATCCGCTCGTGGAGGCGCTAGTCAGTGCCCGTGCCCGCGACACTGCTGCTGGCGTGGCTTTGATCGAGGCTGCCCCGACGCTTGCCGAGGTGGCCGACGTGATTGTCGGGTTTCTGGGGCCCTTTCGCTGGGATTTTGTGTAACTGGCTTGTAAGCCATTCCAGAATCTTTTTAATAAAGTTGTTGGTGGTTATCGCTGCTTCTCTTTGTTTTCTGTTGTCTTTCCTGCATGCAAATGAACACGAGTAGTCTCGTAGGCAAGAAAGGATTGAAAACGCAGTATAGTTCTACCGACCCTAGCCCCGAGCCATGTCCGTGCTTCGGAGGAGAAGCCCGGGCGTGGCTTAGAGAAGATCGGAAGTCCTTGATTGGGAATCTGATCTTGGAGAATCATTTCTTTTTTAAGAATTCGACCCTTAAAAAATCGACCCCAGCCCCTGAGCCACGACCGAGCTTCTGGTTCGACAAAAGGTCGGTTGTGGTTTAGAGAGATCAATTTTTGGAAAATCGACCCTAGCCCCCGAGCCACGACCGAGCTTCTGGTTCGACAGAAGGTCAATTGTGGTTTAGAGATCAATTTTGAAAAATCGACCCTAGCCCCGAGCCACGCATCGAAGCTTTTGGTTCGACCAAGGTCGATTGTGGTTTAGAGAGATCAATTTTGAAAAATCCACCCTTGCCCCGAGCCACCAATCGAGCTTCTAGTTCTATTGGAAGGTCGGTTGTGGTTTAGAGAGATCAATTTTTTAAAAAATCGACCCTAGCCCCCGAGCCACGACCGAGCTTCCAAAGAGAAGCTCGGGAGCGGCTTAGAGACCCTATACTTTGAACGAAACTTGTGGCCCTAGCTCTATCTCTTTGTGAGAGGTAGAGTATTAGACTCTAGAGGTATCCCGGGCTTGCGGCAGGTTCATGCGGGCTTATGATATAGGGCCGGAAAGCGTTTGCCCGCGCGGGATCTTGCGTGGTGCAATGGATATCGGCTTACCCGTGTGCAAAGTAATCTCGGGGGTGGCTTCTGCGTAGCCGCTATTCTGCCGATGTATACTAGAACAGCCCAGGCTTTCTCCCAAGCCCGATCATGAGTTTATGTTGCTGGGGTTAGTTTGGGGGCTCTCTAGGGGATGATAGGATGGTTAAAAGGGAGAGAGAGGGGGGGGAATGGAGACTTACGACCTTTTCTCAGGCGTAGAACCTCTGAAGTTGAGCGATGTTCCAGAGCGCTTGAGGACTCTCCCATCGGCATAGCTGATCTTGACCCGGGCGTCGGTGATCTGACCGTGTACGGACCCTCTCATCTTGGGGTGAGCTTGTTGGCATGAGCCAGGTTCTGAACTCGTCTTAGAACCAGGTCGCCCACTTGCAGGGTCCGGGTCTGCAGACCTTTTAGCCGCTGCGTCGCGAGGATTGCTTTGGTATGCTACCACTCGCAGTAGTGCTTGCTCGCGCCAGGACTCGGATAGGTCGAGATCCAGCAGTCGCTCCTCGTCGTTGTCGATCTCACCTGCAAAATCAACGCGGGCTGAGCCAAGTCTTAGCTCGGCGGGTAAGATCGCCTCCGAGCCGTATACAAGCCTGAATAGGGTTTCGCCAGTAGCTCGATTAGAGGTTGTCCGGGCTACCCAAAGCACGGAGGGTAGTTCTTCTACCCAGTTGTGACGTTGCTCGGCAAGAGCGTCGTACACTCGGCGCTTGACGCCCTGCATGATCTGCCTGTTCGCTGCGTCGGTTTGCACCATTACTCGTGGGTGAGCTACCGGCTAGGGCGACCTTCATGCCGAGAGCTCTTCGCAGAGTCCCGAATAGCTCGCTTGAATCTGTGTCCCGTTGTCAACGATCGGCTTACTCGGGGCGCCAACCTGGTCACGATGTTGTTCCTATGAACCTCTTGGCCGTTTGGGCTGATATGTCGACATCGCTCGGCCTCGATCCACTTAGTGAAAGTGTCGATGGCGACGAACAGGTGCGTGCAGCCCTTTAGACCTCTGGGGAACGGACCAAGTATGTCCATTCCCCATGTTGAGAATGGCCAGGTTAGCGGGATAGTTTGCAGCTCATATGCGGGCTGATGGGATACCCGGGCATGATATTGGCAGGCTGGGCAGCGTTTTACTAGCTCTCTTGCGTCAGTCAACGCAGTGGGCCAGTAGTACCCCATGCGAAAGGCTTTTCCCACTAGGATTCTGAAAGAGGCATGGGCCCCGCAGATCCCATCGTGGATGTCTTGGAGGAGAAATTTGCCTTCCTCCTGGGTCACGCACTTGCAAAGTACGCCGTTAAAACCCCTTCGGTACAACAAACCCCTGAGTAATCGGTAAGGTCAGGCTTGTCTTCGAGCCGGATTTCTCACCGTGTCTGTGGCGTTGTCCCATGCGTCCTGGCCCGGGCGAATGGCGCTATCCAGTGTCGCTGCTCTAGGAACTAAACGGTACCGGCCGTTTGGTCGAGGCAACTGTCTTCTCGGGGGCCTCTTCTCCGGAGGGAATAGAGGGCTTTATTAGGTACTGCACGAGCACCCCCACCGGAGCGGTTTCTTGTGAGGAGTCAAGCTTCGCGAGCTTATCGGTCAGGCTATTAGCCAGTCTAGGAACATAACACACTTCGAAGTTCGCGAAGTGTTTCTCCAGCTTTCTCACCTCTGCCAAGTATCGCGCCATTGAGTCGTCCACAAAGACCAAACTCCTTGTTTACGGTAGACGCACCAACTTCAATCCCCTTTTGTTAGTCGTTTTATGCCGAGCGCAGAGGCATGCTCAGAGGCCGGCTAGAGGCCTTCAGACTCTCTGACAAAGATTGTTCGCTGGGAAAATGGAGCTGTACTATATGCTGAATTTGCTCTCCTTGGGGGGAGATGAGAACAAACCCGCAGCCTGATCGCTCAAATTGGCGCGACCCATCAAAGAACATGGTCCAGTGCGCTTCTTGCCTTGCGAGCTCGGGCGAGCCTCCCGAAGGGTCGGCCGGGCCGGTCCACTCAGTCAAGAAGTCGGCCACAACTTGGGACTTGATCGCTATGCAGGGTACGAACTTGATGTCGAATTCACCAAGCTCGACTGCCCACTTTACGACCCTCCCGTTCGCGTCTGGGTTCCGGATGATATTCCTTAGCGGGAAACTTGTTGGGACCGTAATTGGATGGGCTTGAAAATAGTGACGTAACTTTCGCGAGGCCATAAGCAAGGCGTACAAGAGCTTCTGAACCTCAGGGTACCGCTCCTTAGGCCCGTGAAGTACCTCGCTTACGTAGTACAGCACTTATAGCCTGCGGGGCAACCGCCAAATAGAGGAGTAGAGCTTCCCCGAGCTTTGGCGTGGCTAGGACGGGAGACGTGGACAGGTAACGCTTTAGCTCGCTGAAAGCGGCCTCGGCTTCTTCTGTCTATTCAAAACCATTGTGCTTGCGCAGGATCTTACAGAAAGGTGCACTGCGCTCGCCGAAACGAAATATAAATCTGCTGAGAGCCGCCATCCGTCCGGTGAGGGCTTGCACCTCCTTGGTGCAGGTTGGCGACCTCATATTCTCGATGGCCTCGATTTTCTCGGGGTTTGCCCCGATGCTCGCCTTTCCTATCACATAGCCCAACAACATCCCAGACCGGACACGAAAGACACATTTTTCAGGATTCAGCTTAACTTGATACTTTCTAAGATTAGTAAAAGTTTCCTGAAGGTCGGTCACGTGGTCCCGTGGGACTTTGCTTTTTACAACAACGTCGTCTACATAAACCTCTCGCTCGCCCTATCTAATCGTGGATCGTCTTCGCATTAGTCGCTGGGACGTGGCTCCCGCGTTCTTTAGACCGAAGGACATGGCCGTGTAGCAGAAGGTACCAAAATGTGTCACGAAGGCAGTCTTCTCTTCGTCTTCCCTTGCCAGCGCGATCTGGTGGTAGCCGGAGTAGGCGTCCAGGAAGCTCATGAGCGCCGAATCCGCCGTTGCGTCGACCAGTTGGTCTATGCGCGGCAGGAGGAAATTGTCTTTGGGGCAGGTGGCGTTGAGGTCGCGATGGTCGACGCACATTCGCCACTTCCCGCCCTTCTTCTTGACAACGATTGGATTAACGAGTCAGTCGAAATGCTCGACTTCTCGGATGAAGCCGGCTTGGAGGAGCTTGCCAAGTTGCTCCTGGATGATGTCGGCTTTCCACTTCGAAGCGCCGTAGGGCTGTCTAACGAGCTTCTTGTCGGTGAATAGCTAGCTTTGTGCTCGATGACCTCCCTTGGAACTCCGGGCATGTCGGACGGTTCCCACGCGAACACGTCTGTGTTAGCCCGGAGGAAGGTGACGAGCTCGAGTTCCTATTTAGACTCGAGGTTGACCCCTACGTGGACGACCTTGGCTGGGTCGTCCTCGGAGAGGGGGACTGCCTTGGTGGGCTCCTGCGGCTGCAGGGCCACCTTGGGGCAGACTGTCAGCCGTTCGGCCTTGACCGGGCCACGCTCGGGGAGCTGTCCGACCATGGCCAAGACGCTCTCGTCACAGGCCATTGCGGCCTTGTGGCTGCCCTCGATCGTGATGACCCCATGAGGGGCCGGCATCTTCAGGCAGTGGTAGCCGTGGTGGGTGGCCGCCATGAATTTGGACAACGCGGGGCGTCCAAGGATGGTGTTGTATGGGAGCTCGGAGTCCACCACCTCGAAGGTGACGTACTCCGTCCGGAAGTTCTGGGGGTCCCAAACGTCACGGACAGCACGATTTGCCCGATCGGCTGTAGGGACGACCCAGGGACAATGCCGTGGAAGTGGATGGCTATGTCCTTGATTTTGGACCGAGGGACCTGCATCTGCTCAAGGACCTGAGCAGTGACGATGTCCAGGGAGCTCCCGCCATCTACCAACACGCTATCAACTAGCGTGTTGTTGATGGTGGGACAGAGCACCAGCGGCAAGCGCTGGGGCCTGGTCATTCCGGGGGGACAATCATCCCGGAGAAAGTGATCGATGGGTGAGACCACCGCAGGGGTGCGTCTCTGGGCTTACCCTTCTCGAGGTGGTAAACCTCTCGGGCAGCGGCCTTAAGCTCGCATTGCGAGCTATAGGCAGAAGCGCCGCCGAACATCACGGCGACGTGTGCGCGAGCCTCCTAGAAGGCGTCGCCATGGGCGCCTAGGCGCTGGTCGTCCGGCACCCGGATCGGGAGCTTCGGGCATGGGCCCGCCGCCGTAGAAGTCCTCCAACCGCGCGCCCACGCCCTGCGATTCACGACGTCATGGCCGATCGCTGATGGAGATGGCGATAGCGGTTGTTCGGAGGTTAGCCTCTGGGCGGTCGAGGTCGAGGCCGGGAGCTCGCCCTCGCCTGCCCGCGCCCGACCATTCCTCCACTGCCGGGCGGGCAAGACGAGGCGGCCGCCAGAGGAGCGGGCCTCTCGGGCTCTACCGCGCGGACGAGGCGGGGCGGCAGTTCCTTCTTCTTCTCGGCCACCCTTCTTGGCATCCGTGCCAGTCTGGGCCGCCGCCTTCTCCTCCTTCCTCCCTCTCTTGTGCTCCACCGTCTCGGAGGCGTTGATGTATCCTTCCGCAGCACGAAATAAATCGGCTGCGGTGTGGACCAGATGGAGCTCAAGGTCCTCGGTGAAACGGGTATTCCGCACTCCCTCCTTGAAGGCCTCCACGATGGCCTCGTCGGAGATCGACGGAATGGTGTTGCACACCTGGACGAACCTACGGACGTTGTCCTGCAGGCCCTCTCCCGCCCTTTGGACCACAAGCTTGAGGTCCTGGGGCTTTCGATGCGCGAGCAGCCACGAAGTTTGTCCGGGCGCCTCCCGCACTGTTCCCAAATACAGATCTAACCTCGGCGCTGGTTGAACAGCCAGGTTCGGGCCATTCCCTTCAAGATGGTAGGGAAGTAGTTGACCATTACGGCCTCGTTACCGCCTGCGGCCAGGATGGCGGTAGTATAAACAGCGAGATATTCGTCGTGGTTCTTACTCCCGTCGAACTTGTCGATGCTCCCGGGCTTGAACTTGCGAGGCCATCGGGCCTCGCGCAAAGCTCAGGAGAAGGCCGGGCATCCAGGGGCGGCCCCGTGTTTCCAACGGGTGGTCTACCGCCCGGAAGCGGCCCGAGGCGGGAAAAAAACTCCACCGGGGGTGTGCTGAGAAGCGCCATGCGCTGTGGACGTGGATGCCTGCCGGTGCGACCGAACACTCTAGCCGCGCCGCCTCGAGGAGCCACTGGTGTGTGACTGGGCCTAGAGGTGCTCGCCGAGATCCCCAGCGAGCTCCTCTAGGCCGTCAGCGACCACGGCGCCTAGGTCGGCCAAGGTGAACCCTCGCGGGTCCTTCTCCAGGTCACGCATGACTTGGGCAATCGCCTTAACCCTTTGCTGACTACGCAGTACTGGGTTAGTGACAGTAGTGGTGGGCGAGCGGCAGGTGTCAGGCTTGCAGGCCTGCGACGGATGTCCGCCAAAGTTCGCCCGACTGACCCGGTGAAGAGGCTACGAGCGGCTTCACGTCGCTGGTGCTCTCCGCTTAGGTCAGTGCGTGGCTGGTGCGGGGTCGCTCCGCCTGACGCCGTAAAGACGTGGCGTGAGGCAGGTTCCCGCGAAGGAGACATGTCGGTGTCGCCCACGGAGGCGGTGCCGTCGGCACCTTCCACCACCATGGGCACGCACCGGTCCACCGCCGCCTCGATGGGCCGGGCGCCATTGCGCTTGATCGGTCCTCCTCCTCTTGACGCTGCCGCGACGCAGCGTCTTGATCCGTCGGATGCGGCTTGGTGGCGGTGCCTCGATCCCTCCATGAGGGTTTCACCGATGTGAGTCGGCGTCGGCTGCTTCGGGCGAAGCCGAGAGCGAACGGCTACTCCCGAGGTGAGTGTTTTTCCACCTCCATCTCGTCGGACCGAGCTCGGCGAGATACCACCTACCACTCCTCATACGACTCGTCGACGTCGTCTAGATCGTCGCGATCGTCGTAGTTGAGGTCCACGGTATCAATGTCGTCGTAAGACAACAAGGCCATCCTCGACTCAATCGAGGGGAGAAGACCGCAATCGGGCCCCACGGTGGGCGCCAGCTGTCGGCGACTGGAAGGCGAACTTTGTTGTCCTGTCCGTCAGTAGAGCACAAGGCTCTTAACCTTGTGCTCAATCGGTAGAGCGCAAGGCTCTTAACCTTGTGGTCGTGGGCGCCAGCTGTCAGCGACTGGGAGGCAAACCTTCGTAGCGCCAATAAGCAAGGGAAGGGGTGCGAGGCCCGAAGGCGGCCCTGTCCCCGGGACCGAGGCCCGGCCGCCTAGCCGGACGCTGCCGAAGGAAAAGATCTAGTCCCGACACGGTCGGACGCGTCAAGACCGGATCGCTGGGGGTGATGACACGAGTGTTTTTATCCTGGTTCAGGCCTCCACTGAGGGATAACAGCCCTATGTCCAGTCTTCGTTTAATGCCGAGGTTAAACGAGTACAAGAAGTCGAAGTCCGGGCTTTGGGAAGCCCGGGCCTCGAGTACAATAAGTGCTCAAGGCACTGTACGTGTGTTCCTACAGTTACCTGGATGCGGAGAAC
This sequence comes from Olyra latifolia, assembly GCA_036346145.1. Taxonomy (NCBI): domain Eukaryota; kingdom Viridiplantae; phylum Streptophyta; class Magnoliopsida; order Poales; family Poaceae; genus Olyra; species Olyra latifolia. Next base: position 54,990,016 of record CM070530.1, read on the forward strand.
AACCGCTGGGAACTAGAGCTCCTATGAGAGTGCAAGTGCTCCTGTTCTACAGTAGCTATTCTCCAAGTGAGTTGTGTGTATGCGGAAGTGAAGCGGTCCTTCTTGTTGTGGCCTGTATACCCCTTTTATAGGTGCTTTCCGGCCACCGTAGCTTGCGCTGGTCCGTTGAATTAGTCGTTGCCTTTTTGCCATGCCGGTAGCGTACCAAATCCTCCGGGTAATCGAGTGCAATCCTCCGATCACCACGCCGGACCGCTACCGGTCAAGACGTGTCTTTACCCATGCGGGCGTTGACGGACCGCCGCCAACCCGCGAAAGCCGCCGCCAGCGCCTCGCACCGATGCGCGCGCATTTAATTCTCGGCGACTCTGGGGACCCGGCGTATCTGTCATGGCGCGGCACGATTTGCCTCGGGTCCTGTTCCTTTGTACCTCAGAAGCCCAGAGTAAGCAAGAGGCCCGAGCTTCCGAGGCGGGGAAGCTCGGGCTCGAGCTTGTCAAGCTTGGGCGCGAGCTTACTGGCTCCGAGCTTGCCTCCTGTGGGGCCGCAGGTAAGTAAGTGGGCCGAACCGTCATGGGCCACGTACTTTTTCCAACACACATGTAAAAGGACACACACCCCAACGGACAAACATAAGGCCACCCCATGCACACCAAGCATAATGGTTTTGAACAGGTTGGCTTGGGTAATTGATTGCATAGATCTAACACCAATGCTGCCCTTTCCCCTTTGTTTTATTTATCATATGGACTTTTTTTAGCTTAATTTGTGGTATAGAGTTTGTTTACTTAAAACACACTGCAAGTGAAGTATTACATTGCCAATATCGAACATTACTGTAGGTAGCATAAGTTACATATGTTACCTTTGGAGAGGTGATGACGTGAACAGTAGCACTAGATGTATATATATACTCAGAATATGGGCCACACGGGCCTGGACCACTATGGGCCTAGATATATATCCTTAACACCCCCTTCAAACTCAAGGTGGAAGAGGGGGATTTGAAGCATTGAGTTTGAACAGATGAAGACGATGTTGCTCTTGAGTTTGTGCTTTAGTGAAAAGATCTGCAACTTGCAATTCTGAGGAGACATACTGGAGGGCAATGGTCTTCTGATGACAATGAGATCGAGTGAAAGATGCATCAACACCAATATGCTTTGTAAGTTCATGCTTCATAGGATTATTAGCAATCTGTATAGCTCCAGTATTATCGCACAGAAGAGGTGTGAGGGTATCACAAGGTACTCCAAGATCCGCTAATAACCATCGAAGCCATACAATCTCCGCAGTGGTAGTAGCAAGTGCTCGAAGTTCTGTCTCTGTACTGGACCGAGATACAGTTGTTTGCTTTTTAGATTTCCATGTAAGAGGAGAAGTGCCAAGAAGAACACAAAAACTAGTGATAGAACGACGATCACTCGGATCACTCGCCCAAGTGGAATCTGAGTAAGCATAAAGCTGAAGCGGACTAGAATGAGCATAAAGTAAACACTGAGATTATGTCCCCCTCAAGTAGCGTAGCACCCAAAGCAAGTGACCAAAATGCACTGAAGTAGGTGCACTCACAAATTGGCTCAAAATATGAACCGCATGAGCAATGTCAGGTCTGGTAATAGTAAGATACACAAGGCTGCCCACAAGATAGCGATAGCGAGAAGGATCCTCAAGAGGTGTACCATCATCAGAATGAAGCTGCAAATGAAGGTCCATAGGGGTAGCAGCTGTCCGATTATCAGAACTGCCAGAACGAGCAATAAGATCTTGTATGTATTTGGATTGAGAAATATAGTACCCCTTTGATGAATTGAAAACTTCAATCCCTAAGAAATAGCTGAGCGGACCCAAATTTGTCATCTTAAACTGCTCACCAAGTTGCTTCTTTGCTTGAGCAATATATTCCATATCATTCCCCGTGATCAGCATATCATCAACATAGAGAAGAAGCAAGGTACGACCACGCGGAGATAGGTGAATAAACAAGGCTGGATCATGATCACTGGGCATAAACCAGCTGACTGCATAACAGAACCAAAACGCTCAAACCAAGCACGGGGAGCTTGTTTGAGACCATATAAAGCACGCCGAAGACGACAGACATAACCAGAAGGAGCATCAACACCTGGCGGTGGCTGCATATAAACTTCCTCATGCAACTCACCATGAAGAAAAGCATTCTTAACATCCATCTGGGATATATGCCAAGAGCGAACAGCAGCCACAGCGATCAGGGTACGAACAGTAGTCATGTGGACAATAGGAGCATGAGTCTCATCATAATCACGTCCATGAGTTTGCTGAAAACCTCTAGCCACAAGATGAGCTTTGTACCTTTCAATCGAACCATCAGACTTAAGTCTTGATTTTGTACACCCACTTACATGTTATAGGGATGGCATGAGGTGGAAGAGGAACAAGATCCCAAGTGCCTGTACGATCAAGTGCAGCAAGCTCATCAGACATAGCAGACTGCCACTCAGGAATAACAGAGGCCTCATGAAAGGTTGATGGTTCATGAAGAACAGCAACACTCACACGAGGAAACCCAAACCTATCAGGTGCCTCAATGGTAGCTCAATCATGAAGATTATATCAATGACCAATAGGTAACTCATCTGAATCAACAGGATGATCAGAAATGACCAATAGGTAACTCATCTGAATCAACAGGATGATCAGAAACTGGAGCATCAGGACTAGCCAAAGGAACAGGAATAGAAGGATCAAGAGGAGCCGTAGACCAACGAATATAGACATGTGTCACCAGGGGACAAGCAGGAATCAGACCATGAGAGGGTGTAGGGGTAGAAGTGGTAATAGGAACATCACTACTATGAGTAGGGTTAGGCAAAGAAGCATCACTACTAGAAGAAATAGGAGGAAGGCAAAGAAAAGAAGTGGAATCTGTGGAAGAAGATGACGACTTGGTTGAAGAATTATAAAAGAAAGGACAACTCTCATCAAATGTCACATCACGAGAGATACGCATGCAACGAGAGAAAGAATTGTAACAACGATAACCCTTATGCTCAGGGCTATAACCCAGAAAGGCACACTCAACCGGCTGAGCAGTTAACTTAGTCCGCTCAAAAGGTGCAAGCAAAACATAGCAAGTACAACCAAAGACTCGAAGATGGTCATAGCTAGGTGGAGTACCAAAAAGAACCTCATCAAGACATTTTCCAGCTAGTTTAGATGAAGGTTGTCTATTAATAAGATAAGCAGCAGTAGAGACAGCTTCTCCCCAAAAATGAGAAGGAACAAAAGAAGAAATGAGGAGCGTGCGAGCAGTCTCGAGAAGATGGCGATGTTTGCGCTCAGTAACACCATTCTGATCATGAGCACCAGAACAGGAGAGTTGAGGAAGAGTGCCCTCAGAGGTGAGGAACCGGCGAAAAGCAAGAGATAAATACTCACCACCAGAGTCAGAGCGAAAAACTCTGATAGCAGTAGAAAATTGAGTGTGCACCATACGAGCAAAAGACTTGTAAATTGAACATAACTCAGAGCGATGCTTCATAAAATAAAGCCAAATATATCGGGAGTGATCATCAATAAAAATGACATAATATCGATGACCACCCTTGGAAGCAAAAGGTGCAGGTCCCCACACATCTGAATGAACAAGATCAAAAGGTTTAACAGAAGAAGAAGTACTAGTGGAGTATGGGAGTTGTAGCTGTTTACCAAGCTTACAACCCTTACATTGGAAACTAGACTCAATAGAAACATGACCTAAACTTCCCTGATGAATCAGAGCGGACAAACGAGACCCACACAAGTGACCAAGACGATGATGCCATTTAGCAAAGGAAGAAGTAGACGACGACAATGTGGAGGCCACACGCGGAGACCCAGCGGAGGAAGGAAGACGCAAAGTGTCCAAGATGTAGAGGCTAGGAGAACCTCTACGGCGATGGCCAGTCCCAATCACACTCCCGCTTTGACGATCCTGAATAAAACAAGATGAGTCATCAAAACCAACAAAACAGTTAAGGTCAGCGACTTGACCAACTGAAAGAAGATTCATGGATAACTTGGGTACAAACGAAACATCAGGTACGGAAAGAGCACCCTGATGAGTGATATGACAAGATGTACCATCAGCTGTCGGCACAGAAGCACCATCAGTGACAAGTTGACACCCAACCAGCTGAGATTTGTTGGATGTCACATGAAAGGAGGCACATGAATCCAGAACCTAGGACTGAGCAGCATCGTCCGAAGACTGGGAGGCAGCTACAACAGACACTGCACCTTTGTTGGGAGGAGGGGCACCACGAGTGTGAACAGCACGACGTGCACGAAACTCAGCCAACTGTTCTGGATGGAGAGAGAAACATTTTTCTGCGTGATGACCAGACTTTTTGCAATGACTGTAAATGATCTCAGAGGTTCCACCTTTTGCGGTACCGGGCCATTGAGAGGCAGCCAACACACTGTGATGAAGAGGCAAAGAAGGTGACAAAGAGCGAAGACGTGTCCCTTCAGCAATCAAGGCAGACAATGCCTTTGCAAGAGATGGAATAGTGGGATTGTTGAGTAGCTGTGTGCGAATAGGCTCAAAATCAGACCTCAATCCCATAACAAACTGATACATAAAAGAGTTGTTCAGGAATTGATCCTTAGCATCACATCCCCCAGACCCTGTAGTACTCTTTGGCACTATCGATATCAAGGATCCCATAAAGCGATTGAAGGCGGTGTAGTACTCATCAATAGACATATCTCCCTGCTGAATCTCATGAATACCTTTCATCAAAGTATACTGAAGGGCACCACTGGCCTGAACATACCGCTTCTTCAAATAGTCCCACATCTCCTTAGCTGACTCGTGATGTTCAAGACCTATCCTCAAAGAGGGCTCAACACTAGTGACAATGGCACTCATCACCTTGCCATCGTCGGTTTGCCAATCTTTCAATTCTTTAAGTTCAGAAGTAGTGGGAGCATCCTTCTTAGCGGTACCAGGTGGATCATCGGTCAAGTGAGGGGTTAAACCATAGGCCCTTAAAACAGTCTTAACCGAGAATGCCCGCTCACGATAGTTTTGTCCATAAAGTTTGATGTCTATGACAATGAGAGTAGGCTGGGACATCTTGAAGACAGCAATCCTTCACAAATTGAATAGAAATTGAGACAGCCCAAACCTGTAGACCTCCTGGACAGTGATCTCTGGATGGTGTAGATCAGCTGAGAGCGGCTGCAAACGACCACAGCAGCGGTTGCGTCTCCCACAGCAGAAGACGCAGCACTGGATGAAGGGGACGACGCCCTTGGAAGGCGCTGGTCAACAGGCGGCGGTGCTGGATGACGGGCAGTGGCGCTAGATGACGAGGACCAGCGCGAACGACGAGCGACGTGGCGCCCAGACGAAGATCGACGAAGAAGGCACTGGATGGACGGCAGATCTGGTTCGAGCAGCGCAGGGAAGACGAAGACGACGGCGGCGGGGTGCACTAGATGAAGGAGACGACGCCCCTGGACGGCGCTAGACGACGGATGGCGGCGGCGGTGCTGCGACGAATGGCGGCGCAGCATCGGACGACGATGCAGCGACGGACGGCGGCGCAGCGACGGACGGCGGCGCAGTGATGGACGGATGGCAATGCGATGGCCAGACGAGGAGCGGCGGTGACCAGAGAAAAGAATTAGGGTTTTAGAAGTGTGAGGATCGTGATTACGGTTGGAATCAGCCTAACCCAAACCCTAATCCTTGCTCTGATACCATGTTACCTTTGGAGAGGTGATGAAGTGAACACTAGCACTAGATGTATATATATACTCAGAATATGGGCCACACAGGCCTGGACCACTATGGGCTTAGATATATATCCTTAACAACAAAACCACAGGGCAGGGCATGTGTGCAACTGTGCATCTCTCTAATAATTGCTCAGGCAACTCTACCTCACCAAACCATCTTGGAGGATCATATCCATGTCCACCTGTGTGTATCGGATAACACAAGGCTCAAGTAATCAGGTCCAACACTATGCTTCGATGTAGAACTGAAAATTATGAAATGGGCGGAAAGAGTGCATACCAAGAGAATTACAACGACACAGCCGCCAAGCTGTCAAGATTGTACCCTTGGCAACACCGTACCTTTTGTATGCCTGCATAGAGTATTCGCTGCAAGTTGGCACATAACGGCAGCTAGAAGGCAGTAAGGGTGATATTTCTCCTGTTCAGTGTTCACATAAAATCCTATTTCAGTGAGCAAGCTTTAGATGTATGATTTATTTTAAAAACAAGATATGATACAAGTGGACAGCAAAGAATTATGAATCGTGGATATCAAGTAGTAAACACAGTTTTTTTTTGCAAAGTGCAAATATGAGCTTACTTTTGTAAAATTTTAGCATGGATAACGCCACATTGACTCCCAAATCATGGACTTCCTCTTCTCAGAATAGCAACATGCACAAAATGTTATGGCGATCAGTTAAGTTGTGCAATGCATTAAGTTCTACATAGAAAAAAGGCAACATTTTCTGACAAATGAAAGCTGAGTGCATGATGTCGGAATGTATTGCTTCAGCTTTGGTGTATGATCCCAGGTTTGAATTTTTTTCTATTGGAAAAAAAGGAAGGCATGAGCGCTCTTAATCGATTAAACGAGAGTGACTAAGAGCAAGTTGCCTGTCAGTCGATTATTAATAAAATTGCACTATAACTATACTAAAATTGCACATTCTAAATAAGTGCAAATTTAGTTTTACCAGTATACAATTTTAGATTGACTGAAACAAACATGATGCATGGTTGGAAACATAGAAAAATAAAAGCATGTAAGCACGTGTATTCGATAGATTTACGCATCAACAAAGCATAGAAATCAATGAATAAAACTGATGATTGATAAGTAGTAATTTTGATACTAAAATTGCACCTTTGTAAGCTGTGCAATTTTAGTCTTACTAGAGTGCAATTTTAGATTGACTGATAGTTAAAAAAATTTCAGTCACCTGAGAATTAGCAATTCTGTAAACAAAAAGGGTGAAACAAAGTTCAGAAGGCACTATCGCTTTAAAAAAAGGTTCAGAAGGCACTAGGGCAAGTTTACAGAACTGAATGTAAGACATAAGGGGATTCACATCCCAGCAACTTTGCTAACAAATTCACATTTTTTTTATAAGAGAGTAAAAGGGGGGAAACTAGCACTGCAATGTTCCATAGCTGGCGTACGCCTGATAAGGTTCTATACGATAAAAAATAAACTGAACTTTCTGTTTCGTGCATGTAGCAGCAACCACTGTCACGATTGTTTCTAGCTATCATTTTGCATAACAGTTCAGTTACTGACGGAGCTCTCTTAGCTTTGCACCAAAAAAAATAGAAAATTTCACCCTACATAAAAGATCAGAATCTTGTAAATTCGTGCTACTGGAAAATTGACAAACTTGGGAAACTGCTACTAGTGGTGCTACTATCGATCTTGCGCAAATAAATCCAACCATGGCTAGATGAACTGTTCTAGAACGCAAAAAAAAAAAAAAAAACAAATCTGCAACTAACGCTGGTCGTCAGCAGCGCAGCAGACTCGCAACGTCCACTGCTAGAAAAACGAGCATCGTTTGCAAACGGTACATCACAAGCGGTTCGATGCGCACCGCTTCTAATAGTTGTAGCACAAGCGGTTCAATAGACCAAGCCAAGAAGCCCCCTCTAGAAGCGGTTCGTAATACGAACCCCTTCTAAAGCCCCCTCTAGAAGCGGTTCGTAATACGAACCCCTTTTAAAGCCCAAGCAACAGAAGGGGTTCGTGTCACGAACCCTTTCTAAAGCCCAGCACCTCTAGCAGCGGTTCGTAATACGAACCCCTTCTCCGCTGCTAGAGGTCCATTTTTCGAATTGTTAAAAGGAAAGCTTGCTTTATCTCATCAGAGAGCACACGTGGGTAGGTTGGCTAGCTGGGTAAGGCGTGGGTCACGAGGAGGGGTGAGGTCCTGAGTTCAAATCCCACGTACCTCAATATTCTTTACCATTATTCTTTACCTCCCGCGAGCATTAGTCTCGGTTGCTTAGAACCGGTTATATAACCGCTTGTGAAAGTGGTTACGAACCGGTTGTGTTGCACTGTTCCCTGGTAGTGGTCGGAATCTTTCTCTTCCCCTTCCGCTGCTGGTGAAAAGAAACTAGATATCAAAAACCAAGAACGAGCTGTCAGTTGCTGCAGGATACGATTAGGACAGGACTAAGAAACGAAGAGCGGGAGCATTAGTCTCGGTTGCTTAGAACCGGTTATATAACCGCTTGTGAAAGTGGTTACAAACCGGTTGTGTTGCATTGTTCCCTGGTAGTGGTCGGAATCTTTCTCTTCCCCTTCCGCTGCTGGTGAAAAGAAACTAGATATCAAAAACCAAGAACGAGCTGTCAGTTGCTGCAGGATAGGATTAGGCCGGACAGGACTAAGAAACGAAGAGCGGGAGCATTAGTCTCGGTTGCTTAGAACCGGTTATATAACCGCTTGTGAAAGTGGTTACAAACCGGTTGTGTTGCACTGTTCCCTGGTAGTGGTCGGAATCTTTCTCTTCCCCTTCCGCTGCTGGTGAAAAGAAACTAGATATCAAAAACCAAGAACGAGCTGTCAGTTGCTGCAGGATAGGATTAGGACAGGACTAAGAAACGAAGAGCGGGAGCATTAGTCTCGGTTGCTTAGAACCGGTTATATAACCGCTTGTGAAAGTGGTTACAAACCGGTTGTGTTGCACTGTTCCCTGGTAGTGGTCGGAATCTTTCTCTTCCCCTTCCGCTGCTGGTGAAAAGAAACTAGATATCAAAAACCAAGAACGAGCTATCAGTTGCTGCAGGATAGGATTAGGACAGGACTAAGAAACGAAGATGGCCGGACGGGGAGGAGATTCACTTGTGCCTCCGGAGAGAGACCGCACGGCTGGAATAGGCCAGGGGGAGGGTGACCCGATTCACCGGAGTGGAATCGAATCAAACCTAGCTACAAACCCTAGCTACAGGAAAGGGAGAAGAAGACTGGAGGAAGAAACGGAGAAAGTGGAATTTCCATTCATTAGCCAAAACCAGAATCAGTTTTAGAAGTTGTGTCGAATACGGATACCGAGGGGGTTACAGGACTCTGTGTTGTATCGTAGGTGGATAGAACACTACTGGACAAGGGTCTACACTACCGGTTCCAAACCGGCTCTAGTACCGGTTTTGGAACCAGCTGTAGGCATCCGGAAGTGATGTCCACGGGGTTACACAACCGGTTGATCTACCCGGTAGAGCTTGCCAGGAAAGAGGGCGCACATATGGCGCTGCAGGGTATCTACTACCGGTTTGTATTATCAACCGGTAGTACACCTTGCCAGAAAAGAGGGCTTCTTTAGCACCAACAGCGGATTCACTACCGGTTTGTATTGCAAACCGTTAGTAGATCTAGGAATTCACTACTGGTTTATAATACAAACCGGTAGTAGATCCAAAGATTCACTACCAGTTTGTATTACAAACCGGTAGTAGAGACCCTATTACCCATCCGACAACAGGCCACAAATTACTTTCAATTCAGGTTTAATTGCAATCCACATTTGAATCAGATTCATAATTCACAGATTTGCATATCAGTTTTCAAAATGCACACCTAATTCATTCACAACACAACTAATTCATTCACAACATTAATTAATTCAACAAGGTACATATTCACATTTAAATAATATTCACATCAAATTAATTTAACGCATATTTATATCAAGTACACGAGAGAACTCAAGTTTACAATTCAAAATACAATAGTTTATTTTTTTCATCCATCGCTTTTTGAAACCGAGGTTGAGCCCGTGAGTTCGCTAGTCCTTATCGAAGGACATGGTCTGAACGCATGTTCGTGGAACTCGCCCTTTGGAAATATGACCTCATCAACAAGGAAGCCGGCGAGTTGTTCTTGGATTGCGTTGACTCGGTGCGACGAGAGTATGCCTTTCTTAGAATTGGTGAGCTGTCATTAGGTAAAGTGAAAAAATTAATCAATCCATAAACTTTTATGCGTAGGAAGTGAGAATTACGAATCGATAAGTATCTATATACACATTCGGTACTTTGCATCTGTTTGTGGTTGATAGTGAAATACCACATAAACTCACATACATAGTAGCCACATAAGTTAGTTCCCGACTCCTGCCTCATACACTTCGGTGAGAAGAGTTGAAAAATATTATTGTCATGGAAAGGTCAAAATCATCATTGGCATGAAAAAGTGGTACAACACATAAATATTCGCTACGTATTGGAAAGTCGATTATAACATGAAGTGCCTCCTTGAATTGACCACCCTTCTGTGCACGGAAACTTGCAAATGCACTGCCCGTGATTACGGATAGTAGTTATTAGAGTTCGACTCACTCGAAATAAATATTACTAGAATAATAATGAAAGGAACAATATTACCTGTTAAGTAAGCGTAAGATTTTTTCCAAATTATCTACGGGTCTCTTTTGTGAGTCGAAAACAATGATCTGGCTGCGATCTAAGTAGATAACAAGAAGGACCCAGTGAAACCTATGCATATATCAACATAGGTAATTAGTCCTAACATCATATCACGTGAAAAAAATTTAGAACGAGAAGATACGAAAACACGTACCCAAAGTTGTAGGGTAGAAGTATAAAGTTTTTGTAGTATTGTCCTAGGAGAGCGTTGAGGATATTGTTCTCAGTTTCTTTTGCCTTGTCCCTAACAGCTGATTCATTTACAACTATTGGATCGATGTAACCTATATTGTAAATAGATATGTTTCTGCAATTTTGTATCTCCATTCTGCATAAAAAGAAATTAGTTACATTTGCAATTTAATTAAAGATGCACATGGTGAATTTTATAAATAAGACACTTACAGAGTCCAGCAACCTAACAAGGTCACGTTGAGGGTGTCTCGCTGGTACATTAGGTAAATATTGTCGAATTCAATCCATACGAGGCCGTCGCGGCGAAAGAAATCCTCTTGTTTGAATTGGGCGGCAAACATTGTTCTGCCATTCTTTGACTCCCGCAAGTACCATTTCGTGCAATTGCTGTATTTTCGTTGATAAGAATGGCACCTCATCAGGCCGAACTAATGGCTCACCCAACTTAAATGGCCATCGAACAGGTGCTGCTTCAACCTCACCTTCTCCACAAATATGAGATTCCGTCAGTCCAGTTTCTGCCATGAACTGTTGCATCTGCAAATCCGCTAGGGACTGCGACTTCTTCTTTTTAGCCTTACTTAGTGTGCGCTCGTAGTCTGACCGCAACTTCTTCAGTTCTGCCCACGATGTCGTGAAAAAATTTTCCACTGCATCGTCGATTGGAACCGTCTTCTTAGGCTCTAGACGTTTGAAGTGTGCAGTTACACTTGCTTGAACTTCCTTTCTCGTCTCCTCGGGAGTTAGGTCGTACGGCTTCTTAGATGGAGCCGACTTATTAGCTCGGGTAGACCTCTCCTTTTGTGGAGCCGACTTCTTCGCTGGGGCCGGCTTCTTAACTGGGGCCAACTTCTTGCTTTCGCTGGTCGGCTCCTGTTGTGGGCCCAATTTCTTAGGTGAAGCCGGCTTATGTTTAGGCACTGGGGGTGGTGGAGGAGTCGGGCTTCTTGTCACCGCCATCTTCTTGTGTGGAGGTGGTGGTGGTGGACTTCTAACAAGCATAGGATCTGGGTGCGAGAGGTCCCTCGGCGGAGTGGACACCTCCTGGTTACCTTGAAATATAATATAGCGCTTGCGCCACAAGATGATACTGTGTAGGGCCTCTCTAAGCTTGGTAGCCCCGTCACCTCCAGGAATGTCGAGGTCAAGGTCCTCATATCATTCGCAAACCTGCTCCACACTGACCTTAGAGTAGCCCGGCAGTATCTCGTTGCAATGAAAGAGCTGGCCCGGCTCTACGGGGAATGCCATGGCATAAGCCGCCTTGAGGGACAGGTTACGCGCTTCAATATGCAGCTCATATGGACGGTGCGTCGTGATGTCATCCATGGGATAATGGGCCAAGTCCGCTTCAGGGAGCCGGTGGAAGCGCAGCTGCTCCGCCTCAGAGAGGGGCTGATGACAGCGTCAGGATTACTAGGCGGTTCCTGCAGCTGGCTAATGGCTAGCTGCACTTGTTGTTTAACTTCTTCGTTTATACTTGCCTATATTGCATTAAGCCATTCTTCCAATGCACGGTACCTTTGTTCTTCTTGGGCTTTGCTTCTCTGCCGACTCCTATAACTGTCGCTGTACTCAGCGAAGCCATACTTCCATGGAACCACGCCAACACCGTGTGTTCGTCCAAGGTGCTCGGGATTTTGCAGGGCTATGGCTAGCTTGTCATTCTCCCTATCTGGCCTGAATGAGCCTTGGGAAGACTGTTCGAGGGCGTCTACAAGTCTTGTGGCCACTTCCTGCACTTCCTCTGAATACACCAAGCTACTGTCATCTGCAAGGCTTCCCCCGTGGGCAAAGTACAATTTTTCGATCGTTCAGGCCAGTCGTGCGTTATGGGTGTTATACCTCTGTCCATCAGTTCGTGTTCCCTCTTCTGCCATTGTGATATCTTCTTAACGTAACCACCCGTGCCAAGGTGGTGGTGGTATCGCTTCTTTGCTACATTAACTTTGTTCTTTGCACTCATAGATTGACCTTATTCCAATTGCTTGTACTCCACAAAAGCATCCCAGTGATCTGCCAATTTTGAAAAAGTATTAAAGTCGGGCGTTCGACCTTTCTGCACGTAGATGTTCAGATACTTCTTCCAAGTCTGGAAATGGATGGCCATTTTCTTCAGAGTGTATTTCTTCACCAGCTCTTCAGATGCTGGTGGGAAGGTGAACGTCTCTTTCATATCAGCCCAGAGCATGTTCTTGATGGCGTCAGAGACCACGTCATTGTCATCTCGTTTGCCACTGCATTTCCTTAGGCTAATGGGCACGTGATCTCTGACATGGTAGCCACATGTATTGTTGTAAGGACCCAACGTTGACTCCGGTGCAACAGGCATACCATCGGTGTTAACTTCAGTGATTAAATGTTTTACTGTCGGCTTCTTGTTAGGCCCTCAACTTTTCACTTGGCTGCTCGAACTAGCAGGCTTAAAAATACGCCAAAGAAGAAACAGGTCAGAATGTTTGGTAATCATCAAAGGGTTACCAACATATGCTTTCATATGAATTACCTCAGTGCTAACAGTTTCGGCTGCCTCACTAGGCTCAGTGTTAACGGCTTGAGCGGCCTCACCGGCCTCAGTGTGAACGGCCTGAGCGACCGCACCAGGCTCAGCGCTACCTTGCGCGATCTACTCGAATAGAAATTGTTCCTCCTCCTCGAAGGTGGTATCACATGCCATCTCTTATAACTCTAACATGATCCTATTTAGTTTAGAAAGAAATAACCGAGTTTGGGCAAAACATGACAGAGAGGAGTCGAATTGGGCTGGGCCAAGCCACGGCCTAGAGTTTTAGGAGTCGAGCACTAAGGCCCTGTTTGGCAACAAAGTGTTTTCATAGTTTCTAGGCAAAATCATGGTTTTGAAGAATACCATGGTTTCTAAAGCCATGAGGTGATTGGTTGCCCTAAATCGACATCACACTTAGGGTTGCCCTAATTCCTTTTAGGTGTTAAATTTTGAAGAAATTTCCTCGATTAAAGTATGACAATCTAGTCACTCGACAATTCTCTGAATTTTTAGGTGAGTGGCATTGAACTCACTACTGAAAGGCAATCCATATTTACATTATCTGTATCAATAGCAAAAACCACCAAATCCTACAAGAAACGATCCGAAGAGAACAACCTTAAAATCTTCCTGCACTAGACTAGCTAATTAGGCGTACATAACACCTAAGATCCTCCGCTTGTGTCAAAAGAACACATCAAGGATAACAAATGACCAAACCGAGGCAATACCTACCAGTCGGGGGTCAACGATGGGGACGGGGACACCGGCGACGGAGACACGGACGGTGCCGGTCGAGCGGAGATGGCTGCGACGGCGATGGGGGTAGGGATAGGGTCGGCAACGGGGACACCGGCGACAAGGGTTGGGTCGTCGGAGGCGTCAGCGCGGGGGGTCGTCGGAGGCGTCGGCACGCAGGGTCGTCGAAGGCGGAGACGGCGGCGGCGCTAGGGGTTTGAGGAAGTTGGAAATTTGGTGAAGAATAGGGTTAAATCCCCTTGCGCGCGTGTTTTTGAGGGGCAATTCATAGGCCACGACTGGTTGGTTAAACAAACCGGTAGTAGAGCCAGCTCTACGACCGGTTTGAATAAACAACCGGTAGTAGAGCTTCCTCTCTACTACCGGTTTGTTTAACCAACCGGTCGTGGTCTCAACAAAAAAAATCCCATGGCGGGGCAATTCGCATGCCACTACCGGTTGATTAAACAAAACCGTACTAGAGACGGCTCTACTATCGGTTTGACTAAACAACCGGTAGTAGAGCCTTGAAAATAAAAGAATGCATCGGCGCGAAGCGGCTCGACCAGCGATCAAGACTGGGAGCCCGCCAGCGCACGCCTGTAGCCGCCAGGAGAGGAGGAAGTTTGTTCTATTTTGTCGGGCGCGTATTTCTTTTGTACCATAACTGGGAGAAGTGATGGGAAAGGGCATGGTGACTGACATGTGGGCCTATCTCTGGTGGGCCCCACATGTCAGTGGTAGACTTCAAATTATTTTAGAGGGTTTTTTATTGATTAAATTTGTCTTGGAGGGTTATTTATTTTTGTGAGCACATAAAAATGAAATGAAAATATGACCAAAATAAAAATTGTGTAAAATTCAAATATGCTATCAATTAATTTGATCTTTTTAGAAACTTCGAGAGTTAAAAATATTTTGCTGAGTGTTTTATAATATTGTGAGCCCATACAGAAGAAATGAAAATAAGAAAACATATTGACAGGTGTCACACATGTACCATTACCGGTTGTTTAATAAACTGGTAGTAGAGCCAGATCTACGACCGGTTTGAATAAACAACCGGTAGTAGAGCTTCCTCTCTACTACCGGTTTGTTTAACCAACCGGTACCATATTCCAAACGACGCAATATTGGCGGTTAGCGCGAACCGAGGAGTCGCGCCTTTGCCTCTTCCTCTGCCTCTTTGTCTTCCTCCCCTTCTTTAAAACGCGACGATCTTCCTCTGCATCTTCATCTTCCTCTGCCGCACGCCTATGCATCTTCGATCCATGGCTTCCTCTGTCTCTCCCCCCACTGCCGCCTCTGCCTCCACTGCCTCCCACCACCACCGACGCCTGC
Source organism: Olyra latifolia (assembly GCA_036346145.1). Taxonomy (NCBI): domain Eukaryota; kingdom Viridiplantae; phylum Streptophyta; class Magnoliopsida; order Poales; family Poaceae; genus Olyra; species Olyra latifolia. The sequence continues at coordinate 55,005,251 of CM070530.1, forward strand.
CCCCGCCTGCGGGTCTGCCTCCACCGTAGCCGGCTGCTCTGCCTCCACCGCCTCCAATGCCGTTGCATCCACCGCCACGGCCGTCTTCCAAAGACGAGAGTCCCCCTCAGAAGCGCATCATTCGTTGCAAGACGAGGAAGGAGTCCTTCTTCTACCTGGTGGAGTGGTCGATGTCGGACGAGTTCTCCAACAACGACGAGGACGAGGAGGACTTCGACAAGGAGGACGTCGTCGAGGAGGAGGACGAGGACATGGACGAGGAGGATGACGATCCGAAGGAGGAGGAGGACCACAACGACGACGACGACGACGTGGATGCCTACGACGATGGCGCCAACGCCGACGATGAGGAGAAGGACGACGACGACGACGACGACGATTAGTAGATTATTAATTAGTTAGTTAGTTAATTAGTAGATTATTAGAAATTAATTAGTTAGTTAGTAGATTATTAGAAATTAGCTTAAAAATTATCATCTTTTGCGGTAACCCTGTGGTATATTGTACAGGGTACTGTTATTGTAAATTACTACCCATGGTATAATATATGTATATTTTCTATAATATATTTGGACCCATAAGATTTGATCTTACATTTGTTTGAGCCTATTACTATTTTCTACAAATTGTACAAGTTTTTATACATTTATTCACAAATACATTCATGTACCAAAAATTAAAAATCAACCGGTATCACACATGTACCATTACCGGTTCTTTAACCAACCGGTAGTAGAGAGCGGTCGTGGTCTCAACAAAAAAATCCCGTGGCGGGGCAATTCGCATGCCACTACCGGTTGGTTAAACAATACCATATTAAAGACAGCTCTACTATCGGTTTGACTCAATAACCGGTAGTATAGCCTTGAAAAATAAAAGAATGCAGCGGCACGAGCAGGGCTTGAACCTGTGACCGCATGGGGAGCCCGCGCTCAAGCGCACGCTGCTAGCCAGGGGAGAGGACGGAGTTTGTTCAACGTTCTCGAGCGCATACCGTTATTGTACCATAACTAGGAGAGGAGAGGAGAAAGGGTCTGGTCACTGACAAGTGGGCCCATCTCTCGTGGGCCCCACATGTCAGTGGTAGTAATTTTCCATACAGTACTCGAAAATTATAGAAAATTGTTGGGAAACCATACAAATTAAATAAAAATATCACAAAATTCATAAAAATATGAAAAATTGACATATATAAGAAAATATGATCTTTTTAGAAACTTCTAGACTTCAAATTATTTTAGTGGGTTTTTTATTGATTAAATTTGTCTTCCTGGGTTATTTATTTTTGGGAGCCCATAAAAATGAAATACAAATATGAAAAAATATTTTGCCGAGGGATTTGTAATGCCGTGAGCCCATACAAATGAAATAAAAATATGAAAAAATATTCATAGGTCACACACATGTACTAATGACACGGTACGTCTTAACTGTTTACATACTTTGTTTTGACAAGTGTTCCCTCGTTATGATCGTGGCGTACATACGGAGCTTCATCAATATCATCTAGGACACTTATGTCGACCAGCACCGCGAAAGGAGGCAGCTCGTCGAATTGATTATATTCTTCTTCATCTGTGACGTCCTCAACTCCGACAATCCTTCTTTTGGTTGGAAGAACCACGTGGCGCTTTGGCTGATCGGTAGATTTGTCCTTCCGCTTCTTCGGTTTGCTACACATGTCCATTATATAGAAGACCTGTGTCACATCATTGGCGAGCACAAATGGTTCGTCCCTATATCCGATTTGTGTAAGGTCCATGGTTGTCATACCGTACTTATCGATCATCACGCCGTTTGCTGTTAGTTTGACCCATTGGCACTGAAATAGAGGAACCTTCAAAGGTCCATAGTCGAGCTCCCAGATCTCCTCTATGAAACCATAATAGGTGTCCTTATTTTCATTGTTGTCTATGTCATCTATATGGATACCGCTGTTTTGGTTGGTGCTTTTGTTATCCTAGGCTCTAGTATAAAATGTATACCTATTTATGTTATACCCTTGGAATGTGAATATTGTACTGGATGGTCCTCGAGCCAAGCGTTTCAACTGTTCATCATTGGTCTCCTTACCCATCATGTGCTTTTGTAACCAACCGCCAAAAAGGTCCATGTGCTGCCGTGTGATCCAATCCTCTGACCTGCCAGGGTATTAAGAGTATAGAATCCTCTTGTGCTTGTCGACATATAGAGCCACTACAGCTGATTGTCGCAACACTATGTAATGTGCTTGTTTAAATGAAACAAGATCATTGCTGATGATTGCTTTTCTCCCTAGTGTCCCTTTTCCCGTAGCCTCCCCTCATGGCGTGATATATGAATGCCAATCGGATTCAGATCATCGATGTAATCGACACAAAACTCAACCACCTCCTCTGTCCCAACACCCTAGGCAATGCAGTCTTCTGGACGAGATCGGTTACGAACATACTTCTTTAGGATACCCATGTACCTCTCAAAAGGGAACATATTATGCAGGAACACAGGTCTGAGAATATCTATCTCTTTGACAATGTGAACTATGAGATGGACCATAATATCAAAGAAGGATGGAGGGAAGATTATCTCAAGACTCACCACGCTTTGGACGACGTCATCCTGCAGCTTAGCTAGTTTATCTGGATTGATGACCTTCTGTGACATCTCATTGAAGAATGAACACAACTTGATTATTGTCCCTCGTACCCTTTCTGGTAGAATACCTCTCACTGCAATTGGAAGCAACCGTGTCATCAACACGTGCCAATCATGGGATTTCAGGTGTACAATTTTTTTCTCTTTCGTGTTGATGAGTCTCTTTATGTTCGAGGAGTATCCGGACGGAACCTTAATACTGTTCAAGTATTGGATCATGCTTTTTTCTCTTCCTTACTTAGAGTGTAGCTGGCAGGATGTAGGTAATATCTTCCTTTCCCTCTCTTTTCTGAATGTAGGTCGTTCATTTCTAAGTGTATCTTTTGATTTGCCATACATATTTACGAAGTCTAGCAGGTTGATGCAAACATTCTTTACTAGGTGCATGACGTCAATTGAGTGACGGGCCTTTAAGAGTTTCCAATAAGGTAAGTCCCAAAAAAATTGACTTCTTCTTCCACATGAGTGCCTTGCCTTCTTCACTTGGGACATGTTTGCTGCCAGCACCCTTTCCAAAAACTACTTTCAGATCATTTACCATAGCGAATACCCTTGTCCCATTACGATGCGCAGGTTTAGTACGATGGTCTGGTTTCCCGTTAAAATTCTTATCTTTCTTCCGTAACTGGTGATTTGTATGAAGAAACCTACGGTGGCCCATGTACACAACCTTCCGACAGTTTTTCAAGTACATGCTGTCAGTATCATCTAAGCACTGGATGTAGGTTTTATATCCTTTGATAGTCAGGCCCGCTAGGTTGCTAAGTGCAGGCCAGTTATTGATGGTTACAAATAACATGGCCCGTAGAGTAAAGTGTTCTCGTTTGTACTCATCCCATACCCGTACACCATCATTCCACATTGTTAGTAGATCTTCCACCAATGGTTTAAAGTACATATCAATGTCGTTTTTAGGTTGCTTGGGGCCTTGGATAAGCAACGGCATCATAATGTTCTCTGCTTCATGCACAACCATGGATGAAGGTTGTAAATACATAGAGTCACAGGCCAAGTGCTATGACTGCTGCTCATCTCGCCGAAATGATTCATCCCATCCGTACTCAAACCAAACCTTATGTTCCTCACCTCTTCTGCAAAGTCAGGGAATGTTCTATCGACCTTCCTCCATTGGGAGCCATCAACGAGGTGTCTTAGCATTCTGTCATCCTTACGCGCTTCTTTGTGCCAACGCAACATTTGAGCATGCGCTTTGTTCGCAAACAAACGTTTCAATCGAGGGATTATAGGAAAATACCACACCACCTTAGCGGGGTCTCTTCTTCTTGGGCTCCCGCTCTACCGCCCCTGGGTCATCACGTTTGATCTTATACCGTGATGCTTGGCAAACTGGACAAGCATCCAAATCCTCGTACTCCTTGCGATAAAGGATACAGTCATTAGGGCATGCATGTATTTTCCGTACTTCCAATCCCAAAGGACAGGCAAGTTGCTTGGCTTCGTAAGTACTTTTAGGCAACGTATTATCCTTTGGAAGCAACCTCTTAATGAGACATAGCAATTCGTCAAATCCCTTATCGGACAAACCATTTGTCGCTTTCAATTGCATCAAGTCAAGTGTGGTACGTAACTTTTTGTGGCCCTGCTGGCAGTCTGGGTATAAGAGTGTTCTGTGGTCCTCTAACAAGCGTTGGAACTTTTGGAATTGTCTTTCATCGGTGTAATATCCCTCACCATCACGCAGCATCTGATCTAAATCATCCCCATCAAACTCTCCCAATTTATCTACCATTGTATCTACCATTGAACCGTATTGGGCTGCGTCCTGATTTATGTTGTCTCCCTCTTCTTCTTCATCGTCTTCTTGTATGATCTCTTCTTCACCGTGCTTGATCCAATAGATATAGTTAGACATGAAACCCCTTTGGAGCAAATGGCTGTGAAGGGGCCTTAACTTTGAATACTCCTTCTCATTCCTGCAGTTCACACATGGACAACATATAAAGCCTGACGGTTTGTACGCAACGGCCGCACTGATAAAAGCTTGCACACCCTCAATGTACTCCTTCGAACGTCGGTCCATGTTGTACATCCATTACCGATTCATCTACAATAGGATGTAGCAAGCTAATTTTTAACTAATTTTCACATGATGATTTATCAATTTTTAACTAATTTTTAGAATTTGGAGTAAAATCACCAAATTTTGAAAAATAAGGTGAGCTAGCTCTAAATAAGGTGAGCTAGCTATATGATATGAGGATGATGTTACTAACCTTTAAGCACTTGGATTGGAGTAAAATCACCAAATTTTGAAAAATTTCGGCAGCACATCCCTCAAATTTCAAATATCGTCACGGCCAGCACTTGGATTGGAGTGAGGTATACATCTAACTACAAATGAAGTGAGGTTGATGTTACTAACCTTCAAGCACTTGGATTGGAGTAAAGTCACCAAATTTTAAAAAATTTGGGCAGCACCTCCCCACAAATTTCAACAATCACCACGAGCAGCACCTCCCTCCCTTCTCTGTTCATGGGCGACAGCTCTGAGAGGAAGACGACTGTTTAAATCGCGGGGCAGGGAGACCCCAGTGATCTACTACCGGTTGGTATCACCAACCGGAGGAAGACTGCTGTTTAAATCGCTAGGCAGGGAGACCCCAGTGATCTACTACCGGTTGGTATAACCAACTGGTTGGAAACCCAATCATCGACTACCGGTTGATATGACAAACCGGTAGTGGAAGATTCACCACCGGTTTGTGGTTACTACGATAGTAAAACAACCCCCTCCAACCCCACCCTAGCCTTGGATGCCCTTATAGCCGTTGAACCGGTAGTAATGCAAATATCACTACGGGTTGATATCTAACTGGTAGTGATGGGCCGGTAGTAATGCCCAGTTCTCTAGTTGTGGGATTAGGAGTTATAGTCGAACTCTATATTCTCGGCCCTATATAAAGGGGCACCACCATGTAACCCAATGACGACAATTGCAGGCGTAGACAGGCAAAGGGCCAGCGGCCGGCTTGCTCAGATTGTAGTCAAGAGTATATCGGGGAGGAGCGCCCGTAATCATAGCCCCACAGATGTAGACGCAAGCTGAACTGCGTTACCAAACATCGCGTCTCCGGTGTCGTTCAGATCGCGTATCAGGTCCTATTTTCTAACAATTGGTATTCAGAGCTATGGTTGGTGATACGGATCTTTGGTGAAGTGCGAGGATTATGCAGACACAAGGCGTCGAGGATAATGCCTCGAGCAGCGCAAGGTGGAGCATGGCGGAATCGACGAGTTGTGGACGACTCCGGATCGGCCGGCAACCGGATATGGAGGAGGCCGAAGAGATTGGGACGTCGGGAGCAGTGATACGACCAGGTGGCGTGCACGGAGGCGGGAGACGTGAACTGGAGCTGGAGCTGGAGCTGGCGCGGATCAGCTAGGCTGTACGGCCTGCCCGAGTCGCGCGGAGGCCAGCGGCTCAGTTTGAGCTATTGGGCAGTGAGAAGCTGCCAATTCTTATTTAAGCAATATCCTTCTTTTGTTACCCACATTAATTGCTCTTCTGAGAAGTGCAAAATAATCTTCTTGCCCCTAGTTTGACACCTAATAATTCTGAACATAGAAATTTGAGACAGGTGCCACATCATGGCTTTTGCATCTGAAGATTTGAACTCGTACTATCCTTAGCTGCTTATCTCATACTAAGTAGGTGTGTACCAAATTGTTTTTTTTAATGGGTGGTGTGTGCCAAATTGCAAAGGACGTACAATATGAAAGTAGCTGATCGATTATCTAGTGTAGCAGCTCAGTGCTTGCAATTATTTCTAGACTATACCAAAAATGATAACGCTAATTAGCTGCTTGTCTAGTGTAAATGAAGTGTGTGCCAGATTGTCGTACATGAAAAGGACGTGCAATGAAGAAAATCCTTAATTTTCACCCACCCTATGCTAGCAAAGCGAAGCCCGGCCCTATATCTGTATTGTGATTCTCATAATTAAATCTTAGCAGCTGGTTGCTTGCCAAATTACTAATTTTAATTCCATTTGTCCTCAGGATTCACAGGTGCAACCTTCGTTAGTAATAGTTTACTTTGGTGGGAACGATTCCATTGCTGCCCACTCGTCTGGCCTTGGATCTCATGATGTGCCGCTTGATGAGTACATAGACAATATTATGAGAAAGATAGCATGCAGAACACTTCAAGGTACGTACGTACAAACTGAAAGTAATTAGTGAGACTCAGATATATATAAGATGGGCATGCTTAATTACACTGCATATGTATGTTTTTGTCCACTCGATCGATCTTTTGACGTTTGGGTTTATACATATGTATGAATGTTTCAGAGCCTGTCTGAGAAGACCCGTGTGATTTTCCTCAGCTGCCCACCGCATGCTCTTAACGAGGAGATGCTCAAGAATTCAACCAGGTGAGGAAGAAAGGATCATCTCTGTCTCTATTCTCTAGTGTCATAGGATATATATATATATATGATCTGCATTGAATCCAGTCCAGCTATGTCGGCCCCCGATGTTTGGTCCAACCGGAAACCTCGGTGCACCTGTGCTAGCCCAGGATCTGTCCTGCTAGCACGACACCTTATACAAAATGCCGAATCATCTCATACAATCGAAACTAAATATTATTATTACAATAGAGTTCAATTACATGGTGGCTCAATTTAACAGGCCGAGTAGGCCAAATATTACAATGCCAAAATGAACTCCTATCAGAGTCTAGCAGAAAAGCGAAAGAAACAGAAAGAAGAGTCGGGTCTCAAGGCTGTGCCCAACCCAAACAGGCAAGCGATTGGAGTCCAGCCTATCACCCGTCAATAGCGTCATCCAACTGGTTCATCTCCTTCTTGTCACCGTCAAGCTGTCCAAATCCATCCTCGGATCCACCTAAAAGAGTGAGTGGAGTGCGAGGGTGAGCACGCAATCAAACCGCGCTCGCGAGCCAACACCCAACTTAATGCAATATAATGATATGGGCTGTTTGGTGGAGGCTAGGCTATTTTATTTGCATAAAGCCAGATTTACAATAATTAATAGGTAGAAGTCCTATGACTTAGCCAGGTAACAAATCAAAGACGTATTGGGCTATATATGCTGAAATTGTTCATCATTGGGGTATTTCAATATGGCGACACCGTATACATGGCTATGGAATACGTGTCCCATTAGTCGGCGGATCCATCCCATGGCTATGGGAATGGTTCCCGAAAGTAGACTAGTACCCATACCTACAACTGGCGTACTGTCTATAAATGGCAAGTCCGTGCCCATACCTACAACTGGCGCATGACTCCCAAAGTGGCGGTCGACTCACCCTCTTAATGAAGAGGTGTGATCGCCTTGAGCTCAACAAAGGCCAGGATCCCATGGATCCAAATAATCATTATCAAGTATATCAAAAGGGGTCATTTGACCAACATTCGCACATGTCACCCGAGTCCATGAGTATTCTCCCGTTCTATGCCGTTTTACGTTGATAGTCGGGACTAGCGACCAGCTATACCATTACATCGTTGATAGCATTTGCTGTGCCGTCGTAATGTTGATAGGATCGATCCGTCATATCTATGCCGCAAATCGTTGATAGGCAAGGATCGACCCATTTGACCTAGACTGGCAAAGGCTAAGCATTTCCAAGGACTTACTAGTTAGAGGAGTTTTAGATTTAAATTCCTAGGATTCCAATGGATAAGGTAAGGAATAATGCAAAGGTTAAGGGTTGTGCTTAATAACACATATAGTCGAGTGGTAATATCTAGACCAGCTCTATTAGCCTTGTGTTTAATAACATAATATAGCAACAGAATATAAGCATGCAATTTGCATTATTTAAACCAACATAATTTAAGTAAAACATGGGAATTGACATATGAATTAAAGATATTGGCTTGCCTGGACCGAGCGTGTTGTAGCCTGGATTCTGGTCTTCGAGCTGTCCTTGTGAGTCTTCCGGATCTATCGTGAATAATCCAAATAGAACAAATACATTTAGAAATATGTCAGAGCATGATGAATGTTATGCAATCGTCTCTAATCACGTGGGCGACTATTCGCATCGGGCTAAATTGAAGATTATAAAACAATCTATCCTACTTATCTAGGAAGTTCCATGAACACCACGATAAACGTACTAAGAATGTCATGCATATGTGAATGCTCCTAAATACCGTTAAATATGCTCCCAAAGAGTAAGCCTACCATTTGTATCAAAATAACTTCAGCAAACACTTTTAAAGATATGGGAAATTTTAGCTCTAAAAGGGGTTTCGTATCTTTAACTAGATAAGAGACCAAACTCTTAAAGGACCTAATAAATTTCTAAGGCTAGAAACCTTATAAAGTATATACCAAAATATTTTCATAGTTTTAAATATAGGAATATTTATTAAAACATCTATTTGAGCATTAAATATTTGCCCTAGGGGAGGTTTTCTATTTCTAATAATTATTTTACTATAAACTTATAAAGTTTAGTATTTTTCCTAGGGTGAATATCCTATGTAATGCTTACAGAAAAATAATCAAGATTTTTATAGGTCAAATAATATTTTAAATAAATGGAATACCATTTCTGGCATTTCTTTTATAAAGAAAATACTACCATAAGGCTATTCTAATTTTCCAGGGGCAAAATAGTAATAGGACATGTCCAAAATATTTTTTTCCTAAGTCAAGTACAGCATATTCTGTTTTCCAGAATTTTCCCGATATTTTTAGAGGTTAAAAACTATTTAGAAAAGGTTAGATAATTATTTGTATGGTTTTCTTTATAAAAGAAATACATAGACAAGAGCTATAATTATTTTGCAGAGATTTCAAATGGTTAAATATATAAAATTATATTTTTCATGGGTCCAGTAGATTATATACTATGTTACCACATTTTTCCAAGATTTTTGGAGGCATCTAAGTATTTATTATAAAGCATAATCATTTCCTGAGATTTTCTAAATAGATAAATCTCTGGAAAAATAATGCAAACAGTAATGGGCTCATTGTCACTGTGCGGCCCAAGATTGGTCCGGCCCGAAGCAACGGTGGCGTGGGCGCGACCGCAAAGGAGGAGGCGTATTCCTATAATACGTTCACACTTAAACTTACATGTGGGACCTAGGGGACCCACATGTCAGTGAGACAAAGAGGTTCCGTGGGAAAATTAAACCCGGTTAAAAATCAGCGGGTCCCACACGTCAGTGAAACAGGGGAGACCCACGGGTCCTGCGTCTGTGCAAGTAGGGACACCCTGTCAGTGAGCTAAGGGGGGGTTACGCAGGATTAAAACGAGTGGCCCCACAGGTCAGTGCCATCTCACGCAGAGACGCCGCCGGTGTCTTCCTCTGCTTCCAGGCGCGCATGCGTCCGCGAGGGGCAAACCCGACTCGCCGGCGTTCCGGCCACGGCCGTGCCGGTTCAAGGGCGGTGCTGGCTTCCGCATGCCCTTGCGCTCCAGCGGGCATGGGTGACATCGTCGGAGGCGGTCGGAGGCGGCGGGGCCGGGATAGAAGGCACGGTTCTACCGTGTCCTAGGCCTTTCCGTGCGGGGATAAAGGGCACATGAGCAAGAGGAAGGCACATGGGTGCTCACCGTGCCGGCTATTGAACCAGAGAGGGGCCGAGGAGGGTCATGTTGTCAAGGAGGCGTGTAATGCGAGCGGCGCAAAGCCGTGGCGGCGAGCTCCGGTGACCGTCGAGCAAAAGCAAAATGGGGAAAGTGTTAGCGGTGCTCCACTGATGCTGTGGACGAGAGGAATCGGATGGCGACTTACCCGCGGTGGAGAAATCAAGAAAGGGGCAAAACAGGGGAAGGCTGGCCGGTGGCAATGGAACTTCGGCTCCAGAGAGTTCTTCGGCGTCTCGGGCCGATTTGGCAGAAGACGTTGGAGGGGATAAGTTGCTCTCTCCATGGAGAGTTTGTAGAGGCCCAATGGAGCTCTCGAGAGGGGGAATGGTGGCGCCGAGCAGAAGTGGCCTAGGAGGGAAAATAGGGGAGATGGACAATGAAGCTTCGGCCGGTATTTATAGGCTAGGGAAGGGGCAAAGAGGGCAGGGGAGGACAAGGGGAATTGAATGCGCGTACGTCGGTGACGCCGGTCCTCGTCCTTACCGGGATTTGTTTAGGACGACAAGTACCATCCGGTACTGTCCTTGTCGCCGTCCAACCAATGGCAGGCACGGCGGCTCCGATATTTCCGTGGGGAGGTGAGGTCGCGGCCAGGTTTCTCGCTCAGAGGCATGTCCAGGGGGGAGGGAGCAAGGACAGAGCTTGCGTGGCGGTTGGATCGGTGGTGTGGAAGCTTGGCGCGGCGGTGAAGCGGTACGGGACAAGGACTGCTGGTCCATAGCCGGGGCGACAATAACATCACGAGTGACGTTGCTACGGTTCGAGCTACGTGGCAGCGTCGTGGCTCGGTCGGAGGAGCAGGAATGGTGAGGCTGGGCGCGAGCGGCGCTGCTTGGCTCAGGCAGAGCAGGGCAAGAGAGCAAGGAAGCAGAGCAGAGAGAAAGGAGCCAGGGGGCTTCGGACTAGGCCATGTGGGCCTCGGCCGAGAGAGGAGAATGGGGAAGGTGGGCCAAGCCCAGTGGAGAGAAGGCCGGGAGGGGACAAAAAATTCAGGAATTTGAGCCCAAAGCAGAGAAGTGAGGAAAGGAGAAAAGGGAATTTTGATTCCAAGGGTAGAATGGTCATTTTACCGAGATGATTCAAATTCAAATTTGAATCCAAACTATGGATGGAAAATATTATTGGTCAAATCAATGGCAAGGAAAGAAGGAAGAAAATGGTATTTATAATCCAGGGGCAGATTGGTAATTTTACTAGACAAGTTCTAATTTGAGTTTAAATTTGAATTTAGGGAGGGAAAAAGGGAATATAGATTAACTAAGGGCAAGAAAAAAAAGGGGAAAAGAATTGGATGCTAAGGCTTATAACATTATTCCTAAATAATGATAATACTATTCTCCATCTTGAAAATACTATTTATGGTATGAAAATACCATTTTACAAGCATTTTGATAAGTATATTCACAATATACATGTAATCCAAGTAATTTATTTAAAAATTAAAGTTTCGTGATCTGAAAATATAAGTGTCAATATATACGCATATACTTGCATTGGTCATATATATGTATATATAATTATATAATGCATCGATGTATTTGGGGGAAAGACTAAATAAAAGAGCTTGAAATAGTTGTAGTTTTGTCCAAATGAAAATATGATCTTTGCACAAGGCTATAATGGCACGAAGAGAGATATTGGTAAAAAAGGGCAATTTGGTCAATTTATTACCTGATTCGAATTATATTTGAAGGCAAGGTCAAATGTTAGGTTTTACTATATGGCCAAATTTGAGAAATAAGAAGATATGGCCTTTGTATGTAATATGCAAGACGTAAAGTTGGAAATAGTAGATACCTCAATTGTAGGTTTTGAATAGTACCGAAGGTGGAATTTTTGCAATAAATTGGCTATTTAAAAAAATAGTGTAGCTTCTAACTATTATTTAGCTGAAAGGCATTTTATAAGATAAAATGCTTGAAAGCTTTAGAAGATATCCAATTAATGCCTTTGTATCAGTATACATAGATATGAAGCAATTGAAATGATCATTGGCCTTTTTAAAATCATTTTAGAGGAACAAAAATAAAGGTTTGCAAAAATGACCTATATATGTATATAGATTTGGATATATGCCTTGAAGCAAAGCCTACAATAGGTTTTCTAATAAAAGAAGAGAAATATTGAATAAGTTTTACCTAACACAAAACATCTTAGTTATAAATACATGTATTTTTATATCATTGAGCCAAAAATAATATAGTTTAAGACATAAGCCTTCCAAAACATTAAGAGCATTATTATTATTTTAGAATTTTCAAAAATTTTACAAATCCTCAAAAATGGGATGTTACAAAACCTATCCCCCTTAAAAGAATCTCGTCCTCCAGATTCGACAGTCCTAGGAATGCATGATGAGATGCAACTTAGGGTTTTTGTCAAATTTTGAAAATAAAGATCCTGAGAATTTGGCTTTAGGTTACCTCCTTCCGTAGTGACGTGGTTCACTGCTCCAAGACTTTGGGTTGATGGGGTTGTCCAAGCAGTCAGGGAAATCTGGCCTCCACCGGCTCAAGGAACAGTAGGCACATAAACCTCCTGCTGAGATGGCTTTGCTTTCCAAAGAGATGAGTTGGCTTGCTTCCTTGGACAAGCAGAAGCAAGGTGCCCAGGTTTACCACAGCGGTAACAAATCACCGTGGCATGAGGTCTTCCAACGGATGGGGTTTTGCTGAGGTGAGGGGTTGTAAGTGGATCAAGACTAGATATTTCCACTGGTTTGGTTTTGTCTATAGGAGAGTAGTTGAAGTCAGAACCTAAAGAGTCTGTGTCTTGATAGTCTATGGATGAGCTTTGGAAAGGATATTCCTCAAGGCATTGGCTACTAAAGTGACCCATTCTTCCACAAAAGATCCACAAAAGTGTCTCGTTGAGTTGGAGAATCCTTTTATTCAGCAACGAGAGCTCGGAGTAGATGGGTTTGACTGGATAGCTGACAAATCAAACGACGATCAACTAGGGAGGAAAGGAGCGCTTGGCTTCGGCCACGGTCCTGACTGTCGCTAGTCTCAGACTCCAATGGTGATGGGTACCGGCACCGATCCTTGAAGCGATCCTTTTAGGCATCTAAGGGGAGTTTTAAAAAGAGGGTCAGTCTTTTGTCTATATGCATGACATGCAGGTGCAAAAGAACCAAATAAATAAATAACGATAAAATCCAAGTACATTCACAAAGCACACATTCATACTAAAAAGGGGTAAGACACCATTTATTTATCATGGTATCCCCCTGAGCACATCACTATGCATCACCTAGGTTTCCACTAGGGATTGCAGAGGAGAGAGCTTGCTCAAAACCAAAATACAGCTAGGCGAGTACTAAGTCTCTTTACGAGGCTTTGATTAAATATAGGTTCAGGCTACTAGGGTTTAAAGGTAAGGAATTTGATCTACAATAAAACAAGTTGGTGGTCTGATACAAAAGGTGAAATCCTACGGGGTAGTAGGGAAGTCTGATGTAGGAGTGGTATTTCGGACGAAGATGCTCCTAGTGATGGGGCGATGTTCTGTGAGGTCCAAGTGCTTGCGCTTACGTCCTCTGGATGTTACTAGAGATCTCTGGGGTGAGGTTGTTGCTGGAGCTACTTATGCTTGTGCAGCATCTTTCTTGGCAATTGGTACGGGACTGGGTAGTCATTTAAATTATCAAAATCAATTTTAAATTAGTAGAGATGAGGGGAAGCAATTCAGGTGAGCAAAGTGAATAAGCAGTCTTAAAAAAGACAAGAGGAGATAGAGAAAGTGAACCAGCAGTAGAAATTGTTCAAATAGATTTAACATTTTACAAAATAGGTAGGTTTTTTTTTTGGCTAAGGGCCTATTGGGATCAGCTAATCCATTATGGATAGATAATCCAAAGCATTCAAGAGAAAATCAAGTGATCCAAATTAATACAAGCAAGTCTATCTTGTAAGGAGCGGAGACAATATCTTGTCCCCAATGTCTACATGACTACGGCTAAGCTGACCAAGCTACAAGCAATTCGTGTACTCATAGATGGTTCATGTGAGTGGTAGGGAATACTGCTGTAGGTTTGCACAAAATAAGGGTATTGGGGTTAAATAATAGGAGTATCAAAATGTGACTATAGGGATATTAGTCGCAAGGACTGCAAAGTCTACGGCCACAAAAGTACTAGGGGTGCTACCTTCCAATGACTAGGTGGTGGTATAGTTGACAGCACAACCCCTAGTGATAGGACAAAAAGAGTAGTGGTTTTCGGACAAGGGTGCTTAAGCTGTTATGGCTTAGCTAATGTCATTGTTAGAGTCAGAACCCCATGCTCTAGGAAAGCTACTTGTCGATCCTAGGACCTACATATGGTCGAAGCTGCTTTTGCAAAAGGGTTCCTTCTCAGCATGTTTGTGACGAACATGATCTTCGGCAAGATGCACTTCCAGGTGTAGATCTTTTTCCTTTTGGTCTTTTGTCCTCGGAACTTCTAGGTACTTTTAGGGATGATGTTCGGTTACCTTCTGCGATTTGGATGTACACCAACAACTCTACCAGGCAAATTTATCCTTTCAGTCTGCTTAGTAGGTAGAGCAGTATTGGTCTTTTAGTCTTTTAGAAAGAGTAGAAACGAAGTTGATGATAGAGCGTAGGCGGGTGATCACATAGAGAGGAGCCTCCCGCACAACAAAAATTGATGAAAGGTGAGATATCCCAGAAATAAAGCAATGGGGACATCCTCAGTATTGGAAAAGCAAAGGTCATTACCAGCCAGGAAGGAACAGGTTCTGGCATGGTTTTCTGAAATTTCGGTTTCCAATGGTATGGAAGGAGCTATAGAAAACACTTTGGGGTTTGGATATTTGTGTCGGATATTCTGTCAATGTCTTCATCACAATAGAATTTGGTTGCCTCTTTGGATATGGTAATCATCATTCGATGTATTTTGCAAAATCAAACTCAATTTTGTAAAGAGTAGGGTAAGGGGAAATGTGTCAGGTAAGGAAAGGAAACAAATGATCCTTTAAAAGAGACAAGAGAAGGTAGAGAAGATAAGCCAACAGTAGAAATTGTGAAAAATTTCTAAGAATTGTATTTATTTAAAATACGTAAGGTCCTTAGCTAACGACCAGGGATAGGGTTCCTACAATCGTATGCTCTGATACCAGCTTTGTCGGCCCCCGATTTTTGGTCCAACCGGGAACCTCGGTGCACCACTGCTAGCCCAGGATCTGTCTTGCTAGCACGACACCTTATACAAAATACCGGATCATCTCATACAATCGAAAATGAATATTATTATTACAATAGAGTTCAATTACATGGTGGCTCAGTTTAACAGGCCGAGTAGGCCAAATATTACAATGCCAAAATGAACTCCTATCAGAGTCTAGCAGAAAAGCGAAAGAAACAGAAAGAAGAGTCGGGTCTCAAGGCTGTGCCCAACCCAAACAGGCAAGCGACTGGAGTCCCGCTTATCACTCGTCAATAGCGTCATCCAACTGGTTCATCTCCTTCTTGTCACCGTCAAGCTGTCCAAATCTATCATCGGATCCACCTAAAAGAGTGAGTGGAGTGCGAGGGTGAGCACGCAATCAAACCGCGCTCGCGAGCCAACACCTAACCTAATACAATATAATGATATGGGCTGTTTGGTGGAGGCTAGGCTATTTTATTTGCATAAAGCCAGATTTACAATAATTAATAGGTAGAAGTCCTATGACTTAGCCAGGTAACAAATCAAAGACGTACTGGACTATATATGCTGAAATTGTTCATCATTGGGGTATTTCAATATGGCGACACCGTATCCATGGCTATGGAATACGTGTCCCATTAATCGGCGGATCCATCCCATGGCTATGGGAATGGTCCCCGAAAGTAGACCAGTACCCATACCTACAACTGGCGTACTGTCTATAAATGGCAAGTCCGTGCCCATACCTACAACTGGCGCACGACTCCCAAAGTGGCGGTCGACTCACCCTCTTAATGAAGAGGCGTGATCGCCTTGAGCTCAACAAAGGCCAGGATCCCATGAATTCAAATAATCATTATCAAGTATATCAAAAGGGGTCATTTGACCAACATTCGCACTCAGGCAGACATGTCACCCAAGTGCATGAGTATTCTCCCGTTCTATGCCGTTTTACGTTGATAGTCGGGACCAGCGACCAGCTATACCATTACATCGTTGATAGCGTTTGCTATGCCGTTGTAATGTTGATAGGATCGATCCGTCATATCTATGCCGCAAATCGTTGATAGGCAAGGATCGACCCATTTGACCTAGACTGGCAAAGGCTAAGCATTTCCAAGGACTTACTAGTCAGAGGAGTTTTAGATTTAAATTCCTAGGATTCCAATGGATAAGGTAAGGAATAATGTCAAGGTTAAGGGTTGTGCTTAATAGCACATATAGTCGAGTGGTAATATCTAGACCAGCTCTATTAGCCTTGTGTTTAACAACATATTATAGCAACAGAATATAAGCATGCAATTTGCATTATTTAAACCAACATAATTTAAGTAAAACATGGGAATTGACATATGAATTAGAGATATTGGCTCGCCTGGACCGAGCGTGTTGTAGCCTGGATTCGGTCTTCGAGCTGTCCTTTCGAGTCTTCCGGATCTATCGTGAATAATCCAAATAGCACAAATACATTTAGAAATATGTCAGAGCATGATGAATGTTATGCAATCGTATCTAATCACATGGGCGACTATTCGCATCGGGCTAAATTGAAGATTATAAAACAATATATCCTACTTATCTAGGAAGTTCCTTGAACTCCACGATAAACGTACTAAGGATGTTATGCATATGTGAATGCTCCTAAATACCCTTAAATATGCTCCCAAAGAGTAAGCCTACCATTTGTATCAAAATAACTTCAGCAAACACTTTTAAAGAGATGGGAAATTTTAGCCGTAAAAGGGGTTTCGTATCTCTAACTAGATAACAGACCAAACTCTTAAAGGACCTAATAAATTTCTAAGGCTAGAAACCTTATAAAGTATATACCAAAATATTTTCATAGTTTGAAATATAGGAATATCTATTAAAACATCTATTTGGGCATTAAATATTAGCCCTAGGGGAGGTTTTCTATTTCTAATAATTATTTTACTATAAACTTATAAAGTTTAGTATTTTTCCTAGGGTGAATATCCTATGTAATGCTTACAGAAAAATAATCAAGAGTTTTATAGGTCAAATAATATTTTAAATAAATGGAATACCATTTCTGGCATTTCTTTTATAAAGAAAATACTACCATAAGGCTATTCTAATTTTCTAGGGGCAAAATAATAATAGGACATGTCCAAAATATTTTTTCCTAAGTCAAGTACAGCATATTCTATTTTCCAGAATTTTCTGAATATTTTTAGAGGTTAAAAACTAGTTAGGAAAGGTTAGATAAGTATTTGTGTGGTTTTCTTTATAAAAGAAATACATAGACAAGAGCTATAATTATTTTGCAGAGATTTCAAATGGTTAAATATATAAAATTATATTTTTCATGGGTCCACTAGATTATATACTATGTTACCACATTTTTCCAAGATTTTTGGAGGCATCTAAGTATTTATTATAAAGCATAATCATTTCCCGAGATTTTCTAAACAGATAAATCTCTGGAAAAATAATGCAAACAGTAATGGGCTCATTGTCACTGTGCGGCCCAAGATTGGTCCGGCCCGAAGCAACGGTGGCGTGGGCACGACCGCAAAGAAGGAGGCGTATTCCTATAATACGTTTACACTTAAACTTACATGTGGGACCTAGGGGACCCACATGTCGGTGAGACAAAGAGGTTCCGTGGGAAAATTAAACCCGGTTAAAAATCAGCGGGTCCCACACGTCAGTGAAACAGGGGAGACCCACGGGTCCTGCGTCTGTGCAAGTGGGGACACCTTGTCAGTGAGCTAAGGGGGGGTTGCGCAGGATTAAAACGAGTGGCCCCACAGGTCAGTGCCATGTCACGCAGAGACGGCGCCGGTGTCTTCCTCTGCTTCAGCGCGCAGCAGTCGCGAGGGGCGCACCCGACTTCGCCGGCGTTTCGCCACGGCCGTCGGGTTCGAGTTGGCGGTCTTGGCTTCGCGATGCCCTCGCGCCCAATGGCATGGGTGACATCGCCGGAGGCGGTCGGAGGCGGCGGCGCCACGGGCAGCGGCGGGGCCGGGATAGAAGGCACGGTCCTTACCGGGATTTGTTTAGGACGACAAGTACCATCCGGTATTGTCCTTGTCGCCGTCCAACCAATGGCGGGCGCGGCGGCTCCGATATTTCCGTGGGGAGGTGTGGTCACGGCCAGGTTTCTCGCTCATAGGCATGTCCAGGGGGAGGGAGCAAGGACAGAGCTTGCATGGCCGTTGGATCGGTGGCGTGGAAGCTTGGCGCGGTGGTGAAGCGGAACGGGACAAGGACTGCTGGTCCATAACCAGGGCGACAATAACGTCACGAGTGACGTTGCTGCGGTTCGAGCTACGTGGCAGCGTCGTGGCTCGGTCGGAGGAGCAGGAATGGCAAGGCCAGGCGCGAGCGGCGCTGCTTGGCTCGGGCAGAGTAGGGCAAGAGAGCAAGGAAGCATAGCACAGAGAGAGAGGAGCCAGGGGGCTTCGGACTGGGCCATGTGGGCCTCGGCCTAGAGAGGAGAATGGGGAAGGTGGGCCAAGTCCAGTGGAGAGATGGTCGGGAGGGGACAAAAAATTCAGGAATTTGAGCCCAAAGCAGAGAAGTGAGGAAAGGAGAAAAGGGAATTTTGATCCCAAGGGTAGAATGGTCATTTCACCGAGATGATTGAAATTCAAATTTGAATCCAAACTATGGATGGAAACGATTAGTGGTCAAATCAATGGCAAGGAAAGAAGGAAGAAAATGGTATTTTTAATCCAGGGGCAGATTGGTAATTTTACTAGACAAGTTCTAATTTGAGTTTAAATTTGAATTTAGGGAGGGAAAAGGGAATATAGATTAACTAAGGGCAAGAGAAAAAAAAGGGGAAAGAATTGGATGCTAAGACTTATAACATTATTCCTAAATAATGATAATACTATTCTCCATCTTGAAAATACTATTTATGGTATGAAAATACCATTTTGCAAGCATTTTGATAAGTATATTCACAATATACATGTAATCCAAGTAATTTATTGAAAAATTAAAGTTTCGTGATCTGAAAATATAAGTGCCAATATATACACATATACTTGCATTGGTCATATATATATATATATATATATATATATATATATATATATATATATATATAAAATTATATAATGCATCGATGTATTTGGGGGGAAGACTAAATAAAAGAGCTTGAAATAGTTGTAGTTTTGTCCAAATGAAAATATGATCTTTGCACAAGGCTATAATGGCACGAAGAGAGATATTGGTAAAAAAGGGCAATTTGGTCAATTTATTACCTAATTCAAATTATATTTGAAGGCAAGGTCAAATGTTAGGTTTTACTATATGGCCAAATTTGAGAAATAAGAAGATATGGCCTTTGTATGTAATATGCAAGACGTAAAGTTGGAAATAGTAGATACCTCAATTGTAGGCTTTTGAATAGTACCAGAAGGTGGAATTTTTGCAATAAATTGGCTATTTAAAAAAATAGTGTAGCTTCTAACTATTATTTAGCTGAAAGGCATTTTATAAGATAAAATGCTTGAAAGCTTTTAGAAGATATCCAATTAATGCCTTTGTACTGTATACATAGATTTGAAGCAATTGAAATGATCATTGGCCTTTTTAAAATCATTTTAGAGGGAACAAAAATAAAGGTTTGCAAAAATGACCTATATATGTATATAGATTTGGATATATGCCTTGAAGCAAAGCCTACAATAGGTTTTCTAATAAAAGAAGAGAAATATTGAATAAGTTTTACCTAACACAAAACATCTTAGTTATAAAAACATGTATTTTTATATCATTGAGCCTAAAATAATATAGTTTAAGACATAAGCCTTCCAAAACATTAAGAGCATTATTATTATTTTAGAATTTTCAAAAATTTTACAAATCCTCAAAAATGGGATGTTACAAGCTAGCAGCTGGTTTACAATTTTGATACACCATCAATTGCGTGGGCGATGGTGCTTGATTAATTGTCTGAATGAAATGCAAACGCAGCACGGCGCTGAGTGAGATAGCGCGGACAAACGAGACGTGCCGGGTCTACTCGGAAGCATATATGCGTGTCTCTGTGCAAAGACATGGACCTCAAGGTGGTGGCCATTGTTGGAGTTAAGCCTGTCTTGTACATGGTTTAGGAAGTAAAGTTTGTTTTAGACAAGGTTACCTCGTTCGAGTCTAGATAGAGTCCGTGTTTGAGTCACGCGCGGTGTGCGCTGGTATATATATCGAGGCGGTGTGCTTCGTTGATGTAATTAAGAAAGTTTCCTCAAAGTGTAATACGTGATTGCTTCCACCAAAATCGATCTGTCCCGGCGGTTTCTTTCAGCTTGGTTGCATCGCTAGTTGCAGAACACGTACTGTTTTGCTTCTGTCCCTGTGCGTGGTCAAGTTGCTGTTCCTGTTTTGGCTACAGCGACTACAGCGGCGTGCTGTCCAGCGCTGCTGCATGCAGTGCCATGCAGAGGGGGGACGACTGGGCCACTGCCTTCTTCACGTGAGTCTGTCTGACACTGTTTGTTCTTGCATGCTTGGCTGGCTGGCTTGGTTTAATTTGCTGCAAACTAACTTGAGCTAGCTAGCTTGTGAATCTGAATGTTACTGACGAATTTGTGCTTGCATGGATCGATGCAGCGATGGGCTGCACCTGTCTGAGAAGGAGGGGAGCAAGATCGTGGTGGAGGAGATCCTGAGGGAGGCGGAGGAGTGGGAGCCGAGCCTCCACTGGAAGGCGATGCCGACGGAGTTTGGGGAGGACTCGCCCTCCTCCGGCCACTCCATGCACCGTCAACCCCTCCGACTGGACCTTCCACAGGCAAATCCAATGGGACTGACCGTACCAGTACCATCCATCGCTCACTGACGACGTACGGCCGGCCAGCCGGAACCCGATCCATCATCCCGATCTCAATCTCGATCTCGCCATATATGACCAGGGTTTAGAAAACCGTTTTTCACCCCGAAACCGCCCTCCTGGCGGGTCAGTTTTTGGCCAAAAACCGCCAAAAACCGTCCAAAACCGGTAAAAACCGTGCAAATTCAAAATCAAACGGGAAATTGGGCGAGGCGGTTTCCGGCGGTTTTTAGCCGAGAAACCGCCGGTCTTGGCGGTTTCCCGGCGGTTTCTGGCTAAAAACCGCCGGGAAAAATGGAAAATCATGGAAAATGGAAAGAAAAGAAAAATAGGTCTAAAAAAATTTTAAAAAATTAGAAAAAATCATAGATGGGTGAGATATATGTGTTTGTAATTTGTTTAATTATGGAAAAATTTTGGAACAACCGTTGATAAATATATGACATATTGAACATGTGTATATGTAGTCAATAATTTGAACAATGTAGTTTCCAACAACAAATATCAATACGAAGTCAATTTAAACATATGAGTTTGAACATATCAATATGAAGTCATAATGTAATATGGATGGTATTTTTCAATAAAAATTTTGGCATGATCTATGCTAATTATTTGAGAGTTGGAACATTCAATATTAAGTCAAATGCATACAAACATATATTGCATTGCATAAGTTTAAGGTCCTTGACGCACTTCATGTTCAAACTATTCTACTATCTACACACATAATTACATTACTTAAATTTTTGCAAAATTACTAATCCTAACATTCTACCAACACTCTGAACATTCTACAGACTTCCAAAAGTACTAATTACTAACATTCTACCAAAACCCCTAAAAACTTGAACTTACAAACACACACACATATAGATCCAGAGAGACAGCGAGAGAGAGAGAGAGAGAACGGCGCCGGTTTCTCTCACCTTTGCAGCGGCTAGCCGGTCTCTCCGGTCGGCTTTTCCCTTCACGGCCATGGCAAAGCAAGACGGCCAAGAGTTCAATGAGGAAGGAGCGGGTTGGGGCGGGCGTGGTGAGAGGAATCCAAGGATATGAGTCACGGGCAGGGAAAGTGAAAGATGCAACCACGGTATAGGATAAGGTTCACGGGGTACTGTGCATAAATAATAAACATACAACTTAATCACTCCCTTAAATATAATTATCAGTCTCAATTTAAAATTTTGCTTCATACAAACCCTTCTAAAAACCATCTAGTTTTTTATAAGATTTTTTCTTAATTTTTTTAAAATTAAAATTCAAATTCAAATTTTTGAATTTGACCGGGCAAAAACCGGCGGTTTCTCAAACCGCCGGCCAGCGGTTTAGCGAGAAATCGCCAGTTTTTGCGGTTTTTCGTCGGTTTTGTTAACCCTGTATATGACATGGCTCATCAGCTAGCTATACGTACGTACGTTGATCATGGATGGACGTCGAGCAGATCATTGCTGCCTATGACTGAAGATCATGCATGATATATAATTGATATATATCATGATTATATATTGTAGCTAGCCTTGGCGTACGTCGAATCATATATACTGGAGTAGCTAGCTAGTACAAGGAATAATAATGCTTACTTGCTTGCTATTGAGTTGGACGGGGTGTGTTGTTGAGATCTCGTCTAGCTGATGGATGTGTTTTCAAATTGCTCGCTTGCATATGCTGCATTCCTTATTTCCTTGTGCATACATTTCTCTTTCTTGTTTGAAAATCGGCCGAGATATATGGTACCCGAATAACATCGGATTTGTCACAAGATAGTACTTCTACACTATAAAGTCGAAAAAAGCGGAAAAAGAACCCATTTGGTCCTCAACTATCGCGTCCGGACCACTTAGGTCCCTCGAGACTATTACCGGACTTGTTTGCCCCTTAACTCCCAAAACCAGACCAATTTGGTCCCTTGACCCGGTTTGTAGGCGGTTTTGGGTGACAAGGACGCCAACATTGTCTGTTTTGCGTGTGTGGACCGCTACGTGGACATGACATGGCACTTTCTCTCTTTCTCTCCTATGCCCTCCTTCTACCTTGCGGCAAAGGTCAGGCCATTGCTGGCGACCACTACTAGAGAATAGGGCATCATAAGCGGTATATCACAAGCGGTTCAATACGCACTGATTCTAATAGTTGCAACACAAGCAGTTCAATAGTTCATGCCAGAAAACCCCCTCTAGAAACGGTTCGTAATACGAACCCCTTCTAAAGCCGAAGCAACAGAAGGGGTTCGTGTCACGAATCCTTTCTAAAGCCCCAAGAACCCCTAGCAGCGGTTGGGGACACGAACCCCTCCGCTACTAGGGCTCATTTTTTGAATTGTTAAAAGGAAAGCTTGCCTTATCTCATCAAAGAGCACGCGTGGGTGGGTTGGCTAGCTGGGTGAGGCGTGGGTCACGAGGAGGGGTGACGTCCTGGGTTCAAATCCCACATACCCCAATATTCTTTACCTTTTTAGACACCACTAGAAGCATCAGTCGCGGTTGCCTACAACCGATTCCAAAACCGGTTCTGAAACCTGTTTCGAACCGGTTGTGGTGGCTATTTCGCTGATAGTGGACAGCGAAGAGGTGGCGCACACAGGGAGAAGGGGTGGATGCCGGCCTTCCGCTGAGCCCCGCTGGAGCACCTCCGACACCAGCCACGAAGGCAAAGGCCTACCTGGCCACCGATTGCTGCGCTCGCCCGTGGCCGCCGCGACACTACCGCCCAAGATGCCACTGTG
Source organism: Olyra latifolia (assembly GCA_036346145.1). NCBI lineage: Eukaryota > Viridiplantae > Streptophyta > Magnoliopsida > Poales > Poaceae > Olyra > Olyra latifolia. The sequence goes on from CM070530.1 coordinate 55,029,174, forward strand.
CTTGCCCAAAGGCATTGGCTCTAGTGACATGCTCGATGCGCCCGATAGCGATGAAGTGGTTGGGCGCAGCAGGCAGAGAGGCAGCGGGGAAGGTGGCGTAGGAAGGTGGCGGGGAAGGCCGTCGCCGACAGGCGGGAGGAGAGACTGAAAACTCACGGCTTAAAGGGTTTAGTCCACCCTAAGCCGCAATCGACCTTGCACAAGCTCTCAACTTTTAATTCTAAGCCTCACACACCTAGAGAAGAGACCGATGTGCACTCCGAAGATCCAAGACCAACAAGTTCAAAGCACTCCGAACCCCTCTCTTGACAATATGACCGAAACCGAAAATCCTTAGACTACTCCCGCATGACCTCGCCGTCGTGCCCAATCACCACTTCGTCTCCGCCAGTTGTCCTTGATTCCGTCTACGTCATTAGGGTCATGAGAATGCCATGAACTCCCTTGCGAGCCTTGATTCAATAAATCATTGTCATCAATACCGAAACCCATATCCAACACAATTTGGTGTCGTAGATGCTCACACATTATCATCTTGTGGGTGATTGTGGGGTGGGGGGCGGCAAAGATGCTACAGCAACCACAAGGGGGGTTATGCACCGGTGGAAGGGGGCGGGGTGGTGTCGGGGACGCCGAAACACCAAGGGACTGGCTCTATGGACGGCGCTCCCCCGGCCAACCTTGTGAACACATAGGAGTAATCCTCTGCCGTGTGAAGGTGAACAAGAATGGAGAAGTCCAAGGCATGAATAGGACGATGGTGTGTTAGGATTAATCTTTTTTTTTAGGTGTTCTTTGTGTGTGTGTTTGTTTAGTGGGCTGAGTCTAAATTAGCCAGGTGTGCTGGCAGTGTAGTGTACGTGCAGGTGTGCTGGCCAAGTCAGAGAGGATGTGAGCGGTGTGGCTTGAAATGTGGATCAAGTCAGCTCAACGGGTGTCTCTGCGAGTGCTGCATGCAAGTGTTTGTCCGGTTCATGCGGCCAAACGAGTGGCCGGTGTGTGCGTGGTGTAGCGTGAAACTTGGGCAAATTCTGTTGCCGTGAGTGTCGCGTGTGCGTGAGTGCTTGCTGAATAAAAGAGCTGAGAAAACCCCAAAAAAGGCTGTGCAGTTTTGGCAGCACAAAATTCTGAACTTGTGCTTTGTGTGTTCTTCAGTTTTCAGTGTTTTTGCCTGACGTGTAACAGTGAGCAGAGTTTTGCCGATTCTTCCACAGAGGTCGCGTGTGTAGGTGTGAGTTCCAACATGGTGCAGAGCCGCGAAACGGGAGGAGGAAGAAGCCAAGGGTGGATCTATGAGCGTAAGCTCAATCTCGAGGGGGATGGTCATGGGTAGTGGGTCTAAGCACAGACCCGGTAGCCTGTGGTGACGGAGAGGGTGTCCACGTGGCCATAGCCCGCGAGGATCTTGTTGGCCACAGCGAGCATGCAGGTGTGCAAGGGGAGATTCACCATGACGTTGGGAACATGGAAGCGGAAGACGTACGGTGCACGCTGCTGATGAAGTAGATGTCCTTGGAGCACAGGATGATATATATATGGCCGGAGAAGTACGTCGTGAGCCTCATATATGTCGGAAGGAGCGTCGGCAGTGTTGTTGTCTTTGTTAATGGTGCTCGCCAAAAATAGCTTAGACACCGAAAATATTTTTCCACACGCGCGGAAAATATAGCTGCCGTACATGTGAGGTCTGGACCTGGGACAGATCAACATGGCACAGTTGGGTGGAAGAAATAATTGGGGTACGGAAACTATATGGCTGTCTGAAATTAAGGCAATGGGATCATTTGCATTGTGCGATGCATGGGACCAGCGAGAGAAGATTTTTTTTCCTTTTGCCAGGCCAAAACCCTCGATCCGTTCCTCGCTCGCTCGATCGCTTGCGTCCGTCGTCCGTCTATAAAATGGTGGAAGACAGTACTGCGTGCGTTGAGGCCCCTCTCCTCATCGTTGTCTTCAAATACTAGAGTTGTTTGCCTAGCTAGCCCCCTACCTGCAGCATCTGATGATTCTGATCACTAGTCGTCGATCCCGCCTCGATCGATCGGGCTCCTACCGCGAGTCCAGCACAAGATCGATCCATGGCCAATTGGCCACCGCAGGTACTATGTACTGCACTGCCTTCCATGCGTTAACTTCTCTCACGAGCACTCGATCGTCTTGTTCTCTCTCTCTGCGCGCGCTTTTGTGTAGGTTTGTTGATGAGCTCCTCATGTATACACACCTTGGTACTGTTTGGTTTAGACGAAAAATGCAAACAATACTCCCTCCGTTGGAATTTATAGGACGTATTACAGATTTGGATTTGTTATTTAATATAGGACACACACAATTTCTAATGTTATTTTAGTAAGATCTTTCCTATAGTATCCTCATTTAAAACATGCATGCATGCGTGTGATTAAGTTCATTTGAAGCATTAATTGCCTCATCTACCAATTAAGTTCAAGGATAAATTTATAACTTGACTATTGCCCTTGGTCTTGGAGCTCATCTCTAATACGTCCTATAAATCTCAACGGAGGGAGTATCGTATTATTACGTATGCGTTCGTGCGCGCGATCCATCGTTGATACGTACGTGTGTGCTGATATATCCACATAACTAATTAATTTCACTACTACAAAACACCACATCGGTCTTGGGTCAAATCGGCATTAGTGCTTTTTTGAACCCAAGCGCTTCGCGTAAGCGATGATGCCGGTTCTCGAGTAAAATCGGCGATGATATCCTCGCTTAACTGTGTAAAAAAATAGAACAAATATTTTTTTTATGCCCGAAATATATACACTAATCATCTACCATCTACTATAGGTTATTAGGACATATTTTCGCGCGAAATACAAATGTTACGTTACCCGGGACTCGAACCTACCCTCACCCTTCTAACCATTCCACCCAATCTCACGTTCTTACTTACAAAGGATATGCATACCTTTTAACCTTTACTTATCAGTGCCGGTTTTTGACAAAAACCGGCACTGAGAAGTTATCACTACCGGTTCTTGTCAAAAACCGGCACTGATAATGAGTTATCACTGCCGGTTCTAGCCAAGAACCGGCAGTGATAAGTTCTTTCACTGCCAATTTTCAAACTGGCAATGAAAAAACTTATCACTGCCGGTTCTTGGCTAGAACCGGCAGTGATAACTTATTATCAGTGCCAGTTCTTGACAAGAACCGGCAGTGATAAGTTATTTCACTACCGGTTGAAAATTGGAAGTGGGAGGCCTAAAGGACTGGCAGTGATAATACTTCACCGTCGGTTTTGAGCAACGAACCGACAGTGATAAGTCTTATCACTGCCGGTTCTCAAGCACACAACCCGCTGAGGTTTACGAACCGGCAGTGATAAGTCATCACTGCCGGTTTTGGTCTAACCGGTAGTGATTGGGGGGCATGGATGACTATTTTAGTAGTAGTGTTTCTTTAGTTGTTCCTTGGGTTGCCCTTGCCCAGCAATTGTGCATATATTAAGGTTGTTAGGTAGTAGCAGGTACGTACGGAGGTGGTGCATGCAAGAGCATATATATATATATATATATATATATATATATATATATATATATATATATATAGGAATTTGCTATTGTCAGTGCGGTGACGGATCGTTCCGTCGGCCAGCGGTGTGGTTCTGAATTCGTGATCAAATTCGACGATCGAACCGACCATCTCCTTCGTCTTGCTGAAATCTCACTCTGACAAAATTTCATATTTTTGATTTTTTACTATTTTTTCGTATTTTGAAATCCGGGATTATTGGAGGTCCACAACTAATTAGATCATGGATTTTCAAAATACGAAATAAATAGTAAAAAATCAAAAAAATGTAAAATTTTGTCGGTAGTGAGATTTCAGCGAGACGAAGAAGATGATCGGTTCGGATCGTCGAATTCGATCACCGATTTCAAAAAAAGCCGCGGCTGATGGAAGCCTCCGTCAGCCGCGGCTGACAATAGTCACTCCCATATATATATATATATATATATATATATAGAGAGTGATGCTATAGTCAGCCGCGGCATTTTTCGCGAAATTGGTGATCGAATTCGACGATCCGAACCGTCCATCTCCTTCGTCTCACTGAAATCTCACTACCGACAAAATTTCACATTTTTTTGATTTTTTACTATTTATTTCGTATTTTTGAAAATCCATGATCTAATTAGTTGTGGACCGTCCAATAATCCCGGATTTCAAAAATACGAAATAAATAGTAAAAAAAATCAAAAAAATGTGAAATTTTGTCGGTAGCGAGATTTCAGTGAGACGAAGGAGATGGACGGTTCGGATCGTCGAATTCGATCACGGATTTTGCGGACAAGCCGCGGCTGACGGAACGATCCGTCAGCCGCGGCTGACAATAGCTCAACTCTCTCTCTCTCTCTCTATATATATATATATATATATACACCTTGCATGCATGCTTTTCTAGTGTTCTACATGCATGCATGATCGAATTAATGTATCTATATATTTCTCTTGAAGCAAATAACACATGAAATTAATTATAACTTCAATATAGAGTATAACATAATTTGGTCGTACAGTATTTCCTCACCCTCTCTCGTCTTGGAGGATACTATTGCGTGCACGCAGCTTCAATTCAATTAGTAGTACTTATCAAGGAAGTAAAACGCATGCAATAACAATGATTTCATCGCAAAAAAAAAAATGCAACAACGATTAATTAATATAATCTAGGAGAACATGATAGCCGCTTTCCTTGCAGCTCACACGTACGTGTGCTTCCTCTTTAATTTGATCCATCCTCATCCCCTCAGCCACCATGCATCGCATCACATCACAATAAAAAGATCGATGCACCCAAACCTCGCCATCGATGGATCAAACGAGTGCATGAGGATGTGAGGAAGCCATGGGTCGAAGGAATCAACGAATGGCTCATCGACGACGACCTGATTTGAGTGGTGACACACTCAGGGCCTTCTTTCCCCTTCTCTTTCTTATGGCTTATGTGCCAAATAAACTCCTTGGCTTATGAGCTAGGAGGGATGGCACATAAGCCGATGAGTAAGGCAGTGTTTCTTTCGGCGGTTGCGGTTGCGGTTGCGTTTAAGCTGAGAATTTGTAACTCCTCGATTAGGACCTCTGAGGGATCAAAAAATTATAGAAAAAATGGTTTTGAGAGCTTTGAAAAGAAATAGTAAGATCTACAAAAATTGGCTACCAAACGTCAAAACGTTTTACTTGTACAAAAATAACAAATTTCCAGCTTATAAGCAAACGCAACGCAAACGCAAAAAGAAACACACCCTAAGTTAATAGGAAGATAGGGGGAAAAGAAGAGCCAGGTCTGGGTGGAGTAAATAGAGGCACCGCGGATGCTACAAGTGCTCTCCGGGGAGGGAAGAGAGAGAGAGAGCAAGACCATGCGGGCAAGGTCAGCAACCGACCAAGGTTGTGTGTGGCGCGCGAGCTCTACGAAGGAAAGCACGGGAAAGGAGTAGAGAAAGGTGAGAGGATGACACGCATGCCCCACATGATGCCCAAGAATTTGAACTCCCTCCAAACTGTTGGCAAAAACCACTATCTAGACAATTCAAAAATTTGTGAGACTTTTGCTGTATGAAGAATAATGCATGATAAACCTATTCCAACTGGAATCATCTCCACTGCCTGAGTAGGTTTTAAATGAAAATTACTCAAATTTGATAGCTTCAAACATTGTTTGAAATTTAAAACTTCAAACAAATTACAAAATATCAGGAAAAGCTAATAAAAAAATTAAGGTTTGTATTATAGCATTTAGAAAGATTCATTTTTTCAACCCTAAGTTGCTTTGAGTTTTGTAGGTCGAGTTTCTTCGCAGGGTCCAAAAACCAAACCAATTTGACAATTTAAATTTAGATTCAAGCTCAAACTCTAATGTAGTGGAAATGCACAATTATGTGAATTAATTATGCTCGTTTTCGCAATCACACTAGGATCTATATATTTGGAGATTCCAACATTAAGCTAGATAGATGGATGATTGAATTCTCAACACTCCTTTCTTCCTGCCTTGTCGTTTTTATGCATGAGCTCATTTCTTCGTGTCAGAGTGCCTTCATCAAGAACCACTACATCCAGGACAACTTCCTCTATGTCCAAGGCCAAGCTAAGTGATTGCACCAAACAAAGACTCCTTCACTTTTGATCAAACTCGTCCTTGAAAAAGCTTTCAACTCCATGTCCTAGCCCTACCTTCTTGAAAATCTTCATGCTCGTGGCTTTGGTGACCGTTAGAGGAATTGGATAGCCATGATCCTCTCCTCTTCCTCCTCTCCACTACTAGGGAACGGGCTATTAGTCTCGGTTGTGAACCCGGTTTCAGTCCCGGTTCTTGAACCGGGACAGCCCATGCGGGACTGATGCCCAAGAGGTATCAGTCCCGGTTCCAACCAGCCGGGACTAATGTGCTACAAATATTTAAAAATAACTCGCGGATATATGGGAGTAGTGGGACTCGAACCCAAGACCTCAAGACTACTCACTCACCCTTCTAGCCAACCCACCTCTCCACGCGCTCTGATATAACTAGGATATGCATTCCTTTTGAACTGCCTGAACGAGATAGTCCTGTTCGTGTTACTTAACCGGATCGATGAGCACCCATGCCACCTGTTTTGTACCCTTTGCCAAAGAACTTATTAGTACCGGTTCAGATCACGAACCGGATCGATGTCGAGCTCAACCGGATTGAAGCATTGGAGGCACGAACCGGGACTGATGTCACTATCAATACCGGTTTGTGTCCAACCGGGACTGATGTGCCGGTATGAAAGGCCTATTCTCTAGTAGTGCTCGCGTCCTGCTTAACGGCTTCCTAGGAGATCCCATCAAACACTGCAGAGGACTTTGGTAAGCGACTCCTTGTACCCCTTCCTCTTCAATCTTGTAATCGAACCACTCCACAGGCTACTTGAGCTTGCCACTTCAAATGGCACACTCTCCCCAATGCAGGGGATTGACACCAATCTATGCACCTCCCTGTTCGCCGATGAAGCAGCCATCTTCATCTCACCGACAAGGATGAGGTCTCTGCCCTAGCTTCTATTCGGCAGTTTTTTGGGGGATGCTATTGGACTCTGAACCAACTTCCTCAAGAGTCAGGTGGTCCCCATCTGCTGCGATGGGCTATAGTTAGACTCCATCCTCTCGGACCTGTCAGCCACGTGCATCCTCCCCCTCACCTATCTCGGCCTACCCCTGTCCATCAAGCGACTCTGCCACGTGCATTTCTAGACGCTTATCGACAAGGTTGTAAGCAGTTTGGATGCTCAGTGTGGTCCCTTCATGTCAAAAGGAGGGCGCATCACCCTCCTCAACTTGGTCCTGTCAGCCCTACTCACCTACCTCCTTTCGATCATCTCCCTGCCTCCGGTGGTTTTTAAGCAAATTGACAAAATCAGGCGCGCTTGGCTTTGGAAGGGCTCCTCATTTGCTGCCAGTAGCCATAGTTGGATCAACAGGGAAATTGTTTGCTCACCCAAGGCCAACAGTGACTTTGGCGTCCTTAACTTGCGCAAGTTTGCTCGCGCTCTCCGGCTACAATGGCTTTGGTTGAACAAGACCTCTCCCTTGTCGTGTTCAGATGGGGAGTTACTTTCTTTCAACAGCACCTATATCACCCTTTTCCAAGCAGCCACTCACCTCTCACTTTGTAGTGGATCCTCATCCTCCTTTGAGCATGACAACTGGCTCTTTGGCCACGCCCCCAAATTGTGGTCCCCCTCACTCTTTGCTGCCTCTGCTAGGAAAAATAGGTCTGTCGCCGAGGGGATCAATGGCTACAATTGGAGGGGATAGGCGGGGATTTGACCATCACGAGAGGCTTCTAAAACGCACTCGCAAAATTCCTTAGAGCAATTTACCGCGGGTGATTGTACCTAGGATTTGCTAGAGATCCCGATCGGGGTTTGAACTTTCCAAACAAGACCTTACTATTATTTTATAATATGGGCTCTTTTCTCTCTGGACTCCAGAGCCCAAGTAGACGAGGTTATTGGCAATTTAGCATTATTAATTTGTGGCCTTGCAAATTTACCACTCAAAGTTTGACGCTCGCCAAAATACCACTCTTACGGATGGCTGTTCGTGGATTTGCTATCTGATGGCTTTTCCAAAATTCGGAGCTCATTTTACTGTTTTTCCAAGCGAGAAAAGACCCCTGTGCCCTCATCTTCTTTCTCCCCTTTTCTTCTTCCTCTCACATCTGGCAGCCATGGACCCGTGCTAGGTTCATCGTCTCCGGCCGCCAGCCCCAAATCCTTGTTCCACATGGCGCCGTGTTGCATGCTCCCGTGCATGATCCCATCCAAATCAAGAGAGAACCACAGAGCGAGAGCCAGATTGAGTCAAGGGGCAAGAGGGAGAGGAGGAGGTAGCCATGCCTCCCGTTGGCCGGTGGCAGTGTCAGCCCATGGCTGTTCTTTGCCGGCAGCGACCATAAGGAGAGAGAGATGAGAGAGAGAGAGGAGAAGGGAGGCGGTCATGGAGGCGAAACAGCAGATGCGGGTTGGCTCGGCTTCCACCTAGAGCCGTGCCACGTGCCCTCATCGCCAGAGCCGCGCACCGCTGCTCGATCTCGCCAGAGCCCGCCGTGCCGCTTGGCGGAGGCCCGCCCATCGCCGGAGCCACGTGCCGTTGCTCGCGCTTGTCGTGCAGGGCCGCGCCGTCGCTCGCCGAGACCCGCTCCACTTGCGATGCCGGGTAGCTCGCCCTGCTCGCATGACCTTGCTGGAGAGTGGAGAGAGAGGATGAGAGAGAAGAAGATAGGAAGAAGATGAGGGTACCATAGTCTTTTCCCACGTGGAAAAATAGTTAAAGGGCTTTTGATTTTTGGAAATGTTCGGTAACGGCAAATCCGTGAACAGCCATCCGCAGAAGTGGTATTTTGGCGAACGCAAAACTTTGAGTGGTAAACCTGTGAGGCCACGTATATTAATAAATGTAAATTGTCAATAACCTCCATCCTCGGCGCTTCTGTCCTCTCCAGCCCCCGTCTCCTCCATCCCTCCCTCCCCCTCCTCAGCCGGGCGGGGCCGTGGCAAGGGGAGGCGAAAGCGGCGGCGTGACAACAGCAGTAGGCATGGCGGGGGGCAGCGGGCGACGGAGAAGGAGGCGAGGCAATGGCTAGCCAGCCGGCTCCTTCTTTCTCCCCGCACCAGCAGCAACGATGAGATGTAGCGATGGATGCGGCCATGCCCATGGCCCTGCCATGTAAGAGGTAGGTGTGTCTTTCCTTCCATTCTTGTAGCCTAACAGGGATGGGGATAGGGAAGAATCGTTTTACTATTTCGAGGATGGGGACGGGAGCTCCATTCTTGTGGGAGAGACGTGCATGCGCTAGCATCACAACCACTGTCCGCCCACTGCTTTCTCGATCGCTTCCTCCATGGAGTCATCGACACACACGCTCATTGGCGTGGCTCCGCCGGCGCCGGCGGGCAGCAGGGGCTCCTAGTCCCACGCGCCGCCACCGCGGCTCCCCTTCTCGCCGCCACGCCGTCGCCTCTACCTAATTTCCTGGAGGCACCGCCGCCGCTCCCCTAGGCTACGTAGTTGCGCCTGCGCGCCCACCTTGCCAGCCCCGCCGCTGCCGCCGCAGACCTCCAAGAGGAGAAAGACGGTCGGTATATTATGTATATAATATGTTGCAGATCCCCAGTCTTTCTTTACAAACTTCAATACTTTTATATAATCTATTGATTCAAAGCACTACTTACTTCGAGTTATTAATTCAAGTCAATACTTGGAGATGTGTTAGGTTTGGGCTTCACATATTGTTGACTAATTAATTTATATTGTTGACTGATTAATTTTCTAGGTGTTGTGGATACTATATTAAACTTGTTGAAAATAGGCTATCACTTTTTCTTGATTACCTTGGGTTTGTTCCTCTCCTATTCGATCCATTAGACATAGATAAGTTAGGCTTCGATCTGCATGCAGCTTAATTTGGCATGCGTTTGTTCGACCGATCAGATGCCATCGAGTTCAGTTCAGTGATATTGTAGACGCCGTTAAAACATTTATATGTATCCTTGTAGAATTTATGTCCCTGGATGTTTATTGATAGCCGACCTCATGCTTTGATTTGATCAGATTAATTTCTATCCAACGTGGCCTGTTCCCTTGCCCCGATTTTTATTGAATTCGTAAAAAAAAAAATCTACTCGGTCAGCACCTGTAACAACAAAACTTTTTGGTTTGCTCTGTCTCGATACTTGGCTATATTATATCTAAACGTAGTCTATAAACGGAATGGACATTAGTACATTGCTGATAGCGGTAGGTTGTGATCTTTATATCCTAGATTTTACGTTTCATCAACTTTGGTTTAAAAGCAAATCTTTTTGGCTGTTTGGACGAAAGGTTAACTTTGTATGATTTCGATACTTTCACCGGTCTACAAAATCTTGGCAAACAGATATAGCTTCCCCTGTCGGTTGGAGCACCTCATGAAACTTCGCAAGGAGGCAAAGCACTTTGACGTTTCAAGCATCAATGCCGAGTTCGGTGAGCACCTAAGAACACTTGCCAAGGTTGCAGTGGGCGAGGCTGATCACAACCAGCTTGGTGTGGGCCCAACTTGGTGCTACCGTTTCTTCGGCAGCTTGTAGAGCTCACACGAGACTTCATTTTTTTGTTCCATTTTGAACTAGTAAAGCAATATGATGGATGCTTGTTTGATGTTTATTAATTTAGGTACTACTCTTTTTATACCTTTTTGTTTTGAGATGAACAACCTATGAGAAGGAGTAAGCATGATAACGAGGATATGAGCTAGAGAGGTGTCATGGTGGGCCAGACCTATACACGTCGTCGCCAGGCCCAAGCTCATATCCTCGGTGGTTAACCTGGCCGTGGCCTTAATTAGGATAAGTTAGCTTGTTGGTTAAGTTAATTATTAAATAAACTTGTTATCTCATAAGTGGATTAGCCACCAAGTTTAGTCAATTGGTTTCCAAGTTGTAGCAGATTCAGTTGTAAACAACACCTATAAAGGCTTAGCTGTGAGATTAATAAAGATCAAGCAATTTAGGGTTTTTACCTGGTTGCTCCAGGCGTCGGCTGCTCCAGCCGCCGCCATCCATCTCCTCCCGATTGCTGCACAATCTCGTGCAGTAGATCGATCAAAACCCTAGCCATAACAAGAGGCCATTAGGTGTGAGAAATGGATGCTCCTACTATGTTGTTTTGCACTTGCTGTACCAATGTGGAAGAAGGGCAGGATACTATGGTGGGGAAATTTAGTTACTAAAATTGGTATCAATTAGTCCATAGTACATAGGTTCATTTATAGCTAACAAGCTAGCTATACTGTTAGAGATGCTCTTAGTTAATGTCTCTGTCGTTGAGCAATTAATGACGCATGGACCTAGGGCTAGGACAAGGATGGAACTTTCCTGTAGACACAGTTAGAGCACCCCCCCCCCCTCCCGAGCTCTAAAATTTGATCCCATATCCTCCATTTTAGGGGTTCCCCTAAAAAATCAGACCCCCTATATATCAGCCAACTCCAAGAGAACCCCAAAAAGGAAAAAAAGGGAGAGGAGAGAGAACCCCTATATTCAGGGAAAAAGATAAGGAATCCTAAAAGACAGGGAAAAGATAGGGCCACCATTGGAGCTGGATAGGGCCCATCAAATTTTAGGATAGGGCTCTTGATAGGAGCGTCGTTGGAGAGACTCTTTCTCTTTGGTGTCAAGAGCCCTCAAGATGTTGTTCCAGGGATAGCACCCCCTGTTTTTCCTTTTTGGTGCCCGTTTGCCAATGTGGTTTGGGCAATGGCACTACATTATGACTAGGAACGTACCGAATTTTAGTACCCGTGTTGCTCTAATTGGCGGCAACTCTAAAGAATCATAAACACTCAAAATTTATTGTCCCCTCCCTAAAGGTACCAAGAGGTACTCCCTCCGTTGATCATTGTGAGGCGTATTTTGACCGTCTAAGTTCATCTTTTAACCAACAAGTAGTCTAATATTATATGAGTTATATGCCACAAAATTACTTTCTAATAGTTATGATTTTGTAGCTATTAATAAACTAGTATATAAATAATAAATAATTTACAATCAAAAGTTACTTTTGGACAATCAAAATACAGTCAACAAAATGGACAAAGGAAGTATCATTTCTCTCTCTTTGTCAAGCCTAAATGCAAGCATTGGTCATGTCTCAGGTTAACCCTTTTCTTCCTGGGATATGTGTGTCCAAAATATAACAATAACCCACCAACTTGATGGCATACCCTGTTAATCTTGTAGACGTCTCCGTAAAATATTGATTCTCCTTAACTTCTATGCGCCTTTGAAATGTAAAAATAGCTTTAGCAATTCATGGCATGAGCTAGTTTATTATGAACAGAGATTAATAATGGTTTGCTCATGCATTAAGAATCTTGTTGCTTGTCTTTGCCTCAGGTACTAAGCATGCCTTCAAGAATATTTTGGCCAGCCTCCCTAAGCCTGGTGGTGGTGAATATGGAATGTTCTACAGCCTTCCTGCACTAAATGATCCAAGGATCGGTAATTTCTATGCCTGGCTCTGGAATATTTTGAGTTTATCCTCCCTTCACTTTATAAGTTACATTACTGTTTAGATTTGGCCTATTGAGTCTGATTCCTTGCATATCGTACACATGCTAATCCTTACACATCTAGCCATTGGCATTTTCAAGCCTTCCTGCACTAAATGATCCGAGGATCGGTAATTTCTATGCTGGGCTCTGTAATATTTTGACTTTATCCTACTTTGGCTCAACATTTTGAGTTTGTCCTCCTTTCACCTTACAATTTACATCCCTATTTGGATTGTGCTGTTGAGTCTTATTTCTTGCATATCGTACACATGCTAATCCTTACACATATAGCCATTGGCATTTTCAACTTTGATCTGTTCCTTCACTTCCTTTCAACAAGGGCGTTGATTTGCCAACCCTTTATGTTAGTTATCCAGATTTTGAAAATGAACTTTTCCCTTATTGAGAAAGCTAGATTTTTCACATTAAAGATTGCATATGGATATATTTTTCATGAGAAACTGCCATGCCATGCATAGCTTGTGACCTCTTTTACCTTTATTTTGTGTACCTGTAGAAATTGCATCGTTATGCTTGTGCAATGTTATTGTTTTTTAACTAACAAAAAACATACTTTTTGTTCTCTATCAGATAAGCTTCCATACTCTATCCGTATTCTTCTAGAATCAGCTATTCGCAATTGTGATAACTTGCAAGTTACGGAGAATGACGTCGAGAAAATCATCGATTGGGAGAACACATCTCCAAAGCAGGCTGAGATACCTTTCAAGCCAGCAAGATGTCTTCTAATGGTTTTGAACCAACACATGACACAAAATTTTATGGTTTATAAATGCCTTTTGCTTATGTTTGGATATACTGTCTAGGATAACACTGGAATCCCGGCGGTTGTAGACCTTGCAGCTATGCGTGATATGATGAAAAAGTTGGGCCATGATCCCCACAAGATCAATCCATTGGTATATCTTTTTGATCTTATTGTCATATCAAAAGTTCAATCTGCTCCATCCATTTCACAATAATACATGCATATTTTCATTTGGAGTAAATTAATGCAGATTCCAGTGGATACTATTATTGACCATGCAGTACGGGTGGATGTAGCAAGGTCGCATGATGCATTGGAAAAAAACATGGAGCTGGAGTTTAAGCGCAACAAAGAAAGGTTTTTTTTCCTTAAATGGGCATCTACTGCTTTCCGCAATATGCAGGTTTTTCCCCCTGGTTCTGGTATCGCACACCAGGTACTTCATGTACAAGGAAATTTTTTATGTCTTTCATCCAAACAACACTTTATTTTTATTTTGTATCTATATACGAATTTCAGGTCAATATTGAGTATCTTGCCAGAGTTGCCTTCAACACAGATGGCATTATATACCCTGACAGCATGGTTGGCGCTGACTCACACACCACTATGGTTAATGGTCTCGGTGTTGCTGGTTGGGGAGTTGGTGGTATTGAAGCAGTTGTTGCAATGCTTGGGCAGGTAAATCTCAATTGGACATCAACATGCACCAGGACATTGACACGTACCGTTTAATTCCAAGGGCAAACATCACTTATTTAGTGTGAGGTATGGGACGTGATGATCCATCACCATACCATTCCTCGTGAGGATAAGATACCAGAAAATGATGGGCTGATTCATCCACCAAAAATCATGGGACGATCCCATGACAGGCTAACCTAACATCGGGTTTAACCAGAAGTCTTATGTCAGGTTCGGCCTGACATACAGCCGACGCAGGCGTAGAGGTGCAGCGGAGGCTGGGTCCGACTCGATCTGCTGATCCTGACCCAGCCGACGCAGCCACCTAGGTTGTTAATCCAGATAAGGCTAGCTAGTTCTATCTAGCTGAAGCTGTTAAGTTGTTAGCGCAAGTTAGATCCTGTAAGCCGCATCCTAAATAAAGGACTAAGCCGGCATTGTGAAGTCCAAGAAATAAAGAGTTACCTCGTTGCTTCTTTCCCTGCTAGGCGCCGGCAGCAGCGCTGCCGTTGCCTTCCTACGCGCCTCGCAGACGCAGCACGTAACATCTTACATGACAGCCAACAAGGCAAACCTAGTGTTTTCTTATAAAAAATCAAAGGCAACCTAGTTAGAATCTATGCAAGCCTTCACACGTCTTTCTGCTGTGAAACTCCAAACCAGCATGCATACTGCTGTTGGTATCAGAGCCTAGGAGGGTGAGGGAGTACTTTCTCATCGAGCTAGCTTTTTGGGGGGAGATGGCCCAAGAGACCTTGGCCCGCTGCTCTGGTTGGGTCTGCAAGTGTAATGCAGCCCAACGACCTGGGGTCCGGACGCGCTAAGTATGTGGCTGGCGGTCCGGCTAACATCGAAAAGGTCTTGATTATTTCCAACACTTAATAAGTTGAGCAACATATATTGCTTGATAGATACTGAATATTGTTTTAGCACCTCTTCATGCACTTCGAGTTGACCCATATGTTATAATTTTGTACAGCCAATGGGCATGATTTTACCTGGTGTGCTTGGGTTCAAGTTGACCGGAAAGTTACGGGATGGTGTTACTGCTACTGACCTTGCTCTTACTATGAGCCAAATGCTGAGGAAGCATGGTGCTGTTGGCAAATTTGTTGAATTTTATGGTAAATATAGCAGAGGAACGTGCCATCATTGATATAATTTTGTTGTTCTTACTATGTCAATTATTTTCATTCAGGTGTGGGTGTCGGTGAGCTGTCTATGCCTGCCAGGGCTACAATCGCCAACATGTCTCCAGAATATGGAGCTACCATGGGCTTCTTCCCTGTAGATCATGTGACATTAGATTATCTCAAATTGATAGGCCGCAGCGATGAAAACGTATGTTTTTTTATCTATATACCCATTTACCCATTCCATCGCTTTGATATTTTGATAAAACTAAACTAAGCATGGATTAGGTACGGTCGTCAAATTGAAGTGGTGATCAAATCAATAGTTTCGCATCACATTTCTAATCGTTAGTGTTAGATCTAGCTAATGATCTAATGACAATGAGTCTTAGCCTAAACATGATTACCTAGTTCTAATGCGGAATTAGGTGTACTGACCGGAAGAGTTTGAAGCCATTAGCGCCTTGTACTCGTTCGGAGTTGTCGTAGGAGAAGTAGAGGATGCAGCGAAGGGGACGCCGGCCTTGAACAGCGTTCGTCGCCGGCGAGCAGTCGGTGGGTGGCGGCGGCCTTCGGGACACCACCTACACTGTCCCTGGACAGCCCTTCGACGCTCCTCCAGCGCCGATGAGGATCGGCAGAAATTAGGGTTTTGGGAGAGTGGGAATCGTGCGTGAGATCGTCACCTCACACACGAGCTCACCTCTTCCTTTATATATGGCGCTGAGGAGCTCGGGGGCGTGTCCCATTGTTTGGAATGCGCCTCCGATCATGACGCGTAATTAAGGCACACACTAATCACGGGATTAGCAGTGTATTAGGAAGGTTTAATTAGGAAGGTCACTGCGTGTGCGGGATTTGGGGTGGCAGTATCCCACGCAGTCAGCCAAGATCAACCAACATTCTCCCACTTGATCGAAAGGCTATCATAATGCATTCATTCTAAGTAAAATAGTAGTCCAAAGTAATGTGTTTTCAACAGCAAATGAAAACGCCATTGAAACACCAGTACCTATAGTCCACCATAATACCTCGATAGAATACTAGCTTAGTCATAACGGGTGTTGATTGACTTAATGCCCCTATATCCAGGATCATGGTCAAAGGTCCTCCAATAAACCTATGCCGACAGTATGTTCTTTAAATAAGTTAGGAGGTAAGCCTTTGGTGAGCGGATCCGCGAGCATTGACTTAGTACTAATATGCTCAATTTTAATAGTTTGATCCTGGATTCTATCTTTCACAACATGATATTTAATGTCAATGTGTTTGGCAGCACCACTTGACTTGTTGTTACTCGAATAGAAAACTGCAGCTTTATTATCGCAGTATATAGTGAGTGGTCTTGCAATGCTGTCTACCACTCTCAGTCCCGGGATAAAGTTTTTAAGCCATACGGCCTGCCGCATTGCTTCATAACATGCCACAAATTCTGCTGCATTGTCGATTTATGCGGTTAGGGATTGTTTGGAGCTTTTCCACGAAATTGCTCCTCCTGCTAGGGTGAATATGTAGCCTGATGTGGATTTCTTAGTGTCTACACACCCTGCAAAATCAGCGTCTGAATAACCCAAAATTTCAAGGTTGTCAGACTTTCTATATGTGAGCATGTAATGCTTAGTGCCCTGCAAATAACGCAGACCTTTTTAATGACCTTCCATGGGTCTAGACACAGGTTAGACTGAAATCGCCAAGCATCCGGTAACAAATGCCAAGTCCGGACGCTGCATGACTTGAGCGTACATTAGGCTTCCGACAGCCGAAGCATAAGGAATCATTTTCATTTGATCTGATTCTAATTGATTCCTCGGGCTTTGAAATAATCCAAATTTATCGCCCTTAACTATTGGAGCAGGCGTGGCAGAGCACTTACTCATGTTATACCTTTCAAGTACTCTGTCAATGTATGACTTTTGAGATAATCCTAGTACTCCTTTAGACCTATCTCGGTGAATTTCAATGCCTAGGACAAAACAGGCTTCACCGAGATCTTTCATATCAAAATTAGAGGATAAAAATCCCTTAGTCTCATGCAGCATATTCTTATCGCTGCTTGCTAGCAATATATCATCAACATAGAGTACTAGGAAAATGAATTTTCCACCCTTATTCTTGATGTATATGCAATTATCCACCTCATTCTCCTTAAATCCGAAGTTTCTGATTATTTTATCGAATTTAAGGTACCATTGTCTAGACGCTTGTTTAAGTCCATAGATGGATTTCTTAAGTCTGCACCCCATATGTTCCTTGCCTTCCACGACAAAACCTTTGGGTTGTGCCATGAAAACTTGTTCATGCAAGTCACCATTAAGGAATGCAGTTTTAACATCCATCTGATGGAGCTCTAAATCATAATGAGCAACGAGCGCCATAATGATTCTCAATGAATCTTTCTTAGAGACAGGGGAAAAGGTCTCATTGTAATCAATTCCCTCTTTCTGTAAGAAACCTTTTGCTACAAGCCTTGCCTTGAATCTTTCGATATTCCCTCTAGAGTCATGCTTAGTTTTGTAGACCCATTTACAGCCTACTGTTTTGACTCCTTCAGGAATTTCTACTAAATCCCAGACACCATTAGTGCTCATAGACTTTAATTCATCTTCCATGGCTTCAATCCATTTAGATGAATGTTCACTTGTTATGGCCTCTTTGAATGAGGTGGGGTCATTCGCCTTACCAATGTCTTCACCAAGGAATACTTCATAATAATCTGGTATGGCAGACCTCTTCACACGCTGTGATCGTCTTATAGGTTCATTAGGGATCACTGGCGGTTGCGGAGATTGTTGAGGCACTTCTTCGATTATTTGTTCATCGATGCCACGAAGGTTGTTGAGGTTCATTATCGGTTCATTAAAATCCTCAACAATGGGTGCAACTCCAGAATTTTCAGCTGGAGATGCTACAGTCTGAGGCATTGCATGAGGAATGGGAAAAATACACTCTTGAGTTATTGGTAATGGGACATGAGCCCGAATTTACTCAAGGTCTATCTCCCTTTGTTGTGAGCTCCCACTGATTTCATTGTCCTCTAAAAAGACCGCGTGTCTAGTTTCAACGAATTTAGTGACACGATCTGGACAATAAAATCGATATCCCTTAGATCTTTCTGGATATCCAATGAAATGGCAACTCACGGTTTTAGGGTCTAATTTCTTTAGCTGTGGGTCAAATAATCTGGCTTCAGCACGACAGCCCCACACACGTAAATAATTAACTATCGGTTTCCTCCTAGTTCATAATTCATAAGGTGTCTTAGGTACAGACTTGCTAGGAACCCGATTAAGTATGTGGGCAGCCGTTTTTAGTGCCTCCATCCACAAGCTAATAGGCAGACTGGAATGATTAAGCATGCTCCGTACCATATCCATAAGTGTACGGTTGCGACGCTCTGCCACTCCGTTCTGCTGAGGTTCTCCGGGCATAGAGTATTGGGCGACTATGCCATTTTCTTGAAGGAATCTCGCAAAGGGCCCAGGTATTTGCCCATAAGGAGCATGTCTCCCATAATATTCTCCTCCACGATCTGATCTCACTACTTTGATCTTAATGTTATGTTGATTTTCGACTTCAGCTTTATAGATCTTAAATTTATCTAGTGATTCAGAACGATCACGAATGGGGAAAATATAGCCATAGCGAGAGAAATCATCAGTGAATGTAATAAAGGAATCATAACCATCCACTGATGTCACTGGGAAGGGCCCACAAATATCAGTGTGGATTAATTCTAAAAGACCCGTACTCCTAGTGGCTCCTTTCTTAATTTTCTTAGTGAATTTACCTTTAATACAATCTTGGACAGTGGTTCGCGTCTGAAAAATCTAAGGGTTGGAGTATCTCTTCTCTAATGAGACGTTCCATTCTCCCCCTAGAAATATGGCCTAGCGACGATTGCCATAATTTCGATGACGTCTCACATGTCTTCTTATTCACAACAGTACACACATTTAACACAGATTCATCCATAGAGAGTAAATAAAGTTTGTCTTGCTCGAAGGCAAGACCAATAATGTCATTATTTAACTTAATAAAGCATTTCTTGTCCACAAACTCACATGAATAACCTGTTTTAGTCAATACAGAGACTGAAATTAAGTTCCTCTTAACACTAGGAACATAAAGAACATCAAAAAGATAAAGATTGAAGCCGCCTCCTAATGCAAGTTGAAGAGTTCCAACTGCCTTGACTTCAATCTCAGTTCCATCAGCGACCCTAAGACTTCGGTCCCCTGTTCTTATGGTCGTCACGGAACGCAATCCCCTTCTTTGCTAACCACTGCCTGAATCCCGCACAGTCCCTCTGTGCATGCCCAGGCTGCTTGCAGAACTTGCAAAAGAAGTTTCCTGCGGCTGGTGGTGCAGGCGGTGCAGGAGGTGGTGGAGGTCCATGAGCAACAGCCTTTCCCTTCCCATCATTTTTAGGAGGGTGATAAGGCTTCTTATTTGGCTTAAAGCCACCAGACTCCCCCTGATTCTTCCTCTTGCCAGAGCTGACAAGATGAGCCTGCTCCTTCAGCCTCTCTGCCTTCTGCCTCTCTTCTTCCTCAACAGAGTGGCTTATCAGTTCAGCTATGGACCACTTCTCCTTCTGAGTGTTGTAGTTGATCTTGAAGGGTCCATACTCAGGTGGCAATGAGCTCATGATGAAATGAACAAGAAAGCCATCAGAAATGGCCATGTCCATCCCCTTCAGCCTGGCTGCCATGTCAGTCATGCTCATAATATGTTCCCTCACACCGCTCTTACCATCATAGCGGGAGGTGAGCATGCGCATGATCAAGGTACTAGCATAAGTCTTGGAGGTCCCCTTAAATTTCTCCTCAACATTAGCCAAGTACTGTCTAGCACTTTCGGAATCAGGGATTCCTCCCTTAATCCCGACAGAAATGCTATTCTTGATGATCATCAGTGACATGCGGTTAGACTTCTCCCACCGTTCCGCCTTCTCATCATATTGCTTCTTGAGATCAGCATAATTCTCAACATTAGGGGCGGGTGCGATGGGAGCATCCTCTCGTAATGCTAGGTCAAGGTCCAAGACCCCTAGCGTAATGAGGATCTTATCTTTCCACGAGGGAAAGTTAGTGCCATTGAGCTGTTCAATGCCATTAATCTGAGAGGCAACATTGTTAATCGCTGAAAAATAATAACAAATTTAATCAATAATTGTAACAATGCCATATATGTAATTAATCCTACGTTGGTCTGATTAAATACATATAAATGACAAAATATCATAAAATTTCATTTCGCATCACCGTTGGGCAGAAAACGAAACGAAATTTAACAGCAAAAATTAATTCCTAAATTGCATCACCGTTGGGCAGAAACAAAATAGGAATTAAATATGTAAGAAATGACTTAAAATTACTAATAAAGTTGGTTATACATAATTTTAAGTCAAAATCAACTCTCTAATTAAATTTCCCGTTGGTTCCATTTAATCAGAGATTATAAAATTTCCAGAAACAATTTTATCAATTTTCAGCAATTTAAAGGCATTAAATAACACAAATTACACGGAAGAAGAATTAACAGACAAAAATTAAGTTAATTTGCTTTATCGGGCCGCATACATGGCCCAGTTCAGCTGAAAGTGCGCTAGATAGGCCCATTAACCATCAGTGGCCCATCTAGCGGCTTGAAAACGCCGCGGCCGTTGGATCAAATCCAACGGCGCGTGATGGCTTGCGCGGGACCAAAATCCAACGCCAGTGGAAAACCCTAAGCCACATTTCCATTTTTCCCGACTCCACCCGCGCGAGGCGAAAACGGCGGCGGCGACTGAGGCGAGATGAGCGGCGGCACGCGCGGCTGAGGGAAGCGGCGGCATGCACGCGACGGCATGCACGCTGGCCGATGGCGCGAAAGCTGCGAATCGAAGCGAACGCGAGGCGGTCAAAGCGGCGGCGGCGTGATCGAGGCGCAACGCCGGCTCATGCGCGGCCTTTGATGCGCGATGGCGACCGCGAACGGCGTGATGTTCGCCGGCGACGCCACGGAGGGCGACCACAAACGTCAGGTGAGTACCCGAAGGTTTGATTTTTGATCTTGAGGCTTAGGGTTGCCGATTTGGGGATTTTTGTCGATTCGGCCAAAATTGTTCTTATCTCTCCTTTTCTTCCCAAATACATCACTATTTTGACCCGAAATCATGTCCTATTGCGGTTAATCCGAGCCGAAATTTTGGGGAAAAAATTTTAGGGTTTCGGGTTTGGATGGAATTTGGGGGTTTTTGATTTTAGTTGTTAATTTGCCCAATTCACCTCCTTCTCACTGCTATTCTAACATTAGTTTAAACTAAAACTCACTAATTAGATCCGAGTTAGACATGACAGTGAGCAAATAAGCAAAATACCGAGACATTAGGGCCTAATCCGACGACTAATTTAGAGGCTAAAAGTGGCTTCTAAGGTTTATTCCGGGATGATGGAATCATGTAGGCTAAGCAGTGGCTCTGATACCAAATGTTAGATCTAGCTAATGATCTAATGACAATGAGTCTTAGCCTAAACATGATTACCTAGTTCTAATGCGGAATTAGGTGTACTGACCGGAAGAGTTTGAAACCATTAGCGCCTTGTAGTCGTTCGGAGTTGTCGTAGGAGAAGTAGAGGATGCAATGAAGGGGCGCCGCCTTGAACAGCGTTAAATCGCCCGGCGAAAGCGATCGATGGGTGGCGGCGGCCTTCGGGACGCCACCTACACTGTCCCTGGACAGCCCTTCGACGCTCCTCCAGCGCCGATGAGGATCAGCAGAAATTAGGGTTTTGGAAGAGTGGGAATCGTGCGTGAGATCGTCACCTCACACACGAGCTCACCTCTTCCTTTATATATGGCGCTGAGGAGCTCGGGGGCGTGTCCCATTGTTTGGAATGCGCCTCCGATCATGGCGCGTAATTAAGGCACACACTAATCACGGGATTAGCAGTGTATTAGGAAGGTTTAATTAGGAAGGTCACTGCGTGTGCGGGATTTGGGGTGGCAGTATCCCACGCAGTCAGCCAAGATCAACCAACAGTTAGTGGTTGGGGTTCACGATGGCATTTTCTGGCGTGACCTTTTTTCTAACTTCCAGTGGCAAGTGCCGTTACATGTAGTTCCTCGGTAGTCCCGAAAACCCTCTGCCCCCAATTGCCATTGGGTTTGTCTTCCATTGCTGTATAGACTTTGCTATCATGCGACCAATTAATGCACGTTAAGTTGTTTTTCATTGTTATATAAGTTAGCTACCATGAGATAGGGGCACGTGCACCAAACAAAATGTGTTCAAGCTCTACAACCAGTCTTCCAGCATCCCCTTAAATCCGATCCCCCTTCTGACTGAATCCCCTCCAGGGTTTTAAAAACCGAAACCGGATCCGAAACCACTAACCCACCGGGCCGGTTTTTAGGTTTTTCAAAAAAAAACCGCTAAAAACCGCTAGAAACCGGTGGAAACCGCTCAAATTTAAATTCAAACGAACCGCGCAAGCCACCGGTTTCCCGGCGGTTTTTGCCGAAAAACCGCCGGTTTTACCGGTTTCTCAGCGGTTTTTAGCGAAAAACCGCTACAAAAATCAGAAAAAACCATGAAAAATGGGAAAATAAAAAAGGTCTGAAAAAATATAAAAAATTGAAAAAATCAAAATTTTGTTTCATACAAATTGTTCTACTCAGCATCTAGTTTTTTATAAGATTTTTTAAAATTTTTTTAAAAAATCAAAAATTTTGAATTGAACCGAGAAAAAACCGGCGGTTTCTCAAACCGCCACACAGCGGTTTGGCGAAAAACGGCCGGTTTTTCTGGTTTTTTGTCGGTTTTTAAAACCCTGATCCCCTCTACGGCCTCCCTACCCTGGAGGCCTGCCTACCTTGCAGCCTCCGGCCCCTCGACCATATATAATTTAACCATATGAAGAGTTCTACCTAAATCACTCTGTAAATTATATCTTGTATTTAATTTGATTAGGTGTCAATGGTTGAAGCATATCTGCGAGCTAACAAGATGTTTGTGGAGCGCCATGAGGTATGCCCTTCATTTTTTTGGTGTTACAGCGCTTGAATTTAATTTATTTGTCAATTAGAGAATAGACATATTTGCATTCATGATGGCAGCCTCATACAGAACAAGTTTACTCTTCATGTCTTGAGCTGGACCTTAGTGAGGTGGAGCCTTGTGTTTCAGGCCCCAAGAGGTATGGTCTTAATTAAAATTCTTCTCATTGGACACTCATGGGGATTTGCATTATGATGTACTGTTTGATTTATGAACCTATAGGCCTTATGACCGTGTCCCATTGAAGGAAATGAAATCAGATTGGCATGCTTGCCTGGACAACAAAGTTGGCTTCAAAGTAATTAAGCCCTCAGTTCTCTAGCATAGTAGCATATTATCTTTGCATTACGAAATTTTAAAAATATTGTATACATTGCTCACCAATTACACGAAAAAAAACTCCAGGGTTTTGCAGTGCCAAAGGAACAACAGGATAAAGTTGTGAAATTCGACTTTCAAGGACAACATGCTGAAATCAAGCATGGCAGTGTTGTTCTTGCAGCAGTATGTAGTTCCACAAACACATCAAATCCTAGCGTTATAATCGGTGCTGGTCTTGTGGCAAAGAAAGCTTGCGAATTGGGCCTTGAGGTTTGTTTAGTTGATCTTTCATAATGTGCTCACATATTGTTGTATTGATAATTCTTCTCCACGGGCTTGTAACGTGTGGTCGACAGCGTCTTGATGTACTCCATTGCTTTTTCTATGCTTTCTTTTTTACTGTGGAATAACACTCATATTCAGGTGAAGCCATGGGTGAAGACAAGCCTTACTCCTGGAACCAGGGTTGCCAGTGAATACTTGAAATATAGGTATCTTTTTGCCGTCCAATGGTTTTAGTGAAACATGGATCCACAATGTGCATGTATCTCATGCCATGTTTAAATCAAAACTTATGATTTTTTTTATTTAGTGGCCTTCAAGATTATTTGGATCAGCAAGGGTTCCATCTTGCTGCATTTGGCTGCGCCACTTGCACCGGCAGCTCTGGCGACCTTGATCCATCCGTCTCAACTGCCATCACAAAAAATGGTATATCTATTAATTTCTTTATGCACGCTGAATAATTTTAGCTACAATAATATGTGTACAGTGCTAGCTTATGGTACGTTTACCCTTGCGTAGATATTGTTGCTGTTGCCGTGCTATCGGCCAACCGTAACTTTGAGGGTCGGGTGCACCCTCGATCTCACTCGAGCTAACTACCTCGCCTCGCCGCCTCTGGTGGTAGCTTATGCTCTTGCTGGCACTGTAAGGACTCCAATACTCCATGGCACTCCTCCACTTCGATGTCGCACATAACTTATTCTGCACGAAGGGCTGGCTGGTCAAATATGTGTGCATGACTTGTATTATTTTTATGCTTTCCCTGTGTATTGGATTATAGGACTGTTATCCTTTAAATAAGCTAACAAGGGGTGAATGACACGGAAACTTTTTTCACCCGAAACAGATTTCTGGCCCATCACTAAACGCATATATATAGATCTAAATCCGTAAATCTGATTTACGTATAAATTTGGACAATAAAAAGTAGACGATCTTGCAAATCCAACCCGACAAAACTCACATCAATTGGACTTCTAGGTCTAGAGATATTAATGGACGAGAATAGACAAAACCCTAGTTGAAAACTCAAGAAATTAATTGCAGCATTAGCATCTTTCAACGTCAATTCAAGCAAAGGACATTTAGCACAAGAAGTTGATTCACTAGAGGCACAAACATATTTCTCATTTTTCGTAATTCAGTCTTTAAGTTGCTCTAGAGTTCAAGCATGCACATACATTCCTAAAAGAAGTAACCTCAACATAAACTAAGTCACGTGTTTTGTAAGAATCATCATTAAACCGTGGAACACCACTCACATGAATATGTTATACATAAGCAAATCATGCTATCACAAGCATATTAGGAAACACATGCACATCACCACGTGCACCACACTTTGCACCCTAAGTTCATTACTAAGACAAATTTTCATCACATGAACTTTTGCCTTTTCAGGTTGACATTGATTTTGAGAAAGAACCCATTGGAGTAGGAAAGAGTGGCAGGGAAGTTTACTTGAGGGATATATGGCCCAGAAATGAAGAAATCGACCAGGTATGGGAACTTCAACCTTTCAGCCGAAGTATACTTAAGGGATATACTTACGGTTTTAGATATTGCAGTTTCTTTAACATACATATTTGACCATTATTTTTTTATAGTTTTTCGCTAATAAAAGTTATTGAAAATTATACGCGATGAAATTATTTATAATGACGAATCTAACGATAAAGTTGCACATGACAATTTGAAATAATTTTGTGTATACCAGTGATCCAAATTCCAAAAGGCTAACCTCACACATTTTAATATAACATATGAATCTATATGTAGTTCTGACCTGTCTACCATATCTAGCTACATTGGAGAAGTAATTCTGTCTCCACTAGAATTCTTTTTGCAACTAATCCGCTAGAATTTTTTTTGCAACTAGTAACTTTAGCTTTTGATCAACAGGTTGTGAAATCCAGTGTGCAACCTTACATGTTCAGACAAACATACGATTCCATCATGAAATGCAACCCGAGGTGGAACGAGCTCAAGGTTCCGGAGGCGGCGCTCTACCCATGGGACCCAAGCTCCACCTACATTTGCAAGCCCCCATATTTTGAGGGAATGGCCATGTCCCCACCTGGCCCCCCCATGGTGAAGGATGCCTACTGCCTGCTCAACTTGGGGGACTGCATCACGACGGACCATATCTCATACTCGGGGAGCATCTCTGAGGACAGCCCCGCCGCCAAGTACCTGTTCGCGTGTGGCGTGGACCGGAAGAGCTTTAGCTCCTACGGCGGCCGGCGTGGCAACAACGAGGTGGTGATGAGGGGAGCCTTTGCAAATTTAAGGCTTGTGAACAAGCTTGTGGATGGAGAGGTTGGACCCAAGACAGTTCATGTTCCTACCGAGGAGAAGCTTTATGTCTACGATGCGGCCATGGTATATATGTTGCTGGTAGCATATACATGTGAACACTATAAGCATTAATTAGGTTTTACTTTTACTGTGGTCATAGTTGATTCCAACTTGCCGTGATGCAGAAATACAAGTCCGCGGGTCACGATACAATCATTATTGCTGGTGCTGAATATGGGAGTGGCAGCTCTCGTGACTCCGCTGCCAAGGGACCAATGCTCCTGGTAAGTTCATAGCTGCAGATTTAATATATAGTGCCTTAATCCGGTGATCCAATTCTCTTGCCAAGGGACCTATATATGCGAAGATGAAGCATGTGGTGTTTACAGGGTGTCAAGGCAGTGGTTGCTAGGAGTTTTGAACGGATCCACCGAAGCAACTTGGTGGGGATGGGGATCATTCCTCTCTGCTTCAAAGCTGGTGAGGATGCTGATTCACTCGGCCTTAATGGACGCGAGCGCTACACCATTCACCTCCCTACCAGCATCAGTGATATCCATCCCGGCCAGGATGTGACAGTAACAACCGACAATGGGAAATCCTTTACTTGCACTCTTCGCTTGGACACAGAGGTAAGTACATTCCAAAACCTGGTAGATTTTAAAGCGAGCGAACACCAGTAGATTTTGCTATTTCTACCTAGACAATCTTTAGAAGCTTCTGATCAGATGGTTCAGTGTAAATCACACATTCTGTTCTTGGTTGTCATGCAGCTGGAGCTGACATACTTCAACCATGGAGGCATCCTCCCATACATGATACGAAACCTGGCAGGACAGTGAAAATAAGTAAAAGTTTATTGGTGGAAATAAAAGGTTGGTGTCTTTCCGATCTAGCTAGGGTCCTTTTTTAGCAATGTGACAATCACAAAAGGAAGTACAGATATGCTAAGTGGAATATAGTTTGCTGACCTAAGAATCAATATGAATTGGTGGTTATCCACGATTTTGATTTGAAAAGTTAATTTGCTTAGTAAGTGGCTATATTCAAGCTTTTAAATGAGTATATACAAGGTTTGGCAAAATCTTTTGAAGAGAAAGTATTGATACAATAAGACTATTTAATTGGTTAACAACTCAGCTGATTCTCGTTTCTAGACTTGGTTAAAAGTCAAAGTTCCTTTGCTTTCTTTTGATACATTTAGGTTAGAAAATAGTCCTCAAGTTACATTTTGGAAAAATACTTGTTTAGGAGGCAGTCTTTGCCGACTAGTATCCTCTTCTTTTGGATATTGTTTGAAAGAGGCATGCAAATATAGCAGAAATTCTTTTTGTTTACTTTGCAATTTGTTTGAGAATTGGTTAATTGGTATTGGAGTAGACTTGCGAGCCCTTATTATTATCAGGGTGGCGGTAATTCTTGGGTAGATTATCAGACGTACTCCAAACAAATTGTTTCGTGATTGTTAAGCAGGGGCATGTTGGATGGCCATGATTGTTTGAGCTTATACCCCTTCTTAAAAAATAATCCCTCCATTTCTTTTTATATGGCATTTTCGGATTTGAAAAATCCCTTATAAACATACTTTGACCACTTCTGTCAAAATATATCATCAATAGCTATAAAAAAATAATATCATATCAAATGATATGTGAGATACAAATTTAAGGTACAAATTTTGTATACTAAACATACATTTAATTTAACTAATTGTTGATCAAACTTTTTTCAAATTGTCATACACCCCATAAAAGAAAAAAGAGGGAATGTCTGAGGTGGTTTCCGTTCAGTTGGTTTGTGTACAGATTAATTACAAATTTTGTTCTTGGTTGTGGTGCAGGTCGAGCTGGCATACTCAACCATAGAGACATCCTCCCGTACATCATCCGCAACTTGGCAGTACAAGGGCATTATTTTTTTATGAACTGATTATTTTTACTGTTGATTCTTTGGTTCCATGCTCTCATCCAGTTTCCTGGTGCCACTTTGGTATGTAAACAATATCATCGTACTTATGCATTTCTAAATGAATAAGCTTCGAAGATCTACAGAAAATTTTACGTGTCATGGCCACCAGCTTTGCTAATTCCGGTGAATTTTCAGGCCCCAAAATCACCTTCTAAGGTGACCTACCCCTTAGATTTTCTAGAGCGTCAATTTTCATTCGATTTCGTTTGATACGGGGTGATAGAACTGCCTGCTTCGCGTGCGTCAACTATTCTCCTTATTCGAAGCACTACTAGAGAAACAGCCTTCCATACCGACTTATCGGTCCGGTAAAGATCTGAACCGGTATTAATAGTAGCATCGATCCCGGTTCGTAGTTCCAAGGCTTCAATCGGTTAAATCGCTCACATTAGTCGGTTGGTAATACCAACCGGATTGATGCTCCTCCCATGCAAGCTAGTACAGCCCAGTGGCATGGAAGCTTCAGCGATCGGTTGGTATTACCAACCGGATCGAAGTAAACCTTTAGTCGGTTAGGTATTCTGAACCGACTAAAGCCTCATCTAAGAATCTTTAAAAGGAATGCATATCCTAGTTATATCAGAACGCGTGGGTGGGTGAGTTGGTTAGAAGAGTGAGTGGGGAGTCACGAGATCTCGGGTTCGAGTCCCGCATAAGCCATATGTGCGCATTATATTTTTAAATATATTTCTAACATCTATCCGGGTTGAAACAGCACCGATGGCTCCATGCCATCGATCCCGATTACCTATCCGGTTCCAAAACCGGGATTGATGCTGGTTTGGAACCGGGATTGAAGGCTCAATCCGTGGTAGTGAAGGATGCTTTCTAGCAATCCTAGATTTCAACGAGATTCAGAGCGGTCCCATATTGAGTTTGAACCAGAGTTCGATGTGTTTTGAGCCTTCCACGTATCTAATCTGGAGCACCCTCGGTAAAACAGGGACATCTTTTGCATACAGAATCAGAATTTAGCGTTTCATGACACTTCAGACATTTACTAAAATGTTACACGTCGTGGCCACCGGCTTCGCCGATTTTGGCAAAGTTTTGGACCCCAAAATAACCTTTATGGTGACCTACCCCTTGTTATTTTGAGAGAGTCGACTTTCGCTCGATTTCGATTGAATATGGGGTGATTGAATAGTCTGCTTTGCGTGCACCACCTATTTTCCTTGTTCTAATGATAATTTCTTAGCAAATCCTAAATTTCCACGAAATTTGGAGCGGTCCAGTATTTAGTTCGAACCTGAGTTTTTCTGCGTATCTAATTCGGAGCACCCTCAGTAAAATAGGCATAACTTTTACATACGGACTCGGAATTCTATTTTTCAGGACACTTCAGACATCTACAGAAATCTTTACACGTCGTCGCCACTGGCTTTGTCGATTCCGGCAAAGTTTCGGACCCAAATCACCTTCTAAGGTGACCTAACCCTTGGATTTTCGAGAGCATCGACTTTCACTCGATTTCGATTGAATATAGGGTGATAGAACGTCTTGCCTCATGTGCATCACCTATTTCCTTGTTCCAATGGTGTTTTCTAGCAAATTCTAGATTTCAACAAGATTCGGAGCGGTCAAATATTGACTTCGAACTCGATTTCAATGTGTTGTGAGCCTTCCACGTATCTAATTGAGAGCACCCTCAGTAAAACATGCATAACTTGCATACGAACTTGGAATTCTGCATTTCAGCATACTTTGGACATCTCAAGAAAATTTTACGTGTCGTGGCTACCGGCTTCGCCAATTCCGGTAAAGTTTTGGACCCCAAAATCACCTTACAAGGAGACTACCCCCTTGGATTTGGAAGAGCGTCAGCATTTGCTCGATTTCGATTGAATGCGGGGCGATAGAATCACCTGCCTCATGTGCATCACCTATTTTCCATGTTTGAATGATGCTTTGTAGCAAATCCTAGATTTCTAAAAGATCCAGAGTGGTCCCATAGTAGGTTCGAACCCGAGTTCGATGTGTTTTGAGCCTTCCACATATCTAATCTGGAGCACCTCAGTAAAACAAGGACATCTTTTGCATACGGAATCAGAATTTAGCGTTTCAGGACACTTCAGACAACTACAGAAAATGTTACGTACACGTCGTGGCCATCGGCTTTGCCGATTCCAGCAAAGTTCCAGACCCCAAAATCACCTTCTAAGGTGACCTACTTCCTTAGATTTTTGAGTGCGTCGGCTTTCGCTTGATTTCATTTGAATATGGGGTGATAGAAACGCCTGCCTCACGTGTGTCACATATTTTCCTTGTTCGAATGATGATTTCTAGCGAATCCTAGATTTCCATGAGATTCGGAGTGGTCCCGTATTGAGTTCGAACCAGAGTTCATGTGTTTTGAGCCTTCCACGTATCTAATCCGGAGCCCTCTCGGTAAAACAGGGATAACTTTTGTATATGGAATTGGAATTCAGCGTTTCAGGACACTTCGGACATCTCAAAAAAATGTTACACGTCATGGCCACCGGCTTCGCCGGTTTCGGCGAAGTTTCGGACCCCGAAATCACCTTCTAAGGTGACCTACCCCTTTGGATTTTTGAGAGCGTCGGCTTTGGCTCGATTTCGATTAAATATAGGGTGATAAAACCGCCTGCCTCATGTGCATCACCTATTTTACTTGTTCTATTGAGCCTTTCTAGAAAATTATAGATTTTCATGAGATTTGGAGCGGCTCTGTATTGAGTTTGAACCCGAGTTCAATGTGTTTTCAGCCTTCCAAGTATCTGATCTAGAGCACCCTCAGTAAAACAGGCACAACTTTTGCATATGGACTCGGAATTCCGTGTTCAGGGCATTTTAGACATCTACAGGAAATTTTACATGTTGTGGCCACCTGCTTCACCAAATTCGGCAAAATTTCGGACCGCAAAATCACCTTCTAAGGTGACCTCCCCTTGGATTTTCGAGAACGTCGGCATTGCTCAATTTTGATTGAATATGGGGTGATAGAACCATTTGCCTTGCGTGCATCACCTATTTTCCTTATTCTATTAATTCTTTCTAGCAAATACTTGATTTTCATGAGATTCGGAGTGGCACCGTATTGAATTTGATCCTGAGTTCGATGTGTTTTTAGCCTTCCACGTATCTGATCTGCGACACCCTCAGTAAAACATGCATACCTTTTGCATACAGATTCGGAATTCCGTGTTTTAGGACACTTCGGACATCTACAAAAATATTGCACGTCGTGGCCACCCGCTTCACCGGTTTCGGCAAAATTTTGGACCCCAAAATCACCATCTAAGGTGACCTACCCCCTTGGATTTTCAAGAATGTCGGCATTCGCTCGATCCTAATTGAATACGTGGTGATAGAACCGTCTGCCTTGCATGCATCACCTATTTTCTTTGTTCTCTTATGCACTAAACCGTATTTTTTGAGCGAAATATGAGTTTCGCGAATTTTTGGCACAAATCCAAAGGGGTACCACATTAGGATCCGATGGCCCGCATGAAACGCATCGAAAATGTGTTGTTTCGGAATATTTTTCATCTGGCACTCATATGTTCTGATTTCACTTCTTGTCACGCACCAAACAATGTTTTTTGAGCGAAATTTGAGTTTCGCGAATTTTTGGCCCGAGTCCAAAGGGGTACCCCTTTAGGATTCAATGGCCCGCACGAAACGCGTCGTAAATGCGTCGTTTTGGAATATGTTTTGACCGGGACTCGTATATTCTACTTCCGCATCTTGTTATGCACCAAACCGTATTTTTTGAGTGAAATCTGAGTTTCGTGAATTTTCGGCCGAGTCCAGAGGGGTACCCCTTTGGATTCGATAACCCGCATGAAACAAGTCGAAAATGCGTCGTTTGTGAATATTTTTTGACTAGGACTCATATATTTTGATTGCACATCCTGTTACTCACCAAACCATGTTTTTTTAGCAAAATCTGAGTTTTTGCGATTTTTTGCCTGAGTCCAAAGGGGTACCCCTTTGGAATCCAATGGCTCGCACGAAACACGTCGAAAATGCGTCGTTTGGGAATATTCTTCGACCGGGACTCGTATATTCGTATATTCCAATTAAACGTCCTGTTAAGCACCAAACCATGTCCAAAGGGGTACCCGCTTCACTGGTTTCGACAAAGTTTCGGACCCCAAAATTACTTTCTAAGGTGACTTACCCCCTTGTATTTTTGAGAACGTCGACATTCGCCCAATTCTGATTGAATATGTGGTGATAGAACCATCTGCCACGTGTGCATCACCTATTTCCTTATTATATTGATCCTTTCTAGCAAATCCTAGATTTTCATGAGATTCAGAGGTGTCCCGTATTGAGTTCGATCCCGAGTTCGATGTGCTTTCAGCCTTCCACGTATCTGATCTGCAGCACCCTCAGTAAAACATGCATAACTTTTGCATACCGACTTGGAATTCCGCGTTTCAAGACATTTGGACATGTACAAAAAAAAATTACACGTCGTGGCTGCTCGCTTCACCAGTTTCGACAAATTTTCGAACCACAAATCACCTTCTAAGTTGACCTACCCCCTTGGATTTTCGAGAACTTTGGTGTTCGCTCGATTCTGATTGAATACTTGGTGATAGTATCGTCTATCTCACGTGCATTACCTACTTTCCTTGTTCTCTTACGCACCAAACCGTGTTTTTGAGTGAAATTTGAGTTTCATGAATTTTTGGGACAAGTCCAAAGGGGTACTG
Organism: Olyra latifolia; assembly: GCA_036346145.1. Taxonomy (NCBI): domain Eukaryota; kingdom Viridiplantae; phylum Streptophyta; class Magnoliopsida; order Poales; family Poaceae; genus Olyra; species Olyra latifolia. Next base: position 55,061,950 of record CM070530.1, read on the forward strand.
CTTTAGGATTCGATGGCCCACACGAAATGAATCAAAAATGCGTCGTTTCGGAATATTTTTTGTTCGGCACTTGTATATTCCGATTCCATATCTGTTATGTACCAAACTGTGTTTTTTGAGCGAAATCAGAATTTCGTGAATTTTCGGCCCGAGCACAAAGGGGTACCCCCTTGGGATCCGATGGCCTGCACAAAACGCGTCGAAAATGCATCGTTTCGAAATATTTTTTTTGACTAGGGCTCATATTCTGATTCCACGTCCTGTTATGCACCAAACCATGTTTTCTGAGCGAAATCTTAATTTCACGAATTTTTGGCTCAAGTCCAAAGGGGTACCCCTTTGGGATCCGATGGTCCGCACGAAACACATCAAAAATGCCTCGTTTCGGAATATTTTTTGACCGGGACTCGTATATTCCGATTCCACATCCCATTACGTACCAAACCATGTTTTATGAGCAAAATCTGAGTTTCGTGAATTTTCGTCCTGAGTCCAAAGGGGTACCCTTGGGATCCGATGGCGGGATCATTTTGGAATGTTTTTTTGACTGGGACTCGTATATTCCGATTTCACATCCTGTTACGCACCAAACCGTATTTTTCGCGAATTTTTGGCCCTAATCCAAAGGGTACCCATTTGGGATCCGATGGCCTGCATGAAACACGTTGAAAATGCGTCGTTTTGGAAATCATGAGACCAACAATAGCCCTGTAACCCAATGCACGAGAAATCGTTTGGGTCACTGTAACCCACTGACACCAACGATAGCCAAGAGGTGACATAGGAGGCCGAAATCATGAGTTATTGGTCGCGCTTTCGATAAAATATCATCAAATTTTTTAAAAATGCTCCGAGTCCTCTAATAACTCCAGCACGACTTGGAATGCCTAAAAATATAAGCTACACCTCATGCTTTGGGCAAAAAATCATCAAAATTTTGAAAATGGTTTGAGTCCTCCGATAACATGAAAATGAACAGGAAGGTCGAAAAATATAAGCTACAGCTCATGCAATGGGCTTGAAATTCTCCTGGACATTATATCCCACCGACACGTACGATAGCCAAGGAATAACATTTTACGCTAAAAATCATGAGCTATAGCTCATGCTTTGGGCAAAAAAAGGTCAAAATATTTGAAAACACTCAGAGTCCTCCAGTAACACTAGAATGACTAGTAATGCCTAAAATTATGATCAATAGCTTAAGCATTGGACCAGAAACCCTCTAGAACACTGTAACCCATCGATATGTATGATAGCCACGGAATGACACGGGAGTCCGAAAATCATGGGCTATAGCGCACGCTTTGAGCAAAAAATCGTTAATTTTTTAAATGCCCCGAGTCCTCCGATAACACCAGAATGAATAGGAATGCCTAAAATCATGAGCAATAGCTCATGCATTGGTCTAGAAACCCTTTGGGATATTGTAACCCATCAATACATACGATAGCTCAAGAATGACACAGGAGGCCAAAAATTATGAGCTATAGATCATACTTTGGACAAGAAATCCTCCGGGACACTGTAACCCAAAGACACCAATGATAGCAAAGAGGTGACACAAGACGGCAAAAATCATGAGATATGGTTCACGCTTTGGGCAAAAAACATCAAAATTTTGAAAATGGTCTGAGTCGTCCAATAGCACTAGAACAAACAGGACGACCTAAAAATATAACCTACACATAGGGATGGCACGGTAGGCTAAAAATAAAGAGTTATACCTCTCGCTGCAGGCAAAAAATCAACAATATTTTGAAAATGGTTTGATTCCTCCGGTAACTACAAAATGACTAAGAAGGCCCTAAAAACATGAGTAGATCATACAATGCACAAGAAATCCTCTGGGTCACTATAACGCACTGACACCAACGATAGCCAAGAGGTCACATAGGAGGAAAAAAATCATGAGTTATAGCTCACGCTTTGGGCAAGAAATCCTCCAGGCATTGTAACCCACCGATACCTACGATAGCCACAATATGACACGGGAGTCCAAAAATCACGAGCTATAGTTCTCTCTTTGGGAAAAAATCATCAAATGTTTTAAAAACACTTGAATTCTCTGGTAACCCCTGAACGACTAGGAAGGATTAAAAACATGAGCAATAGCTCAAGCATTGGGCCATTATCCTTCGAGACAGTGTAACCCACCGAGACCTAGTGTAGCATAGGGATGGCACGGTAGGATAAAATTCAAGAGCCATACCTCCCTATGGATAACATGGGTCCCGGGTATTCGGAGAAGTACAATTGGACGCACCACCTCTTTGGGCCGAGTTGATTGGGTCTTCTAGAAGGCAGGCTTGGAGGCTGGTGCGGCACGACGTGCTTCACAAGAAAACGAACTCGTCTCCTACTCGAATACATAGATATAGGCGTAACCGATTTGGTTATATCTGTATCTTCCATACATGGATTGGGGATTCTATCTGTAACCTGGCCCCTTGGACTATAAAAAGGGGGTCAGGGGCCCCTAGTTCAGATCATCCACATCTGAGATCCCACATCTCATCCGATCTTAGATCACCATACGCATCTCGACGTTCTCGAGATCTACCATAATACAATCCACGAGTACAGGAGTAGGGTATTACCTCGCCCCGAGGGCCCGAACCTGTATAAATTCGGCTTCCTGTGCTACCATCGTAGTTGTGATCTTTCGCAGTGCCCCATAAAATACATTGCCGACACAAATCGTCGACAGTTGGCGCGCCAGGTAGGGGCTAGCGTCACGATCAACTTCATCAACTTCGATGGCTTCCATCGGTGGATTTGTCTTCACCTACGCCCTCGGCCAAGGCGTCATCTTCGGAGATCTCGGCTTCCTCGCCGGCGATTTCGGGGAACTTCGGTTGTGTGAACCGAACCTCGTTCGGTCCAAGCATTATCGGGGAAGGTGGTACGCAATTCCAGCGAAGCCTTACCACTTCGGGGTCTCTTCTCCGGATTCTGATCTGGAGGAGATCCCATCTGATGACCACGATTCCGACTGGCCTACCACTTGGATTCCTTTCGGTTTCGGTCGGGATCCATTGCCTCTTGCCTTACCAACTCCTCTTGTCAGTGAGGCGCCAAGCGGCGATCTTATCCTCGATTCGGATCACGTTCAGATCCAGTCGGGAATTCCAATCTTACAACCGTGGATCGCCCTATTCGGATTAGGAAACTCGGCCGCTGTTTTCCATCGGATAACATGCCAGCTTTTTCAATCTGGGCCAAGGAACGGAACACGGCATGCACAGATCGGGACGAGTTTTCTGAGTCCAGGCTCAGGGACAATTCTAACCAGGTCTACTTGCCGAGTGGACATACCAGTCGGATTGGTCAATTCGGCTGCAAGGTTTTAGCAGATCAGATCTGCGAAATCTCAGTCGGACTCTCTTCTGATAAAAGATCCGGCACGAGAAGTGGGGGTTATAATCACTCCCATCGATGAACCAACGAGTCGAGATCGGTTGAGCCTCTCCTTCTCGGAATCCGAGTCGGAGAAGAACGTCAATGGGTTCCCCGACTTTCGTGGTGTCTACGTACTGGATGGACAAACCTCTGGATAGGCTCGGCGTCCCGAAGGAGAAGCAGGAGCCGAACAAAATCCCGGCGGTGGGAGGAGACTTGCGCGACCAATTACGCGATCGTGCACAGGAGGTCCGGGAGGAACTGCTTCAAGTCCGTATGGGAGATCACTTGGTGTTCCGTACGCCACAGCAAAATATTCTCGCGTGTAAGACCCTCCTGGACAATGTTGGTCCCTTGTTTGGCGATAACAACCCCGCGACACCGATCATGGAACAGATTAAAGCCATGGTGACGGCGGCCGTCCGGGGCACTTTCGGGATCAGCGAGCCAACTTCGGCGAGCGATCGCCACGAGTAGCACTCGGCGCAGTCGGCGAACACGCAGCCGCGGGCAAGACGCCCGCCGGAGTACAAGTCGTGACCTTCGCCTCGACATCGAAGCCCGGCGGAGGGAGCGAGATGAGGATCGGCGCCAAACTCCACCGCGTCGAAATCTTCCCCGTCAATCTCCTCCTCTTGTGGACGGATTGATTGACGGAATCAAGGCATTCACACCCCGACTCCGTCAGGTAAACTGGCCCGAAGGGTTTAACCCTAAGGGATTGTGAAATTTGATGGAGCGCGGGACCCCGAGGCTTGGTTGCAGATCTATTCTTTAGCAATTAGGCGCGGGTGGAGGATACGACGTGATGGCAAACTATTTGCCCGTCATGTTAACCCCTCCGGCTCAGAATTGGCTCGCAGGCCTTCCAGAGAACTCGATTGGTTCCTGGGAAGAGCTTTGCGACCAATTTGTCACCAACTTCCAGGGCACTTACGAGAAGCCTGGAACCCAGTGGGACCTTTATCAGATTCATCAGAAAAAAGATGAGTCGTTAAGGGATTTCATTCGGTGTTTCACCAAGAAGAAGAACACAATCCGGTAGATCTTAGAGGCGGTCGTTGTCGCAGCCTTCCAGAAGGGAGTTCGCGATCCCGACCTAATCAAGAAGATGTCTCGGAAACCCCCGACAACCGTCAAGGAGATGTTTGCCCTAGCGGACTGATACGCTACCGCCTCGGATGCTCTCGCTGAGCGTCAAGAGGACCACCCAAGTAAGCACGAAGGCAAAAAGGACAAGCCCGAGTCCTCCTCCAAGAAGGACAAAAAGCGCAAGGGTGAAGAAATGGTGGCGGTTGTGGATCAGGGTCGGCAGAAGCCGTCTCGATCCACCGACTACAACAAAGTCATGGAGGCGCCGTGTCCTTTCCATCCAAATGGAAAGCACCCGGCCAAAAACTACAACATTTTGAAGAAGTTCGCTGAGGAGCACAGCAAGGATGCTCCGAACGCCAAACAAGATGACAAGCATGACCCTCCTCAGGGTGATACTTACCAAGAAACCGAGCGTGAGCTCAACTACATATTCGGGGGATCGGATGAATACGAGTCCAGGCGTAAGCAAAAGCTTACCGCTCGGAAAGTCAATGCAGCCTTTCCGGTGACCCCCGAGTATCTTTAGTGGTCTGAAGTTCCGATCGTATTCGATCGCTCAGATCACCCAGACCACGTTCCTTTCCCGGGAAGATATCCACTCATCACGGATCACGTAGTGCAGGCGTCCGATTGCGCAAAGTTACGTCGTCGGCGGAGTGGATTAAATATCCTTTCGCTAAGACTCGGGCGAGATGCGATCCCAAACGGTGCTCGAAGACGACGCGCTTGTTGTTTCATGGCATAATTCCGGGAACCTCGTCGGTGCCAATCGGGAAAATTACTCACCCGGTCACTTTTGGCACTCGCAACAACTACCAAACGGAGAACCTCAACTTTGAGGTGGCCGATTTCGAGACTGCGTACCACGCAATCTTGGGAAGGCCGGGTCTGGTCAAACTCATGGCCGTCCCACACTACGCCTATCTGGTTATGAAGATGCCAGGTCCACGGGGCGTAATCACGGTCCGTGGAGATATCAAGTTCTCCCACCTCCTGGATAGGGAGGGCTGCGACTTCGCCCAGTCAGCTGAAGCGGCGGCCGAGTTGGAGGACATCCAGCAAACGGCCACCACTCTTCGCGACGAATGCGACATACCGAACAAAAAGTCATCCAAATCAGGCATCAAGCCTGATGAAGATGTCAAGCGCATTTCGCTCGACCCATCTGATACAACCAAAACGGCTCTGATCGGGACATGGCTCGATCCGAAACAGGAAGACGCACTCGTCACCTTCCTCCAAGAAAATCGAGGTATCTTCGCCTGGAAGCCCTCGGATATGCCAGGCGTCCCGAGGGAGGTGATCGAGCACTCCTTGAATGTACACGACAAAGCAAAGCCGGTCAAGCAGTGGCTGTGCCGTTTCGCTCAAGATCGGAAAGAAGCTATCAAGACGGAGATCACCAAACTTTTAGCCGCTGGCTTCATAAGGGAGGTGCTCCATCCCGATTGGTTGGCAAATCCGGTGCTTGTACAAAAGAAGAATGGTACTTGGCGCATGTGTGTCGATTACACCGACTTAAATAAAGCATGTCCCAAGGATCCGTTCAGACTCCCTCGCATCGACCAGGTGGTTGACTCCACTGCCGGTTGTGAGCTTTTGAGCTTCCTAGACGCCTACTCAGGCTATCACCAGATAAGCTTAAAAGAAGAAGATTGTGTCAAAACATCGTTCATCACTCCGTTCGGAGCTTTCTGCTACGTCACAATGCTCTTCGGGTTGAAGAACGCCGGGGCAACATACCAACGGTGCATTCAGCGATGCTTCCACAACCAACTTAGGCGCAACGTAGAGGCATATGTTGATGACGTCGTCGTCAAGACTCGGGTAACCTCTGACTTGGTCGCTGACCTATCAGAGACATTCGAGAGCTTATCGGCATACAGCATGAAGTTGAACCCGGAGAAGTGCGTCTTCGGGGTTCCTTGGGGAAACTTCTTGGTTTCGTGGTGTCCCACCGTGGAATTGAAGCCAACCCAGAGAAGATCAAGGCTATCATAGAGATGGCACCCCAACGTGCCAAAGGAACGTCCAGCGTCTCAATGGGTGCATGGTCGCGCTCGGCCGATTCATCTTGCGACTCGGCGAGCGTGGGTCGCCCTTCTTCAAACTATTGAAGATGCAACAAGACAAGTTCGTCTGGACGCCCGAGGCACAGAAGGATTTTGAGGATCTCAAATTGTTTCTCACCTCGCCACCTGTCTTGGCATCTCCTATGCCACAGGAACCGCTTCTGCTATACATCGCGGCGACCACTCATGTAGTGAGCGCTGCGGTGGTAGTAGAGCGGGAAGAAGAAGGACGCGTTTACAAGGCTCAACGCCCGGTCTACTTCGTCAGTGAAGTATTGGGCGATTCCAAGGTACGCTATCTGCAGGTGCAGAAGCTTCTGTATGAGGTCCTGATCGCCTCTCGGAAGCTGAAGCACTACTTTCAAGAACATCCAATTTCGGTGGTTACCTCTTTCCCTATTGGAGAAATTCTCCATAATCGGGAAGCCACTAGGAGGATTGCTAAGTGGTCGGTTGAACTCGGGGCTTTCGAGCTCTCGTTCAAGCCACGCAACGCCATAAAGTCACAGATACTCGCCGACTTCGTTGCGAGTGGGCGAGATCTGAGCTCCCCGGCCTTGAAGAGGCCGAAATCTTGGAACATGTACATCGACGGCTCTCTCCGGCGACAGGGCGCGGGGCTGGCATCGTTCTTATATCACCTGGAGGTGAACAACTCAAGTACGTCCTCCAGATCCATTTCCCAGCTTCAAACAATGCAGCCGAGTACGAGGCGCTCATCCACGGCCTCTGTATTGCCATATCGCTCGGCATCCGATGATTGGTGGTTCGCGGAGATTCCTACCTTGTGGTGAGCCAAGTACAGAAGGATTAGACTTGCGTCAACGACAGCATGGCCGCCTATTGTCAGGAGGTCAGAATGTTGGAGGACAAATTCGACGGCCTAGAGCTTATGCACATCCTGCGGCGTGACAACGAAGCGGCTGATGAGCTCGCAAACATGGGTTCCAGTCAGGCGTCAGTCCTGGCTGGAGTTTTTGTCCAAGAGCTTCACGTCCCCTCCATCACCCCGCAGGGGTAACTACCCCAATCGGACAAGCAACAACCCGAGACAGAGGTGCTGGCCCTCGACTCGAATTGGACGAAGCCATACCTGGAGTACCTGCAAGAAGAAAAGCTTCCCGACGATCGGGGGGCTGCCGAGCAAATTCAACGTCGGAGTCGTGCCTACGTGGTGCATGAAGGAATTCTGTACCGCCGAAGCGTCTCTGGCATACTTCAAAAGTGCATACCCAAGTCCGAAGGACGCGCCCTGTTGTGTGAAATTCACTCGGGCATGTGCGGCCATCATGCTGCATCAGCTACGTTGGTCGGAAAAGCCTTTCGACAAGGATTTTACTGGCCGACCGCGGTCTCCGACTCGAAGGAGATTGTGCGCAAATGTAAGGGTTGTCAGTTCTTTGCTCGGCAAATTCACGTACCAGCTCAAGAACTTTAGACAATCCCTATCACCTGGCCGTTTGCAGTCTGGGGGCTTGACATTGTCGGACCCTTCAAGAAGGCCCCGGGTGGTTTCGAATACATCTTCGTCGCCATTGACAAGTTCACTAAATGGATTGAAGCCAAACCCGTGACCAAGATTACGGGGGCCAAAGCCACCGAGTTCTTCTAGGAGATCATCGGTCGGTTTGGCGTACCATCTCGGATCATTACGGATAACGACTCTTAGTTTAGAAGTGACGAGTTTCAAAGCTGGTGCGAAGATATGGGCATGAAGGTCTGCTTTGCTTCAGTGGCGCACCCACGAAGTAACGGGCAGGTCGAACGCGCAAACGGCATGCTTCTACAAGGTGTGAAGGCGCGCATCTTCGATCGGCTCAAACCTTATGCGACAAAATGGATGAAGGAATTGCCCGCCGTACTTTGGGGCTTCGTACAAGTCCCAGCCGAGCTACGGGGCAGTCTCCCTTTTTCCTTGTATACGGATCTGAGGCGGTCCTCCCAACTGAACTCCAGTTTGGGTCACCCCGAGTTCAGAGGTTCAACGAGGCCGAGTCAGAGGCCAGTCGGATTGACGATCTCGACCGATTGGAGGACGCACGGGACGTTGCCACAATTCGATCGGCCAAGTACCTCCAGGGTTTGCGCCGCTACCATGATCACAATGTGCAGGATCGTGCCTTTTCGGTTGGAGATTTGGTCCTTCGGGTCAATCAGTCGAGTGGCCATAAACTTTCTCCACGCTGGGAAGGTCCGTACATTGTCGATTCAGTAACGCGCCCGAGGGCTTACCGACTGAGGCGAGAAGACGACGCTCTCTTGGACAACTCTTGGAACATTGAGCAATTGCGTCGGTTTTATATCTGACGACTATTGTAACGTATGTCTGCCATTAAATAAAGATAAGTCTTCGTTCACATTGCCTTTTATGCTTACACAATTCAGTTTCTGACTTGCTACTTATTTGCATTTCAATTAAGTAGTAAGTCAGGGGCTACACCTAATTAGGTGCACAATCGCGCACCTAATCCTTTAAATTAACTTGACTTGCTCACTAGTCGGTTCCCGACTAGCTAGTAAGTCGGAGGCTACACCTAATTAGGTGCGCAGCCGCACACCCTTTCTCCTTTATTAAGTCTGACTTACTCATTAGTCGGAATCCGACTGGTTCGTAAGTTGGGGGTCATACCTGATTAGGGGCAGTCTCCACCACTACGTTTATTTCGAACTTAATCGGTTTTTTTTGTTTGAGCTTACAACGAGCCTAAGCGTTAGTCGTCCCGAGTGGCGAAACTCTTGTTCCCTAGCAATACTCATGCTTCCGGGTCGAGTTATCGGAGATAGAGCTCCGCGCCAACTCCTAACGCTAAGGAACTTGATGCGCTGGGCGGAGTACTTAGCGAAAGGGACCTAGCTCGCTTGGGCGAAGCGTACTACTCCGGTCGTAAAAAGTCGATTAACTCACATTAAGACACAGTATAATAAAAGAAAAAAAAGAGAAGAAGGAAGCATCGCACATTCAGACTAAACAATTTTATTTCTTAATGGTCCGCGAGCCGTTTACAGGATATGGTGGCAGGCGTGGGCCTGCGCCTCGATGATCAGATCCGTCACCCCGGCTAGGTCCGGGGCGGCATCGATTAGAGCTTCGGCAATGGCGGCGTCGCGGGCGCGGGAGCGGACCAGGGCCTCCACGATGACGTCGGTCACCTCGGCAAGGGCTGGGACGACCTCCACCAGGACCGCGACGGAGGCGACGTCGCGGGCGCGGGCCTCCTCCTCGGTGATCTCGGCGAGTGCGAGGTCGTACTACGCCCAAAGCTCGGCCAAGTCTTCGTCAGCCATGGGAGTGGGAGGAGATGAAGGTTGTGGAGTAGAAGCTTGGGTGAGGAGCGGATGCCGTGCCGGTCTCTTTTTATAGCCGAAATCGGGGAGACGAATCGGTTTCGGCGAGTGATGGTGCGGGGAAGCAACCCCGATGAGCCGTATTCCTGAGATTGGGTGCTGAGAGCTCTGGGAACACAGAGCAGCAGTCAAACCGACGTTTGGAGTTCCAACGGGCGGCGTTGGAAACGACCCGTGGTGATGGGAGCGCAGTACGCTCTCACCTAAGGAAACGGGCGACGGTTCGTTTTCGCCTTGCGCGGGAAAGAACGAAGCCCTAAAAAACCAATGCTTTGAGGATTGAGCCTGGACTTAGGTCCCAGAGAACATGCACTATATGGGCTGAAAAGCTATGCACGACCTTGTTCGGGTACAGGTGTTGTCTGGGCTATACCTAGTCAGGTGAAAAAGGAGCACCCCTGGACGGGCCGTGGGCTGGTCCTTGACTTTTCAAGGATTGGGTGCTTCCCTGATGATTAATTCAGCTCTTGGCATACCTCCTGGGGTCAATGGCTGGTCTGATTTTCTAATCAGATTAGGCGTCAAAGAGTTACCTCTTTTAGTTGGGTCTCAGTGGCACATCTCCGGATCGTTTGTCGCCAAGACAAACACCACTAGGAGGGCCTCAACGTGGAGGCGAGCGTATTCCTCTGGGAATCACTAGCTTGACTTCGCACTAGTTGGGTCAAGACGTCTGAATACCCTACGTGGGTTGTGACATGTCTTCTGTTGGACCGAATGTCGAGCTCTGCCCTCAGACTTGAATGTCATAATTTGCAACAAAGAGGATAACGCTGGTGGCATTGCTTACTCGGCAACATCCATCTTTTTGGGATGCCTCTCTGTGGGGCCATTAGCCAGCATACCAACTAGTCGGGCTGGGTACCAGTCATCCTTTAAAGACCTGAGATTTTCTCGAGTCCTTTGCAACTGTGCTGTTTGATCGGCAGGTTACTGGGCAAGCAGGACTCCATCAGCCGGACGAAGAGTGACGTCACTCGGGTAACTTTGAAGGGCTGCAAGCTGAACCTCGAATCAAGACAACTCTGTCGCGAAGCACTCGAGGGCTACTGTGGATAACATGGGCCCTGGGCATCCGGAGAAGTACAATTGGACGCACCACCTCTTTGGGCCGAGTTGATTGGGTCTTCCAGAAGGCAGGCTTGGAGGCTGGCGCGGCCCGACGTGCTTCACAAGGAAACGAACTCGTCTCCTACTCGAATACATAGATATAGGCGTAACCAATTTGGTTATATCTGTATCTTCCATACACGGATTAGGGATTCTATCTGTAACCCAGCCCCTTGGACTATATAAAGGAGGTCAGGGGCCCCTAGTTCGGATCATCCACATATGAGATTCCACATCTCATCCGATCTTAGATCACCATACGCATCTCAACGTTTTCGAGATCTACCATAATACAATCCACGAGCATAGGAGTAGGGTATTACCTCGCCCCGAGGGCCCGAACCTGTATAAATTCGGCTTCCTGTGCTACCATCGTAGTTGTGATTTTTCGAAGTGCCCCATAAAATACATTGCCGACACAAATCGTCGACACTCCCGTTGCGGGCAAAAAATCAACAATATTTTGGAAACGGTTTGAGTCCTCCGGTAACTCCAAAATGACTAAGAAGGCCTAAAAAACATGAGCTATGGATCAAACAAAACACAATAAATCCTGTGGGTCACTGTAACCCACTAACACCAATGATAGCCAAGAGGTGACACAGAAGGCCAAAAATTATGAGTCCTCCAATAACAGCAAAGCGACTAGGAATGCCTAACAATATAAGGTACAACTCATGCTTTGGGCAAAAAATCATCAAAAATTAGAAAATGGTCGAGTCCTCCGATAACACGAAATCGAATAGAAAAGCCTAAAAATATAAGCTATAGCTCATGCAATGGACTTGAAATTCTCCAGGACATCATACCCCACCGATGCGTACGATAGCCAAGGAATGCATTTCAGGCCAAAAATCATGAGCTATAGCTCACGCTTTGGGCAAAAAATCTTCAAAAAAATTGAAAATGCTCAGAGTCCTCCGATAACACCAGAATGACTAGTAATGCCTAAAATCAAGAGTAATAGCTCAAGCATTGGACCAGAAATCCTCCAGGACACTGTAACCCACCGATATATACGATAGCCCGGAATGACACATGAGTCCTAAAATCATGGGCTATAGCTCACGCTTTGAGCAAAAACTCATTATTTTTTAAAAATAAATGCTATGAGTCCTCTGGTAACACCAGAATTACTGGAAATGCCTAAAATCATGAGCAATAGCTCACGCATTGGTCTAAAAACCCTTCAAAACATTGTAAACCATTGATACCTACGATAGCTTAGGAATGACACGGGAGGCCAAAAATCATGAGCTACAGATCACGCTTTAGGCAAGAAATCCTCTAGGACACTGTAACCCAATGACACCAATGATAGACAAGAAGTGACATAGGAGGCCAAAAATCATGAGTTATAGCTCACGTTTTGCGAAAAAAATCAAAATTCTGAAAATGGTTTGAGTCCTCCAATAGCACTAGAACGAACAGGACGACCTAAAAATATAACCTACAGCATAGGGACGAAATGGTAGGCTAAAAATCAAGAGATATACCTCGTGCCGCAGGCAAAAAATCAACAATATTTTGAAAATGGTTTGAGTCCCCCCGGTAACTCCAAAATGACTAAGAAGGCCTAAAAAGAACATGAGCTATAGATCACACAATGCACAAGAAACCCTCTGGGTCACTATAACCGACAGACACCAACGATGGCCAAGAGGTGACATAGGAGGCAAAAAATCATGAGTTATAGCTCATGCTTTGGGCAAAAATTATCAAAATTTAGAAAATGGTTTGAGTCCTTCGATGACTCTAGAACGAATAGGAAGGCCTAAAATTATAAGCTATAGCTCATGCAATGGGCTTGAAATTCTCCGAGACACTATACCCCACAGATGCCTACGATAGCCAAGAAATGACATTTCAGGGCAAAAAACTTGAGCTATAGCACACGCTTTGGGCAAAAAATCATCAGAAAAATGTGAAAATGCTCAGAGTCCTCCGATAACACCAGAATGAAAAGTAATGTGTAAAATCATGGAAAAATAGCTCAAGCACTAGGACAGAAATCCTCCAGGACGCTGAATGACACGAGAGTTCAAAAATCATAAGCTATAGCTCAAGCTTTGGGCAAGAAATTATTAAAATTTTTAAAATGTTCTGAGTCCTCCGATAACAGCAGAACGATTAGGAATGCCTAAAACCATGAGCAATAGCTCACGCATTGGTCCAAAAACCCTTCGAGACATCGTAACCCACCGACGCCTACGATAGCCTAGGAATGACACGGGAGGCCAAAAATCATGAGCTATAGATCACGCTTTGGGCAAGAAATCCTCCGGGCGCTGTAACCCACCAATACCTACGATAGTCAGAGAATGACACGGGAGTCGAAAAGTCAAGAGCTATAGCTCACTCTTTCAGAGAAAATCATCAAACATTTAAAAAATGTTCGAATTCTCTGATAACCCCTTAACGACTAGGAAGGCTTAAAAACATGAGCAATAGTTCACTCATTGGGCCATAATCCTTTGGGACAGTGTAACCCACTAAGACCAAGTATAGCATAGGGATGGCACGACAGGCTAAAAATAAAGAGCTATACCCCCCGCTGCGGGAAAGAAATCAACAATATTTTGAAAACAGTTTGAGTCCTCCAGTAACTCCAAAATGACTAAGAAGACCTAAGAAACATGAGCTATAGATCACACAATGCATAAGAAATCCTCTGGGTTTGCCCTAAAAAACCCCCCTGGGTCACTATAACCCACTGACACCAATGATAGCCAAGAGGAGACATATGAGGCCAAAAATCATGAGTTATAGGTCACACTTTTGGTAGGTACCTGCATTGCATGTAGCAATGGAATATTGACATACAATTTCTTAATTACCTCAAAAAATTTTTCGAATTGCTCGTCTACACTTGACTTGCGTTGACGGCACGGGAAGGGCAATATTGGTGTGTCCGAAAAATCGGCAGAACTATTCTTTGCCCCCGACTTCTCTCCTGAAGTAGTTCTCTTGATCAGAACCTCCGGAGGAGATTCTTCAGCATCCTCAGCATCATCATCATCATCTTCTTCAACCGTCTCAGAGGCGGTTTCCTTGCTTTTCCTTGAAATGTTACGATATGGCGTGTCTCGGGTGGCTTTTCCTGACCTCGTCGATATCGCATTAACATTTTCCTTTGGGTTTAATTCCGATTGCCCCGGTAATTTTCCTGCATTGGGCTTAGGCATAGAAGTAGCCAGTTGATCTATTTTAGTTTCTAACATTTTATTGAAGCTTAGCTAATTTTGTATCGCAGAGGAAAGCCCTTCTAGTTTTGAATCTATGCTTTCCAAGATTTTGTCATTAGCAAGAAATTTCCTACTAATGCTCTCATTGATTTTGTTCTAGCCTAGCACAAGTTCCTCTAGAGAAGGTTTGTTGCGATTAAAATTACTGCTAGTGTTACCTCCCTGTTGACGATTCTCAAAGGAGAAGTTGGGCTTGGAATTCCATCCGAGCGTAAAACTTGATTGTTGCTGGCGGAACCCTGAGTTAATGAAGCTTGCATCTTTAGGCTGCGTCTTGATGCAATTGTCACCCGAATGACCCAAACTCCCATAAACCTCACCCGTCATGTGAGATTCAAGAGATTGGACCATCTACGGTGCTGGTGACTCTAGTTTCTTCATCAGCAAGTCCATTTTGGCCACGAGCATGTCCACGTTGTCAATTTGATGGACACCCCTTGTGCGCGGCTGGAGTCGTTCGTCGCTACAGCCCTGGCTTGAGACCATTTTGTCGATGAATACCCGCGCCACACTCACGCTAAGTGAGAAGAATGCTCCATCAGGTGCAGCATCAAGGTGGTCTCGAGCCATCCGGTATAGGCCATGGTAGAAACTCTGAATGATGTACCAGTCCTCCATCCCATGATGAACAGAGGCCATTACTACTATGTAAGCCATTTTCTCCATCTCGGAGTAGAATTTCTTTGAGCCGCTCAGGGCTTTAGAGACAAAGTATATTGGCACTTGCTGTTTTAGAAGTAATTCTGCCTTTGGCATAGGACTTGTGAGCACTGCAATGTTCTCGAGGTATGATTTGAGGTCTTCGAATGCCTTTTGCTGTTCGGGTCCCCAGTGAAACGAGGTTGATCCCTTGAGCAACTTGAAAAAGTGTAAGCTTCGCTCAATGGATTTGGAAATGAATCTATTCAAAGATGCCAACTTCCCAGTCAATTTCTGTATATCTTTCTTACTCTTCGGCGGCTGCATTCGCCTTATTGCCTCAATTTTTTTTTTTCTGGATTGGCCTATATGCCCTTCTTTGAGAACTTGCACCCTAAAAGTTTTCCTTTCCTGACACCGAAGACACAGTTCTCTGGATTGAGCTTAAGACCATGCTGCCTGAGTTTGAGAATGTTTCCTGAAGATCCTGGATATGATCTTCCTCTCTCTTACTCTTACTACAACATCATCAACATAGGCCAAAATGTTTCTCCCTATTTGAGGACCAAGCACAAAGTTTATCATCCTTGAAAAAGTTGGACCTGCGTTCTTGAGACCTTCGGGCATTCTGACAAAGCAATACGCATCGAAAGGATTAGTGAAGCTGGTCTGCTCTTCGTCTGACCTCTGCGGAATCTACTAGAGCATCGATCCTTGGCAACGGATAGTCGTCCTTGGGCAAGTCTTGTTTAGGTCAGTGAAATCAATACACATCCTCCATTTGCCGTTCTTCTTCATGACCATAACCACATTTGCAAGCCATTCTGGATATAGGATGTAATACCACGAAAAAAAAGAAATGGAAGGATGGGTTGATTGGCCCATCAGGCCCAAAACCCCTACCGCCCAACCTAGGAGGCAATAAGGATCAGGGGCAGGGGCGCTGGTCCTCGTGAGCACGTCTCTTTACACCCTCCCCTCGTGCTCTATGTGCCGCCGCCTGCCTCCAGTACCGCCCTCGCCTCTGGCTGCTACCGCCGTCCACCATCGCCACCCTCACCAACCACTGTCGCCACCTCACGCCGCCAGCCGTTGTTGCCATCCCCTTCCTCTTCTGCTGCCCAGCGATGCCGCCTTGTGTTGTCTCGATCAATCTGGGCAAGAAGGAAGGGAGGAGGCCGGGGCAGAAGGAGGAAGAAGGGAAGGAAGAGGGAAGGAGGAAGAGGAAAGAAAAGGAGTAGATCGGTGCAAGCTCTAGGGTTCCTACAAGGGTAATGACTCCTCTTTTCCTTATGGATGGTCATGGCTTGGTGTTTTGTATGGTGGAATTAGTGTCTACTAGACGAAAAGATTGGAATTGTTTGTGTAACCGGTTGTGCAGCCCATGCTAGGCTAATTTTGTGGCGTACCCACTGCGATTTTGGGCTAGATTGAGTTATGAATCATGTAGGTTAGACTATGATCTGTCTGTAAAATCTAGATGGCGTAAAACAGCAAGTATGTCGTGAGTAGTAGCTACTTCTAGCCGCTGTCCAGTTTGCCCATTTATTGATCGGGTGTTTGGACGACATGTGCAACAACTCCGGTGGTCGATTTGGGGTCTTTATGACTAGTTTCAGAGCTAGCTCCTATTGTGAAACTGTAGCTTATCCTTTTAGCTTTCCGTAGAGTCCTAGAACGTGAGATTTGGGTAAACGGTTTCGGCGTTATGGCCTTTTTATTCCTGCTGTCCAGAATTTCAGATCGGCAGATTTTGGATATTTAATCGGTACTAGAGAGTTGTGGACGGGGAACGGGGTTTAGGTGCGACGTAGGGTTTCGCTTTGCTTTTGATTCATGTTTAGTACTATTGTTGAATGTGAATTATTTTACAGAGAGTGTTGCCTTGGGCTCGGGAGCGTCGGCACCCGTTGCCGTCTATCATACTTGAAAAGGCAAGTACATATATTATAACATGAGCACAACTTGAATATGTTTTAATATGGCATATGATATGGATTGCCTAATGATGGAGGAAGTATGATATTTTTATGATGTTGGATGATGAGAAAAGCATGAGGTAAGAATGATATCCAGAGCTATTACTATGTGTGTTTATATTATATGATGATGATGATGAGATTATGGTAAAAGAAGCATGTGATGGATATGGTGTATATGTGTGGTAAGAGAATGGAGCGGTAAGTGCTTGCACGTCGTTTGCACTCATTTGCATCGGGCCGGATCGGAACATAGTCATAAGATCAGTCGGGAGTGTCACGGACCAGGCCGGCAATGACGTCTTATGACTCGATCCGATGATCCGATAACCCTGAGAAAATCTCACAAAACACAGTAGCCTCACAGCCTGTGAGGGACCTCTGTGGAGACTCCACGGGAGTGGAGGATTGAGGTGTGGCATCAACGGGTGCGCACCTAGCTATACCGGTATGAGCTGAGAGTAAAGACGCATGCTGCATTGCATTGCATCGGATTGAAGATCAATGCCTAGATATGATTAATTCTGAATGGAGTTCTATGCTGATGGTTAATATTTGAATGGTGACAGGTTATGGTTATTATCGGTGCTACCCGTGTCTTTTTGTTTAATTATATACTTGCTGAGTCTTTGGACTCATCCTTGCTTCTGTGGTTATTTTAGGTGAGCTGTGAAGCTGTCATGCGTGGGATGGGAGTAGAGCTACACTTTTATTCACATCACTAAAATGAATCACTTTGTATTTTTAGTGAACTGCCAGTTAATTAGGTACTTTGGATATTCTGCTAGTTTGGCTTAATCTTATGAACTATGGTTCTGTTCTTGAAGGCGAATGAAATGTGGAGTTATGTTATACCTTTCTTTTATATTATATTGTCTTGTGTTCTACATGTGGTCATAATAAATTATGATAAGTTGTTGTCGAAATTTTGGGTGCTTGTGAGGGTTGGTAGCATTCCGGGCTTAGGCGAAGCCGGGGTGTTACTTAGGACCTCTCGAATCACTTTGGCATCTAGCAGCTTTTGCACTTCGGCTTGAGCTGCCTATTTTGTTTCCTCAGACATGGTCCGAAGCTTCCGTTTCCTCGGCTTGACATTCGGGTTCGTGTTCAGAGGGTGTTCAATGATAGCTCTTCGGCTTCGGCCAAGCCTCTTCCAATGATGACTCTTCTGTCCGGGACATCGTCACATAATGAGAGCTTCTTCGTGTGTTCCTGGGGGGCCATTTATTCCATCTCTTCCTTTTGTTTCTTTTCTTCCGCTATTGTGGTTGGTTCTATCTCTTCTTCTTCTATCAGGTGTATTCTTTTTTGGTGAGGATGACAAATAATCCAGGTGCATGATCAAGCTCCAGTACTTAGCATAGCTTTGTTTGTTTTTCATGTAAATAAGGTAGAAGCGACGGCCCATGGACTAGCTCTGGACCGTCCAATAGCTAGCTCGACGCACGCCTCGTTCCTGCGGGAGCATTTCTGTTTTGGCGCCCGGGTCGCGCGGCATGCTTGAGGGGCGTGGGATGGCACGTCGTGAGGAAGAGCATGGCGAGGGACTCGGGCGTAGTGGCAAACTGCCCATGATTCTCGGTATGTATATTTTGTCTATTTAAGACCTACAGAAAACGCAGATTAGTTGACCGCACAAAATTTCCTCTGTGTATTATCGCTTGTTGTTGTGGGTGTTGAGTTCATCGTCTTCGACTCCGGCGGTACAGCGGCGGCAGCTCCGGCGTGAGCTGGAACAATTGGTATCAGAGCCAGTTACGGCACCTGGAATCGTGATCGCGCCGTCGAGTGGGCACTCATGCCGTGTCTTCGCCTGGAATCGCCACCGCGACGCTCTCGGGGGGAGAGCACGCCGCCAGGAGGCAGCGGCGGCAATGGCGGCGGCGGACGCGGACTCGTGATCCAACGCGTTGCCAAGGAGGCGGGAAGCGGTGGCTCCTTCCCGGTGCTGACGAAGTCCAACTACCCCGACTGGTCCACGTTGATGCGGGTCATGCTGCAAGCACGGGGCTTGTGGGTGGCTGTGGACGCGGGCACCGACGACTACGTCGAAGATCGGATGGCTCTTGAAGCCATCGCGAAGGCGGTGCCACCGGACATGATAGGGATGATCGCCGGGAAGGCCACTGCCAAGGTCGCGTGGGACGCGATCAAGACCATGTACGTGGGCGTCGACCGCGTCCGCAAGGCCAAGGCGAACACACTGCGTCGCGAGTTCGATGGCCTTAGGTTCAAGGATGGGGAGACCGTGGACAAGTTCGGCATCCGCATCAATGGCATCGCGAATCAGATCAAGGTGCTCGGGAGCGGCTACACGGAGGAGGAGATCGTGAGGAAGTTCCTTCAGGCGCTTCCCTCTAGGTACTCCCAAGTCGCGATCTCAATTGAAACTCTGCTCGATCTGAGTGAGATATCAGTTGAGGAGCTGATCGGCTGACTCAAGGCGACTGAGTAGCGACATGATCTCGGCGGCAACTCTGGCATGGGGGCCAGACTCAACCTCACTGAGGAGGAACTGATCGCGCGGGTGACCTCGCGATTGCAGCTCACAAGCGCGAACACCACGGAAAAGGGCAAGGAGCCTGCGTCCAGCTTGAAGAAGGGCCGTGGCCGCGGACGTGGTGGCAATGGCGGACACGGCGGAGGTAAGGGCGGGCGCGACGGTGGCACTGTGGCGAGTGACGAGTGCCACTACTGCGGCAAAAAGGGCCATTGGGCCCGTGAATGTCAAAAAGAAGGATGAGTAGGCCCATGCGGGCCAAGTGGAGGAGGAGGGTGAGGCCTTGTTGGTGGCCACGGCGACGCTCAATGCCACATCCACTACTCTAGCGGCAATGGCGGCTGCGAATTCTTCCCCAAATCCGCCGGCGATCCACCTCGATGAGAGCAGGCTGTTCGTCCAGCTGGGCGACAAGGGGGAGGGAGACCACACGCGATGGATCCTTGACACGGGCGCCACAAATCACATGTCCGGGGAGCACACGGTCTTCTCCGAGCTCGACACCGGCATCCATGGGACCATCCGGTTCGGTGATGGTTCCGTGGTCAGCATCAAGGGGCGTGGGACGGTGCTCTTCAAGTGCAAGACCGGTGAACATCAGGCGCTCACCGGGGTGTACCACATCCCGCGCCTCACCGCCAACATTGTGAGCTTGGGCCAGCTAGAGGAAGGCGGCTACAAGATCTTGCTGGAGAACGGCTTCCTCAAGATCTGGGATCAGCGGCGATAGCTGCTAGCAAAGGTGGCACGGGCGGTGAATCGCCTGTATGTCTTGAAGCTTGACATCGGGAGGCCGGTGTGTCTGGCGGCGCAAGGAACCAGCCCGACGTGGCGGTAGCACGCCAGATTTGGCCACCTCAATTTTTGCGTGCTGCGGCGGCTTGCTCGGGAGCAGATGGTGCGTGGACAACCGCAAATTGTCCACGTCGACCAGGTCTGCGACAGCTTTCTCGCCGGGAAACAGTGGCGCCTGGCGTTCCCAAGCGAGGCCAACTACCGAGCGACGCACAAGCTGGAGCTTGTCCACGGCGACCTCTATGGGCCCGTGACGCCGACGACGCCGAGCGGGAACAAGTTCTTCTTCCTCCTTGTCGACGATCTGAGCCGCTACATGTGGTTGATTCTGCTGAGCACCAAGGACCAAACGGAGGTGGCGTTCACGGTGTTCCAAGCGCGTGCCGAGGCAGAGGCCGGGGGAAAGCTAGGAACTTTACGCACCAACCGCGGTGGCGAGTTCACGGCGCGCACCTTCATCGACCACTGCTCCAAGGAGGGTATCCAGAGGCACTTCACCGCCCCGTACACTCCGCAGCAGAACGGGGTGGTGGAAAGGCGCAATCAAACGGTAATGGGCATGGCAAGGAGTATGATGAAGGCCATGTCCATGCCGGGCTGGTTCTGGGGGGAGACGGTGACCACAGCCGTGTTCATCTTGAACAGGCCAACCACCCAGAGCGTCAAGGGGAAAACTCCATTTGAGGCATGGTTTGGTCTCAAGCCACCTGTGCATTTTCTCCGCACATTTTGATGCGTTGCACATGTGAAGGCTGGCAGCAAGCAACTCACCAAGCTAGAGGACCGGAGCACACCCATGGTGTTCATGGGGTACGAACCCGGCACCAAGGCCTGGAGATTCTACAACCCGGTCACGCGGTGCGTTCACGTGTCGCGGGATGCTGTGTTTGAGGAGGATCGGCCCTGGGACTGGGGTGCCGACAAGGGAGCTGGGCCGAACGACGACAGCGAGCCGTTCTGCGTTGAGTTCGTCACAATCGGGGAAGCACGTCGTGAGGCTGAGGCCGTGGTGGTGCCAGGCACACCAGCGGCAGCGTCTACTCCACCATCGCCGTCCTCTGCACCAACGAACGTGGCGATGCCCACGTGCGGGTCTGAGCCCCGCACACCGACAGCTCCAGCTGCACCAACGGCGGTTGAGTTCGCGACACCGCCAACGGGGGAGCTTGACCTCGACGACGATCACGACGACGCGCCGCTGCGATTCCGGAGTGTGGACAACGTTCTGGGTCCGGCGTTGCCACCGGGCCTTGCTGACCGGGAGCTCACGGAGGAGCTACTAGCAGCGATCAGGGATGAGCCTGCATCGGTGGAAGAGGCAAAGGCAATCAAGGAGTGGCGCATGGCCATGCTGGAGGAGATGGCCTCAATTGAAGAGAACAAGACATGGTCCCTGGTGGATTTGCCAAGGGGTCACCGCGCCATCGGCTTGAAATGGGTGTTCAAGCTGAAGCGTGATGAGCGCGGCGAGGTCATCAAGCACAAGGCCCGGCTTGTCGCGAAGGGGTATGTGCAGCGGCAAGGGATCGACTTTGAAGAGGCGTTTACTCTGGTTGCGCGGATGGAATCGGTGCGTGTGGTACTTGCTGTGGCGGCGCACTGTGGCTGGTTCGTGCACCACATGGACGTGAAGTCCGCCTTTCTCAACGGCGAGCTTGCGGAAGAAGTGTACGTCGCGCAACCTCCGGGGTTCACTGCCGCCGGACATGAGCTGAAGGTCCTCAAACTGCACAAGGCGTTGTATGGCCTCCGCCAGGCGCCACGTGCATGGAACGCTAAGCTAGATGCCAGTCTGCACGAGCTCGGGTTCACCAGGAGTAAGTGTGAGCATGGCCTCTACATGCGCGGCGTGGAGCTGTCAAGACTAGTGGTGGGAGTCTACGTTGATGACTTGATCATCACGGGGGAATCCTCTGGTGAGATCGACCAGTTCAAGTCAGAGATGAAGAAGCTTTTCTGGATTAGCGACCTGGGAGCTCTATCTTACTACATTGGGATCGAAGTGAGGCAGGGGCGGCGCGGCATCGAGCTGCGCCAGAGCGTGTACGCCATCAAGCTGCTCGAGAAGGCGGGGATGAGCAGCTGCAACGCATGCGCGACGCCGATGGAGGTCAGATTGAAGCTGTCCAAGGGGAGCCCCTCACAGGCGGTGGATGCGACCACTTACCGCAGCCTTATTGGCAGCCTGCAATATCTGCTGCACACCCGACCGGAGCTCACTTTCAGTGTGGGGTATTTGAGCCGGTTCATGGAGGAATCGAAGCAGGAGCACATGGCTGCCATGAAACACCTACTACGCTATGTCGTGGGGACAATCGACTATGGCCTGTTCTACGGCGAGCTCGATATTTTGGGGTACAGCGACAGCGACATGGCAGGGGACATTGACGATCGCAAGAGCACGACGGGTGTGATCTTCTTCCTCGGCAGCAACCCCGTGACCTAGCACTCGTAGAAACAACGCGTGGTGGCTCTGTCATCGTGTGAGGTGGAATTCATCGCAGGGGCAGCAGCAGCATGCCAGGCGGTCTGGCTCAGGCGGCTGCTCGATGACGTGATCGGTGCCAAGACCTCCACGCCAAGGCTCAAGATGGACAATATGTCCGCTATTTCACTCAGCAAGAACCCCGTGCTCCATGATAGGAGTAAACACATCGACACGAAGTTCCACTTCATACGTGAATGTGTTGATAGCGGGGACATCAGCTTGGAGTTCGCAGGCACCAAGGAGCAGCTCGCGGACATCCTGACAAAGCCACTCAGGAAGGTACGGTTCCAGGAACTTCGCGAGAGGATTGGCGTCACCAAGCTCAATTGATCAAGCACTAGAATTAGGGGGAGATTGACAAATAATCCAGGTGCATGATCAAGCTCGAGTACTTAGCATAGTTTTGTTTGTTTTTCATGTAAATAAGGTAGAAGCGACGGCCCATGGACTAGCTCTAGACCGTCCAATAGCTAGCTCGACGCACGCCTCGTTGGTGCGGGAGCATTTCTGTTTTGGCGCCCGGGTCGCGCGGCATGCTTGAGGGGCGTGGGATGGCACGTCGTGAGGAAGAGCATGGCGAGGGACTCGGGCGTAGTGGCAGACTGCCCATGATTCTCGGTATGTATATTTTGTCTATTTAAGACCTACAGAAAACGCGGATTAGTTGACCGCACAAAATTTCCTCTGTGTTTTATCGCGTGTTGTTGTGGGTGTTGAGTTCATCGTCTTCGACTCCGGCGATACAGCGGCGGCAGCTCCGGCGTGATTACCGCAGTGAATTTGTTGATAACTCCCCTGCCGAGGATGGCGTTGTATGGATAAATGATATCTGCCACATCGAAGGTCTCTTGGACTCGCGAACCTCCACTGCTGCGAAGAGTAGGTTGGGAAACCAAAGCTCTGCTGCATGTGATGCTGATTGCTGGCCAGTAATCGACAGGTCTGTAACTTGAGGATTGCTCTGCTGAAGCTGTGTAGTTCATTGTCTTCATCGGTTCTTTTTTCTTTCATTGTCCTCCATTTCTTTTTGTGCCTTGATCGCAACTGGACACTCTCTTGAGAAATGGCCTTGGTCTTTGCCATGAAAATGACAATATGGTACCTTCGGTTATTCTTGATTTTGTCCGCCGTGACCTCCACGGCCGCCTCCTGTACGACCTCTTCTGCCATGATTTCCAAAGAAATGTTGGCTGCGTTGCTCTTCGGGATAATTGTTTGTGACATATATTGTTGACCTGCCTTCCTCTTGGCTGGCACTGGTTGTAATTCTGCCTGCTAGCCTCGCTATTTGCTGACTTGGGCTGAGACCATTGATCTCGCCTCCAATTCTGCTGTTGCTTTGACAACTGCCTTCGGCCCCTGTCTGATTTGCAATAGCTTTGCATAACCTCAAAGAGTTGCTTTTCGGTCACAGATCTCTGCCTGTCAAGGAATTCTATGCATGGTCCAGTTTTGAGGCCTCGGATAGCAGCATCTATTACGGTGTCTTCGGTGACGGTCAAACTTGGATCTCTAGCTCTCAGCTTGACAAACCTTTGGAGATATATATTCTTGCAATGACTCTTTCTCCCCTTGCCTGCAATTATGTAGCTTAGATCTCCTCAAGTAAGCTCTTGGGGTTGGAAACCTTTAAAGTTTGCGTAAAGCTTGTCACGAAGCTGCGTAAAGCTGCCTCTTCGGTAGTGACGTGTACCATTGTTGAGCTGGTCCTTTGACTGCCATAATGAAAGCCTTAGCTTTGACAGTTGCATATCCCCCTTGTGACGAAATGGCTGCTTCATATCTCATGATGAACTCTTTGGGGGTCAGAATCACCTTCGTATTGTGGCAACATGGCCGAAAGTTTGAACTTGGGAGGCCACTGGGGATAAGCTGATAGTGGGGATGGAGATTCGATTACTTGCTGAACTAGTTGCGGCGGCCTTCGTTCTGCCAACGCCGGTTGATACAAGTACTGATTGTCGCCGGAAAATCCGCCGACGGTGAGAACCGGCGCCCCTCCCTGGTGATGGAGAGGACGCCAAGAAAGACGTGGTGAGAGAGCGGAACGCACAGTGAATAAACTAGTGTGAATGTGTATGATCAGAATGCTTGTCCTTTTCATTGATGAGTTTAACAATTTATACAACTCCAGGGCTAGGGTTTACATGCAGGGGAAATACCCAAATTACCCTGGCCCAGGGGATATACCCAAATTGCCCTGATCTCTGGATTGTCGATCATAAGATCGACGGCTAGATTAGCTTTCTTACAATCTAAGTTGCTTTAATTCCTAATGTGCCCTCGGGGGACATATACTGACAAAGTTGTTGATTTGATTCGCTCATGCCAGAAGCTGTCGCGGGGTCTTCATCTTCTAGGCCGGGACTTGTTAGATTTCCCCTGGTTACTTCACAGGGTCTTCGTGAAGTCTTCGGCGATCGCAGGGTCTTCGTGAAGTCTTTGGCGAGACTTCTCTCCTTTGCCACCCTTCGGGATACGCCCCAAGGATCACGCGAACGTTTTACTCTTCGCGTCCTCCTCCCGACTCTTCGAGAATGCCTAAGTCTTTTGTTTCCATCCCAAGGGATCTTGAGGTTGTCTTAGGCACGCTTCACTGCTAACCCTTTCGGGTAATGATCTTCATGAAGGGTCTTCACAGCATCTTCGTGCTCACCCCTTCGGGTAAGGATCTTCATGAAGGGTCTTCACAGCATCTTCGTGGACATCCACCTTTCTCGTAAATGGGGTGGCTGCCACTACAACAGAAGCCCCTTACGGTCATGTCGCCACCTCGCCGTGGTGTCTGGCCGTAATATCCAGCTCCCCCTTCTCCACGTCGAGGTGGTGGTCACGAAGATGCTTTTTCTTTTTATTTTTCGATGATATCTTCGCTCGTTGACGTGACTCGAACCTGCCATTCTGACAATGTCAGTTGCCTTGAAGCTTACGCGTTGATTCTGGCCGTCAATCATCACACGTGTCATCAGATCTGTAAGCGGCCGTTGGAGGTTTCTTCGCAACGCATCTTCGTCGTTGGTGTGGACACATGGCGATCATCCGTGTCAGATTGGCTCTTATATAAGGGGCCGCGTCACTGTTCTTCTTCCACACGCTCTTCAAACTCAACCTCCCGCCGTCCGGCTGCTCTCGCTCCTGTGCACTGTCTGCCGCCGCCGGTTCTCTTGCTCTTGCGCAGTTCCTCCATCTCCGGTAGTTCTTTCGCCCTTGCGGGCTTCTTCCACCGCCGGTAGTTCTCTCGCCATTGATCGTCCCTTCCACCGCCGCTAGTAGATCCTTTCTGTGAGTTCACCGCCTTTCCTCATCATCCTCGAAGCTTTTGCAGGTATGCTGCTTGTCTGTGCCAGTGGTTTCCTTTTGATATGATTTTTGCGCCGGCGAAATTGCCGACAAGGTTTTTATTGGCGACACTGGTTGCGCCGCCGTTTTCATTGATTTCGAACGTTCCGTGGGGTTGCGCTTGCCTATGCTTTTTTATCATTATTTTGGTGTTCCCGAAGGGTCGCTTATCGGAAGTACTCATTTCCTTTTTTTTTCAGTCTTCGAAACCTCTGATGGCCCCGAAGAAGGTCTTGAGTCCTGCGGACCTGGCACGGCTATCTTGGGAGCTGGGACAGTCGAGGATGACGCCGGACATGCTCGCGAAGGTGGCGAGCTGCTCTCCAGCGAATGAAGAAGACTTCAGGCTCCCGGGGCAGGAGACGACCCCTCGGCCGAATGCTGACGAGGCGGTTATTTTCAATTCGCAAGTGAAGGCAGGTCTTCGGATGCCGTGTACCCGCCTCGTCGGGGAGGTACTCGAATCAGACGGGCACACTGTGCACCTTTCCCGAACGCCGTGGGTCTGCTCACAAGATATCTGAGTGGGCCCTCCGAAGCCATGGCGCACAACCAAGCGCCCGACTCTTCGGTTTTCTCCATGAAGCTAGGTGGCAGGGGAAGACGAGCGGAAGTGCCTTCGGATGTTTGAACTTCGTCGTGAAGGCGGCGCATGTCGCGGATTTTTCGTCCTTGGCCATAAAGAAGAAATGGGATGGAGCTGCGGGGTTAAGTTGGAAACTGTTCTGGTTCTACCAGAAGGTAGACGAGGCCGACTCTCCACTGAGGTACACCCCGGGAGCGGCCAATTGTGTGAAGTTTCCGGTGGAGAAGCTCACCGGCTCCGAAGAAGCGCAAAGGTTGTTGCTCCAAAGGATCAGCAAACGCTTCTCCATGCGTTGTTTCGCCGAGGAATTCTTCGCAGCCAAGGTTGGTCCGCTTATGCGCAACTGGGAAGAATTTGTAATCGTCGACGAGGGGGGAGACCACCTCGCGCTGAGTCACAAGGACCACCGACCCCGGAAGTTGGAAGCGGCCGTGGAGAGGGCCGAGGGGATGTTCGGGCCGCTGCGCCCAGACGACCAGCAGGCCCGCTGGCCGTGGTGGCGCGTCAACCGAATCCTCGGGTAGTTACCTGGCGAGCTCGAGCCAAGAGGGCGGAAGAGGAAAACCACCGAGGGCGCTGTTGCGGGCCCGTCGAAGCGGCCCCGTGGTGAGTATCCTTCTTTCCGCCATATACCTTCGGTTTATCGTTTCTAACTTATTTTTCGAATCAAGCCGCCGACGCTGAGGACGAGGAAGGAGACGAAGAGGAGGTTGAGGACGATCGCACTTCACCGGACGCGCAGAGTGCCGCTAGTGGTAGTGAAGACCCACTGGACGTCCTGGTCAGCAAGACTCCTTCGGGGCCGTTGGATCCCGAACATGGTTCCAACGAGCTCCAGGATAATCATGCGGCCGGGTCTCTTCCTTCGGGTCGAGGCCCCGTTACTCTCGAAGGAATCTCCGTGGATATCCAGGCAGAGGCCGAGGACTACACCGCCGGTTTTGTTGTTGACACGGAGCTCTGGCTGGCTGATTCTCCCTCTGCCGAAGGTTGGTTACTATAGCTCGGTATTTTTTTTTCTCTTTTTGTTTCTTATGTCTTCTTTTTTTTTCAGACGGGGTTAACGAGGAGCCATCTCCGATGCCTGAATTGGGGGCCGTTGGTGCCAACGCCGCGACTAACGCCATTTTGGCATTGGTGGCAACTACTGCGGCGGAGAGGGGCTCTTCGATGGCTATTACAGCCGCTCCTGTCACCGCAGGTTCAGCTTCGCCAGCTGCTACGCTTGGCGGCACATCTTCGGCAGCGGCGACTATTGTCGATGGAGGAGCCTCGCGAGCGACTCCTCCAGCGCTTGGGGCCATCCCTGTCTCCGATGGTTCCCATCAGGAAGCTGAAATGCTTCTTCCCGATGATCAAGTGGCGGCTCTTGTCGCGGGTTTGCCTTCGGCGATCTCGATCGCTATGCGAGATGTTTCCTTGTCGGATAACATGCGCAGATTGAAACATGTCTTGCCACGGTAAATCCTCGCTTATATATATATATATATATATATATATATATATATATATATATATTTTACTTATGGTTGTATTAAATCTTCGTAGAGCTTGGCTTGTAACCGTGCCGCATCGGCACAAATCATAAGTCTTTCGGCGAGGTGTGCCTTTCTCGAGGACCGCGTCGCCACCCTCGACCGAGAGAACCATAAGCTTCGAGAGGTTAGCTCGAAGGAGAAGGAGTTAGTGGTTCTCCTCAGGTCAGAGAAGGAGCAAAGCGAGCGGCGTGCGAAGACCGCCGAGGAGGCTCTGCCGCGCCTCAGCTTCGAAGTTCGAGGCCCAACGAGCCGAGCCGAGTCATCGCCAAGGAGTGCAATGGTTTGCGCGACGAAGTAAAAAATGGAGCCATGGAGCTTGGAACTCTTCGGAGCTCGATGGAGAGGATTAAGCAACAGCTGGAGACGCTGCAAGCCGAGCTTGTCTCTTTGGGCCAGGTCTTCGCCAAGGAGATTACTAGACTCGGGACCGTTGCCGTAAGCGCTCCTCCGAAGAATCCGGCTTTGGCCATCAAATATCTGAAGGAGGCCATCGGGACCTTCGTGGAGGGGTCTTTGCGCTACGGGTCAGACTGCGCTATCAGTTCAGTCTTCGCATTTATAACAAAGTTAAAGGGCGCTGGGTGCACACATTTTTTGGGTAGTACATTTTCAAGTGTGCCATACCCTTCGGCCTTCATTCCCAACTCGTTCGACCGCAGCTCCCGACAGGTTATCCGGGATTTTTTGCTGAAGTTCTAGAAAGTTGGGGGTCCTGCCTTCTACCGCGCTTTCATGGCGCACGCGAAGAAGATGACGCCTTCGGCTTCTGCGGTTGGATCGCCTCCACCCCTAAGGATAGTGGAGCCCAGAGTACCAAGCAATCCTTTGGCTGCTGCTGTCCCTGAGGCTTCAAATGACCCTGTAGATCCGAAGGGCAAAAGCCGGCGGAGTAGCATTGTAATAGTTTTAGGGTTGTAACCCTTTGCTAATGTAATATACAATCCTTTGTTCACTTCTCGTTTCGAAGTCTTGTACTGTGTGATGTTTTGTTTTTATTTGGCATGCGCTCATGGTTTTTTATAGATCGCACCCCTCGTGATATTTTTAGCACACTTGGCGTTCGCGAGGGTTTATAGCTCGTGAAGATTGCTTTTCGGGTGTTTGGCGCGAGTACTCTTGGCCTCGCGTCAGCCCCTTGGTGCTTTAGCGTGTTATACATTTGCGAAGGTTCATGGCCCGCAAAGGTCGTATTTTGGGTGCTTGGCGCGAGTGCTCTTTGCCTCGCGCCAGCCCCTTGGCGCTTCAGCGCGTTATACCTTCGTGAAGGCTCATGGCCGGCGAAGGTGGCATTTTGGGCGTCTGGCGCGAGCGCTCTTGGCCTCGCGCCAGCCCCTTGGCGCTTTAGCGTGTTATACCTTCGTGAAGGCTCATGGCCGGCGAAGGTGGCATTTTGGGTGTGGCGCGAGTGCTCTTCGCCTCGCGCCAGCCCCTTGGCGCTTTAGCGCGTTATACCTTCGTGAAGGCTCATGGCCGGCGAAGGTGGCATTTTGGGTGTGGCGCGAGTGCTCTTGGCCTCGCGCCAGCCCCTTGGCGCTTTAGCGCGTTATACCTTCGTGAAGGCTCATGGCCGGCGAAGGTGGCATTTTGGGTGTGGCGCGAGTGCTCTTGGCCTCGTGCCAGCCCCTTGGCGCTTTAGCGCGTTATACCTTCGTGAAGGCTTATGGCCGGCGAAGGTGGCATTTTGGGTGTCTGGCGCGAACGTTCTTGACCTCGCGCCAGCCCCTTGGCGCTTTAGCGCGTTATACCTTCGTGAAGGCTCATGGCCAGCGAAGGTGGCATTTTGGGTGTCTGGCGCGAGCGCTCTTGGCCTCGTGCCAGCCTCTTAGTCGTACTGAAGTGTCTGCTCTAGAACGTGCTCTTCTTTTTCATTCCTTTTCCACTCCATTTGGGGATAACGATTTACATCTTAGCGGTTACATTTCCTTATGAATTCTCCGATCGCAGCCAGTTTTGGGCGTCTGAGCCTCGTTAAAAACTCCGCTCGTAAAACCCGCTAGGGAAAAACCGAGTCAGAAAAAAGAGTACTCAACGCTTCTTCATCGCTTCATGGATAATATTTGATCAGGCCCTTCGCGTTCCACGTGTTTGGGACCGAAGAACCATCGAGATTGGAGAGAGGGATTGATCCTTGCCTTGTTTCATCAATTTCATAATGTTCTAGTTCGCTCGCTCTTTGTATCTTCGTCTCACTTTTCGGCCTGACCAGGGGCTTGTAACCCTTCGGTCTATGTTGGGGGTCTATCCTCTCTGTGGTTTGGACTGGCTTGAGCCTTGTTATGCCTTCGAGTTCATTTTTTCTTGTTGGTTGCTGATTTCCTCGAATAGTGATGACTCCCCCTTCGGCGGGCATTTTCATACACAGGTAGCTGTGATGTATGATTGCCCCGAAGGCATTGATGATTCCTCTCCCAAAGATGGCGTTGTAGCGGTACTCCATGCCAACAACATCAAAGCATATGCTTTTTGTGATCTTTCTCTTGCCTTCATGGAAAGTTACAGGTAATGATATCTGACCCATGGCAGCCATGGGCTCTCCTCCGAATCCTATGAGAGGCATGTGTGATGGTGTCAGTCTGTCTTCTGGTATATTGAGTTGTTCGAAGGCGCTGGCGAAGATAATATCTGCTGAGCTTCCTCCGTCCACCAGCGTCCTTTGGATGTCATATTTTGCAATTTCAGCTGTGATCACCAAGGGATCTTGGTGTGGGAATTTGACGCCTTTGGCATCGGTTGTGTCGAAGGTTATTGATGGGGCCGGTGTTGGTTTACTTGATACCGAGACATGCGACCCCTCGCGAATGAATTCCTTCCTCTTTCTATTTGATGGGAGATTCAGCGAGGATCCTCCGGTGATGACATGAATTACCCTTCGGTTTTGCTGTTCAACATTGTGAACCATCTCAGGAGATTCGCGGTGCTGATCCCCTTGTCGCTGGTCTTGCCTTCGCTGACGCTTCTGATTTTGGTAGTTCTCCCGTTGTGCTTTAATGGCACTGCATTCCTCGGTTGTATGCGAATAGTTTTCTCCATGCACCGCGCAATATCTCTTGTCCCTGTTATCCTGATCTTCTCCTCGGAGCCTATCATTCCTATGGTAATTCTCCCTACGGTAGTTGTCGTTCCATCGATCATCATTTCTTCTTGTGCTCTCTTTGCGATAGCTGTAGTCGTCCCTTCGGGAATGATCTCCCCTTCTATTGTTGTCGATGGTTCTCTGCTCGTCTGCTTGTTTGGACTCAATGTTGCTTACCCTTTTGTTGGAGTTTTGATGTCTCTTGTTCTTCTCTGAATTGCTCTCTTTGTGGCCGTCACGATCCTTGTGTGTATTCAGCTGGCCTTGTCTCCTTAAATTTTCCTCCTCTCCCTTTGCATATCCTTCAACCTCATCGTAAAGAAGCGCAGCTGATTGCGGGGGGTCCTGAGTTAGCTTGTGTAGAAGGGGTCTAGGTTGTAGACCTCTTCAGAATGCATTGATTACCAAAAAGTCAGAAACGTCCCTTATCTGGCATCGCACAGCAGCAAATCTTTTATAGTAATCTCTTGTGCTTTCCTTCTTGCCTTGTTCCAAGGCAAAGAGGTCCCCTTCCACCATTCTTTGGATATAATTTTCTTGAAAATTGTTAGCGAAGGCATCTTTGAGTTGGTTCCATGAATGTATAGACCCTTGTGGCAATGAAGTGTACCAAGATAGCGCAGGTTCTTCGTGGTTAACAAAGAAACTCTTCGCCTTAATGTCGCCATCTCCTCCTCGCCGCTTCAACCGCCAGATCGTATACATCCAGAATTCGCTTGGATCTGCTTTCTCCCGAGAATTTGAACACACTTGGCATCTTGAATCCTTCGGCCATTTTTGCCCCGAAGGTATGCGCCAGAGGCCCTTCAAGAGCCTTTTTTTCTTTGTACCACCATTGCATTTCGCCGATGTTGCTCCTGGTTCTCTTCTGGGTATGGTACCCTCCGGGGCACGTAATGCTGTTGGGGTTGCATTGTCACAAGCTCTCTTCGGAGCAAGTCAATTTGTTCCTCCAGCAGCCTTCTCCTGTCTCGCAGGATATTTTCAGCAATTGTAGGGTCTTCGTGTTGATGCTCCTGCATGGGATGGGTGGGTGGGTTTTGCTGCATCCCTTCTCGAGCGACTCCACTGGGTCCTGGCTCATCGAATCTCCGCCCGCCCACGTCCGGGGCATCTTGGCTCCGGTTTCTCCAACCCTGCAAGTTGATGCTGGGAGCTCCTAGAGTGCTTCCGCCGGGTCCTTGCGCCGGCGCACCCTCCCGCCGACGTTCAGTCGTTGGCGCAGTAGCGACCGCCCTTTGGGCCGCTCCCTCCATCGACTCACCAGTGATGTCTCGCTCGCCATGGGTTTGGCGCTCTTGCCCTGCATACGCTCCATCGTGCCCCGACTCCGGTGGCTCGCCTCCAGCAGCTGGGACATTCCTCCTGGGTCTAGCCATCACTGCAATCGCCCGCCTCTCCCCACGGACGGTGCCAACTGTCGCCGGAAAATCCGCCGACGGTGAGAACCGGCGCCCCTCCCCGGTGATGGAGAGGACGCCGAGAAAGAGGTGGTGAGAGAGCGGAACGCACAGTGAATAAACTAGTGTGAATGTGTATGATCAGAATGCTTGTCATTTTCATTGATGAGTTTAACAATTTATACAACTCCAGGGCTAGGGTTTACATGCAGGGGAAATACCCAAATTACCCTGGCCTAGGGGATATACCCAAATTGCCCTGATCTCTGGATTGTCGATCATAAGATCGACGGCTAGATTAGCTTTCTTACAATCTAAGTTGCTTTAATTCCTAATGTGCCCTCGGGGGACATATACTGACAATGTTGTTGATTTGATTCGCTCATGTCAGAAGCTGTCGCGGTGTTAGTGATATGCCCTAGAGGCGATCATATGAGATGATTGTATCATACGTCTATGTTCATGTACTTATTAGTTCCATGAATAAATGTCACTCCTTTGTTCATTGAGTATGACTTAATTGTGAAACACATTGGTTATGAGATATTATTCTAAACGATCCCTGGTCACATATCATTATGTGGAACAATAGTGATCTGACCAGCACATGTATTGATTGATGGTCATGTTTCACATACCATAGATATGGAGATATCAAATCAATAATGTGGGCACATGATAAAGAACATGAGGTTGATAGACCGCCCGAGACACCGCCGAGATTGTTATCTTAGAAGTGCCATCGTAGTATAGTCTCGAGTGGTATACCTATACGATCCTTTGACCGAGATTCTTATTGATTCTCAAAGATGCGTTGTATACTTTGGGGCTATCAAATGCTTCACCGTAATAGGGAAGTTATAAAGGTAGCTTACGGGTATGCCATGAAACATGACGTGAGATGTAAGAGATCAAGATGGAATTTGCCCTCCTTGATAACGGAGAGATATCTCTGGGCCCCTCGGTGTGGATGGATAAGAAAAGTGCATGGCCATGCCAAAGTGATTAAAGAGTTAATCACTTAATTATATCCATTACATTGACGAGTGAATTTGTCGAGCTATCACAAGGGTGGCACGCCTCGCCTTTGAGCTTGACCGATATCGTGTGGCAAAAGGATCCTATGTGAGTGTATCAAGGTTCAGCTGATTCGATCATTGTGTACATTCGGGGGTCAATATGTGCTTCTAGGTACCGCTATTGACTTGTGGTCTGGGGAAGGGTTCTCCGGGACCACGGCCGACTTGTACATGAGCCTAATGGGTCACACACTTAACGGGTTGGATCATATCTGATGGATTGGATCCATTAGTGGGTTTATACGGATTTGGATCTTCTGACGTCTTAATGGATTTCTATTGTAGAAGATCCATTAGCGTGAGACCTAGTGGGCTTTCATATCTATTAGAGCGAGACCTAATGGGCTTCTATCGTAGAAGGCCCGTTAGTGCGCTCTATATAAAGGAGGTATGGGGGCGTGCGGTGTGTTACTCTCCCCACCACGAGCCCTAGCCGCCGCCACGTCAGACGCCTCTAAGAACCCTAGCCGCTGCGCTGGGTGCTAGCACACCAACACGGTGTTCCCACCCGGACGTGTGGATACCGTGGAGGCGCGTCGCTCTCGCGTCGGCGCCGATCGATTCGATCGGCTACATAACTCAGACGACTACGCCGACGTTGTTGCGGACGGGCGATCCGCGACGAGGAGAAGTTGTACCACGTCGTGTTCGACCACGTCTGAGGCTTCGCAAAGACGCGGGAGGCTTCACCCACTCTACTCGCCGCTAACGTGCTCCAAGGGTAATGCTCCATGATCTCCGACTCGCATGTTGCCTGGGTGTTCGCGGTAAGAAAAATTTTGTTTTCGGCTAGCCTAGCACCGCGTTCTCCTACACGCGGGGTCTTCATCTTCTAGGCCGGGACTTGTTAGATTTCCCCTGGTTACTTCACAGGGTCTTCATGAAGTCTTCGGCGATCGCAGGGTCTTCGTGAAGTCTTTGGCGAGACTTCTCTCCTTTGCCACCCTTCGGGATACGCCCCAAGGATCACGCGAACGTTTTACTCTTCGCGTCCTCCTCCCGACTCTTCGAGAATGTCTAAGTCTTTTGTTCCTATCCCAAGGGATCTTGAGGTTGTCTTAGACACGCTTCACTGCTAACCCTTTCGGGTAATGATCTTCATGAAGGGTCTTCACAGCATCTTCGTGCTCACCCCTTCGAGTAAGGATCTTCATGAAGGGTCTTCACAGCATCTTCGTGGACATCCACCTTTCTCGGAAATGGGGTGGCTGCCACTACAACACTGATCATTGAGCAGTTCTTCATATCCCAGATCTTCATTCTGAGCATCCTACTGCCTGTGCAGAGCTTGAAGCTGATCAATCTTGTACTGATTTTGCTTTGCGGCTTGATGGTGAGTGCCAAAATTGTTAGACCGAGCTACACCAACAGCCTCGCTTCCATCGGTATCAAAGACAAGACACAGTAAATGTTCCGACCGAAGGCAAGCAAAGAAATAAATATAGAAATGAAAATGCAGAAAATAAAATATACCCAAGGTAAAGATGATCTTCGTCAGTTTCCTTAACTCCGAATCCACCCCTTTTTAGTTACAGTGCCTATATTAGGGAGGCAAACAGGCGTAGCGTGAAATTACACTTTGGCACAACTCAACTACTACATTCGGAGAATATTCAAGGACAGTACGGTAATCACTCCGACGTGTTCACGCCACTTTACAGCATGTCTTGGGCTCAAGCCTAGCTCCGTTGCGAGTTCCCTTGGGCTCCGGTCTTCTTCCTACAGCTGCTTCATGAGCGATCAGCAGTTTAGCGCTCTTCGATCTCGATCATCTCCATCTTCGGGGTCCATGGCTTCGCTTCAGCGCCTCTTCTCCAGGCTTCTGTGGACTTGGGAAGGCACAAAAGGCTAGAAAACACGTACCTTCGTGCCGAAGAGGTTGTTTCAAAATTCAAGGGAGGAACCCGAAGGCCAAAAATCCACAACATGCCCAAACTGGTTACTTGTTATTTCAGCCTCCTGCGATGGTTACTTAAGGCTATTAGGAAGCTTAATTTTTTTTAATCAAATGACCTTTATTATGGCTCAAATTTTGTAGACTACTTGAGTAATGAATATTCTTTAGCTTCCACTTTAGGAAACTGCGCAAAATTTGAATTATTCAATTTCTGGAATACCCAAGTGTTTCTGCTAGCTGCCTCATTGAAAGTTGAGCATTTAAGCATTTGTAGAGGATTGATCTAACAGATCAATTCCAATTCCTACCAAAGATTGTATGTTCTGTTTAAAAAGTGTACACAACCTAGTTGAGGTACGTGTATACCGTGGAGTTGAGTGGATTTAATTTGGTGAGCTCATGTACATAGTTAAGCAAGCATTAAGGTTTTAGATTCTTATGTTTGAAACAGGAAGGTTAGGCCTACCCCCCTTCCCTTAAAAAGGTTTATACTTATCCCTCAAGTTGCTATTATAGTTTTATGATGTTCTCTTGTCATAGCCATCCACTAGTTGGTCTTAGGGAGTGTTTTAGATGTCCACTCTTGATGTAAAGGCTTTTCACCACTAACATGATTTGATTATTTCACAAAAACTTTTAACTCCATAAAAAACTAATGCTAAAGCACACAAAAACTTGCTAAGCAAGTCAGGATGCGACAGCTGTCCAACTTCTGTGCTGCCGCTCCAAGCCCACTAGTGCCTGGTCTTGCCTAGGCCAGAGCGCCTCCGTTTTCAGATATCCATCAACCTTAATGAAACCCAAGCTGCTGCCCAGGACACATCGCCGGCGTTCAGGGGACACGCTTAATTCTCCCAGCTTTGCGTTCACCTCGCGCCGCTGTTGATGGGGGCGTTGCCTCCTCGTGCTCGGGACTTTTTTTTTTTTTGAGTGTAAGGACAGGAGAGCTATCTTGTATTGATCATAAGGAGAAGTACAGGGTTACTGGAATAAAGAAGTAACAAATAAAACAGAAAAAGAAGTGGGGGGGAGATAGCCGCCCCGCCCCCTGGGCTCTAAGCTATTACAAAATTGGCTCCTGCGGCCGACCAGAGCCGCAAGTCATCAAGCAGGAGGGAAACGAAGTTATGTTTGGACTGCTCGGTATCTCGGAAGATGCGGTTGTTGCGTTCAAGTCAGAGATGCCAAATAGTGGCAGTCGCCAATGAAAGGGTGCTCCGGGAGTACCGTAGGGGAGCTGCCTGCTGTAAGTCTTCGGTCCACCATTGGGAGATGCAGGAAGTATGACTCCAATTGGCGGGTCAAGACAGGGGGTGTTGGTGCAGGATGCGACGCGGTCTCACCCTCATGCTTGGGACTTGAACTTAATTGTACAACAAGCTCATCCAGATTGGGGGATGAGCTTGGATAGGGAGTTGGGACGTGTAAGCTGCCATGGATTGAGGGCTGGACAGGGGAGGGTGAGACCGCAAGGGAGCTAGGTGAGTTGGTTGTAGGTTGGGGAGAGCGAGGCAGGGGAAGCCAGCCATTGGGATGGTAACTGGGAATTTTTACATAGTAGATATTCTACTCGATCCGTCATGTAAAATCAAGTTATGAAATAGGAACCTTTGTTTTTACTGATTGCTAATCTTCATGTCGCCTTTTGTGTGCAAAAAAAAAAAAAGTTAAATTCATGAAGAAAGCTTCTCCTTTCCATTCATTAATTTCTATTATTTTTATTATTTGAGACAGGGATCGATCGTTCTATCTGCATTCGATTGCGAACTCATGGAACTCATGAACTCATGGACAGTGATCGATCGTATGAGTTCGCACTGAGTACCGGTTAAAAAGAGAACTAATTTTTGGAAGGAGTGGGATTCGAACCCAGTACCTCACCTTTCTCGTGACCCACGCCTCACCCTGCTAGCCAACTCATCCCACGCGCACTCTCTGATAGGATAAGACAAGGTTTCCTTTTAGCATTTCGAAAACTAGACTTTTACAAGGGGTTCGGGACACAAACCCCTTGTAAAGCCCAGCCTTACAAGGGGTTCGTGTCCCCAATCCCTTGTAAAGGGCCTCTCCAGACTGGTCTTTTGAACCAGGCTTTACAAGGGATTCGTGTCTCCAACCGCTTATAGAGGGCTTTACAAGGGTTGGGGACACGAACCCTCAGAAACTCAGCTTTACAAGGATTCAGATAACCAACTGCCAGTAAAGGGGCTCTCCGGACCAGACTGAACCGCCATGATAGATCGCCATGATGCTCATTTCTCTGGTAGTGTCGTGGAGCTGACCTGTGGTGGTGTTGATCGGGTGGCCTTGATGCACCTGCACGCACATGGGGATGGGGTATGAAAGGAAATACGATACTGGGCACTGTTTATAGATCGTGACGCTGATGCGTTCGGTGCGGTGTGGTGGGACTGATCGATGACTGCGCCACTGCCCTGGCCATCGCGTTAGACCATGGCCACACGTACACCCACGAGGCCATGAGTACCTCCGAAACTTGCGTGCCGAGGCTCCAACCCTGGGAGAGCTGGGAGGACGCGCCCACACGGCGACGGCGCTACTGCCCTGCATGCACGCATGTTTGTTTCACTGGATCGGATCAGCCAGGTTCGTGGCTAGCTTCATGCGACGCACCGATAGTTATAGAGGCTGGGCGCTGCATGTATGTGATAGCGCATGTGCTATCATGATGCTTTTTTTGTCCGGTTTAAATTTTTTCAATTAGTTTTTATTTTTTTCGAAAATTTTTGTGTATTCGGATTGAAAAAATTGAAATCACCTCTATTCAACCCAAAACGCGGTCAATTGATGTTGGATAACGAAACCGCCTGCGTCCAATGCAAAAACGCAGGCGATTGTGTACATGTTAATTAGTTTCTTTCAAATCTTTTCTATTGTTTTTTCAATAGTTCCAGCTTTAAATTTTTTGTGTATTTCGACTGAAACTTAGAATCGCATGCGTTTTTACACTCCGTGCAGGCACCTGCATGCATACTGGGTAGTTTTTTCAACTTCTTTCTACTGTTTTTCAATAGCCTCGACTTTCAAGTTTCTATGTATTTGCTCTGAAACATAAAATCACTTGCGTTTTTGCACTCCACGCAGGCGCCTGTGCAAAGTAGCAAAACACAGGCGTCTGCGCTAGAGCCTATCTCTTTCTTTCTTTTTTTTAAGAAAAGGCAGGAGACCTGCCGTTAATTCATGTGAAGAAGGGTAGGTACCAAGGTGGGGGAACACCCCTCCCCCTATGTGGTATCGGCTAGCTAAGATATTACAAAAAGGTGCCCCTGCGGCGGCCCAAAGCCGCAGGTCATCGAGTAGGGCGTCAAAGAGATAGGAGGCGGGACGCGTCTAATCCTAAAAGGTCCTGTTGTTTCGCTCGAGCCAGAGGGCCAGAGAGTGCCGGTTATGAGCGAGGTAGCTAGCACCACGAGGAGGATTGGATAGCGGGATGTCGTTGGACCACCAGTAGCACAGGCTGTTAGTGTGGCACCAAGAAGTAGGGTCGAGGTCCGTGCTGCTGAATTTGGAGGCCAGGGAAGCCCAAACCGTCTTGCTGTACGGGCATTCTAAGAAAAGGTGCTCGGGGGTTTCTAGGTTTCTGCTGCAGAGGACGCAGAAATAGTTGTTTTTTAGATGCCGACGTTGTAAAGCGTCCGCCGTTAGGACCCGCCGATGGAGTAGCAGCCAAAGAAAAAATTTGCACTTGGAGGGGGTCCATTGCTTCCAGACCAAGCTGTTGGCTGCGGTACGCCGATCTGGCGGAAAAAATCCCATTCAAGGAGAAATTCCAGGTCAGGCTGTCATTCTGATCTTCATTCAACTGGATTTGCAAGATCCGGGAGACCAGAATGATCAGCTGGGAACCATGGGGGGAGGGGGCGAACATCCCGCGCAGGTCGGCAATCCACTTGTTGTTGATAAGGGCGTCCGAGATGGTCCTGTTCTTCCTGGAGGAGGTGTTGTAGAGGTCTGGCGCGAGAAGGTGAGGGCAGGAACCGTGCAGCCAGAGGTCCTCCAGAATTTGGCGAGATGCCCGTTGCCGATTGTAAGCGTGGTGGCGGCACAAAAGAGATGCTTGTCAACCGAGGTGATGGGAAAGCGATCCGGCCCAGGGCTTGTCGGGGTGGACAAAACTAGACCACAACCATCGGAGATGGAGAGTGCGGGTGAAGCGGAATAGATCCGGAACCCCAAGGCCACCAAGGGAGGAAGGGAGCACACAAGCTCCCAGCGGACACGGCAGTGACTGCCAGAGGCGGAGTCAAAGCCCCTCCACAGCCACGCACGTATGATTTGGTCAATTTTGTGGATCACAGAGGGGGGTGGCTGGAGTGCCGCCAGGGTGTAGTTTGGAATCACCAAGAGGACGAACTTGAGGAGGGTGAGGTGACCCTCTTAGACATAAGCAGGCCGCGCCATCTGGCCAAGCGGTTACTAAATTTGTCGCTGGAAGTAGACATAACGCAACTTCCGAATGGATAGTGGGAGGCCCAGGTATTGGAATGGAAAGGATGAGCGCCTGGCAGAGAGGTCTTGTAGAATGATGTCCAAGTCAAGGTGCTCGCATTGGATCGGGATGGCTTGACTCTTCGAGAAATTGGTTTGGAGACCCGAAATATCACCAAAGCGGTGGAGCAGGGTAGCCAAGGCTGAAACTTTATCGCTAGAAAGTGCAATGAAGATGGCGGCATCATTAGCGTAGAGCGAGATGCACAGATTTGAGGGGACACCATGGACAGGGGAAAGGATCCCATCGTCCGTTGCCTTGGATAAGAGCCTGTGGAGAGGTTCAATCGCAAGGTTGAAGAGGAAAGGTGAGAGCGAATCTCCTTGACGCAAACCATGGTGATGATTGATGGTGGTTCTGAGGTGGCTATTGAGGAGTACCCTGGAGGAGGAAGAGGCTAGGAAAATGGCAATCCAACTCCTCCACCGGTCACCAAAGCCCGAAGCGCAGAGGTTGTCTAGGAGGTAGCGCCAAGAGACGGAATCGAAGGCCTTCTCAAAATCAAGTTTGAGGAGCAGGGCTTGGGTGTTGGAGCAGTGTAGCGATTTGGCTCTGCTCTAAACATAAAGAAAGTTGTCTTGGATGTGGCGCTTCTTGATAAAGGCACTTTGGCGAGACGAGATGAGATCATCCAAAAACGGCACAAGGCGGGTGGGCCTATCGCCTTCTTCGGTCAGCCCATCG
The DNA here is from genome assembly GCA_036346145.1 of Olyra latifolia. Taxonomy (NCBI): domain Eukaryota; kingdom Viridiplantae; phylum Streptophyta; class Magnoliopsida; order Poales; family Poaceae; genus Olyra; species Olyra latifolia. The sequence continues at coordinate 55,102,726 of CM070530.1, forward strand.
CCACGCGCCATGCCAAGTTGGCCGCCTATGAACGCGAACTCACTGGTCTCGTGCAGGCGGTCAAGCATTGGCTACCCTACCTGTGGGGTCATCTCTTCGTTGTCCGCACCGACCACTGCAGCATGAAGTACCTCCTCGATCAGCGCTTGTCAACCATTCCACAACATCAGTGGGCAATCAAACTACTCGGGTATGACTTCCTGGTGGAGTATCGCCCGGGCCGCGTCAACGTGGTGATCGATGCTCTCTCCCGCCGCAATGAAGGCAGTGATGAGTCAGGGTCGGCGCTCATAGCCTTGTCAGCCCCGTCACTTCCTTTCTTCAAGATGCTCCGCCAATCCCTGGAAGGTGCAGCATGGTGTGCTTTGCGGGATGCTGTTTCTAACGGCCAACGTGGGTCCCCATGGGCGCTGGTTGATGGCTTCATTACATATGGCAGCCGCATTAATTTTCATCCAAGCATCCTCTCTGCACGTGGCTACCCATGGCCCATGGGTCACCATAATTGATATGGCCCATCTGCTCGGTCATGAAGGCATACAGAAGGCACTCCATCGCTTGCAGGTTGACTTCCACATACCAGGCGCACGCCGTCTCATTCAGGACCATATTCGCGCATGCACGGTGTGCCAACGCAACCTGGATGTTCCGCATCTTCCTTGGAGTGATATTGCCATGGATTTCATGGAGGGGCTGCCCAAAGTTGGTGGCAAATCTGTTATCCTTACCGTGGTGGATTATTTTTCCAAATATGCTCACTTCATACCTCTGGCGCATCCCTATACTACAGCTTCAGTCAGCAAAGCTTTCTTCGACCATGTGGTCAAGCTCCATGGATTGCCTTCGTCCATTGTGAGCTACCGCGATGTCATCTTTACAAGCACATTCTGGCAGGAGTTGTTCAGTCTGCCTGGAGTTCGATTGCGCATGAGTTCTGCCTAACAAGATGATTGCTATGTATCTTCGATGCCTCACGGGAGACTGGCCCTGGCAGTGGATTCGTTGGCCGCCATGGGCTCAATACTGCTACAATACATCCTACCAGTCATCGCTTCAGGAGACACCATTCAAAGTGGTATATGGCCAGGATGCACCTTCCCTTCGGTCACATACAAAAGGGGATGCTCACGTTCCAGCTGTGGAAACCTCCATGTTGGAGCATGACCAGTTCTTGCTCGATATTTGTGAGCGTCTTCTGCAAGCTCAGGAGCATGCTAAAGCATTTTATGATCGTCACCATCGCGTCCTGGAGTTTGCAGTAGGCGACTAGGTCTGGCTTCGTCTTCTCAGCCGTGCTACAGCGTCACTATCAGCAAACCGAGGGAAGCTTCACCTCGATTCTATGGCACTTACCGCGTGGTGAAGCGCCTCGGCACGGTGGCGTATCGTCTTCAACTTTCAGAACGTGCGCGCATCCATGACGTCTTCCATGTTGGTGTACTTAAGAAGTTTCATGGCACCCCGCCTGTCGACGAATGTTGTCAGCAGTAATGAATATGGGGCTATGCGCGAGACCAGAATTCTCGATGGTAACACAGGACAGAGAGATTTAGATAGGTTTAGACCCTCGGATCGAGGTAATACCCTACGTCCTGTGTTCGGTGGTAAAACGTATTGATGTATGTATACGGATGTAGATGTATTGGATGTGTTGGGGATGCCCGAGCTAGGGATCCCCCCTTTATATAGTCCAGGGGGGCTAGGGTTATAAGGAGTCCTAGTCGGTTACAATGATGGTTGCCTTGCCGTGTAAGTCAAGGTATATGTTTACAAAGATAGACATGTTTCCTTATCTATCCGAGTCACTGCATGTAGGAGATTGTCCATACGCGGTTTAGCCCACTCGGCCCACCCCCTGGAGGGCGGCCCGAATAGCCTTCTTGTAGATACCAGGTACCGTGTGTTCCACACCGCCGACTACACCTCTTGCTCTGCCTCCCCTTGATTAAGGAAGAGTCCTTCCTCAACCAAAGAGGGTTCTTCGTGGTCATCTTTCTTGCAGTGTACGTCAGATTTTGGTTTGCTGGGTTGGTCAGCCAGATTTCGAAAGCACTTGGGTCAACTTCTCTGATTTCCAGCATCGCTACCCTGACTTTCAGCTCACGAATGATATGTTTCCAGAGGACGGGAGAGATGTCATGACTCTCATGACACATAGGTGCAGGCCACGCGCCGCGGTGCAGCCAGATGCACCGGTTACACCTTCATTAGCCACTTGGGCCTTATTAGTTCATCTGGGCCATAATTAGTTTATCCATTAGTTGTTACTTGTGTAGCCCCGATTGTTAGGAGTTTTCTTGTTCCTTAAGCTTGGGAATTGTTAGCTGTCCACATCCCTATAAAGGATTAAGCCGGCAGATGAATAAATCAAGCAATTAGGGTTTTACCTCGTTGCTCTCGTCCCGGCCTCTTAGGCACCAGCTGCAATCTGCAGCTACTGCCTTCCACCCTACAATTCGAGCACATAACACTTACATGACACATCTCATTAGACAAAACAACAGGACATATTTCACGAGACAAAGTACTAACACAAACGATTAATAATTTGTATCGACGATTTCAGGAACCTGCTTTAAGTGAAGATTAATCACAATGGCACGAAGAATACAGGCGTGGTTGGGCCTGCCGATGGTTGCTTTGCGGTGATTTCTGTTTCTCTCGAGGCCGTGCTCTTCTTCGCACGCAATGCGACGGGAGTAACCCGGCTTGGCTGCAGCTGTTCCTTCTTCTTGGGGCGAACTCGTGGTCGTGGTGAGCGTTTGTGATAGGAAGTAGTGTGCGTTAGAGAAAAAAAAATGTGATTTTTTTTTGGGTTTTGAGACCTGCATTGTTCATGGATCCGTTGCTCTTGCGGCCAGCGCTTGGTCACTCGAGCTAGGCGCCCACAATAAGTACCAACTGCTTGCTGCATTTCGCGTTGCATCATCGCTATCACTATGTAGTTTAAAGCTGTAGTTAAGCAAGACAACAGCTTGAAAGACAAATCATTAAGCTCACTCCAATACCAGCATGTAGTTAAGCAAGAAAGCACCGTGAGAAATAAAAAAAAATCTTTAAGATCATCTTCTCACTGTCACTGGTTTTATTAAGAGGATGCACTATAATTAGGAAGCAACCTTTTTTTGTTGTCTATCAGCAGCACTATTAGCCAAAACCAGAATCAGTGTTAGAAGTTGTGTCGAATACGGATACCGAGGGGGTTACAGGACTCTGTGTTGTATCCTAGGTGGATAGGATTAGGAGTTATAGCCGAACTCTATATTCTTAGCCCTATATAAAAGGGGCACCACCATGTAACTCAATGATGACAATTGCAGGCGTAGACACGCAAAGGGCGACTGCTGGCTTGTGGCCGCGGCTTAGATTGTAGTCAGGCGTATATCGGGGAGGAGCGCCCGTAATCATAGCCCCGCAGATGTAGGCGCTAGCTGAACTGTGTTACCAAACATCGCGTCTCTAGTGTCATTCAGATCGCGTATCAAGTCCTATTTTCTAAAATTGGTATTCAGAGCTATGGTTGGTGATACGGATCTTTGGTGAAGCGCGAGGATTACGCAGACACAAGACGTCGAGGATAATGCCCCGAGCAGTGCAAGGTGGAGCATGGCGGAGTCGACGAGTCGTCGACGACTCCGGGTCCGGGATCAGATCGGCCGACTACGAGATATGGAGGAGGCCGAAGAGATTGGGACGTCGGGAGCAATGATACGACCAGGTGGCGTGCACAGAGGCGCTACATCTACGAGACTGGGGGCAAAGCTATGTCGTGGGTGTACGAAGTCAGGGTGCAGCATGTACAGCGTGCGACGTGCGCGTCAAGGCTCGAGATTGGATTCGGAGGTGGAAAAGTCTTTTCGAGTACCTTTGCAGTGTCGGAGGAAATTTTCCTCGGGTGTCGGAGGCCATGTCGAATCGGTATTGGAGACGGAACAATATCGGATCGGCGGCGGAGGCGGATAGCGATCAGGGCCTATTTGGTTGTCTGCATGCACAGATATTTATATCTATAAATATAGAATCTTGTTTTTTTCTTATGTTTGGTTGCCTGCATCTAGTTTTGAACCTGGCTCTCTGGATACAAGATTCTCCATGCAGTCTGGCTCTGGAGATAAAGAGAAAATAGACGTATCTCTGGATGCAGCGCATGGTAGTCTCGTGTTCTGCGCAAGTGACCACTATCAGCCACAATAGCAAACCATGCATGGCAGCCTCGTGTTCTGCGCAAGTTTTCTTTTTCTTTTTTGTTTATATCTTTTGATTAGCATCTCCTTGATCGACGTAGTGGGAGGATCCTCCGCTGCGTCGGAAACAAACTCGGCATTCGGGTCTAACGCAACGAAATTAAATAAACAAATAAATACAATACAAAAGAAATAACAGGAAAAATGTATGCCAATGCACATGAAACTTTATAAAATAGTAAAAAATGATTTTACAAATATTTTAAAATTTGTTTCATAATTTTTGGAATTATATAATTAAAGTTATCAAATAAACAAGTTACAATGTTACAACATATTAGAAAACTAATTTTTCGGCTTGGTCCGAGGGAACAGCCCATGGTGGCTTCGGCCTGACGGGGCCCACGCCAACATGGCGCCCATGCGCTGGGTGGCGCGAAGCGCAGTGGGGCGGCGGCAAGTGGCGGGCCCAATGGCGGGCGGAGGCGCCCGAAGCGAAGCGAAGCCAGCAAGGGGCGTGGCGGGAGCGGCGCGCGCCTGCGGCGGTAGAGGCAGCTTCGGCGGGCGGGCGGCTGCCGGGCGAAGCGTAGCACGGCGAGCGGGACGGCCCATGCGCGGCGCGACAGGAGCAGCGGCCCAAGCGACGGGTGAGGCAGCCGCGAGCGAGCGATGAAGCTGCTGGCGGAGCGCGGCCGGCTTCGGCGGGAAGGCCCATCTTGCGCGGCGCGCGCAGCGAGGGCGGCCTAAGAGAGTGGAGCGGCCGGCGAGCGGCGGCGCTGGCGCAGCTGCGGGCTCGGCTTTCGGCGGGGCGGCCCATGCGCGGGCGTAGTGGGGAGCAGGGCCCAAGTGGCGGGTGGAGGCGGCGGCGCGCCAAGACGCAGCGGGGCCCAGCCACAGAGGGGCAACAGGTCGACAGTGGGGCCCACTGTCGCTGACCAATATGGGAAGGTCATGGCGCCAGCGGCGGGCGCCGCCAGCCGGTATGGGGAAGGTAGGGGAGGCCCAAGGACCTCGGGAGGTCGGCCAAGAAGAGGAGGCCGACGGCGGCGGCAAGGCAAGCGCAAGCGGCGGCTGAGGCGAGACATGGCCCGACAAAAACGGTGGCGAGGGCTAGGGTGGTGGGGTGGGCGAGTATGGCGGCGACGCTGGGTGCCGAGGGTGGCGGCGGCGGGCACGGCGTGGCGGGGCTGGCGGAGGGACCGGCCATGGAGGGGGAGGAGGCGCGCGGCGGCGGAGCTCTCTGGCGGCGTGCCAGCGGAATTGGCCGTGGGGAAAATATCCTGGGACCCTAGGGATGCTAGAGAGGGGAAGAGGAGGGAGACATTACTGTCGGTGACGAGGAATTCGTGAGCTTGGTCGATGATTCCTACGGCCGAAAGGCGGGATAAGTCCAAGGGACGGAGAGGAAGGGCATCCTCGGAGGGTTCGGCCGATAGAGCTCACCTGGCGATGAATTTCATGGAGAGGCAAAGGTCCGGGGGCGGCGGCGGCTAGGGATTATATAGGGTTTTGGGGAGGGATTTAAAGAAGGGAGAGGACGATCCGGGTATGGATTGATCCCCTAGAATCGTGGGAACCGATTTTGCTGGTTTTAGGGAGGATTTTTATGGAAAATTCCAAGAGGGGAGATAGGGGAGGTTTTCTCTGTCATCTTGAACATAGAAGATCGAGAAGGAGTCAGGGAAGGGAGAAAGAAGGAAGGAAAATGGGAGAAAGGAAAAAGGAAAGGGAAAAAGAAAAGGAAAGAAAAAGAAAATAGGTGGGGTTCACCAGCAAGAGGGATAGAATAAAAATAAATCCCAAAATTTAATTTATTTCAACTTCAAATTATAAGTAAATAATTAATTGAAGATTAAATTGTAAAATAGTATTTATGAAATGTAAAACTAGTAAAAAATAGTATTTACCATTTATTTGCTTAAATAAATCTTTTTACAAAACTTTAGTTAACATTATTCATGCAATTAGGTTTTGGAAGGTTTTGATTTTGCAAAGATTTTTCCTTTTTAATTAGGAACATACTCATTTTTAAATACTTTAATATTTTCCAAAAGTTCTCTCATGTGATGCAATGCATATGATTTATTTTCAAAAAATGAGGATGTTACACTAGCTATATTGTTAGAGATGCCCTTAGTTAATGTCTCTTTGTCGTTGAGCAATTAATGACACATGGACCTAGGGCAAGGATAGAACTTTCCTGTAGACACAGTTAGAGCGACTTCAACCCCCCCCCCCCTCCCCCCGCGTAAAATTTGACCCCATATCCTCCATTTTAGGGGTTCCTCTAAAAAATCAGACACCCTATATATCAGTCAACTCCAAGAGAACCCCTAAAAAAAAAAAAGGGATGGGAGAGAGAACCCCTATATTCAGGGAAAAAGATAAGGAATCCTAAAAGATAGGGGAAGATAGGGCCATCATTGGAGCTGGATAGGTTCCCTATCAAATTTTATGATAGGGCTCTTGATAGGAGCGTCGTTGGAGAGACTTTGCCATCTATACACACATTCATAACCTTAAATGAGAGGTATCTGAGCATCCGATCTCCCACTACAGTAGTTTTATTTAGGTCAATATGTTAGTTGGTTGGGAGTAACTTGAGCTGTCCAGGATTCTTCTGTCGAACTTATCCATCTAGTATGGAAGTTTGGTTTAGCGTCCTGCAGAGAGTTAACTCCAAGAGCTAGTACCACATGGAGACTCTTCCCTTTTTTAACTGGTGGTGTGTTGCCTTGAGACGGTTGAACAAGGAATCTCGCAAAGGATTTAATTTGCTGGTTCAGCTTGTGGTTTGGGAAGTTTGGAAGCACAGGAATGACACGGTGTATCCCGGAGTCTTCTAGGATCTTGCAGGCTGTTGCTAGGGTGGGTTCTCTTTGTTAGGAAACCTATTCGGTTACGGACCGACCCAGGCTGTATCCAGATAGATCTATCTGTGGACCTGCTAAACTCTATGAACCAGCACTATAAATAGGAGAGTGATCCATTCATTGTATACAAACGAAAAGCAATAAAGAATATGTTCTCTCCCTACATCTGTGATTTATCTACTTGTGCATCTGTCGATCTTGTTCTCCGTCTACGTCTTACGTGCAAATCAGCAACCTCAGACTACACCCGGTTATGTGGTTGCTCAACACGTTATCAGCACGACACGCGCGGAAGGAGGAACCGCAAGCACGGGGTGATCGATCGACTACGGCTGTTCGTCTACACCGGCGTTTTCAGCATCGAATCGTCATCACGCCGACAGCCCATACAGCTTAGCTGATCTGTCCTACGCGACAGTCTACGAATCCCTAACGTATATCGAAGGTATTGCATCGAATCAAATTTTGAATGGTAGATCAGATCTGATTAGAAGAGAAATTGGGGATTCTCGTTTCAATCTGGAATTCGCAACTCCGTTCGGTCAACCAAGCACTGACTGCCGGCCATAGGGCACGCATCACGCATGCCTTCTGTAGCGTAGCTGTGTGTTGGCCGTGTGCCCATACCACCACTGTGCCATGCGCCCGTAGCCGCCGCCTCGGCCAGCCGCCGACTCGGCCCGCCGCTGCCTCGGATCGTCGTCGTCGCAGCGCCACCGCCCTCAAGCACCGGCTGAGCCACGGGTTCATCCTGCCGCTTCGCCTCCGTTAACGCTTGCCTCCAGCGACCTGTCGGCCGCCACACCGCTCGTCACCAACCGCACACCACCGCGACTCGAAGCGCCCCGCGACCGCTTCCCGCCCGCGACTGAAGGCCCACACCGCCAAGAAGCCGCCACGCCGAGCACCGGTTACCACGCGCTTCGCTCCACCAGCCACCTTCAGCTGGCTTGCGCCGCCGCACCCTGCACCGCCGGCTCCCATCGTTGTCGCTCCATCATCGCCGGCCATGGGCTCCCGTGCCGCGACCCGTGTCTCCAAGCTCGGTGGCGATAAGGGGAAACCCTAGCCGCCGGAGAGGCTAGTCGGCCAGGTCGGCCGGGGCGATGCTGGGCGCGCGTGGAGTGGGGAGGGGGAGCTAGGCCAAGATCCCATTATGGGCCACGAGATGGGGATGGGCCGAAGAGTAGGCCAGACAGAAGGGAAGGAAGAATGAGCCGAAAGGCCCAATTTGACCGTGGGGAAGAAAATGAAAAAAAGGAAAGGAAAAAGAAAGGGTTGCACGCGAGTTTTGCAAGAAAGACCCTAGAAATTTAAGAAATTTTTTCGAAAAGAATTCCTGGAACACTGGAAATTTTGTAAAAGTCCCTGGAGATATTGAAATTTTCATAGAAGTCCCTGAAATCAGCAGAAATCGTAGAAAAGCATATTCGGGCATAAAAACACCTCAGGATTCTGAATTTAATCCTGTTTTCACATTTGAAAATTTATTTTATCCCAGATAATTACTTTCATACTATTATATGATGAATTAGCTGTTATAATTATCAGTTTATGCTTGTTTATGAATAGAATTTATGCATATGAATTATGAATGTGAATTTTCGATTACTTGTGGTGCCCGTTCATTACATTTAATCTATGAATTGAAAATAGCGTGTTGAATAGTAGAAAACCATGAATTTTATTGAAGAACTATAAGAATATATGCAGATTACATATAGTAGTCATGAATCAACATTGCTATCATAGAAATTGCTATCATAGAAATTGGGCCTGGATTTCGCAGAAAAGCCCTGAAACCTTTGGGAATTATCTGAAAATTCACCAAAATTAAGAATGTTTGCATAGAAAGCCTCGAAAATTAAGAATTTACTGAATGTATATATTCTGGCATAGAATTATTCTATGAAATTGCTATTATAATTCTTGTAATAATTATTTTAGCATGTTTATATTGGAAATTTCGAGAATTTATGAAAAGATCCATGCCACGCAACACACACTATGATTACCCACAGTATCTTATGAAAATGTTTGGCATCGTTAGTCATGAGTTTGATGAATTCTGGCTACACACATGAAGCTCTCCGCATTGTAGTGAGGGGCAATGCTCGAGCACAGAATAATCAAGCAATGCATTTTATTAGGCACCACCTGTCTAATACTCTAACGAATGAATATATGGAAATGGAAAGTGCTATTGATTTTTGGGCCGCGCTTGAAAAGTGGTTCGACAAGCTCAAATACACTATCCTGCCATAAGCGCAGTAGGACTGGACAAGCCTAAGATATGCAGAAGCTATTAAAGAAGATGATGCCATCATAGAAAAAGAAATCGCTGACACTGTAGAAGCCTATTCTACAGAATCTATTTAGTGCATACATAGCAGCACTAGTCAGCCCTTTTAGTGTGGTTGCATTAGCAGACATTTGTGATCTTATTATGAATAAAGAATTGTGAGCTCCAGGGGAGCAAACCTTTAATTCTCGTGATTGGTTATGCATTTTATTCCCAGTATATTTTTGTAAATGCTTGCAATATGAATAATAGCCTAATTGAAATTATATGAATTCATGAAGCGCCCATATGAAGGAGATATGCATTGTTGATAGTAGAACAACTAATAGCATCTTAAGAGAGACAAAGTATTTTGTTAAGAAGAGAACTGGCAGTATAACCACAATTGGAAGAAGTGGCTTGTGTGTGGTAGGCTCCGGTTAAGCCACTATCGTTCTGCCTATGGATACTTCACTAAAAATTGATGAAGCTTTGTTGTACCCTGAATCAACTAGATCTTTCTTAAGCTTTAAAGACATCCATGCCAACGGCTTCCACGTTGAGACCGCTGAAGAAAATGGCAAAGAATTCCTGTGCATTATGAAACACGACGGATGCAAAAAAGGAACTTTAGAAAAATTTCCTTCATTTGAAATTGGGCTATACCACGTAAGAATCAAAGCACCTGACAACTATACTTCCCTAAAAACTTCTTTTAGGAGTGCCGAACTCTTCTCTCTTTGGCATAGTAGACTTGGACATCCTGACTTACGGATGATGTGAAATGTAATTACCAACTTTTAGGTTCATGAAATTAGTGCAAAGAATTTCCCTAATCAAGAAGACTTTATATGTGAGGTATGTGCCACTAGAAAAATGATCACTAGACCCTCGACCATGAAGGTGCAAGATGAAATCCCCACGTTCCTTGAGCACATCTAGGGGGATATTTGCGGCCTTATTCAATCTCTATCAGGTCCTTTTAGGTATTTCATGGTGCTCATTGATGCTTCCTCGAAGTGGTCTAACGCGAGCTTACTCTCGACAAGAAACTACGCATTCGCAAAGCTGATCTCTCGGATTATAAGAATTAAGAATGCATTCCTGGATCATCACGTGAAGTCCATTCGCATGGACAATGCCGGCGAATTTACTTCGAAGGCATTTGATGATTAATGTATGGCATCGGGAATCAAATTAGAGCACTCAGTGCCACATGTCCACACTCAGAATGGACTAGCAGAAGCACTGATTAAAAGGATCAAATTCATAGCAAAGCCGCTCTTGTAGGGTTGCAATTTACCAAATATGTGTTGGGGCCATGCCGTCCTACACGCAGTAGCATTATTGAACTATAGACCGTCAGCGTACAACATCCAATCCGCAATGCAACTAGTTCAGGGGATCACATTGAAAAATTTTCATTTAAGAAAATTTGGATGCATGGTGCAGGTACCGATACCACCACCACAGGGAATAGCTATAGGCCCTCTCCGGAAGCTAGGGATATACGTTGGTTATAAGACAGTGTCCATAATCAAGTATTTAGAACCCTCGGCTAGTAACTTGCATACCGCCCATTTTGCTGATTGCATCTTTGACGAGGATAATTTCTCGTCATTAAGGGGAGATAAAGAACCCTTAACAGAAGAATGCCAAGAAATTATCTGGCAAGCCACAGGCATTCCCGGGCAAGATCCCCGTACTAAAGAAGCAAATGAAGAGGTTCAGAAGATCCTCGTTTTATAGAAATTAGCAAATGAATTGCCCAATCATTTTTGTGATTTGAAGGTATGATCAAGTCGCATTACTCCTAGTAATGCACCAGAGAGTGTTTGAAATACCATAGAAGGTATCCTCATCCTGTTCCGAGGCCTCAGAAAAAAGGACAGAAAATCTGATTACTCGAATCGCAAGTATCCGGGGACACCTGGAGAAAAATAGATAAGAGAACTTATCATAACCAGTCACGAAAGTGCCCCGAAGGAAAAAGAATGGGAGCCAGTTGAGACCTGGCAACTCTGGTAAGAAGCAGCCTGCTAGCGAGGCGCTCCAGATTTAAATATACCGGTAATAGAAGAAGAAGCCGATAGAAATACGTATGCGCATCGGCAACAATAAGCTAAAGGAACTTGCTCCCGTGATGGGAAATAGCGGTGAAGAGCAAGTAGAAATGCACGAAGCACCCCATGACAAATGGCCATAAACTTTGTAGAATCAGGGAAAATAATGAATAGAGCAACCGCCAATGTCGACATATACTTTGCTAAAATGATTGCTAAGCGAATAGATCTCAATCCAGGGCCAGTATCTCTTTCTGAGTGTAAGCACCGACCAGATTGGGCGGAATGGAAGAAGGCAATCACCGCGGAACTAATCTCACTGAACGAAAGAGAAGTATTTGGGCCTGTGTGCCTCACACCCCCCATGTACGTCCTATGGGCTATAAATGGGTCTTTGTTTGGAAGAGAGATGAAAATAATGAAGTGATACAGCATAAAGCAAGGCTAGTAGCTCAATGTTTCACTCAGCGCCCAGACGTTGATTATGAAGAAACCTATATATTCCCTGGTCATGGGTAGTATAACCTTTAGATACATTATCTTAATGGCAGTGAATATGAATTTAAGAATAAAACTGATGGATGTGGTCACAGCTTATCTTTATGGTAACTTGAACTCTGAATTGTACATGAAAGTACCTAACGACATGTCAACCCCGAATAAAAAGAAGAAAGAATTATATTGTATAAAATTGTAGAAATCCTTTTATGGATTTAAGCAGTCAGGAAGAATATGGTATAATCGCTTGAGCGAGTTCTTGAGCAAGAAAGGCTATATGAATAATGAAGATTGTCCATGCGTTTTTATACAACGATCACAAGATGGTTTTTGTATAATTTCGGTTTACGTGGATGATTTGAATATCATTGGCACTGTTGATGAAATTAAAGAAGCAAGCTCGTATTTGAAATCTGAATTTAAAATGAAAGATTTGGGTAAAACCAAATTTTGCTTGGGGCTTCAGTTTGAGCATATGCCAGATGGAATACTCATACACCAAGCCGCCTACACGCAAAAGGTGTTGGAAATGTTTAGTTTTGAGAAGGCGTACGCATCAAGAACCCCGATGGTCGAAAGGTCATTACAAGCAGACCAAGACCTATATCGACCTAGAGAAGAGGAGGAGGAAGTGTTGGGATCGAAATTCCCATACTTAAGTGCCATAGGAGCGCTCATGTAACTAGCAAATAGTACACGACCTGACATTGCGTTCGCTGTAAACTTATTAGCAAGATACAGTGCAGAGCCAACGAAAAGGCATTGGAAAGGGGTAAGGAACATCTTCCTCTACCTACGGGGAACAGTCGATCTTGGATTATTTTATAGAAGGAACCAAGATATGACTTTGGTCGGATATGCAGATGCGGGTTATCTTTCATATCCGCACACCAGCAAGTCCTAAACAGGATATGTTTTCCTGTGTGGAGGAACCGCAGTATCATGGAAGTCGTCAAAGTAGACACTTGTGTCAACGTCGACTAACCATTTAGAAATCATTGCATTGTATGAAGCAGCACGTGAATGTGAATGGCTTCGAAGAATGGCATTCCATATTCTCCAGTCATATGGATTGTAAATAGAACGAACCCCTACTATTATTTATGAAGATAATGCAGCATGTGTCGCACAAGTACAGACTGGATATGTGAAGAGCAATCTCACTAAGCATATAAACCCTAAGTATTTTCATGCTCATGAGATGCATAAGATGAGTGAAATCAATATTCAGCACACTAAGTCGTGCGAAAATTTCGCAGATTTGTTTACTAAGTCCCTACCTGCATCTACCTTTGAAAGATGCGTAAGAGGCATAGGAATGATGAGACTTAGAGAATTGTAGAATTCAGGAGGAGAAAACTTCACATATTTTGAATTAAATTTTGAACCGGAAGTTTGAGTATCCAACTATTACATTGAAGTAATAAGCAATGTTGGGTGGATTTGTACTCTTTTTTTCCTTAAGTGAGTTTTCAAAGAAGTTTCTCGCATGAGGTTTTTAATGAGGCATATCCGTGCGCACAGCAAGCGTATACTATGTACTCTTTCTCCAAGAATTTTTTCCATTGGGTTTTTAGGAGTTTTGATGAGGCATATGCATTACGTGGCAAGGTCCAAGGGGGAGTGTTAGGAAACCTATTCGGTTACGGGCCGACTCAGGCTGTATCCAAATAGGTCTACCTGTGGACCTGTCAAACTCTATGAACCAGCACTATAAATAGGAGAGAGATCCATCCATTGTATACACACGAAAAGCAATAAAGAATATGTTTTCTCCCTACATCTACTTGTGCATCTGTCGATCTTATTCTTCGTCTACATCTTGCGTGCGAATCAGCAACCTCGGACTACACCCGGTAGCGTGGTTGCTTAACACTCTTTGGTGTCAAGAGCCCTCAAGATGTTGTTCCAGGGATTGCATCCCCTGTTTTTTTCTTTTTGGTGCCCGTTTGCCAATGTGGTTTGGTCAATGGCACTACATTATGACTAGGAAGGTACCGAATTTTAGTACCCGTGTTGCTCTAATTGGCGACAACTCTAAAGAATCATAAACACTCAAAATTTATTGTCCCCTCCCTAAAGGTACCAAGAGGTACTCCCTCCATCGATCATTGTGAGGTGTATTTTGACCGTCTAAGTTCATCTTTTAACCAACAAGTAGTCTAATATTATATGAGTTATATGCCACAAAATTACTTTCTAATAGTTATGATTTTGTAGCTATTAATAAATTAGTATATAAATAATAAATAATTTACAATCAAAAGTTACTTTTGGACAATCAAAATACAGTCAACAAAATGGACAAAGGAAGTATCATTTCTCTCTCTTTGTCAAGCCTAAATGCAAGCATTGGTCATGTCTCAGGTTAACCCTATTCATCCTGGGATATGTGTGTCCAAAATATAACAATAACCCACCAACTTGATGGCATACCCTGTTAATCTTGTAGACATCTCCGTAAAATATTGATTCTTCTTAACTTCTATGCGCCTTTGAAATGTAAAAATAGCTTTAGCAATTCATGGCATGAGCCAGTTTATTATGAACAGAGATTAATAATGGTTTGCTCATGCATTAAGAATCTAGTTGCTTGTCTTTGCCTCAGGTACTAAGCATGCCTTCAAGAATATTTTGGCCAGACTCCCTAAGCCTGGTGGTGGTGAATATGGAATGTTCTACAGCCTTCCTGCACTAAATGATCCAAGGATCGGTAATTTCTATGCTTGGCACTGGAATATTTTGAGTTTATCCTCCCTTCACTTTACAAGTTACATTACTGTTTAGATTGTGCCTGTTGAGTCTGATTCCTTGCATATCGTACACATGCTAATCCTTACACATCTAGCCATTGTCATTTTCAAGCCTTCCTACACTAAGGGTGTGTTTGGTTGCCGTATCAGCTCAGCCAGGCTGTATAAGCTCAGCCAGGCTGGTTGGAGCCAGGCTAAGGTGATGTAGGGGACGTTGTTTGGTTGGTTGTATGAGATTGAACAGGATGCGCAGAGGTGTTGTTTGGTTGGCTGCACTAGGAAGGAGTTGGATGGACAAATTTAAAAGAGGGAAACTTTAAAAATACTAAAACAAAAATAAATTTAAAAACAAAAAATTCAAAAAAATAAATACTAGAAAATCAATAAATTCAAAAATAAAAATAAAAATTTAAAAATCTGAATTTTTTCAATACCTTGTACTTGAACCTACAGTTCCATTTTTTTTTTGTTTCATTGAATTTGGATGTCGTTTGAATTTTAAAAAAAATTGAAAGATTGAAAAGTTATTGTACAAACTGAGTTAGCAAAGTTACTAGTATGTTAGTTGTACGTGGCGGCTGCGTGCGGAAGCCTGGCTCCGTGGAAACGGTTTTATTTTTATGTCTTTCATCCAAACAACACTTTATTTTTATTTTGTATCTATATACGAATTTCAGGTCAATATTGAGTATCTTGCCAGAGTTGCCTTCAACTCAGTTGGCATTATATACGCTGACAGCATGGTTGGCGCTGACTCACACACCACTATGGTTAATGGTCTCGGTGTTGCTGGTTGGGGAGTTGGTGGTATTGAAGCAGTCGTTGCAATGCTTGGGCAGGTAAATCTCTCTCAATGCAGGGAAATTTTTAGTCCATCTTGCCTCTGTCCCTCATCGTTTTCCCCGGCCCATTTCAACTCTCAACCCTAGCGCCGCCGGTCCACCCTACTCAGCACTCGACACCTCCCCGCATAGCGCTGCATGGAGAAGGTGAGCAACCAGCCACCACCCTCGTCCTCGATGCGCTGCCGCTGCCTTCCCCCTGAGCCGTGCCACTGCCTCCTCGGTGCATCATCGCCTTCGTACCCCTGCGTGGAGCGGCGACACAACGCTCTAATGCCCCTCATGGCACCACCGTCGTTGTCCTCCCAGCGGCCACGCCTCTGTGCTTCTCCTCCCCTCTCTCACTAGATCTAACATCATCCTCATCTAATCGGCGATTTTTTGGGCATCCAGCAGACACGATCCAAACCTAAATGAGCCTGATTCGCCAATCCCATACCTGGTAGCTTGGATTTGGAACTTCTCCATGACGATTCCGGCCGGCAATCCAGCAACTGTTGTGGGTAAGATCCGCCTTCTTCTCCCCTCACCTATACCATACCCTACGCTTGCCTCCTCTCTTCTGGCCGCCTAACCTACCCGCCTCCTCCATCTGCTTGCCTTGCTTTGCTGCTCGTTGTGCCTCCCCTCTGCTCGTTGCCTCGTCTCTGCTCACCTCTGCCCTATCCCCTTTGCTGCGCTTGGCCACCTCCCCTCCTGTCTGCTACGCTATGCTGCCTCCCCTTACCTGATAAAGTATATATATTACCAAAATATACGAAAAAATTAAAAAAATCATGAGTGTAGCAGATCATATTTACAAGCCCGATAAAGTATATTACCAAAATATCAAAGTGAAAAAGGTACTAACATAACAATTAGATACATGTAAGTCCATAACTCCCGATCAAGGCTTCAAGGGCATTAGTTTATGTTGTTCTGCAACTAATTTTTCTCAGCCCATGATTCAATGGACTATTACTCACAGTCTTTGATTTAAGAGATGTATATAGTTATAAAAGAAGATATGTCAAGGGCTCAAGCATCGCACACTACTGGGGAATCGGCCTTCAGTCCCGGTTCGGAACATGCTTCAGTCCCAGCTTCTAAATAGGGACGGCCAATGCGGGCATCAGTCCCGGTTCCAACGAGCCGGGACTAAGACCCATATATGTTGGCGGGAGAGCCTAATAGTCCTGGTTGGTATCTCCAACCGGGACTTTAATGTCTCAGTTGGTGCCTCCAACCAGGACTGTGGTCATGATATCACACAACTGCCACACCCCTAGCTATTATATTTATTTTATTATCTATGGTCCCTAGTATTATATTTATTTTATTTATGCATGCATGTGTTAAATCATAATTAATTAAAATCCATATAATTAATCATGCACAATTAGCTAATAATTAAATCAAACGACATTCATTAAAATTTTAATTACAACTAATAAAAATGTATTACAATACCTAGCTAGCTAGCTAGCCTATATATAAGTATCACATATGTACACAATTACACATATTTTTGTTTATCGGGACTTTTTACGTGCATTGCTCTTGGTAGCCGTAGATGTCGACCCCGACGGTTAACCGGTCTCTTTAGCGGGCTCCGACTCCGCAACATGATTAAAAATATGGTGGTAATGCTTGCCCGTGGGACTTACGACCTCATTAAAAATGAAGCCGGCAAGTTGCTCTTGTATTGCTTTGACACGCACCGGCGAGAGTTCCGGGCCTTTATCCAAACCTTTTTTCGTCAATTTTACAGGAACCTGTTTTTAATTAGGAAAATTAACTAATTAATGCTTGAATTTATAGAAGATCGATGTCCGAAATAGCTAGGCATTAGTAAGGTACTTATTACATATACTTACCCCAAACTGTTCACATTTTCTCGTATAGTCAGTAGTGCCTCCGACGAAGTTGTGCATCATCTCGCATACATAGAAGCCGCATAAATTGTTTCCTGGCGGCTGATGCAAGACCTGTGATAAAAAATGTTAGAAGCGTGAAATGGATGCATGAAAATTAAGTTAACTAAAAAGCTAGTATTAAGATATACATAAATATTTAGCGAGGCGCAACTCAAAATTCTTCTTGAATTCCCCAACGTTTTTGTCACAGAAACTTGCGAAGGCACTACACATGTGATTACGATTTATATATTATTAGTTTGTTTCGAATGGAAAGAACAGAACTAGCACAATAATGAAAGGAACAAGAATGTACCGGTTGAGCATGGCGATGAAGTCTATGTACTTTTCAGGTGGTTTCCGCAAAGAGTCCATAACCATGATCTAGCTTCTATCTAGCTCAGTAATAAAAAGGGTCCAGTGAAAGCTGCACACACACACACACACACACACACACACATATATATATATATATATGTTAGCATTTGTTGTAACATCCTTGTAAGAAAAAGGATTAGAACGAGGTGGTACAAAAACACATACTCAAATTCATAGGCTAGAAGTATCTGTGGCTTGAATCTTTGGCCCATTAGCGCGTTGTATATGTTCTCCTCTGTATCTTTCGGGTGGTCCCTAACTGTTCGCTCGTTGATAACTACTGGGTTAAGGAAGCCAATGCTATAAATGTGCTCCCTTTGGTATCTTTGCATCTCCATTCTACACAAGAATAAATTTGTTAGGCTTGCAAGCTAGTATAGCGTAAGGGGGCGCACGCTGGAATTTAGAAACGAGACACTTATAGAGTCCAGCAACCCAACATGCTCACGTCGAGGGCCCTTGCCTGGTATAGCTCATACAGAGGCTCCCATTGGAACAAGAACTCAAAGTCCCTGCAGAAAAAGTGTTGTTGCTTGATCCGGACGGCAATCATTTCTATTCAGACCCTACCTTCTTGAGAAGTGCTGGCCTCCTAGCCAAGTTGCTTGACTTGGCCCGCACCTCCTCAGGAAACGATGTTGGAATTGGAGTTCCACTTGCAGGGCTTCGTTGAGGAGACGGGCTTCGTTGAGGAGACGATGCAAGAGGTTGTGGAATTGACGCTGGAGACCGTGGAGAGGACATGTCCACGTTATCTCGCAAAATTATGAACCGCTTACGCCACGCGATGAAACTGTGCACTGCATCTCCTAGCTTCGTACTCCCGTCACCTCCTTCGAACTCGAGGTCAAGGTCCCCGTACCCTGGGCATACCTCGTCCATCGAGACCTTGGCGTAGCCCGACACTATCGGTTGGCCATGGATGAGTTGTCCTGACTCCACCGGGTAAGCCATGCCTTCAGCCGCCTTGAAGGACAGGTTTCGTGCTTCGACGTGCAGCTCACAAGGTGTCCACTGCGTGATGTCGTCCACGGGATAGCGTCCCAAGTTCTCTTCGGGCAGCCCACTGGAAGCGCAGCTGCTCCGTCGCGCGAAGGGGCTGATAACGTTGGGATTATTGGAAAGTTGTGGAAGACCCTCCTCCCGCTGTTGGCTCAAGGCTAGCTGCACCTCTCTTCGGACTATTTCTTGTATGCTCGCCTATGTTGCTCTCAGGACATCTTGTAGGCCACGAAGCTGTTGTGCTTATCGGGCCTTGCCTCTTGCCCGACTCAAGTATCGGCACCCACCTTCCACGAGACGACACCAATGCCTCGTGTACGTCCAGGGTGCTCAGGGTTCTATAGGGCCCTTGTTAGCTTATCATTCTCTCTGTCTGGCACGAAGGTGCCGTGGGCCGACTCATCGTTGGCCTCTTGAAGCCTTCTGGCGACTTCTCTGATCTTGTCACCAAACACCGCCCTATCGTCGTCATCAAGGCCGCCGTCATGACCAAAGAACCAATTTCACGATCTTTTGACCATCTCATTTTTACGGGTTCAACACCCTTCACAAGCAAGTCATGTTCCCTCTTGTCCTATTTGGGTATCGCCTTGCGGTAACCACCAGGGCCGAGACGGTGGTGGTATTGCTTTTTTGCTGCATTCTGCTTGTTCTTTTCAGTTAAACTCTGACCTTGTTCCGAACTCTTGTACCGCACGAATTCATCCCAGTGATCTTGAAGTTTTGGGAACTTATTGAAGTCAGGAGTTAGATTCTTCTGAACATACGTATTGTTCAGGTTCTTTTTGAACGTCTGAAATGCCAGTGACATCCTCTTCAATGTGTAACTCTTCACCTTTTGTTCGGTCCCTTCGGGGAAGGTGAATGTCTCCTTCATATCCGTCCATAGCATGTTCTTTAGACCTGTAGGTACGTCGTCCCATTTCGCAATGCTAATAGGCACGTGGTCCTCGACGATCACGCCAAATGTTGATCTGAACGGCCCAATCGTCTTGTCTGGCTTCATAGGTTGGCCATGCTCGCCGACTTCAGTGATTATGTGTCTTGCTCTCGACTTCTTGTTGTCACCTCGTTGACGTGATTGTCTGGTAGATTGACTTGTCTCAGTGTCCTCAGTCGCGGCGGCCTCGATGTCCTCAGCAGCATTGGCGGCTTGGGGGACCTCACCGGCTGCCCCAGGTTGATCCCTGAGGTCGTTTGCCGGAAAAAGCCTTGTGCAATTATATCACTCATTACGTCGTCGTCATGACACCCTCCACTAGCCATTGTAACAGAAAAAGGCAATGAATTTTAACAAAAAATAATGTTGCTGTCATAACAAAATTATCTTGCGTATAAATATAAGACATGCATGCTATTTTAATGAGATGTTTTCTCATATACCTCTATTTTTTCTTTTCAATCATCTACATGTATAAGTCATTTTCTTTCACTCCTTTCTCAAATTTATCACCACCTTAATACCTAACTAAACAAGAATCCAACATTCACACCATACCCAAATCCATTAAGCAATGATTATGCTTAAGTTCTATAAATTTGAAAGAAATGACCTGCACTAGCAACAATCAAATAGGTGGCCAAACGGGCAGCCTGTGCCATGAACAGTAAAAATACACAGAAATGTGATGAAATTCACATAAGAGGTACACATGGTTGAAACATATCATTGGCGAGCACGAAACATATCAATCGTAAACATTATCAATTGCTTCTTGCAATTCTTTCTGTACACTTATCCTTGGAAAATAATATGCATATGTCAATGGGAAATAGACCTGGAAAACAGACCACGAAAATTAACATTGCATATAAGCTTGTTGATGTTAACATTGCATATAAACCTGCATTATAAAATTAACATTGCATATAAGCTTGCATACTAACATTCTATCATAAAGCCAACAATCTCTCCAAAAATCTGTTGTCTCCCCATTACCAAATATCATTTGTCTAACAGCAAAATAAGCCTTTTTCAGTAATATTGGCCTTACCAGCGTGGAGGCGGCAGTGTGTAGGCGGCGTTCGAGACGACCGACGTTGGAGAGGAGCGGCGTGGAGACGGCGGCGTGGAGGCGGCGATGGAGAGCGTGGAGGTGGCGTTGGAGACGAGCGGCGTTGGAGAGGAGCGACATGGAGGCGGCGTTGGAGACGAGCGGCCTGGAGGCGGCGGCGTGGAGACGGCGGCGCGTCGATGTAGGGTTTGGAGCGCGCGCGAGAGGTTGTAGATGGCGTCCTCACGGGCGGCGGCGTCGGAGGCAACGATGGTGGCGGCGTTGATTTAGGGTTCGGAGCGTGCGCGGGAGAGGATTTGAGAGTTGTCTCCAAATCTCCACACGGAATGATTATAAAGGGTATGCCTTCAATCCCGGTTGGAGACACCAACTAGGATTGATGGGGTATATAGTCCCGGTTGGCGAAACCAACCGGGATTGATGGGGTATATAGTCCCGGTTGGCGAAACCAACCAAGATTGATGGGGGTTCTCAGACCCAGTTGGACACACCAACCGGGATTGATGGGGGTTCTCAGACCCAGTTGGACACACCAACCGGGATTGATGGGGTCTCCCTACCGCTGGAGTCCTCACATAGTCCCATAGTTCTGGTTCGATACACCAACCGGGATTGATTCCCCCAAAATAATTTTCACAGGCAACCGCCTCTGGAAATTGCCCCCTTTCTAAATACTCCCTCCATTCCAAAATATAGGGTGTATTTTGACTTGAAAAAAGTCTTCCAAGACAAACATTGACCATTATATATTGGCGATTTCTATAATATCACATTGTATTCAAAGCAATTTAAAAGGCAAATATGTTGATATAACTTTTATCCACTAAAGATGCATAACATTTGGCAAAAGATTTATATTATTTATTCCAAAAGACCAACGGCGGAATTACATCACATGCTTTAATTTACATTGTCGCATTACATAACATGCATGCTAGCCATCATCCTCACCCTGATCATCTAGGCCTTGGTGCTCATCCTAGCAGGGACACCGGCAGTCCTCGTCGTTGAGGAAGCCGGAGGAGGGGAGGTCCTCCAACGTCGGAAGGTCCCTAGACCAGGCGGGCTCCTAAACATTTTGCAAAAACCTTCAATTGATCAACCACGGAAGAAATCAATACAACATTTTGGAAGAAATCAATTCAACAAGGGCACCTGGGATGGCGATCGCAGCCGTAGCATTGCCTCTAGCTCTGCCTAGGACCGGGGCGGAGGCGGAGGCGGCGGCGGTGGTGGCGGAGCCGGCGGCGGAGGTGCCGGTGGCCATGGCTGAGACCCCATTCGACTGGTTTTGAGGCAGCGTGGCATGGTGTATGGCTGTGAGAGAACAAGTGAGTGTCTAGAGGGACATATATAGGGGAGCTCGCGCGGAAGATCGAAGGGGCACGATCAATCCCATGGATCCCATTGATCGACAACTACGAAGAACAGTGCAGTCAACTGTCCAACTTCCAATGTAGTCAGCTCAAAAGTCACGAAGATAAAGTTAATGATGTGAAATTAATAAATACACTGAAGCAGATGCGAAATCAATAAATCAAGCAAGAAAACCATGAAACCATGAAATGCACTGAAGCAGATAAAGTTTTGTATCGGGCATAAGGAAGAAGACCAACGGCCGGACTGGTCACATAGTCCTGGTTGGCAACACCAACCAGGATTGATGACCCACATAGTCCCGGTTGGAGACACCAACCGGGATTGATGGCGCACATAGTCCCGGTTGGAGACACCAACCGGGATTGCTTTCCCCAAAATAAAAAAAGCGATGGCGGAAGGGGCTCTAACCCGCGATGCAGACGAGAACTGCGCTCAAGCGCACGCTAATAGCCAGGGGAGAGAAGAGAGTTATGTCGACCTGACGGGGCGCAAATATTTTTTGTACCCTTCCTGCAAGAAAGGGATGAGGTCAGGGACATGTGGGCCCATCTCTTGTGGGTCCCACATGTCAGTGGGTCGCACATGTCCCAAATTACCCCCTTTGTAAATACTGACTAAAATAATTTGATGTCTAGAAGTTTCTAAAAAGATCGTATTTTCTTATATATGTTAATTTTTCATATTTTTATGAATTTTTTGATATTTTTATTTAATTTGTATGGTTTTCCAACAATTTTCTATAATTTTCTATGAATGTATTTGTGAATAAATATATTAAAATTTGTACAATTTATAGAAAATAGTAATAGGCTCAAAAAATATGAGGACAAATCTTATGAGTCCAAATATACATATATTATAGAAAATGTACATATATAATAATTTACAATAATTGTACCCTGTACATATCCCATGGGGTTATCGCAAAAGATAATTTCTATACTAATAATATACTATTAACTAATTAATTTAGGCGGCATCATCGTCGTCCTCCTCCTCCTCATCGTCGACGTTGGCGCCATCGTCGGAGGCGTCTGAGCCATCCACGTCGTCGTCGTCGTGGTCCTCCTCCTCCTCCGGATCGTCGTGGTCGTCGTCGTCCTCCTCCTCGTCCTCATCCTCCTCTTTGACAACGTCCTCCTTGTCGAAGTCCTCCTCGTCCTCATCCTCGTCGGACTGTTCGTTCGACATGGAGAACTCTGCCGGGCAGAAGACGGACTCCTTCCTCGGCTTGAGACGGATGATGTGCTTCCGAGGGGGACTCTCGTCGTCGGAAGACGGCCGCGGCGGTGGATGCAACGGCGGTGGCGGCGATGGAGGCAGAGGCGGCGTTGGGGGAAGAGGCGGGGGAAGCCATGGATCGAAGAGGCAGAGTAAGAGGCAGAGGCACGCGGCAGAGGAGGACGAAGAGGCAGTGGAAGATCATCAGTTTTAAAGAAGGGGCAGAGGAAGAGGAAGAGGCAGAAGCGGCTCTTCGGTTCACGCCAAAATTGCGTCGTTTCGATTCCCTATGGTACCGGTTGGAGACACCAACCGGGATTGATGGCCCACATAGTCCT
Organism: Olyra latifolia; assembly: GCA_036346145.1. Lineage (NCBI taxonomy): Eukaryota > Viridiplantae > Streptophyta > Magnoliopsida > Poales > Poaceae > Olyra > Olyra latifolia. The sequence goes on from CM070530.1 coordinate 55,126,449, forward strand.
AGTTGGAAACACCAACAGGGATTGATGGTCCACATAGTCCCACGTGTCAGTGGTAGTAATTTACCATAAATTACTTGAAAATTATAGAAAATTGCTGGGAGCCTATACAAATTAAATAAAAATATCACAAAAATCATAAAAATGTGAAAAATTGAGTTGGGAGCCTTGTAATTTCTCATTAATTTTTATACATTTCTTTGATAAATGTAAAATTTTCAAAGATTTACTACAAAATATCAAATTATCAAAGATTTACTCAAAATTCTGTAAACTTTTTTACAAATATAAAATGTTATCTATTTATTAAAACTCTAATACTGCTGTCATAACGAAATGCCTTGAAATTCCAAAATAGCAACTATGTTTTACAAGTGATCCTTTATTATAATCGTGACGTACATAGGGAGCTTCCTCCTCATCATTGAGGACACTAATATTTACATTCACCGAGAAAGGCGGCAGCTCGTCGAACTGATTATACTCTTCTTCGTCTATTTACTAAAACTCTAATAAATACTGCTGTCATAACGAAATGCCTTGAAATTCCAAAATAGCAACTATGTTTTACAAGTGATCCTTTATTATAATCGTGACGTACATAGGGAGCTTCCTCCTCATCATTGAGGACACTAATATTTACATTCACCGAGAAAGGCGGTAGCTCGTCGAACTGATTATACTCTTCTTCGTCTGTGACGCCCTCAACTCCGACAATCCTTCTTTTACCTGGAAGAACCACATGGAGCCTTCGCTGATCGCTACCGCTACTCTTCTCCTTCTGCTGTTTATTTTTGGTAGACCTTGTCTTGCTTTTAGTAGGCTTGCCCTTACCTTTTCGCTTCTTTGCCCATGTCCATCACATAGAATACCTGTGTGATATCATTGGCGAGCACGAATGGTTCGTCCCTGTAGGGCACTTTCTTCAGGTCCACGGTTATCATACCGTACTCATCGATCTCCACTGATGTCAGTTTGACCCATTGGCACCGAAACCGAGGGACTTTCAAAGGTCTGTACTCGAGCTCCCAGATCTCCTTTATGAAACCATAGTAGGTGTCCATTTTTTCATTTTTGTCCACGGCATATATACGGATGCCACTGTTTTGGTTATTGCTCTTGTTATTCTGGGCTTTCGTGTAAAAGGTGTACCCATTTATCTTATATCCTTGCCATGATATGATTGTCATGGATGGTCCCCGAGCCAATAGTTGCAACTGCTCATGGACTCCCTCCTTGTCCAACAATTGTTTTTGTAACCACCCACCGAAACTCTCCACTTGCTTGTCTGCGATCCACTTATCTGACTTCTCTGGGTATTGGTCGTGTAGAATGTTCTCGTGATCATGGACATACTGAGCCACTAAAGCTGTTTGTTTCAACACCGTGAAATGTGCTTGTCTAAATGAAAGTATATCCTGGCAAGAGGATTCTTTTCTCCCTAGAGTACCTTTTCCCTGTAGCCTCCCCTCGTAGCGTGATACAGGGATGCTAATCGGATTCAGATCATTAATGTAGTCGACGCTAAACTCAATAACCTCCTCTGTGCCAACGCCCTGGGCAATGCAGCCTTCTGGACATGACCGATTACAAACATACTTCTTCAGGACACCCATGTACCTCTCGAAAGGGAACATACTATGCAAGAACACGAGTCCGAGAATTTGTATCTGTTTGACCATGTGAACCTTGAGATGGACCATCATATCAAAGAAGGATGGAGGAAAGATCATCTCAAGGTTAACCAAGCCAGAGACAATGTCATTTTACAGATTAGATAAGTTATCCGGATCTATGACCTTCTGTGATATCGCATTGAAGAACGAACACACCTTTATGATGGTCCCTCGTACCATGTCCGGTAGAATGCCTCTCACCGTCACTGGGAGCAATTATGTCATCAACACATAACAATCATGCGATTTTAAGTTTACGATTTTATTCTTTTTTGTGTTTATCAGCCTTTTTATGTTCGAGTAGTACCCTGAAGGACCTTCACACCAGTCAACAACTTAATTAGTTTTTTTCTCTTCCTTACTTAGAGTGTAGCTCGCGGGACGGAGGTAATGCCCTTTCTCTCTCTGTTGCAGATGTAGGTCTTCCCTGAGTCCTAATAGTCGTAGGTCCTTTCATGGTTGAAGTGTATCTTTCGATTTGCCGTACATATCTAGGAAGCCTAGTAGACTCACGCAGACATTCTTCGTGATATGCATGAAGTCCAGTGAGTGAAACACCTCTAAGTCTTTCCAGTAAGGCAAGTCCTAAAATATTGACTTCTTCTTCCAAATTGGCTTCTTAGCATCCTCATTCGGGAGTGGCGGGACAGGTTTGCTATCAGGACCCTTTCCAAAAACTACTTCCAGATCCTTTACCATAGAAAATACATCTGCCCCACTATGATGCTTGGGCTTCTTACGTTTCTCTTCTGTCCCATCAAAATTAACACGGTTGCTTCGTAACGGGTGCTTCGGATTGAGGAACCTACGGTGGCTTATGTACACAACCTTTCGAGAGTTTGTTAGGTACTTACTATCCGTATCCTCTAAGCACTTGATGCAACCTTTATATCCCTTGATAGATAGGCCCGACAGGTTACCAAGTGCATGCCAGTCGTTGATGGTTACGAGTAGCAATACACGTAGGGTGAAATAATCTCTTTTGTACTCATCCCATACACGTACACCATCGTTCCACAGCGTTAGCAGATCATCAACCAATGGTTTGAGGTACATGTCGATGTCATTTCCAGGTTGCTTCGGGCCTTGGATAAGCAACGAAATCATAATGTATTTTCGCTTCTGATACAACCACGGTGGAAGGTTGTAGATACATAGAGTCACGAGCCAAGTGCTGTGACTGCTGCTCATCTCGCCGAACGGGTTCATCCCATTAGTACTCAACCCAAACCTTATGTTCCTCGGATCCTCAGCAAAGTCCGGGTATTTTCTATCTACTTCCCTCCATTGCGAGCTGTCAGCAGGGTGCCTTAGCCTTCCGTCGTCCTTACGATCTTCTTTGTGCCAACACATCATTTGGGTATGCGCTTTGCTCGCAAATAAACGCTTCAACCGGGGATTATAGGAAAATACTACACCACCTTAGCGGGGTCTCTTCTTCTTACGCTGCCCCTCTACCTCACCTGTGTTATCACGCCTAATTTTAAACCGAGAAGTTTTGCACACCGAACAAGTTTCCAAGTTCTCGTACTCATTGCGATAAAGGATACAATAGTTATGACATGTATGTATCTTCTGTATCTCCAACCCCAATGTACAGACAACTTGCTTGGCGTTGTACGCAGTTTTAGGCAACGTGTTACCCTCTGGAAGCAATTTCTTTATCAAGCATAACAACTCATCGAATCCCTTATCAGACAAACCATTGGTCGCCTTCCATTGGATCAGTTCTAGTGTGGCACGAAACTTTTTGTGGCCCTGTCGGCAGTTTGGGTACAATAGTGTCCCATGGTCCTCCCATAAGCGTTGGAACTTTTCATAATGCCTTTCATCGATGTATCGAAGTCTAGATTCAAAATTCTTCATCCATCGATGGGACAAAAACCTAGATTACATCTTCAATGCGGATACATCATAATCCCACAAAAAATTAAGGTACATCTTTACATTCATAATCTTTCAATGATCATGGCAAAAGATCAAATTTTCTTTATTTTTCAAGCAAAGAAGAAACTCCATTGAACATATTTTTCTATAAAATGCCATGACCATGACCCTCTTTTTCCGCTCTCGGTGGCTCGGACCCGGTCATCTCTCTGAGCAAGCCATCACCGTTCAGGGCCCGGGCGAAGGTCTACCTTGCTCAGGCCAGGAGCAGGTCACCCCCATCGGCTGAGCACCGACTACGTAGGGGGACGCGGCTACCCCGACCGTACCTCGTTTTCGCCCCTGTAATAAATGACCTGACATCCTCATAACCATTATGTCTCGTCGCTAATATCGATGACCGTGGCTACCTTCCCGGGTCTTGTTCTACTGTTTCCGTTCCACTTTTCCATCATCTCGAATGATGGAAAGGACTGTTCCCGCATGACGCGCCGAAGGACGGCCTTCGGACCGCTGGATATTGGGCCATACGTGCATTAGTATAGGGTTCTAACAACTCGAGACATTGCCTTTCGCGTGCACTCGGCTGCTCGGCTGCTTCCTGTGCCTAGCCTTTGCTCGCAATCTCAGGGGCAAAGACCTAGCCACATGAGGGGGCTGGATGGATGAGTGATCGCATTTATAATTCCCTTAAGCTCCTTTCTCAGAACTACGTAAGGACATATAATAGGAGTAAAAGGAGAGCATGTAAAAACTTCTTGTATTAAACAAAGTACTGTTGTTACATAACACATGTAACACCACACGCATACAATCCTAGTCCCTAGAACTACCCTTTAAAGCTTCAACCTCTGCCTCCACATCCTCAAGACAGCTCCAGAGCTGAAGCACCCCGATCTAGGCTTCGCGCCCAGGACGAATCTCCTCGGATCTTCACCACCTACTCGGCGCCTGACGAGCTTTCTCGGCCTCCGCCTCCACCGTTTCCTGCAGGCTTGCGGAACGACGCTTTTCTTGGTCGAGTTCCCCGTGAATTCTGCCAAGTTCCTCTGCGGCCTGGGTATTCCCTTCAAGCTCCCGAGCATGCTCCAAAGCTTGCTCAAGTTCTTCTCGAACCCATGCAAGCTCTGTCTGGGCTTCACCTAGCTCGGAGCGCCCCACCACCACCATGGCTCGGTACCGAGCTTCCATGCTAGCGACCCGATCGTCCAGGGAGGCGGCCAACTACAACAAAACAAGTGTTAGCAGCAGCACCACGCCACGAGCAACATCATTCGCAGAAATACTACCTCGTCGCGATGGCGCTCGAGCAACACCCTCAGCCCGGGCCGTGGCCCGACCCGAGCATCCTCCGTGCTGGAAGACATGGCCGCTGGAGTTCGGGGGCTCCCTGAGCCCTGGGACTCTGCTTCTTCCTCTGCCGTCTCGGCCCAAGCACCCTCCGTGCTCGAGAGCTGGGCCGCCTCGACTGCCTCGACCAAGGGGGACACGGCCACTGGAGTTCGGGGGCTCCTTGAGCCCTGGGACTCCGCTTCTCCCTCCACCGTATCGGGAGCTGGGCCGCCTCAACTGCCTCGGCCAAGAGGACTTCACCCAGAAGCGCCATTTCCTTCTCGGCAACGTCGCCTTGGCTGCCCTCTGCGCTCGGAGGCGGGGTTACCGTGGCAGCCTCAGCCTAGGCCACCTCCACACTCGGGAGCTGCGCCGTTTCTCCCTCCTCAGCCACGGTCCGAGCAAGGGATCTGCCCGGAGTCCGCTCCTCGCTCCCCCGAGGAACGACCGGCCCAGCACCCGGCACCACCGTCCTCCGTCGCCTGACCACCAGGAGAGCGGAGTCCGGGCTTGAGACCTCCGAAGAGTCCGTCCCCTCGTCTCGCTCAGCCAAGTCATCCTCTAGGATCGGCTCCTTTACAATCATTGCCGCCAGGTCTTCAATAATCCGGGATGTTGCGGTTTGAAATGCTTCGTCAATCAGAATCCTAACTGCTGCTGCCGACATGAGCACAGGGGGTCTTCTCCCCCACAAATCCTTGACTACGCTCGAAAAAAGTACGAAAAAATCAGGACCACGGCAAATCGTGGCCCAACAAAAGGAGTATAGGAGAGAAGCTCACTTTCTTCCTCGACGTCCTCCGGCCCCGCCTCAGCTACAGCGTCCTCCGCCTGGGCCTCCTTGTGCACCTTTGTCTTACGGGCCAGGACCTTTGTCCTTGCCCTCTTCGGCGCCGGTGGAGCAGTCTCCGGCTCCTTGCTCGGGCCGGCCCCGACCCGGGCAAGGCTCGCTGCCTTGAGCCATTCCGGATGCTGCTCCTTTGCCCACCGGAGGAAATTCTTCAAAGCTTTCTCAGTCTCTGTCCCGGGGCTGACGTCCTTCGGGACATCGAGCCACGAAGAGAACATCGTGCCCGCCAAGTCCAAGTCCGCCTGGACGCCTTCCCCAGCATCTCTTTCTCGCTGGGCTTGCCGCTCGGCTCGACGATGGTCGGCGGCAGTCTGCAGCAACCATGCGGTCTGATCGGGTGGTCTTCGGAATACTGCCATAACCAAGCTGACAACTCCTGTACCAGGTCCGCATACTCCAAGTGGGGCCGTGGCGGGTTGTGTCTTGGCGGTACGCGCACCCTGGACAGACGAGGCGCACGTCCGCTAGGGCCACCCGTCGAAGGGACCGCGCGCGACAATCGCTTCGGTCGCGGCTCCTCCACGTCGTCGGCCACCGGCAAGGCTGTCCTCTTCTTCGAGGCGACCTTCTTCGCCTTAGGCTGCGTCCCCCATCCTTGGTCGGTTGCTCGGCTGCCAGTACGGCCTCTAGGGCGACCCGGTCCTAAAAGAAAAAAGAGGCCGTCAGAACAAAGATCCTTTCCGACCCTAACACGTTGCTCGGCAGGGAACGTAACCACTCGGTGTGGTTGAGGACGTTGTTCAGCCCCCTTCTGCCCAACTCTGGGTTCACCTCCTTCCCCAGCGCGAAGAGTTCGGCCTCCCGTTCGTCGACCCATCGCTTGTCGGGAGCTTCAGAAAGAACCCAATGATTAGCAAAGGAAAAAGATCAAGTAGTCATCCGAGCAAAAGAACTTACGGGTGTTGGCCTCGTGGGTAATGTCGGTCCAGTCCGCAATGACGAAGAACGGGTGCTCCCGCCGTCGCAGCGGGGATACCTGGTTCCTTAGGAAGTCCCGGGCAATGGCTTGCCCGGTCAGGCCGCTGTTGCTCAGCACCTGGATGGTGCTGAGGGTCTTCTGCTCCTCTGATTCCACGCGCGTCCGAGAAAGGTCCTTCTTCTCTGGTTGCTCGTGGCGGAAGAAGAGTCCGCAGTCCGCCCCCTTCTTCGTGTAGAACCATCGCTCCGTCCAGTTGGAGACGAAGTCCTTCAGCGCGAAGGCAGGGTGCGCGTACGGCTGCGAGTTCTGCAGCCGGAAGTACACGCACCCACCGCCGATGAACTTCCAGTGCGGTGAAGAATGTAGAAATGAAGAAATAGGCTTACCATCGGCTGGACGCCGATGAAGCCCTCGCAAAGGTGGGAGAAGACGGCGAGGATGAGGATGGAGTTGGGGTCGAGGTTGGTAATCTTGAGGCCGCAATGAGCGAGAATCGCGACCACGAACTCCGACTCCGGGGCACGAAGCCCGTTGATGGCGTAGAGTCCACAGCTCACGAACTCATCCTCCCCCGGCACCGGGAAGGCCTCGTCGCCGGGGACGCGCCATGACCGGGGGACGCGCCATGACCGGGGGTCGCGATGTCCCTGCGCTTCGAGATCCTCGAGGCATGCGAAAGTGGTCCGGGAAGGAACGAACTTCGCCATGGAAGATGGAGCGGACGAAGACGATGGCAAGGAAGAAGAAGGTGAAGTATTCGGAAGCAAGAGAGTCGGAAGCATCGCAGGAGAAGGCGGCGAGGGTTTTTATTTTCCCCACCAGTGAAACCACCCCAAAAATCTCGGGAACCGACGCGCGTGCAGCCGTCACGTCGCCTTAAAACCGTACAACTTTGTACTCACTAAAGGAAGTAACCGTTGGGGACCCGACGTTTGAAATTCTGCTCGGGTGGCCCTTGCTGGGCTAACCCGAAGTTCTGCTCGGGTGGCCTTTACTCGGCTAACCCGAAGTTCTGCTCGGGTGGCCTTTGCTCGGCTAACCGAAGTTACGCTCGAGTGGGCCTTCTTTGGGCTAACCTGGCATTGCTTGGGTGGCCTTTGCTCGGCTAACCCGAAGTTCTGCTCGGGTGGCCCTTACTCGGCTAACCCGAAGTTCTGCTCGGGTGGCCTTTTCTCGGCTAACCCGAAGTTCTGCTCGGGTGGTCCTTGCTCGGCTAACCCGAAGTTTTGCTCGGATGGCCTTTGCTCGGATAACCCGAAGTTCTGCTCGGGTGAGTTTTGACCTCCCCGGTCATCCGCCTATCCAAACGACCGGCCTCCGAAGACTTCGATGCAGGGTTAAAGCCTCAAGGGGGGACTTAATCGAGTCTCCCCACTTAAGGCTCGGGGGCTAGATGTCTGGGTTGGGGGTGATTCTCGGTAAATCCCCCTTTTTCCGCTCTCGGTGGCTCGGGCCCGGTCATCTCTCCGAGCAAGCCATCACAGCTCGGGGCCCGGGCGAAGGTCTACCTTGCTCGGGCCATGAGCGGGTCACCCCATCGGCCGGGCACCGACTACGTAGGAGGACACGGCTACCCCGACCGTACCTCGTTTTCTGTCCCTGTAATAAATGACCTGACATCCGCACGACCATTACGTCTTGTCGCTAATATCGAAGACCGTGGCTACCTACCCGGGTCTTGTTCTACTGTTTCCGTTCCCCTTTTCCGTCATCTCGAATGACGGAAAGGACTGTTCCTGCATGTCGCGCCCAAGGATGTCCTTCGGACCGCTGGATATTGGGCCATACGCGCATTAGTATAGGGTTCTCACCCTTGTATATATAAGTTACGTTGCTGTACATAGCAAGGCAGAGAGATAGATAGTTATTGGCATAGACACACGCGAGAGCTTCGGCCAAGCCCAGAGCGAGTTGAAGCTCCCGTCTCCCTCCCCGAGAAGCCTGAGCTCCCCTTGCTAGGGAGGCTCAGGAGCGCCATTGTACTCTCTTCCTGTGTTTCCTCGAATACAGATCACTAGATGTAGGGCTATTACCTCCCCCTGAGGGACCCGAACCAGGCTAAAACCCCCTCTCTCCCGTTTACGGTTGTCTGATTGAGTTCGTCCTCTCGAATGACCCTGAGGCTATAGGGAAGAGGCCGGTTGATCCTCACATTCAACAAGTACGCTCGGCACGTGAGAGTGTCGTGCTCCCAACCGTCGATAGACCGGTATTGAAAAACTATTTAAAATTTTATGTGGCTAAATTTATTCCTACTTAGGGCAAATTGCATCAAATATTTTTCACAGCAATTATTATTTTAAAGCCAACTATAAACTTAAAATAAATTTATTTCATTATTTATTTTGTAAAGAACTATATTTTCATACAATTTTTTTCTATAAAAATGATTATTTGCTCCGATATTCATACTTGACAAGTTATTGCAACCTACATAAAAGAATTGATCTATGAATTGATGTATATCGAAGTCTAAATTCAAAATTCTTCATCCATCAATGGAACAAAAACCTAGATTACACCTTCAATGCGAGATACATCATAATCTCACAAACAATCCCATAAAAGATTGAGTTAGATCTTTACAATCATAATCTTTCAATGATTATGGCAAAAGATCAAATTTTCTTCATTTTTCAAGCAAAGAAGAAGCTCCATTGAACATCCAATGTAGTGAGGCATGATGCACTAACCTTGATTAACTTGGTTTGGAGTAAAATGACCAAAATTTTAAAATTTTGGCAGCACCTCCCCTTTCTGGAAGCTCTTGGCCACCGGCTCTACTTTTCTTGGTCGGGTAGAGTGGGGACTGCGAGAGGAAGAAGAGAGATCAAATATGGCATACTAATCCCGGTTGGAGACACAGACCGGTATTGTGCCCGCCTTCCCGCCTACAATAGGAGTTCAAATATGGCATACTAATCCTGGTTGGGCACATAGACCGGTATTGTGCCGCCTTTCCGCCTGCAACAGGAGTTTAAATATGGCATACTAATCTCGGTTGAGCACATAGACCGGTATTGTGCTCCTCTTTCCGCTCGCAGGCCGTTGCAGGCACCATCAGTCCCGGTTCATAACACAAATCGGGATTGATGGTGTTGCATCAGTCCCGGTTGATGTCTCCAACCGGGACTGATCCTGACCCGTGGCCCAATTTACGTTCAGCCGGGACTGTTGTGAATGTCAGTCATGGTTCATGCCTAACCGGGACTGAGGAGCCGGTATTGAAGGCCAGTTCTCTAGTAGTTGCATGTCATATGTGTTTGATAAATTTTCTTTTTAGAAACTGAGTGTTCCAACTGTTTGATGAATTCTTGATAAATGAATTACAATAAATAGTGTTTCCAATCTAGATCAATTACCTCATAGCGCAGCGTAGCGCAGCTCATCTTTAATTTGCTACATTTGTTTTCATCCGGGCTTTTATGCAGGTGACTTTAGAGGATGTGGGGTGAGCACTAAACACAAACCTAAATGTTCGTTTTAGATGCAATGCTGTAAAGGTACTTTTGTTTTGACCTAGCTAATTTGTTGATGACGATTGCAAACTTGATCATATCTTTGTATTTGACTAAATTTCATCGTAATTAGTAAATTCCACTATCCTAAATATGCAATAGTCTCTGCAGATTGTATTCCAAATATGGGGAAGGAAAAGAAGGATATCATTAGGGTTCATTTTTACAAAATGCTTTGATTTATGGTATTTCTACCAAACATGATAGCCTATGGGAAATGATGAAACAATTATATTTTAGTGCATTTACTAGCAACTTAGGATCTGACACACTTTTAACTAGAATGGGTGCTTCAGCAACATACTCTATGAATATCTATTATGTTCAGTTTGGTTAGTAGCTCCCATTACCATGTACACTAAGTGATTATCACACACTTATAGTCTGTGTTAAAATTGTGACGATTATCTCAGCTTTATTTCTTCAGTGTGTGATATTAAAACCATTTTCATTTTCTGCAGGGGAAAAGAATGTTTTTACAAGATTTACATTTTCTTCTCAAGGTTGGTCTGAGCACCAATTTTTTGCTAACTTGTTCCCATATGCTGTAGAAGTTTCAAGTTTGTCTCCTTTAATGACACACTTTAACTAGAATGGGTGCTTCAACAACCTACTTTGTGAATATCCATTTTATGTTCAGTTTGGTTAGTAGCTCCCACATTAACATGTTATAAAATTCTATTTTTTCAGTAAGAATGATTAATTGACATGTTTCTTTATCCATCACAAGTACATGCCACTACTACAGATAAGGGTTTCACAAACGGCCTATCACAAGCGGTTGACTTCGGCCCGCTTGTAGTTTGAGAAATGCAAGCGGTTTGAAACCAACGGGCGGAAGAAGCTTCTGGCGGTTCGTATCGAACCGCTTGGAAACCCATTTCTACAAGCGGTTCGTGTCCCCAACGCTTATAGACTTCTACAAGCTGTTGGGGACACGAACCGCTTAGAAATTGGTTCTACAAGTGGTTCGGGACACGAACCGCTTGTAGAAAGTGGCTTCACAAGCGGTTCGGAACATGAACCGCTTGTAAATGCCTAGTTTTTAAAATGCTAAAAAGAAATTTTGTCCTACTCTATCAAAGAGCACGCGTGGGTGAGTTGGCTAGCTGGGTGATGTGTGGGTCACGAGGAGGCATGAGGTCCTGGGTTCAAATCCCACTTCCCCCAAATATATTTTACCCTTTTTTACACACTATCATAAGCGGTTGAGGGAACCGCGTGTGATACCAGCTAGGTATCACACGCGGTTTCGTACAAGCGGTTCAAAAACCGCTTGTACAGGCCCTTACGAACCGCTTGTGATGTTCCGTTCTGCAGTAGTGTGCGTACAAGAAATTAAAGAGGGGCCATCTTATGATATTTCAATCTAGACTTTTTTTGGTGATAAGACCACTTTAAATCTTCTACTTTAAATTCCAGTATGTGTTTACTGTCTACTTTGTTTCATTCAGCAAAATCATGGTTAACAATGGGATGATCCTAAAATTGAAATGGATATCTATAATTCCATATGGACTTATATATTGCAATAACATAGTCTCTTACTATGCTATTTTTTACAGCTACAAAATGAGCCAAGTTGATACATACGCACATGTAACAACGATGAGACACTACATGAAAACACATGCCCGCCCTACTCATTCCACAAGGTGAATAATTCAAGAAATCAAAATCTGTCTTTTTCTGAAATTATTATGTATTATATATTTTCTTATTTGTGTAAAAAAATGGTCATGTTTTTATGCCCGTGAGTGCTGTAGGCATGGGAACCCTTCTAGCTAGTCATATGAATGAACATACACTCGCCGGACCACAACATGGAACATGTCCTATGTTTATTTTCTATGTGGTACACTTGTGCTCTATCAAAAGATTTCTAAACATCTACCTTTTCTAGACATTTTTAAGTTGTATAAATTTTAGTGTGCTCTTTTGTTTCACAGGCTATTTTTTGCATTGGAAGTATCTCAAGACCTGGAGACTAAATTTATGAAGTTCAATCCATGTGGCTTTTATGATTGAACGTTTCTCTTCTACCTGTATGTTGTAAATTTTGTCATTGGTTGGATTTCCCATCTTGTACGAACATATGCAAGGAACTTGGATGTTTACATTTATGATAGTACCATCAATATTGTTGCAAAACTTACCATTTATTTTTTTTGCCCGGTGTAATTTGTAGTGGCTAACCGTTTGCTGGTAATTAAAAACCACAATTCCCGGCAGACAGTCTGCCAGTAAAAATTCTTTGCCCTACGGTATAAAAGTTTGCCAGCAATAAACAGTCTGCTGGTAATAAAACATCTGCCAGGAAAAGTGTGATCAATGAAATCAAACTGTTTGCCAGGAAAGATTATTGCCGACGGCTAACATGCCGACAGATGGCCATGGCTGGCTGTCTGCCGGCAATAGTCTTTCCTGTTAGCCGACAGATGGCCATGGCTGGCTGTCTCCCGGCAATAGTCTTTCCTGGCACACTATCTGCCGGCAAAAGCTGTTTTTCCTAGCAGACGTGGCTGCCCTTAAAGACATGCTATGGTGTAGTGAGTCCAGGATGCAGCTTGGGAAGCTGTCCGTTGACTTTAGGACGTCAACGAGGAAACTAAGGTAGTCACCCTTCAGATACTACCCTCATCGTACGTGATTCTTGGCTTACAGCAACTTTTGATTTCCCAATACGGAGATTGTCCGAGACTGACTTGTCATCGACACCATATACCAAGGACGCTAGAGCAATTCTAAGCAAAACATAATCAAGGATAATATTGGTTGTCAACAAATTAAATTATGGCGACAATGGACATGTTCATCAATCCTACCACTAATAGGAAAAGCTGATTTAAGAAACAACATTTCAATTTTCACATTTAGGCAAGCATAAGTATTTTAGCAAGCAGGTAGCCAAATGGTTCAGCACTTCGCCTCGACCAGTAGAATAACAATCTTCGTCTTAAGCAGCGATGGCGCGGTCTTCAGCAAAATCTAACGCGGAAACAAATGATAGAACAAATAAATGAAAATGCACAAAATCATGATAATGCAAATGTATGAACAAATTATACTATTGAGTATATTATCTTTCTAAACTAATGGAAGAATGACAAGTGGAATCCACCGGTCATTGGGTTGACTTGAGATGAATCTCTAAAAAGGATGGGATTAGTATAATGTGCCATGGGTGATGGTTTGTTTTACAAATGGAAGATATACGACGGTGGACGACTATGGTGATATATGCATACTAGTGCATGTTTATTTTAGATGAACCTTGTTTATTTGCTTCACGATGATTTGACAATATTGGATGCACTTCTGATGAGTTTGTAAATACGTGCATTGACATGTATTGATCATTTGATGGCCTACTAGGTAAGCTCACATGGCTATGGGATCGACAATGTAGTTAACCAGAGAGATAGAGGGATCATGGTTTTAAATAGCCCGCTATAGCGAGCTATAGCGTTTTCAGAAGGCCTGCCACTAAGCTATTGCTAATTGTTCCGCTATTGCAGCTAATGACGCTTTATCTCAGCTAAACACCGCTTTTTGGCTTAGCCGCGAAATGTTTTTAGCGCCGCTAATATTGATCGAGGCAAATATTCATTCTTTGCTTTAGATGACTAGGACCTATGCCTCTCTGTTGTGTTCATTACTTTAATAAATGATGTAATGAACCATTGAATTATTGTTGAGTTGTTGATTGTTGAATGTTGGATGAAGATGAATGTTGATTATAGCAATGAGTATGTTGATTGATTTAATGACTGTGAAGTAATGGACCTGGAGACACGTATTTGAGTATTTGTGTTCATAAAATCTCCTTAGTTGCATGTTTTTGTGCATAACTAATTGAAAATTTCCATGTTTTTTTATAAAACCGCTAAATGAAATAGCTTCCGTTATATCCCGCTATAGCTTTTTATAGCTTCCAGAGGAGGCCGCCGCTAAATGGTTTACCCCGCTATTTAAAACCTTAGAGGGATCAGTAGCAACAACGAAGGCCTAATCATTCCTACTATCCGAGACATTCTCTAGATTAAACAAGTTTTTGAGCCTAAAGATTGATAACAAAAGCTGCTGACTAGTTGGGATTGTATACTATACTGAATAGTACTGGACATCCGAGTACATTGAATAATTTTGGACAGCCGAGGACCCTACTGCATATTGTCTGTGGCGTGGCTGAACGATCAAAGGATGACTAGCAGCTAGCAGCCTACGTGCATGAATTATTACGGGCTAGCATCAGTGGTATAGCTCGGCAAGGAGGTCGGCGAGACCATCATTGGCGGCCGGGCGAATTGCAGCGGCGCTATGGCGTGCGAACGCCGGCACACTCCGGCAAGAGGGTCACGTATAGGACATTAACATGGGAGGAGACGGCTCAGCCAAGCCTTCCCACGGTGACCCCTCCCCCAGCGGCAGCGACGTGCGCATGACGGCGACCAACTCCGGCGGCCTCTAGCGATCAATAGACAGAAGCTGAACCTACTACTCCTCCTAGGATGTAAGAAGGACATGGCTATAAAGTCGGCATCTCACCAAGCAGAAGGGTGGAGGTGACGCCGGCGAGGGCGCAGTCCTGGATTTGGTGGCGGCCTTGCTCCGTTCCGGCGAACCTCGACGACGACGTCCTGCGGCAATGTTGGAACTGCCCAGGAACTCACTTCGCCGACGCGACAAACTCACGCAAGCTAATCTCTGGATGGAACTCAGAAGCAAACAAGAAGCTAACACACGCGCGAGAGCTTTTGCGGCGACGAACACCTTTTCTGGTTTTTTCTATTTTCTGCCCCACTCTTCCAAACAGATGATTACATCGGCTAAATAGCCTCTCGCATGCATGCAGGAGCAACAAACCTGCCCAGGTTACACACGCACGCACACACGTTTCACTCGGCCACTCCGCATGAGCAACTAACTCATACGCACGATCCTTCAGAAGCGGTCACCAGGCTGACTTGAAGTCACTCCTCCATGTCGTGCTAATCATGCATGCTGCTAGCTTCTCTTTCCGACTCCACACACTAAACTAACCAGCTAATTAACTTCTAAATGCATGCAACACACGCACACAACTCTACATGCAACACAACTCCACACAATCTTCGTACATGACACACATGCACTCCTAATTGATTGAAACATAAACTCTCAAATAAACTAACTAATCAAGATTACTGCTAACAGGCAATGGCCAGAATCTCGCAATCTTCTGGAACACGTGAAGGACAAGATGAATGAGAGAGGGAGGGGCTCACTTGTGCAACCGCGAGAGAGACATGGAGAGGAGAGAGAGGGGGGCGCTCGGTCTGCTGTCTCGTTTTAACGCGAGAGGAGATGAGGGATGGAAACGGCTGCCAATAGGAATTGATAGTTGACCCAATAAGTAGTATTAATTACCATCAATTGCAACGCGTGATTAAGGCATATCACATTCTTCTAAGTAAAAAAGAAAAGTATGTAAGGGCATGTACAAAGCTATTTAATAGGGCGTCTCATAGCGATGTAATGCTTCTCCTCTCTAATTCTGTCTAGAACCTTATGAAGAGTCGTCTCTTCACCAAGAGTCGACTCTAGTATTTTTTTTCACTTTCCTCCCAGCCACATCAACGAAACATATTCACCTTATCACTAAGAGACACCCTATTAAATGGCTTTGTATATGCCCTAAGGGAAGAAACGGCCAGGGAATCCAACATATGGGAGAGGAGAGAGAAAGAGAGAGTATCAGGAGGGAGAGAAAGAGGGGGGGCTAGGGCCGGGCTAGAGTTCAGGTTTGCCTCAACTAACATTAAAAATATGGATTCGTGACATTGAGGCGAATTCAAATATATTTTTGATAGAATTTTTGTCCTAAGTTTAGCCGTCATTTCATGCGATAGACGGTTGCACACACTATTCTTTTATTTATAATTTATTTGTGTATTTCACCATTTCTTTTGTATATTTACTAAGTAATTCCTTAGTTCGAATCTGAATTTGGGGTTTGACAATTTGCTTTCAATATTATAATTTTTATTATTAAATATACTTTATTTATTTTATTATTAGTAGTGACAAACTTATTTTCAGGGTTTTTACTTATTTTAGATTTTAATTCAATTGAATTGATTGCTAAGTTAGTATTTTATAAGTTTTCTGAATTCAAATTTAAATTAACAATTTATAAGTTTGATTTCAAATTCTCTTCAATGCTCACAATTTTAATTAAGTTTCTTTCTGTGATTTGTTTTGTGCAAACTATATGCAATGCACATGAGTTTTGGTTTTTAGAAAATAATTGCAACCGAAGAAAAAAGCCAAATAAAAAAATTTTAACTAGTTTTTCCCAATAATATCATTCCAAAATTTGGGATGTTACAATGATTCTAGATGAGCTTTCATGAAGCTTTGAGAACATACTTGAACTTTAGCAAAGCATATCACCCTCAGACAGATGGACAGACATAAAAGGACCAACCAAATACTTGAAGATATATTGAGTCTGTGCCCTAACTTTTGGAGCTTCTTGGGATAAGAGCCTACCCTATGCAGAGTTTGCCTATAACAACAGCTATCAGGCTAGTTTGCAAATATCACCGTTTGAAGCACTTTATAGAAGAAAGTACAGGACCCTACTATATTGGTCCAAGACAGGAGGAAGGTCACTATTTGGTCCAGCCCTACTACAAGAAGCCGAAGAGCAAGTCAAAGTGATTCGAGAAAAACTTAAGATGGCTCGGTCCAGATAGAAGAGCTATGCAGATAATCATCGAAGAAAATTAAGTTTTGAGATCGGAGCCTTCGTCCATCTCAAAGTCTTTCTTTTTAAAGGAACCCGACTATTTAAGATTTGAGGAAAGTTAGCTCCTCGATACATTGGACCCTTCCAGATCACAGTTAAGCGAAGAGAAGTCGCTTATCAACTAAAGCTTCCACCACAAATGGCAGATATCCACAATGTCTTCCATGTATCACAGTTAAAGAAATACCTCTAAGTATCAGAGGAAGAAATATCAAAGGATATGATTGAGTTAGAGCCAGACCTCACCTATCAAGAGCATCCATTCAAGGTTCTAGACTTAGATAAATGAGACACCCAAAGAAAAAGGATCAAGTTTTGCAAAGCCGCAAGAATGAAACTCAAAGGAATTGACGGGGGCCCGCACAAGCGGTGGAGCATGTGGTTTAATTCGATGCAAAGCGAAGAACCTTACCAGGGCTTGACATGCCGCGAATCCTCTTGAAAGAGAGGGGTGCCCTCGGGAAATTGTGAAACAATCAAACCAAACGGGAAGCCACTAGGAACCATAAGAAACCTTATGGGCCACTTACCCCTATCTCTTTGCCAATTAGGCTGAATCTCGGGGCGAGATTCCTTTAAGGGGGATAGGTTTTGTAACGATCCAAAATCATACACAAGTTTCAAATTGATAATTTGAAATCATTTTCCTAATTCATTATGCTAAGAAAAGCTACTCAGCTGGTCTATAGCAATTTTCCCTGTGAACTTAGAGCTTCAAATGTAGCAAATGATATTTTTCATAGACTTTTCATCCTCTAGAATATTTTCTAGAATTTTTCCCAGAATTTTTCACTCGTTTGCTATTTCTCCAATCCATAATGCAATCTTGTCCTTTCTAAAATGTGAAAAAGGATTAGAAAACCTCAAATCCCTTCTGGGCCGAAACCCAACTCAACCCAACACAGTGCTCCCATGCACACAAGGCCTAGCCTAATTCTCCTCTCTTTCTCTCATCGACGTGTTGAGACCCACGTGACAGCCCATTCTCTCTCTCCTTTTCACTAGCAGCCTGGGACCCATCTGTGAGGACTTTCTCTCACCATTGCCGAAGAAGCGTAAGCTCGAGATAATGCCGTCCACTAGCACCAAGCCACCTCTGACTTCGTGTCAAGCTCCTCGTGAACTCCAGCAACCCATCCCAGCGCATAGACAATTATGTGACGAATGTCTACACAGAGCATGGTGACTCATTTTGTAAACAGTATTTCTTCAAATATTTAAACTTGATTTATCTAAACTTTAAGTCTATTATTATGTACCTTATTTCTTGCAGTTCTAAGGTTATCTTTTACTAGTGTTTATCATCAGTCCAATTGATGATACGTTAATTCAGATCATTTATATCATCTCCAGCAGTTGGGTATCACTATTCCTTACCCTATCACTATTTGCACAGTAAACTGAGTCTATCTCTCTCCTACTTCTCACAATTTCTTCCATATCCATTCCATATCCATTCCTTATCCATTCGCTATCCTTACCATATCACTATTCAAAGATTCCATTTCTATCACATCCCTCCCTCAGTATTTGCTGCTACAGTTATACTCAATAAAGTAATACATAACTGTTGGTCATGGTCTTATAGATCGAAGTGACGGCATGCTGCTCGGAGTGACATGAATAGACACGATATCGCTGTACAACACGGTACAACACTTTATAGATTGAAGTGATGGCACGCTGCATCATTTTTCAAACCCTTTATAGATCGACATGACCCTCCACCAGGAACAAGAAATGTGGATTGAATCTGCGGGCCGAATCCGCCAGTGGTAGAAAGCATGGCAACCATAGAGGCCTCTAGATGTAGGGATGGTTGCCATACTCCATCAACGAAATGGCACATAGAGGTTCTAGGGAGGAAAAGGATGTGGATGGAGGGGTCGACACCCCGAGCCATACACTGATTTCTATGATCTAACAGCACTTGAGGTCCCACCTCTTGATCTTCCTATCAGAACAAAGGATAAATATGGCCACAACAATCCACTCCATGACTACCCACATAACTATGAGCCTTGGCCGAAATGCTAGCACAGAGAAGATGCTGTCATCCAGTTTTAACGCAACAGTCCAATGATGGACGACGATTCTTCTGATGCCTCTGATTCACGGTATGTGATTCGTTCCTTCTTTCTCTTGGTTTTCTCAATTAAACTGTGGTTGTCGGTGACCGGGAGGCGAGCCTCCGCGGGCCGATGAGCAAGAGGAAGGTGGGAGCGAGGCCCGAGGGCGGCCCTGTCCCCTGGACCGAGGCCCAGCCGCTGGCCGGCGCCACCGAGGGAAAGGGAGTTAGGTTCGACGCGGTCAGACGCACCGGGACCAGGTGGTGGCACGAGGGTTTTTATCCTGGTTCAGGCCTCCACCGTCGGATAACAGCCCTACGTCCAGTTTTCGTTTAATGCCAAGCTTAAACGAGTATAAGGGGATGAAGACCGGGCTTCAGGAAGCCAGGGCTTGAGTACAATAAGTGCTCCAGGCACTATGTGTGTTCCTACAGTTACCTGTATGTGGAGAACTATCGCCGGGAACTAGAGCTCCTACGTAAGTGCAAGTGCTCCTGTTCTACGGTGGCTATCTTCCGGGTGAAGTGTTTCCTGGGGGGAGAGCTCTCTTTGTTGTGGCCTATATGCCCCTTTTATAGGCGGTGCCTGGCCACTGTAGCTTGCCCTTGGTCCATTGAATAGTCGTTCCCTACTGTTTTGCCGTGCCAGGGCGCACAAAATCCACCGGGTAATCGAGTGTATCTCCTGATTGCCGTGCCGGACCGCTACCGGTCAACACGTGTCTTTCCTTATGTGGGCGGTCTGACGGGTCCTGCCGGCAACTTGCCAGTAGCCTTTGTCAGGCGCTTCCTCGGTACTGTGCTTGCATTTAATTCTCGGTGACCTTCAAGACCCGGCGTATCTGTCTTGTTGCCGCGCGACGCATCTGCCTTGGGTCGAGCCACGAGCCGGCTTGGGAGGAGGAGTGGCCCGTCTTTGCCAAGCGGGGAAGCTCGGGCGCGAGCTTGCCAAGCTCGAGCGCGAACTGACCAAGCCCGGGTGTGTTTCCTATGGGGCCAGAGGTAAGTTAGTGGCCACATCCCCTTGGGCCACGTACTTTCCCCAACAGCTAGCCCCCGAGCCTCGAGCGGGATGAAGTCGTGCCGCTCGGAGGTTTATTTGGCAACTGCCCTTGGGCGAAATGCCTGCTCTTCGCGCGTCCGGGGCCCCCGGCTTTGGCGGGAATCCCAAACGGGCGCGGTTATGCGCGTCGCTGTTTTCCCTCTCGGTTTCCGCGTTTTCGGGCGGACAGGCGACGATTTGTCTTCCCGCGGTGGTTCATAATAGGCAGTTTTACCCTTCGTTGTTTCCTTTACGCTCTCTTGTGCTATTGCCTTCTTGCCTTTTTCATCCCTTCGCTCTTCGGCCGCTTCCGCCTCCCGACTTTTCTCTACCGATGGCGCCCTTCACGCGGAGTCTCCTTTCCGAGGACTACCTGAAGGAGTTAGCTGCCGCCGGCTTCATCGAGGTCGGCAGTTGGAGGGCGGCCGGCGAGGAGACGGTTCCTGCACCCGAGAGCAAAGAGTTCATCTGCTTCGAGCTTTTCGCCATTCACGGGCTCCGGGTTCCAGAGTCCGACTTCTTCGCCGCGGTCCTAGCCTAGTGTGGGATCGAGTTGGTGACCCTCAATCCCAACTCGATCCTATTCCTGATGATCTTCGTGCATCTTTGCGAGGCGTTCATCAGGGTGGAGCCAACGGTCAGCCTCTTCCTCAATTTCTACAAGCTGACCACGACCGGCGGGAACGATGCGGCGGGGTGCGCCTACTTCAAGCTCCGCCGCGACATGAAGCCCTTGTACCCGGTGTTCAAGGCTAAAGAGAACGTTGGCGGATGGGCGTCGCGGTGGTATAATGCCAAGATGCTCAGCGACTGCGGGCTATGGTTCGTAACCGCGAGCCCTGGGAAGCTGACGTTGCCCCAACCTTTGCTGGAGCCGGCGGGGGTAGCCTCGGCGGCCAAAATCCGGGATTTGGCCGGCCGGGGGCTTAACAGCTACGACATCATAGCCGACTGCATCAGGCACCGGGTGAGCCCGCTGCGGAAGCGGTTCACCCCTTCTTCAAGATCCGCGGGTGGGACGATCTCACCCGCGAAAGCACCCCCCGTAAGTTCCTTTCTTTGGCCTTACAGTCCTTTGCCTGAGCTTCCTTCGGGCATATTCTTGATGTTCCCGCTCTTTTCTTGGCAGCCCCGCCCCAGGATGGCGTGGTCCGGGCCATGAGGCTCTTGTTGCCCGTGAACCATAACGAGCCATCGGGCTTGGTCATCCGTAACATCCTCGATGAGGTATGTGTCCCCGCGGGCTTAAGCGTTCCTGGAGGCGACCATCCATGGGCGCAGGCTAATGCTCACTGCCTTGTTTTGCAGGGGAAAGGGGGTGAGGAAGCTGGGCCCCTGGCTCTTGCGTTCGTGGCAGCCCCCGGGGCCACGAGTTCGGCAATCGGCGGTAGCGCGGACTCGGTCCCAACGCGGAAAGAGCGGGCCGCGAGCACGCGACCGCCCCCAAAGAAGCGGACCAGGCGTTTTCGCTGGGACAAAGTAGTCAACGCGGGGCGGCTGGCGCCCTGGGCTCCTGCTTCCGTCCCCGACCCAGCCCCAGCTAAAGGTTCCCGGGACCGGGACTCAACCGGCGCGCAAGATACTTAGTCGGTGCCGAAGAGGCGTCGGTTGGTGCTGGATGATGATGATGACTCGGACGATGGATTGGCCGGGACGGACGTTGAGCTCGCACATAAGTCGCCGTAATTTTTGGTTTTCTCTTCTTTTCTCTACTCATCATGGCTCGTTGGCTGATCGGTCTCGCTTCGACCGCTTCTTTTTCGCTTTCAGTCTCCATGTCTGCCGGGGCGGGGGAGCTCATCCCGGTGTGGCCGGAGGAGGTGGCCTGGGAGAACGATCCTGTTAAGGATCAGGAAGGATGTCGAGGCTCGAGGCCCTTCTTCCACCCGTTGGTGGCGCGCAGCGACGTGCGCTGCCAGGCCGTGACCGTAGAGGTGGAGACGGACGAGGGGACATCGACCCTGGTGCCACTCCACGTCGAGGGGCAAACCTTGACTGGGTGGTGCCCAATCGACTTCGGCGGTCTATTGGAGCTTTTCGCGGGGTGTGACCTGCCCGTCCCACCGCTGGACATGGGCGAAACACTCCTCCTTGGGTGGAACTGGCCGGTCCGGGTTAGCACAGCCACCAGCATCGTCCCAGTGCGGCTGTGGAGTGTAGCCCCCGCTGGTCGCTGCAGGATGGATCGTGGCGACGCCAGCGTGGATCGAACACAAGCTCTCGCTCACCGGAATGCACCGGGAGGAGTCCATCCGGCTTCGGTCCATTCCTGGCCAGCCCCTCGCGGAGTGGCTGGCGAGTATAGGGACGGTCCCACCTAAGGCGGATGCCGGGGTGCAAACCGACTTTGCCCTCGAGCCATACCTTGAGGTGGTCGGGCCTTCGAGTGGAATGGCTGAGCTTGCTGCAGGAGCGGCCAAGCCCGCGGAGGGAGTGGCGCTAGGGCTGGCCAATGAAACTCGGGCCGAGACGGCTGAGGGAGCACCCGAGGCTGCAGGAGAAAGCGACCGAGCCTACGGGAGGCTCGGTCGAGCCTCTGGAGGAGCACCCGAGAATCGAGCAGCAGAGCGATAGCTCGAGCGACTGGTTAATGGCGTTGCCAGCTCAAGGCATGCTACAGGCCGGTATGAGTCCGTGACCGCGGTGGCCATGAGGCGGTTACATGCCTTCGAGCTTGGCTTTTGATGTCTTATGCCGGCCCTGCTTTGGTTCTTTCTTTTTCCTCAGCCTGCCCTCTTGGTGCAGATCTACCGCGAGGTCGTCGACATTGCGTGCTCGTTTGGGGCCGAGCGGGAGGCCCTGAAGGCGGACGGTGTACGCTGGCGGCAGCAGGCCGAAGCTGCTCGCACCGAGCTGGAAGAAGCTTGCTCGAGCTCGGTCCAGACAGTGACTCTGGAAGCTCGAGTTGCGGCGGCGGAGGCGGCCCTAGCCGTGGCGCGGGAATATGCTGGGGAGGTCTCCCGTCGGTCGCAGGAAGCCCTCAAGGCCGAACGCGACCGTTCCACCGAGCTCGAGGAGCGACTTCGGTCGGTAGAGGCGTGCCGCGCCGCCGAGGTTGCTCGTGCGGCGGAGGAGCCCGATCTCCTCGCTGCGGAGCTTTTCCGGGTGAAGTTGGCCACAGCCGCGACGGAGGATCTGCTGAAGACCCACCGGGATACCGTGCGGGACTTGGAGGCAGCCAATGAAGTCTTGTGGACTGATATGCGAACTGCCCTGGATAGGGAAAAAGCCTTCCTCGAGCTTCAGAACCAACATGACGAAGCGCTGGCCAAGCTTCGTAAACTTAGTTGCCGGCCCAAGTCGTAGGCCTTTGTATTTTTCCTTTTCCTGGGCGGTGATCCGACTTGCCCTTTTTGTAAATACTCTTCAAATGCAATTGACTTGTTTTGACCTTTTTCCTCTGTCACCCCTTCGGTCCACCTTCTCCCTGGAATGTCGATCGTCAATTTGACTGTTGTGCCATGTCCCGAGAGACATCCGCGTCAAATCTTGGAAACAGCTCCTCATCAGAGTTGCTTCCCGATGCTATTACTCCTGGAGTCTGTTCGGCTTCCCAAGCTTTGGCTATAAAAAGAGACCGATGCGGCGGCCGCTTTTCATTCCAAACTTCCTTCTTCAGTAGTGCTTGCCGAGGTAGCCGATGCGATCGTCGAGGCGCTAGTCTGGCTCGCCGAGGTTTCCTGTAGTTGGCTTGTAAGCCGTTTCAAAGTCTTAATAAAGTTGTTTGTTGTTGCCTCCGGAGTTGTTTTTTGTCGTCTTTCCTACATGTAAACGAACACAAGTACTCGTATAGGCAAGAAGGATTCAAAAATCGCAGCATAGTCCTATCGATCCTAGCCCTCGAGCCATGGCCGAGCTTCTGAAGAGAAGCTCGGGCGTGGCTTAGAGAAGATCAAAAGTCCTTGTTCGGATAATCGGTCTTGAAAAATCGTCCTTTAAGAAATCGACCCTTAAAAAATCGACCCTAGCCCCCGAGCCATGGCCGAGCTTCTGATTTGACAGAAGGTCGGTTGTGGTTTAGAGAGATCAATTTTTAAAAAATCGACCCTTAAAAATTCGACCCTAGCCCCGAGCCACGGACGAGCTTCTGATTTGACAGAAGGTCGGTTGTGGTTTAGAGAGATCAATTTTTGAAAAATCGATCCTAGCCCCCGAGCCACGGCCGAGCTTCTGGATTGATAGAAGGTTGGTTGTGGTTTAGAGAGGTCACATCCTTAGAATCGGAGCTCGTGGCCCTTGCTCTGTTTCTTTGTGAGAGACAAAGTGTTGGACTCTAGAGTTATCACGGGTTATAACAATTTTATGCGGGCTTATGATATAGGGCCGGAAAGCTTTTGCCCGCGCGGGATCTTGCGTGGTGCGATGGATATCGGCTTACCAGTGTGCAAGGGAATCCTGGGGGTTGGCTTCTGTGCAGACGCTACTCTACCAATGTGTGTTGTGGCAGCCCGGGACTTCTCCCAAGCCCGATCGTTGGTTTAGGTCTCCGGGATTTGTTCGAGGACTCGCTAGGGAGTGGAAAGATGGAAAAAAGGGTTGAGAAAAGAGACTTACGACCTTGGATCAGGTGTAGAACCTCCGGAGTTAAGCGATATTCCAGGAGCTGTTGAGGACTCTACCATCCGGCATACCCAGTCTTACAGCCCCCGGGCGTGTGGCTGATACGACCTTGTATGGACCTTCCCACCTCGGGGTGAGCTTATTGGCGTGGGCTAGGTTCTGAACTCGTCTTACAACTAGGTCGCCCACCTGCAAGGTTCGGGTCTGTACCTTTTTTGCCGCATGCCGTCGTAGGGTTTGCTGGTATGTTA
The DNA here is from genome assembly GCA_036346145.1 of Olyra latifolia. Classification (NCBI taxonomy): domain Eukaryota; kingdom Viridiplantae; phylum Streptophyta; class Magnoliopsida; order Poales; family Poaceae; genus Olyra; species Olyra latifolia. The sequence goes on from CM070530.1 coordinate 55,151,342, forward strand.
CCACTCGCAGTAGTGCTTGCTCGCTGCAGGACTCAGATAGGTTGAGATCCAACAGTCGCTCCTCGTCGTTGTCGATTCGACCTGTAAAATCAATGCGGACTGAACCAAGTCATAGCTCGGCGGGTAAGACCGCTTCCGAGCTGTTTACAAGCCTAAATGGGGTTTCTCCGATAGCTCGATTGGAGGTTGTCCGGGCTGCCCAAAGCTCCGATTGTAGCTCTTCTACCCAGTTGTGACGCTGCTCCACGAGAACATCGTACACTCGGCGCTTAATGCCCTACATGATTTGCCCATTTGCACGTTCAGCCACACCGTTGCTCTGTGGGTGAGCCACCGAGGCTAGGGCGACCTTCATGCCGAGCTCTTCACAGTAATCCTGGAATAGCCCGCTTGTGAACTGTGTCCCATTATCAGCGATCAGCTTACTCGGGACGTCGAACCTGGTCACAATATTGTTTCTCAGGAACCTTTTGGTCGTTTGGGCTGATATGCTCGACACTGGTTCGGCCTCGATCCATTTGGTGAAAGTGTCGATGGCGACGAACAGGTGCGTGCACCCCTTTAGGCCTCTGGGGAACGGACCAAGTATGTCCATTCCCCACGTCGAGATTGGCCAGGTCAGCGGGATAGTCTGTAGGTCGTATGTTGGCTGGTGGAACATTTGGGCATGGTATTGGCAGGCTGGGCAACGTTTTACTAGTTCCCTTGCGTCGGTCAACGCAGCGGGCCAGTAGTACCCCATGCGGAAGGCTTTTTCCACTAAGGTTCTGAAAGAGGCGTGGGCCCCGCATATCCCGTTCGTGGATGTCTTTGAGGAGAAATTTGCCTTTCTCCTGGGTCACGCACTTGCAAAGTACGCCGTTAGAACCCATTCGATATAACAAGCCCCCGAGCAATCGGTAAAGTCGGGCTTGTCTTTGGAGCCTGGATTTCTCAGCTGTGTCCTGTGGCAGTGTCCCATGCGTCAAGAACTGGATGAATAGCGTCATTCAGGTGTCGCGCTGCTCTAGGAACGAAACGATACCGGTCGTTTGAGTCGAGGCAATCGTCTTCTCGGGGGCCTCTTCTCGGGAGGGAATAGAGGGCTTTAGTGGGTGCTGCATGAGCACCCCCACGCGGGGCGGTTTCTTGTGAGGAGCCAAGCTTCGCTAGCTTATCAGCCAGGCTATTAGCCAGTCTAGGAATATAACACACTTCGAAGTTCATGAAGTGCTTCTCCAGCTTTCTCACATCTGCTAAGTATCGCGCCATTGAGTCATCGCAACACTGAAACTCCTTGTTTACCTGGCAGACGACCAATTGCGAATCCCCTTTCGCTGTTAGCCGTTTTATGCCGAGCGCAGTGCATACTTGTAGGCTGGTTAGGAGGCCTTCGTACTCCGCAGCATTGTTCGTTGCGGGAAAATGAAGCTGTACTATATGCTGAATTTGTTCTCCTTGGGGGGGAGATGAGAACAAACCCGCAACCTGATCGCTCAAATTGGCGCGACCCATCAAAGAACATGGTCTAGTGTGCTTCTTGGCTTGCGAGCTCGGGCGAGCCTCCGGAAGGGTCGGCCGGCCCGGTCCACTCAGCCAAGAAGTCGGCCATGACTTGGGACTTGATCGCTGTTCGTGGTACGAACTTGATATCGAATTCACCAAGCTCGACTGCCCACTTTGCAACCCGTCCGTTCACGTCGGGATTTCTAATGATGTCTCTTAGCGGGAAACTTATTGGGACCGTGACTGGATGGGCTTGGAAATAGTGACACAACTTTCGTGAGGCCACAAGCAAGGTGTACAAGAGTTTCTGAACCTCGGGGTATCGCTCCTTAGGTCCATGCAATACCTCGCTTATGTAGTAGACGAGTTGTTGCTTGCCCTCGCGTTCGACTGCTAGTACAGCACTCACAGCCTGCGGGGCGATTGCCAAGTAGAGGAGTAGAGCTTCCCCGAGCTTTGGCGTGGCTAGGACGGGAGACGTGGACAGATAGTGCTTTAGCTCGCTGAAAGTGGTCCCGACTTCTTCTGTCCATTCGAAACCATCGTTCTTGCGCAGGATCTTACAGAAAGGTGCACTGCGCTCGTCGAGATGAGATATGAATTGCTGAGGCCGCCATCCGCCCAGTGAGGGCTTGTACCTCCTTAGTGCAGGTTGGCGAGCTCATATTCTCGATGGCTTCGATTTTCTCGGGGTTAGCCCCGATGCTCGCCTTTCCTATCACGTAGCCAAGCAACATCCCAGATCGGACACCGAAAACGTATTTTTCAGGATTCAATTTGACTTGATGTTTCCTAAGGTTAGCAAATGTTTCCCGTGGGACCTTGCTTTTTACAACGATGTCGTCTACGTAAACCTCTACGTTGCGCCCTATCGTCGAGGACCGTCTTACGCATTAACCGCCGAGCGTGGCCCCGCATTCTTCAGACCGATTGACATGGTCGTGTAGCAGAAGGTACTAAAAGGTGTCACGAAGGCTGTCTTCTCTTCGTCCTCCCTTGCCAGCGCGATCTGGTGATAGCCCGAGTAGGCGTCCAGGAAGCTCATGAGCGCCGAGTCCGCCGTTGCGTCGACCAGTTGGTCTATGTGCGGCAGGGGGAAATTGTCTTTGGGGCAGGCGGCGTTGAGGTCGCGATGGTCGACGCACATTCGCCATTTCCTGCCCTTTTTCTTGACGACGACTGGGTTGGCGAGCCAGTCGGAATGCTCGGCTTCTCGGATGAAGCCGGCTTGGAGGAGCTTGCCGAGTTGCTACCGAATGATGTCGGCTTTCCACTTGGAAAAGCATCGTAGGGCCTGTCGGACAGGCTTTTTATCAGGCTGAACGGCTAGCCTGTGCTCGATTACCTCCCTTGGAACTCCGGGCATGTCGGACGGTTCCCACGCGAAAACATCTATGTTAGCTCGGAGGAAGGCGACGAGCTCGAGTTCCTATTTGGACTCGAGGTTGGCCCCTACGTGGATGACCTTAGCGGGGTCGTCCTCGGAGAGGGGGACTGCCTTGGTAGGCTCCTGCGACTGCAGGGCCACCTTAGGGTGGACTGGTGGCCGATCGGCCTTGGCTAGGCCACACTCTGGGAGCTGTCCGACCATGGCTAGGGCACTCTCATCACAGGCCATAGCGGCCTTGTGGCTACCCTTGATCGTGATGACCCCGTGAGGGGCCGACATCTTGGGGCAATTGTACCTGTGGTGGATGGCCGCCATGAACTTGGACAACGCGGGTCGTCCTAGGATGGCGTTGTACGGAAGCTCGGAATCCACCACCTCGAAGGTGACGTACTTCGTCCGAAAATTCTGACGGGTCCTGAACGTTACGGGCTGTACGATCTGCCCGATCGGTTACAGGGACGACCCTAGGACAATGCCGTGGAAAGGAATGGCTATGTCCTTGATCTTGGACCGCGGGACTTGTATCTGCTCAAGAACCTTAGCAGCGATGATGTCCAAGGAGCTTACGCCGTCCACCAGCACGCGATCGACTCGCGTGTTGCTGATGGTCGGACAGAGCACCAGCGGCAGGCGCTGAGGCCTTGTCATTCCGGGGGGACAGTCGTCCCGGAGAAGGTGATCGTTTGGTGAGACCACCGCATGGGTGTGTCCCCGAGCTTGCCCTTTTCGAGGTGGTAAACCTCTCGGGCAGCGGCCTTAAGCTTGCGTCGCGAGCTATAGGCGGATGCGCCGCCGAAAATTACAGTGACGTGCGCGCGAGCCTCCTAGAAGGCATTGCCGTGGCCGCCCTGGGGCGTTCGATCATCCGGCACTCCGTGGTCGGGGAGTTCGGACATGGGCCCACGTCCGGCGTAGAAGTCCTCCAACCGCGCCGCCCACGTCCCGAGTTCGCGAGTCATGGCGTCTTCTTAGAAGGAGAAGCGATGGCGGTTGTTTGGAGGGTTCGCCACCAGGGCCGGCTGGGGTCGGGGCTGGGGAGCTCGTCCCTACCCTTGACCTTTGCCCCGGCCGTTCCCGCCCGCACCCGCCGGGCGGGCTGGCCGTGGAGGCGGCCGTTCAGGAGGAGCGGGCCTTGTGGGCTCTACCGCTGCGACGTAGATCTGGACGGCGGGTTCTTTCTTCTTCTTCTTCTTCTTCTTCTTCTTCTTCTTCTTCTTCTTCTCGGCATCGCTCTTCTTGGCATCTGCGCCAGTCCGAGCCGCCGCTTTCTCCTCCGTCCTACCTCTCTTGCGCTCCACCACCTAGGAGGCGTTGATGTATCCTTCCGCGGCACGAAATAAATCGGCCGCGGTGTGGACCGGATGACCTCGTAAAACAGGTATTCTGTACCCCCTCGTTGAAGGCCTCAACGATGGCCTCGTCGGAGATCGACGGAATGGTGTTGCGCACCTAGACGAACCTACGGACATAGTCCTGCAGGCCTTCTCCCGCCCTCTAGACCACGAGCTTGAGGTCCTGGGGCTTTCCAGGGCGTGCGTAGCAGCCCTGGAAGTTCGTCCGGAGCTCTTCCTGCAGCTGTTCCCAGCTGCGTATTGAACCTCGGCGCTGGTTGAAGAGCCAGGTTCGAGCCATTCCCTCCAAGATAGTAGGAAAGTAGTTGACCATAACGGTCTCATTACCCCCTGCGGCCAGGATGGCGGTAGTATAGACAGCGAGATATTTGTCGGGATTCTTGCTCCCATCGAATTTCTCTATGTTCCCGGGCTTGAACTTGCGAGGCCAAGGGGCCTCGCGCAAAGCCCGAGAGAAGGCCGGACATCTGGGGCGACCCCGATGTTTCCAACGTGGATGCCTGTTGACGCGACCAAATGCTCTGGCCGCGCCGCCTTGAGGTGCCGCTGGTGTGCGACTGGGCCTGAAGGTGCTCGTCGAGATCCCCGCTGAGCTTCTCTAGGCCGTCCGCGACTTCAGCGCCTAGGTCGGCCATGGTGAATCCTCGTGGATCCTTCTCCAGGTCACGCATGACCTGGGCAATCGCCTTAACTCGTTGATGACTACGCAGAACTGGGTTGGTGACGGTAGTGGTAGGCGAGTGCACGCGTGCGGCGCGAGTGGCGGGCGTCGGGCCGGTAGGCCTACGACGGATGTCCGCCAATGTCCGCCCGACTGACCCAGCGAAGATGCATCGAACGGCGTCACGCTGCTGATGCTCCTCGCTTAGGTCAGCGCATGGCTGATGCGGGGTTACTCCGCCTGACGCCGCAAAGACGTGGCGTGAGACGGGTTCCCGCGAGGGGGACATGTCGGTGTCTCCCACAGAGGTGGTGTCGTCGGCACCTTGAACCACCATGGGCACGCGCTGGTCCGCTGCCCGCCCTGACGGGCCGGGACGCCAGTTGCGTGCGCAGGACCGATCCTCCTCTTCGGATGGGACCACGGATGTGCGTGGTCTGTCCGGCTGCGGCGCTGGTGGCGGTGCCTCCAGACCCTCCATGAGGGCCTCGCTGACGTGAGTCAGTGAAGCGCCGCCTTGGCCAGGCAATGCTGGGGAGCGAATAGCTGCTCCCGAGGTGGGTGATGCCTCCACCTCCATCTCGTCAGCCTATGCTTCGGCGAGGAAACCAGCCTGCCATTTTTCGTACGACTCGTCGACGTCGTCGAGATCGTCGTAGTTGTCGAAGTTGAGGTCTACGCCATCGTCGTCATCGTATGACAACAAGGCCATCCTCAACTCGATCGAGAGGAGAAGACCGCAGTCGGGCCCCACGGTGGGCGCCAGCTATCGGCGACCGGGAGGCGAGCCTCCGCGGGCCGATGAACAAGAGGAAGGTGGGAGCGAGGCCCGTGGGCAGCCCTGTCCCCTGGACCGAGGCCCAGCCGCTGGCCGGGTGCCTCCGAGGGAAAGGGAGTTAGGTCCGACGTGGTCAGACGCGCCAGGACCAGGTGGTGGCACAAGGGTTTTTATCCTAGTTCAGACCTCCACCGTCGGATAACAGCCCTACATCCCGGGCTTGAGTACAATAAGTGCTCCAGGCACTATGTGTGTTCCTACAGTTACCTATATACGGAGAACTATCGCCGGAAACTAGAGCTCCTACGTAAGTGCATGTGCTCCGGTTCTACAGTGGCTATATTCCGGGGTCAAGTGTTTCCTGGGGGGAGAGCTTTCTTTGTTGTGGCCTGTACGCCCCTTTTATAGGCGGTGCCTGGCCACTGTAGCTTGCCCTTGGTCCATTGAATAGTCGTTTCCTTCTGTTTTGCCATGCCAGGGGGCACAAAATCCACCGGGTAATCGAATGTATCTTCTGTTTACCGTGCCGGACCGCTACTGGTCAACACATGTATTTCCTTATGCGGGCGGTCTAACAGGTCCTGCGGCCAACTTGCCAGTAGCCTTTGTCAGACGCTTCCTCGGTACTGTGCTTGCATTTAATTCTTAGTGACCTTCGAGACCCGAAGTGTATCCTGTGAGCGGCGCGACGCAATCTGCCTTGGGTCCTGAACCCTGAGCTTCGGAAGCCCGGGAGGAGTGAGTGGCCCGAGCTGCCAAGGCGAGTAATGACGAGCTACGTGCTCAGAGGATCAGGAAGAGACACAGTGAGAAGGTCATCAAACCCATATTGCTGTTGCGTCAATGCAAATGTTGTTGCGTCGTTGCAAACTACTAACGCGCCTATCACTACCAGGATGACCGGCCACGTCCACAATGCCCTGACGTTAATACTCCATGTAGGTATAATATGGCACTCTGATATCCCTTGAGTCCACGTCCCTGAGCCCATCTATCTCTAAAGGTGCGCGCATATGTATTGTACCTATCGTGTGTGTGGTTGCTTCGTGCTTCTTGCCAATTGTATCGTACGAATAGGCGAGTAAGATGAATATGCAACCACGGTGCTCGCGCCATGTAACTCCCATTTTTGTAGTTCATCTACTCATAACTACTGCTCGGGATTCCTCTCATTTCTACTAGTTTAATAAAGTATTTGTTCACTACAAGAATCGACCAGAAACTCGAGGGTCCAAAATCCTCTCGAGAGCCCCAAAGTAGCCCTCGTAAGGAAAGAGAGCCTCTCAAGGCTGGCAGTAAACCCTCGTAAAGATAAGGGCCTCTCGAGGGCTGGCAATAAACCCTCGTAAAGATATAGTGCCCTCGAGAGATGTTGCACAAAAGAAACGGCAGGTTATGTTGTCATTAACCTCTCGAGAGCTTAGCCCTCGAAAGACCGATCCCGCGCGAAGCATCCAAAATTCGGGTGCGGGCGCAGCGCGAATCAAAAAAAATTTTAGGGACGCCGGCAGCAGACTCTCTCTCTCTCTTGTCTTCCCATCCTTATCCTTCCTTCCTTCCTTCCTTTCTTCTCATCCTTATCCTTATCCTCTCTTCTCTCTCCAGGGCACAGCGTAAGAGGCGGCGCGGGCGTAGTGGCCTGGGCAGCGCAAGAGGCGGCGCGGGGTGGCGCGGACATGGGCGACGTGGCCTGGGTCGCGCGTGGTGCAGAGCGGTGCGCGCACGGGCAGCGCGTCCAGGCTGGCGCGGCGGCGGGCGCTCCACGGCCTCCTCCTCCTTCGGTCGCCTTCCTCTCCGACGAGCTCGCATACTGTGGGAGCGAGGAGGCCTGACCTCCTTCCCTTTCCCTTTTACGCTGGTGCCCAGGCTTCCACATCGTCCTGCTCGTGCATCCCCATGCAGCTCTCGACATGGTCGTCGTCCTAGGCGATGAGGCAGAGTCAGCTGCAAAGCAGGGGGTGCCACACCTCATCTCGTCAACCGGCTCCGTCCCGTACATGCCGTGGAGGAGCTCTGCAGCAGCGAGCGTGCAGCCGTGCGCCCCGGCCGATTCCTGTCCATGCTGCGGCTGCTGCTGCGGCCGTGGCGAGACGGCGGCTGCTGCTGCGGCCGTGGCGAGATGGCGGCCGCAGCAAGGCGCAGCTGCGAGATGGCGACTATGATGAGGCGCAACCCCTTCCCTTCTTCCTTCTTCCTTTGTCGACTCGTCCTCTGCCTCCCTCTTCCTTCTAGCTCGCAGGTCAGACGGCGAGGGGCTGCATGGCCAAGCGGAGCCCTTCCCCCTTCCCCTCCTCTAGCTCCCTCTCTCTCAGATCTGGATGTGCTCACTCAATTAGCCTTCAGGGATTTGGGTTGTAGATTGAATATGATTGAAGATTTGTGGAATCTGAAAATGATTGGAAAGATTTGCAATTTGAACTTGATTGGAATTCGGTTCTTGTAATTTGTACATGCTTCGGTAATTGTAATTTGTAATTTTCAGATTTGTGGAATCTAAAAATGATTTTGTGTAAACATGCTTCTGTTCTTGTAATTTATACTTGATTGGAAAGATTTGCAAGTTTTGTTTCTTTGAGAATGGCCGAATCGTTGTGTAAACATGCTTCTGTTCTTCTAAACGGGCATTGAAAACATGCTTCGGTTCTGTCAGCGACTAGGAGACGAGCCTCCGCGGGTCGATGAGCAAGGAAGAAGGTGGGTGCGGGACCCGAAGGCGGCCCTGCCCCCTAGACCAAGGCCCGGCCGCTGGCCGGGCACCGCCGAGGGAAAGGAGTCTAGTCCCGACGCGGTCGGACACGCCGGGACCTAGTGGTGACACGAGAATTTTTATCCTGGTTCGGGCCTCCACTGTCAGATAACAGCCCTATGTCCAGTCTTCGTTTAATGCTGAGCTTAAACGAGTACAAAGGGGACGAGGCCGGGCTTTGGGAAGCCCGGGCTCAAGTACAATAAGTGCTCAAAGCACTGTGTATGTCCCTACAGTTACCTGTGGCGAAGAACTACCGCCAGGAACTAGAGCTCCTACGCGAGTGCAAGTGCTCCTGCTCTGCGGTGGCTATCTCCTGAGTGTGTGCTCTGCAGGGGAAGAAGAGTGATCTCCTTGTTTGCAGATTATCCGTCCTCTTCGTTGTGGCCTGTGCGCCTCTTTTCTAGGCGGTGTCCGGCTACTGTAGCCTGCGTTGGTCCATTGAATAGTCGTTGCCTTGCCATGCCGGGGCGTACAAAATCTACCGAGTAATCGAACGTATCCTCCGATTGCTGCGCCGGACCGCTACCGGTCAGCACGTGTCTGTGCCCATGCCGGCGGTTGACGAGACTTGCCGCCAACCCGCCAGTAGCCTCCGCTAGGCTCTCCTTGGTGCAGTGCGTGCATTTAATTCTTAGTGACCTTTGGGACCAAGGCGTATCCTGTGCGCGGCGGAGCACGATCCACCTTGGGTCCCGAGCCCTGAACTTCAGGAGCCCGGGTGAAGTGAGCGTCTCGAGCTTCGGCGAGGCTTCGGTGCGAGCTTGCCAGCTTCGGGCTCGAGCTTACTAAGCTTCAGCGTGTTTCCAGCCAAATGGGGGTGAGTTAGTGGGTCGTATCTCCATGGGCCACGTACTTTCCCCAACAGCTAGCCCCCGAGCCTCGAGCGGGACAAAGTCGTGCCGCTCGGAGGTTTATTTGGTAATCGCCCTCGGGGCGAAATGATTGCCTTTTTTGCGTGCGGGGCCCTCGGCTTCGGCGGGAATCCCAAATGTGCGCGGTTATGCGCGCCGCAATTCTCCATCGCGGTCTCCGCGTCTTCGGGCGGATAGACAACGGTTCGTCTTCCCATGACGGTTTATATCAGGCGGCTTCTCCGCTGTTTCACTTTACGCCCTCCCATGCTATTGCCTTCTTTCCTTTTTCATCCTTTCACTCTTCTGCCGCCTCTCGCCTCCCGACCTTTTTCTGCTGATGGCGCCCTTCACGCGGAGCCTCCTCATTGAGGACGACTTGAAGGAGTTGGTCGCCGCTGGCTTCATCGAGGTCGGTGGTTGGAGGGCGGCTGGCGAGGAGACGGTCCCCGCGCCCGAGAGCAAAGAATTCGTCTGGTTCGAGCTTTTCGCCATCCATGGGCTCTAGGTCCCGGAGTCCGGGTTTCTTGATGCGATCCTCGCTCCGTGTGGGATCGAGTTGGTGAACCTCAATCCCAACTCGATCCTATTCCTGACGATCTTCGCGCACCTTTGCGAGGCGTTCGTCGGAGTGGAGCCGACGGTCAGCCTCTTCCTTAACTTCTATGAGCTGACCACGACCGGCGGGAGCGATGCGGCGGGGTGCGCCTACTTCAAGCTCCGCCGTGATATGAAGCCCGTGTACTCGGCGTTCAAGGCTAAGGAGAACGTCGGGGTGGTCGTCGTGGTGGTATTATGCCAAGGTGCTCGACGACTGCCTGCTTTGGTTCGCGAACGCGAGCCCTGGAAAGTTGACGTTGCCCCGGCCTTCGCTGGAGCCGGCAGAGGCGGCCTCGGCGGCCAAATCCGGGATTTGGCCGGCCGGGGGCTTAACGGCTACGACATTATAGCCGACTTCATCAGGCACTGGGGTGAGCCCGCTGCGAAAGCGGGTTCGCCCCTTCTTCGAGATCCGCGGGTGGGACGATCACACCCGCGAAGGTACTTCCCATAAGTTCCTTTCTTCGATCTTATAGTCCTTTGCCCGAGCTTTCTTCGAGCACGTTTTTGATATTCCCGCTTTTTTCTTTGTAGCCCTGCCCCAGGATGACGTGGTCCGGGCCGTGAGGCTTCTGCTGCCCGCGAACCACAACGGGCCATCAGGCTCGGGAATCCGCAACGTCCTGGACGAGGTTCGTGCTTCTGCGGGCTTAAGCGCTCCTGGGGGCGATCCCTCGTAGGCGTGGGCTGACATTCCTTGACTTGTCTTGCAGGAGGAAGCAGGCGAGGAAGCCGGGCGCGCCGCCCACGCGCTGGTGGCAGCCCCCGAGGCTGCGAGCATGACGGCCGGTGGTAGCGCGGTCTTGGCCCCGGCGCGGAAAGAGCGGGACGCGGGCATCTGACCGCCACTGAAGAAGCGAACTGGGCGCTCTCGCTGGGACAAAGTCGCCAGCACGGGGCGGCCGGAGGTCCAGGCTCTTGCTCCCATCACCGACCCAAATTTCGCTAAATTTCCTGGCGGGACTCGGCGGCGTCTGGAATACTCGGCCCGGCACAACGGGCGTCGGTTGGTCTTTGGATGATGACGACGACTCGGACGATGGGTTGGCTAGGACGGACGTCGCGCTCGCACGTAAGCCATCGCCATTTTTGGCTTTCTTTCCCTTCCTCATTGCGGCTTCTGGGTTGATCGGTCGTGCCTGGATCGCTTCTTTTCCGTTTTCAGTCTCCATGTCTGCCGGGGCGGCGGAGCTTATCCCGGTGCGGCCGGAGGAGGTGGCCCGGGAGAACGATCCCGTTAAGGACGAGCCCGGGCGTCGAGGCTCAGGGCCCTTCTTCCTCCCGCTGGTAGCTCGCAGCGACGTGCGCTGCCGGGCCATGACCGTGGAGGTGGAGACGGACCAGGGGACAGCGATCCTGGTGCCGCTTCGTGTCGAGGGGCAGACCTCTACAGGGTTGCGCCCAATTAACTTCGGCGGCCTGTCAGAGCTCTTCATGGGATGCAACCTGCCCGTCCCACAGTTGGACATGAGCGACACGCTCCTGCTCGGCTGGAGCTAGCCGGTTCGAGTTATTACGGCGGCCAGCGTTGTGACGGGGCGTCTATGGAGCGTGGCCCCCTGGTCGCTGCTGGGTGGATCGTGGCGACGCCGGCGTGGGTTGAGCATCATCTCTCGCTTGCCGGGGCGCACCAGCAGCTGCCTATCCTGCTCCGGCCGGTCTCGGGCCAGTCTCCCGTGGAGTGGTTGGCGATCATAGGTCCGTCCTAAGGCGGATGCCGGGGTGCAAACTGACTTTGCCCCCGAGCCACGCCTTGAGGTGGCCGGGCCTTCAGGGGAATGGCCGAGCTTGTCGGAGGAGCGGCCGAGGCTGCGGAGGGGGTACCCGAGGCTGCAGGCGAAGCGGCCGAGCCTGCGGGAGGCTCGGCCGAGCCTGCGGAGGGAGCATCCGAGGCTGCAGGAGAAGCGGCCGAGCTCGCGAGAGGCTCGGTCGGGCTTGTAGAGGGAGCACCTGAGGAGCCAAGCAGCTCGAGCGATAGCCCGGGCGACCTGGTTATGGCGCTGCCTGCGCCCAGGCGTGCTTCCCGGCATCGGTACGAGTCTATGACTGCAGCGGCCGCGAGGCGGGTGAGTACCCTCGAGCTTAGCCTTCAAGGTCTTTGTGTCGACCCTTAGTCTATCCTCTTGGTGCCGTTCTACCGCGAGGTTGTCGGCATCGCATGCTCATTTGGGGCTGAGCACGATCTTGGCGCGGAGGCCTATGACGGACGGCGCTGGGCGGCAAAGAAGCGGCTGCAGCGCCGAGCTTGAAGAAGCTTCGCTGAGCTCGATCGAGTAGTGACTCTAGAATCTGGAGTTGCAGCAGCGGAGACGGCCTTAGCCGCGGCGCGGGAAGATGCTGAGGAAGTCTCCCGTCGGTCGCGGGAGGCCCTTAAGACCGAACGCGACCGTTTCTCTGAGCTCAAGGAGCGTCTTCGGTCGGTGGAGACGTGCCGCTCCGCCGAGGTTGCTCGTGCAGCAGAGGAGCGCGACCTCCTCGCAGCGGAGCTCTCCCAAGCAAAGTCAGCTGCAGCCGTGACAGAGGATCTGCTGAAGACCCACCGGGACACCGTGCAGGACTTGGAGGCAGCCAATGAAGTCTTGCGGGCTAAGATGCGGACTGCCCGGGATAGGGAGAAAGACTTCCTCGAGCTTCAGAGCCAACATGACGAAGTGCTGGCCGAGCTTCGCAAGCTCAGGTGTCAGCCTAAGTCGTAGGCTTTTTCGTCTTTTTCCTTTTTGTTGGGCGGTAATCCGGCTTGCCCTTGTAAATACTCTTGAAAATACAATTGACTTGTTTTGACCCTTTTCCTTCGTCACCCCTTCAGTCCACCTTCTCCCTGGAATGCCGATCGTCGATTTGACTATTGTGTCATGTCCCGAAAGACATCCGCGTCAAATCTTGGAAATGGCTCCTCCCCGGAGTTGCTTCCCGGTGCTATTTACTCCTAGGATCGGTTCGGCTTCCTGAGCTTTAGCTATAAAAAGGAGCCGATGCGGCGGCCACTTCTTATTCCAGACTTCTTTCTTCCGTACCTCCTTCTCCTCTTTCTTCCCTCAGCACCCCCATTGCTTCCTTGGCTGACGAAGAGCTGGCGGAGATTTGGGCGTTGTATGACCTCGCGCTCGCTGAGTGGGCCGAGGAAGATGCCCGTGCTCGCAACGTCGCCACCGTCCAGGTGCTGATCAAAGTTGTCCCGAAGCTTGCCGAGGTGGCCGACGCGATCGTCGATGCACTGGTCCACGCCCGCCGAGGCTTTGTGTAACTGGCTTGTAAGCCATCGCGAAGTCTTTTAATAAACTTGCTTTTCTGGTTGCCTCTTTCTTTTTGCCGTATCTTCGACTTTGGTTCTGGCGTTTTTTCCTGCGTGCAGACGAATACAAGTAGTCGTATAGGCAAGAAGGATTCGAAAAACCGCAGCATAGTCCTATCGATCCTAGCCCCCGAGTCATGGCCGAGCTTCTAAAAGGAAGCTCGGGCGTGGCTTAGAAAAGATCAAAAGGCCCTTGCTCGGATAATCGAACTTGGAGAATTACCTTTTAAGAAATCGACCCTTAAAAAATTAACCTTTAAGAAATCGACCCCAACCCCCGAGTCATGACCGAGCTTCTGGTTTGTCAGAAGGTCAGTTGTGGTTTAGAGAGACCAATTTTTGAAAAATCGACCCTAGCCCCCGAGCCACGACCGAGCTTCTGGTTCGACAGAAGGTCGGTTGTGGTTTAGAGAGATTAATTTTTGCAAAATTGACCCCAGCCCCTGGGCCACGACTGAGCTTCTGGTTCGACAGAAGGTCGGTTATGGTTTAGAGAGATCAATTTTTAAAAAATCAACCCCAGCCCCCGAGCCACGTCCAAGCTTCTGGGGAGAAGCTCGGGCGCGGCTTAAAAGAGATCGTATCCTTGGAATGGTGCTTGTGTCCCTTGCTCTGTCTCTATGTGAGAAGCAGGGTGTTGGACTTTAGAGTTGTCCCGGGCTCTGACAATGTTATGCGGGCTTATGATATAGGGCTGAAAAGCGTGTGCCCGCGCGGGATCTTGCGTGGTGCGATGGATATCGGCTTACCTGTGTGCAAGGGAATCCCGGGGGTTAGCTTCGTCGTAGCCGCTACTCTGCCGATGTGTACTGAAACAGCTCGGGCCTTCTCCCAAGCCCGATCGTAGGTTTAGATCGCCGGGGTTTGTTTGGGGGCTTTCTGGGGAATGAAAAGATGGGCAAAAGAAAGAAGAAGGGGTAAAAAAAGAGACTTATGACCTTGGTTCATGCGTAGAACCTCTGGAGCTGAGCGATGTTCCAAGAGCTGTTGAGGACTCTACCATCCGGCATAGCTAGTCTTACAGCCCCGAGGCGCGTGGTTGATACGACCGTGTACGGACCTTCCCACCTCGGGGTGAGCTTGTTGGCGTGGGCTAGGTTCTGAACTCGTCTTAGAACCAGGTCGCCCACTTGCAAGGTCCGGGTCTGTACCTTCTTCGCTGCATGCCATCGTAGGGATTGTTAATATGCTGCCACTCGCAGAAGTGCTTGCTCGCGGCAGGACTCGGATAGGTCGAGATCCAACAGTCGCACCTCGTCGTTGTCGACTTGACCTGCAAAATCAACACGAGCTGAACCAAGCCTTAACTCGGCAGGCAAGACCGCTTCCGAGCCATACACGAGCCTGAATGGGGTTTCGCCAGTAGCCCGATTGGAGGTTGTCCGGGCTGCCCAAAGCACCGAGGGTAGCTCTTCTACCTAGTTGTGACACTGGTCGACGAGAGCGTCGTATACTCGGTGCTTGATGCCCTGCATGATCATCCCATTTGCACGTTCGGCCGCACCATTGCTCTGTGGGTGAGCCACCGAGGCTAGGGCGACCTTTATGCCGAGCTCTTCGCAATAGTCCTGGAATAGCTCGCTTGTGAACTGTGTTCCATTATCAGCGATCAGCTTGCTCGGCACGCCGAACCTGTTTACGATGCTGTTCCGTAGGAACCTTTTGGTCGTTTGGGCTGATATGCTCGACATTAGTTCGGCCTCGATCCACTTAGTGAAAGTATTGATGGCGACGAACAGGTGTATGCACCCCTTTAGTCCTATGGGGAACAGACCAAGCATGTCCATTCTCCATGTCGAAAATGGCCAGGTTAGTGGGATAGTTTGCAGCTCGTATGCTGGCTGATGGGACACTCGGGTATGGTATTGGCAGGCTGGGCAACGTTTCACTACCTTTCTTGCGTCAGTTAACACAGTGGGCCTGTAGTACCCAATGCGAAAGGCTTTTCCCACTAAGGTTCTGAAAGAGGCGTGGGCCCCGCAGATCCCGTCGTGGATGTCTTGGAGGAGAAATTTGCCTTCCTCCTGGGTCACGCACTTGCAAAGCATGCCGTTAGAACCCCTTCGGTACAACAAGCCCCGAGCAATCGGTAAAGTCGGGCTTGTCTCTGGAGCTGAGATTTCTCAGCTGTGTCCTGTGGCAGTGTCCCATGCGTCAACAACAGGACGAATGGCGTCATCCAGGTGTCGCGCTGCTCTAGAAACAAAATGGTACCGATCGTTTGGGTCGAGGCAACCGTCTTCTCGGGAGCCTCTTCCCCAGAGGGAATAGAGGGCTTTAGTAGGTGCTGCACGAGCACCCCCGCCGGGGCGGTTTCTTGTGAGGAGCCGAGCTTCGCGAGCTTATCGGCCAGGCTATTAGCGAGTCTGGGAACGTAACACACCTCGAAGTTCGTGAAGTGTTTCTCTAGCTTTCTCACTAGTGTCAAGTATCGCGCCATTGAGTCGTCGAAACACTAAAACTCTTTGTTTACCTGGCAGACGACCAACTGCAAATCCCCTTTCGCTGTTAGCCGTTTTATGCCGAGCGCAGTGCATGCTCGTAGGCCGGCGAGGAGGCCTACTCAGACTGACATTGATTGTTCGCTATGGAAAGTGAAGTCAGACTATATGCTGAATTTGTTCTCCTTGGGGGAGATGAGAACAAACCCGCAACCTGATCGCTCGAATTGGCGCGACCCATCAAAGAACATAGTCCAGCGCACTTCTTGGCTTGCGAGCTCAGGCGAGCCTCCCGAAGTGTCGGCTGGCCAGGTCCATTCAGCCAGGAAGTCGACCACGACTTAGGACATGATCGCTGTTCGTGGTACAAACTTGATGTCGAATTCACCAAGCTCGACTGCCCACTTCTCGACCAGCCCATTCGCGTCGGGGTTCCGAATGATATCCCTTAGTGGGAAACTCGTTGGGACTGTAATTGGATGAGCTTGAAAATAGTGACGCAACTTTTGCGAGGCCATAAGCAAGGTGTAAAAGAGTTTCTGGACCTCAGGGTACCGCTTCTTAGGTCTATGCAGTACCTCACTTACGTAGTAGACAGGTTGTTGTGTGCCCTCGCGTTCGACTGCTAGTAGAGCACTCATAGCCTGCGGGGCAACTGCCAAGTAGAGGAGTAGAGCTTCCCCAAGCTTTGGCGTGGCTAAGACTGAAGACGTGGATAGGTAACGCTTTAGCTCGCTGAAAGCGGCCTCGGCTTCTTCTGTTCATTCGAAACCATTATGTTTGCGCAGGATCTTACAGAAAGGTGCACGGTGCTCACCGAGACGAGATATGAATCTGCTGAGAGCCGCCATCCGCTCGGTGAGGGCTTGCACCTCCTTGGTGCAGGTTGGGGACCTTATATTCTCGATGGCCTCGATTTTCTCCGGGTTTGCCCCAATGCTCGCCTTCCCTATCACGTAGCCAAGCAACATCCCAGATTGGACACCAAATACACATTTTTCAGGATTCAGTTTGACTTGATGTCTCCTAAGATTAGCAAACGTTTCCTGAAGGTCGGTCACATGGTCCCGTGGGACTTTGCTTTTTACGATAACGTCATCGACATAAACCTCTACATTGCTCACTATCTGATCAGGGACCGTCTTCTGCATTAACCGCTGGAACGTGGCTCCCGCAGTCTTCTCTTCGTCTTACCTTGCCAGCACAATCTGGTGATAGCCTGAGTAGGCATCCAGGAAGCTCATGAACGCCGAGTCCATCATTGCGTCGACCAGTTGGTCTATGCGCGGCAGGGGGAAATTATCTTTGGGGCAGGCGGCGTTGAGGTCGCGATGGTCAACGCACATTCGCCATTTCCCGCCCTTCTTCTTGACGACGACTGGGTTAGCGAGCCAGTCGAAATGCTCGACTTCTTGGATGAAGCCGGCTTGGAGGAGCTTGCCGAGTTGCTCCTGAATGATATCGGCCTTCCACGTGGGAAAGCGCCGTAGGGCCTGTCTGACAGGCTTTTTGTCAGGCTGAACAGCCAGTCTATGCTCGATTACCTCCCTTGGGACTCCGGGCATGTCGGACAGTTCCCACGCGAACACGTCTGCGTTAGCTCGGAGGAAGGTGACGAGCTCGAGTTCCTATTTGGACTCGAGGTTGGACCCTACGTAGACGTCCTTAGCTAGGTCATCCTCGAAGAGGGGGACTACCTTGGTGGGCTCTTGCGGCTGCAGGGCCACCTTGGGGCAGACCGGCGGCCGATCGGCCTTGGCTGGGCCACGCTCTGGGAGCTGTCCAACCATGGCCAGGGCGTTCTCATCACAAGCCATAACTTCTTGTGGCTGCCCTTGATCGTGATGACCCCGTGTGGGGCCGGGATCTTCAGGCAGTGGTACCCGTGATGGGTGGCCGCCATGAACTTGGACAACGCGGGTCGTCCTAGGATGGCGTTGTACGGAAGCTCGGAGTCCACCACCTCGAAGGTGACGTACTCCGTTCGAAAGTTCTGGGGGTCCCGAACGTCACGGGCAGCACGATCTGCCCGATCGGTTACAGGGATGACCCCGAGACAATGCCATGAAAAGGAATGGCAATGTCCTTGACTTTGGACCGCGGGACCTGCATCTGCTCAAGGACTTGAGCAGTGACGATGTCCAGGGAGCTTCCGCCGTCCACTAGCACGTGATCGACTCGCGTGTTGCTGATGGTCGGACAGAGTACCAGCGGTAGATGCTGGGGCCTAGACATCCCGGGGGGACAGTCATCCTTGGAGAAAGTGATCGACTGATGAAACCACCGCATGGGTGCATCTCCGGGCTTAGCCCTTTCGAGGTGTAAACCTCTCGGGCAGCGGCCTTAAGCTCGCGTCACAAGCTGTAGGCAGACGCGCCGCCGAAGATGACGGCGACGTGCCCACGAGCCTCCTGGAAGGCGTCGCCATGGCCGCCCTGGGGCGCCCGAGCATCCGGTACTCCGTTGCCAGGAAGTTCGGGCATGGGCCTGCGTCTAGCATAGAAGTCCTCCAACCGTGCTGCCCACGTCCTGCAATTACGCAGGTCGTGGCCATACTGCCTATGGAGAAGGCAGTAGCGGTCGTTTTGAGGGTTACCCCTGGGCCAGTCGAAGCCGGGGCTGGGGAGCTCGCCCCTGCCCTTGGCCCACGCCACGGCCGTTTCCACCACCTGCCGGGCGGGCTGGCCGAGGAGGCGGCCACTCAGGGAGAGCGGGCCTCTCAGGCTCTACCGCCGCGACGTAGTTCGGGACGGCGGGCTCCTTCTTCTTCTTCTTCTTCTTTTTCTTCTTCTTCTCGGCGTCGCTCTTCTTGCCGTCTGTGCCAGTCCGAGCCGCCGGCTTCTCCTCCATCCTACCTCTCTTGCGCTCCACCGCCTTGGAGGCGTTGATGTATCCTTCCGCGGCACGAAA
The DNA here is from genome assembly GCA_036346145.1 of Olyra latifolia. Taxonomy (NCBI): domain Eukaryota; kingdom Viridiplantae; phylum Streptophyta; class Magnoliopsida; order Poales; family Poaceae; genus Olyra; species Olyra latifolia. The sequence continues at coordinate 55,169,851 of CM070530.1, forward strand.
TAGATCGGCTGCGGTGTGGACTGGATGGACCTCAAGATCCTTGGTAAAACGGGTATTCCGCACCCCCTCCTTGAAGGCCTCGATGATGGCCTCGTCGGAGATCAACGGAATAGTGTTGCACACCTGGACGAACCTGCGGACATAATCCTGCAGGCCTTTCCCCGCCCTCTAGACCACAAACTTGAGGTCTTGGGGCTTTCCAGGGCGTGCGTAGCACCCCTGGAAGTTTGTCTGAAGCGCCTCCTGCAGCTGTTCCCAGCTGCGTATCGAACCTCGGCGCTGGTTGAAGAGCTAGATTCGGGCCATTCCCTCCAAGACGGTAGGAAGTAGTTGACCACAACGGCCTCATTACCGCCTGCGGCCAAGATGGCGGTAGCATAGACGGTGAGATATTCGTCGGGATTCTTGCTCCCGTCGAACTTCTCGATGTTCCCGGGCTTGAACTTGCGAGGCTAGGGGGCCTCGCGCAAAGCCCGAGAGAAGGCCGGACATCCTGGGGCAGCCCCATTGTTTCCAACGGGGGGCCTTCCGCCCGGAAGCGGCCCAACGTGGGAAAAAACTCCGCCTGGGGTGCGCTGGGGAGCGCCGTCCGCTGTGGACGTGGATGTCTGTCGGCGCGACCGAATGCTCTGGCCGCGCCGCCTTGAGGAGCCACTAATGTGCGACTGGGCCTGGAGGTGCTTACCGAGATCCCCGGCAAGTTCCTCTAGGCCGTCAGCAACTGTAGCGCCTAGGTCGGCCATGGCGAACCCTCGCGGATCCTTCTCTAGGTCACGCATGAGCTGGGCAATCGCCTTGACCCGCTGCTGACTACGCAGAACAAGGTTGGTGACGGTGGTGGTAGGCGAGTGTGCATGCGTGGCACGAGTGACGGGCGTCGGGCCGGTAGGCCTGCGACGGATGTCCGCCAGCGTGCGCCCGACTGACCCAGCGAAGAGGCTTCGAGCGGCCTCACGCCGCTGGTGCTCTCCGTTGAGGTCAGCACGTGGCTGATGCGGGGTCACTCCGCCTGACGCCGCAAAAACATGGCGTGCGGCAGGTTCCCGTATGAGGGATATGTCGGTGTCTCCCACGGAGGTGGTGCCGTCGGCACCTTCAACCACCATGGGCACGCACTGATCCGCTGCCTGCCCTGACGGGTCGGGGCACCAGTTGCGCGCGCAGGACTGGTCCTCCTCTTCGGACACGACCACGGATGCATGCGGTCTGTCCGGTAGCGGCACTGGTGGCGGTGCCTCCAATCCCTCCATGAGGGTTTCACGACGTGGTCACCGAAGTCGCTTGGCCAGCAAAGCCTGAGTGAACGGCTACTCCTGAGGTGGGTGTTGCTTCCACCTCCATCTCGTCAGCCTGAGCTCCGGCGAGGATACCAGTTTGCCACTCCTCGTACGACTCATCGACGTCGTCGAGATCGTCACGATCGTCGTAGTTGAGGTCTATGGTATCGATGTCATCGTATGACAACGAGGACATCCTTGACTCGATCAAGGGGAGAAGACCGCAATCGGACCCCACGGTGGGCACCAGCTGTCGGCGACCGGGAGGCGAGCCTCCACGGGCTGATGAGCAAGGAAGAAGGTGGGTGCGGGACCCGAAGGGAGCCTTGCCCCTGGACCGAGGCCCGACTGCTAGCCTGGTGCCGCCGAGGGAAGGGAGTCTAGTCCCGACGCGGTCGGACGCGCCGGGACCTGGTGGTGACACGAGGATTTTTATCCTGATTCGGGCCTGCACTATCGAATAACAGCTCTACGTCCAGTCTTCATTTAATGCTGAGCTTAAATGAGTACAAAGGGGGTGAGGCCAGGCTTTAGGAAGCCCGGGCTCAAGTACAATAAGTGCTCAAGGCACTGTGTGTGTTCCTACAGTTACCTGTGGCGAAGAACTACCACCGGGAACCAGAGCTCCTACACGAGTGCAAGTGGTCCTGCTCTGCGGTGGCTATCTCCTGAGTGTGTGCTTTGCGGGGGAAGAAGAGTGATCTCCTTGTGTGCAGATCATCCGTCCTCTTCATTGTGGCCTGTGCGCCTCTTTTATAGGCGGTGTTCGGCTACTGTAGCCTGCGTTGGTCCATTGAATAATCGTTGCCTTGCCATGCCGAGCATACAAAATCCACCGGGTAATCGAGCGTATCCTCCGATTGCTGCGCCGGACCGCTACCGGTCAGCACGTGTCTGCGCCCATGCGGGCGGTTGACGAGACCTGCCGCGAACCCGCCAGTAGCCTCCGCTAGGCTCTCCTTGGTGTAGTGCGCGCATTTAATTCTTGGTGACCTTTGGGACCAAGGCGTATCCTGTGCGCGGCGGAGCACGATCTGCCTTGGGTCCCGAGCCCTGAACTTCGGGAGCCCGGGTGAAGTGAGCGTCTCGAGCTTCCGAGGCAGGGAAGCTCGGGTGCGAGCTTGTCAAGCTCGGGCTCGAGCTTACCAAGCTCGAGCGTGTCTCCCGCGGGGCCGGCGTGAGTTAGTGAGCCGTATCTCCATGGACCACGTACTTTCCCCAGCAGGTTCTTCAAGGAAGAGGATGGTCGAATTGATGCAAGAAAGAGGATGGCTGGCGAGAAAGATTCCTTTCTTTTTTAAAAAAAAGTTTTCTTCTCAAGGGCATTGGCCCTCAAGAGGCGTACTGCCAGTTAACATTCGCGCCGTGAAATAGGGAACGGCACCCTCCTACATGCCCTCTCTAGGGCACGCCTCCGGGCCCTCGTGAAGCACGTTTCCCGATGGCTAAACCCTCAAGAGTGTCGTTATCTCTCGAGTAGCTAGCCGCAAGGGCCATTTCTAGAGGGCCGGCCCTAGAGAGGGCTTATTCACGAGGGTTTTGGCCCTTTTCACAAGGGTTTGAGCCTTCGAGATTCTGGGCGATTCCTGTAGTGGTTATGAAACCTATGCAGTGAGATTTCCTAACATGTCATTACTTGTGCAGCAATTATCAATGCTACTACGAGTACTACAGTCGTAATAAACAATTTTTTAGTTACTATACAGCAGCTATCTATAATATTCCTCCATATAATAGACAAACCATATTAAAGACAACCCCTACAATAGGTTGCCCCTTAAGTTTGGAGCGTGCTAGATCAAAATGGGGCCATAAAACGCTTGAGGTATAAACGGCTTCACGTACATAAAAAAAAAATGGCCGTCTATAGGAGCATTGTTTCTCAAGCTCAAACCGTCTGTTGTATGACAGATGACCTACTTGTATCTCCTTGTTCTCTTTCCTTTGCATCAGTAAAATCCTACATAGCTAGGTTTATAGATAGCTTATATCTCTATTGAATATAATCAGAAGTATTTTGCGATGTCAATTCTTTTTATTGATTGGGCTATCTATAGTAAGATGCTTTAGTAATGTGTTTCTTGCATGGTTGGTGAGAAATATCCTACCAATTGGTTGAGAAAACTTTTGTAAGAAAATGACAGGGAAAGAGAAGGGGAAGGGAATCTTGCCTAAATTTTGCCAGCAAACAAAATATGTATCAAATGCAACCATTACAACCTAATATCGGTATGCTACTATAAATTACCAACTATTGGTTTTAATCCAAACAAATCAAAAGTTCAATGTAGGGATGTACATAAACGGTTAGAAAATTTAGATGTAATTGTCAGGACCCGGTCAAAGAGACCGAACCCCTCTGTGCATCCCGTACTAGTCCTAATGTTCAACAGCTAGTACGCACAGTTCAAACAGAGTGATACATCACCAACTGAAATAAAATATTACATAACAGGGGCATAACCCCAGTCTAGTACAAACATGGCGACACGCAGGTCGCGAATCAGAGTTTAGCGGAATACAACACCGGGTCCATATACACTGGCACACGCATGCCACTAGACAGCTACTATTATTCTCCACAGGCAGACATGCAGAAGTAAGTGGCCGTAGTCTTCTGGAAAGTCCTCGTAATCACCCGCCTCATAGTCAGCACCAGCATCGTCAAACTGCGGGTCCTCTGCGAACTGTCCCTAGACTGAAGTTTAGAAAATGGAACAAGAAAATAGCATGGGTGAGTACAATTGTACTCCGCAAGTCAGGGAGATGAGTGCAAAATGGGGTTCAGTACAACGGAGAGTTTGGGAAAATTTGCAGAAAGCTAGTTTTCCAAATTTTATCCTAAGAGGGGGAAAAGCAGTTTTTGAAACCATTGCGGTAAACCAAACTATTTGGAAGAGTTTTTCCTTTGCCAATCCAGTTTTGCAATTCCGTCTGCAAAATCCTTACTCACACCAAAACCTGCTTTAAAAAGAAGGATCTACCATATGATCAGTCCCTTCGCATGCTCTTAACCATGAGCATGGCTATCATGATAGTTTTAACTCTGCAGAGCGGGTACACTTTACCCTCAGGAGGTAACACACCAGCGGTGCGTACCACAAAGCCGTTTTGGGCCAAAAGCCCTAATAGCACTTGCTCTGTGAATCATTCCTAGGCACCCTGTGGGGATCGGCCCACGGCCCAAGTCTTCACGTTGTACAAGAAGGCCGAGAAAACAAGGTCCAAGGCGCCGACGAACAGAGATACATCTTCCCTATCCGTACAACTCGGATGTCTATAAGGGACATCACCACCTGCAAGTGGCTACTAGAGATTTAAGCTTAATAGGCCAGGTTCATCCCATAACGGAACCTGAGGCTGTACTGTAAGGCTCAGTTCATAGGATCACAGGAAGAGCAGTCCTTAGACTAGGAGAGGAGCACTAACACCAGCCCAAAACCGTGCATCACCTGCACCATACCGACAACCGGGTCCTCCCTAGTCAGAGCAATTTAAGGGGAGAGTAGAAACACACCCGAATCCCTAGCATCTACCCCGATGCCGTATTTTACTAAACCACACAGTTGCAATCATGTGAAATCATGGTGAAATCCTACAATCATGTATAGCATTTGTATCCTATTGCAAGGAAGTTTGTAAGCAATGTAGTTATAAATATCCTAAGGTTCAAAATTCATAAAGGGGTGTAGAACAACATTTTATTTTCTGGTGGTAACTAAGTTCTACTAATTACTTATTTTATAAGTAGCACGCAATTTTTCTAAATAGTACCAAAACTTTTAAATAAGACAATGGTTCATTCAATATGCATCAAGGGACTTGCCTTGGTCGGATTCCTGGTACGGGTAAGCGTCTCCGGCGGCGGTCTCCACGAACTCCTCGGGTTCTATTCTCGCACAAGCATCACACCAGAAATCAATTTTCGAAAAACTTTTCTTAAAAGGAATTTATAATAATATTTATACGTAAAGAGTAAGGGTTTCTATTTTGCTATTCATTTAATATGCTAAAGTGAGGCTATATGATTTTTGCACACTAATAATTCCCACTGGTGTTTGAATTAATATTTTTATTAAATCTAGCACTTCACTTAGTATTTTACATAATTTTTCTGGAATTTTTGGAAGCAATTAGCTATTTTTAATAAATCTATTCCCTATTTCTGGTTTTCTAAATCATGAAATGTGGAGAAAATCTCCCGAGCAGCGATGGGCTCGGCCCACGTGCGCGAGGGGTAGCCCAACTGGCGCGAGGCGGCCCAAGCGGCGCGGGACGGAGGAAACGCCAAGACGCGCGGGCGCCAGAGCTCGGGGGAAGGCGTACTCTCGGGAGTACGTCTCCACTCGTGCCGACAGGCGGGGTCCACGGGCCAGTGGCGCCAGACGGTTGCGGACGCGCGCATCTTCTCCCTTTTGCCCGGCACGGCGGAAGAGGAGGACCGACGGCGCGCCGATGGCCGAGACCGACTAGGGCCGACGAGGTTGGGGAAACGGGCACCGGAGCTCAAGGCGAACCTAGGGGAAGTCGATACTTCGCAGGAGAGGGACGGAATCGGCGGCGCGACAAGGAGCTACGGCGGCGGTCGCGGTTCCATGAGGCGCCGGCGATGTCGGGGTTCTGGGTCACGCGAGGTGGGTGTTTGAGTTATAGGGGGAGTCTAGGAGATTACCTGGGGTGATGGTGAGGACGGAGGGGACTCGGTCCGGCCTGGCGTCGATGAGGTAGGCGGCGGCCCGAACAGGGGTCACGTCGGCAAACTGCTCCGGCGAACCCTGGGCCGAACCAAGGCATCGGAAGTGAGGGTAGGACCACGGGTGCTTATGGAATTTGACCGGAACTCACCGTCGGTGGTGGAATCGGAAAGGGGGTAGTTCTCGGCCGGCGGCACTCCACGGAAACTCCGGCGAGCTGCGGGGCAAGAAAGGCCAATGAGAACAAGGACGAGGTAGAGGGGAGGGGGAGCTGGCTAAGGGGCTCGAGTCCGAGCTGGGTGGCTCACCGGTAGTCGCGCGGGGCTGGGCCGGGCGGCAGAGGTGAAAATGGCCGAATGGCTAAAAAGGCCCCTAGGAAGATGGTATGGCGCGAGGGTGATGGCAAAGGGATGGCCTGGACTTGGCCGAGAAGGTCCAAAGGGCCTGTCACCGGAGGCGGCTAGCAACGCCGTGGCATTGATGCCGCGACGTCGGGTGGTTGAACCACCGGGCGGAGGAGGGGGCAGGGAGTAAGGGCGACGTGGTTACCTCGCAGCGGCGATGCTCGTGGCAACACGCTGAGTAGGGCAGTCATGGCGCGGCTGGTCGAGGGCGGCAACCTGGCGAGCGTCGCGATCGACCAAAGCGCCTGTAGCGTCTGTTTCTGTGGCGTAGTCGATGAGGCGGCGGGCGGAATCCCACGATACAACCGGGTAGACCGGGGGTCTGCCGGTCCGACGGCGGTTTCGTGCGTTGTGCGCTTGGCACGGACGGGCACGCGCACGCCGCGGAGAGCTCGGTGAGGCTGGCACGCAGCGAGCAAGAGATGAAGGAAGGAGGTGCCAGTGGGACGGTCTTGGGTGCTGTTGGGCGTCGCTAACTGGGCAGGCGCAGCGGCACCATGGAGGGAGGAGAATGGGCCGAGGTGGAAGGGCTAGCCGGGGTGGATTAAATTTTCTTTTTATTTTCTTTTTTTCTCTTTGTCTTTTCTTCTTATTTTTATTTATCCTATTAAGAAAAGGGGTGCTTGGGGCAGAAAATATTTTAAATTTTCTAAAGTAGTATCCTATTAGAGTGCAATTTCTAATTGCCACTTTTAAGGGCCTTTTAATTTTTTTAAATATTGAACTCCTTCTGCTTTATGTTTTTAATAACTCGTTTCTTTTATTTTTATTTTTAAACAATCCAAGTTTTATTTATTTTTAATAAAAGTTGGAATGTTACATTAATTCAGTATGAGTTCAGTGACAAGTAATGAATTTGAAGATAACAATTAGATCAATTTAGGTGTCTCATAATAGGTCACCTCCTTCAGAAAAAAGTTGAAAAAAACCAACCGCGTCTACTCGATTCTTCATGTCGCTATCTCAACTGGCGAAGGGGGAGGTTCGCCAGCTGGGCTGGCGAACCGCCCTCGGGTCAACGGCTAACCCGCCGGCCCATTTCCAAGGGCCGTTCGCCAGCTAGGGTGGCGACTGTTCCCCCTTCGCTAGCCCAGCTGGCAACGAGAGTCTAGATTCCGATTTTTCAAAATAAAAAATTAATTTCCTATTTGAAATTAAAAAATTAAAAAAGAAAAACTCAAGCAGACGCCGAGTCGGTTTGGCAGGCGGGCCAGGCCGGTTCAGGATGAAACTTTTACGTGGTTTTCTTTTTATTTTATATAAAGGAAAAAGTCTACTGTACCTCTCCGTATCATTGACTCGGCTCGGTTTTCCTCCATCTGCTCTAAAACTGGGTATACAACCTTTCTTCACTTTTCAAAACTGGGTATACAACCTTTCTTTACTTTTCATACGGGAAAAATTACCTTCCTCACTTGGAACCACTCCGGTTTTGGGTCCTAATCAGCAGGTTTTAGAGTAAATACAACACAACACGAAACAGTATGCGGATCCAGCGATTTGACCTCAAAATCAGACCGAGCCGGGCTTTATTTGAGCAAAAAATCAAGGCCCGATCCTGGCCTAAAAATACATCGGTCTGTTCATTGGAGCCCAAGCCCGGCCCGATGGTTAAGCCTAGTCTGAATCGATAAAATTGAACCAGGGTCGGTCGGGGTCACCGGGCCTGGCTGCTCATGAACAAGTCAGAGTATTTCACGCTTACTTTTCACTATACGTCCCTATCCTTTTCTTACTCATTCTCCATCCATTCTCTATCTATACTCTAATATATAGTGATGGGGAACCACTGGGTAGTCTTAGTCTCGTTAGAGTTTAGGCTAGGTTTACGCGAGACCCTGGCTGGGCCAATCAGGCGCACACGGCCAGCACGAGCCAGGCCCACCCATCTCCAACGAGAGTGGTTCAGCAGCACCACATCAACAGGAATAGATATGGATTGCAGAAGCTGTTCTGTTGGACACTGTCTCACGCCTCGAGTCACCAGCCCAACACACATCCACGCAGCGCACTCGACCACCCACATGTGTCTATGGCGCGCGGCGGCAGCAGCTATGGTTGGTCGACCCCTTTACTTGCTGTCGGTGTCAACTCCCTCCAGCCTGCCGTTTAAAACTTTAGTGCAAATATGTAACATTATAAATCATGCTTAAAGTTCGTTTGTTTAATGATAAAACAAATGAAAACAAAATAAATGATACTTATACAGTTTTTTAAAGAGAAAATTGTACTATAGCCCCTGAACTTGCACCGTTTATCACTTAACCCCCCGAACTTGCATTTTACTTTCTCGCCTTCTCGAACTTGTCTCCGTTTGTATCTTTGCCCCCAATCCGTTAGGGATCTATTACTATGCCGTTAAATGTTGAGGTGAAGCCTACATGTCCGTTAAGTGTTGACTTATGCGCTGACGTGGTAGTGACTAGGACGGAAAAATTTCGGAAAATAAAAAATCAAAAAAATATGCGAAATCTGAAAAAATCAGAAAAAATTAAAAGTATTCAAATTTAAAATCCAAAAAAGAAAAATCACGAAAATACGGAAAATCCACAAAAACTAAAAAAATCTAGGAAAATCCAAAAAAGTATAAACAAATATAGGAAATTCAGGAAAATACCATAAAATCTATTAAAATCCTAAAAATTCATAAAAATCCAAAAAATATAAAATGTCGAAGTACCCCAAGTCCTCGTCCTCTTCCGTGGAAGATAGATTTTTTTGCACACCTATTATCTTTTTTGATATTTTTGTTTTTTAGACTTTGTCTAGTAATTCCTCGGTTTTTATAGATTTGTTTGATATTTTTCAGATTTTTCTAGTATTTTCTAGATTTCCCTATTTAGTTTTTCCTATTTTTATTGATTATTCGATTTTTTGGGTTTTTATTTTAGGGTATTTTATATTTTTTTAATTTTCTCTATTTTTTAATTTTTATTTTTATGGATTTTTACGTTTTTTGAATTATTCATTTTTCTATTTTTTAGGAATTTCCTCCATTTTTATTTTTTTGGATTTTCCATAAATTCCATCCTAATCAACGCCATGTCCTAGCACAAGTCGGCACTTAATGGACACATAGGCACCACCTCAGCATTTAACGACATTTTAGCGAATCCTAACGGATTGGGGGCAGTGGTGCAAACAAAAACAAGTTTGAGGGGACGAGAAAGTAAAGTACAGGTTCGAGGGGCTAAGTGATAATCGGTGCAAGTTCAGGGGCCTGCAGTGCACTTTTATCTTTTTTAAATAAGACATGGGCCCCGGATATTTGGAGACAACATGGGCCCCGAGTATTTATAGACAGACGATTGGACGCACCGCCTCCTTGGGCCAAGTCGCATGGATCTTCCAGAAGACGGGCTTGGTAGACGGCGTGGCTCGACTTGCTCTACAAGGAGTAGGATCCTAATTCTACTCGAATACGTGGAGATAAGCGTAGCCGACTCGGCCATATCCCTTATCTTCCTAATACGGACTAGGAAACCAATCTGTAACCCTACCCCTTGCACTATATAAAGGGGGTCGGGGTCCCTAGTTCAAGATGATCTTGATCATCTACATCTTCAACATCCAATCTCGCACAACCTTAGGCAAGAACATACGACCATTGTGATCATCCTTTAATCTTTATGATCGACACCCCATAATACAAATCCACGAGCACAGGAGTATGGTATTACCTCTTTCCGAGGGCCTAAACCTATATAAATCCTGCCCCCTGTGTTACCATCAAGTTGTGGTCTTTCGCATAGCCCTATAAAATATATTGCCGACGCAATTCGTCGACAATTGGCGCGCCAGGTAGAGGATAGCGTCACGATCAGCTTCATGAACTTCGATGGCTTCAATCGGCGGATTCGTCTTCACCTATGCCCCGGCCAAGGTTTTGTCTTCAGAGATCTCGGCTTCCTCGCCAACGACTTCGGGGAACTTCGGTTATGTGAGTCGGATGACGTTCGGCCCACATACTACCAGGGAAGGCTGTACGCGGCTCCAGCCGAACTACACCGCGTCGGGTTACCTCTTTCGGATTTCGATCCAGGAGAGATCCAATCTGACAACGACGACTCCGATTGGCTCATCACAGGGATTCCCTTCGGCCTCAGTCGAGATTTTGGGCCTTCGGTTCTGCCAACATCCTCCACTGATGAGGAACCAATCGGCGATGCTATTCCTGACCCGGATCGCGATAAGATCCGATTGGGAACTACAACTTCTCAGTTGTGCAACACCCCGTTAGGATTGAGAAACTCAACCACTGTTTTCCATGAGACAACACGCCATCTTTTTCGGTCTGGGCTAAGGGGTGGAGCCCAACAGACACTTACTGGGACGAGCTTCCCGAGTTTCGGCTCGAGGATAACTCTAAACGGATCTACTTCCTAAGTGGAGACCAGAATCCCACTCGGATTAAACAATTCGGCTGCTAGATTTCAGCAGATCTGTTCTGCCAAATCTCAGTCGGGTTTTCTTCCGCCAAGCAATCCATCACGGGAAGTGGGAGTTGTAATCACCCCCATCGATGAGCCAACAAGCAAGGATCAGTTAAGCCTCTCTTACTCGGAATCCGAGTCGGAGGATAGCGTCAATGGGTTCCCTCATTTTCGTGGAGTTTACGTGGTGGATGGACAACCCTCCGGGTCAGCCCTGGACCCAATAGATGAAGCAGAGGCCGAGCATAACCGCGGAGGGGAAGAAGATCTGCGCGACAGATTGCGCGGTCGAGGGCGTGAAGTTCAGGAGGAATTAGTCCAAGTCCGTATGGGAGATCACTCGGTCTTCCGTACGTCACAACAGAATATCCTTACATGTAAGACCCTCTTGGATACCGTTGGTCCGTTACTTAGGGAAAACAGTCCCGCAACACCGATCATGGAGCAGATTAAAGCCATGGTGATCACAGCGGCTGTCTAGGGTACGCGGGATCAACAGGCCGACTCGGCCAAAAGCAAGACTGCCACGAGCAACACTCGGCGTAGCCGGTGCACACCAACTCGCGGGCGAGACGCTCGCTAAAGCACAAGTCGTGACCTTCGCCTCGACATCGAAGCTCGGCGGAGGGAGCGAGAAGAAGACGAGAGACGTCACCGAGATAACGATAGAGATGGTTTCAGTCGAAACCACGACAGAAACGGTCGTCGCAACGACCAAGCTTTGCGTCATGGTGATCATCACCGAGAAGACCGGCGCTGCACTCCGCCGTGCCAAATACTTCCCCGTCAGTCTCCTCCCCCTAGGGACGGACGATTGATGGGATTAAAGCATTCACACCCTGACTTCGTCAGGTCTACTGGCCCTAGGGATTTAACACCAAGGGAATAGTTAAATTCGACGGGGAGCGGGACCCAGAAGCTTGGTTGCAGATTTACTCTCTGGCAATCAAAGCCGCGGGTGGAGGCTATGACGTTATGGAAAATTATCTGCCCATCATGTTAACTTCCCCGGCTCAGGGTTGGCTTGCAGGCCTTCCAGAGAACTCAATCGGTTCCTAGGGAGAGCTTTGCGACCAATTCGTCGCCAATTTCCAGGGCACTTATAAGAAGCCTGGGACCCAATGGGACCTTCTCAGATTCATTAGAGAAAAGATGAGTTATCAAGGGATTTCATTCGGCGTTTCACAAAGAAGAAAACACAATCGAGAGATTTCTGAAGCGGTCATTGTCATAGCTTTCCAAAAGGGAGTTCGTGACCCGACGTAATCAAAAAGATGTCTTGGCAGCCCCAACTACTGTCAAAGAGATGTTCATCCTGGCGGACCGGTATGCCATTGCTTCTGATGCTCTCACCGAGCACCAGGAGGATCACCCGAGTAAAAATGAAGGCAAGAAAGACAAGCCCGAGTCATCTTCCAAGAAGGTCAAGAAGTGAAAAGGTGAAGAATTGGTGGCAGCTGCGGATCAAGGTCGGCAGAGGCCGCCTCGACCCAATGACTACAATAAAGTAATGGAAGCGTCGTGTCTTTTCCATCCAAATAGAAAGCATGCGGCAAAGAACTGCAATGTCCTGAAGAGGTTCGCTCAGGAGCACAGCAAGGACACTCTAAGGACGCCAAGCAAGACGATAAGCGTGATCCTCCTCAGGGTGACACTTACCAAGAAACCGAGAGCGAGTTCAACTACATATATAGGGGATCGGATGCATACAAGTCTAAACGTAAGCAAAAGGTTACCACTTGAGAAGTCAATGCAGCTGTTCCGGTGACCCCCGAATACCTTCGATGTTCTGAAGTTCCGATCAAATTTGATCGCTCGGATCATCCCGACCACATCCCATGTTCAGGAAGATATCCACTCATCCTGAATCCATTGGTACGGAACATCCGACTGCGTAAAGTCTTAGTCGACGGCGGAAGTTGGTTGAATATCCTTTTTGCCAAGACGTTTGATGAGATGCAGATTCCAAGGTCGGCGCTTTAGAAGACCGATGCACCGTTTCACGGCATAATTCCGGGAACCTCCTCGGTGCCGATTGGGAAAATCTCTCTCCCGGTTACTTTTGGCACTCGGGACAACTACCGGACAGGAAACCTCAACTTTGAGGTGGCTGATTTCGAGACTGCGTATCACGTGGTTTTGGGAAGGCCGGGCTTGGCCAAATTTATGTTCGTCCCGCATTACGCTTACCAGGCTATGAAGATGCCGGGGCCCGCAAGGCGTCATCACAGTCCGCGGAGATGTCAAGTTTTCCTATCTCCTCGATAGGGAAAACTGTGATTGTCCCTGTCGGCTGAAGCGGCAGTCGAGATGGACAAGATCCGGCAGGCGGCCACCACTCTTCGCGACGAGGGCAACGTGCCAAACAAGAAGCAATCTTAGTTGGGCATCAAACCTAACGAAGATGTTAAACGGATTTCGCTCGACCCGTCCGATTCAACCAAAACGGTTCTGATCGGGACAGGGCTCGATCCGAAATAGGAAGAGGCGCTCGTCACCTTCCTCTGAGCAAGTCGGGGCATTTTCGCTTGGAAACCAACTGACATGCCGGGTGTCCCGAGGGAGGTGATCGAGCAGTCCTTGAATGTAGACGACAAAGGCAAGCCGGTCAAGCAATGGTTGCGTCTGTTTGCGCAGGATCGGAAGGAAGCCATCAAGGTGGAGATCACCAAACTTTTAGCCGCTGGTTTCATAAGTGGGGTGCTCCACCCCAACTGGCTGGCAAATCCGGTACTTGTGCAAAAGAAGAATGATACTTGGCGTATGTGTGTCGACTATACCGACTTAAATAAAGCATGCCTCAAGGATCCATTTGGACTACCTCGCATTGACCAGGTGGTTGATTCCACTGCCGGTTGCGAGCTTTTGAACTTTATGGATGCCTACTCAGACTATCACCAGATTAGCTTGAAGGAAGAAGATTGCATCAAGACGTCGTTCATCACTCCGTTCGGGGCTTTCTGCTACGTCACTATGCCCTTCGGGTTGAAGAATGTTGGAGCAACATATCAGCGTTGCATTCAGCGATGCTTTCACAACCAGCTCAGGCGTAACGTGGAGGCATACGTCGATGATGTTATCGTCAAATCTCAGGTATCCTCCGACTTGGTCACCGACCTGTCGGAGACATTCGAGAGCCTGTCGGCATACAACATAAAGTTAAACCCGGAGAAGCGTGTCTTCGGGGTCTCTTCGGGAAAGCTACTCGGTTTCGTGGTGTCTCACTGTAGAATTGAGGTTAACTCGAAAAAAATCAGAGCAACCATGGAGATGGCTCCCCAACTTGCCAAAAGGATGTCCAGCGTCTAAATAGATGCATAGTGGCACTTGGCCGATTCATATCGCGACTCGGCGAGCGTGGGTCGCCCTTCTTTAAACTGTTAAAGAAGCAAAAGGACAAGTTTATCTGGACACCCGAGGCACAGAAGGCTTTTGAGGATCTCAAATTGTTCCTCACTTCGCCACCTGTCTTGGCATTTCCCATGCCGCAGAAACCGCTTCTGTTTTACATCGCGGCTACCACTCATGTATTGAGTGCCGCGGTAGTAGTAGAACAGGAAGAACAAGGACACGTCTATAAGGCTCAACGTCCGGTCTACTTCATTAGTGAAGTATTGGGTGAGTCCAAGGTACGCTATCCCCAAGTGCAGAAGCTTTTGTATGTGGTACTGATCGTCTCTCGGAAGCTGAAATACTACTTTCAAGAACATCCAATTTCGGTGGTCACTTCTTTCCCCTTGGAGATATCTTTCATAATCGAGAAGCCACCGGGAGAATCGCTAAGTGATCAGTGGAACTCGGGGCTTTCGAGCTCTCGTTCAAACCACGCAGCGCTATAAAGTCACAAACACTCGCTGACTTCGTTGCTGAGTGGACGGAGATGTAGGCTCTCCTAGTCGTCGAAGAGTTCAAGCACTGGAACATGTACTTCGATGGCTCTCTCCGACGGTAGGGCGTGGGGGCTGGTATCGTTCTCATATTACCTGGAGGCGAACGACTCAAGTATGTCCTCCAGATTCATTTTCCAGCTTCAAACAACACAGCCGAGTACGAGACGCTCATCCATGGGCTCCGTATTGCCATATCACTTGGTATCCGGCGATTGGTGGTTTGCAGGGATTCTCAACTTGTGGTGAGCCAAGTACAGAAGGATTGGACTTGTGTCAACGACAATATGGCTGCCAACTGTCAGGAGGTAAGAAAGTTGGAAGATAAGTTTGATGGATTGGAGCTTATACATATCCTACGGCGAGACAACGAGGTGGCAGATAAGCTTGCGAACATGGGCTCTAGTCGAGCAGCAGTTCCAACTGGGATCTTTGTCCAAGAGCTTCATGCGCCCTCCATCACACCGCAGGAGTAACTATCCCAACCAGATAAACTACCACCCGAGTCAGAAGTGCTCGCCCTCGACTCGGATTGGATGCGACCGTATTTGGAGTATTTGCAAGAAGAGAAGCTTCTCGACGATCGGGGGGCTGCTGAACAGATTTAGCGTTGGAGTTGTGCATATGTGGTACACGGAGGAATCCTATACCGCCGAAGCACCTCTGGCATACTTCAAAATTGCGTATCCGAGTTAGAAGGACGCGTCCTGTTGTGTGAAATTCACTTGGGTATGTGCTGCCATCATGCTGCTTCAGCAACGTTGGTTGGCAAAGCCTTTCGTCAAGGGTTTTACTGGCCGACTGCAGTCTTGGATGCAAAGGAGATCGTCCGGAAATGTGAAGGTTGTCAGTTCTTTGCTTGGCAGACTCATGTGCCGGCTCAGGAACTTCAGACGATCCCTATCACCTAGCCGTTTGCCGTCTGGGGGCTCGACATTGTCGGACCTCTCAAGAAGGCACCGGGTGGTTTTGAACATATCTTCGTTGTCATTGACAAATTCACCAAATGGATTGAAGCTAAGCCTGTGACCAAGATTACGGTAGCCAAGGCCACTGAGTTCTTCTATGAGATCGTTGGTCGGTTTGATATGCCCTCTCGAATCATTACGGACAATGGCTCTCAATTCAGAAGTGATGAGTTCCAAAGCTGGTGCGAAGATGTGGGCATAAAGATTTGCTTTGCTCCGGTGGCATATCCTCGGAGCAATGGGCAAGTCGAGCGCGCGAACGGCATGCTTCTACAAGGCGTCAAGGCGCGCATCTTCGATCGGCTTAGGCCATATGCTACAAAATGGATGAAGAAATTGCCTGCCGTACTCTAGGGGTTTCGCATAAGTCCTAGTCGGGCAACAGGGCAGTCACCTTTCTTCCTTGTATATGGATCTGAAGCAGTCCTCCCAACAGAGCTATAATTCGGGTCGCCCCGAGTTCAAAAGTACAGCGAGGACTAGTCAGAGGCCAGTCGGGTTGACGAACTCGACCGACTGGAGAAAGCTCGGGATGCTGCAACTATTCGGTTGGCAAAAAACCTCCAAGGGCTACGTCGTTATCACAATCGTAATGTGCGGGATCACGCCTTCTCGGTTGATGATTTGGTCCTTCGAATCAATCAGTCGAGTAGCCATAAACTCTCCCATGCTGGGAAGGTCCGTACATTATTAACTCAGTGGCATGCCCGGGGGCTTACCAACTAAGGCGAGAAGATGACACTATCATAGATAACTCGTGGAACATCAAGCAATTACGTCGGTTCTATACCTGACGGCCGTTGTACACATATTTACAATTAAATAAAGATAAGTTTTCGTTTACATTATCTTCGCGCTTGTGCAATTCAGTTTCTAACTTGCTACTTATTTGTGTTCCAATTAAGTAGTAAGTTGGGGGCTACACGTAATTAGGTGGGCAATCGCGCACCCCTTCCTTCACTTTTATTGAGTTCGACTTGACTTGCTCCCTAGTCGGATCTCGACTAGCCAGTAAGTCGGGGGCTACACCTAATTAGGTGCAATCTGCACCATATCGATATCCTTCTTTTTGAGTTCTTGTTGAACCTAAGTATTGTTCGTTCCGAGTAACGAAACTCTTATTTCCATGCAACACTCATACTTCTCGACTGCGTTCTTGGAGACAGAGCCCCGTACCAACTCCTAACGTTAAGGAACTTGATGCGCTTGGCAGAGTGCTTAGTAAAAGGAATCTAATCTACTCGGGCAAAATAGAGAATCAATCACAGAAAGATAACATAACTTATATTATATTGAAAGAACTGTTTAAATACATTGAATTGATAAATTACAAGAAGCTCCTACATTTACAGGGAATCTAGATCTAAGTTATTTACAAGGGATTCGGTAGCTGGCTTCACTTCTTCAAGCAGAGCCAACGCCTTCTCCTCGGTGCAGGCGAAGCCGTCCTTGACAGCTTCAAGCTCGACTCGGGGATAGAGCGACTTGACAATTCCCAGCGCTTGGCTGGTGCTCATCAAGCCGACTTCCTTGAGCCGAGCCTTGAGCTGCTCAGGGGCGTCGGTCCACCTCTGGATCAGCTCGACCCAGTTGCTCGGCTCAGCGTCGCCAGTATAAAGCCATCGCCGAGTAGGCTCCACGGCCACCAGGAGCTCTTCATATTGCGCTTGCGCAGTTCTGACGTTTTCGTTCAAAACATCATACTGCGCCTGCGTCTTCTTCTTATACTCTATCAGCAGAGACACAGATGCAGTCATGCAACTGCACAACATTGAAGACTCGAAGTCGGTTGGGTGAGGGGACTTACCCTCTAACTTAGCGACGGCTCGGGCCTCTGACTCCTCCAGGGCCAGCCTCTGGTCCTGGGATTTCTTCAGCTCTGCTTGGGCGGCGGCCTCGAAGTCTTTGGACTTGGCCAGCTCCTCCCACAGGCTGGCGATCATGGTGTCACGAGCTGCACAATGAGCAAAATGTGATGTCACTCGGTTACACGCAAATCATATAATCCTGACTTAGGTCGGGATACTTACATCGAAGGGAGCCTGCGAGGTCGAACTTCTCGTCCTGCAGCTCCTTGATCTTGCTGCGCAGTCCCGACCTTTGCTGGGCGCCTCGTCTGGGTCTCAACTATTTGCCCCTCCACGGCTTTAATCCGTTCTATTTGGGGAGAAAATAGTTGAGAAACTTGGTCTTCCTTTCGGAGAAGTCGCCAAGTTACTACAGAGAAGGGTAAATAATGACTACTCTACTTCAAGTCGACAATACTCACTCGGTTGGTCGGGAGACTTACCCTGATCAATTTGCTGCATGCTGTGGCGTGCTCATAGAAGGCCACCCTGGCCTTCACCTCAGCTTTGTCATCAATCAGAGCCCAGTCCCGGCCCCATCTCTCTAGGCTGCCGAGAACTTGGGCTCAGTCTCCTCCGGGGGAGACGGAGGATGGCGTGGAATTTCTTCCACCATCGGCTCGGCTTACTCGCCGCCTCGTCTGTCGGCTTCGGGCTCGGGGGGGAGGGCGGCGGCGTCATCTTCTCAGACCTTGGCCTCCGACGTGGCTTCAGTCGGCTTGGTCGGCGGAAGGTCTGCGTTGGCCGCTGGAGGAGGAGGAGAAGGAGGTGGAGGAGACGCCTCCTGACTGGGCTCAGCAGCTGTCTGTTTAGGCTTCGCTGCTGGCTCGGTCGGGCGGTCCATCGAGATTTCTTCCGACGGTTTCATGAAAGAGGGAACACTTCAGCATATAAACAATACACATCGAAGACTAGCAAGAAGTGACAGTTTTACTCACCGACTGGAGGTCTTGATCTTTATTCCGGCACCCCTCTGAGCGGAGGACATACTTGAAGAGGCGTCAGGCGGGCCACTCGGCCTGGCCTGGGACGCCGTAGGCTTAGGCGCCGAGTGTGCCCGCTTCTTCTTCGACGACGTCCTGCGACCCGCCCTCGGAGGACGAGCCGCCTGACTGCTCGGCCTTCGGGTCGGCGTTGGCTGGCTCGCTCCATCCTTGGGGGCTTCATGGATCGTGGGCCCTGAGCCCTGTCGGCCGCGCTCCTCGGGCGGCAGGACGTCCTCCTCTTTGATGGAGACCGGGCCCTTGCCCTTCTTCGTCGCAAGAGCCTCTTCAGACTCCTCGCTCGGGCGCTTCTCGCCCTTGTGGGTGGGGGCCTCAAGCGTCGGGGCGAGGGACACGAAGGCCTGGCGGTCCTGCGCAGAAATACAGCCTTCCTGAATTAGTACAATGATAATAAAACTAATCGGTGGGCTTAAAATAAACACGAAGGCTACTCGGCCGTTACCTCTGGTGGCGGATTGGCGAGGGAGAAGATTCTGGGAGACCCTTGGTTGGTAGGGGGTGTCCCCGTGGTGAAGAACTCTGCAAGTTGGTCGGCGGAGTCCGGATGGGAGATTTGGGTGGCCACCTCCCGAGTCGGATCGGTCGGCCTGGTGTATTCGAACCCGAGCCGGACCCTTTCCTTGAAGGGCTGGACGAGGCGCATCGTGAAACTAATGGTGATGGCCATGCCGGTCAACCCCTCTTCTTTCAGATTTCGGATCAGGCTGAGTAGCTCGGTGACCTGATCCATCTTAGAGGAGGGGGAGAAGAAGTCCAAGAAGGGGAAGCCCGGGGCTTTCTCTCATCAAAGAAAGAGAGACTGGGGAAAGGATTAGAGCAATAGAACCACTCATGGTTTCATCCCTTCAGGGAGGTTTGGAGTGGCAGGGAGAAGTACTCTTTTTTTAGGCCACTCCAGAGTTGGAATCCGGTCCCGCCGACGGCCTTAGGGGCACTGTCGTTGGGGAAGGCTTTCAGATGGAAGAGGTGGCGAAAAAGGTTGAAGTGGGGAGCAATCCTCAGAAAGGCTTCACAGAGATGAACAAAGAAGGAGATTTGTAGAATCGAGTTGGGGTTCAAATGGAAAAGCTCGATGTTATAGTGGTGGAGAAAACCACGAAGGAAAGAAGAAGCGGAGAGTTCGAACCCGCGAGAAAAGGACTCAAAAACAACTATCTCCTCTTGGCAAGAAGTAGGGGAAGACTCACCCGCGGTGACGCGCCCGCCGATGTGCTCATGTGCCGGGAGAATGCCGGCGTCAACCAGAGCTTGCAATCGCTCCTCGGTGGTGACGGAGATCACCCAGCTCCCCGCCATTTGAGAAAATGTGGTGGGGGATGGGGGCGGCGAGATTGAATCTGGAGATTGGTGGCGGCGGCGGCGCTAGGGTTGCTCTACAGCGGCGAAAGCAACAAACCCTAGCGGGAGTGCAACGGGGAGATGAACGAACTTGGGCGCACAGTACAAGCGTAACCGTTCAAATGACCCGGCGCGTTCCATTTAAAAGGATGTGGGCAACGTTTCAGTTTCGCGTTGGGCAGGAAAGAATGAAGCCCTAATCATCGCCTCAAGATTTGGGCCCGGACTTAGGTTCCAGAGAGCATGCCCCTCGTGGGCCGTAAGCTATACACGTCATTACTTAGTACAGGTGCCACTCGGATCAAACCTAGTTAGAAAAATAGCGTGCCCCCAGTCGGGGCTCATGCCAGTTGTCAGTCTCTAAGGACTGGGCGCTTCCCAGGTTATAACTCAGCTCTTGATGTACCTCCTGGGGTCAATAGTTGGTCTGACTTTTAGTCGGATTGGGCGTCAAGAGTTACCTCTTCAGTCGGGTCTCAGTGGCATGTCTCTGGATCATTCGTCATCATGACGAACACCACTCGGATGACCTTGACTTGGAGGCGGGCGTATTCTCCCGAGAATCACTAGCTTGACACTGCACTAAGTCGGGTCAGGGCGTCTGAACACCCTAATACACGAATTGTGACATGTCCCCTGTTGGACCGAATGTCGAGTTCTGTCAATTAGACCCGAATGTCATGATTTGTTACAGGGAGGATAAGACAGAGTGACACTGATCACTCGTCTACATCCACTTTTCGGTATACCTCTCCGTGGGGCCAATAGCTAGCATGCCGACCAGTCGGGCTGGATACCAAACATTCTTTTTAGAGGCTTGAGATTCTCTCTTGAGTCCTTTGCAACTATGTTGTTTGATCAGCAGGTTACTCGGCAAGCAGAACTACATCGACCGAATAAAGACCGGTGTCACTCGGATTACACTTGATGGGCTACAAGCTGAACCCAGAATCAAAACAACTCAGTCACGAAACACTCAGGGGCTACTGTGGACAACATGGGCCCCGGATATTTGGAGACAGACGATTGGACGCACCGCCTCCTTGGACCAAGTCGCGTGGATCTTCCAGAAAATGGGCTTGGTAGACGGCGCGGCCCGACTTGCTCTACAAGGAGTAGGATCCTAATTCTACTCGAATACGTGGAGATAAGCGTAGCCGACTCGGCCATATCCCTTATGTTCCTAATACGGACTAGAAAACCAATCTATAACCCAAACCATCGTGGAAAACCATGGTAGCCCCCTCTGTAACCCAAACCAATCTCTCCAAACCATCGTGGAAAAGACTCTCTTACCCCCTCCTTCCTCCCATCGAGTCCAAATCCCCCCGGTCAAAATTCCCAAGAAAAATAGAGGGAGAAAGGGGGCAAGGGAGAGGTTGGTGCAGGTAGAGCAAGGCCTCGGCCTAGCGCGCCGGGCCGTGGAGGAGGCCGGGGTGCGCCGTCTTGTGAGAGAGAAAAAGCTGAGCTAGGGCTTGGCCCTCACAGCTAGAGGCGGCGCTGTGGCGCTTCTGGCCAGGTCGGTGCGGAGGGCGCTGCTGCTGCTGCGCGCCGAGAGGAGAAGGAGAGAGCCGTTGTGGAGGGCGCGTGCGGTGCTGTGACCTCCCTCCATGGGCGGCGCTGCCACGGCAGGGCGTCTTGCCCGTGGCTGAAGGCTGCAACAACCAGTGAGTTCGATTTGCTCCTTTTCTAAACTGGATTAGTGTTGAATCGATGCTGTAGGATGGATAGATGGTTGCAACTGTTTCGTGGTCGTGTGTGCCGCGGATTCTCTTCAGGGGAACTAACGACCTTGAATGGAAGGGAGGGGATTGTTTGTTTTATGTGGTGTTCTTTTCGGGTTGACTGCTTGCTAAGATTTTTTTTTATCGAACACTTCGAGACAACGAAAAAACTTAAAATTTACCGTTTTAGCAAACTTAAGCATTTAAACACCTAAGCAGTTAAGCCGAAAAGAACATCTTAGGTAGGTTAGCATGATGGAATCATTGGATCAAGAAGATCCTGGTTTATCATTGGTTCCCGCTAGCATCATTTGATAAACATAAATCACATATATATTATTACTATTATAGGAGAAGTGATATGTGCGGGTTAGAGAAGGAAGAAACCATGGCGTTGTTACTACTGTTATTGAGTACAATCCTAGCTCACTAGCTGCAGCTACTGCATCAAAAACTGCCAATTTGTTTGTAGCGAGCA
Source organism: Olyra latifolia (assembly GCA_036346145.1). Classification (NCBI taxonomy): domain Eukaryota; kingdom Viridiplantae; phylum Streptophyta; class Magnoliopsida; order Poales; family Poaceae; genus Olyra; species Olyra latifolia. Next base: position 55,191,905 of record CM070530.1, read on the forward strand.
CATTGCTAGCTAACTAACCCAAGAACACGACATCCAGCCACCTCCATCTGGACATGGATTACTATTTCGTTCTTCCTTTTTTTCTAGGGAAACTTAACCTCATTTCTTCACGGTGCAGATAAGCCTGGGGGCTTCTGTGGATTGGGAGGATCACAATTAATAAGAGATCATCTCAGAGACGATGGAAGAACAAGAGGGCATAGCGAAGCAGCTGCCGGCAGATGTTCTTGCCAACATCCTCCAACGTCTTGCGCCACGCTGCTTCGCCAGATCCCGTTGCGTCTGCAAGCCCTGGTGCACAAGCATTGACACCCGCCGCTTTCTGCGTGCAGACCTCCTCCCGCTCTCTCTGGCTGGCAGCTTCATCAACTTCCATGATCTAGTTTTGTCGGAATTCTTCTCCCGCCCCACAACAGGCCCCACGATATCCAGCAGCTTCGACTATTTGCCATGCAGAGGCAGCTTTCAACACCACTGCAATGGGCTCCTCTTGCTTTGCAGCTACCACTACCACGGATTGAGCCTTCAATCCCGGTTTCAAATCAGCATCAATCCCGGTTTTGGAACCGGGATAGGCAATTCGGGACTGATGGCATTGAGCCATCAGTCCCGGTTGCTCTCAACCCGGGATAGATGTTAGAAATATATTTAAAAATATAATGCGCACATATGGCTTCTGCGGGACTCGAACCCGAGATCTCGTGACTCTCCACTCACCCTTCTAACCAACTCACCCACCCACGCGTTCTGATACAACTAGGATATGCATTCCTTTTAAAGATTCCTTAGATGAGGCTTTAGTCCCGGTTCGTAACACGAACCGGGACTAAAGGCCTACTTTCAGTCCCGGTTGGTAAATACCAACCGGGACTGATGAGCTTCCATGCCAGCTGGGCTATACTAGCCTGCATGGGAGGAGCATCAATCCCGGTTGGTATTACCAACCGGGACTAATGTGAGCGACGAACCGGGATTGAAGCCTTGGAACTACGAACCGGGACTGATGCTACTATTAATACCGGTTCGTATCTTACCGGGACTGATAAGCCGGTATAGAAGACTGTTTCTCTAGTAGTGTACTATGTGGTCAACCCGGCCACACGGCAGTGGGTGCAAACTGCCCCCACGCCCAAGCCCATGTATGGGTACAGAATACTTTGTTGACTATGAGTACCTATTCTTTGACCCCACATTATCGCCGCACTATGAGGTTTTTGTAATTCCTCATGTTCCTCCCATATTCGAGTGGTCAGATACACAATTAGACCCTGCGATAGAGTGGCCACCATCGCCATTCCATCAGCAAGTGTTCTCGTCAAGGACAAAGGAATGGGAGGAAATGTTGTTTGTTCGAGAAGGGGATGCCGTGGGAATTGTGGCTGACATGCGACAACTGTCACATGTCCATCGCAACACTGTATACTGGCGAGAAGCGCTTTATTACGTCCATTGTCAATCCAACTTTGTTATGAGGTAGCTACTCTCTCCGTATCTATTATCATTTAGGGCTCGTTTGGATGTTTGGGGAGAAAAACCCAGGGAAGAACTTTCCTTCAGGGGATTTTTGTGGCTTGATCACAATCCAGGAAAGAAAAGCAACGGGGTTTGCTTCTCAGGAAAAAAGGCTGCCAAACATTCAAAAGGAAAAAAAAAAGGAAAGGTGGGGTAGTGCCAGTGCAGCTAGCGGCACGAGCCCAGCAGCGGCAGGAGCTAGATTTGTGTAGTGCAGCTAGCGGCACGAGCCCAGCAGCGGCAGTAGCTAGATTTGTGTTGCGTAGCTGCTGGTCTTGTCTGCTCAAAATTCCAAGCTACACCACTCGAAGTGTAGCTTCCAGCTACAATTCCATCACCTACTCGAAGCACAAAACCAAGAGGCAGAAATTCTAGCTACAATTTTCAAATCAGTATCAAGCAACATTAATAATCAATGATATTTATGCTCAGCTGACATGCAAAGGCCTGGAAACAACTAGCATGCAAAGGCCATGGCCAACGTGATCGATCACTGCAGCGTTTCACACATGATCCAAACATTCAGAAAAAAACACATTTATCCAAACATCCAAATATTTATAAAAAAAACGCATTTTGCCTACAGCAGCGCCATAGCTCTACTGCCTCCCAGTCATTTAATAAGACATCAATACAGGGCATGTAAACCGTCATGTTCCATCTTGTTCAATGTAAGGGAGAAGTTATAAACCATCATTACAGCTCTTGAAAACATACACAACCAAATTGATTGACCTCTCTTCAGGACACTCCAAACATCTGCAAGAAAAGATGGGGTGCAAAGAACTTGTTAATAGCAGTGAAGTAATCTGTAACTTGGGAATTGAATCCTCTAGTGAACTTGAGAACTTAATCTATATACAATTAGTAGTGAAGTAATCTGTAACTTAATATTCCATTCGAATAACGGAATTGAGAAATAGGCATATGTTAGTCTATACACCAAACAGCTCACAAGACAAGAGCAAGTATCAGTCTCCTAGATGCACAAGAAGTATTAAAATTCTTAGCTAATGTACTGCATCTTCTAAATCCAGATGTTGGCACAAGACAGATAAAGCACAATAAGAAAATATGATTCAGAAATATATTAGTATAAGATTTATGTTCAGAATTTGCAAACGAGAATTATATGAATAAACATACTTGGTTTTCAAGAATACGATTAGAAGAAAGATGTATATAGGAATTCATAATAACATATATGATTTCATGATCTTTACAGATACTATGATACTATGACCTTACTAACAGCACAACCAAAGAACAAGTTCAGAGCAACAACATTGGTCGGCAAGAATACTACTTGCAACTCAAATTGATATTTTGAGAACATGAGACTACTGGTAGAATGACAGGTTGATATTTTGCATGTCACTGGCCAAACATACAAACTGCTCCGCGATGGAACAAAGCAACCAATGAATTCCCAGTGCTATAAACTAAAAGCCCTAATCACTATGTACGATATCTAAAATTGAAACTTTTCCATCTTACGAAGTAATAACATGGCAAGACTTTCTCAGTGTTGCTAATGATTGCAGTGCAGTGTGATACAGTATGGGATTCATACCTGGAATCTTCTGAATTCCTGTCTCGTTGATCCGTGCCAGAAGAAAGCGGAACCGACGGCACAGTCGGATTGCTTGCTCAGGAAAGGCAAGGGCTTGATAGCTGAAACGAGATTGCACGATACGGATTAGAGCACACTCAAAGCAGAAGCAAAAGGACACAAGAACACCCATCGAACTCCCCAACCAGGATCACCATCTGAGCAAAAAACAATGATGGAAGGGGTCGAACCTGCTTGCTGATCACGGAGGCGGAGGCAAAAAACGCAGATCTGGATGGAAGGGGTCGGACCACCTCCTCCTTGGTCTTGTCCTCCTTGACGATCTCCTCAGTAGAGGCGGAGGCGAGGCGCACGGAGGCGAGGACCTGCTTGCTGCTCACGGAGGCGGAGGCGGAGGCGAGGCGCAGGTGGAGGCGGAGGCCGATGCGGAGGCAAGGAGGAGGCGGAGGCGAAGGCGAGGCGGAGGCGACGGGGAGGGTAAGCCCGAGCCTCTCGGCTGAGGGAGCTTTCCCCGTGGAAATGGCCGGGATGGACAGGGAAATTCCCCTCCCCGTGGGCTTCCAAACGGTCCACCAAAGTAGCCCATGGAAATTTTCCACGCGAGCCTTTTTCCCCGGGATCAGACTGGGATCCCGGCGGGAAATTGGGCTTCCAAACGGGCCCTTAGTCTGTGTACCTCTCCCTTCATGAAAATATTGTGCAATGCTACTGGTTTTGTAATGTCTCTCAGTTATCTGATTCTTGCAGAATATCACGGTCAGATAACAAGTATCAAGTAATTAAACCACCAGTAGTAGATACTGAATTGACGCGCTATCCAGATCTTTACCTGGGAAAATCAGAGAAGGGGGTATATTGTGCATTGGATGATCTTATGGGGATTTATATTCTAGATGAATCGGATGGTAAAATGGAGTGGGTGGTTAGGGGGGGCATTTGCAACGGCCACAAAGAAACAGATGCACCAGGACCTTGGACGTTACTAGATATTAACTACTATGAGTCACCTGATCAGTATGATGATGATAATGATGAGACAATAGTGCAACAAAAATTTGAATGGGACTCTGACAATGATGATGTTATTGAGACCATAAGTTGGGACACGCCTCGTTTACATGATAGTCATGGTTATTATTCTACTTTCCTTGGATTTCATCCCTACAAGGAGGTTGTCTTCTATATTGACACATTGAGACGAGGAGTGGCCTACCACTTAAACAGCCGAAAGGTTCAAGACTTGGGCAACATCTGGCCAAAACATTATGAAAGGGAGACTAACCAGACATTTGTAGAAGCATCTTTTCCATACACACCCTGGAGGGGAGAGTTTTCAGAAGACAGTTAATTTAGAAGTTCATCTTGAAGAGTACAATGTAACGTGCTTTAAGGCATTGGCTCTCAGGTCAAGCCAATAAGTGTTAGAATTTTTGGGCTTGGCCCAATTAATTGCCAAATAATTCCTGAAAAATCTCAAAGGCCTGTATATGCATGAGGCATGTGAACTTCTTTTAGTACCATATTGCTAGTTGGGAGTGGCATACACTAGTTTATATAGTGGAGTGTGCATTCCTTGCTAAACAAATGTGTGGGAGAGAAAGGGAAGCTCACACGCGCTCGCTCGCCTCGCCGGGCTCGGGGCGGGGCGGGCGCACGGCACCTGCGTGAATGGTCCGCCGAAACCGGGCCCTCGTGCTTGCGTAGACGCGGTCTCCTTTTTGTAGTTTATTTCTTTTGCTCTCCAGGTTTTTTGGCGGGTCGGATACGAGATATCCACAGGGCGGGCGCACGGCACCTGCGTGAATGGTCCGCCGAAACCGGGCCCTCGTGCTTGCGCAGACGCGGCCTCCTTTTGCAGTTTATTCCTTTTGCTCTCCAGGTTTTTTGGCGGGTCGGATACGAGATATCCACGACATCCATATATATTTGAGCTGCCGCCGCCACCAGGAACAGAAGGAAAAAACTAGGTTTTTTGCCAACTTCCATAGCTGCGCCGCCATTTGGTGATCCCATCCCGTGCACCGGGTAGGGCGAATCAGGTTTTTGGGAAGCACGCCACGCGACTGCTCGCTGCTTCCTCCGTCCGCTCCGCGAGGTCTACTTCCACTGTGCCGTCGCGATCTGCGTCGGCTACGTCTTCTGCAAGACGGCGTCCACCTCTGGTAACCAGAACCAGCCGCTGGTTCCGTACAGCGACGACAACCACGTCCAGTACGTGATTCTCTTCACCTCCCTTTCAATTATGTTGCTGTTGAGCCTATTGCTAGTGGGTATATCAGAGGGATATACGTGTAGTATTGCTGTATGTGTGTCTAGGATATGCACCTGTGATATTTATATGTTATTGTCAATCTGTCAGACGTTATGCATGTTTTATCTCTTGATTGAATTAAACCTGAAAGTGCTAATTATTCCAACAATAAGTTCCTTATCCAGAGCAAATATCAGTGAGGTTCTTCATCGAATGTTGCCATCGGCAGAAAATAATTTCAGGAAAATACTGCTGATCTTTACTAAACCACCTGGTCAGTTACTACCATCTGTCTGGCCGTGTTTGTCATTGTATGCTTGTAGCTTGCTTGTAAGATCAGAAGCTAGAAATCAATTATGTTTATTATCGTAGCACAAGAAAGTCACATAGCTGTTGATTCATATGTGAGTTATGGAGTAGCAAAAAAAAAATGCAGCTACAAAACTACAACAGGATGCAATGTTTATGTGTGTACATTATGGTTTATGAAGGTAAAGCCATAAAAGCTACTCATGCAGTGAAATTTTGCTGGTTATATCCTAGAAGGTTTGCTGTTGATCTTGGTTTGAGACATTGCCATGTTGGTTGTTTCCATCATTCTATTTCCCAAGAAGTAAGGAGTTCAACTTCTCAAAAAAAAAAAGTTCAACCGGTTAGAGGATTTTTCTTTTCCCCCTCTACTAAATGAGATTCTAGGAGTTTGTTGGAGTATGATTGCTTAGATTTTTCGCTGTGATTTTTTTCCTTTTTTTTCATTATTTGGAGGGAAACCTGAGTTACTTGAATTGATCAAAAAAGGTCACACCACTGATGATGTATCATTGACACCCGAATTTGTGGAGAGTGGAGACATCCAAAAACCTTTGGTAGAAATGTCTTCTTTCTTAGCAAATGAGTAGAGCTGTGGAAGCATGTGTTTAGGCACCCCTAGATTTCATGTATCATGCTAGAATTGCACAGACCTCCCATCTTCAGCTTGACACAGCAATTGAAAGAAAAAGATTAGCACGACAGATGATGTGTTGCCACCAGAAAGAGCCATCGGGGCACCAAGAATCAGTAGGGGACGGCGTCAGCGACGAGTAGGGATGAAAATGGTTTGGATAGTTCCTGACCAATCCGGTTGGATACGGATGCGGATAGGTTCGGATCGGATTTTTCTCGGATATTTTCGGATACAGTTATGGATACGGATATTTTCTTTCGGATATGGTTTGGGAAAAATCCGTTGGCTACGGATATCCGCCGGATAAGGTTACGGATGTCCAGATAATCATGGTTTCGGATATCCGAATTCAAGGCGAAATATTCTTAGAATCTTTCTTTTTATTGAAATTTCTTCTATGTTTATCATCAAGAGAGCATAACTTTTACATACTACCATCAAATTAAGTGATTCTTTTTTCTAAATTCATATAAAATCATGTTGTTCCACATGTGTAAAATTTTAACATTTTTAAAATTATTTAAAAAATGTAAAATATATTTGAATTTAAATTACACTCAAAATATTGCATGTTTTTAAACTCTAACTTAGGATCTTTGCCTCAATCATGAACCCATATGATCTTATTCATTTTAAGCTTCATTTATCCAAACTAGCTATGAATTTTGGTTGATTTCAGACGTACAATTCAAGAGGATTTTGTGTTCCGATATATATTCGTGATCGTATTAGATTTGACTTGTATTCGTCCTGTATTTGTATCCGACGTTATTCGTATTTGTATTCGTATCCAGGATATCCGTATCCGTATCCATATCCGTGAATAAATATGAAAACAAATATGGTTGTCTTTTTTGTAACTTCTAGCATAGGACGAATTTGATCATGAAATTTTATATGTAGATGGGGTAAGTTCATATGTACATCCATGATTTTTTTCAGAATTTTTTGAAACTTTTTTTAGTAGGGGTACACCACGGTTGCATCGAATATTTGGGTGCACCGGATATGTTGCCTTATTAGTTTGCCGTAGAAACCAAACACTTGCAATTATCTGTGAATTATAGGCAAATTAGTGATTCTTGTTTTCCAAATTGCGAATTTTCTATTGTTGAGCGTACGAGGAAAAAATCACAATACACATATCTACATTTTTTCGTCTATAAATTAACGTACATATGTGTTGACACAAAAAAATGGCCGATTAGATTTTGATATAGTTAAGCTTTTGGGCCCATCGGATTCTTTCCGGATAAAGAAAACTTAATCGGCCTGTCGCAAAGGTTCTAGACACTACTAGAAAAACGAGCATCACAAGCGGTATATCACAAACGGTTCGATACGCACCGCTTCTAATAGTTACAGCACAAGCGGTTCAATAGCCCAAGCCAGGAAGCCCCTTTAGAAGCGGTTCGTAATCTGAACCCCTTCTAAAGCCCCTCTAAAGCGGTTCGTATACGAACCCTTCTAAAGCCTGCAACGAAGAGGTTCGTGTCACGAACCCTTTCTAAACTCTCAAGACCTCTAGCGGCGGTTAATGTCTGAACCCCTTCTAAAGCCCAAGCAGCGAAGGGGTTCAGTATTAAACAGCTTCTAGAGGGGTTTAGAAGGGTTCAGATTACGAACCGCTACTAGAGGTCTATTTTTTGAATTGTTAAAAGGAAAGCTTGCTTTATCTGATCAGAGAGCACGCGTGGGTAGGTTGGCTAGCTGGATAAGGCGTGGAGTCACGAGGAGGTGAGGTCCCAGTTCAAGTCCCACATACCCCAATATTCTTTATCCTTATTCTTTACGTTTTTAGACACCACTAGAAGCGGTTGTACGAACCGCTTCTAGTGCTCCCGCGAGCATTAGTCTCGGTTGCTTAGAATCGGTTATATAACCGCTTGTGAAAGCGGTTATGAACCGGTTGTATAGCACAGTTCCCTGGTAGTGAGAATTGCCAAATTGCCTAGTTGAATCAGAATCGGTTTTAACAGGAGGACTTGGGCCTATCAAGATTTCTATCTTTACGCTATTTCCTAGTTTTAGCTTTATTTCCTAGTTTATCGTGTAATCTCTCTCAAAACTTAATAAAAAAAACCCCTTTATTTCGAATCCGATCGACCTTGTCGAAAGGCTTCTACTCGTAGGTAAAACTATCTCAGTGTAATCGATTTTTTGATTGTATCCGCATGCATGACTGTCTTGGTTTTCCGATCCTGTGCTTGCACCCCACAGGCTGTGTTGTCTCGATTCAGTTCGATCCGTTGTCTGTAGTTATCCCGTAAGTCGATTGCTAGGTTTTCCGATTGCGTGCTTACTAGATCGTCGATGGTAGGACTGTCTCAATATTCATCTTCTACTTATATCGACCTTTAGGCTTGTTCTTGGCTTAATCTAGTAGTTTGCTTGTATTTACTATTTGGTGCATCGTATTATTAGTTACTTGAAGCCTATTTTGATGCTTGTTTGTGTCCTTTGCAAGCTCATTGTTCGTCTTGCTGATTTAGTAGCTTTGCTCATCCTTGATCAATAGGACTGTCTTGTTTCAATCTATAGTTTGCGAGCCTCTTCTTCTGTAAGATGGGTAATTTGCTTGTACTTATCACAATAAAGCTGGTAATCGGATTCATACGATTATCATGTTCTTAAATCCGTTGCATGAATAATTTACGAGCTTTATCTATGAGATAACTTGTTTATGCCTATTGCATTAAGCTGACTATTGAGGAAATCCAATTGTCTGTGTGTACTGCTATTCTCCAAGTATTGATGTCCTCGATCCGCTCGATCTCATGCTTGTGCCTAGTTGTCATGCATGCTTTAGGATTTGATTGATAGTTTGCTTACCATAATGAATGTCTAATTTAATTTAATTATATTAGTCACAAATCTCTTATTTGCTCTATCGGCTTGTATCTTTCATAGCCGGTAGATTCTATATCTGGCCGGAAAAGTCGATATTTCTAAAAATTCTAAAATTATAGGAGATTCAGAAAAATATGAGGAAAACTTCTACCGGTTAAAAAATGTAAGGAAATTTCCTAAAGTATAAAAATACATAGTTTTCTTAACCCATAATTTCTATAGCTAAAGAAATAAAAATAAATATTTAGGAAATATTTCTACAGAAACTATGTATTTTTATGCTTTAGGAAAATTCCTTACATTTTTCTTAACCCGTAGAAGTTTTCCTCATATTTTTCTGAATCTCCTATAATTTTTTAGAATTTTTATAGCATTTCCTGAAAAAGACTTAACAGCGACTAGCTGACGGAATGGGTATATTGGTAATGGTACTAACGGAATTGGGTAAATAGGTAAGTTCGTGCGAATTCTGGGTAAATCGTCAATTGGACCTATTTCGCTGGGGAAATCGTCAATTCACTCTTGTATAATCGCGCTAACCAAAAGCCGATTAAGGCTGCGCTATTTTCAGCTTATTTGTTGAATTTTGTTGATTTGTTTATAAATAGAATGACTATTTGTTTTTTGAGCCCTTTTCCCCTGATCTCTTAGTTAAGTCCTAAACCACAATCACTACAGGAAACGACCACAGGGTCATTGGCCAGGAAGACCTATGAGCCTATCCGCTATGTCATCGGTAGCCCTAAACCCGACGACAAAACAGGATCCAGCGTGCCCATCCGTTCAAATTTCGAAGGGTGGGAAAAGACCTGTGTTGTCGGGTCGCAATAGCACCGACGACATAAATAACTATGTCACTACGAGATATCGGAGCGCCGTTCCGGCTTGATCCCCTGTGTCGTGGACCCGACATGTCAGGGCATGAAATGTTGTCAGTTCCGACAACATAGATGGGACCTAACATGTGAGCCCCAGAGTTTGGACCCACTTGTCAGCTCCGGGCTCCGCCCAGTGGATGCACCAAGACGTGGTCCCAACCTGTCAGGTGGAATCTATGTCGACAATGAGAAAAACCCTGACTACATAGGTGACGCTTGCCATATGTAATTAAAAAAAGCAATACACAATAGAAAACGATAAATCCAACCTGACCTACTGACTTAATGGGGTTGACTCCGTGCGGGATCCCCTGGGCGACCAGGGTTCAATCTCCAGAGATCCCTATTTTTTAAAAATAAGCTATGTCGTCCGTTCTCCGCGAACCGACGACATAGACTTGGGGCCCATCTGTTAGCACTGTTGTCTACCCCGCGGGTACGCCACGACGTGGCCCTACCTGTCAGTCACAAGCTATGTCGTCGGTTCCTTACGTCCCGACTACATAGGTCACTCTGCCCCTAACTAATAAAAAACCTGTACTACACACATGTGAACGATAAGATTGACCTGACCGACTGGCTTAAAGGGGTTGACCCTACGCGGGATTCTTTGGGCAACCAGGCTGGTTCGATCCCCGGGGACCCCCTTTTCTAAAAAAATAAGCTATGTCGTCTGTTTATCTTGAACCGATGAAATAGACCTTACTAACAGGTGGGCCCCCGCCACGCATGCACCTGACATAGGGCTCGTGTCGACTTGTAATTTCCGGGGCTGTCGGTGGAGCGACCTATGTCGTCAGTGCTTCTATAGCCGATGTCATCATAGAAGGTCTCCTGCCTATAAAAATGGCTGCCCCCAGCCACTCGGCCATATGCACTCAGCCTCACTTTTCACTCCCGCTAGCTAATGCTTTGCCCATATCCACTGGCCATGGCCGACCAGCCACCAACTGACCCTTCGCGTGATTATTCCAACTTCGAGCCACTAGACGAGCTACCTCGACCTCCTTCTCGCGATCGTAGGCCTCCTGGTAAGCGTGTGAGGAAGGATAATTTTTCAGGTTTTGAGCACCCATTGTCAGGTTTACCACCTAAAACAACGCCGCTACCCTTGGATGCTCCTTCTATTTCCTTTCCCACCACCACCACCACCACCACCGCCACCTTGGCGACCTATGGAGGCATTGGAAGAGACGTCACAAGGACATTATGGATGTAGTAGTTCTAGTTCAAACTAGTTCTGGTTCAACCTCGCGTTAATTAGTGCATTTCGTATGTAATGTATTAATAATATGCGCATTATTGTGTAATTAGTGCATTAATGTATAATTAATGTATAAATAAATTGTAACATGTAATTTGTGCATTAATGTGTAATTTGTGCATTAGAGCATTAAATTTTCGTAATTATAAATAAATTTTATAAACACGCGGGTAGGGTCTATGTCGTCGGCAACAAGCTAAACCGACAACATAGCATTTTCTAGCTCATTTCCTTTTTTCCTTCATAAATTGTTTTAAAATTTATCTGTTCGACCAAAAAATCTCAAAAAATCACAAAGTTATGGACATATACTATATTTTACAATGGAGTAATTAGAAGACAACAACTAACATAGCACGATCGAATCGAACTCATAATTTAGTGAGGGAGGTTGTATCAATTTTCTGTTTCACTACGGAAGAGTATGGAAAAACGTAGCAACGCATGGGTTCAAGAAGACACCGATCGAAAATATAACATTGGTTGAGACTAGTGAACATGTAGAACCCATATTCATGAATATATCATGGTTAGATGATCCAATCGGCATAGGAAAAGCCTAGCAGAGGAGGGGGTGGGGGGTCTATGTCGTCGGCAACATTGTAAACCGACGACATAGCATTTTCCAGCTCATTTCCTTTTTTTCTTCATAAATTGTTTTAAATTTTATCTGTTGGACCAAAAAATCTCCAAAAATCACAAACTTATGTACATGTACTATATTTGATAATGGAGTAATTAGACGACCGCAACTAACATAGCCCGATCGAATCGAACTCATAGTTTGGTGAGGGAGGTTGTATCGGTCTTCTGTTTCACTACTGGCGAGTATGGAAGAACGTAGCAACGCATGGGTGCAAGAAGACACCGATCGAAAATATAACATTGGTTGAGACTAGCGAGCATGTAAAACCCATATTCATGAATATATCATGGTTACACGATCCAATCGGCATCGAAAAAGCCTAGGGTATAGGGAGGGCTATGTCGTCCGTTTATGGAAAACCCGACGACATAGATCGACACGGTGCCTAAAAATAAAAGGCTGGAGAACACATCTACTACCGATAAAATCGACTTGACCACTTGGCTTAATGGGGTTGACCCCGTGCGGGATTCCCTAGGCGACCAGGGTTCGATCTTTAGGGTCCCCCTTTTTTTAAAATAAGCTCTGTCGTCGGCATGCGTCAGGGCGATGACATAGCTGTGGGCCTACCTGTCAGACCAGTGCTCTGGAGACGTAGCGCGCAACCCTTTTTGAAATTCTAGGTCATCGGGGTTAGGTGTACCAACGACTTAGGCTACGCGCGCCACGTGGCAAGTGCCAAGCTGCCTGTAGGGCGGCTCCTCGGTGGGGTCCCCGTCCTAAGTCGTCGGTGGTTCTTATACCGATGACATAGCCTCTCTACACTTAGCCGTTTCTTGCCGAAAAATTCCCCAATCTCCACACTTAGGCACCGTTTCACAACCGTTGCCACCACCGCCCTCTACCACTGCCCACGCCGTCGTCTCCACCACCACTATTGCCCTCCACCTCCGCAACCTCCACCACCGCGTCCTCCTCCTCCACCCCACCCTCCACCACTGCCACCGCACCCTCCACCACCTCCACCGCCGCCATCCACCACCGCCCGCGCCGTCGCCTCTACTGCTGCCGCTGCCCTCCACCGTCGCCGCCTTCCACAGCCGCGCTCGCCGTTGCCATCACTGTCGTCGCTGCCCTCCACAGCCGCGCCCGCGCCCAATCACCTCGTCCTCGTCCACCTTCGCCCCACCGCCGCCGCCGGAGGAGCCTCCACCAAGCTCGAGGACGCCGGAAGCCGCTAGCTCCTCTTCCTCCACCTTGTCGGACGCCGGGAAGCTGCCGCCTCCTCCACATTTAGGTATACATGCATGCATATTTTTTTTATGTATAATCTATGTCGTCGACAAGTCAATCCTGACGAACATAGGTAGACAAAAATTATGACGTGGATTGCTTGGAATAAATATGCTAGATATGGTAGATATGGAATAAATTTATGAACATGGTTTGCTTGAAATAAATATGGTAGAAAAATTTTTTGATGTGGATTGCTTGGAATAAATATGCTAGATATGGTAGATATGGAATAAATTTTATGATGTTTTCAATCTTGTTGGTAGATATGCTATATTAATATTGTGAATCTTAATGGTATAAATTTATACTAGACATCTATATGAATATTTTGATTGGTATTGTCTTATTTTTTACGGTTATTGTTATTTGCATTGCATGTGTGCCAAACCGAGCCATTGTCAAACCCGTTTGGGAGTGCTCCATGTTTTCGTAAGGAACTTGGACGGTGATTCGTTGGGTTCCATTACAAAAGATTTTGCGTTCCTGGGCTGTCCACGTGTTGGGAGGAGACCAAGGGCAAACTACTGCCTCACACATCCACAGGTAAAAGAGATTTTACGTTGGATAAAAAATGAGGTCAAATTTTCAGATGGGTATGCATCCAACATTCGGCTGGCGGCCAATGAACACCAGTGTATGTTGAATGGAATAAAGACACACGACTACAAAGTATTCGTAGAGCGTCTGTTTCCAGCCGTGTGGCGTGGATATGTTGCAGAGGACATTTGGAGAACATTGGCAGGCAGAGCTGAGCTTCTTCTATCGAGAAATTTGTGCTAAAGAGATCACCATCTTTAGGATGGAGGAACTGGAGAAGGAAGTAGTCACCAAGCTCGAGAAGATCTATGTTCCTAGATTCTTCAATGCCATACAACATCTATTAGTACATCTGCCATACGAAGCTAAGATTGGGAGCCTGCGCAGTTCAGGTGGATGTATCCTATGGAACGCATGATAAAAAGTGTAAGAGCCAAGGTGAAGAATAAAACACGTGTTGAAGAAAGTATTGCTGAAGCTTGGCTGTGTCAGGAGGTCTCGTGAGTAAATACGTCGCACAGAAAAGCAATGTGAATGTGCATGTACTGCTGTATAAGAAGTCTCGCCGTACCCCGACTTCCGTGTTCGACATGTTCCACAATCATATAGGCTATCATTCAATAGGCAAAAGCACGACGCGCGAGCTGAGCCAGATGAAAAAATCCGTATACAGTTGTATTTGTACGACAACATGGATAAAATGGCTGTGTACATCGAGTAAGTCCCGTCTTCCCCAATCCCTATTCATATATATTTAACTCAAATCAAAAAATGTCTCAAATTATTGTCAAACTTTGTAGACAATTCATTGCAGAAGAGTGGATAGGAGAAGAGCAACCTTCTGAAGATGAAGTTAAAAACCTGAAACGAAAGCGTGGAAATGATCGTCCAAACTTCCTTTCGTGGTTTTATTTGCTGGGCAATGGTTAGGGTAAGACCATGCGTTTCAAAATTTTCAATCTCTCCCCAAGATCAACGCATGCATTAGAACCAAGATTAGGATGAAGCTTATAAACACGTACCGTGGTCCTGGAGAATCAGGATGAAGTTTCGAAAATGGATTTACTCATAGCCTTCAACTTCTGGTTCTCGTAGCAGAGAGATAACCGTCAGACCTTTCACAGCAAAGTAGCTGTGTCCTTCAGGTATCCACACGAATAGGCCTTCGGCTTCGTGCGTCGGTGTGTTAGCACCGGATTACACGAGCCTCGTGACTTTTCTGAAACATGTGCAACTCTTACACCCTTTTTCTTTTCGTCTCTTTCTTTTTCCACTCTTTCCTTCTCTCTTCTTCTCATTATCTTTCTTAAACCATGACCATCTCATTTATAGGCAAAACACTGTAGCTACAGTACCCAGGTATGGCACGAAAGCAAGTTGCTACAGTGCTACCGACATGAACATTGTTCATCGGGCGGCTGCTACAGTGCTGTTGACTGCTACAGAGCTTTCAACACAGGAATATTGCATTCAGCACTGCTACAGTATTTTCCAGCTTTTCGAAAACAACCAGAAATAACCAGATACCTCGTTCAATCGCATTGAACATACGTCACAAGTGCAGGTTTCACAAACCTGCCTAAATCTTATTCTATGTGTGTGACCCTGTAGGTTCATGCAATATTGACAGTAAATCGAAATCTCTTTTCGATGTACAAGTCGCAAGCGGCTTCTAGCAAAACATTGCGACTGCTCAAATTGCATGAAGGTCGGCGATCTGACGAACCTCTCAATGATCAAATATTGATCCTTTCGTCTCTATTGATATATTGACTTAACCCAAGGTCGAGATGTGTCATCCTTGTGCTGTTAAACCCTTTTACTCGATTTTCTGAAATAGACTAAACCTTCGATTGATCAACTCCTTGATCGCTCGGGCATGGCCATGGACATCCTTTAGTCTATTTCATCGAGCGGCCCAAGATATAGTTTTCCTCTGAACGAGGAGCACGACTCTCATCTTGATCAATCACTTCTCTTTGCATGATTCAAAACAAATCTGAGTAAAGCCCTTATCGTTATCCAGTTACGGAATAACTTTAGGGAATATCAAAGCACACTACTACAGAAAAGCAATTATGAGGCAGTTATTTTTATTCATTTACGATGGTTTTGAAATGACTTATATCACTGGAGTCGCGAAAGACCTCATTCATATGCGATGGTTCTGAAGCGTCTATTATGATGTGTCATATACAACGGTTTATGAGGAAACCATCTTATATCAAACATCACAGGAGGCACACACAACTGAAAACCATATGTTATGATGCAATATAAGCGACGTTTATGATTGGAACCATCTTATATGTACAACTCGTATAAGACATATTTCTTTTTGAAACCATCGTATATGACATTGGATTAAACGACGGTTCCAACTGAAATGACTGTATTAAGAGTTGTCATATGAGACGTTCTCTGTAATAACCGACTGTAATTAAGGATTGTATTATATAAAAAAATAATGCCCCATATCGGACACCGCATACAAAACATGATTTGAAATCTGACCGTCCTGTATTATCATCAATGTACATAAAAATTCACAAAGAGCACCATTTGTATGTAGCAACACTAATACCAATATGCAAACTTAGTATAAGTGGGACAATATAATACAATATCATCATGTTTTATAGTCTGGTACCAAAACCCATGCAAACTTAGTATATAGAAACATTCCAGACACAGCAATATATAAAGATTAGTTAATACATAGTGTGACACATATCTCTTTCTTATTGTATGCTTCCTTGGCAACCATCTCGGCTTCCGTAGCACGTGTTTGTGAATGACAAAGTGCCTCAAAAAGCTCAGCCTGCTCTTATGGAGTCTGAAAGGTTTCTTTCCTTCCTAGTTTAGTATTGCTACTCCTAGAAAAATCTTGTGCGCCTCTACATGAAAATGTCATAAAGTAAATATTAGGCCAGGAAACCAAAAGGAAGCACAAAACATCTGAGTAATTCAGGGATGAACAAGGAACATACTACAGACCATTCATAATAAATGTATGCAAGAGAAAATTCAAGTGAAAGTGCTTGCATTAGGGAAATGCAGTGAAGCTGTAGAAATGAAGAATACACACCTATATGTATTATTTCTATCTGTTATTTTATTTGCAGATATTAAGTATGTTGGAAGTTCATAATAACAAGCAAACATCCTACAAAAAGCTATAAACTTCTATCTAGTAATAAAAAATGCTAAAGTTTTTTTTTTGTCAACACCCTTTTTTCTTGGTTAGGAAACAAAGTTAGAAGATAAGAGCAAAAGTAAGAGACATGGAAGACAAAATCATATCATACCTCGACTGCCAGCTTGCTTGTAACTTCTTTTAAAAAAATCACATAGTAACCATGCTGATTTCAGTAAACATCCTCAGTTTCTTTTATAGATTTTGAAAAGGTAATACATAACAAGCTTTAGACAAACAAAGGAGAAGGAAATAGGCAATTTATTACTGCACCTTACTGTGAGGCTCATGCTTAAAAAAACAGAGACTACTTCCTATTGTGCCATCCAATCATTTAATTACTGCACTTTCTCAATCATCTTTTCAGCTAATTAACCAACTTCAGCTCATAGAGTTAGTAGCTTACCTCGAAACTACTAAGCAAACTAGAACTTTAAGGACCACTAAGCAGGTACTGTGTTCAGTCTTCAGTTAAATCGTAACAGCCCTGCATTTAGAAAACATGCACAAATTTGATGTGCAGGTCTAAAAAAACATACAAGCTCGATTTAGAACTGTTGCAGGGTTTAAACTATTGTCTGCCCTACAGCCATACAGTAGGCCAATCTTGGAAAGATGAGCATGGCAGCATGAGTAAGTCATTAATTTCCTGTGTTGTAAAAAAAAGGCTTGGTGTTGCTCGTCTGTCGAAATGCAAGTTCGCCGTAACCTTGTGTGTTCTACTTCTGTTTTTAGCTCATGCATAAATTTTAGGTACTATACGTCTTGTGTACTGTTAAATATTAGTCATTAGCATTGTGTTTTGAGAATGTTTGGGCTGGGAGCTGATATGCATGTGGGAAAATAATACTAAGAGAACTTAACCCAAACAACAGAGAACTTAACTATGGATACTTATAATAGTGGTGCAATAACGTATGATGAGCTCAAAGAAGGCTTAAGAAAATATTCACGCTGATGAGATAATGTTAAGAATATTAGGAAATACATACCGGTTATGTTGGCTCTAGTTGTATACAGCTCCATCAACCCTACATGACCCGTCACTATCTACCACCTGCATCATGAAGAACTGAAGGAGGCGCTCTCGCACGTCGGCTATCTCCTCAGGCAAAAAAGGAGCACTGGCAAATCCAAGGCGACCCTTCAAAAATTCATGAAGAATAAAATTTAGGGCTATCATCGAAGGCTCTAAGTCTAAGTATGTGAAACAAAATGTAAGAGTAGATCATAACATACCTCGGGATATCGATTAGGGTCATTACTAAGTTGCTCTGCAAAGGAGAGCATGTGGCGCATGACGTACTAACCACAAAGCGAACTAACATTTGACTGAGTGTGTGCCTGAAAAAAGGTAAGAAATTACACAAAGCCTCCACGAATGCACTATTGAACTTTCATTGCATGATTACCTGAAAGGTGTGCCATGAGAGGACACGAC
This sequence comes from Olyra latifolia, assembly GCA_036346145.1. Taxonomy (NCBI): domain Eukaryota; kingdom Viridiplantae; phylum Streptophyta; class Magnoliopsida; order Poales; family Poaceae; genus Olyra; species Olyra latifolia. The sequence continues at coordinate 55,210,235 of CM070530.1, forward strand.
CATTAGGAGTGGCACAATGCCTTGATTTCTCAACATAAGTTGAGAAAACCCTACAATATATAAAAACATATTACTGCAATTTATTTAATATATGCATTACGAATTTGACAAGATGAAATAAATGGGTAGAACTAGCTAACCTATCAAACAATGGCACAAAGCTATAATTGTTTTTCATGGTGTTGTTGCGCTTGGCCAAGGAGTCGATTATGTAAATTGTGTTCCGCTTAGGAAAGATAGCGATGAGGACCCAATGGTAACTGAAATAGAAAAGAGAACATGTAAAAAGATCATACGGTACAGGATTATTATTAGTGTAATAACTAAACCTTCTTGACAAACGGCAAATATGCACTCCTTGTCCTCTTGTGCAAGCAATGCTTGAACAATGTATGCTTCAATAGCAGTAGGCTCCTTAATGATCCTTTCTTGGATCAACATCTCCGGGTCTAAAAAGCCAGCTAGGGCTTTATACTTGTCTTGCCTCCTCATGTACCTATAATAAAAAAAACATAGTTACTTGAACAAGATAAAAAATTAGGAGTAATTTGAAGGTGATTCGACGAGTGTCACTCACAGGATCCAACTTCGATGTAGGGATATGACAAGTGCTTGATCATTGTAGAGGTGAAAGATATCACTAAAATCAACTGAATAGACCCCGACCCCTGATTTAGTATGGAAGTCGTCCTCTCCATACCGTACTATGAAGTGTGTGGCATAATGTCTTCGAGCCGTCCTAGTTGTTGACATTGCCATGTACCACTTGTGAAATGTTTGGCTATGAGGACCCATTTTTTTAAGCTCAGAAATATCTTGGAGAGGTTGTCCTAGCACAAACTCCCTACAAGGAGGAAGAGGTGATGTTGAATTCCGACATGGAGGGGACCAAAGGGGATCAAGAAGATCATCATCGTCTGTAGATTCCCCCTTTGAAGATCCATGGTTGTCATTGTCCCTCTTGTGTTTCTTATCCCTACGCCTTTTCTTTTTCTTCTTGTCATTCGAGCCATTTGGACTCACATGCTCACAGGCGGTACCTATTGGTGGAGAAGAATTTTTGTCGAGCTGTGTTGAAGGATCAGGTACTGTAGAACCAGAATTTTGTATGCTCGACTGGCTGCCCACTACTGTAGGAGAAGCTTCTGGAGATTGTTGAGGCGGTGTAAACATTTTTGGAACCTTGAAATGGAGTCATCATTACGAAACAAATAAAAAATTGGAAACCTGTAGGATGAATTGTTCAAAGTTTGCAAACTATACCTCATCAAGGTGTATGCCTGACCTGAGCCACAGCACAAAAGAATTCTTCGCAGAACAAAGAGTAAATTTATCGTCCTCCTTAATTGGTATTGGTAGCGGGTAATCCACAAAGTTATCGAAGACAAAGTCTATTTGCACCCTTGTGTAATCATGTTGCCGCTCGACCCCATGGACAATTTGAACATCCTTAGGGGGAAAAGCCTGCCCTCGAGCTACCACAACAGTTTGAATGCCTATAGGCACCGCAAGCTTGCATTTGGTCACCTCCTGTAATATTAATGTGTTAGCTAAAACATGTATGTCATCATAAGCCTCAATGTAAATTGAAAAACATAAGGCAAGCATTGTATATTATTATCTTATTTTCCTTATGCTTATGAGCTAAATTTAATGAAACCAACAGTAAACAGGATCAGCATTGGATGAATTGAAAAGCACTAGTTATTCTGAATTTAAAAGACAGTAAAGATCATAATGAAAGTTATGGTGAATTTAGATAATTGCAGCATGAAAATTTTTGTCTAGTCCACTGTACCTAGTCTGTTATGACATATTACAACACATGAACCTGTTCGTAAGACTCAAAATTGTACCTGTATCAAGTTGACCGTGTATTGTGGTGCCTTAGGATGCACCTGATCTCCTTTCGGTGATGAGCAGCTAGGAACACCATCGTTACATCCACGCAATTGGTCTATCTCCTTTTGCATTTGCTCGAACTTTACATTGTACTCCATCCTCCAGCCTTCTTATAGCATCCTTTGTAGAACGACGCTTATTCTTTGGAGGTACTCCGTCTTGTGAAAGACCCATTTCTAATCTAATATAACCACTCACACCTGTTGTCCTTCCCGGGTGATTACTCCCTATCGCCGTTGCAAGTATGTCCATATCCTGAGTAGGTGTGAAGGTGACAGCTAAAGACTGAGAATTCAGTTCCACCTATAATTAAGAGGTAATGTATTTCAAAGGAGTTGCAAAATTAAATAATGTCAACAACTTAACAATTAGAAAGAGTTCTTATGATTTTATTAATAATTGGGTGCGTCTCAGATATCGATGTATCTCCAGTAGGATTCCTTGCCCTCGCCCAATCCTTGTGTTGACCATCTGGCATGTCTTCAAATGGTATAGGTTTCCCCTCGCTTTGTGCTAAGGCATATTCCTTAGCCCAACAGATCTTCTGAACTGTATAGCTCCTTCGGCCTAATTTTTGAGGAAACTTATTCATCCTTTGGTTTTTCTTTGCCTTCTCACTCATAGAAACATACTCATCAGAGGTGACCCACTTGATGAAGCCTGGCCAGTATTCACGATTCAGTAGTGGGTAGTCTTCAAATGGGCTTTTATCCTTCTTGACATAATTGGCATTTAGCTTCCACTTGAAATCCCTCCATGCATGACCTGTATGAATAGATCAATTAACATGTTATACCAGAAACACATTAGGTAGGTCGATTGATCATGTATGGACTAAGTTTTTTTCTTACCAATAGATTTCAATGTAACCTTCTTAACATTATTCAGTGAGCTGGCATCCTTAGGCATGACAAACTTTGCTGTCATGTCCTCCCACATGTTTTTCTTCAAATCTTTCGACACCTTCCGCCAATCCTTAATTCTAATATCCACACGCGTGCGTGCTAGATAACCGCAGAAACTTGAAAATTCATTTACATGCTTCAGTGGCGACCTAGGTATGCCATTCTTATCAAAGGATATCTTTCGAGGACCTCCTTTGGCCAGCTTCTTACATGTACTTGCGCCTCGTTTCTTTCTAGGTGGGGCTTAGCTGGTTGTAGGTGAAGTGGTCTCCACTATGGACTCTGACTCCAAACCTCCAGAAGAGAAACTGCATGAGGAGTTCGAGGTTCCAGAAGATGACTAAGAGCTTGGACTTGAGCTCGGTCTGTCCCGGTAAGCATTCTTATTCAACATCTACAAGTAAAATGGAAATAGTGAATATAGTTCCCAAAAAAATCAGGTAAGAAACTGACATAGATAGGTTTGGTGTTGCTTGCTCTATGTATCAGCAAGAATCCATTAATGGTTATTCATTATTCAGCAAGAATCCAGTAATAGATATTGCAGATTTGCAGGTGGTTGATTGACATATTCAGTCTCCAGTACCGCATGATTACCAATTTGCCATCTGTTCAGCAGCAATCCAGTTAGATTAACCGGCCAACTGTCTCAGTTGGGCAGGTGATACAGAGATGGTTCTGATCAACTACTGAAAATTCAGCCAGCTTTCATGTTTTGATCTACAGCTAGTACTAATTTCCTGAGGAGGAAATGAGTCGCAAAGTAGGCATAACCTGCTCTCCAAGCTTCAACATCACATGATTTGCAGATGGTTCCTAAATAATGCATCAAGCTTTCAGATAATCCAATCTCATATACCTAGGCTAATAATCCCGGGATAAATTAAATACCATAATTAGTAAAGGTTAAACAGATAAACCTATTCCATTCTAACAAATAAAACCTCCCAACTTCAATTTGACCACTCAACTTCAATTAGAAAATGCGAGTTTGCGATTCACTCGGCTGTATTATGATTCAATTTGACCACTCAACTTCAATGATGCAATGAACAAATAACCTTATATAGTTATATTAAGACACCAAAACGAACAAACGAGCGCATAGGAAAAGCATATGCAGGAATAATAGAAAAGGGGTAAAAAACCTCACCTAGGGTCTTTGTGGGAACTGAAGCAATGTCTGCCGTGTGGGGATGTGGCTGACAGGGGAGTGGTGAGTCGCCGGTAGCTCGAGGAGGTGGCCGGCAGGGGCGGTGTGGTCAGTCGCCGGCAGCTCGACGGCGTGGTCGGCAGGGGCAGTGTGGTGAGTCGCCGGCAGCTCGAGGAGGTGGCCGGCAGGGGCAGTGTGGTGAGTCGCCGGCAGGGACGGTGTGGTGAGTCACTGGGAGCTGGGGGAATGTGGCATGTGGAGGGCGGTTGGGGCAGGCAGGCGATGAGGGCGGCCGAGCAGCTCGAGGATGTGGGCGGTGTGGCGATGGAGACAGGGTGAATAGGGTTTTCCCTCTGTTTTCATTTTTATTTTTTTGCTCCCGCCCTTTTGGTTTTTTGGTGGGAACTAATGGAGGGAGACCAAAAACTTATTTTTCGTGGGAACTCACGTGTGCAGCTCTTGTTCTTTTTAGCCTAAAAGCTAATTGCGATTATAAGCTATATATTTGTTGTTTTTGGTAGAAGCCAAACACTTTAGTATTTTGTGGCCAAAAATTTTGAAGAAGGGAGAATGATCATTTTGCGGAAAGGTTTTTTTCTTGCATGATTAATTAAAAAAATTAGAAACTAAAATAACATTAATAGCCAAAAATTGAAACAGAATAATTATCTTAGTCATCATCCCTTCGCACAAAATCGCAGTCGTCAGCCAGGACCACATCTTCGTATGGAGGCATGTCACCGAAAAGGTTGTAATCCTCTTCGTCTATTAGGTTTTCAACTCCAACAATCCTCCTTTTGCCTTTAAGAACAACTCGATGATGCTTCTTGGTGGGATCGTCGATGTAGAATACCTGATTTGCATCCTTCGCAAGAATAAATGCATCATCCTTGTATGCGACTCTTCTACAATTTATAGTTGTCACCCCATACTTTGGATCTGTGGTGACACCTTCTGGGTTGAACCACGTACATCGGAATAACGTTTCTGTGAAAAGTGTATAGTCCAGCTCCTAAATTTCTTCTACTGTCCGTAGTACACATCCTTTCTTGGTGCCGATGTTTGTCTGCTACAATCAAACACCTCGGTTATCGCCTCGTTGCTAACTCCACTATTTTGCATTGTGCTTTTACCATCTTGTTTCTTTGTGTAGAAGGTGTACCCATTGATATCATAACTTTGCCATGTTGCTACAATAGACAACGGGCCATGTGCCAACCGTCTCACAGTGTCACTATTTGGGGCCTTCTTCTCGCATCTCTTTTGTAGCCAATCACAAAATTCCATATTATGCAACTTGATGATATCTTCCTCTACCATCTCAGGGTTTTTCTTCCGCAATCATTTCTTGTGTTTATGCAAATACTTTGTAACATCTTTTGCAGCTCGTAGGACAGTAAAATGGGCTTGACGAATCAACTTTGGATCCAAGATCTCAGATCTCAATCCGAGTCCCCCTTGCCCTTTCAACCTCCCCTCATGGTGTGATTGCGGAAGGCCAACGGGTGCAACTTCATCCATGTAATCGATATAAAACTCGATGACCTCCTCGGCTATATACCCTTCAGCAATGCTTCCCTCATGTTTTGACATATTCCTAACAAAACGTTTCAATATGCCCATGTACCTCTCTATAGGGTACATGTATCGCAAGAAAGGAGGTCCGCATATCTTAATCTCTTCAACAAGATGAACTATCAGATGTACCATGATGTCAAAGAATGAAAGAGGGAAGTACATCTCAAGCTGACACAATGTCAAAACTAGTTCTTTCTGCAGTCTGTCGAGGGTATCTATATCGGTGAACTTGGAATTTATTTCATGAAAGAAATAACATAATCGGATAATAGTCTCTCTGACTTTACTATCCTTGAGCACCCCACGAATTACGATGGGAAGGATCTGTGTTATCAAAATATGACAGTCATGAGACTTCATACCCATCAATTTGAGCTCTTCCTTTGACACGACCTTTTTAATATTTGCTGAATAACCCGATGGAACTTTCACGTCATGCAACCAATCACAAAGTTTAATTTTCTCTACCTTTGTTAGATTATAACATGCATCAGGGATGAAGTCACTTTGCTTGCCATCCTTTCCAACTCTTTTTTGTATGTGCAGTGGTTTTTTGATGTTAAGCTCCTTGAGATCACGACGTGCGTTAGTATCCTTTTTCTTCCCACATAGGTTAAACAACGTACCGGTCAAAGAATCACAAACATTCCTTTCTACATGCATGAGATCAATGCAGTGTCGGACAGTTAGGTCACACCAATAAGGTAAATTCCACAATATGGATTTCTTCTTCCAAATCCCCTCCATCTTGGTTCCTTTCTTGCTCTTCCCAAATACAATATCAATGTCCTTCACACTCTCATATACGGAATGGCCGGACCTACGCTCCGGGGCTTTTCGATTTTCAGTAAACCCATCAAATGCACCCGCATTCCTTCGGTAAGGGTGACCCCTACGTAAGTACCTTCGATGCCCCATGTAAACCATCTTCTTACAATTTTTCAAATAACGGCTCGCAGTATCCTCTTCGCAAATAGGGCAAGCATTGTATCCTTTATTGCGACACCCTGAAAGGTTACCAAGTGCTGGAAAGTCATTTATGGTACAAAAAACCATGGCCCTTAGATTAAAATTCTCCTTCATGTATCCATCCGAAACCTCCACTCCAGGTTCCCATAGCTTTACCAAATCCTATACCAATGGCTCCAAATAGACATCGATATCATTGCCCGGCTGTTTTGGTCCTGGGATCAATAGGGACATCATGATGTACTTTCTTTTCATACATAACCACGGGGGAAGGTTATAGATGCATAGCAAAACTGGCCACGTGCTATGTTGAGTGCTCATGTTGCCAAATGGGTTCATACCATCGGTGCTGAGGCCAAACCTGATATTTCTCAACTCTTTACCAAACAATTCATGCTTACAGTCGATCTCTCTCCATTGTGAACCATCTGCCGGGTGCCTCAACTTCCCATCCTTCTTACGCCCTTCCGCATGCCAACGCAAAAGTTTTGCATCCTTAGGATTCGCAAACATCCTTAATACTCGGGGTATTGGGGGGAAGTACCAGAAAACCTTCGCAGGAGTTCGTTTATTCCCCCTAATGGCTTCTTCCTCAGGGTGCTCACCGTCCTTTATCTTGTATCGTGATGTGCCACATGTAGGGCAAGCCTCGTGGTCCTCGTACTTTCCCCAATAGATCATGCAATCATTCGGGCAAGCATGTATCTTTTTCAATTCCAACCCAAGCGGACATAAAACCTTCTTCGCTTCAGACATGCTTTTGGGCATGACGTTTCCTTCTGGAAACTTGTCTGCTAGAAGACCTAGCAACGCCGAAAAACTTTTATCAGTCCATCCGCTGCTTACCTTCGGTCGTAGGAGTTCAATGATCACGGCCAACTTGTTATCTTCCTTCTTGCAACCTGGATACAACGGCGTATCTCGATCATTAAGTAATATATCATGTAATCTCGTCGCTTGAGTCTCACTCAACTCGCCGGTGGCAACATCATGTAACATGTCATCTAGATGATCTGTCCTCACATTAGGCATATCCTCATCATCATATAAACAACCGTTGTCCCCTTCCATATGCTCATCAGCCTCTATATTATCACCGGTATCTCTGATAGGATATTTGCCGTGATTTGTCCAACATGTGTACCCAGTTATGAAACCACGTATTATGAAGTGCCCGAGGATATCATGTGTGTCAACAATTGGATCACTGTTTGCACAATCCATGCAAGGGTATAATATGGCCGTCATCTGATTATCTGACTGATACTTTTCAGCTGCTCTTATGAATTCTTGCACATGATGTATGTATTTCGTACTAGAGCGATCCATTCCATACATCGACTGCTCTCGATTTTTTTTCTGTCTCTAAACATATAATTAAACATTTAAATGTTAGCATTGGAGCCTCCATAATATTATATCATTATTGCAAACAAAAATAGGATCATTGGTCTACTAAGTGCATGAATTAAATAAAAAATAAAATCACATATTTTTCTGTAGCATTTGATGGATTTAGCGGGAAGGAATTTTTTTGCGCCATTCACCGCGGGAGCCAGAACACAAATTTAGCACAAGTTCGTTCTTCCCTCTATTTTCTCCTTGTTCTATCCTCTATCTTCCGATCTAGCTAGTACCTGCCCTGTCTTTCCCACCCAAAACCAACCTCGCCTAGTTCTTCCCCGGTAGCTCCTCCACCACGGCCCCCTAGCCCTACCGGCCGTCTCCACCACGGCCCCCTACCCCTAACCCTAGCTCACCGCGGCCTTGGATAGCCCTACTGGCCATCTCCAGCATGGCCCCCTACCCCTAACCCTAGCTCACCGCGGCCTTGGATGGAGCCCTCCCCACCACCGCCTTCCCCGCCGGCGCTACCAGCACCGCCCGTGCCGACGAGCGGGCTCCACGGACAGCCGCACCGCGGCGAGGAGACGCCAGAGGACCGGCTTCTAGGGGTCGACGGCGATGACTCGGACTCCGAATCGAATGGCTTGGAGTACAATGACGTGCGGTTGGTCTCCCGATCGCGCGCGCCGCACAACTCTGGTTCGGTTGATTCCTTCTTCTCCCCTCCATCTCATCTTAGCTCTTCTTGTCCAGGCTGTGGCTTGTCTTGTTTGTGTTGTTGATCTGTTCTTGCTGCCTTTTTCTTCATTGTGTGTCCAGAGATGGCGATGCGGGTGAAGGAGGCGCTGTACCGGAGGCTGTTCCGGCGGGGGTCGACGCCACAGGCCGTGCGGGAGGAAGTGGATGGTAGTATGATAGTGTGTTACTATGTTTACAAGATGAAAATCTTATATTGCAAATTTATTTCTTAGATTTCTCTTCTTTTATTTCAGTGGAATTGTTAGTTTGATTAAGAAATGTTAAAAATGTATAAGTGATAATACTAGGTTTGGATACGGTAAATTGCTGGCAGTATTCCTCATTTCTGCCCTTCCTCTATTCAACAATGTTATTAGTTAGGAGGTAGGTTGATCTACAATCATCAGTGTTCAGCTTTGTGAGATAGTGACTCAGTGGTATACAGTTAATCTGTCCAACAATGGGGCCCCATTTTACTGCTTTACAACTAGAATTCCTGAGTTACTGCTGGTTTGTTCATTAGTACACTTTGCTGTGTTGATGGTGTTTTATCTGAGGTTTTATGAATTTACCAATTCACCATTAGCCTTTTAGGTGCCTAGCAATAGCAAAATGATAACCTAGTGAAGGGTTATTTTTTGTGATTACGCATGCACAGTTATCACAGCCTTCTCTTCGACAGATCTACCAGTGGGTCTAGAATGGGAAACCTTCTCGATAAAAAAGAATGTAACATGAATAGATGTACAATGCTCAAAGCTACTTTGATGAGTATGTTTATTTACTACTGATGCAGTTTGAACCTTTCGTTTTGTAACATTCAGACTTTGACAATGTATTGACATTATATCTTCTCTGCAGGTTGGGGCTTGTGGCTACTATCAAGGTAAATAATCTGATGTTCGCTGTCCATTATATTAAGCTGACTACCAAAATATTTGCTCCAATTATATTTTCTTATGATACTAGCAACAATGATATGATTGCATTGACCATTTGATCAAATGCTTGTAATTGGTGTCTTGTCATACATGCTGGGCTATCCTAAAAAATGCTGAAACTTGATATAATTTATGCTTTGTATGTTCCCGTTGAATGAATGTTTAAAATCCATCAGGTTGCTCGCAGGGCATTTTACAGATTTTTGTCCTAACATATATGCTAAAATCAGCATAGCTTCTGTAAGGGTACGAAAACTTAATAAATAGGATTACGTGAGAATATGGAATCCCGATCAATGAAATAGCCTATATTAATGTATATTACCAAATCAATGGTAGTTTGAATATTTTGTGTAATAGTGTTGATATAGCGTATAGCATGTGTATCGGTGCGATATATCAGCTATGTTGCACTAAACTGCAAGAACAACCAATATATAGCTCTCAGGGTGCCTTGACTGCTATAGCAGGGAGTAACGGCCCTATAGCGTGATATTTAAAACATTGAGTGTAACCTGTTTATTTTATTTAAAACAAAGACATGCATAAAACATTTTGCTGAATATCTGGTGTCCATGTCCCTATCGTTAAGGGTTATTGTGGCTTCCTTACAATTGTTTGAGGTGGCTTCCTTAGAGTTGTTTCAGGTGTTCCATACAATAAATAGCTGGTTGGTTGCTGCTGTGTAGTGACTGTGTTATTCTTTTTTCTTTATTTTTCTCTAGGACCGAGCCAATGAAATATATAAGAAGGTGGAGGATCTCAAGTCTATCAGGGGAAGAAATCAAGATGCCATTTTAGCTGCTTGTCTGTATATTTTCTCGTTTTAATCCTTTGTTGGATAAAGTGTGCAAGCTAGCTGCTTATATGGACACTCTATACCAACATAAAGAAGGGTGCACAACACAAAGGGATATGTTTTCATAGAAAGTTAATTGCTTTCTAGTTTAATAGGTTAATAATCTACATTGTTCATGTTTCATGAGTTAGATTAGAGTTCATGTTGATGATTACAAGTTCAGAATGAATGAGCCAAATTTATGCCCTAACTGGATTAATTTTGTGCTTGCAGCCCAAGTTCTGGATCTTTAGCATGTCTGGATCCCAAAGGCTAAGGATTCTTTGTTCTCTATCATATTACCGGATATAACATTGACAGAACTCTGCATTTTGTAAGTTCAAGCAACATATTGAACTCTGCATTTTGTAAGTTCAAGCAATATATTTGTCATTGTATTACTGCACCTTTTTTTTTACAATTATGTTTACCATTGTATAGATACCACCAGATGGAGAGTCTGCTGTGATTCAATTACACGCTGAGGTTCTACCGGAAATATGGCAGATTTTGTGGCATATGTTACTGCTAACAAAACTATATAAGTATTAAATTGTACATACATCACTGTCCTCTTACAGTGAACATATGCTAGCAACTACCAAGGAAACAGGGTCTTGTTGATCTAGATCCGTTGCACTGCTTTATTCTTATGTATTTGCAAAATCTGGTCATGCATATACAACTTGCATGAGCGATGTATTGTGTATCAAAATATCTAATCCATCACATATATATAGTTAAGGAGTAGATCTACGTAAAGGACACGTGGATTGGCAGAGTATAAAGCAAGCATCCAATTAGATAAAAAAAACCTCTTGTAACGGGGGATCCACGGGGGATCCTTGGCTAGCCATCTTGAAGGGAAGCACTGAGTAAACTTTTATGGTCGTTCCTTTTGATCAGCCTCGTGTCGAACGGCCTCTTGTGTTGATCCTCTCCTCGTTTAATTTGTCTCTTTCTAAGTCCTCAACAATATTTCTACTGGCAACAAAGATTTAATTTATAGATGGTAGTCTAGCTAGACGACCAGAGATTATTTATAGATGATAGCCAAGCCGTATTCAATACGTAATAGGTTCCCACAAGCCGTATTCGTCTCGAATTGAGGGAGACCATATCTACGACGTTTTAGACCGAACCATCTTTTATATGTTCAATCCTGAGATAGGAATTCTGATACGAAACGAAATTCTGATACCAAACGTAGTATACCAGATGTGCGACGTTTCAAATCAAAACCGCCTTTTATGACTGCGACGCTCGTCCCGAACCAACCGTGGTTTACCATTATCGTCAGAACAGGCGGTTGTTAAATACAAAGCGTCGCAAAAAATCATACCACATAAGAACCAACCGTGGTTTACCGTTGTCGTCGGAATAGGCGGTTGTTAAATACAAAGCGTCACAAAACATCGTACCACATAAGACGGTTTTCAAGTGGGAACCGACTCTTTACCATATGCGACGGTTCTACTACAAAGCCGTCGCTAACACAATAGGATTATAAGACGGTCGTTACTAAACTGCCTCTTGTTATCGACGACGCCCAATAAAAGATGCTTTTGGAACTAGTAGGCTAAAACCGTCGTAAAATGAGTGTCTTATATTAGCTCTTATATTAGCGAACCTGTAGTAGTGGCATGCCATCCTGATGTAGAAAACTGTGTTGATCTCATGTCTGAGGATCAAACATTATCATTGTATGAAATCACCTATGACACATTATATCCTCAAACAATGTTTCACAAAGCGGGTCAGTCCGATACCATGTACTCCTACATGTATATCCACATGATTGTATTGATATCACATATCCATAGCCTGCAAAACATAACTATCACAACAATCCATGTGCTTGATTATATCTATATCTATTATTGGTGTTCCAGCCAATAAACAAAATCAAGGGACAACTTTATAATGATGTCATTATGTATTACAGAGTTTTACAACCAAGTTGTACTATAAACAAAATCAAGGGACAACTTTATAATGATGTCATTATGTATTACAGAGTTTTCCAACCAAGTCGTACTTGATGATCTATAACATGAGATCATTAATGGAACCACACAAGCATAACATATTACAATCATCTTCATGATTGGCCTTTATGGCATATTTCTTACAATCTCCCACTTGCACTAGAGCCAATCATGCATGTATCTAATATCCATTGATCTAGTATACGCCTCGTGCTTTGCTTGCGGGAGAGGCTTTGTCAACGGATCTGCCACATTAGCTTCCATTGCTACTTTGCATATCTTGACATCACCTCTATTAACAATCTCTCGAATAAGGTGATATCGCCGCAGTATGTGTTTGAATTTTTTGGTGTGCCCTCGGTTTTTTAGATTGCTCAATGGCTCCATTGTTATCACAATAGAGATCCACTGGGCTCTCAGCATTAGGAACTACACCTAGTTCAATGATGAACTTTCTTATCCAAACAACCTCCTTTCTTTGCTTCCGGCGACAATATACTAACTTCGTTGTAGAGTGCGCAGCGGTGATACTTTGAACTCTTCCAGCAAATCGCTCCTCCGTTGAGGCAGAACACAAATCCAGATTGCGATCTTGAGTCATCCTTATCGGTTTGGAAGCTTGAATCGGTGTAACCATTTACAGCGAGCTCTTCCTCACCACCATAGATAAGGAACATCCTTAGTTCTTCTCAAGTACTTAAGGATATTTTTGACTGCTGTCCAATGACTCTCACCGGGGTCTGCTTGATATCAACTTGTTATGCTTATGGCATAAGAAATATTTGGGCGTGTACATATCATGGCGTACATGATGGATCCAATAGCAGAAGCATATGGAACCACACTCATGTGATCTCGCTCATCCTGTGTCATAGGACGCTGAGTCTTGCAGAGATTTATACCAGGTGATAAGGGCGAGAATCCTTTCTTGGAATCCTGCATGCTGAACCTCTTTAGCACCTTGTCAATATATGTACTTTGGCATAATTCAATTAACCTTCTCGATCTATCTCTATAGATCGTGATGCCTAAAATATAGGCTGCTTCGCCCAAATCTTTCATCAAAAATCTTATTTTCAATGATGCCTTAATTAATTCAAGCATAGGAATATCATTTCCGATTAACAATATGTCGTCCACATATAGAACCAGAAATGTTAGTGCTCTCCCATTTGCCTTCTTATAAAGACAGGGTTCTTCTTCATTTTTGATGAATCCAAACTTTTTGATAACTTCATCAAAACAAAGATTCCAACTCCGTGATGCTTGCTTCAATCCATAAATGGATTTTTGAAGCTTGCATACTTTCCCAGCATTTGTAGGATGGACAAAACCTTCAGGCTGTATCATGTACACGTCCTCGCTGAGCTTTCTATTAAGGAAGGAGGTTTTGACATCCATTTGCCATATTTCATAATCGAAATATGCTGAAATTGCTAGGATGATCCGAATTGACTTAAACATCGCAACAGGTGAAAAGGTTTCATCAAAGTCAATACCATGAATTTGTCTGAACCCTTTAGCCACCAGTTGGGCTTTATGGATGTGAACTCTTCCATCCACGTCAATTTTCCTTTTGAATACGCATTTATTCTCGATGGCTTTCACGCCATCTGGTAAGTCAACCAAGTTCCAAAATTGATTATCTTCATGGAATTCATCTCGGATCTCATGGCTTCGAGTCATTTTTCGGAGTTCGGGCTTTCCATCGCTTCTTGAAAAGTGGCAGGGTCATTGTCATCTAATAATGACGTGTTAGGTTTGTGACATACCCTTTCTGATCTCTGTGGGGCTAGTGTTTCAATAACAGGTTCTGTAACTGTTTGCAGATTTTCCTGAGGTTCCTCAGGGTTAGAAGAAGACTGAGGTACATCTTGAATTTCTTCAAAGTGCACTGAGCTCCCACTAACTCTTTTGGAAAGAAACTCCTTTTATAAGAAGACACCACTACGAGCAACAAACACTTTGTTCTCATGCCGATTATAAAAGTAATACCCTTTGGTTTCCCTAGGGTAGCCTAAGAAGATGCACTTCTCAGATTTCGGAGTGAGCTTATCAGACGTCAAACGTTTTACATAAGCTTCGCAACCCCAAATCTTTAAAAAATATAAACTAGGTTGCTCCCAGTCCATATCTCATATGGTGCATTTTCTGTTGTTTTTGATGGTGTCCTGTTCAAAATAAACACAGTTGTTTCTAGAGCGTATCCCCAAAAATACAATGGAAGATCTGTTTGGCTCATCATAGACCGAACCATGTCCAACAAGGTTCTGTTTCTCCCCTCTGATATCCTGTTCCATTGAGGCGTACCGGGTGGAGTCAATTATGCAACGATTCCATATTTTTTAAGATGATCACCAAACTCTTGGCTCAAATATTCACCTCCATGATCAGATCATAGAAATTTAATTGTCTTGCCAATATGATTCTGTACTTCGTTCTAAAATTTTTTAAACTTTTCAAATGATTCAGACTTATGTCTCATCAAGTAGACATAACCATAACGACTGAGGTCATCAGTAAATGTTATGAAGTACTGAAAACCATTTCTGGCCACTGTACTCATTGGTCCACATAAATCTGTACGTATTAGTTTCAATAAGTCTTTTGCTCTCTCACCAACACCAGCAAAAGATGCTTTGGTCATTTTTCCCAATAAACAAGATTCGCACGTCTCATAAGATTCAAAACCAAATAAGCTTAGAAGTCCATCTTTATGGAGCTTCATTATGCGCTTCTCATTTATTTGACCCAAGCGACAGTGCCATAAGAAAGTGGGATTCAAATCATTTACTTTAGCTTTCTTGGTAACTATGTTATAGATTGGTACTTGGAGATTCAAACAATATAGTCCATTCTGTAATGGAGCATCGCCATAAAATATATCATTCAGCTAAAATGAACAACATTTGTTCTTGACTCTGAATTAAAAATTCTCCATATCCAAACATGGAACAGTGATGATATTTTTATTTATGGCAGGTACGTAGTAACATTTACTCAACTCCAATACCATACCGGAAGGTAAAGTTAACACATAAGTTCCTACAGCTATGGCAACAACTCTTGCTCCATTGTCTACGCCAAACTGAACTCCTCCTTTTGCCAATATCCTACTTCCTTCGAGCACCTGCATATTTGAAAAAATATGAGCTCCTGCACCGGTATCTAATACCCATGCATTAGAAGGACAACTGGCTATGTTAACTTCTATAACATAAATACCTGAAGTGGAAATCGAACTTCCCTTCTTGTTTTTCTCTTCTAGGTATTTTGGGCAGTTCCTCTTCCAATGACCAACTTCTTGGCAGTGGAAACAGGTCGCGCTGGAAGTGGGGCCAGGCTTAGACATTTTAGCTTTATGACCACTGCTAGGGCTCCTAGCTTTAGCATGATCATTGCCCTTTGCCTTTCCCTTCTTCTTAAAGCGCTTTCCTTTCTATACCAGCAAGACATCTGATGTCTCTTTCTTGATATTCTGCTCAGCTGTCTTTAGCATCCCATGCAGTTCAGTGAGCGACTTCTCCAAGCCATTCATGTTATATTTCATTATGAATGGACCATAATAGGGTGACAAGGACTGAAGTATAATATCAGTGGCTAGATCCCGGTTATATGGAAATCCCAACCTTTCCAAATTCTCAATGTAACCAATCATCTTGATTACATGGGTACTAACCGCGATACCTTCTGCCATTTTGCACTCATGCAATGCCTTTGTCATTTCATACCTTTCAACATGCGCCTGTACTTGAAATAAATTTATCAAATGCATGACCATGTCATATGCCGTTATGTTCTCAAACTACTTCTGAAGCTCCGAGTTTAAGGTGGCTAGCATGAGACACATGACATCCACTGCATCATCAGAATGCTTCTTGTAAGCATCCTTTTTTGCACATGATGCATTCGCAGCTGGCACAGGAGGAATAGGATTCTCTAGAACATATTCCTTCCTTTCCTGCTTGAGAACAATTCTCAAGTTGCGGATCTAATCAATAAAATTGGTTCAATTTAGTTTCTCCTTCTCAAGGATAGATCGCAATGTGAAGCTGGATGACGACCTATTCGCCATACTCTACAACATACAAATATGCAAAAAATATAAGAGATATGTTTATGCTTATTATTTTCATCATATGAAAATAAACATTGCTATACATTTACAAAACAGTGTCCCAAATGTACGGCATTTCCAAGATCCATATTTCGCCATGTCCAAGTAAGTTATGGCATCACGGCTCAGACAAGGCTATTTAGGTAAGCAAACATTTTGCTAATTACATCTCGTGTAATTCTTAGTTGATAGCAAGACATCTCATGTAATCCTACCAACTCGATGCCCAGAGTCTAAAACTGTTTTGATAGCCCTCCTAAGTCAAATCAACTCCTAAGTCCGTAAGTGTCCGGCACTCACATCTGCCTGATTAAGATAATCGGTGACACCTTGCTTTGGCAATCCCATCAGCCGATAATCGAGACAGTGAACAGAATTGACAAGGCATCATCCAACTCAGTTCCAAACGGGACAAGGTGATCAGAACGTTTCTAATCATAATGCATATGCTATCATATAGTTGTCATGGCAACATGCATAGAACATGATATACATGAAATCATGAAAACATGTATAACAACTTATACAAGAGATATATAAACAGGATAGAGGCTAAAAGTAGCATGATCAAATCAAGCCATAACTATCCATAAAAAGACAAAACCATGCTGATCATATCAACAAAAGCAAACACCTGCATAAATCTCATATATGCATCGCTAATCCAGAACTAATGCTATACAAGAGATAATATAAACAGGATAGAGACTAAAAAAGCATGATCAAATCAAGCCATAACTATCCATAAAAAGACAAAACCATGCTGATCATATCAACAAAAGCAAACACCTGTATAAATCTCATATATTCATCGCTAATCCAGAACTAATGCAATACGATCTGCTCTGATACCACTGCTAGGGAATGGCTAGGGTAAGACCCATGCGTTTCAAAAATTTCATTCCCTCCCCCAAGATCATCGCATGCATTAGAACCAAGATTAGTTATCACACAAAAGCTTATAAACACGTACCATGGTCCTGGAGAATCAGGATGAAGCTTCGGAGATGGATTTACTCGTAGCCTTCAACTCCTGGTTCTCGCAGCGGAGGGATACCCGTCAGACCTTTCACAGCAAAGTAGCTGTGTCCTTTAGGTATCCACACAAACAGGCCTTCGGCTTCGTGCGTCAGTGTGCTAGCACTAGATTACACGACCCTCATGACTTTTCTGGAACATGTGCAACTCTTACGCCCTTTTTCTTTTTCCTCTCTTTCCTTCTCTCTTCTTCTCCTTTCTCTTTTTCTCATTATCTTTCTTGAACCATGACCATCTATCTATAAGCAAAACACTTTGTAGCTCAATTGCCCAGATCTGCATTGTAGCACGATCTGGTTACTCTGTTGATGACATGAACCTTGTTCATCAAGAGGTTCTGCGATCTTTGCTTATTTGCGATTCTAATACATTCAACCTTTGCTCTGATGTTTTCATCTTGCTTCTGATGTTTTTCGGCTTTTCAGAAACAACCAGAAATAACTAGATACCTCGTTCAATCGCATTGAACATACATCACGAGTGAAGGTTTCACAAACCTGCCTAAACCTTATTCTATGTGTGTGACCCTGTAGGTTCATGCAATGTTGACAGTAAATCAAAATCTCTTTTCGATGTACAAGTTGCAAGCGGCTTCTAGCAAAACATTGCGACTACTCAAATTACATGAAGGTCGGCGATCCGATGAACCTCTCAATGATCAAATGTTGATCCTTTCGTCTCTATTGATATATTGACTTAACCCAAGGTCGAGATATGTCATCCTTGTGCTGTTAAGCCCTTTTACTCGATTTTCTAAAATAGACTAAACCTTATCGATCGATCAACTCCTTGATCACTCAGGCATGGCCATGCACATCTTTCAGTCTATTTCATCGAGCAGCCCAAGATACCGTTTTTCTCTGAACGAGGAGGACGACTCCCATCTTGATCAATCACTTCCCTCTGCGTGATTCAAAACATACTCGAGTAAAGCCCTTATTGTTATCCAGTTACGAAATAACTTTAGGCAATATCAAAGCATGCCATCCTCATGTAGGAAACTGTGTGTGATGCTATACTGGGCTGGCGACCTAGCCCAGCCCAGCACCACCCCTGGCTTTAAGAAAGCAGCGGATGAGGATGTTAATCCTCATCTCTTGCTCAATCTGCTTGCTTCCTCTGCTGCTCTGACTAGCTCGTCACCGACGCCGTGGTCGTCGTCGCCGTTGCCGTCCAACCGTCGGGCTGCCCAGGTTGGTCTCGTCTTCGTCCTCCTCTCCCGCCATGCCTGCTCTGCCCTTGCTCCCTCTGCTGCTCTGTCCCGCTCGTCACCGTTGTCGTGTGTGCGTCGCCGTCGCCGTGCCGTTGGCCACTGCCGCCGACCAGCTCGCCACCAAGCCGAGCCACCTCCTCCCCTCTGCTGCACCCTGCTGCCTAGTCCTAGCCGGCCAACAAAAGGAAGGAAAGGCTGGAGGAGAGGAGCAAGGAAGGACGCCGGCCAGGAAAGAAGAGCAGGAAGAAGGAGAAGAAGGTAGAAGAAAAGAAGAAGAAGAGGAGAGGGAGAAGAAAAGGCTAGGGTTTCACCTCACCAAGATTTGGGGAAAAATGTCTACGGTGATTATTGTTCTGTGATTTAACTCCTTTATGCGATGATTAAAATGAGGTTTGGGGAAGATTTCAAAGCCCTAATGTGAAAATTCATAATTAGGTGCTAAGACGAGTTATGCAGCAACTTGTGACTTTAAATCGAGGTGTTTATGTTCAGAATTGGAGCCTGGTCAAATTGTATGAATTGTAGCTTATGTTTCTAGCTTTCCATAGAGTTGTAGAACGTACAAATCGGATGAACGGTTTGGGAGATATGGCCATTCTCGTGCTGCTGTCCAGATTTGGTTCAAGGGAACAATTTAATTTATGCTAAGGCTAATGTGATTTATCTAATGACTAATCCTAGCACTAAAAGGTATGATAAATGTGGGCTTAGTCTTGTACGGCCTAGAAATGCTTAGAAATGGTTGGTTAAGGATTATACGCCTAAGGTCGAAATAGATGTGATGCTTTGCTATGGTGTCAATGTGGTTAAGTCGGATGTTTGTTGTGTACGTGGTTTTGCCTCGGGATCGGCTTCGACATCCCACCCTTCTGCCTCCTCTGGTAACAGAGGCAAGTACATACTAATATGAAGACATGTGTAGTTGATGTTTAATTTGTCTGTCCTCTAATTGATTGTTTGAGCTGAGTTTGGATTGGCATGTTAGAATTTATAATGAGAAACGTTATGAATTGTTATGTTATGAATCTTACACATTTTTAGTATTAAGTTAATGTTCAAGTACTTGACATTAGAGGAGCTATGTGGAAAGGGGGTCCAACTGCATGCATTTGCATCGCATTATGCACCATGAACATGACATACATGATGGTCTACCTCGGGTAGACAAGAATGCCTACTTATGTAGGCCTCTCCAGATAAACCTGGAGAGTATGATGGTGGGCATCAGCCAATGTCCACCTTGCTTTACCGATAAAAGCTATGAGATGAGATGAGCATGTAGAATTTTTTATGGGCATGCACATGGCATGAGCATGAGTATGGGTTTGTTTGCTATTACTTTAACTCTTCAGGAGATACCCATCAGTCAGATTAAATATGAACCGTTCATTTCTCATTTTATTATGTACCTGCCGAGTCTTGGACTCATGCTTGCTTCTTTATGTTTTTCCTTTTAGGTGAGCCGTGACGATGACATGCATTGGAAAAGGTGTAGCAGCACTTTTGACACCTTTGATCACCATATTTAAAACCTTGGACACCTTAATATATTAAGTTAACTTGGTGGTCAAAGTCCTTTAAAATGTTATGTAATGCTCATGTGAATAGACGACTGTATGTAATTTACGGTTTGCATGGTTATGGATTGCTCTTTAGTTATATCAAGGTAGATTTGGTGTGTTGTGCTTGATCCTAAGTTCTGGGATGAGAGATGCTTAAAGATTACATTTATGTCATGATGTTACTATCTGCTTTATGACTGTGTATGGATGTCCAGTTTTTAGGCAAAATGCTGCCAAAATTTTGAATGATATATATGATGTTTGTAACATTCTGGGCCTAGGAAAGTGCCGGGGTGTTACACTGTGTTGATCTCAGGTCTGAGGATCAAACATTATCATTATATGAAATCACATATGACACATTATATCCTCAAAAGGTGTTTTACAAAGCAGATCAGTCCGATACCATGTACTCCTACATGTGTATCCACATGATTGTGTTGATATCACATATCCATAGTCTGCAAAACATGACTATCACAACAATCCATGTGCTTGATTATATCCATATCTATTATTAGTGTTCCAGCCAATAAACAAAATCAAGGGACAACTTTATAATAATGTCATCATGTATTACAAAATTTTACAACCAAATCGTACTTGATGATCTATAACATGAGATTATTAATGAAACCACACAAGCATAACATTTTACAATCATCTTTATGATTGGCCTCTAGGACATATTTCTTACATTATTATCACGTAATCATCATACCCTCTCCCCTTTTACAGTAATTGGACGTATTTGTAACGTTCATTTCTTAACAAACATCGATCCAAATGTGCAATGTCAAAGGCATGCCAGCGTACACAACGATCTACGCCAAATGTCACGTGGATGCAATCGTAGGGTTAAGGTCCATGTGTGTTATGATGCGCGTGGCTATCGTTTTCGATCTAAAGCAGCCGAGGCAGCTCAACCCAATACAACTATGGTGAATAGCTACGTCGTGAGTTATGTGAAGGATCCGTCAGATGGAGGGGACATAGAGTACTATGGAATCATCGAGAAGATAGTCGAAATTTTGTTCGAAGCCGGCAACAATGATCTCTCGCTCGTTCTCGTTGCACTTGGTTCTGTCCAATCCGTGGGGTGCGACGGACTCCAGCTCTACGCCTGGTTGAGATTGAACATAAAAAACTGTATACGAGGAAAGACATTTGGATTCTTCCTGAACAAGTCAAACTCGTGTTTTATCTCCCGTATGACCACCCCTCGTTCCATAAGTATTGGATTGTTCATAAGTGTCTCCCGCCTGGTAGACTGTTAGGCCTAACAGATGACGATTATGATACTCACCCAAGTGTTGAACCGTTACAAGAAGAAGAATTACTAGGAGAGCTGCAGGTTCATATTGGCGATGGGCTTGATAAACTTGTGGGCGTCGTACTTCCATCAAGGCCGGAGGAGAACGTGAATGCGGGTGAGGTGGATGAGCAGGAGGAGGAAGAAGCAAAAGATTTTTAGGTTCATAAATATGCATTTTACAATACTTGATTTATTGTTCCGTACTGCACAATTCATTATTTATTACACAATTCTAACGTAATAATTCTTTGTTAAATCTTGATGGTGGGGGTTTGAAAAAATTTGGTTTGGTAAGGCTAAAATGATTTTTGGTGGAAGGGGTAAGGAGAGTGGGCCTACTAGACCTTGCTACTCATCGGAGGAGGACGAGCCCGAGTTGGCCAACTCAAGGGAGGAGGAGGACGAGGAGGGTGGTTCTAGGGGGGGAGGAGGAGGAGGCTGGTTCTGGGGAGGAGAAATGGTGTAACATCCTTATTTTCAGAAATTAAAAAAAAATCATTTGCTTCATGCATAGCATTGCATTAAAATTCTTTTGAAATAAAATATCTTTAATTGAAATGAGTATGTTAATGGTTTAATAAAAACTTTAAAATTAATTGAGTGTTTTGCAAAGATGCTATAAAATGATTTTGTTTTCAAAGGAGAAAAATCAGAAATAAAAATAAATTATTTTAAAGAAAAACCCTTCCCCTCCTCCTTGGTCCCACTTGTCATTCTCTCTACCTCACCCTCTCTCTCTTCCCTCCTCTCTCTGTTCAATCTCTCTCTCTGTTCTTCACACAGAGTTTCCCTCCTTCACTCCTTAACCCACCATCTCCCTCCACTACCTTAATTAAGTCATAAACCCCTAATGACTTCAGTTTCGGCTCATTAGCAGGTGTTAATCGCCACTAATTCCCTCCCTTCATCTCCCTTCCAGTTACAAAAACCCCAACCCGAGCCTCCTCTTCCTCCTTTTTCTCCTTCATCAATTCGGCTCGGGTAAGCCACCTTTGCGCAATTCCTTCGAAGACTTCCTTCATCTCAGTCCCTCTAACCCGTTTTCGGTCTCGCATTCGAAGGATCCTCGCCGGAGAGTTGGAATCGCGCCGCCGCGGCCGTGGAGGTCTTCTCGCGCACCGCCACTACCTCAACTCCAATTCGTCAACGATTTCCGGTAATTCCCCGTCCTTCTTCCTCTTAGAGTACCCCTAGGACTAGGTTAGGGTTTTCCCTCGGTCAATTCGACCAGAGGCTCGCCGTGGGCGCCCATTGGCCTTCGTCTTCTTCCATGACGGCCACGTCGCCGAGCCGCGCCGCCCATTTCCGTGCCGAGCCACCCCATGTGCTCCTCGAGCCGCCATGATTTACCCACCCCGCCACCTGTTTACGCCGCCGGACGGCCAGGCCATGCGCGCCATGAGATGCCGCCCTCGCGTCGCTGCCCTCGCCATGACCCTACCTTCCCGCGCCAACCTGCCTGCAGGTTCTCCTAGTTCCTTCCTCTTTTCCCCTCGGCGCCGCCGCCATTGCCGTCGTCCCCATCGCCGCCGCCCGAGCCGCTGCCACCGCTCTCCCTTTCCGTGCATTGCTTTGTCTTGCAGGGCCGTCTGTCGGCCGCCCGCCGGCGCAAGCCGCGAACCACCAGTGAGCCGCCTCGCCGGGCCGTCCGCCGCTTCAAGCACCAGCGCATGGGCGCCGTCTGGCGTCCGCGCTGCTAGGCGAGCGAACCCATGACCTCCGTGCGTGGGCACTTGCTTGCCTGCTTCTTGCCTCCCTCACGCTGAACTGGCTGTCGTATGCGCCTCCGCATGGGCGCCCATGCCTCGTTGCCTCACTTTGGCCGTCGCGCTTATGCCAGCCGCCTGCCCGATCTTGGCGTGGCGCTGTGGCGCGTCCTTGGGCCGAGCCCATCGGGCGGTTTCTAAATTCCTTTCTAATTTTTCTTATGCAATAAAATTGTTAAATTTATATATTTAGTAATAGATGTCCAAAAATCATCAAATAAATTTTAGAATGTTTGTAAAAATGTGTTCTACATTTCAGTACATTTTTAGGATTTTTTGAGCATAATTAATTTTCTGCTTAATTGGTAAATTGATAAAATGCTTAAAGTTGGTATCTAGATAAATTAGTTTCCACAAAATTTCAAATAAATTTAGTTTTGACCAGATAGCATAATTTGCCATTTTGTGATATTTAGCATGAGCATGAGCATACATGTCACCCCATATTTTTATTTTGAGCATTCGCGTATATTGAGGTTAAATTCATTGTTAGGGACTAGCGACGTTAGCCCCGTGATCAACCCCGCGGAAGATCTTCATGAGAGTGCTGATCAAGGCAAGTGCTGAAATTCTCTACCTATGTTTATAAAAGATTTTTCTAGAATTGTTGACTTGCATGTTATGTAAGAAAAATAGAAAAATGCTAGTTGGAAACCATAGTTAAAACCCCATTTATCATTACCTTATTAAACTTGAACCTTGCTGCCTTAGGACTAAATATTTAATCTTTGAATATTGCCATCCCTTGAATTAGGTTTTAATCATAATAGCTATGCTTAGTTGCAATCATATTAAATTGGATACATGATGATAATATCAAATGCTTGTTTTACATGGATTTTAAAGGACAGTTGGTACTGTCATGTTTGCAAATGGGTGTAGTCGGGATAGTGGGAGCTATCGGGTAAAAATGTTTCATAAAACCTGATCGGGGTGGATGGTTGCAAGGTTGGTGCAACAAACACGAGACTTGGACCCTGTGTGGGAACCACCCTGGTCCCTAAGGACCGATTTCTTGAGGTAGACGAGCTAAGTACAATAGTGCGACCATGTGTACCTATATGGGCGGGCCCTGGTTGAGTATCCCTCGAACTCCTGGCTTTGGCATTCCAGTTGGTGGAGTAGACAGTTGGTGCTGTTCTATCGGCGCAAGAGGGGCATTGCAGTGGAAACCTTAGCGGGAATGCCTTAACTAGGAGGACGTCGGAAAAAAGCCTTGTGGTGATCATTTTTCCCTGGGTGCATCCTCGGGAAGAACCACCTCGCATGAGTAAAGCGTGCAACCTCTGTAGAGTGTAAAACTATCATGATAGCCGTACCCACGGTCAAGGGCGGACGACGAGGAGCTGCCTCATGGTACTTCTTACCTTTTTGTTTTCAAAATGGTGTTTTAAAGGAAAACCACTGTCGTCGTCGTGTGTTTTGTTTTCTCTCCTCACGGTGGGTGCCGTGATCGATGAGGGTATTGCACGGTGGGCACCGTGAGTAGCCAGGTCGGGCAAAACCGGTTGAGGCCGGAATTTCAAATGGAACAATTCAAATATTTGTTTTTCTCTCAACTCTTTTCAACTGTTTTACAAAATCTTAGGCAAACTTGCAAAACCGGCTTTATGCAAAAGATCCGTATCCTTCCCTTGTAAACTTTAGTTGCATTTAGTTAGCCTTGCTTGTTGAGTATAATGTATACTCACCCTCGCCTTTATGCGGGGCTGCTCATTCCAACGAGCAGGTCTGGATCAGCACTGCCCCTACCCCGACGAGGAGCTATACCAGGACGAGGACTTCGATGAAGGTATCCAAGATGAAGGCTACCCCGACGAGGAGCTATACCTGGTGTTTTAATGGTTTTTATGAACTTGATGTTTTTTCTGTCAGTGTTTTATTCGTTCTTGGATGTTTCTCCCTCCCTTAGAGTTCTTTCCTCCCTGTCAGATGGTGAACACCAGGAGTGGTTCGTCACCAAGCGAGAATCCGCCGCCGGTGGCGACAAACCGAATCAGCAAGTTTCACCCCCTGCCATCCAGCCACGAGTTGCTCAAGATAACCAGAATTTGCCACCACCACCACCTTTTCCACCTCAGTATGAGCAGTTGATGGCCATGCACCTGCAAGCTTTCCAAGCCATTGCCAACAATCTGAACAACCTTGTTGTCGATCCCCCTGACAACGGCGGCGACCCTGATCAGTTTGGAGAATTTATGAGGACCAGGCCATAAATTTTTGCTAGATCTCATGAGCCTTTGGTAGCCCTGGATTGGTTGAAATAGATGGAGAGGAAGTCAGCCATTGCTCAGTGCACGGATGCAGAGCGTGTTAGCTTTGCAGGTCACCAGTTGCAGGGTGACGCTGCCATTTGGTGGGAGAACTTTCGTGCCTCTCATCCAAATGCTGAAGCTATCACATGGGCAGAGTTTTATCAGGCTTTCAAGGACACACATGTCCCAAAAGGTATTATGGAAATGAAGAGGCGAGAGCTCCACCGTCTTCAGCAAGGAAACATGTCCATCACGGAATACCTGCATAAGTTCAACCATCTTGCTCGTTATGCAACCACTGATGTGGCCGAAGAAGCTGATAAGATCTGGAAATTTATGGAAGGCATGGATCCGGATATTAAGGCACTCCTTGCTTCCAATGATTATGCCTCATTTCAGCAAATGGTTAATAAGGCCTTGGTGCAAGAAAATATACAGAAGCAGCGCAATGAGAAGCACAAGAGAAAGATGGCGCATCTTCAGCAAGGGTCTAGCTGTGATACTATCTAGGAAAAAAAATAGAGGGGGCCGGCCAGGCCCAATTGGCCCAGCCGGCCACTGCCTAATTAGCCACCGAAGAGGAGGCTTCTAGAGGATAGGTTGCTGCCTCTCTCCTAATTCTTGGTCTCACTTCCTCTCTCTAGAACCCTCACTCCTTATCAGAGAAGCAACCGCCGTCGGCCTGCCTCATAGAACCTCACATGACCTTCCTCTCCTCTCCACACCGAATCACCCTGCGCCTCCACCCATTGGTTGCCAGCCACCTCTGCCGGCGCCACCACCATAACCGCCTCTCCATCCCTCTGTCTTGCTTGCGCCAAGCCATCACTGCCCCCCAAGCATTGCTGTGTAGTCCAATCTCCACCACGCCATCGCCATCGCTGTCCCAAGCACCTCGCGCCTCCATCTCACCGTCGCGCCGCCATCTGGCTGCCGCCGCCCGTCACCTGCGTTAAATCCTGTGCCTCCTCACTCACCGCCAATGCCGCCGACCTCCTCATTTCGGCGCCGAATTGCAACAGCTTCTGAAGAAGCGTCATTGTCACCAAGTCTTCTTGTACTGCTAGGAGAAGAAGGAAGGAAGAAGGGAAGGTTGGCGCCAAGGAAAGGGAAGAAGTCTTCTTAACCCGAGGAACAAGAAGAGGGAAGGAGAAGGGCCGGCCTGAGAAGGAGGAAGAGGAAGGGAAGAGAAGCTAGGGTTTTGGGCTTCACATTTGGGGGTAATGCAATCTTTTCCAATAATTCCTGCTAATTCGCTTTCCAACAACATGGTATATGATTGTTTATGTGCTTGCATCATTTTGCATTCATGTGCATGGGCCAAGTCGGTGAATGGTCATATAACTAGTCCGGAGTGCCTTGGCCAGGTCGGTGAGAAAGCCATATGACCATGACTTGGGACCCTAAGTCCTACGGGAGTAGGCACTTCACGGGAGTGGAGCACTCCACGGGAGTGGAGATTATGTTTGGACCCGTATGAAAAAGGACAGGGCAATAAGGGTGTCATCGACGGGTGAACCCTTGCTATACCGGTATATGATACAGAGAAGATGTGCATCCTGCATTGCATTGCATTTATGGATTTGTGTTTGTATATGGATGATACGTGTGTATGGCACTTATGGATACATGTTGGGAAATGGTTGACCTGTGTTAATGATTGTGCTTCAATGTCATTAATATGACGTTTTTATTTCCATATGCTCCTTTGTTTAGTTATGCATTTATGTTCCTTTGATAAATATGTGCTTACTGAGTCTTGGACTCACTCTTGTTTCTTTGTTTTTTTTAGGTAGCCAGGGATGATGGCATGCGCGGGCGAGTAGTTTCACTCACATACTTGCACCACTCACACCGAAATACTACTAACTACATAACCTAGAATAAATAAATCAGTGCCTTGAACATTTATTATCCTGTTATATAAATGTATATGTATGTGAGTTAGTATTATGGTGGTGCAGTCTTATGTTGTTGCCCCTCCATACCTAAGAAGGAACCAGGTGTGGAAAACATGGGCCCTGGGTATCCGAAGATATACTACAAGATGTATCACCTCCTTGGGCCGAGTCAATTGGGTCTTCTAGAAGGCAGGCTTGGAGGATGGTGCGGCTCGGCACGATCTACAAGAAAACGGATTCGTTCCCTACTCGAATACATGGATATAGGCGTAGCCGGGTCGATTATATCTGTATCTTCCATACACGGATTAGGGATTCTATCTGTAACCCGATCCCCTACACTATATAAAGGGGGTCCGGGGCCCCTAGTTCGACATCCAACCCCACATGTTGCAATCATCATCATCATCCACCATAATACAATCCACGAGCACAGGAGTAGGGTATTACCTCCCGAGGGCCGAACTCAGTATAATTTGACTCCTGTGCTACCATCGTAGTTGTGATCTTTCGCATTGCCCCTAAAATACATTACCGACCCAAATTGTCGACAGTTGGCGCGCCAAGGTAGGGGCTAGCGTCACGATCAACTACATCGACTTCGATGGCTTCAATTGGCGGATTCGTCTTCACCTACGCTCCCGGCCAAGGCTTCATCTTCGGGAATCTCGGCTTCATCGCCGGCGACTTCGAAGAGCTTCGGTTGTGTTAGCTGAACTTTGTTCGGTCCACGCATTACCGGGGGAGATGGTACGCGACTCCGACCGAGCCTCACCACTTTGGGATCTCTTCCCTGGATTCCGATCCAGAGGAGATCTGATCTGATGATGGTGATTCCAACTGGCCTACCGCTGGGTTTCCCTTCAGTTACGGTCGGGATCCACCGCTTCTCTCTTCGCCAGCCCTTCATGTTGACGAAGCATCGAGTGGCGACGACTCTGGCGAGATCGTTCTCGAGATCGATCGGGGTCACAATCCCTCGATTGTGGTCCGCCCGTTCGGTTTGGAAACTTCGGCCGTTTTCCATCGGATAACATGCTGGCTTTTCCAATCCGAGCTAAGGAGAGGGACACGACACATACACACTGGGACGAGCTTTCTAAGCCAAGACTTAGGGACAGCTCTAGCCAGGCCAAATTCCCGAGTGGTTATGCTATTGGATTTGGTCAATTAATTTGAAAGTTTCAGCAGATTCGTTCTACGAAACTTCGATCGGACCCCTTGTGACGAGAGATCCTGCACGTGAGGTGGGAGTTATAATCACTCCCATCGACGAGCCAACGAATCGGGATAGGTTGAGCCTTTCCTTCTCGGAATCCGAGTCGGAAGAGAGCGTCAATGGGTTCCCCGACTTCCGCGGCGTCTACATCTTTGGGCGGCCAAGCCTCGGATCGGCGGCGCCCTTGGAGGCGAGCGAACCAAACCGCTGGCGGAGAAGACTTGCGCGACCAATTACGCGGTCGTGCGAGGGAAGTCCGAGAGGAACTGCTTCAAGTCCGTATGGGAGATCACTCGGTCTTCCATACGCCACAGTAGAACATCCTCGCTTGTAAGACCCTCCTGGATAATGTTGGCCCTTTACTTGGAGAGAACAACCCCGCAACGCCGATCATGGAATAAATCAAGGCCATGGTGGCGGCAGCGTCCAAACACTCGGGATCAACCGCCAACTTCGGCGAAGCGGATCGCTCTGAGTAGTACTCGGCGCGATCGGCACCTGTAATCGCGGGCAAAATGCCCGCCGGAGTGCAAGCCGAGACCTTCGCCTCGACATCGAAGCCCGGCGCAAGGAGCGAGACGAAGATCGGCGCCGTACTCCGCCGCGTCGAAACCCTCTCCAGTGATCTCCTTCCCCCGGGGCAGGATTGATCGACCGGATCAAGGCATTCACTCCCCGACTCCGTCAAGTAAACTGGCCCGAGGGGTTCAACCCTGAAGGCATTGTGAAATTTGATGGAGAACGAGACCCCGAGGCTTGGTTGCAGATTTATTCTTTGGCAATCAAGGCCGCGGGTGGAGGATACGACGTGATGGCAAATTATTTGCCCGTCATGTTAACCCGTCCGGCTCAGAATTGGCTCGCGGGCCTTCCAGAGAACTTGATCGATTCCTGGGGAGAGCTCTACGACCAGTTCGTTGCCAATTTCCAGGACACTTACGAGAAGCCTGGACCCAATGGGACCTTTATCAGATTCACTAGAAAAAAGATGAGTCGTTAAGGGATTTCATTCGGCGTTTTACCAAAAAGAAGAACACAATCCGGGAGATCTCAGAAACGGTCATCGTCGCAGATTTCCAAAAAGGAGTTCGCGACCCCGATCTAATCAAGAAGATGTCTCGGAAGCCTCCGACTACCATCAAGGAGATGTTCGCCTTGGCGGATCGATATGCTACCGCCTCGGATGCTCTCGCTGAGCGTCAAGAGGATCACCCAAGCAAGCACGAAAGCAAGAAGGACTGGCCCGAATCGTCCTCCAAGAAGGACAAGAAGCGCAAGGGTGAAGAGATGGTAGCGGTCGCAGATCAAGGACGGCTAAGGCCGCCTCGACCCGCTGACTACAATAAAGTCATGGAGGCGCCGTGTCCTTTCCATCCAAACGGGAAGCATGCGGCCAAGAACTGCAACATCTTGAAGAAGTTCGCTGAGGATCACAACAATGACACTCTGAGAGATGCCAAGCAAGATGACAAGCGCAACCCTCCTGAGGGCGACGCTTACCAAGAAACCGAGCGAGAGCTCAACTACATATTCGGGGGATCAGATGCATATGAGTTCAAGCATAAGCAAAAGCTTACTGATCGGGAAATCAATGCAGCTATTCCGGTGACCCCCGGGTATCTCCGGTGGTCCGAAATTTCGATCATATTTGATCGCTCGGATCACCAGATCCGTCCCTTGCCGGAAGATATCCACTCATTACGGATCACGTAGTGCAGGCGTTCGATTGCGCAAGGTCTGATCGATGGCGGGAGTGGATTGAATATCCTTTTCGCTAAGACTCTGGGTGAGATGCAGATCCCAAGAACGGCGCTCCAGCAGACAGACGCGCCGTTTCATGGTATAATTCCGGGAACCTCATCGGTGCCAATAGGGAAAATCGCTCTTCCTGTCACTTTTGGAACTCGGGATAATTACCGGACGGAAAACCTCAGTTTTGAGGTGGCCGATTTCGAGACTGCATATCATGCGATCTTGGGAAGGCCGGGCTTGGCCAAGTTCATGGCTGTCCCACACTATACCTATCTGGTTATGAAGATGTCAGGTCCGCGGGGCGTAATCGCGGTCCATGGAGACGTCAAGTTTTCCCATCTCCTCGTTAGGGAAAATTGCGACTTCGCCCAGTCCATCGAGACAGCAGCTGAGTTGGACAAGATCCGGCAGGCGGCCACCACCCTCCGCGTCGAGGGCGTTCTACCAAACAAGAAGCCAACTAGGTCAGGCATCAGGCCTGGCAAAGATGATGAGTAAAGAGGCGCCTGGCGTTCTTCCGCAAGTAGATCAGAACGTCTTCACATCACTCAGCGATACGCCCGGGGGCTCGCCTGGTTAAAGGAACTTCAAGCAGTCGCGTCGGTGCTATACCTAACGGATATTGTAATCCATGTTTACAATTAAATAAAGATAAGTTTTCGCTCACATTGTCTTAACGCTTATGCAATTCAGTTTCTGACTTGCTACTTATTTGTATGTCAATTAAGTAGTAAGTCGGGGCTACCTAATTAGGTGCTAATCGCGCCTAATCTTTTATCTAACTCGGCTTACTACCTCGAAGCTAGTAAGTCGAGGGCTACACCTAATTAGGTGCAGTCTGCGCCTAACCAATACCTAATCTTTTTTTTCTCTTTTTAGTCTATGACGAAGCCTAGCATATGTCTTTCCAAGTAACAAAGGAACGAAGTCTATTCGGGCCAGAGCCATGACTTAAGTGGAGAAAAGATGGTTAGCATATGCCATGTCAAAAATGGAAGTCATATACATGGATAATTTATGAATTCCTATATTTTTACAGGAAATCTAATTCTAAGTTGTCCAAAAGGCACTCGGCGATCGGCTTCACTTCCTCGACCAGTGCCATCGCCTCCTCTTCCAAGCAGGCGAAGCCATCCTTGACGGCGTCAAGATCGATTCGAGGATAGCGCGACTTCACGATTCCCAGCACTTGACTGGAACTCGTCAGGCCGATTTCCCTGAGCCGCACCTTTAGTTGCTTGGGGGCTTCGGTCCACCTCTGGATCAGCTCGGCCCGAGAGCTTGGCTCGACTTCGCCAGCATAGAGTTGGCATCGAGTGGGTTCCACCGCCACTAAAAGCTCATCATATCGCACTTGCGCAATCTTGGCGTTCTCTTGAAGAACGTCATACTGCGCTAGCGTCTTCCTCCTATGCTCTATCAAAGAACAGGGAATGCACTATTACATAACCGAGTAAACATTGGGGGTTCAGAGTCGGTCGGGTTTGGGGGCTTACCCTCCAACTCGGCGACGGCTTTTGCCTCCGACTTCTCCAGGGCCAGCTTCTCCGCTTGAAGCCTGCCGATCGTGGCGTCGCGTGCTGCACATGATGTGGGGCACAATGTCATCCAGTCACACGCAAGACAAGCAAATTCTGACTCAGGTCAGGGTACTTACACCGGAGGGAGCCCACAAGGTCGAACTTTTCATCCTGCAGCTCCTTAATCCGGGCCTACAGCTCTCGGCGCTCCTTGGCTGCCTCAGTCCAGACCCCGATGACCTCCCCTTCTACAGATTTAATCCGTTCTATTTGGGGGAGGAAGTAATTGAGGAGCTTGGTTTTCCTCTTTGAGTAACCACCAAGTTCCAACAAAGACGAAGGATGGTCACCATCCTAACTTGAGAAAAAGAAAATTTACTCCACAAATCAAAAAGCTTACCCGAGCCATTCGGCCACACTCGGCGGCATACTCGAAGAAGACTTTCCTCATCTCTTCCTCGGCCTAAATCGTCAACAAGGGCCAGTTCGGCCTCGTCCCTCCAACCGCAGAGAGCTTTGGCTCGATTTCCTTTGGGGAGGTGGGGGTCAAGGAGGATCTCCTCTACCATTAGCTCGGCCCCCGCCCCTCGGTGACGGACTCGGGTCGAGGTCAGGCAGCGTAGCACCTCCCGACCCCGGTTCCCGACGCTGCTCTGGCTTCTTTGGTAGGGCACCGATCGGCCGATCTGGAGGAGCCCCGACTCGGCTTGGCGAGGCTCGACACTGGGCTCGGTCGGGCGACTTGATCGGAACCTCTAGATGGTTTCTGAAATAGGGAATATTTCGGTCAGAGAAAATGCAGAGGAGGACCGTCGGAGGGTGGCAGAGTTGAGTTTACCGGTTGATGGTCTTAATCTTGATGTCGGCGCCCTTTCGAGAGGAAGCCCCGCTCGAAGAGGCGTCGGGTGGGCCTCTCGGCCTAGCCTTAGGGGTTGAATTCTTTCCCCCCTTTGGCGTCGTACTACCGCCTGTCCTTGGGGGGTGAGTCCCCTGACTACACCCGGAAGCCGAAGTTGGTTGGCCCGTTCCCTCTTTGGGAGCCTCACCCACCTTTGGCCCCGAGCCATGGGCGTCCTCCGACAATGGGACATTTTCCTCCATTAAGGGCCGGGCCCTTGCCTTTCTTGGCGGTAGGGGTGTCTTCGAGTTCTCCTGGCGCTTCTCGCCCTTGTTGGCGAGAACATCGAGAGTCGGGGCATGGACACGAAGCCCGCTGACTCTACATAGGAGCACGGCATCCCCAAATAAGCTTCAACAACAGGATTGCCCGGTGTTCAACACAAGCCAAAAAAAAAAGTATACTCGAATCTTACCTCGGGAGGTGGATAGTTAAGGGAGAAGCTCCTGGGACTCCCTGGATTTGAAAAAATAGTTCCGGGAGGGAAGAACTCGGAAAGTCGATCAATGGCCCGGTGTACTCGAACCCGATCCTGATCCTCTCCTTGAGTGGCTGCACACGGCGTTTCGTGAAGGAAACAAATTATAGCAACGGTCACCCTCTTCTTTGAGATGTTGGATCGGTAGAGTAACTCGGTCACTGATCCATTTCGAGAGGAAAGAGGGGAGAGTTCAAGAGGAGGAAGCTCGGGGCTTTCTCCCATCAAAACAAGGAAGACTGGGGGGAGGATTGGAACAGTAGAACCAATCCTGATGCCACCCCTTCAAAGAAGTCCGAAGCGGCAAGGCGAAATACCCCTTCTTGAGGCCGCTCCGGAGTTGGAATCCGGCCCCGCCAACAGTCTTAGGGGCATTGTCGGTGGGGTAGGCCTTCAAGAAGAAGAGATGGCGGAAAAGGGCGAAATGGGGAGCGATCCCCAGAAAAGCCTCACAAAGATGAACAAAAATCGAAAGTTGAAGGATGGAATTGGGATTCAAATGGAAAAGCTCAATCCCATAATGATGGAGCAAATTGCGAAGAAAGGAGGATGCGGGGAGTCCGAACCCGCGGGAGAAGAAGGATTCGAAGACAACAATCTCCTCTTGATGAGGAGTGGGGGAGGATTCACCTGCGGCGGCGCGCCAATCAATGAGTTCCGGCGTCGGAAGAACGCCGGCGTCAACAAGGGCTTGCAGCCGCTCGTCGATGGTGTTTGAGGTTGCCCAGTCCCCTGCCATTGGAATGTGGCGAATCTGAAGCTTGGCGACGGCGGCGGCGCTAGAATTGCTTGGAGGCGGTGGAAGCACGAAAACCCTAGCGGAGGATTTCGGGGAAGTGAACGGTTTGGGCGCATAGTGTAAGCGTACCGGTTCAAACTCCCAGGTTGGCTTCACTTAAAAGGAAGTGGGCAACATTTCGTTTCCGTGCAAGGCGGGAAGGAAGTGAAGCCCTAAAATTATCGTTTCAAGACTTGGGCACTGATTTAAGTCCTCGAGGACATGCTCTATAAGGGCCGTGAGCTGTACTCAACTTACTCAGGTACAGATGTCACTCGGGTCAGCTTAGTTGGGAAAATAGCATGCCCCTTGTTGGGCTCATTTCCAGTCTTCGATTCGAGGATTGGGCGCTTCCCAAAGTCGCGACCCAGCTTTTGATGTGCCCCCTGGGGATGGTAGTCGGTTTGGCTTTTTAGCCAAACCGCGCATCAGAAGTTCTTCAAAATTGTCCCGGTGGCATATCTCCGGATCGTTTGTCATCAAGACGAGCACCACTTGGGCAAAATTAACTCAGCTCTTGGCGTACCTCTTGGGGTCAATGGCTGGTCCGATTTTATAATCGGATTAGGCGTCAAAGAGTTACCTCTTCAGTTGGGTCTCAGTGGCACATCTCCGGATCGTTTGTTGTCAAGACAAATACCACTAGGACGACCTCAACTTGGAGGCGGGCGTATTCCCTTGGGGATCACTAGCTTGACTTCGCACTAGTCGGGTCAGGGCGCCTGAATACCCTACGCAAGATGTGGCATATCCCATGTTGGATCGAATGTCGAGCTCTGCAAGCCAGGCTTGAATGCTATAAGTTGTAACAGGGAGGATAAAGCTGGGTGGCACTGCACACTTGGCAAAATCCACTTTTCTGGTATGCCTCTCTGTGGGGCCATTAGCCAGCATTCCGATCCGTCGGGCTGGGTGCCAGGCATCTCTAATAAACTTGAGAATTTTTCTCGAGTTCTTTACAATGATGTTGTTTGATCGGCGAGTTACTCGTGCGGCACTCCATCGGCCATTTAAGAGTGGCGTCACTCGGGTAACATCTGAAGGATCGCGGTGAGCCGGATCTAGACAACCCGATCCCGAAGCACTTTCGAGACTCTTGTGCAAAACATGGGCCCTGGGTATCCGAAGATATACTACAGGATGTACCACCTCCTTGAGCCGAGTCAATTGGGCCTTCCAGAAGGCAGGCTTGGAGGATAGTGCGGCCCGGCATGATCTACAAGGAAACGGATTCGTTTCCTACTCGAATACATGGATATAGGCGTAGCCGGATCGGTTATATCTGTATCTTCCATACACAGATTAGGGATTCTATCTGTAACCCGATCCCCTACACTATATAAAGGGGGTCCGGGGCCCCTAGTTCGACATCCAATCCCACATCTTACAATCATCATCATCATCCACCATAATACAATCCACGAGCACAGGAGTAGGTATTACCTCCCTCCGAGGGCCCGAACCTGTATAATTTCGGCTCCCTGTGCTACCATCGTAGTTGTGATCTTTCGCATCGCCCCCTAAAATACATTGCCGACATAAATCGTCGATACCAGGTAAGTAAGGTCGGCTGTTGGCCTTTGGGTTAGATTGGACAGTTGTGTTTTGGATAGAATGTGGATGGATGAACTTGTGGTATTGTGGGTTGTTGTTCATTATAGTTGGTATGATGGATATGGTGTGAAATATACATATGAACTGTGTTTCCTTGTCTGCTGAGTGGATATTCATAATTTAGGGGAGGTACTGCCGAAATTTTATAGAAATAGGGGCTTGGTAACATCTTGGGCTTAGTAGGAGCCGGGGTGTTACAGTTGGTATCAGAGCAGGTTGTAGGTCCTTTAGGGAATGAAATAAGATTTAACTGTTAGGTTAGAAAAGAAAGTAAGATTGAATTAGCATAAAATCGACAAATAACCAAAAGACCTGACACACTGTGCACCATAGGATGGGTAGGGGACTGCGTTGTATTCATGCTTGTAAAGTTGATGATATCAATAGTTATGCTTTGGTGATACTATGTAATAACATAATCTCTGAGTTTGATGCTACGCTTATTTGCTTAAAGAGACATGATTATGCTATGGCGCTGACTATTCCTTGTTTCGTCTGTGACTCTGGTGTTATAGAGTATGCAGTTAAGAGGTTTTAGTGCTCTTGTAGTGTGGGGTCAGTTTGTCACCCTATTGATGTTTTAGATTTATAGAGATTGTGTTAGCTTTTGCTATTTGTGTTGAGCTCACTATGTTGTTATAGGAATTATTTTTCAGTGTAGTGGTATTGCTCCTCAGATAGTGTGTAAGAATTCCAAGGAAACTCGTGTCTCCACTTCTTTCCTTGTCAAATTAGTTCAGGATGTTAACTTCTACCACCTCAGATTTTGGTTCATTAGGTTTCTAGCTGTATTTGTTGCTTAATTTAATGAGGCTATTGCCACCATTTTAGGGTGGTGCGAGTCAATCGGGTCTGGTTTAACGAAGACTTTTGGTGGATCGACACTTTTAGTAGATAGGGAATCTAGTAAGACCGGGGTAGTTGGAGACTCATCGCTGATTCTGTAATGAACGACTTCCTCACTGTCGAGATTCATGCTTGTATCATTGATCTTGCTAGATCATTTGGATTATATTTTGATTTTTCATGGGACAAAACTGTAAGGTTTTTGTTATGCCTGATGCTTGGCACCTTTGTCTAGTATGGTAGTGATACTTGGGTTGTGAGCGTGCTGGTTAATTCCTTGACCCATAAGTGGTGAAGTTTGGAGATGCCCCGCCTATATTTGTTATTGTCTTTAATAATAAGTGTTTGCCAGCCGATTTATTTGTGTTTGAATTCTTCCCTTATGAATTTCCCTTTTGTGAATAAGAGGCTTGTCTTAAGTGTGGTTTTGAGTGAGATGCTGGACAAGCTATATGGGGGTCGACCTCGGACTTTTTGTCCGTGCCCATATAGTCTTTCCATGGTCTTAATCTGTGTTATCCTGATTTATACCCCGAATAAGCTGTATAATACGAGTAACTCATGGCCTGATCACCCATGATGGTTACCCGTACTATTCACTCCGATTATGATTTGAGTACAATTATTTTGGATGCTCTCTTTTGGAAGTTACTCTTAATGGGATGATTATTAGGTGAAATATAAATAAATGTATGGATGGCAATGGTTGTATCTAGCATTCCCTTGTACAATCCTTCAGTGTGGATTTCTCTGGAGCTTAGTTTGATTCTATGGAAAAAAAAAACTGTGATAGTGCTCATATATTCCAAGTAAATGAATCTTTAGCCTAGCCATAGAAGCTAGCATCATGATGGAAGTGGTTACACATCGTTTAACGTATTCACATGATGGTCTGTTAGTTTATGGCTGGATTTAATGGATATGTTGTTTTGTGGTCATTTTTCTTTGACATTGGAAGTTGAAACAATGAAGCAGTGGAATTAATTTGGCATACCCTCATACTATGTTGAGAATTGCGTGATTGTTAGATGATATTTTACTACAAGGGGATAATGAGATGGCATGATTACTAGATAGTATTTGGTCATAACGGGATTGCATGAATGGTATATAATAAATTGACATTGATGTTAAATTAGTTAAGGGAATTTGTATTGCTGCCTAGGTATCATTTAAAAAGGGATTTCTGTGAATAGCTAAATTATTTGTTCTTGCATAAAAACATTACTCGAATGTTGGATGGTGCATGATTGTGTTTGTGTGGCAATTCCTTTAAGGGATAATGTTTCTAGGGTTTAAAAGCTGGGAAAGGGATATTAGTGACTAGAGCCTAAGATTTAGCAGCTGTGGATTTCTATTAAGGTTTCACCTTGTGTTGAATTGATTTTTGTAGCAACTGAAAAATACAAAAAATAATAATAAAATTATTACATTATTGGAACTTGGTGTGACCAATAACCAACCATGATCAAGGTTGTTTGGCTAAGCTTGCATATTTAGAATTGCTTTAAAAGAAAAAAAAACAAAAGAAGAAGAAGAACAAAGCTTATTAACGATGTTATTGGCAGGGTAAAATAGTTTTCAAGGACAAGAAAAAAAAAGCATAATAATAATGCGGTGCTTCAAAGGATCTAAGGTTTACTGAATAACCAAATTAGCATGGTTAAGTAATGTTCGGAGTGCTATAAATTAATCTAGTTAATTATGCTTGAACGATGGAGAAGATTTGATGAGACTAAATTCCATTATCAAAATTGTTTAGCTATTGGTGTTGCAGTGGCTAGACTTGTAGCTTTTGTACTTCTAACAATTAGGGAGATTTAATGATAGTGCTTTCTGTGGAGTTCCTATGGCAATGCATCTTGATCCGTGTACCAGGAGTGCTATCTAGAAATAGAATGAAAGTAATTATAGAGTTTTGTTCTCTCTTCTGGAATAGACTAAACAAAGAAGTACCAGTGTAACGTGTGGTTCGTTACGGATTTAGATAGCATTTTTTTTTACGAGGAAATCCTATGATTTAGTTCTGTTTGGGTTGCGGTTCTTATGGTTGAATCTTGAGAAAATTATAGTGCTTCCCAAAACTAGTTGCTGGACTTGATGTTTGATTGATTTAGTCTATATTGATTTGGTTTGCAAGATTGATTGAATGAAGTTAGTTCATAATAGAGGGTAACATCTCATAGTAATTTGTTATAAAAAAATAATAATAATAATAAAAAAGGGCTTGCATAAGCTATCTTTATGATAAACAGTTTTATTACCAGGTGGTATTTCTGTAATTTCCTGTGTGACAAAGGAAATAGATTCTTTGTGTTGGGGCATGTCACTTGGAAAAAAAAATGGTAGGGATCTGTTGACTTAGTCTTGTTAGCAAAGTTAAGCCGGGAGTATTCTATTGTCTTGGCATTTTTAGGCCCTCTTATGTGGGTACCCTTAGTGATACATGTTTTGTTTTTCTTCAAAGATTAATTTTACTCTTATACTAAAAATGGATTGGAGGCTTAAGGCAACGTTAGAATTGTTCACCCATTGGTAGGGTTTTTATCGAGGTGCGTCTTTTGTGGATTCTAGAGGTGTCCTTGTATGTCCTAGACCTGGAACACTAAAGTATGCTCAGGGCTTTGGTTGTAACATAACGAGCATCGTATAGAAAGTAGTAATTTGGGGTTACCGTGGGGTTGAATTAAGGTTCAAGGGTTCAGTTCTCATTTCAGTATCCATCTAGCTTAGGGAGCTAGAATTCGAGGACGAATTCTTTTAAGGGAGGAGAATGTGATACTATCTAGAAAAAAAAATAGAGGGGGCCGGCCAGGCCCAATTGGCCTAGCCGGCCACTGCCTAATTAGCCACCGAAGAGGAGGCTTCTAGAGGATAGGTTGCTGCCTCTCTCCTAATTCTTGGTCTCTCTTCCTCTCTCTAGAACCCTCACTCCATATCAGAGAAGCAACCGCCGTCGGCCTGCCTCCTGGAACCTCACCGCAGCCTTCCTCTCCTTTCCACACCGAATCACCCCTGCGCCTCCACCCGCTGGCCGCCGCGCCACCTCCCGCCGGTGCGCCACCACCCGCCACCGCCTCTCCATTCCTCTGTCTTGCTTGCAGCCGCGCGCCGTCTAATCTCCACCACGCCATCGGCCGTCGCTGTGCCAAGCACCTCGCGCCTCCATCTCACCGTCGCGCCGCCATCTGCTGGCCGCCGCCCCGTCACCCGGCGTTGCGTCCTGTAGCCGCCGCTCCTCACCGCCCAGCAATGCCGCCGACCTCCTCAGCTCGGCGCCACCTGCAACCAGCCCCCCCAGCAGCGTCGCCGTCACCAAGTGCTACGCCGGCTAGGGAGAAGAAGGAAGGGAAGAAGGGGAAGGTCGGCGCCAAGGAAAGGGGAAGGGGGAGTGCTGCCGGCCCAGAGAACAAGAAGAGGGGAAGGAGAAGGGCCGGCCTAAGAAGGAGGAAGAGGAAGGGAAGAGAAGCTAGGGTTTTGGGCTTCACATTTGGGGGTAACGCAATCCTTTCCAATAATTCCTGCTAATTCGCTTTCCGGCTGTGTTAATTGAGTAGTATTGAGGGGATTTAGGGACCCTAGCCCGAAACTCTCCGATTTGGGGATCAAATCGCATAGGCAGGGGGCTTGCGACCTAATTTCGCAGTATTTAGATCGAGATTTTGAAGAAAGTGATATTGTAAGAATCGTAGCTTTCATTTTTTTTTATCTCTCCATAGAGTGCTAGGACGCAGGAATCTGCCAAGTGGTTTAGGATGTATGGCCTTCGCAAACCAGCTGTTTTCGGATTTGGTTGGGTCATAGTTTCGGACTGTCACAGCAGCAGCTTGGAAGCATGATTAGGGGCAGTTTGGTCGGGGTTCAGAGCGAACTCATATTTTGGAAATCATAGTTTGTGCCTTTATCTTTTCATAGAGTCCTAGAATGCGTTGTTTGGCTAAGCGGTTTGGAAATAACGGCCGTTGCAAGCCGGCTGTTCGGAAATTCCAGATTTCTGGATTTCCGGGCGAATGTCATAGTATCGGGTGATCCTAGAGTCGGGGATTGGGGGGATTAGACGTAATTATTATTCTTTTGTTATCGTAACCATGTGTTAAGTTATACTGTGGGCCTTGATGGGATTTAGGAGATGTCGCCACCTCGGGATTAGGAACCGTAAGGTTGAAATTCGAGTTAGACGATGGAAACGCATATATTGGTAGGATGAGGCTTATATAGACGAGCTGCTTATGGTTAGAATCAGAGTTCGATCATGTTATAAGAAAGGTAGATTATGTGTCTAGATTTTCATAGGATCCTAGAGCGCGTGTTATGGATATTCAGCTTGAGAGATATGGCCTTTAGAATGCTGCTGTCAGATTAAGTCGCGATGGGATTTTTAAATACGCTAATGACAATTTGGCCTAGATAATGGCTAATTGAGATAATATATGAGATGAGAATCAAAGAGGGGTTTAATCTTAACTAACTAAGAAATATTTAGGTAATAATTTGGTTATGGCTTAAGGTTACTTGGTACGAAGTTGATCCAACTATTGAGTAATCAGTAAATAATATGGCGAACGGATGGTCAAACCTTATATGGCCTAGAAAGGTAGGATTAAATGGTGTGTGATATGAATATGTTAGGTAATATCGGAAGGTTTGGGAAATTTAGAAAGGCTAGACTGCTTGATGCTTAGTATTGCTATTGTATGGTTGTGAATATGGTATGCTTGGCATGTAGGCGGAGTTGCTTTGGGTCGGAGCCGTCTGCGCATCTATTGGCTTCGTTCGGTAAAAAGGCAAGTGCATATTTATTCAAAGCGACATAGCTTGGTTTATCTTTTTACTGTAAAATTTCTTTATAACGCATAGAAATAACAATGCATATAACTAGAGGATGGACTATAATATGCTAAAATACAATGACAACATGGTATATGATTGTTTATGTGCTTGCATCATTTTGTATTCATGTGCATGGGCCAAGTCGGTGAATGGTCATATGACTAGTCCGGAGTGCCTTGGCCAGGTCGGTGAGAAAGCCATATGACCATGACTTGGAACCCTAAGTCCTACGGAAGTAGGCACTCCACGGGAGTGGAGATTATGTTTGGACCCCGTATGAAAAAGGGCGGGGCAATAAGGGTGTCATCGACGGGTGAACCCTTGCTATACCGGTATATGCTACAGAGAAGAGGTGCATCCTGCATTGCATTGCATTTATGGATTTGTGTTCGTATATGGATGATACGTGTGTATGACACTTATGGATACATGTTGGGAAATGGTTGACTTGTGTTAATGATTGTGCTTCAATGTCATTAATATGACGTTTTTATTTCCATACGCTCCTTTGTTTAGTTATGCATTTATGTTCCTTTGATAAAATATGTGCTTGCTGGACTCACTCTTGTTTCTTTGTTTTTTTTTTAGGTAGCCAGGGACGATGGCATGCGCGGGCAGGTAGTTTCACTCACATACTTGCACCACTCACACCGAAATACTACTAACTACATAACCTAGAATAAATAAATCAGTGCCTTGAACTTTTACTATCCTGTTGTATAAATGTATATGTATGTGAGTTAGTATTATGGTGGTGCAGTCTTATGTTGTTGCCCCTCCATACCTAAGAAGGAACCAGGTAAGTAAGGTCGACTGTTGGCCTTTGGGTTAGATTGGACAGTTGTGTTTTGGATAGAATGTGGATGGATGAACTTGTGGTATTGTGGGTTGTTGTTCATTATAGATGGTATGATGGATATGGTGTGAAATATACATATGAACTGTGTTTCCTTGTCTGCTGAGTGGATGTTCATAATTTAGGGGAGGTGCTGCCGAAATTTTATAGAAATAGGGGCTTGGTAACATCTTGGGCTCGATAGGGCCGGTGTTACACTAGCGATTCAGACCCGTTTCTCAAGATGCCGACCAAGCGAGCCGCCACCGCAGAGTGTTCCTAGGACCCAGCACATCAACAGCGTCAAGTGCCCTAGACACCTCGTTAGGCACCAGCTACTCAGCCACCGCAGAACACCAACAACCCTGGAGTGCAGTGTTTTACTTGTCACCAGTGGGGGCACTGTGCCAGTAAATGCCCTCAGAAGAAACCTGTGGCACCAGTTCCATTTAACTTGGGATCTGCTGCCCGGACTCCTGCTTCAGGTCGAGGTCGTCTAGCGCCTCAGACACCAAAAACACCATCCGCTGGAAGGGGCCAGGTTAACCATGTCACTGCAGAAGAGGCACATCAGGCTCCAGATGTGGTACTGGGTAAGTTTCTTGTAAATTCAGTACCATCAACAGTCTTATTTGATTCCCATGCATTACATTCATTTATTTCAAAGAATTTTGTGGAATCAAATAACTAGAATATAACCAGTCTTAAGACTCCCATGATTATCCAGTCACCGGGATGCTCTATGAGGACCAATAAAGTATGTCCTCGTTTGGAAATAGAAGTAAATGGAGTAAAGTTCCTAGCAAACCTTATTGTTTTGGAATCCCAAGGAATAGAAGTGATTCTAGGCATGGATTGGCTAACCAAGTATCAGGGTCAGATCGACTGTGCCAACCGCGCCATTTCCTTGGTTAATGGTGAAGGAGTATCAGTTAAGTTTAAATCTGATCTTGCATCCAGAGCTTCAAGCACCCTGAACAAGTTAATTGGAATAGTGTTGGATTCAGTCCCCATTACAAAGGAGTTTTCAGATGTTTTCCCCGATGATTTGTCGGGCATGCCACCGGACAGGGACATTGAATTCATCATTGAGTTAGTTCCTGGATCAGCGCCGATTGCCCAGAGACCCTACCGGTTGTCCGCTAATCTCCTAGCAGAAATGAAGAAGCAGTTGGAAGAGTTGGAAGCCAAAGGATTTATCCGACCCAGTTCGTCACCGTGGGGAGCCCCAATGATCTTTGTTAAAAAGAATGATAAGACCTTGAGGATGTGTATGGATTATAGGTCCTTGAATGAAGTGACTATCAAGAACAAGTATCCCTTGCCTCGGATTGATGATTTGTTTGATCAACTTAAGGGAGCTCGTGTATTTTCTAAAATTGACTTGAGGTCAAGGTACCATCAGATAAAGATAAGAAAAGGAGATATACCCAAGACAGCCTTCACAACTCGTTATGGTCTATACGAGTTTACAATAATGTTCTTTGGACTAACCAATGCCCCTGCCTACTTTATGAACCTGATGAATAAAGTATTCATGGAGTATTTGGATAAATTTGTGGTTGTTTTTATTGATGAC
This sequence comes from Olyra latifolia, assembly GCA_036346145.1. NCBI lineage: Eukaryota > Viridiplantae > Streptophyta > Magnoliopsida > Poales > Poaceae > Olyra > Olyra latifolia. Next base: position 55,254,110 of record CM070530.1, read on the forward strand.
ATCCTGATTTATTCCCGGAATGAAGAAGAGCATGCAGAACATTTGAGGTTAGTGTTGGAAAAGCTTTGAGAACACTAGCTCTTTGCCAAGTTCAGCAAATGTGAATTTTGGTTGAAGGAAGTTGCATTCCTAGGTCATGTTGTTTCAGCTAGTGGAGTTGCAGTGTACCCTAGGAAAGTTCAAGATGTTTTGGATTGGCCAACCCCCAAGACAGTGACTAAGGTCCAAGCTTTTCTTGGTATGGCAGAATACTATCGGAGGTTTATTGAAGATTTTTCTCGGATAGCCAAGCCGCTTACCCAATTGTTGAAGAAGGACTATAAGTTTGTTTGGGCCTTGACTTGTGAGCGCGATTTTCAAGAACTCAAAAGCGGTGACGACGTACCTGTGTTGACTTTGCCAGATGTCCATAAAGACTTCGAAATTTACTGTGACGCTTCCAAGCTAGGACTTGGATGTGTTTTGATGCAGGAAGGAAGAGTTGTAGCCTATGCCTCAAGACAGCTGAAGCCCCATGAGGTCAATTATCCAACGCATGATTTGGAATTAGCTGCTGTGGTTCATGCCTTAAAGATTTGGAGGCATTATTTGATCAGAAATAGAACAAATATTTATACCGATCACAAAAGTCTGAAGTACATATTTACTCAGCCAAACTTAAATATGAGACAAAGAAGGTGGTTGAATTGACAAAAGACTATGATGTTGGAATACATTATCACCCGGGCAAAGCAAATGTTGTAGCAGACGCTCTAAGCCGGAAGAGTTATAGCAACAATCAGTTGTTGTTGAAAAATCAGCCAGCCCGGCTCGAAGAGTTTGAGAAATTGAATTTGGAGTTGGTGGAACAAGGTTTTGTCAACATGCTAGAGTTGCAGCTGTCTTTGCCAGGTCAGATCCGAGCAGCTCAGCAAGAAGATGAAGAGGTCTCAAAGATAAAGGAAAGGTTAGCTAAGGGAAAAGCTCCCGGATTTTCAGTAGACCCTGAAGGAGTTCTCTGGTTTGGAAAGAGGATCTTTGTCCCAAACAAGAAAGAATTGAAAGAGATTATTTTGAAAGAAGCTCATGACACCAAGCTGTCCATACACCCAGGATGTACCAAGATGTACTCGGATCTTAAGGGATCTTATTGGTGGACAGGTCTGAAGCGTGATATTGCAGAATTTGTAGCTCTTTGCGACACTTGCCAACGAGTCAAAGCAGAGCATCAGAGACCCGCAGGTTTGCTACAACCGCTAAAGGTTCCTGAATGGAAATGGAAGGAAATTGGAATGGATTTCATTGTTGGTCTGCCGAGACCGCAATCAGGCCACGATTCTATTTGGGTAATTGTGGACCGCTTGACCAAGTCAGCGTGTTTTATTCCAGTGAAGACAACTTATTCTGAAGATAAGTTAGCAGAGCTATACCTGGTGAGAATAGTTTGTCTCCACGGAGTTCCAAAGAAGATTGTGTCTGATAGAGGAACCCAGTTTACTTCCAAGTTTTGGGAAAAATTTGCACGCTTTATTGGGAACCAATTTGAACTTGATTCAAAGATATCATCCGCAAAAACGAGCGGCCAAACCGAAAGAGTTAACCAAGTACTAGAATACATGCTTCGGGCTTGTGAGGTTGTTAATGCCAAAAATTGGGACCAGCATTTGCCGTATGCAGAATTTTCATACAACAATAGCTATCAGGCCAGTCTGCAGATGTCACCGTTTGAGGCTCTATATGGTCGGAAGTGCCGGACACCCCTCTACTGGAACGAGACTAGTGAAAACATGGTTTTCGGACCCAATCTTCTAAAAGAAGCTGATGAACAAGTCCGACTGATTCAACAAAGGCTGAAGACAGCCCAATCGCGGCAAAAGAGTTATGCTGATCACCGCCGCAGGGATCTAGCCTTCGCAGAAGGAGATTATGTGTACTTGAAGGTTTCACCAATGAAGGGTGTGCGACGTTTCCGAGTCAGTGGGAAGTTGGCACCTCGTTATATTGGACCTTTCAAGGTTTTGGCCGAAAGAGGACAAGTAGCCTATCAGTTGGAGTTGCCTGCGCAACTGTCAGATGTCCACGATGTTTTCCACGTCTCCCAGCTAAGAAAATGTTTAAGAGTGCCAGAAGAGCAGATGCCATTAAAACAGCTAGAGTTGCAGCAGGATCTGTCTTACAAGGAGTACCTAGTTAAGATTCTGGATGAAGCCGTTCATCAGACCCGGAACCGAGTGATCAAATTGTGTAAAGTTCAGTGGAGTAACCATTGAGGAAGAGGCAACTTGGGAACGTGAAGAGGATTTAAGGGCAGAGTTTCCAGACTTGTTTCCCAAATCTTCAGAATCTCGGGGACGAGATTCCTCTTAGGGGGAGGTTTGTAACATTCTCATTTTCAAAAATTAAAAAAAAATCATTTGCATCATGCATAGCATTGCATTAAAATTCTTTTGAAATAAAATATCTTTAATTGAAATGAGTATGTTAATGGTTTAATAAAAACTTTAAAAATTAATTGAGTGTTTTGCAAAGATGCTATAAAATGATTTTGTTTTCCAAGGAGAAAAATCAGAAATAAAAATAAATTATTTTAAAGAAAAACCCTTCCCCTTCTCCTTGGTCCCACTTGTCATTCTCTCTACCTCACCCTCTCTCTCTTCCCTCTTCTCTCTGTTCAATCTCTCTCTCTGTTCTTCACACAGAGTTTCCCTCCTTCACTCCTTAACCCTCCATCTCCCTTCACTACCTTAATTAAGTCATAAACCCCAAATGACTTCAGTTTCGGCTCATTAGCAGGTGTTAATCGCCACTAATTCCCTTCCTTCATCTCCCTTCCAGTTACAAAAACCCCAACCTGAGCCTCCTCTTCCTCCTTTTTCTCCTTCGTCAATTCGGCTCGGGTAAGCCGCCTTTGCGCAATTCCTTCGAAGATTTCCTTCCTCTCAGTCCCTCTAACCCATTTTCGCTCTCGCATTCGAAGGATCCTCGCCGGAGAGTTGGAATCGCGCTGCCGCGGCCGTGGAGGTCTTCTCGTGCGCCGCCACTGCCTTGACTCCAATTCGTCGATGATTTCCGGTAATTCCCCATCCTTCTTCCTCCTAGAGTACCCCTAGGACTAGGTTAGGGTTTCCCCTCGGTCAATTCGACCGGAGGCTCGCCGTGGAGCGCCGCCGGCGCGCTCGTCTTCTTCCCCGTGGCCGGCCACGTCGCCGAGCCGCGCCGCCCATTTCCGTGCCCAAGGAGCCACCCCATGTGCTCACGAGCCGCCCAGAAGCCTTACCCACCCGTCGCCACTTTTAGCGGCCGACGGACGGGCCGGCGTGTGTGGCGCCACTCTGAATTCACATTCGGCTCAAAGAAGTCATTGCCCTTTTCATTGTCCAAGTGATTGGAAAATAACATACTAGCGCCCAAGAGCAAGCCGAGCATGTTAACTTCAACCCGAGCTTCTTGCAAGACACACGAGCGACCTTCGTTGAAACGAATGTAAACCGGTGCCGGGATATGTGCTCGGCGATGGCTCCCAAGATCAGCTACCATCACACACACATCCTCACAATGATCGATAGCACAACACATACATTTTGGCATAATATTCATCCAACCGGCGACATGAGCTCGCGCCCGAGCAATTAGTTTTAACATAATCGAGTTTTATTGCGAAATACAAGTCTGTTCACCAAAATAGCGAATGAAGAACATCATGATAAACAAAAGACTAGCGTGGTATGCTCCCATTAACCCCATAGGCAACCGATCGAAATTAGAACTCAGCGTGCGCTTAAGCGTCACCGTGCTTTCGGCTTGGTAGTAGTACTCAAGCACAAGGTCGTCTTCACTGAAAATTGCAACACATCGGTTGAGTACGAGATGGTACTCGGCACTAAGAGGTAATGTATATCCTCAATCATGAATATTATGTACTCCAAGGAAGGGCTAGCAAGACTTTTAGCACAATTTGCATTTTCACAAGGCGATATATATGAGTAGGTTGTAAATTGCATTTGAGGAAAAACATTCCAAACAAGAATGCTTGTAGTATCCATCATAATTCATCATCATAAAACCATGGGGCTCTATCCGCCCATGGTCTCTATTCGACCATAATCAAAACACCTTTCGGCTCTATCTCGCCTTGGTCTCTATCCGACCAAACACCACGAGCAACCACAGCTTTCGGAAAGACACACGGCTATCCCACCATGTCTAAAACCAAGACCAACCGAACCATGAGCTAACATCGGTGTCTCGCCTCACAAGTTTTAGGTCATAACAGTGGGCCTTGGTGCTCGAATAGTTCAACACTCTGCAGAGGTGTACGACTTTCCCCACACGACACAGCAAGCCATGCCGAAGCCTCTTAGATGTACATGCCTGTCCATTGGGTTACCCGAGTTGACTTCGTCCACTCCCCACTCCACGAGTGCAGGAGGGAGTCAACCGTTGCAATGGATTTGTCCAAGACCCATCACACCCAAGCACAAGGACGCACCACGGATGGTCCACCCTGCCACCCCACCCTCTAACACAAGTTGCCTCGCTGGTACCCAATGGCGTGAGCATTCACAGAAAATTGGCCAAGTGTTCCCATAATACATGTGTGGTCGTACGTATAGTAACTCGAAGGGATTGGCACCATGTTCGGTCCTTAATTCACTCGAACGGGGCTACGTGTCCGGGATCCATCCTCCCATCATTCCCCTATCACCTGTTCAAGTCCAACTCAGAGCTCACACGTAATCCATCATCATCATCACCAGTATCACATAGTAAATCATTCATAATCGAAGTCGTACGACCAATGAAATCACTCCATCGATCGCTTTACCACGTTGACTCTAAGCATGGCTAAGCTTCCGTTGACTAAACCCAATTAATACTACCCTCTTAGGCTACAAAGGAATAGCGATATCAAACATAGACCACTAAGTAGGAGATAACTAAGTTCTACCCACCAAGTGACATATATGTCTTAACTTAGCATGCAGGCAAGTGTAGAACGTAATTGAAATCATGCATTCATAAATAGAGGATCAATATGGTGAGTCAAATGAGGGGAGTATATGTGCCTTGTTGTCGCTGGTCGGGTGCGGAGCTCCTTGCTCAAGTTCGGGCTCCTCCTAACGTTGGTTCCTAAGGTTCGGTAGCAAGAACATCAAATAAAATTCAAATAAAATATTAAACAAATAGGAACATCAAATATTTTTAGAGATTCAGAAAGTTCATGATCTAATGCAAATTTTGCAAAAAGAATCACCCAAATCCGAGTTCGGATGAGTGAGATAGAGCCATTTGAAGTTTGGGTGCAATACTAGCTCGGGGTCAGAGGAACTAAGTTCGAATTGACCGAGGTAGCTCGGGAATGAGCCTCCTAGCTCGGGAAGGACATTGCCTTAGTCAAGAGTGGGTTTACAAGGTTGGATCTGGCATAGCTTGGTCGGCTAGGACATGGCCAGGGCGGGCTCAACTAGCTCTAGCTCGGGAAAGTCACTTAGCTTCTATATTGCTCAAGACGAGCCACTTTTGGGGTCCTAATAAGCTCGGCTAAGCTCGGGCTTAACATGAAAGTTGTAGGAAATTTCTGGCGCCCAATTTTCATGTAGAACACCTTTTCATCCGAGTTACGGTTAATTTTATAAAATTTATTTACTAGGTCATTGCTCAAAAGAAAGGTCAAACAGTTTTTTTTTGATCTGGGGTTCTAATGCTTGATTTCCACGAGAGAACGACTTAGCCATGAATGCCAAATGTTGAAGAACGAAATGAGAGGGAGTACTGGGTTCTCACCTAGCAAGGAAGGCCTTGCTTAACAATAGAGAGCCCAAAGATGAGGAGATCGAAATGATGGGCGGTATTCTGCTCAGAACTCGATTCAAGAACTCTCCAAATCGTTCCTTGAGGTCCCTTCACTCGAAGCGTGGATCTGCTCCTAGACGTTCCTTAGCTCACATGAACTCTTCTTGGCCATCCCAAGCTTGCATTTGAGGAAAATGACATGCAAGATGAGAAAACAAATAAGAACCTCACTCTTGCTCCAAACAAATGAAGTGGATGAAGAAAGGCAAGAAGAACTCACCCAAATCCTTGTGAACATGCAAGGAGTTGGATGTACTTGAAGCCTAGGAAGTATAGATGTTACTCTGCTCATTTCATGGCACGGATTTGAAGAGGGCATAGATGGGCGAAAAAAATTAGCCTTTGCTATCCCAAAACCGAACAACAAAGAAAAGAAAGAGAAATCCATAGTAAACCTTCGTGCATGTGCTTACCATGGAGTGGAATGGATAGCCAACGATTTTAGCTTTCCAACGATATATAACACCCTATATGGATTCTTGATGGTTTGGGCGGAGATTTGAAAATGGTGGAGGTGGAGATGAAGAACGACTTGTCGTTTCTTCTTCTGTCCGTAACTTGGACGTAGAAAGAATGAGAGTGAGGGCTGGTTGAAATGGGTGGAGAGGGGTTTAAATAGAGGTATACTCTTCCATTGACAAGTGGGTCTAGGTCCCACCTGTAATAGAGAGTCTGCGGGTAAGATTTCGGCTAAGAAAAGCTAAGGTGCAGGGTCACTGCAAAGACCGCCCAAGTCACCATTGGATGGAAGATTCGGCCGACATCACGGAGGGCAAAAAGGAATAAAGAATAGAGGTGGTGGCTGGGTTGTTTGACTAGGTACGAGCTTACTTGAGCTTTTCCAAGCCCGGTTAGGTCTTCTATTGCTCGGTTCAGCCGTTTATAGCTCGGCCAGCTTCCTTCGGACATCTTCTAGCTCGGACTAGTGATAATCAGCTCAGATGGGCAGCAACCAAGCTCGGGTAGAGCTCGGTGAAGTCCGGCATAGTCACTACCTTGCGTGATAGAGCTCGGGTGAACTCTACCTTGCTCGGGCAAGCTACAGCTAGATCGAGTATTTAGAGAACATACCCGTCGGGCTAGGTCTCACTACTCTGGTGGCTTGGCCAAAGGGTTTAAAGTTAAAAGCCTTATGTCCCCACCATAGAGTATGGTGGTTGAATGCAAAATTTTTGTAAACCATCATAAAAACAAATGAACATGCTAATGATATGCATAGCTATCTTTAAATTTAACAATTGGTTGTTACATATGTGTGCATGTGGATGTCGCTCATCGCCGTCCGCCGCCTCGCCACCGACCCTACCCTCTCGACGACCTGCGCCATGGTTCGCCTAATTCCTCCTCTTTTCCCTCGACGGGCGCTTGCTGCTGCCGTCCGCCGCCGCCGCCGCTTCAACCGCCGCCTCCTCTCGCTCTCGCCTGCATCACGCCGCTGCGGGCCCCATCTGTCGGCGCTTGCCGCGGCGGTGGCGAACCACCAGCTAAACCACCTCGCCAGCCGTCCGCCGCTCCGCACTCGCAAGATGGGCCGCCGCGCCCTGCGCCGCCGCCGAGCGAAAGCCAGCCTCCACGCGTGGGCCGCCGCCGCCACGCTGGCGCCTCCACTGAGCCGCCGCCGCTGCGTGCCTCCGCCTGGGCCGTCGCCGCGTGCTGGGCCGCCCTGAACCGATTCCTTGAGGTAGACGAGCTAAGTACAACAGTGCGACCATGTGTGCCTGTATGAGCGGGCCATGGTTGAGTATCCCTCGAATTCCTGGATTTGGCATTCCAGTCGATGGAGTAGACAGTTGGTGCTGTTCTATCGGCGCAAGAGGGGCATTGCAGTGGAAACCTTAGTGGGAATGACTTAACTAGGAGGACGTCGGAAAAGGCGTTGTGGTGATCATTTTTCCCCTGGGTGCATCCTCGGGAAGAACCACCTCGCATGGGTAAAGCGTGCAACCTCTGCAGAGTGTAAAACTATCATGATAGCCGTGCCCACGGTCAAAGGCGGACGACAGGGAGCTGCCTCATGGTACTTCTTACCTTTTTGTTTTCAAAATGGTGTTTTAAAGGAAAACCACGATCGCCGTCGTGTGTTTTGTTTTCTCTCCTCACAGTGGGTGCTGTGAGCAATGAGGGTGTTGCACGGTGGGCGCCGTGAGTAGCCAGGTTGGGCAAAACCGGTTGAGGCCGGAATTTCAAAGGAAACAATTCAAATATTTGTTTTTCTCTCAACTCTTTTCAACCGTTTTACAAAATCTTAGGCAAACATGCAAAATCGGCTTTATGCAAAAGAACTGTATCCTTCCCTTGTAAACCTTAGTTGTATTTAGTCAGCCTTGCTTGTTGAGTATAATGTATACTCACCCTCGCCTTTATGCGGGGCTGTTCATTCCAACGAGCAGGTCTGGATCAGCACTGTCCCTACCCCGACGAGGAGCTGTACCAGGACGAGGACTTCGCTGAAGGTATCCAAGATGAAGGCTACCCCGAAGCCTAGGAGCATGTCTCTACAGTTCTGCCTGTGGAGTTGGTTTTCTTTTGTTGGAGTTTAAACAATGTTCTTATGAGTTTCCACTGATGTTTGTAAGGCCTTGATGCTAAACTTTTGTAATAATGGCCGTGTTGGCTGTACTCTGATGTATTTTGGTTTAAGCGTGAAATGGCTATAATTCAACCTATTCTACTATGTGTACTAGCTACTTGATCCAGGGACTAATACATGTAAAAGCACAGCAGAGACTCGACTCTGTTTTTCGGGTCCCGACAAGTGGGAGGGCTGGGAGGGGGAGGAGGAGGAGGACAAAGGGGAGGCTGGACCCTCGAGCTCGACGGCGCCAAGGAAGAAAACACGAGGGCTGAATAAGTTGGCACCCATTCCCGCTACCCTTGATGAGAGAATCCCGATCCGTGTCGGGCAAGAACATGAGTTCTTTACCTTTTTCAATATATTACTATCGTGGATGGTTTCTATCATTGTTGACTAACTCCTTTTTTTTTAACTTGTTAATGATGGAACTTTTATCATACCGCCAAGGGCAAGCATGAGCCAGGCACACATGTTGGGGTGATCTTGAAGAACTTCTACCCCGGGTTAGTGAATGATGGCCACGGCCTGCGATCCTGCGACAGCTGGAACGACTACTACCTTGCGGTCGATGACCAAGGACAATCATAGGCACATCGATGCATTGATGAATTCTGTGTAATTTTAAACTATACCTATCCTTAATTTCTACGTAATGCTCGTGTTCCTTAACATGTTACCGTTGCGTTACCGTGTTTAATTTTAGGCTAGGTATCGACTAGCTGGCAACCCGACTACCCAAGAACATCAGGAGGCGGCACGGGTCCTCAATGCCTTGTTTGCTAAGAGATGGAGGAACGGTATCAGACTTGAGCCTCTCAAGGCAGTTAGGAATTACCACAAGAAGAAAGGGTTGAGGTTCCCAACAGGACGGACTCTAGCCAGCACTACCTCCGGCCACAAGATTACTGGAATTCCTGGCGTCCTGCTTGGATGGATAACTATGATAATGCCTAGAAGTTGCTCTGTAGGGGGTGGGCCACAGAGGATTTTCAACGTATCTCAGAACAGGCAAGAGAAAACCGTGGCGCCAATTCTGGAATGTGCGTCACCTTCCTTGGACGACGTTACATCGAGCGGGATATGGTAAGAGCCACATAACCTATCTTATCCTTTTGGGTTACGATGTTACATCTGCTCTCTACTTGTAGGAATTGCGATCAGGGCAACAACCCGATCCTTTTATAGCATGGCAGACCGCACACACTCCCCACCCGCTACCTGATGGCACACAACCATCTATGCCACCAGCTGCTCAGGAGAAACTTGCAAGTGTCTTGATATATACATATATTTGACATGTTTATTATTGTGCTGGTTTCGCTACTAATGGGTCCACCTGTTTATGTAGGATACCTACGTGGAGCCTGTGAAGGAGAAATGTGGCCCCAATTGCAATTCCTTGTAAATGGAAGTGGACACTGAGGTCATCTACAATGAATTTAATGGATTGGCGCACGGCAGGCCGAGCTTCTAGGCCACGCACGTGCCTAGTGACCAGCTGAAGCAACATGGCAAGGCACGCCGTAAGGAGAGGAGCTCTGCCTCGCAACGAGCAATTGCCCAATAGGTAGAGCAAGCTATGCAACAGAAGGTGGAGGAAATGGGAAGACGCTTCACCAAATTCCAGGAGAACTTGAGGAAGGAGGAAGAAGAGATGGAGCGAAAGAGGAAGGAGGCTGAAGAGGAGCATGAGCGGAAGAGGCAGGAGGAGAACTCAGTGTTGCAAAGCCAGTACAAGTGGATGTACAACTACGTGATGGTAATATCGTAAACTCTTTATCTCATTTGTCTTTGTGATTTCGAATCAGTAACAAAAACACCGTGTTAATTGACAGTCCCAGCACGTTGTCACCGGAACCTCCTAGCACCAGGCGCCTACAACCTCACAGCAACCCCTTCCTCAGTTTGTGTGGACACCGGGCACGCTTCAACCGCTGGGCACACTTCGACCGCCGGGCCCAATTCAACTCCCGGGGACGTTTCCACCGTTTCCACATCTTTACACGTTCCCAACTGCACCAAGCATGGCTGGTTCTCCTGGGTTAAGTGTCATGCAAATAGTTCTCCATTACAGTCAAATGATTTCAGTCATACATGATATATATGTACATATGTGCCGAGTTTGAAATTACTACTATTTTAGGGCGCCGGCTCAGTTACGGGTGTGCCTTCTTTGAACACCCAAGTTGGAGATGATGCCACTGGGAGCACTCCAAGAACGGCCCTCGACCGGTTTGCAGAAGACTTTTTTTAACCGACCCCTACAATTCCCAAAACACCCCACAATTCTCAAAATTCTTAAAACTAGACCTATATTATGCATTTGTGGACTTGTATGTGCACTTGTATTTGCACTTGTGAACTTGTATGTGCACCTGTGGATTTGTGGACTTGTATGTGCGCTTGTGAACTTGTGGATGAATATGTGGATTATTGTGGCTAAATATGGGTTATGTGTGTGTGTATATATATATATGTGTGTGTGTGTGTGTGTGTGTGTGTGTGTGTGGGATATTTGGGGTTTTTATGCAGGTGAATTTGTAATATTTTAAAATGCAGCAAAACCCTGCTGCTGCTGGACATTAGCTATGTCGTCCGCCTAAGGAAGGCCAACGACATAGCCTGCAAAGAGGCATGGCGTGCCGGCCTGATAGGTGGGGCCCACGAGGAACCTCTATGTCATCGGTAGAAGGGAACCTGACGACATAGAGAGGGGCCCGCTTGTCATCTCTATGTCGTCAGGTTCTCCTGCACCGACGACATAGAGCTGACTCGCGGGCCCCTCTTGTCAGACCGGCATGGACGGAGGGCCGTCATTACAGTCCAGGGATCTTGTCGGGTAGTAGGGTACCAACGACTTGGGTGGGCTCCCGAGGGGCAGGCCTGTAACGCCCCTAAATCGTTGGTACTTCAACAGGCCCGATGACAGGTCTCGGCTATGTCATCCCCGCTGCATTGGCGGACCTATGTCGTCGGTGGGCCGACGACAGGGGCCCTATGTCGTCGGTTTGGGGCCTTATGTCGTCGGTTTCGACCGACGACATTGAGGCAGATCCGTGTGGTGAATACTATGAAAAAAACGGACTTAAAAAACAAAGCGTCAATCTATTTTTTAACAAATAAACTAATAAGTTGAAAAGAATGCAATCTAAGAATTTTATTGTTTGCTCTTCCTCGTCAATTCACAGGTCAAATTGACTGGCACGTCCCGAGGCTCAGAATTTTGGATCTGTCAAGAGAAATGTCCTTGGTCTAGTGTGTGTTGATCTCATATGGAACTTTTCGTGCCAACAATATGGAAATAAATTGCAATTCCCCAACGTGCGGGCCCAGTCCCATTGGTAAGAGAGAGAAAAGAGAAAGAAGGAAATAAGGGTGGTGGCATATATACAAGGGTTTGCTAAACCATGGTCAAAATGGACATTAATCACGGCCTGACTCATGGATTATGGTCAAAGATGCCACAAAAGCAAAAAATGTACTAGTAGAATGTAACGTTGTGATGGCTCGTAGGGTCAATGTGGCATTAAGGCCTGTTCGATTTACTGCCAAATCAGTCACAACTAAGTTTAGGCGCGCCATAATTGTGGTTTGCCACATTTTCTTAGCAATCGGACCCACACGTTATAGACTGATTTTTTGCCACATTTTATCTAAGGTGTGGCGCTGATTTTTTTAGCCACAAGTCATAATTGCCTAAGATTAGATTAGGCAAAGCGTGGCACTAACCAAACAGGCCCTAATTGCAACAGCGCAGAAGGTCAGCGGAGACATTGCAGTGGTATCGAAAATTTTGACTCAAAGGAGAAAAAGACTAGGCAGAGAGTAGTATATTTTATTGCTGAGAGGTAAACCCACGCGCGGTAGTACGCACTTATACATGTGCAGTAGCAGATACACTGTGGGGGCAAATGGTAGGTAGCTTCCTTATTGTGATGAAGGCGAAACCCCACATGTATCATGCATTATGCATATATCGATCGATCATACGTACGTACTGTATGTACGTAGTACATACTTTATTTAGCTGGTACGTACGTACGTGGGGCACGTACGGTATTTCATTATTTTGTAGCGAAAGAAGCCCGGGCGGGGGCGTGGCCGGGCAATGGCAACGGGTCAGCACCGCTCTGGTCGACGAGTCCAGTGATGGGCACGGAGCAGCTGTTTGGCCTCGGCCACAGCACCACCTGGAGTTGACGCAGGGCCTCGTCCTGGGTACGGATGCCGACTTCACGCTGCAGCGCGCGTGCCTCATCGCTGTCCCACCGCTCACCGTTCTGCTTCGCGATGAGCACGGCGCACGACAATCTTTTCCATTGCACCACGAACTTGCTGGGGGCCTCTCCGATGAGAGCACCGTCGGCGGCGTTGCTAAACCCGTTCGTGACGGCGGCGGCCAGGGGCTGGAGCCGCGACGCCTCCGCGAACGTCACGGCCATGATGGCCAGCGCGCGCGACACGCAGCCGACGTCCGCCGAGCCCCTCCCCGCCGCCGTGTAGCCGGCGACCTGCGCCACGGCGTCCGTCAGGGTCAGCCTGCTGGCGCGCACCCCGGCCAGGTTGCGGTAGCCGGCGACGAGGCTGCCGTAGTCGTCGTCGACGAAGAAGGTGGACGCGTCGGCGACGGGGATGAGGCTGCGCCTGTTCTGAAAGACGTACCACTGCCCGCCTGCGCCGGTGAAGGCGGTGATGTACAGATTGTCCTGCCGGATAGCCAGTGTGATCTTCTGCTTCTTGCCGAGGACGAGCTCCAGCAAGAGCCATCTGGGCGGCTTGACGTGGCCTGCATTCTGCTTCCGCAGCACGCGCTTGTCGCCCACGATGTTCTTGCTGCCGCTGGTGATGCGGTTGTGCACGTCGCTACGGAGCGTGCTGTAATCCCCGGCCGCGACGTTGAAGCTCACCAAATCGCATGGCTGGTACCAGCTGCTTGCTCGCATACAGTACAGTACACATATATGTATGTATATATAGATATCAGGGATCTATCGATGCATGCAATCAAATACTAATTAATGATTAGCGTGATATCAAGAATCTATCGGTGCTAGCTTATTAGCTTACAGCCTTTGGTCGCGTGTGCAGTCATACTGGCATCTCGCGCCCCCGGCGAGTGCTGCCAGCAGGGCAGCCAGCAGCAGTGCAATCGTGGCGAGTGGAGGAGTCGACATGGCGCCCGAGCCCCGAGGTCGTCGTCAATCGGAGCTGAGACTCTGATGAGACTGATGACTGCTGGAGCGTGCAGCTCGAGGGCCCTTTATGTATAAATAATGCTGCGCTGGTCGCGCTCCAGTGGTGCATCAGCTTTTCCTATCCTTCTCTGTCACTATGCTGCATTATTCATTCCGTGTTCTTTCACTGTCCCTTCCTACCATACCTAACACTATTCACTACTATAAACCATCACAAAACTAATTTTTTAAAATAATCTACACAACTTTTTTACTTTCTATTGCGATCCTATCATATTCCAACTTTTTCACACTTATTGAAAATTTTAAAAAAATAATATTGTTCATATAGTTGGGTTGCTCTTACCATATCACTTCCTTATCTAGCACTATTCACATGCCAAGGTAAGGATAGGGTAATTGTTAAGTGTAGTCTAAAAACCGCTGGCCAGGGACGGAGAAGAGCCAGGTGGGTGCCGTGGCTCCCCAATGCTCCAATTATATATGTACATATACCCTATTTGTTTAGCAAAAAATGTCAAAAATTAAAAGATTTGTTTCGAAAATTCTCAAATCTTAACTTCTATCCTGCCCCCTAATCTTCAATTGTTTCTCGTTGCTCCTATCACCGGAGAAATTTTTCTAGATCTGTCCCGACCCAATCCCCACCGCGCCTAATGCCCTAATAAACCACCACCGATATGTAAGCTCTTAAGAACCACATGATACTTTCCGCGACGAATCACCAAGTAACCTGTCACCTACATACTCAATATCGGTGGCACCACGGATACTTAGTCAAATATTCCTCCATCATCGTCCACACTTTTTTCTCTCCATCTTCATCCAAATATAACCTCTCCCTCTTTGCCTAAAAATCTCCCACGTGGTTCATTTGTGCTCCGGAGACACGCCGTGGATCTCCCACGTGGCAAGTACGTGCTTCTTCCGTTAACGTGACAGGTGGGGCCATGTCGATGGAGAGCCGCACACGTACCCATGGCCCCTTAATTTCTTCTGCCCCTTATCCCTCTACTCTACTCCCTCTGTCCTAAAATATAAGGCACGGTTTGACTTGGCTCGGTCTTCAAAACTATGCTTTGACGTTTAATTTCTCTTATAGTATGTCGTACATAAAAAATAAAATTATGATCATTAGAAAATACTTTCAAATATGAAACTAATGATACCATTTTTATATCACAAAATGAATATATTGTTAGACAAATCATTGGTCAAAGATAATAAAGTTTGAATCTTGAAATACGTGCGCGCCTTATATTTTGGGACGGAGGGAGTAGTTTACAATCGAGCAGCGTACGTTCCAGACTGTAGCACGATTTGGATCTGTTCTCTCGTCCTCTGCTTGAATCCACGTGGCTACTGCTTCTTCCGTTAATGTGACAGGTGCGGCCATGTGGATGGAGAACCGCACACGTACCCATGGCCCGTTAATTTCTTCTACCCCTTATCCCTCTACTCTAGATTACAATCGAGCAGCGTACGTTCCAGACTGTAGCACGATTTTGATCTGTTCTTTTGTCCTTCTCCCTTGTCCTTCCGTACGTGTTTTCTTGCTCATGCATGCATGTATGCACAGTATATATATATGTTGGCCAGATACGGAGTACGTGTGCGTGTAAACTTGCATGCATGAATCCGTACGTGTCTTCATGATATTGGTACGCGGAGTCCCGGACGCATGCGGAATTCTGCAGCTGCTAGATGCATGCATGGTGAATCGAAGCCTCGTGGTTACGCATCACCGTCCATCGTTGTTTGATTGCTCTAGGGCACCCTCCAGCTAGCGTGACCCGCACGAGCCATGCGGGCTTGAATGGTCAGCCAGCCAATAATTCTACTGCTACACAACCCCTCACTCATGGGGCCTCATAGGTGATGTTCGTCTCCACACCTTTCCCATGTGCTAAAATCCACCACCGTTGCCACGTGAGAAAGATCCGACATAGATATGTGAATATGCAGCGGTTCGTCGAGAGAACCGCTACTACTAGAAAACTGCTTATCAAGATCGGCAAGATCACCAGTTTTCAATGGTTGTTATTGAACTCAGATCGATATAACATCGATGCGGTTCAACAACTACAAAGACGTACCTGTCTTTTAGCATCGGTTGAAGACACCAGCCGGTACTAAAGCCCACTTACTAGTACCGGTTCGTTAAGCGAACTGATACTAAATTCCTGAGCCCACGTGGGGTAGGCCATGTGGTGCGGGGGCTCTTTACCGGTATGAACCGATACTAGTCAGTGGGGGACGCAGCTTTCAAACTTTGGGTGGACGTAGATCGAAAAAGGCAATCATAGATTACGAGAAAATTCCAAATCTCACTGTCATTCACGGGTTGTTCAATGAAACTAGAAGGATTATTGTTATTCATTTCATAAGTTGTTGTCTTCGGCGTCTTTGCTCTATTCCACATAGTTCTCAAATCAATAGTCTTCCGCTTGTTCGCCATGGAAGGTATGCTCTCCCGTGCTCCTGCCATTCACAAATCAGTGAAATCTCAATCACAAATATGTAATATCCACAAATCTGAAATTTCTCACTACTGAGGATTAAATGTTTAAAGCCTAAAGGGATCAATGGGACTATGGGAGATGGGAGATGGGGGCTAGCTAGCTACTACCTTGGGCGGTCGGGCTAATCCCCAATCGAGGGCAGGGGGCAGGCGGGCAGCTAGCTGCCCTGCCCATTTGGCATTTGCCCAGTCGGCCAAAGGCAGAGCCGCAGAGGATAGGAAGAGTGAGCACACCTCTACCTAGTTACAAATCAAAATTTGCAAACAACAATTTTAATAAGGGATTGAACAATTTAGGGTTTAGGATTAGGGAAGGGAGAGGAAGAGGAGAGGAGAGGAGAGGAGAGAAGGGAACTAGGGTCGGCTTACCTTGCCTCGGTCCTTGCCATGTCGGCCGAAGAGGGGGCAGGGCGCCACCGCCGCCACGCATCCACGCCACGCCGGGCATGCCATGGGAGAGGGAGCCGGAGGGGCAGGCAGGGGGGCGCGGGAGGCCGAGGCGAGAAGGGACTAGGGGCGCCGCCGCCGCCCACCGCCGAATCCGATGGCCACAGCCACCGCCCGCCTGGTGTGACCACCGCCATGAGGAGGACGGGAGAGGAGCTGACCAGAGGGGGGGCAGGGCCGGGGGGAGGAGCTGGGCGGGAATGGCTGAGCCGCCGAGAGGGAAGGAGGGAGAGGTGCCACCGGCCACCGCCACCCGCCGCTAATGGCCACCGCCACGACCGGTTGGGAGTTGGCTAGTCGCCCATGCCAAGTCGAGAGAGGACCAGAGGGGACACTCACTCACTAGGAGCGCAGCCTGCGTAGGAGGGAGGAGGCTGGAGGCAGCAGAAGTTGGGCTAGGCTTGGGCTATGGGATGAGTTGCATATGAAAAAGAAATTTTGGTCCAAAAAGTTTGGGTGGACATCTGTCCACCCTTATCTCTTATTGGGCCCGCCCCTGGTACTAGTGGGTGGGCTTTAGTACCGGTTCGTGTTACGAACCTGTACTAAAGCCTTGTTTCTGAAAAGGTCAAAACGAATGCACATTCTTTCTATATCAATACGTGATGGTGGGTGGGTTGGCTAGAGATGTGGGGGTCAGAAGAAAGTGGTCCTAGGTCTTCTTATAGGATTTTTATCTTGGCAATCACAACATTAAACAATTGGAGCTAGAGGGCAAAACCAGCATTAAACAATTGGAGCTAGAGGGCAAAACGCATTAAACAATTGGAGCTAGAGGGCAAAACACATTAAACAAACTAGAGGGCAAAACTAATGCAATCACAGCATTAAACAATTGGAACTAGAGGGCAAAACTAGCACACCCTACGGGTGCGCTTATTTTTCTAGTAGTGTACAACATCTCTACTCTCTACTATTGAAAGTCTCTTGTAGTGAGTGTGTCGGGACCCGGCCTAAATGACCTTGCCCCACTGTGTTTATATCGCACTAGTCCTAAGGATCAATGGCTAATGCACACAGATTAAACAGAATTATACATTGCCAAATAAAATGGTTTACGATTACAATATGCCCTGAGGGCTAAATACAGCACAAGGCCTAGGTACAGACTACGAGTACGGACTCTCGAAGCGGATACAACTCTAAGGCAAACTCCATAGGCTGCTTGACAGTAGGAAGCTCAACCAAGCCATACCGTCTGGATCCATAGCTTCAGTGGCGATTGGCACTCCCAAGGCTAAAGGAAGGAAAATACAGGAAAAGCAAGACACGTGAGTACAAATATACTCCGCAAGTCTAGGAAATGTGCATATAAGGGCTGAGTACAAGGGAAAGCTTTGGGATACTTTTAAGAATATGTAGCAACATGATTTTAGCAAAATATTTTATGGAAGTAAGCATTGAGTATACGAGTAAACTCTTGCTTCAAGGCACAACAACACCTTCTTCTCCCAAGAAGAGTCTTCCAAACTCCTTGAACACACCATCTTCCGTGAATACCACTTCTAACTCAAAAGAAGGCAAGATCCTAGCTACTAACAAAATCCTACCTTTCTACGAAGAGATGAGAGGGAAAGATCTACCATATGAGCAGTCACCAAGTCGCTCTTAACCGTGAGCATGGCTATCATGATAGTTTATATCTCTGTAGAGTGTGTACACTTCACCCTCAGCGGAAAGCTGCCGCTCGCCCGATAGCCATTTCATAAGGCTTCCAACTGTAGTCCCTGTAGTGGCATATACGTAGTCTGACAACTCGTGTCACTCTCTACCCGACCGCATGCCACTAGAGTTACTAGCAATCAGTCACAAAAAGTACTCGGCTACGCCTGTCCCAAACCAGGAACTGAGGCTGTACAGTAAATCTCAGATCATAGGTCTCACAGGACGAATAGTCTTTAGACTAGGGTCGAAGGCTTCAGGTGTTCCACTCACCACCTTCTACTAGTCAGAGCAATAGGAAAACCATTTATAGCACACATAACCCACACACGCAACAACTAGGCACCACAAAACACAACTCCGGACCTTCCTCGTCCGGTCTAACATTACCTTCCTGACGGGGTTTGGGGGATGTCCAGGATATCCTCCTTTATTTTTTCTCGTGGCTTGGTACCGATTCCCCCCCGAGCAAGCCATCCTTGACCCGGGCCCGGGCAAGGATCTATCTTGCCCGGGAAGGGACTCGGGCCATCCCTTCCCCGGCTAAACAATGATTACATGCATCTTTCTACCCGCTGTAATAAATGCTCTGACATCCTCACGACTGTAACGTCCTGTCGAACATGTCGGAGAACGTGGCTACCTGCCCGGGTCTTATTTCACTGTCTCCGTTCCGCCCTTCCGCCATCACGAATGACGGCGAAGACTGCTCCAGTACGACGCGCCCAAGGATGGCCTTCGGACCGCTGGATATTGGACTGTACGCTCCTTAGTATATTGTTCACATTCATGTATAAATAGGCTACATTGCTACGCGTGGGAAAGGAGGGAGGGGGCCATTAGACACTATAGGCAGGAACTCCGGCTGGGGCAAGAACAAGCCGAAGTTCCCATCTCCCTCCTGGGAAGCTTGAGCCCTCCTTTGCTAAGAAGGCTCGAGACACCCCCTTGCGATCTTTTCCTGTGTCCCTCAGAAAACAACTCACTGGACGTAGGGCTGTTACCTCCTCCCGAGGGGCCCGAACCAGACTAAAACCTCTCTCTCTCCCCTGTTTACGGTCGCTTGATCGAGCTCGCTTTCCCAAACGCCCCCGAAGCTGTAGAGAAGAGGTTGGTTGATCCTTACACTCAACAAGTAAGTTCGGGACTTGGGGGCTCCGCACTCCCAACAGTCGACAGCTGGCGCCGTCCGTGGGATCATCGACTAGCTTCTGTAGCGAAGATCCTTGAGAATGGTGAACTCTCAGGACAACCAAGACATCCGTTTCGACGACCTCGACGATCTGGACGAGTATTGGTCCGATACCGAGGTCACCCGGATCATCGATCCGGAAGGAGACACCATGAACGAATCCGCTTCCCCCATGGATGTCTGCCACCCCACGAGCAATGATGCAGGCACGGGGTACATCCCCGAGCCCCTCCGGTTCCGAGAGATACCGGGACGGGAGATGCTCGCAACATGCGAAGACACCGGTTCATACGAGCAATGATGCAGGCACGGGGTACATCCCTGAGCCCCTCCGGTTCCGAGAGATACCGGGACGGGAGATGCTCGCAACATGCGAAGACACCCGTATGAATCCGACCATGAGACAGCCTCCCGCGGGGACACGGTCATGACCCCTTCATGTCCGATGCTCCCGTGGGAAGTTAACATGGCGGGCACTGACGACGTACCCTTTCCCGCGGCTCGGGAGGACGAGTCACGCCGCCGCCTGGAAGCCGCACGGGACTGACTAGCTAGCTCGATCGATCGAGCTCTAGCGACCCGTTGCGACGACCTAGGGCCGAGCACTTGGCCGACTCCCTGTTCGCTATGCCCGGGGTCTCCGCCACCATCCTGCTCCTCCGATTCGATCGGTAGGAGCCGCCAACGCCTTCGGGCCTTGGCACATGTGGTATGGGACCTCTGGCCGGACTTCGACCAGGCCGCCGAACTGGGCATCGCCGTGGCCGAAAGGCTGGAACAATTGGCAGGCAACCTCCCCCGCACCGCTTCCTCTTAGAGTACGTCTCGGGAGAGCCGTGCTCTAAGGAGCAACCACTCTTGCCATAACCTTCTCAAGGATCTTGATCGACGAAGGAACGACAGGGCTCCCCGCCGATACGGCGATCGCCCTTCGTTCGATGATCGGCAGGATGAGCATCGCCGTAACGGCGGCTCGACCCATGATTCCGCTCGGGATCGGGGGCACGCCGAATCCAGGGCAAGAGGCGATCACAGCGAGCATCGTCGCTGCACCGACCGGAGCGATACCCCCTCAGGCTCTCCGGAGCCTCGGCGTGGCGACGTCTTCTTACGTGTTGGCCCCCTCCGGGGTCGCGACAGCCGTGGCATTCGTGGCCACGACGCCCGGGTGAACCACGGGTGTCCCGCCTTCTCCCATGTACTACGAGGGATGGCGTGGCCACCAAAGTTCAAGCCGGCCCACATCGAACGGTTCGACGGGACTCAGAACCCGGACGAATTTCTCTCGGTGTACACTACTACCGTCACCGCTGCAGGTAGTGATGAAGGAGTGATGGTCAATTACTTCCCCGCCGTGTTGGAAGGGCCTATTCGAACCTGGCTTTTCAACCAACGGGAGGGTTCCATCCACAGCTGGGGACAGCTTTGTGACGCCCTGCGGGCAAACTTCCGGGGGTGTTGCCCACCCCCAGGAAGGCCGCAGGACCTCAAGTGGGTAGTCCAAATGGAGGATGAAAGCTTGCGCGACTACGTCCAGAGGTTCATCTGGGTGCGGAACACTATTTCAAGTATCCCGGATCAAACGGTCGTTGAAGCCTTCACCGAAGGCGTCAAAAACGTCCGTTTCACCCAGGACCTCGAGATATTCTCCAGTTCCTCCACCAGCGAGCTGTTCCAGGCAGCGGAACGCTATATTAATGCCGAGGAGGCCGTCGAACGGAAACGGCTCCTCGGAGTCGGCCAAACACCTCCATAGCCAGGTGTGGAATCCTCCAGCAAAAAGAAATCCGACAAGAAGGCCAAAAAGAAAAATAAAACAAAGGCAGCCAAAATGGTGGCCGCCATCTCGGAGCAGTCATCCCCGCCTCAGATGCCGAGGCCCAAGAAACCTCGGCCCTCCTAGGGCAAAGCAAGCTATCAGCGACCGGGCAACTCCGGCCAGAAACGCGCGTCGCAGGCTCCCTCAAACAGCCGCTTCTGCCCACTACACCAGGTGCACGGGCATGACCTCCGCAACTGTCGTACCTGGGTTGCTCGTCTCGAGGACTTCTACAATGGCCGAGGCCCTATGCCCGTCCATCCGGATGTCAGAAAGGGCAGTTCAGACCGAAGGTCCGACCAACATATCGACCCGTAGGGTCGAGATAGTGAAGAATACCACGAGCCGAGCCATCACATTGCGGTAATTTTTGGTGGTTCCGCGGCATACTCCTCTCGGCGGGAACTAAAGGCCGCGGCACAGAAAGTTTACCGTGCCGACCGGGGGGTCCCACTCCTGAGCACGTTCGATGGTCGGAAACGACCATCTCTTTCTCTCGGGAAGATTGTCCCCCGGGAATGACCAAGCCTCAGAAGCTCCCTCTGGTGCTCTGCCCGACCATCAGCAACACGAGGGTCACGCGGGTGCTCGTCGATAGGGGGAGCGCCCTCGACTTGATATCTACCCAGGTCTTGGACAAGATGCAGATACCTCGTTCCAAGATCAAAGATATCACCATGCCCTTTCACGGCATTATCTCGGGCACGTCCATGACCCCCCTTGGGTAGATTGTCCTACCGGTGACCTTCGGCAGTCCGAACAATTTTCGGACTGAGTTGGTCACCTTCGAGGTAGTTGACTTCGAGTCGGCCTACAACGCCATTCTCGGCAGGCCGGCTCTTGCGAAATTCATGGCAGCTACGCATCATGCGTACCACTGCCTCAAGCTCCCAGAGCCGAAGGGGATAATCACCATCAAGGGCAGTCACAAGGCTGCCCTGGAATGTGACGAGATGGCATTGGCCTTGGTCGGCCATCTCCTTGAGCGCAGGCCCGAGTAGGACTCCCATAAATTCGCTCGGCCCAAGGTGATACTCTAGCCCCAAGAGCAGACAAAAGAGATCCCGGTCTCCTCTGAGGATCCGACCAGGGTGGTCCACATTGGGGCCGCCCTAGACTCGAAATAGGAAGTTGAGCTCCTCACCTTCCTCCGGGCAAACACGGACGTCTTCGCATGGGAACCATCCGATATGGCCGGGGTCCCAAGGGAGGTGATCGAGCACAGGCTGATGGTTCAGCCTGGCAAAAAACCAGTGCGTCAAGCACTGAGGAGGTTCCGCAATGGAAAGTCGACATCAACAGAGAGCTGGACAAGCTATTGAAAGCAGGCTTCATCCGTGAAGTCGAGCACTCCGAGTGGTTGGCGAACCCAGTTGTGGTCAAGAAGAAGAACGAAAAGTGACGCATGTGTGTTGATCACATCAATATCAACGGCTCGTGCCCGAAGGACAATTTTCCTCTTCCCCGCATAGACCAGCTGGTCGACGCAACGACGGAGACGAAGCTGATGAGCTTTCTGGACGCGTACTCCGGGTACCACCAGATAAGCTTGTCACGGGAAGATGAAGAGAAGACTGCCTTCATCAGGTCTTTCGGTACCTTCTGCTACACGACCATGTCTTTCGGTCTGAAAAACGCAGGGGCTACTTTCCAACGCCTGATGCAGAAGATCTTCCCCGACCAGATCGGGCAGAACCTAGAAGTTTATGTAGACGACATAGTCGTCAAAAGTAATCTAGCCGAGTCACATATCCAGGACCTCGAGAAAACGTTTTGTAATCTAAGAAAGCATCGAGTAAAGCTGAATCCCAAAAAATACGTTTTCGGTATACGCACGGGCATGGTGCTCGGGTATGTAATCGGATCATCAGGCATTGGGGCAAATCCGGAGAAGATCGAGGCCATCGAAAAGATGCAGGCCCCTTCGAATATAAAGGAAGTCCAATCACTCACTGGGCGAATAGCGGCCCTCAGCCGCTTTATCTCTCGGCTAGGTGAGCGTGGATTGCCCTTCTTCAAAGTCCTGCGCAAGCACGATGGTTTCGCCTGGACCGAATAAGCCGACAATTCCTTCAAGGAACTCAAGAGGTACCTGTCGAGCCCGCCCGTCCTGGTCACCCCAAGGGAGCAAGAGCCTCTGCTGCTCTACCTGGCGGCCTCGCCCCAGGCGGTGAGTGCCATACTCGTGGCCGAGCGCGAGGGATTCAGCGGCCAATATACTATGTGAGCGAGGTGCTTCACGGACCAAAGGAGTGCTACCTTGACGTACAAAAACTTCTCTATGCCTTGCTCATGGCTTCTAAAAAGCTTCGCCACTATTTTTTAGCACACCCAATCATAATCCCAACCAGTTTTCCGCTGAGGGAGATCCTCAGAAATCCTGATGCCTCTGGGCACGTCGCCAAGTGGGCGGTGGAACTCGGGGAATTCGACCTCAAGTTCGCCGCACGCACAGCGATCAAGTCCCAGATACCGGCAGACTTTGTGGCGGAATGGACGAATCCCCCCCCGACTGAGCAGGGAGCCGGGCACGTCGAAGCCCCCCACTGGACGATGTTCTTTGACGGCTCGCGCTCCTTCGAGCGCTTGGGGGCTGGCGTTGTTCTAATCTCTCCTCAGGGAGAACAACTCCAGTACGTAATACAACTGCACTTCACCGCAACTAACAACACGGCGGAATATGAGGGCCTCTTGACCGGGCTCCGAGCATGCTATACGCTCGGAGTCCAACGGCTGACTGTGAAAGGGGATTCACAGTTAGTCGTAAACCAGGTTAACAAGGAGTTTCAGTGCTTCGATGACTCGATGGCACGTTACCTTGTCGATGTGAGGAAGTTGGAAAGGAACTTCAAGAATTTCGAAGTCCTTTACGTGCCCAGGAGAGCGAATGCCCCGGCCGATCAACTTGCCAAGTTAGGCACCTCACAAGAACCCGTCTCGACAGGGGTGCTCATTGGGCACCTACTAAAGCCCTCTATTCCCTCTGGAAAAGAGGCGAACGAGACGCACGACAACGTCTCCTCCTCGAGCAAAGCGCCACCTGGATGACGCCATTCATCCGGTTCTTGGCACATGGGACATTGCCCGAGGATGAGGCCAAGAAATCCCGGCTTATCAGGAGAGCTCCACTATATAGGCTAGTGGAGCGTGCCCTGTACCAAAGAGGCGCGCTCGGAGTTCTCTCCAAGTGCATCTCCCAGGAGGAGGGGAAGTTCCTGCTAAAGGACTTACACGACGGTATCTACGGGGCTCACTCGTCCTACAGAACAATCGTTGGGAAGGCCTTCAGGATGGGCTACTACTGGCCCACGGCGTTGGGCGACGCTCGCGAGATCGTCGCCACGTGCCGGGCATGTCAATTCCATGCCCGGCAGGTGCATCAGCCAGTCTACACCCTCCAGACCATTCCCCTCACCTGGTCGTTTTCTACCTGGGGGCTGGACATCCTGGGTCCATTCCCCAGAGGGGTGAAGGGATGTGCACACCTCTTCGTTGCCATAGACACGTTCACCAAATGGATAGAAGCTGAACCGGTCTCTGGCATTACGGCCCAGGCGGCCAAGAGATTCTTCCGCAATGACGTGGTCACACGGTTTGGCATTCCCAGCCGACTGATCACGGATAAAGGAACTCAGTTCACTAGTGAACTGTTCCAAGAATATTGCGAAGACATTGGCACAAAGATTTGCTTCGCCTCTGTGGCTCATTCATAGAGCAACGGGGCCGTCGAACGAGCCAACGGACAGATCCTCCAAGGGGTCAAGAAGCGGGTCTTCGACCGACTTACCAGACTACAACAGAACTAGGTGGACGAGCTTTCTTCCATCCTGTGGTCTGTTCGCACCACTCCCAACAGAGCCATGGGAGAAACACCCTTCCGACTCGTATACGGCATTGAAGCCATGCTTCCTACCGAAATAACTCTGAGATCACCTTGCGTGGACCTTGCGGAGATCGGTGACGACCACCAAA
This sequence comes from Olyra latifolia, assembly GCA_036346145.1. Taxonomy (NCBI): domain Eukaryota; kingdom Viridiplantae; phylum Streptophyta; class Magnoliopsida; order Poales; family Poaceae; genus Olyra; species Olyra latifolia. The sequence continues at coordinate 55,279,325 of CM070530.1, forward strand.
GCCAACTGCTCGATCTCGACTTGTCTGAGGAAAAGCGCGAACAGGCCTTCATCCGATCGGCAGCCTACCTACAGGCTCTACACAGACACGTGGCCCGATCGGTCCGACCAAGGACCCTGCAAAACGGCGATTTAATCTTACGACGCATCCAAGACTTATCGCATGCCAAGAAGCTAACCCCCAGGTGGGAGGGTCCGTTCACGGTCGTCTCGTCTTCACGGCCGAGGGCTGTTCGTCTCGCCTTCCCAGATGGCCGAGTCCTCAGCAGCTCGTGGAACATCGCCCAGCTACGCAGGTTCTACGTATAATACTGACCTCTTTCTAGCTTTTCTTCCCCAACCTGTCCCTCTTTATTCAACCAAGGGATCTTTGAATGACTTCTGCTCAAACTTTCCGAACCTGTTAAATAAAGAGGAAGGGCAACCTAAGTTCTCTTCGAGTGATGCTTTAATCCGCTGTCCCACCCAAGTTCGATTTCTTGTTAAGACCAAATTTCGAGGCAGTCAACAGATTCGAAAATGTGTCCCGCCCCGAATCGCACTGCTCGGATAAGCCAATGCCACATCGCACCAGCAGGTTCTCGGCGGTGCCTCGCGGACTTCGATCTCGAGACCCACGAAAATCCGGAACTAACGACCCGGAATCACGAAAACCTCGTGTGCCCAGTCTTTGCTCGCAAACTCAGGGGCATAAGACCTGGCCACACGAGGGGGCTGGACATTGCCTTTCGCGCGCATCCAGCTACTCGGTTGCTTCGTGTGCCCAGTCTTTGTTCGCAAACTCAGGGGCAAAGACATGGCCACACGAGGGGAACCATCGCCTTTCGCGATCCGGCCGCTTTCGGCCGCCGTGTGCCGATCTTTTGCTCGCAAACTCAGGGGCAAAGACCTGGACATTGCCTTTCGCGTGCATTCGGTTGCTCGGCTGCTTCGTGTGCCCAGTCTTTGCTCACGAACGCAGGAGCAAAGACCTAGCCAAACGAGGGGGCTGGACATTGCCTTTCGCGCACATCCGGCCGCTTTCGGCGCTTGTGTGCCCGCCTTTGCTTTCGCAAACTCGGGGCAAAGACACAGCCACACGAGGGCCGACATTGCCTTTCACAAGATCCGGTGCTCGGCCACTTTGTGTGCCCAGTCTTTGCTCGCAAACTCAGGGGCAATGACCTGGCCACACGAGGAGGCTAGACATTGCCTTTCACAAGATCCGGCCGCTCGACCGCTTGTGTGCCCACTCTTGCTCACAAACTTCGTGGGCAACGACACAGCCACACGAAGGGCTGACATTGCCTTTCAGCAAGATCTGCTCTTTCGGCGCTTTATGTGTGCAGTCTTTGCCCGCAAACTCAGGGGCAAAGACCTGGCCACACGAGGGGGCTGGACATTGCCTTTCAGCGCGATTCGGCCGCTTTCGGTTGCCGTGTGCCCGGTCTTTGCTCGCAATCTCGAGGCGAGACACAGCCACACGAGGGGGCTGGGTGGATGAGTGATGGCATGTGTAAATCCCTTAAAAGCTCCCTTCTCAGAACTATGTAAGCACGCATAACAGGAGTAAAAGAATGTAAAAACCTCTTGTATTAGATAAAAACGTCTCTGTTACAAACACATAAAACACTACACACACAGTTCTAATTCCTAGATCTACCCTTCAAAGCGTCGAGCTCCGCCTCCGCGTCCTCAAGACGGGTCCGGAGCTGGAGCACCTCGATCTGGGCTTCGCGCCTAGGACGGATCTCCTCGCGAAGCTTCGCCACCTGCTCGGCGGCCCGACGAGCCTTCTCGGCCTCCGCCTCCACCAGGCTCGCGCAACGCTGCCTCTCTTGCTCGAGTTCCTTACGGACCCTCCCGACTTCCTCCTCGGCTCGGGTATTCCTCTCAAGGCCCCGAGCATGCTCCAGAGCCCGCTCAAGTTCCTCCCAGACCCAGGCGAGCTCCGTTTGGGCTTCGCCCAGCTCGGAGCGCACCGCCGCCACCTTGGCTCGGCACCGAGCTTCCATGCTCACGATCCGATGGTCCAGGGCAGCGGCCAACTACAGCAAAGAAAGTGTTAGTAACAGCACCACGCCACGAGCAACATCATCCGCAGAAAAACCTACCTCGTGGCGGTGGCGCTCAAGCAACACCCTCAACCCGGGCCATGGTCCGACTCGGGCATCCTCCATGCTTGAAGATGCGGCCGCTGGAGTTCGAGGGCTCTCTGTACCCTGAGACGACCCCGCAGCCTCGACCCAAGCATCCTCCATGCTCGGGGGCTGGGCCGCCTCGGCCGCCTCTTCCTCCGCAGCCTCGGCCCGAGCATCCCCCATGCTCGGGGGCTGGGCCGCCTCGGCAGCCTCTTCCTCCGCCGACTCGATCCGAACATCCTCCGTGCTCGGGGGCTGGGCTGCCTCGGCTACCTCAGCCAAGGGGAGTTCCCCCTTAGCAAGGTCGCCTTGACGGCCCCCCACTCTCGGAGACGGAGCCGCCTTGACAGCCTCAGCCCGAGCGATCTCCGCACTCGGAGGCTGTGTCGTTTCTCCCTCCTCCGCCACAACCCGGGCAGAAGACCCACTCGGAATCTGCTCCTCGCTCCCTTTGGGAGCGACCGGGCCACCACTCGGCATCGCCCCCCTTCGACGCCTGACCACCAAGGGAACGGAGTCTAAACTTGAGTCCTCCGAGGGTTCCTCCCCCTCGCCCTGCTCGGTCGAACCATCCCCCGGAATCGGCTCCTCCACGATGATATGGGACGCTGCGGTTTGAAATGCCTCATCAATCAGAACTCTAACCGCCGCTCCCGACACGGGCACAGGGGGTCTTCTCCCCCACAGGCCCTTGACTACGTTCGAAAAGAAAGGTAAAAAATCAAGACCGAGGCAACTCGCGGCCGGACATAAGAAAGCACAGAGCAGGAAGGTTACTTTCTTCCTCGACGTCCTCCGATCTTCTTCCGGCCTCAGCATCCCCCGCCCGGGCCTCCTTGCACGCCTTCGTCTTGCGGGCCAGGACCTTCGTCCTTGCCCGCTTGGGCGCCGATGGAGTAGCTTCCCCCTCCCCGCTCGGGCCAGTTCCGACTCGGGCAAGGCTCGCCGCCTCAAGCCACTCCGGATGGTGCTCTTTCGCCTACTGGAGGAATCCCTTCAAAGCTTCCTCGGTCTCAGCCCCGGGGCTGACGTTCTTCGGGCTTCCCAGCCACGAAGAGAACGTTGCACCCACGAAGTCCAGGTCCGCTTGGACGCTTCCTCTGGCGTCCTTCTCCCGTTGGGCTCGCCGCTCGGCTCGGCGGAGGTCGGCCGAGGTCTGCAATAACGATGCAGTATGGTCGGGGTGATCCTCGAAATACTGCGCGAACCAGGCTGACAACTCTTGTACCTGGTCCGTGTATTCTAGATGAGGCCGTGGTGGGTTGTGCCTCGGTGGTATGCGCATCCTGGATGGTTGGGACGCACGTCCGCCAGGGCCGCCCGCCGGAGGAACCACGCGAGACGATCTCTTCGGTCGTGGCTCCTCCACATCGTCGGCCACCCGCGGGGCCGCCCTCTTCTTCGAAGCAACCTTCTTCGCCTTAGGCTGCGCCCCCCCGTCCTTGGCCGGCTGCTCGGCCGCCAGCACGGCCTCCAGGGCAGCTTGGTCCTAAAAGAAAAAAGAAAAAGGGCCGTTAGAATAAAGACCCTTCCCCACCCGAACACATAGCTCGGCGGGGAACGTACCAGCTCCGAGTGGTCAAGGACGTTCTTTGGCCCCCTCCTGCCCAACTCCGGGTTCACCTCCTTCCCCAGCGCGAAAAGTTTTGCCACCCGTTCGTCGACCCATCGATCATCGGGAGCTTCAGGAAGAACCCGGCGGTTAGCAAAAAAAAAACTCAAAATGGTCACCCGAGCAAGAATACTTATGGGTGTTCGCCTCGCGGGTGATATCGCTCCAGCCCGCGATTTCGAAGAACGGGTGCTCTCGGCGTCGTAGCGGGGACACCCGGTTCCTCAGGAAGTCCCGGACGACGACCTGCCCGATCAGGCCGCTGTCGCTCAACACTTGGATGGTGCTGAGGATCTTCTCCTCCTCCGGTTCCACACGCGGCCGAGGGAGATCCTTCTTCTCCGGCTGCTCGTGGCGGAAGAGGAGTCCACAGTCCACCCTCTTCTTCGCGTAGAACCACCGCTCCGCCCAGCCGGAAACAGAGTCCTTGAACGCGAAGGCGGGGTACGCATACAGCTGTGAGTTTTGCAGCCGAAAGTACACGCACCCCACCGCCGACGAACCTCCGGTGCGGTGGAGCATGTAAAAGTGGAGGAACAGGCTTACCGTCGGCTGGACGCTGATGAAGCCCTCACAGAGATGCGAGAAGACATTGAGGATGAGGATAGAGTTGGGGTGGAGGTTGGTGATCTCGAGGCCGCAGTGGGCGAGAACCGCGGCCACGAACTCTGACTCCAGAGCACGAAGCCTGTTGATGGCATAAAGTTCGCAGCTCACGAACTCGTCCTCCGCCGGTGTCGGTAGGGCCTCGCCATCAAGGACGCACCAAGACTTGGGGTCGAGGTGACCCCGCACCTCGAGGTCCTTCTGGCGCGGAGGTGGTTCGTGAAGGAATGAACTTTTCCATAGAGATGAGAATGAAGAAGACGACGGCAAGAGAAGGAAGGAAAAGAGTTCGGAAGCAAGAGAGACGGCGGTGTAGTGGTGGGAGGAGAAGGGCAAGGGTTTTTTATCCTCTCCCCACAAGCGAAACCGCCCCAGAAATCTCGGGAACTGGCTCGCGTGCGGTTGTCACGTCACGTTAAAAAGTATAACTGCAAACGCAGTCACCAAGAAGTAACCGTTGGAAACCCGACATTCGAAGTTCTGCTCGGGTGGCCTTTGCTCGGCTAACCCGAAGTTCTGCTCGAGTGGCCCTTGCTCGGCTACCCGAAGTTTTGCTCGGATGGCCTTTGCTCGGCTAATCCGAAGTTCTGCTCGGGTGGCCTTTGCTTGGCTAACCCGAAGTCCTGCTCGGATGGCCTTTGCTCTACCATGCCGAAGTTCTGCTCGGGTGGCCATTACTCAGCCGTCCCGGAGTTTCGCTCGGATAAGTTTTTGACCTTCGGGGTCATCCACCTGCCCGAACGACCGGCCTCCGAAGCCTTCGGTACATGATTAAAAGCTTCAAGGGGGGACTTGATCGTCTCCCCACTTGAGGCTCAGGGGCTAGACGACAGGGTTTGGGGGGGATGTCCGGGATATCCCCCTTCGGACCACTGGATATTGGACTGTACGCTCCTTAGTATATGGTTCACATTCATGTATAAATAGGCTACATTGCTGTGCGTGGGAAAGGAGGGAGGGGGCCATTAGACAGAGGCTAGAGTTTATAGAGTGTATTTGCTATTTTAAATAAATCAAATACACCTTTCTAGAGTTTAAATAAATTAACAGAGGCTAGGGCCAAACAATTGGGTTGGGAGTCTATGCAGCCTATTGGGCTTTCGGCCTATAAAGGAGGGCATGGGAGACTGACAGGTGGGATCTGGATCTGGGCTCTGCTTGGCACGGTCGCGGCTTGGCTAGGCAGCTCAGATCTGCTCGGCTCTGCTTTAGGAGACTGACTGGTGGGGACAAGGTTTTGGCAGCTCGGCTTGGCTCAAATCAAGCCGGTGTGGGGGAGAAAGGGGCTGTGATGGCCACGGTGGGATTGGAGACAGGGGCGGCTGCAGCGCTGAGCAATCCGATGAGTGGTGGTGGGAAAGGGAGTCCGACATGTCTAGGAGCTCGGCGGGGAATCCACGAAGCAGTAGGGGGAGGAATCTCGGAAAGACACTCACCGGGCAGGCTCTCGACGGCGAGGTAGGCGGCGCTTTGCGGGGCCGAAGCGAGTTACCGGTGAAGAGGAAGGCCAGCGCTGTCTTGGGCACGATTAGCTGCGGGGAAAGGGGAAGGGAGATGAGAGGGTGGCTACGGACATGGAGTTTGGGCAAGGACCCGAGAGGGAAGGGTTTTATCATGGAGGTCGGGCACGGTGGTGCCGGCATGGATCTGGTCTCGATGACTGAGGGGCTTGGGGCGAATCAAGACACTGACCTTTTTGCGCCAGCAGGAATAGAGAAGGTTGGGGAAGGGGATCTAGTGGTTTTCGGCGAGGGGGCGGGAGCGGAGGAGGGGGAGATTTCATGGGTGGCGGCCACGGCAGCGCGGGGCTCAGTCCGTGGGGTAGTCGGAGGGCACGTGGTATGGGGGCAGTGGGTAGGAGGGGAAACGACACGGCGGGGAAAGCAGCGGGGTCGGCGCTGAATCCCGGCGGTGTGTGGCCCGGGAGGACCAGTGACCACAGGGCGAGGACGGGGACGGGGCATGACTTGGCCTCTGCTCGCTGGGGAGGAGGGAGACGCGGTGAGAGGGAGGCACTAGTAGGTGGGACCGAGAGGTCAGAAGGAGAGAGAGAGAGAATCTGGCTGGGCTAGAAAGGAGAGAGTGAGAAGATGGTGTCAGGCTGGGCTGGGCCAGAGGGAAAGAGGCAGGCAGGGAAAGAGGGAGGGAAAAGGGTTGGTGGCGGGCTGGGCTGGCCGAGGGAGGGGAAGGCAAGCCGGGCTGAGAGGAAGGGAGAGAGGAGGGAGGGGATTGGGGGCCCATGCGGGGATTAGGATTTAGGGATTTGAATTAGAATTTAGATATGGGTTTGAATTGGGTTTTAGGATTTTTGATAAATCCGAATTTCACTCGAATGGTTTCGAAAAAAGGATTTTATTAATTTCACTAACAAAACAAATTGAGGTTAAATTACAGAGCAGTTTTTAAATTCTTACTCAAGAACAAGCTCCAGTTTTTATTTTCACCCAAATTGTTTTAATCAATACCGGGGTTTAGGACTTTTAAAATTCTTACCTCAGTTTTATTAGCCAAAATAAAATAGGTTTAAAATTGAGGGTGTAACAAATCTACCCCCCTTAAGGGAATCTCATCCTCAAGATTCGGGTAGGTTGGAGGGAGTTTGGGAAACTGGCACAGAAGCGAATGCAGGATGAGTGAGGGTTTTACGGAAATAGTTGAGCTGACGGCGATGACCACTTTGGCTTGAGCGGATCTACCTTTTGGGGTGACGGGATCCTTTTTTTTAGGGCGTGGGGGAATAATCCCGGGTTGACCTTGATGGGACGGATGTCTATTGGGTTAGGGGGAGCGTTAGTTGGGATCCGGAGAATCATCTGGGTCTTGCAGGGTGTCGGCGCCTTCCGGGTCTCGCGCGGCGACAAACAGTTTTCGTGAGTTTTTGGGCCGGGCGGACCTGATGATGCTTGGGGCTGAATCGGCACCGGCCTTTGTGCAACGGGAAAGAGGGAAGGTTAGGGAAGGAGATCCGGCAGTTTCGGGCGAGGGGGCGGGAGCGGAGGAGGGGAGATTTCATGGGTGGCGGCCACAACAGCGCTGGGCTCGGTCCACGGGGTATTCAAAGGGCGCGTGGTGCGGGGCAGTGGGTAGTTGGGGAAAACGACACGACGGGGAAAGCAGCGGGGCCGGCGCGCGAATCCCGGCGGTGTGCGGCCAAGGGGGACCGGCGACCATAGGGCGAGGACGGGGACGGGGGGGGCATGGTTTGGCCTCTTCGGGGAGGAGGGAGACGCGGTGAGAGGGAGGCACTGGCAGGTGGGATCGAGAGGTCAGAGGGGGAGAGTGAGAATCCAGCTAGCCTGGAAAGGAGAGAAGGAGAAGATGGTCCCGGGCTAGGATAGGCCACAGGGAGAGAGGCAGGCGGGGAAAGAGGGAGGGAAAAGGGGTGGTGGCGGGCTGGGCTTGAGCTGGGCCGGCCGAGAGAGAGGGGGAGGCAAGCCGGGCCAAGAGGGAGGGAGAGAGAGGAGGGAGGGGATTGGGGGCCCAGGCGGGGATTAGGATTTAGGGATTTGAATTAGAATTTAGATAGGGGTTTGAATTGGGTTTTAGGATTTTTGATAAATCTGAATTTCACTCGAATAGTTTGGAAAAAGGATTTTATTAATTTCACTAACAAAACAAATCGAGGTTGAATTACAGAGCAGTTTTTAAATTCTTACTCAAGAACAAGCTCCAGTTTTTATTTTCACCCAAATTGTTTTAATCAATACTGGGGTTTTGGATTTTTAAAATTCTTACCTCAGTTTTATCAGCCAAAATAAAAATAGGTTTAAAATTGAGGGTGTTACAGAGTGGTGACTGGTGTCACGGACCTTATTAAATTTACCCACATACCATTCTATTGAATCCTCTTCACCATCGCTAAATTTTTCTATTAGTTTTGTTTTTGTCTATTTTTTAATCTACACAAAAACCATTGGCTTTCTTTCATTTTGATCCTTCTAGTCTATTGAAAAAGTGAGTTTTTGTTTTTTATTTTAGAAATGATAAAAATGACTGCAGCACACAGGTTGATCCTAAGAATCCAATGTGGGTGAATGTGACAGAACAATCTCAATCCTACCATTAGACCACAAGGCATTTTCATCGCATCGTCTACCAGACTAGTAGCGGAGCATATCTGCTCACGTGATTTTCTAGCTGAATAATCCAATGAAAAGAGTAGGCTCTTTAAAACAGACTGCTCTACAGTGATGTTCTAATGCCGACTACAGTGAAGTCAATATTGTAGACGGTGAATGCCATTCTACTTCTCCTGGGCTGCTTCTCACTACCAGCGAACCGGCTATTACAACCGGTTCAAAACAAGTTTCAGAACCGGTTTTAGAACTGGTTGTAGGCAACCGCGACTGATACCCTCCGGGTAACACTCGCGGTTCCTCCAACCGCTTGTGGTACGACACCACAAGCGGTTCGAAACGCTCACTGGCAGGCAAGTGGAGTCACCACATGGGTGCTCTCTACAAGTGGTTGGTATTACAAACCGCTTGTGGAGAGCCTCTCAGGCAGCGAGGGGAGACGCCATGTGTGCCCTCTCCACAAGCGGTTGGCGTTACCAACCGCTTGTGGAGAGCCTCTCAGCAGTGACGGGGAGGTGTGCCCTCACCACAAGCGGTTGGAGTTACCAACCGCTTGTGGAGAGGCTGAGCGCAAATTATATTAAATATAGAATATGTTCTGAGAGGGGTTTTCAATATGAATTTTGTAACATACCCAAATTTTCAAATTCGGTATAAAAATTTTTCACAAAAATCATAAATATATTTCTATAACCATTCCTAATTTTTAAATAATTTTCTAAATTAAAGTTCTATTTATTCTCTAAAGAAGATACCCTATCCCTCTTTTTCTAAAAATAAAAATCCCATAAAATAATAAATATTATTTTACATTTGGATTCTACTCATTTTTATGAATTTTTAGAAATTTATTTCATATTTTTCTGAGCTTCCTATAGCTCTCTATAAATTTTCTAAACCCCAAACAATTTCTGAAAATTCTTTTATTTTAATATCCCAGACTTTCCTTTCTAGGCAAACCCCGGAAATACGCTTTCCTCTTACGGAAAGTACGCCTCCACTTAAACCTTCCACATGATTCACTCACTTACAAGTGGACCCCACTTGTCAATCTCTCTATTTTCCTAATCTATTAGCGCCCATTGGATCTCAATCCGACGGCCGCCCATTGATCCTCTCCCTTCCTCACCGCGCCAATCTTGGACCATTGAATCAAGATCCAATGATCACTGACCACACCACTATACCTATTCAACCCAGCGAATCCAACGGCGCCCAAGGATTTGAATTTCAATCCGACGGCATTCTTGATTCTTCTTCTTCCTTGTTTCGCCGCTACGCTTTAATCGCCGGCCATTGCCGCTCGCCCAGAACTGCGCCACCGCGCTGCTCCCAAACCCTCTGCCGGTTTGCCACCAAGGATGAGCTCACGCCATGACATTTTCGCGCATCATCATCATCCTCATCTCCTCCTCGCCACCCAATCCGCCGCCGCCACCAAAACAACGCCGCCGCCGCCATTGCTTCTTGCTTGCGTGCCTTCATTTCCACCTCCGGCCTACAAAAACCCTATTCGCACCTTTGCAACACCCTAAGCTCTCATTTCCTCTCCTTCCTTGCCCCTCTACTGCCCGACATCGCCGCCGCCACCACTCTCTTCCCTAGCTCCGGCGAGCTACCTCCTCACTGCTCCGGTCATCCTATGGCCTCGACACCTACACACAAAATATCCCAAATCCCACCGCAAACTTAACTAGGCCATCACCCGCCGTCGGCAACCATCAAAACCTCTCCTCCGCCGTCACCCCGTTACGCCGCCGCCACACCTACTCCGGCCACCCCAATCTTCATTGATACCATCAAAATCATCTATACAACCTTAATTTCATTTTACCCCACTCAATTGCTCGCCGCCAGCCACCAAACTCGTCGCCGGTGAACTTCCCCGCCGTCCCCTCCATTTTCCACTTCTTTCTCTCACCGGTGACCCTTTGCGTCACCCACCTTTTACACACCCCTCCATCTCACTGACCAACACGGCCCACATGTCAGCCGCCAATCTCACATACACTGCCGACGGGTCCCCCTGTCAGCCACTCGCGCACCTTCATAATGGGCCAAGCCCAATAGCCCAGTAAGAGCCTATTTCCCTTTTATTTTTTTAAAATTTTTATCTAGACAGTTTAAACATTATTTAAAATAGCAAATCACTTTTATAAATTCCAGAAAAATTCATACAAAATCTAACATAAGATAAAGAATTATATAAAAATATAAAATATCATATTTTGTCAATAAACAATCCTAAATAAATCTTTTTATTTTCTCTTCTTTATATATTAAAACATTTTAATTAAAGAATATAGAAGTGAAATTAGTAAAAACTTCCAATATAAAAGTTACTTAAAATAATGTTTTATATCTATAAATAATATCTCTATATTTCTAAAACTTATAGAAATCCAAATTTAAACTTAAAAACCCTTTCTTTAATCAAATTAGAATTTTCCTAAATATAAAATTTTGCTAGTAAAATTCACATAACTCATTCAACCCATTTAAACATTTCCATATAAAATTATAATGCCAAAAATCAATATTTTTAAATTACTATCATTATAAGGTCAAATAAAAATATTAATACACCAAAATTAATATAAATATTGACCTATTATAAATCTCTCCATAATTCATAATCAAAATAATTAATCATTAAAAAATTCTAAAAATAATTACATATTAAACCCTAGCATTATACTGCCCAAAAATACCTATTTTACATAAAAACATACCCTTTTCCTTTTAGAAAATATTTACAAACTTTTAAAAAATCGTACAACCCGTCACCCTTTTACCCCAGACCCTTTTATTTTATCGTTTATTTAAAACTTTTCTCATTCGATATTTATTGGAATTTCTCTCTTTTTACAACGTATAGACAACAAGATACGTCCCTTGGAAAGAATGTCCAAATGATATAATAAGTGTGATCCAATCTTCAAACAAGGCAGGTTTTTCTTATCCTTGATGCATTTTGATATACCTACATTTCTTTACTTATTATTTATTGCATATATTTTCTAGTTATTTATTTATATATTCCAAGTATAATTTTTATCCTAGCCCCAATACTTTAAAAAGCCACCTAAAAATAATCAACCTCTGAAAAATTCCTAGTATAGGCAAAAATACAAAATTTTGATTATCTCATGAAAAGATAAGAGAATTGGTCCGTATAAATAAGTTGGGTTGGATAACTTATTTGATATGGAAAGGATTGTAGTTTGAGAGATAAAATGATTTCTATATAGAGCAATTTGGAAAAAGCAGTTGTCGGCTTGGGCCAGGTACCTTACGGGTAGAAGGTACACACTCAAGGACACAGGTGGGCGAGGGTGTGAACTCCCTGAAATCATTGCTCTATAAACTATAGAAGTAAATTCGGAAATATCGTTATTTTTGCCGGCTTGGGCCAGGTCACAGCATGTATGGCTGGTGGAAACACTCAAGGGCACTAGATATTTGCTCTGTGATAAGAGGATATCTAGAAATCGTTTGCTTCTATAAGAACTTGAGTTTAAAATATTTAAGAATGATATAATTTACCGCCCATCCATGGAAGTCATGAATCTATGGGTAAAGCTGGGCAGGTTCTGCAGAGCTGAAAACAAATACATCGATGGACCCTACTTCAGGTATATGAAGTTATGTCAAATGGGTGATGCCTCTCTTATATGTCAAAACTCATGAATTTGTTTTACAAAAATTGTTGTCTGATTAGCAGATAAGTAAGGATGGAGAAAGATGATAGAATTTGTAATATTATTATTAAAAAATTTTAGAAATATAATAGGACTTTTAAATACTCAGAATTGCATATCCACATAAAGCTTTGCTATTTCTTGAACCCTGTTTTCATATAATATTAGTATCATTTTATTAAGAAACCTGCAAGTACAATTAGTACTTATCCACATTTTGTGGGCAATTTATTTCTTTTTACAGGATCCACTTTATACTTAGAAATGGACATTCATGAAGAAGACAGGAATTTACATAGGATCGATTTCTAAGGTTTACCTTATGCTCAGGCTTGCCTGTGGTATATGGGCATGTAATTTAATTTTTATTACCAGGTTAAATTTCTATTTCCGCTGTAAAATATTTTGTAACATGTAATTAATTAACCAAGCTGTACTATTTCTGAATGCAACTGAAATCCTAGACAGTTGGCATTCTGGACATTTTCTGGTAAATTTTTTTACTGGAAATTTGGTCCGTCACAAATTTTGACAATAAAATTACTTACAACTACAATATTTTTTCACAATTACATATATAAATATATAATATGATGTGTACTCATTCACACAACCACAATTAAGTTCATTTAAACAATAATACGAATGAATCAAAAATGTGTACATACATTAAATAAGGAGCACACTGAAGCAATGTTTATACATTTCAAGAGCACAAGGGTGAATCTTAGGGTCATTTCTTGCCTACATCGTTATTTGTGGCCTTCGATGATTCCGATATTTCACCTGTCCTTACAGAAGGACAATCTCTCCATCCCTTTGTGTGGAACTCGCCTTTGGTGGATATAATCTAAATCCGACAATGAAGCCGATAAGTTGTTCTTGGATTCTTTGCAACTTGGGTGAGACGGGATCACACCTTGCACATCGAGGTAAGGCTGCCAAAAAAGAAAATAAATAAATCTCTGAACACGTAAATTGTAAGTACTAAGAAATTGAGATGAATCATTAATTTGGTACTTTTGACATACACGCACCTCGTCGTTTATTTTGGGCACATCGTCACGGCAAAGATTTTGCATGTAGTGGCACATATAATAGCCACATAAGTTGTTTCCAGCCGTTTGCTGTATAACCTATGATGAAAATTTAAAAAGAATACAAGTATTGAGATAAAAAACTATCACTAAAGAATATGAATTAATTAATATGCTTTATTATGTACTCGAGTGCTTAATTGGACTGTGAATTCGTTCTTGAAAGTTCCTTTATGCTTCTTTCGGAACCTTGCGAATGCCCTGTGATGCGTTAATACATGAATAGTAATTATTAGAGTTCGAATTAATTAAATAGCTAGGCATTTCAATAGAATAAGAAAACCATCTTATACATTAATATATGTCATACCGATTTAGCGTGTCAATGATGTATTGATATTTTTGTTGTGGTTTCCTTCTTGAGTCTTGAACAATGATCTTGCTATTATCAAGCATGATAACAAGAAGGACCCAGTGAAACCTATTAATATATTTCAACATATATATGTAATTAGTCATATTATGTATGCTTTAAAAAGCTAGGAATGAGAGGTTGTGAGGAACGGATATATACGTACTCGAAGTTGAAGGGCAGAAGTATGTATGGTTTGTAGTGCTGTCCCAAGAGTGCATCCAGAATGTAATCCTCAACAACATTTGGGTTGTATCCGAAGACAGCCTCATTTAAAATCTCTGGGTCTATAAAGCCGATGTTGAAGTCACCCTGTCTTCTACATCGTTGTATCTCCATTCTACATAGAATTGGAAAAACTATTAGAGTTGAAACTTTCTGGTATGAGGAAGCACATGGTAAACTTATTAGCTTGACACTCACAGACACTAGCAGCTCATGAGAGACACGTTGACAGCGTCCTGTTGGTAAAAATGGTACAAGTCTTCGAATTCTAGCCATATTTGGTTCTCCCTGCGATAGAAATGTTCGTTTGTGATACGGTGGGGAACATATTTCTTTCTTTAGCGGACTCTACCATGTACCATTCATGAAATTGCTGCATCTTGGTTGGTAAATCCTTTATGTTTTTAGGGTTAACCAACTCCTGGCCCAACTTATATTGCCATCTCACTTCTGCCATTGGGATATCATCCGTTAATCCAAGAGCTTCAGCTGCAGAACCGGGGTTTGCCTCTTTTATGAATTGGTCAAGCTGTTCTTGCTCTTTCTTCTTCTTTGCCGCCTCTGCCTTAACCCGTTTAGACTTCTGTGTAGCCTTTGCTATTGTCCGGTTGTGGTCTGACGTCGTAGGCAGTGGCACTGCATGGGATGTCGCGAAGTGTTTTGAAGTTTTTCGATCAATTGCTTGCTTGGCGGCACCTTAGGTGCGGTGTGAAGCAACTTGTAACAACGATTTTGCTTGTCTCCTCGTCCGTCATATCATATGCCCTTTTTGAAGGTTCCTTCGACCTTGTTGATCGGCTGGACTGGGCCTTTTGGAGGAGGATGGCTCCTTCTTATTTGAAGCTTCTTTCGCGGAGGAGATGGTGGAGGCGTGCTTTTCCTGGGGAGGTTCGTTTTTGTTGGAGGTGCTGGTGGAGTTGGGCTTCTGCGTGGAGCAGATGGTGGAGCAGGAGTACTCTGTATTGGCGGCGAGGCATTGCGTGGAGGTGACGTTGGAGGAGTCGTGGTTTGTCATTGTGGAGGAGGCGAGCTTCCTCCAGCCGGCTCCAATTGTTCGATGTCTCTTGGTGGAGTTGACACCTCTACGCCATCTGGAAACATGATGTACCGTTTTCGCCAAAGGATGATACCGTGGAGGGCTTGTCCAAGCTTGGCCACCTCATCGTCTTTAGCAATATCGAGCAGAAGATCTTCAAAACCGCTTAACACCTCCTCAACGGTGACTTTCGAGTAACCGGGCGGTATCTCCTTGCAATGAAATGTCTGGCCCGGCTCTACTGGGAACGCCATGCCATAAGCCACCTTTATGGAGAGGTTACGCGCCTGGACATGTAGCTCACACTGGCGGCGAACCTTGATGTCGTCCACTGGAAAATGACCGAGGTCATCCCTATTAAGTGCCGCGGTGGACACACAGCTGCTCCGCCGCGCGGAGGCCTGCGGGCTGATCATGGTGTCTGGCAGATTGCTCGGACCTGTTCCCTGAAGCTTGCTGAGGGCTATCTGCACTTGTTGTGCAACTATGTCGCCGATGCTAGCCTGGGTAGCTCTTAGCTCTCTTTCCAATTGGCTGTATTTGTATAGTTCTTTGGTTTTGCTTCTTGCTCGGCTCCTGTACGTTTGGGAATCCTTCGCAAATCCGTGCTTCCATGGCGTCGACGAACCAATACCTCTTATCCGTCCCGGGTGCTCCGGGTTTTGGAGGGCATGTGTCAGCTCGTCATTCTCCCTATCTGTCACTAAGGAACCTGACTGAGACTGTTGAATGGCTTGTACGATCCTTTGCCCAACATCTTGCACTCCCGGTGCCATCACCAAGCTGCCGTCATCTGCAAGGGCCCCAGTGAGCCATGAACCAATTTCACAGGTGAAATTCCCAGTCAGCAGTAGCAGGTGGTACATCTTTGGCCAATAATTCTTTCTCCCGCTTCTCCCATTTCGGTATAGCCTTGATGTAACCACCGGTGCCGAGACGGTGGTGGTATTTCTTCTTCTGTGCATTTATCTTGTTCTTTTGGCTCGCGGCTTGGCCTCCAGCTGATAGCTTGTACTCCTGAAACGCTTCCCAGTGATCGGCCAGCTTAGGAAATAGATTGAAGTTAGGCCTTTGTCCTTTCTACACGTACTTGGCATTTAGAGACGACTTCCATGACTGAAATACGGTTGCCATCTTCTTCAAAGTGTATTTATTTACTTTGTCATCGAACCCTTCAGGAAATTTGAAATTGTCCTTAATATCTGTCCACAGCAGGTCCTTGGTAGCTTGAGGGACTTCAGCCCATTTCTGGATGCTAATTAGGATGTGGTCCCTTACATGGTAACCACAAGCGTTGTTGAATGGGCCAATTGCTGAAAGAGGGGCAACCAGCATTTCGTCGGAGTTAATGTCGGTAAAGACATGCTTTGCGGACGGCTTCTTGTTAGGTCCTTGCTTCGATTGGTTGCTCGATGTACCCTGTTTAAAATACAGAACCATATGAGCCTGTTAGAGTGTTTTATATTGGTTGAAAGGCCGATGTACTAGGCATTATTGTGGTATTACCTCGCTCGCGCCAGTGTCCACGGCATCACCGGAACTACCGGCAGTAGCGTTAGCGTCGCCTCGGTTCACGGCCTCATCGGCAGCAATGTTATCAGCCGCCTCGGCAGTAGCGTTAGCGTCACCTTCGTCGTATCCTCTGATGCTAGCCTGCGCGATCGAGTCTAGCAGGAACTGTTGTTCCTCATCAAAAATAGGGTTAGCACGATCTGGTAGCTCCATCTATATATCATAATTACGAAACAATGTTAAATTAGTAGTGCTACTTGTGCACATGACATAATTGCGAAACATTATTAAATATATATCTCTCCCTCTCTCTCTCTCACTCCCTATCTCTCTCTCCCTATCTCTCTCTATCTCTCTATCTCTCTATCTCTCCCTATCTCTCTATCTCTCCTTATCTCTCTCTCTCACTCCCTATCTCTCTATCTCTCTCCCTCTCTCTCTCACTCCCTGTCTCTCTATCTCTCTCCCTCCCTATCTCTCTCTCTTACTCCCTATCTCTCTCTATCTCTCCCTATCTCTATCTCTCTCTCTCCCGATCTATTTCTCTATTTTTTCCCGTTGGGACGTTTCATCGAACACCCTGTGTGCAGACATAAAACAGAGGGAGAGTGCGGCGTGGGCGTGGGCAACCTAGGTCCTCCGGGGGATTGGGGGGAGCGGGGGCTTGTCATGAGGTCGACGGTGCGGTGGAGGTTCGATGGCGAGGCGACGACGAGGGCGCGCACGGCGGTGTGAAGGCGTCGACGGCGGTGGCGAGGCCCGTCGACGACGAGGGCGCGCGCACGACGGTGAAGAGGCAACGAGAGCGACGCGGGGTCTGGACGGAGAGACGCGGCGACAAGGGCGCGCAAACGGTGGAGGAGGCGTCGAGCGCGGCGCGGGGGCTCGACGGAGATACAGCGGAGCGACAGAGGAGTGAAGCGCGGGACGGCTCGGGACTTAGAAAAATTTTGGGGAGAGTGAAGCGCGCGGGGAAGATGATCTGAAATATATAGGAAACCCCCTCTACAAGCGGTTGGTAATACGAATCCCTTGTAAAGGGGCCTGTACAAGCGGTTGGTAGTCCGAACCTCTTGTAGAGGTCCTCGTCTAGAAGGGGTTCGTATTACGAACCACTTGTAGAGGTCATTTTCTACAAGGGGTTCATATTACGAACCACTAGAAGGGGCTCGTATTACGAACCGCTTGTAGAGGTTACTTCTACAAGGGGTTCGTATTACGACCCGCTTGTAGAGGCCCTCTTCTACAAGGGGTTTGTATTACGAACCGCTTGTAGAGGGCTTTTCTACAAGGGGTTCGTATTAGTGTATTACCAACCGCTAGAAGGAGTTCATATTATAAACCGCTTGTAGAGGTTACCTTCTACAAGGGGCTCGTATTACGAACTGCTTGTAGAGGACATTTACAAGGGGTTCGTATTACGACCCGCTTGTAGAGGGGCTTTTGGGGGTTTTCCTTCTCTATTCTTCTTTTTTAGTACTTGTAAATTAGTATTTCATTAAAATGTTTAAAATTTCATTGGTTAATTTCTATATATGCTTCAAATATACAAGTTTCATTTAAAAATTTGAAAAAAAAATCCTTTCTTCCTTTCTATTAAATTTTTATTAAAATGGCCGAGGTTACTTGTGTTTCATATTTTTTTAAAATGTTTAAAATTTCAATACTTGTGTTTCATATTTCATTAAAATGTTTAAAATTTCATTGCTTAATTTCTATATATGCTCCAAATATACAAGTTTCATACAGGAGGACATCTTAACTAGTAACATACTTTGTCTTTACAAGTGTGCCTTCGTTATGATCATGGCGTGTATACGGATCATCGACATCTGTGTCATTCAGGACACTTATGTCGACATCTACAGCAAAAGGAGGGAGCTTGTCGAACTGACTATACTCTTCCTCGTCTGTGACGTCCTCAACTCCGACAATCCTTCGTTTGCCTTGGAGAACCACGTGTCGCTTTGGCTTCTCCTTCTGCTTCTTAGGTTTGCTTGACATGTCTATTACGTAGAAGACCTGTCTCACATCATTGGCGAGAACGAATGGTTCGCATCTATAGCCGACTTGGGTGAGGTCTATGGTTGTCATGCCGTATTTGTCGATCTTCACGTCGCTTGAACTCAGTTTAACCCATTGGCACTTGAATAGAGGGACCTTCAAAGGTCCATAGTCAAGCTCCCATATCTCTTCTATGAAACCATAATATGTGTCCACCTTGCCAGTGTTGTCCACGGCGTCTATACGGACACTGTAGTTCTGGTTCATGCTTATCTTATCCTGGGACTTCGTGTAAAATGTGTAACCATTTATCTCGTACCCCTTGAATGCCACGATTTCACTAGATGGTCCCCGAGCCAGGCGTTGCAACTGTTCATTGTCTGACCCTTTGGAAAGGATGTAGTTTTGTAACCAAGCGCCGAATGAATCCATATGCCTTAGTGTTATCCAATCCTGAGACCTCCTTAGGAATTCGCGGCGTAGAATACTCTTGTGCTGAAGGACATAAGGGGCCACTATAGTAGATTGTTTCAGAACCGTGAAATATGCTTGTTTAAAAGTAAGAAGATCTTTGCATGCAATTGCTTTCCGTCCTAGTGTCCCTTTTCCCCGGAGCCTCCCCTCATGGCGTGATATAGGGACCCAATCGGATTTAGATCATTAATGTAATCCACACAAAACTCAATCACCTCCTCTGTGCCATACCCCTTGGCTATGCATCCTTCCGGGCGAGAACGGTTACGGACATACCTCTTTAGCACACTCATGTACCTCTCGAAAGGAAACATGTTATGTAGAAGTACGGGTCCGAGAATACCTATCTCCTTGACAATATTAACAGTGAGATGAACCATAATATCAAAGAATACAGGAGAAAAGATCATCTCAAGGCTAACCACACTTTATACCACGTCATCCTGTAGCTTACTTAGTTTATCTGGATCAATAATCTTTTGCGAAACCACATTGAAAAAGGAACACAGCTTTGTGATTGTCCCCTGGACCCACTCGGGCAAAATACCTTTCACAACCACTGGAGCAACTGTGTCATCAACACAAGACAGTCATGGGATTTCAGGTGGACGATTTTATTCTCTTTCATGTTTATGAGTCTCTTTACATTCGAGGAGTATCCAGAAGGGACCTTCACACTGTTCAAGCACTCTATCATGCTTGTTTTCTCTTCTTTGCTTAGAGTGTAGCTCGCAGGACGTAGATAATGTTGTCCTTTCCCTGTCTTTTCTGGATGTAGATCATTCCTCAGTTCCAAATGTTTTAGATCCTTCCGACCTTGCAGTGTATCTTTCAATTTGCCGTATATATCCAAGTATCCTAGCAGGTTCACGCAAACATTCTTCGTGATGTGCATGAAGTCAAGTAAGTGACGGACCTCCAAAACTTCCCAATAAGACAATTCCCAAAATATTGACTTCTTCTTCCACATGGGTGCCTAACCTTCCTCATTCGGTATAGATTTTCTCCCAGGACCATTTCCAAATACTACTTTCAGATCCTTTACCATAGCAAACACACGCGGCCCACTTCGATGCTCAGGCTTAGCACGAAGGTCTTGTTTCCCGTTAAAATTCCTACCTTTCTTCCGCAACGGGTGCCTCGTAAGAAGAAACCTACGGTGGCCCATGTACACAACATTCCGAGAGTTTTTAAGGTACATGCTGTCCATTTCATTTAAGCACTGCACGCAGGCTCTATATCCTTTTATAGTTAGGCCGGACAGGTTACTAAGCGCAGGCCAGTCGTTGATGGTTACAAACAGTAATGCACGTAGGGTGAAATATTGTCTTTTGTGCTCATCCCATACCCGTATACCATCCTCCCACAACGTTACAAGATCTTCAACCAATGGTTTCAGATAGACATCGATGTTGTTGCCGGCTTGCTTAGGCCCTTGGATCAATAACGACATCAATATGTACTTTTGCTTCATGCACAACTAAGGAGGAATATTATACATACATAGTGTAACAGACCAGGTGCTATGGTTGCTGCTCAACTCGCCGAACGGATTCATACCATCAGCACTCAATCCAAACCTTATGTTTCTCGCCTCATCTGCAAAGTGCGGGTATGTTCGATCGACTTTCCTCCACTGGGAGCCATCAGCGGGATGTTTAAGCATCCCGTCATCCTTACGCTCTTCTTTGTGCCAACGTATCATCTGGGCATGCGCTTTGTTAGCAAACAGACGCTTCAATCGGGGATGACAGGGAAATACCACACGACCTTAGCGGGAGGTCTCTTCTTCGTACGCTCCCCATCTATTTCACCTAGGTCGTCATGCTTCATCTTGTAACGTGATTCTTTGCACACTGGATAAACATCCAAATCCTCGTACTCATTGCGATACAGGATACAATCGTTAGGACATGCGTGTATCTTCTGTACTTCCAATCCCAAAGGACATACGACTTGCTTGGCTTCATATGTAGATTCAGGCACAGTGTTATCTTCCGGAAGCAACTTCTTTATGAGTGATAACAACTCATCGAATCCCTTATCTAAAACACCATTCGTGGCCTTCCATTGCATTAGTTCTAGTGTGGTGCGTAGCTTTTTGTGGCCCTGCCCACAGTTTGGGTACAAAGGAGTCCTGTGATCCTCTAACATGCGCTGGAACTTATCGAATTGTCTTTTATCTGTGTAGTATCCCTCTCCGCCATGCAGCATCTAGTCCAGCTCATCATCACCAAACTCCCCGAGTGTATCTTCCACAGAACAGTTTCCCCTCATGGCGTCTGGGATACTGTTCAAACCCTCTTCTTCTTCCTCGTCGTCTTCATCGTCTTCCTGGCTAATCCCCTCTACTTCACCATGATTGGTCCAACAGGTATAGTTTGGCATGAACCCTCTCATGATCAAATGGTTCATAACCTGCCATCGGTGGGAGTGCTCCTTCTCATTCGTGCAGTCTACACACGGACAACATATGTAGCTGCCTGGAGGCAAGAAGGCAACGGCCGCATCCAGAAAACCGTGCATGCCATTAATGAACTCTCTGGAGCGACGGTCCGCATTGTACATCCATTGCCGGTTCATCTACACCAAGTTATATTTTATTAAAAAAAATATAGTTATATTTTAGAATCTAAAACTCACAAGCACTTAGATCCACCTTTCTAATTATATTTTGTTCTTCTTCAGTCTACAATTAAAGACAATATTTTTTCCTACAACAAAAAAAACTCCACCTACACTAATTCTTTTTTGTCCTTCTACATTTATTGAATTAAAACTAACTAATTGTTACATTTTTTAATTATTTTTTATCCTTCTACAATTTTGAACCTAATTATTTTTTCCCATTCTACCTTTGTAATTATTTTTATCCCTATACATTTTTAACTAAACCTAACTAATAATTTTTTACCCTTCACATTTATTGAACTAAAAATAACTAATTGTTACATTTTTTTAAATTATTTTTTTATCCTTCTACAATTTTTAACTAAATCTAACTAATTATTTTTTCCCTTTCGACCTTTTATTTTTTTATCCTTATAATTTTTTCCTTTTTCTATTTCATACTCCAATAATTAGTTCCTTGCAAACCTACATCTACCTAATTTATCGTTAAATTTTGGATCCTAAAGCAAACAACTTAATTTTGGGATCAACTCCCTAAAATTAGGTGATCAAGCTAGCTAGCAAACAAGTTAGGTAGCTAGCAAACAAGCAAAGAAACTTTTCAGTGATGAATCTAGCTAGCAAACAAACACCTTTCAACAAAGACAAATCAATATTTCTCCACATCCAATGCAAAAAAAAAAACAATACTTAAGTGAGAAGGATGTTAACATGACGTTACTAACCTTGAAACACTTAATTTGCAGCTAAATCACCTCAATTGAAAATTTGGACAGCACCTCCCCTTGAACAAGAGCTCGGCCCTTCCTGTTAACACTTCCGTTCTCACTCTGCGCCCTCGGGAGGAAGAAGATGTTTTAAATCGCTGGCGGGATGGTTCTATAACCGGTTTGAGACACAAACCGCTTCTAGACTTGCCTTTACAACGGTTTGTGTCTCAAACCGGTTAAAGCCGAAGCTTCCAGAACCGGTTTGAGACACAAACCGGTTGTAGAGATGGGACTTTACACGCGGTTCGTGTTTCAAACCGCTTCTGGAAGCCCTCTCCTGCCCGTTGCCACGAACCGGTTCTGGTACGAAGATTACAACGGGTTCGCACCAAACCGCTTCTGATGGACCGATTGTGATGCCCAGTTCTGTAGTAGTGTGTGAAGCCATGGATATCACTCAAGAAAGACGTACCTGCTGCAATAGGCTAGCTGCAAGTCAATGAAGCTTGTTCGATGCGGTTTCCTTCCTGTCACATTTTTTTTAAAAAATTCCCAGTGGCTGTTTAAAATCCAAAGATGATGCAGACAGCATTGTTTCAATATCACCAAGATGAGGTTGTGTTAGTCAATCACGGCAATTAAGGGTTTTTGCCGTCTTCAGGCGAACAATCATCAATAATTAACCACTGCACTCTTACACGCGTCTTAATTCTTAAACAAGATTAGAGCCTGTCCTCGTACCTGTAAGAAATTAGAAGCCAGTTGCGGCAGTTTTCGTTTAACAATTTTCAATTTAAAAAAAATTAAAGAACTACATTTTTTTTTAAAAAAAAGCCGTTCCTGTCACTGCAGCCCTCACAAGTTATGCATCTCTTTTTCAATGCCCTTTTTCATAAACAGATCCATTACCGATTTACCGTGCTCTTGGTGCTCGAACGTACGATTTCCCAAATTTGCTCTCTTCGATCTATTATCGAGACTTTATTTAATTTATCTTATTTCCCAAAGTTAGCAGCCCAAGATGCCGAGACATATGCAACGATATTCCACCACTCTGCAACCCTTCATGGGTGGCGGTTCGAAAGCGCCATGCGTGGCAGATTCTAAACCGCCACCCCATAACCGACACAGATGACGATAACTATCCATCACCCATGACTCATTCATCCGTGACGGTTCTTATAAAATCCGCCACCTATAACCAAGTCATCTATTGCGGTTCTTATAAAATCCACCACCCATGACTCATTCATCCATGATGGTTCTTATAAAAAATCAGCCACCCATAACCAAGTCATCCACGGCGGTTCTTATAAAATCCGCCACCCATGACCCGGTCATCCGTGATGGTTCTTACAAAATCCGCTACCCATAACCAAGTCATCCATAGCGGTTCTTATAAAATCCGCCACCCATATGGTTTTTCATAATAAAAAATATAGGTGCTTTCTAATTACTGATCCATGCATTTATTGATAGTAAATGTTTTGTCAATTAGTATTTTTTCTTTCAACTTTTAGATACATGTTGATGCGGAAAATTCTCCGACAGGTGACCCACACACACGGAACCGGGAAATATGTATTCCGATGGAACCTTGTTTGCAGGCGTGCCAGTCAATTTGACCTGAAAATTGACAAGGTAGAAAAGGGTCAGTAGCCTCCTCCTAATTGGCTTTTGGCTAGCCAGATTAGGGCAAGTATCAGCCTCAAAAGCCGATACAATAACAACCAGTCGGCTTTTAAAGGAGAAAATAGCCGACGGTGCAAGGTAAAAGATTGTGCAATGAAAGTAAACAGTATTCATCTAATAAAAGATTCCCTAAAACAATCCATCAAGCAGTACCATAGCCAAACTCAAGTGTAAGATGGAGCGGATCGAGACAGTCACACCCAAAATCCAACTATAGAGACTAACTACCGGATTATTCTAGTTTATCATCTTTAAGTGCTCAAAGTACCGATTATTAGAATCATGTACGTAATAGCAAGTACGAATCGGTAATACACAGCAAGTCAAGACTTACTCTAAAGAAGATGCTCGCAAATTATTCATGATAGAAATAGAAATAACTTCTTAACCAGTGTGTGGGGGTGTAAACCAACACTGGAGCATACCTCAAGCCACCATCAAAGCAACACTCCAAACAATAGATCGGGCTCTAACCGAGACAGTATTGATCAGAATATCACAATGAGAGCAACAATCGGCATTAATTTACTAGAATCAATCTACAAGGGTAAATACAAGCAAATCATAGGATCCAACCAGCAACAAGACCTAAAAACCGATACAAGTAGAAGATCGAGCGGATCAAGACAATCCTACAAATAGCGATCTAGAAGCCTGTGACCAATCAAACAAAGTAATCGACTTGCGGGATAACTACATGTTGAGGATCGGCTTTCGCCAAGACAGCGCAACGTGCGGGTGCATGCAAAAGATCGGGAAGCCCGAGACAGTCTTGCACGCGGGTACAAGTAAAGAATCGATCTACATTGAGATAGCTTTACTTGCGGGTTTGAAGCCTATCGACGGGGTCAATTGGATTCGAGTAAAGGGTTTTTTTGTATTGAGATTCTGAGAGCTTTACACGCCCTGAAGGGGCCATTATATAGTTTGAAAAACCTAACTCGATACGAACTCGGTTACAAGATAAAACTAGGAAATATAACCTAAAATATGTCACTCGATGATAGTCCGGGTGTCATGCATGCCAGATTCCGACTCGAGCTGGATTTTGGATATTCTACTTCTGATGAAACTCCCCATATTTTGACTTGAATCCGATTGCTTCTAGAACCTCCTGCAGTAGCCAAAGCTTTCCATATCTGAATCCGAATCCGATGTCCCCCAAATCCGACTGGAACTTCACTTAATCTGCTTTTTGGGGATTTCCTTCTAGAAGGCCGATGATGCTTTCCATAATTTCATTGGATTAATTCTTGATAATCCCAACTCTAAATCGGCCATTTTTGGGAGTCAACAATACATTACATCGACAGTTCCTTACATTGAAATACCACTCAGCTTTCATGTGAATTATTATAATAGGGCTAATTTTCTTAGCCAGAGAAAATGTTCATTTTTCTTAAATACATTCATACACTTGACCGGCTCTTAGATGAACTTATGGGTACATTCATACATCCCAAAATTAAATAATGCATCCAATAATAGAGACATGGATTAAATATCTAAATTAGTATAGTAGATGTCCCCCACAAGTACGGATAAGCATTGTATCTTGACTGAACACAAAGGAAATACTATTATATACTATAGCCCTTAAAATGGGCACCTCTCACGCTGTCCACGTCGCCGCTAAAACATCGGCCGTCCGATCACGTGCTCACGGTGATTCGACCATCCACCGCTGACGGTTATGCAAAAAAACCCTCTGGGTTTTCCATTTTGGATATACGTCCTCAGATCTTCGCACCCGTTGGATTGGCCGATCGAGCGGCCCTCGCTGCAACGTTTTTGGGGTTTGCCCCTTCCGTTTTTTCGTCCTCAGTCCGCCGCCCTCCCGCGCCGCGCTCTCCACGGCGAACCCTAGCCCGCCCCACTCTCTTCCGCGTCGCGCACGTCTGCCGTGGCCTCTCTCGCGTCGTGCTCTCCACGCCGCACGCCGGCGCCGCCCCTCTCTATCCCTCCTCATGCTGGTGCGGCTCCATGCTCCTCCCACCACCACCATCCCGTGCTCCTCTCGCCGACATCGCCCCAGGCTCCTCCTGCCTCCTCCGTCCTTCCACCTTCTCAGCCACCATGCCGCCACTCCTCTCCCTCTGTCCTCCACGTCTCCACCACTGCCGTGCTACCCATTTCCTCTGCCCTTTCTCTTTTCCTCTCTACCGCCGCCGCCTGGATCTGCAAGGTGGGATTCTGCATCCGACTGCGGGCTCCCCTGGCACCATCTCCACCGTAACCCCGCCCCATCGTTCAACACGATGCCATCCCGGATCTAGGTTTGCCCTCCCCTGTTACCACCTCACTGCCCCGTTCGCTCTTCTCCTCCAGCTCCACCGATGGCGGTGCCCCTGCTCTCTCTTCCCAGCCATCGTTGCACCTCATCTCCAGTGCGTCACCGTTCTGCCTTTGATGACGTGCCTCCGTCCAGGTGCCACCAGGCCCTTGTGGTCATGGATCCAGATTTTAGAGCCGGCGCTGCGCTGGATCTGGGCTGCCACGCGTTGTCCTTCCACAATCGCGTGGCCTCCTCGTGCCCTAGCTGCGTTCGCCATTCCCCACTTGTCGAAAGATTCACCGTGTCGATTAAGGGGCGACTAAGGTGAGCGACACGGCGGGGCTTCTGGCCGGCGAGCGTGTGCGGCACTTCCTGTAACATCCCCATTTTTAAAAATCTTAAAATTGCATAATCATTGCATGAGGTTGAGCATTGCAAAAAGAAAATCATCAAATCAAAAATAATTTTTGAAAATGTGCATGTCACTAAATTTAAATTTTCTAAAACCTAATTAAGAGTTCAGCTTTTGCAGTGTTAAATTCAAAATGTTTAAAAACTAGGAATCTACTTTAGCAATTTATAGATTGATAAGTTTATTATGAATTAGACAATTGCAAAATTTAAAACCAAATTAAATAAAATAAAAATTTAGTATCCAATTAAATAAAATTAATTACAACAAATACCTAATTAGGCCCTAACCCTAATCCCCCTTCTCATACTATATGACATGTGGGCCCCTTTTTGTCAATTGTTCCTAAAAGGGGGACTTTCCCTTTTTGGCCTTTTACCACTTTGGGATCTTCCCAAACCAGCCTTCCCCTTTTGCCCCCCTACCCTGTCTAATCCCCTCCCTCGATCTCTCCTCCCTCACTGCACTCTCACGCAACCTTCTCTCCACCTCACCGCCCTCTCCCAAAACCCCGCCAGCGGAGCTCCCTAGCCCGATTCCTTCCATCACCCTCCTCCCTTCACCCCCTCAGCCCCGTTTTTGCAGGTCGCCGCCACCGTCGTCGCCGGACCTCGCCGGAGGCCGCCGCCAAAGCTGCTTCATCCTTGCACGCCGTCGGAGCTCACCACCGGGTAATTCCCCCTTCTCCTTGCTCCTACACCGTCCCTGGCCCCCTAGGAGATCCTCCCCACCGCCGGCACCGCCCCTCCCTCACCGGAAGTGGCCGATGTCACGCCTCTCCTTCCGCCCGACCTCGGCCACCTCGCCGTGCCGTCTCGGTCGTGCTCGCCCCAAGCTCGGGCCGTCAACACCTTCCCCGCACCTCCTCTACCTCTCCAGCCACGCCGCCTCGCTTCTACCGCCGCCAATCGGCCGGGCGACGAACACGCCGCCGCCGCCCGCCTTGAGCGCCCGCCCTCACACTTGTTGGCGTTCCTCGCCACGACCCCCACCCCGCCACCTCCTCCTTCCCTTCCCTCCTTCTCTCTCTTGCCGAGCACCACCGTCATTGCCGGATTTCCACGCCTGCCGCCCGCCGCCGTCCCTCGCTGGTGGCTAACGGCGGGGCCGCCTGTCGGCCCGCCCCGCTGCCGGACTAGGGCCGTGCCGAACCACGTCGCGCCATGCATGCCCTTCCCGGCTGGGCCGCCACGCACGCAGCACCACCGCTGGCCGTCCTCCGCCATTGGGCGGCCGCATTCCGCTCACAAGACTTTCGCCCGCGCGCCCTGGCCGTCGCAGCCGTCTTCCGCCAGCGCTCCGCTCCATCATGCGATCGGGCGCGCAGCTCATCGGCGGGCAGCGTGCTCGCGTGGGCCTCACGCCACGCGCCGCGACAGACCACGCGTTCAGCAGCTGGGCTGCTGGCCGGTGTCACGTCAGACCAACCCGTGGCTGGGCCTGGGGGCCGAGCCAACCGGCCCACCAGCTCTTTTCCCCTTTTCTATTTAATTCTAGGACAGTAAAAATTGTTATTTTTATATCTTTAGAAATACAAATCCAAAATCAGTGAAATAAATTTCTAAAACTCATAAAAATATGAACTCTAAATTAAAATTATCATTTTCATAATTTCATGAATATTAATATGATTTCTATAACATTAATTCTAAAAAATAAAATCATGCATTTAATATCATGCTAAGTATTTATATCTAGTTAAAATGAAATTTAAATTTTTGGAACATATTAATGAGATAAGAACAGTATTAAATTATTTATCTTATGTCTAATTTACTTTCTAAAATTCTAGTTCATTAAGAAAACAATTTATCTACACATTTTAATGAAGTATACCATCTTAACATAAATCAATTTTTAAAAGACTCTTAAAATAAAAGAAAGCATGGATTCATCACATTCATGCATACACATTCATTTTGCATGCATAATTTCATTTTACACGTTGTTTTGAATGTATATTATTTGCCATCGTTAGATCCGGCCGACTTCGCACAAGGAGCTGAAGACCAAGCCGGGGATCAGCTGGACTTCAGTCACGGCAAGTCATTGTTGACATTTCCCCTCCAAATTACCTTTGACCATATTGAAACCTAGTTTTACAAATGCTTTGTTAGAAGTTTATTAAATGTGCATGACTATGTTGATTCATCACTATCATATTGGTAGAAAATTTAGTTAAGAACCTAACACACTTTAATTATGTCATTAATCATGATTTTTGATAACCTTAGGCTAATTAATCCGTAATTACCTGCCAACCCTTGATTAGCTTAATTAATTTTGCTTAGTCATGCTACTAGTCGGATGATTACTACACCATGAACATTTCACCCTGATTTAATATCTGTTTTAATTCAAAGTACCTCTTTGTTTGCAAAGTGCTTGTTTGATTAGCAGTAGCAGGGTGCTACCGTGGGGAAATTGTTAGTGCCAGGTGGCGGGTATGTCACCTGGGGGTTTCTGAAAAAGTTTGTAAAACTTGATTGGGGTGGACGGATTGATTGGCTGGTGCAGTGAGCACGAGAATCGGGTCCAGTGTGGGAACCACCCCAGTCCCTAAGGACCGCGACCTTGTGGTTGACAAGACTAAGTACAACAGTACGACCATGAGTGCCTGTATGGGCGGGACCTGGCTGAGTAGCCTTCGAACTCTTAGTTTGGACATCCCGTGTGGTGGAGTAGGTGCGGAGAAACCGCTGACCCTACCAGGCTCAAGCGGGGGCTTCAGCCAACTGGAGTAACCAGCGCTGCGGTGGAAACCTTAGAGGGGATGCCAAGCTAGGGGCGAGATTGTCAAGGTCCTTGTGGTGATCATTTTGCTTTGGGTGATTCCTAGGAAAAACCACCTCTCATGGGTAAAGCGTGCGACCTCTACAGAGTGAACAACTTTCTAGAAAGCCGTGCACATTGTCAAGGGCGGACGACGGTGGCGCTGCCACAATAGTAGTTTTCTTCCCTCTTTTTCTTAGAGTTTTAAAGAAGAAAACCGGCAGGTGCCGTATTTTGTTTTGGGAGCCTACGGTGGTTAGCCGTGAGGAGATGACCTTCGGTGGTTTAGCCGACGTGTGGTATTATGCATACGGTGGTTAGCCATCGAGAGTAATTGATCCTTCGGTGGATTAGCCGTAAGAAAAATGTTTTGGATTAAAACCACGATTTGTATCGTGAGCCAGCCTTTGGGCATGAGTCGGCTGGGGCCGGATGATTTAAATGTTTGTTATTTAATTTGATTACTCCACTTCTTTCCCCAAATTGCTTTACAAATTTTAGGCAAACTATTTCAAAACTTGCTTTCTGCAAATGAGCCATACATTTTCTTTGTCTAAACCATGCATTTGCATATGTCAATTGACTTGCGAGTATTTTCACCAGTACTCACCCTCGCGCCTTGCCACGGGGCTGCGCATTCCAACGCGCAGGTGTGGAGTACCCCTGCGACCCTGAAGATGGAGACCCCGAAGCCTACGTCTTCGCCGACGGAGTCCAAGACGAGGAGTTCACGGATACCTAGGATTGCGTTACTCCAGCTCTGCCTGTGGGGATTGTTTTAATTTTTCACTTTGGAGTTTCATTTGTAAAATTAAGACTTCCGCTTTTGTAAGGCCTTCGAGCCAAACTTATGTAACCACGCCAGGAGGCGCACTCTGATGTAAATTTATGTAAATTAATCGACATGGTTGCGATCCAAGTTTTGTGGTCTGTGTGTGCTGGCTACTGATCCAGGGACTAGCACAGGTGGAACCTTTCCTCCGCCAAGGGGGGTCCCGACACTTTCGCCGCTGCGCGTGGCACCGTCGAGAGGCCCCACGGTGTCGCATGAAGGTGAGGATTGGGCGGAGGCATGACCGTGGAGCCTGCTGTCGCTTCTTCTGCTCCCCAGCGTGCTCCTCTTCCTCCAAAATCGGGGTCACCCGTTCCAGCGCACATGCGGCCAAGATGCGAGCCACCGCCACCCAGCTTCCACCCCCAGATCAAGGGCCTCCTCTCTTGGCCAACGGGCTCACGGCCCGCCACCCCGCCCCTATTCGCCTCCTCTCCTTCTCCCCGCCATGTGTTGCCGCTCCTCCTGTCCGGCCTAGACACGGCCCTCACCGGATCCAGACTTTAGAGCCGGCGCTGCGCCGGATCTGACTGGGCTGCCACGCGTTGTCCGCAGCTCCGGCGGCCGTCCTCTTAACGCTAAACCAGTCCACCACGAGCTTCATTGGCACGGGAGCTGCTGCCTTCAACCTCCATTAGCTGCCCCCACTTACCTTGCTCTCAACGCATTTGTCCGGCGACCAGCCATCGATCTGCCAGACGCACGGCATCTGGTATTATCAAATAGATTAACAGATGTAAGTGGAATTTTAGCATGTGCTGGTCATTTTTTTGTGCTTTGGCAAGATGACATCTATGGATGGGCTTCAGCCTATTAACAGCTACCAAAGGTGCTATCAAATTGTGTTGAGGCCTTGTCAAACGTTATGGTTTTTTATGTGGTTCGTTGACAGACCATGGGGCTGCTCAAACATGGTGTTATTGGTGTATTTTAAAGCTATGCTGCTCTGCAAAGCTTTTCTACGTACCTCTACCATGAGCTAATGCTATTTGCTTCTAAGAGGTGCAGATGTCTTCTGGTTTCATCATTCTCAATGGATTATTTTTTATAGAGATAATTACTGCTGGGACACACCATGCACCGTGGCAGATGATGTCCTGAAATGACGCCGCACTCATATATGGTTAGTCGTTCACTCCATCGCAGATTTCAATTCTTATTTGTGAAGTCCAAAAATAAATATGGCAAAAGAGGTGCTCATTTCTGTGGACTTCAGCGTCATTGGCTTCAATTAGAAATGTTGTCCGCATTTATGGTCAGCTTTCATTTATGCATCTGTTTGATACCTCTTTGATGCTTGATTCTCAAATGATTAGCTAATATGGCGAAGCGTGTTGTGGGTATTGGTTCATTTGTTCCCATTCTTTTAAGCTCCCATTACCAAGTATATCCACTGAAAAAGGTTTCCAAAGATTAATTTTGCCTTATCACCAAACCATACGTTGATTTATTCACTTATTTACAGGCCGCTCACCAAAACAGGCATTGCAAGTTTGCAGAAAAATCTGAGTTTTGTAGCTCACTCTTCTTTGTTACTACCTATTGGTCCTATGAAGTATTAATGAAATGGCTTTTTGGATCCTTCCACAGAGCGCAGTGTTAGGGCTGCGGACAGGGTGTATGTCCGGCGCCCTAAACCCGAACTGCCATGGGCCGGGCTGGCCGAGCCCGAGCAGTAGTAGGTTGTCCAGCTAAGGCTGGCGGCTAGGAGTTGTTTAGGAGATAAGAGTTATCTCTATTAAGAGTCCTATTCCTATTAGAATAAGTTATCTTAGTAGGAGTTCTATTCCTATTAGAATTCGTATTTATCTGTAATTGGGTCAGATGTAAGCCTACGGGCACCCCTATAAATAGTAAGGAGAAAAGAAGTATTGGCACGTTTTGTTGCCAAGAAAAATCCAATAGTAGGCGCTGCCATCAACAACTGGCCGGTGGCTCTGTTCAGCCTCTACCGATACCATAGGTTGACGTCGACTTTCGGCGTTGCCCTCCACTATCTCTCGTTCAGGCTCAAGGCTCGAGACGAGATTATACGGAAAAGAACATCCATATCAATTGGTATCAGAGCCAAGCGATCCAACTATGTCACAAACTGAAGATCGAACAGCGGGGATCGAAAAGGGGCTCGCTGAATTACGGGCCACCATGGAGCAGAAGGAGGCCGCAGCGGATCGGAGATTCTCGGCACTAGAAAAGAAATTAGAAGACCTAATCCGAGTATTGGGGAAGCGACCAGTAGGCGAGCTGCTGGCTAGAACAGAGGGAAGCAGCGCGCGGGACTCTGGCCGTCCACCTGAGCCGCGGGAGGATGAAGTCAGCGAGGAGGATGAGGGAAATCCGTTGCCAACTCATGCAGGCCGTCAGGATCACCACTGCGCTCCGCGGACACCATGATATGAGCTTCCAATCTATGATGGAACGGAAGACCCCTTGCTGTGGCTTAAGCAGTGTGAACGTTTTGGAAAGCTATACCAAATTCTGAAATCGGAATACGTCAAGATGGCGGGTTTCCACTTGAGGGGGGAGGCGCAAGAGGTACTGGACAATTGGGAGCTGGAAGACAAGGATATCCGGTGGGAAGACTTCTATGAAACCTTCCTTCAGAGATTCTCCCGATATTCATCGGCAGGACCCCTCGGGGATCTATCAAATCTCAAGCAGGGCGATGGACGGGTGGAGGATTACGCGCGGGAGTTTCAGCGACTCCTCGCCCGTACCTCGGGGGTGAAGAAGGGCGACCAGGTGGAGCTCTTCACGGTGGGCTTATCGGCAACATTGATGGCAGAACTTCGACGGGATCGGCCCCGCGACCTCGCGGACGCGCTGGGGCTGGCTCGAGAGGCAGAGCGTCGAGAGACGCTTGATGGCAAAAGCGCATATCCTGCTCTTTTTTTGGGGCGCTCAAGACCGCCTCGCGGCTTCGCCGACAAGGTTCCTACTCAAGCGGGCCAGTGGGCGGCACGGGAAGACCGCCGCCTTTTTCATTCACGCCGCCGGCTACCATGGGCACCACAGCTGCGTCACGCGCCACGGCATCAGCAGCTTCAGGGGGACGCGTGATTCCAGCCGCCTCTCAGGCTTCGTCAGCAGCATCCACCCCTTCTCGGCGCAGGCTCATTTCGGATGAGATGGCTGAGCGAAGGGCGAAGGGCCTTTGTTTCAATTGTGATGAGGCCTTCTCCAGGGGACATCAGTGCAAGAGACTCTTCTTGTGTGAAGTGGTGAACGAAGGGGAGGAAGAGGAGAGCAATGAAGAGGGGGAAGAGCCGGCCTCACTATCAGCCATGGCTGTGCAAGGGTTGAGAGGTGGAAACACGATGCAGGTCACTCTATCCATGGGCGGTCACGAATTTGTGGGATTGATCGACAGCGGCAGCACCCACAACTTCCTGAGCAGCCACGCCGCCAACCGCATTGGGGCGTTTCAGAAGCCGGGCGGGAACCAGAGGGTGCATGTGGCCAACGGCGATGAGCTTCCATGTTTAGGCCAGATTGCTCAGGGTGTTTTCTCGGTGGATTCCCACCAGTTTTGCACACCCTTCCTAGTCATTCCCCTCCAGGGTTTCGATGTGGTGTTGGGGGTGCAGTGGCTTCAAACCCTTGGGGACATTCGTTGGAATTTCGATGAGCGGCGCATGACCTTTGATGCAGCAGAGCAGCAGGTCACCCTACAGGTCCAAACTTCGGTCCAAACTTCGGCAACAGACGCTGAGTTCCACCAATTAGAGGCTGTTGTCGATAAGGAGGTAGATGGCCTCTTGGCCGAATTCAGCGATCTTTTCCAGGAGTCCCAGAGGTTACCGTCATCACGCAGTTGCGATCATCGCATTGCGCTAACAGACGACACGGACCCGGTGGTCGTTCGGCCTTATCGGTATCCGTATCGTCAGAAGGATGAAATTGAAAAACAGTGCGCGGAGATGCTGGCGCAAGGGCTCATCAGACCAAGCCGGTCACCCTTTTCCTCCCCGGTATTGTTGGTAATGAAAGAGGATGGCACTTGGCATTTTTGCGAGGACTACAGGGCACTCAGCGCAAAGACCATCAAGGATAAGTTTCCAATTCCTGTAGCTGAAGAGCTTTTTGATGAGTTACACGGTGCAAAATTCTTCTCCAAGCTTGATCTGCGCTCCGGGTACCATCAAATTCGGATGCGGGAAGAGGATGCGGAGAAGACGGCTTTTCGAACGCACCACGGCCATTTCGAATTTCTGGTTATGGCTTTTGGTCTTTGCAATCCACCATCTACATTCCAGGCACTTATGAATGAGGCCCTTGCTGAATTCCTCCGGAAGTTTGTATTGGTATTCTTCAACGATATTCTCATATACAGCACGACCCGCGAGGAGCATCTTCTCCATCTTCGACAGGTTCTTGAACGGCTTCGCCAACACAAACTGTACCTTAAGAAGAAAAAGTGCTCCTTCGCGTGCCCGGCGGTCAAATATCTAGGCCATATCATCACAGCAGAGGGAGTCTCAGCAAATCCCACCAAGGTGCAGGATGTGGCCTAGTGGCGCACCCCCACCTCGGCCACTGCAGTCAGAAGCTTCTTGGGGCTCGCCGGGTACTACCGCCGTTTGATCAAAAACTATGCCACTATTGCTGAACCCTTGACATCATTACTTCGACGGCAAGCTTTCAAATGGTTTGACGAGGCTGGAAAGGCCTTCCAACAACTCAAAGACGCCCTCCTTTCAGCTCCCGTCCTGCGATTACCAGATTTCGACATCCCTTTTGTGGTCGAATGTGATGCATCAGGTTTTGGGTTGGGCGCAGTTTTGCAACAGGAGGGACATCCAGTTGCCTTCTACAGCCGGCGCTTGGCTGATCGACACATCAAATTGGCGGCTTATGAGCGCGAGCTCATCGGTCTTTCCAAGGCTATCCGACATTGGCGGCCCTATTTATGGGGAAGACCGTTTCTTGTCCGCATGGATCATGCCAGTCTCAAGTACTTACTAGAACAGGCTCTGGTTACGCCACCACAACAACATTGGTTGATTAAGTTGATGGGATTTGATTTCACTGTGGAATACCGTCCGGATCGTTCTAACCGAGCCGCGGATGCTCTGTCACGCGTCTTTGAAGACCCAACTGCTTGTAACGCTATTTAAGTGCCGATTGGTTCAGTTTGGGAAACTTGGCACTCCGTATTACGGGCCGACCCGAAAATCCAGAGCAGGTGCGCAACCCTAAATAAGGAAGGATCGGATCCTTCCCCGCCGTGGTCGGTTAAGGAAGGCTTACTGTATTATTCAGGCCGTTTGGTTATTCCAAACACCTCTGCGTTATGCACTTCGATTGTTGCCGCTTTCCATGACATGACTCATGAAGGAGTCCATAAGACAGTTCACCGTGTTAAGCAATTTTTCTTCTGGGAAGGTCTTCGGCGTTCAGTGGAGGAATTTATTCGACGCTGTCCAGTTTGTCAGGCCCATAAAGCTAGCACTCTCGCTCCGGTAGGACTTCTTCAACCACTGCCAATTCCCCAACAGATTTGGGCTGATGTCTCCATGGATTTTATCACATATCTTCCCAAGTCTGAGGGCAAAATAGCTATTTTAGTGGTGGTCAATAGGCTGTCCAAATACAGCCACTTCATTGCTATACGCCGTCCCACTTCGGTGCCCGTGGTTGCGGATATCTTCTTTCTTTGACCAGGTGGTTCGTCATCATGGAATGCCTAAGTCAATTGTCTCCGATAGGGATCCCGTTTTCACCGGTGCTTTTTGGCAAAGCCTTTTTAAACGCTGTGGGACCAGTCTGCTCACTTCTTCAGCATATCATCCGTAGACAGCATATCATCCGTAGACAGATGGTCAGACTGAGGTCGTTAACAGGACAATTGAGATGTACTTAAGGTGTTTGGCGGATGATAACCCCTCCACTTGGGTTTGGTGGTTGCCATGGGCAGAATTTTGCTATAACTCCTCCTATCACTCTGCTTTACGTCTCACTCCCTTTGAGTTGGTCTATGGACGGCATCCTCCAAGTTTATTGCCATACACCGAGGGAGCTACCTCAATCGATGCTGTGGATTGTCAATTGGTTGATCGTGATGCTTTATTGGCTCAAGCTCGTCATCATCTTCTCAATGCCTAGAACCGCATGAAGCAATATTATGATGCCCGACATCGGGAGCTGGAATTTTCGGTGGGTTCTTGGGTATGGCTTCATCTCCAACGCCACCGCCAATTATCTCTTCGGCCCGGGGATCCCCACAAGCTTTCGCTGCGATTTTTTGGTCCCTACCGGGTGATCGGACGAGTAGGGACCGTGGCTTATCGTCTAGAGCTCCCTGTCACAACTCGGTTACATGATGTGTTCCACGTTTCTTTGCTGAAACCATTCCAGGGCAGCCCTCCGGAGGAACCCCCACCGTTGCCTTTGGATCTGTCTTCTTCAGAGGGTGAGTCGACGGTTCAGCCATACCGGGTGCTGCAGCAGCGTTTTGTCAAGGGTTGTCGCCAGTTGTTAGTCCATTGGATGGGACAACTGGAAGAGGAGGCTACATAGATGGATGCTCTTGTGCTTCGTCGTTCATATCCTGATTTCAAGCTTGAGGACAAGCTTGGTGTAGAGGGGGAGTGTTGTTAGGGCTGCGGACAGGGTGTATGTCCGGCGCCCTAAACCCGGACTGCCATGGGCCGGGCTGGCCGAGCCCGAGCAGTAGTAGGTTGTCCAGCTAAGGCTGGCGGCTAGGAGTTGTTTAGGAGATAAGAGTTATCTCTATTAAGAGTCCTATTCCTATTAGAATAAGTTATCTTAGTAGGAGTTCTATTCCTATTAGAATTCGTATTTATCTGTAATTGGGTCAGATGTAAGCCTACGGGCACCCCTATAAATAGTAAGGAGAAAAGAAGTATTGGCACGTTTTGTTGCCAAGAAAAATCCAATAGCAGGCGCTGCCATCGACAACTGGCCGGTGGCTCCGTTCAACCTCTACCGTTACCATAGGTCGACGTCGACTTCCGGCGT